>LR989927.1:121412914-123912914 GCA_905146935.1 Scaeva pyrastri | reverse complement strand
ATTTTATCATTATAATTTAAGCAATATAACGTAAATTAAAAAAAAAACTCTTATCTTTTTAACTTACCTTCAAAAAAGTAAGAATAATTGTATAAATTAAAAAAGTGTGCTATTTAAAATGCCTTGGCTCGAGTGCACTCTCTTTACTATTTGACTTACATTTGACTTTGTTTATAAAATAATTGCAAAAAAATAATATCCCGTTAATTTACATTGGAAACCCAGAACAATCCATACTTTGCAGTACCGGTATCAAAAGTGCACTTGTAGCTTAAAGCCTAGAAGAAATTTCTACTAGAAGTGTGCTATTTATTTTGTCGCGACTGTATACCACTTAACTGAATGTGATTTTTCGTACGTAATTAATATTTTTAAATGGATAAATGACTAACTTTATACCGAACAAATAATGCAAACCACAAATTCCAATGTCATCTGTTCAGATGTATGCAAAGAATTCATTGGATTTAAGATTCATATTTCGTATCTATCAGAATCTGCTTTGAAACACAATTGAATTCCACCGATTTAACACCAAAAAATTATCAAATCAACATCAGTAATCTCGACATAATATTCCAAATTTTAGGGTTCATCCTACACAAAACATCACAGGGCATATTTTAGCTCGTTTTTAACACATTCCAATCTAATGCGAGGATAATCGTTCCAATGAAAAATGTATTCACGCAGAATATAGAAGAGGTAATGTGCGTTTAGATACGGAGTAGTACCTATACCTACTGACGGACGCAGGACTTGGGTCCATGTGATAGAGGAGAGCGAGGATTGGCCTCTTTGGAACTTTATCATCATCATCAACCGAGAGACTATAGCCCAGTAGGAGAGCTGAGCTTTGAATGGTTCCAAAAGTCTTTGCATACCAAAACTCTTGACGGATGTGTAGTAAATAACTTCGCAGCTCTATATCGGGCTGATGTCAACATACAACTCCAAGCTCCAACTCACATGAGCTTAATAACGAGGTTAAGGTTTATTGTTTTTGTCCTGACCAAAAATTCCACTCCATGTGGTAATTACAGTGGGCATCACACATGCTCCAACCATAGATGATCACACCCATGTCCCATTCCGTCGGCAAAGCACCACCGTGTCGTCGTCACCGTCGTCATCATCAACGTCAACTCTGCCACCACTATTATTATCATCACCATTACCATCTCTATACCACACCATGACTGGAGCTAACACAGATGGAGATGAATCAAACGGTAGACCACTGAAGCTGTTGGTTGATGTATCAGAAATAACAAGGAGCTGTATACCCTCATATTCATGACATGTAATCCATCCGCAGGTTGATGTGATGATGAGAAAAAGGAACGAGGAGGAGCCTCCTCAACAAATGAGTGGAATGGAACCAGGAATTTGCCACGTTTTTGGAAGTTTCGGACCAGAGCAAAAGTTTTGTAGTTTTACGAAGTTCTATACATAACCTATGGAGTAGGATATTGGTACATCGTGTGGAGATCTCATCATGCTAAACAGAATTCTGTAGAAGGAATCTCGAATGGAACGTGTTGGACAAACATAAAACTGGTTATAATACTTATACCCCACCGACCGATGACGACAACGATGTTGTTATAGCTTTAGATCATAACTGTGTGATGTTGAAGTATGATTTTACACGCGGGACAATTAGATGACGGGAAGGATTTTGTTGTTTTGGAATCTAAGGATTACGCGCTTAGTCGCTAGATGTTAAGCAGATGGAAATTTAAAAAAAAAAGTCAGGACTTCCATGGAGACAACCTGACTTATTAATAAAAAGAAAGTGGCTGTAGTAAGTTTAAATAATTTTAAGACGTTTGACACTTGCCTAAAGCCGACGGCGCGGCGGCGGCGGCGCGACGGCGCGGCGGCGCTACCAAATGAATATCCCTTTACTTTGAGTATGTCAATAATTGCCACTTTTTCGCCATTTTCATGTCATTACAAGCAAAAATTTGTACTTCTGTGGGTTTTCTTCAAAATTTGTACAATATTGACAATCATGTTGACATGCTCTGTCACTCATGTCAAAATTTGAGTAGCAAAATAAAATACCAAAACTTAATTCTTATTATACATACATATGTACATTGACGAAGGAAGTATCATTTCTTGACATTTTGGTTCTGAAATATGCTGTTTAAGAATTTGCTGTATTTTGACCGACTAAGAACATCACCATAATCGTCCCTTAGTCACCGTAATTACCAAATTACCATTTAACCGCGACTTTTTCCTTTTTCCAAAATAAGACAGAATCCCGAAGGATTGGCGTTTTTCACGGAAATTTTTTCGAAAGAATTGAATGGAAATCAAAAATCAACTTTAAGATCAAAAAGTTTACACAGTTCAGAATATTATATTTGTTTTAAACGTGTGGTTTTCAATCTAGCAAACATTTTTTTGGAGTTTATCTTTTTGATATCTGTTACTTGATTTATGCTCAATTTGGTTTGCCATTTTGTAATGAAAAGACCTCCTTCTGAATAAAATTTGCAAACCGTACGCAAATTAATTTCCGAAATAATGGTTCGGTTCGCGTTACTTATCGTGCGCTGCATCCAATATTCGTCTGTGTCATGGCCTCGAAGATTGTGCGATTTAACACTGCTGGACTATTTTTTGTGTGGTAATGTGAAGTCACTTGTCTTCGCAGATAATTCGGAGAAGATTGACGACTTGGAAGAGAATATTTGGAGCGTTATTGCTGACATACAGCCTCAATTGCTGCAAAAGTGGTCGAAAATTGGGCCTCTCGGCTGGAATTTATTCGAGCCAACCGCGCCGGGAGCATGGCCGAAATTATTTTTAAAACATAATGGCAAACTCTTATCTTCTTAACATAGTTAAATTCTTGGCCATATCGTTAAATTATATGCGTTTTATTTCTTCTTGAAAACCACATGTCTAAAAAAAACACCCCTTACCTTTTACCATACATAAAGAAATAAAGTTTTATTTATTATATAAGTATGTACAACTTAAAATTTTATTAAAAAAAAAACCTTCGCAAAAGTACTTTGAATTAAATAAAGTATTAGCAATTTCCTATATTCCGCACCGCCGCTTGAAAGGGCTAAATTGTTCTTATAGTATTTAATTTTCTAATAAACAAAAATAAAACTGAATTTAATTAAAGCCCTTAATAACGGTATTTTCTTTAAGTTCAACTATGCTAAGCTTAAAAATAAAATAAACCAAACTAAAGCACCACATAAAACATAGTCAAGCTTCCCCAGCGCAACCATCAGCTTCTTGTGATCTTTTCTTTGGCAAATTGCGACATAAATCTTCCTCGTAAAATTCCATGCAATTTTATAGTTGTTGTTGTTGTTGTCCACATCCTTTTATATATGTATGCATGTATGTAAGAAAAAGGAATAAACCAACAACAATTAGCTGGTGATGGGTTTTTAAAAAAATATATAGGATTCTGTCAGGATATCGTTCGTTGTATAGTTTGAATTACAGTGTAAAAAAAAAGGATGCATTAACTTGTTTTTCTTTTTTTTTAATTCTTCGTCCTTTCTACATCAAAAGTAATATTTCTTGTGTTTTCTTGTGCAAGGCATGAATATTTCCTTGATGGGACTGTAATGAAATTTACTGAAACAAGGCATATAGATAATATCATGAGCAGACGAGGTATAGTGCGGGGCGTAATACCGCTTAGCAAAGTGATACTGCTCTGCCACCCAAAACTTAACTGACTGAGTGCATTTTCTAGGGCAGGATAATGATCAAGATGACGAAGACGAAGACGACGACGACGATGACGGAAAGACGCGGCTTTGGTGGTTAAATGGAAACAGGAACAGATATGCGGTCTGGTGTTTTCCACGACAGACAAGCCAAGATTTTAAGAGCGAACGTCGCCGTCGTCATCGTCGTCCTGGTCGTTATATCATCATAAGAATCCGTGTGTTGTAATAGAAGCATATGCGGGAAAAATAGGCTGACTTTGCTGTTTATAGACGACAGAACCTTATAGCAGTTCGTCCATTGTAGGGAAATAAACTTTTCTTTTCTTGACTTTTTTTTTTTTTTGAAACGTTGATGGCTTGTGGCTGACTCCTTGAGGAATTTTCCTCATTTTCTTAATAATTCTGTTGTGCTCTTTTACGAGAAGGTACATATATTGCAGTGAAGTGAATTTTGCTAAGACACATAGTAAACAGGAATACACTTTATTAGAGTATGTTGAATAAATTTACAACTCCTTGCAGAATATAAGTTCATTTAACCACGAAAGACCGCAAAAAGGTCTAAGGAAGAAAGATGATTCATATATCAGTCTGTAGCAGTGCTAAGTGAAACTAAACGGCAGTTTTAAACCGAAAAGTAAAGTTTTTTGCCGAAGCTATACTTTTACTACATCCACCACAAAAATAAATTTATCATTCACTATTAGATCAATTTCTTCTAAACTTTGATCCCAGTAAATCTTTCATGACAGTAAAATAGGTTCTACCAAATTTTGATTAATAATCGAATTGATTTTCTTTAACTGTCACACTTGAAGTCAAACTTCTTCAGTTTGAAACATTGATGTCGAATAGTTAAAAAAGACATTCATTCAGATTCATTTTGGATCTTCACTATTTTTGCCTGCATGCAGATCTTACAATAATATTATTTTATCCATTATTCGTTATTTTATAGAGAAGAAGTGGTAGTGTTTTATTCACTGCTGCATAGGAAGCGCAGCAGAATTTCTCTCGGGAAACAACAACAATTTGATTGCTGGCGGAAACGAAGCCAGCAAAAAAATGGCAGCTGTGCTAATGACACATAATTATAAGGAATGTGTTTGATCGTTTTGTTTACTTGAATTCTGGCGCTACCTACGCAGCAGTGAATAAAACACAACTAGTGTCAAAAACGCAATGTATAGCCACATTGGATTTTAAGTGAGTTAAAACCTAATTGTCATTTTTTAATTCTTCTTCACGGACGTGTGTTACTTTGACTTAAGTGAGCAGTGACCCTAAGTTCTAATTCAATAGGCCTTACAATCTTAAAACTCTAACAAAAGATTCTGAGGAGGGGGCAAGAATTGGAATGTGTTTCCTGTAGAAATACGTTTTTGAAATTTGACAGTTTACTCTTTTGCATTCTATTTGCTGCAATTTATTAACCTTTGGAAACAGTGAGTGGTTAGAGTTCAGCTTCATTAATATCGGAGCCTAAAAAGGCCTTTACTGCCTTAGAATTACAAGAAGTACAGGTGTTGCCAGACGTCGTCGTGTCCTTGTTTAAAGTTGAAATTTATTGTTTCCGCCGCCGGTAAAAAAAATATGACTGTATGGTTTTCTAATAAGGATTTCTGAAGTTTTTAAAATTATAGCTGCCAAAAGGACATGGGTTGCATCATCTGTCATTTAATCAGTAGGTATATTTTTCCTAATTTTCAAATTGAAAAATATGCCGTCTAATAGTCATTCTGCTCTTACACCTTTATGTCAAAGAAATCGCTTACAAGAACCCGTCTTTTAACAGACCACTACCTTAGTCCAAATTAGACGATATGGAAACCAACTACATGACATCGGAAATTTCGAACGAAATTTCTAGGGCATAGCCAAAATATTTGATGATTTTATGTCTTCTATGCATCGATGTTTCCAATTTGATCCCGGTACACTGTGTTTTATAGAGTTTACTAAAGTCACAAATGGCCCTCAAAGCCAACCTCCTATGTCAAATCCATTTGTCAAATTTATTGTGCCGGAGCACTTAAAAATTACATATTTCGGGTGAGAAATCGCGACGGAAATTTTGAAGATTTTACATTCCATACACTTTACACGAACGGCATTAATAAGCCCTTAACAATCCCACACTCATTTAAATTTTAATATCAAAAGAACCTCATGAAAGACCCTGTACCTGGTGTTGACAGAAATGTGCAATATTTTTCGATTGATTAAGTTTCAAAGGATATCCCGTACCTAGACTTGATGGTTGTAAGTCGGTCTTATAATTATTACTGTGCCTATTTTGTGTCTCTTTTCATAACTCATTATACGAGAGTACGTTTCAATATTATGATAGAAGCCCAGCCCTTTTACAAGAACTTCAATCAGCTCTTGAATAGCAAAAAATACAAAAATCGAATATCCAATGAAATTGCGTTTCGATTGATACCTGATCCCTTCTCAATTATCCCTTCATGTGTATTTTGTTACGCACCTCCTCCATATACCCAATTAAGTACAATAAATTAACATCAGAAGCCATTATGTCATGTCAATCATAATTCTCAAAGAAAATTTTATAAAAAGAATTTTTTTCTTCGTTTTTTATTTTTTCTTACAAAATGGGGAATATCAAAAAATGGCTGAAATGCATTATTGAATTTGTTTGATATCAAGGGCATATTAAATCTGTGCATATGTAAGACAAAAAAAAATCATATTTGACATGACGTGACGTTGAAATTACCAGACAGTATTTGCAAACGATTGTCGTTAGTCGTACCTACATTTGAGCCACTTGGCATATGAACTAATTACGGAAGGGGTATAAGTGCAACTGCATTCGCATTGCACCACGAAATTAGCATTACTCGGTGTGATTGACAAAGGAGGCCTAAATTCACATGTGATCCTCTGGCTCTGATGCATGAGAACTGACAGCTTCATATGCAGTTCCTTAAAAAAGTTTAAATTTACTGCGACACCATTAAAATAAAACCGAGAAGAAAAAAAAAACCATGAATAATAATTCGTCAATTCGAAGGGAAGAACCTGCACCAATGTCCTTAAAAAAAAAAACCTAAAACAAAAGAGGAATGAAACAAAAACAACGCCTTTACATCATGGTCGCTCCTGAAACGTGCCGTATTGAAATTAAAAAAAAAACCTTCCAAGTGAATATACAAAAACCCTTCGATGAAGGAAAAAATCACACACACACACATCCCCACACCGAAGACAGAAGGAGGATTGTCTTACAAAAATTCCTTCAATGATGTAAAAAAGCAGACCAGGACAGACGAAAAGACAATAATCATCATCATCATCATCACGACCGACGACGACAACTACGAAGACGACTAAATTCTGGAGCTGGTGACAAATTGTTCCTTTATTTCCAGTTTTGTGTCTCACATCATCCAGAGTCCTTTGTCTTGGTCTTTTGTTCGTTGGTTTTTTGACATATATTCGAAGGATTACAAAACTAAAAAAAAAAAAACCTCCGTCAGAAGATAATCTTTCGGGTTTTTATTAGATGAAGAAGTTGAAGTTCTTTTTTTTTGGACTTTCAATTACTTTTATATGCGAGTATAAGAAATAAGATTTCTTTCTCGATGTAAAGTTCGTGGTAATTATCCAATGTTTAACCCTCTGCGCTATCAGTGATTTGTTCCCACTAATCCTGGTTTTCAATAAAAATCCATTCCATTTCTTTTTTTCCTTCTGCAAGAAGAAGAGACTTCTGTGTTCTGGGAGGATGGAGGGAGAAGACGATTTTATCTTTTTGATAATTTACTTCTGTGTGCTTGTGCCGCATCGAAGGACATGGACATACCGTGAACAGGATTAATTGAACCACACAAAATAAATAACTTTTTGTAGTTGTTCATGTAAATCATCGAAGATTATTTGATTTTATGTTGATAAAACTTTACGAGGTGAATTTGTAACATGTACTTTCAATTTCATGGAGACTTGAGAGTTGGCCTTTTGTCAGTTTTGAAAGTCTTCAAGAAATGAGACGAGCAGAGTTTTGTTTTAGACTTGGTTTTGTGAATTCAAGACGAGATGATAGCCCTTTAAAAACATTCCGATACGAGGCTGTAGAATTTTGCTGAGACTCTTGGTTTTAATTTACGTTGATTCTGAAAGTAGCGTTGATTCTGAAAGTAGCTGCATAATAGGTTTCCGGAATTTATTACAGTTTTTAACATTTAATGAAAAATAAAAAATATGTTATTCTTGTTCAATTTTTTAATTGGAAAATTATGGTTAGAAGTTTAAATTTCAATATCGAAGCTATAAGAATATTTGAGAGTTTTGGTGAAAGTCTGTAGCTGTTATAAACTTTGATTAACTTTGAATTGAAACACTACAATGCTACGTCTTTATTTACACTTCCATTTAACAGTTTCGTTAATAGTTTACAATACCTTATATTTCGAATTTTTAACTACAATTGTAGATAAGTTCATTGAATTATGATTAATAGCAATGTCATAGTCAGTGCTGCCACCCTACCGAATATGGAGCGCAGTATCTATGTATATATCACAAAAAACCGCACTAGATAGATATAAAAACCGTAGTAGATATTACAATATAAAAAAGATATGCATTTAATTTACCAATATAATCATCAGAATATTAACAATTATTTTTCATGAAACAACTTCAAAGAAAAATAGAAAAAAATTAGGACATCAATTTAACAACAAATTTGTGTAGATCTACTGCTATGTGATTTGATACTGCCTCCTGTAGTTAGAGTGTTAAATGCCCTAAATGTTTTTGGTAGTAGAACTTGTAGTGATAAAGTGTATAAGTGCTTAGAATTTCTAAAATGATGCTAGATGCTGATTTATCAATCAATTTATCAAAAAAGCTTCGATTTTAACACATGGCCACTGCTTCCGTCTTATAACATTACATTGTACGGGTTTTTTCCTCATTACTCGGAAAACTGCAATGCTTATTTAATTTTTAAACATACGTCTGAAAGATCTCTTTGAAGTCTAATATTTGTTGAAAAAAGTTCAGAATTGTCTGATAACATTACATTTTTTGGAAGTAGCTGTTGCTGGAAATATTTTGAAAACTCTGCGAAATTGGTGTGTTAAATAAATTTTTTTTTAGAGATTTGAGATAAAATTCCAAATAACAATTTAAAATTTGTTTGGTTAGGAAAAATTTATATAATACATAGATACATACATATGTGTTATTTAAGCTCAATTATGTGTAACGTTACAAAAAAAAAGTCTTATCAAACGTTACCTTCCGAATTCTTGTAAGAAAATTGATAACACTAATAAATAAATCTAGTAAAGTATAAACAAGAAAACAAATGTATAAAAAAAGTAATTTATTTACTTAAGTTTTTGTTATAACATTAATGGGCGGTTATAAAAACCAATATAAAACGGAAATGTCCAGAAAATGAATTCAAGAAATTTTATGAATTGACTTAGAATATCATACTATGAAACACAACAAAACTCATCCAAAATCCCCTTTTTGTAAAATACTCCTTTGAAAAATAAATTTATCTTAATAACATTTTAAGCATATAAATTTGGCATAGAAATAAAGAATCAGTTCACTAACATATTTGAAGTTCTAAGGTGATTTGAAAGTCAGAAAACGTTATACATCCTTTACTATTTTATTAAATGAAAATGGTCGCTTTCCTTATTGATTTTTTGATAGTTTTGTTAAATAAATACAAAATACTCAATATAATTCAAAAAGTTCAATTTCTAAAAATTTCATATCAAAAGTAAGAAAACTTTTTAGAAATTTTGTTTTAAAACGTTACATAAGAAATGAGATACGTTCGGAAAGTAAAATTTTAAGGTTTGAAATTTTTTTTCTATTGCATCAATAACATACTGATATTTAGCATAAAAACCAAAAGAGAGCTTATACAAATGATAGGCAGTAGAACTTTAGACTTAACTCTAACACCATTGAAATGCTTCATGTCTTTAAAAATATCGTCAGTTCAAATGTTAAATAACGCACTAACAATTAATTATAAGGCAGTAATTGAAAAATATGACCGAGTAGCTACCTTGTCTCAAATTCGTCAAAATATGATGTTTAAGATATAATTATTTGTTAGGAAGTAAGTTT
The DNA here is from genome assembly GCA_905146935.1 of Scaeva pyrastri. NCBI lineage: Eukaryota > Metazoa > Arthropoda > Insecta > Diptera > Syrphidae > Scaeva > Scaeva pyrastri. The sequence continues at coordinate 123,903,066 of LR989927.1, read as the reverse complement.
TATGTTTAAAGCGATGATGAGTTGGATAAAAGTCGTAATTGAATTAACTTCTCCCACCCATTTAACAGTTTTGAAGTAATACTAGATCTTCTAGGGTTCTAGAAATACAGCCGCACACCAGTTTTTTTGTCTGTCCTAGGGAATTTCAGCTCCTTAACACTATAAACAGTGCTTAAACACTGAGAGAACTTATAATCCTACAACCTACAATATTGCACCAATCATAACAAAACAATAGTCAAATTAAAATTAAACATTCATTTAAAGGCCCGTTTTAAGTTTTCATATTAAAACATAGGATTATTTGCATAACTCATCAACTTAGTTTGGAACACCTTGGGACAAAGTTATACTTATTTTATTCATTCAATAATCCATTCATAAAAAAAGTCTAAGGGGGCTCATAATTTGACAATTGGCAGCCAAGAATTACTAGTAGCATTGATGAGATATTGGACTATTGAACAATCATTTTTGATTTCTGATCAATATTTAGCAGAAACAGTTTAGACACATGCTGTTCAGACTTTGAAAATTAAGCCATTAAGACTTAACTTGTATTTTTTTGGATGTCGATGAATTATGGTTTTGGAAAAACTTTGTAACTTGATATTCATTACCTGGGAATGGTTTAATCCAGTGTGATTTAGCATGAAACCTTTGAAGTCATTTCCTACAAATATCGTTCCTCCGGTGCATTATCGACGTAATTTTAATTTTTAATAAATGTTTAAAAATTGCGTTTAAAGTTTTCTTTCTTATTCAAAATACAATAACGCTCTAAAATAGGCCAACAGAATGGACTTCAAGAGTTTTAAAAGTATAAAAGTAGCTGTAGTATTCTCTGAATAAGAATTAATATTTATTGCTGTTCACATATTGTACCGCTTCTTTTTTGACCTTTTTCAAAAACAAATATTGCACCGGTGCGGTGGTACGATATTTATGTATTCAGCCCTATCTCCATTTGTATGGGAACATTTTTTTTTTCCAGGGAAATTTTTCCCCAACAACTTACTGAAATGTTTGTATTAAAATAAAGGAAAAGTTCCCTACATAAAAATTATTCACGATAGCAAAGTTCTCAAAAGTGAAATGCGTGGAATTTTTTTTTGTGATAAGTCTAAACTGTGGATACTTTTTGTCAAATTTGTTTCCAATTAAAATTCTCTTAATCTAAATTATACCTACACACATATTTAATAACCAGGAGTTTGGTATGAAATCACCTTGGAGCAATACTTTTAAACATTTCAATAACCAATACAAATGTATATAAGTAGCATCCAATTTCTATTAAGAATCTCTCCACGACCAAAAAGTGACCGTTTGATGTTGTATTACAGTGAAATATTTAATTTGACCTTAGTTTTATAAGGACCAGCAATCAATACCGTTTATCGCGACGGATATTAAGCAAAGATAACCGAATTTTTCAAGGCAAGCCTAGCGGTTTTAAAAGGATTGCGCGATATTCTATAGTATACTGCTGCCCCGACACGCCGGAATTATTCAAGGTCGCTTGACATCCAATATGTCTGCCAATCGATTTCTATTTGTGGAAATTTTGAAATGCAAAGTGTAGGTAAATCAAAAAGCCATGGATACCGAGATCTGGACTAGGAAAGTAGATTTTGTTACATATCACTTCAAAAATCGAATTTTCGAGGTGCCTAACAAAATTTGTTACATATTTACATAAATACTTATGTGTCACATCTAGAAGGCTCCTCCTGTTCAAAAATGTATTCTATAGTATATTCAATGCGTTTTCGTTAAGTCAATTCATAATTAATTTTGTCATTTAAATCAGTTAAAATGTGCAATTTTTTGAACACTCTTATGTAATGCATTGAAATTCAAGTTAACACAAAAGTGTTAAGCAATCAAAAAATCAAATAAAGTCTTATCAGTTTGAAAACACTCTCAATCGATTTCTCTATATCGTTGAATCTCTGTCAGCCTATAGCCTCTAATAACATCAGAGTTTATCCTTTTTCCAAAACTACACATATACAAATCTACACAAAATACTGGTTCTTTCCTGAAGCCGAATTTAAGTCCAACTATTATCGAAGTAAGTCCCCAAAGTACATATTCCCCTTTAATACTCGCTGATGGCTACAGCTATTATGGCAATTCGCCTAAACTCGCATCACAGCCGTTCCTATATAGTTCGAGGTCGTGCAGTTTTCATTCAGTTTCAGTCCGAATTTAAAGCTAAGGACCTTCTCTAAAATACATTTTAGGGATATAGGGATAACAATAGCAATATTCCCTGTCATATCGGGGGGCGTTTTGGTTGTTGGAGTGCGTTTAATTGCATTTTAGCGCGATGATGGTTGGACGGGAGACGGAGAGAGGTGCCATCATCTGAGTTCCCTTTTAACCTCACAATCCTAATTTCATTTTAATATGGCCTCTATTTGTATTCGAAGGACATATGCTTTACTGTAGGCATAGCTACGGCCCCCTTCATATGACGTGTTGGTACAGAGGTATGTGATTATTATAATTCTCGATTAAGCTTCGTGTAAATTATCGATTTTAGGCCAAATATTGGGCGCTTAATGACCATCGATTAGTATGATAATTTAATTCACTGTACGCGCCTTATATGACGATGACCAGTGACCAAACGTGTGTGCTGTATGAGATGTGTGTTCTTCCATTGCGATGATGATGAGACTCTAAAATCATGAAACGGTCCTGAATTAATGTAAACCTTTAATTGACTTGCATATTGTGTAGATATGTGTGTGAGTGTGTGTGTGCTTTATATACCACATTCCGCAATGATCATGGTTCATTAGAAAGAAGAGTGTATTAAATCGGATTTGTTAGTAATATCCTTGTTCAAAAGCCAGTCAGTCACTATCATAATTGTTGGTCGCCATCGCTGTTACCGTCGCGTTCGTCCGTCGGCATGCAGCGCGTCGTTGGTCGGTAGACCAACCAAATGATGATGGCAAAGGTTCACCTCATCTATATATACCTACTATAAACAGTTGGGTTAGTTTTCCTTTGAGTGTTGGCTCTTGACGCTAATGTGATTTTCTTTGGTGATATTGCAATTATCAGCTAGTGTTTAAGCCACATTATTTTATAATCGTGATTACATAATTTAAAACAATTAACACACTTTAATAAAATAATAATATATTTTGTAGTGTGTGTTGACTATATCATCAGTGAACCATCATGTGCTGGCGAAAATTCAATCCACGAATATGATAGCGAGTAATTAAAAAATGTAATTAATTGTTAATCGATAGTTAAACCAACACCAACTGAGAATATTATGGCTTTAACTAAATTCTCTAATATCCTGGGTGTTATTTCCAAATTTAAAGTGAGATTTTCGCGATACAGGACGAATGTCCTTTAGGTGCAAATAAATAAAAAAACTTCTTTATTTAACTTTAATTATGAAAAAACAGTTCTGATAGGTACATACTTAGTTTCTATGAATTAATTTTGAATATTGAAAAATCTCTTTGATTTAAGAAAATTTAAAGTAGGCTATGAAATTATTGTTTCATTTTTTAATTACAAAAATCTGAATTTGAAATTATTTGAATTTGAAAGTTGCTCGAAGTAGTAACAAAGCAAGTTGTAATTTTATTTAAAATTCAATCAAAATGCCACGCAGTATTTTTTCACAGAGATATAATTTGGAAAAGATTAAAATGAATGCATTTTTGGATGGTAAGAGTCTTGATTGTTAGAAATCCTTTTTTAATTTATATAAATTTGGTTTTTAGATGTTTTTCGGAGTACGTCGATTTTTCCAAAAATAGGTAAAATCCCAGCATTGAAAAGGAAGTTCCAGCCACCGGTGAGTGAAAAGAATAATCAGAAGGAGAAGAAGTTGCTCAGATCAAATGATTGGTAAGAATCTACTAAATTTATAAGAAAGTTAAGGGAAGCTTGTTTTTTTTTCTTCAACCCAACCAAGGTATGACAGTGACCGAATTGCCATTACAACTCGTTATCATATGGAATCTATGATGGGCTGCATTCTGATGGATAGATACTCCGAAAGTGACAGTGATAAGAAATTTTGTGAAAAAGAACAACCGAAACCTGTCGGCAAGAATACAACTGTCACTGCTTTGCCACTTCCTTCGACTTCAGTTAAGAAAGAAGAAACCGAAATCACTACATTGGTAAAATCAAATGTCACCACATCGGAAGCTCCCATTGCATCTCCGAAAAAAACCAAAGCTGACGAATTTGATTCTGATTTGGAGAATTGTCCAATTGATTTGAAATTTTTCTCCGACAACACAAAGAAAAGCCGACGTTCGAAACAACATAAGATCTACGAATGTGAACATTGTCAGAAGAAGTTCGATCGTCCTTGGGTGTTGCATGGACATATGCGATTGCATACGGGAGAGAAGCCATTTGTTTGTCCGAAGGAGTCGTGTCAGAAACGCTTTGCAGATAGGTAATTACACATTAATTCGATAATCCTTATTTTGAGTTTTATTTTAATTATGAATATTCATTTATTAAGGTCGAATTTGAGAGCACACCAAAGGAGTAAGGGACATCATAATTGGTCATTCCAATGTCCGCAGTGTACGAAATCATTCAGTCAACAAAGTTATTTGAATCGTCATAGTTTACAAGCTTGTCGAAAGTTTTTATCACATCACAAGAAATGATTCAATTGTTGTTGTAACTATGATTCGTTTTTGTTTTTGAATTTGTCAAGATTTGTTTCCATTTATGTAAAATTTTTAATCTTTATTCTATTGTTAAATAAAAAATAAAGACCTATGTAATGTTGGTTTTTAACCCTAAAAGATGTTGTTTTTGAAATTATTGAAGAATTCTTATGGAAAGTTTTTATGGTTAACGTTTATTTTAAATATTTGGTAAGTATAACTCTTATTAACAAAGAAGACTATATAAAATCCAATTGATACTGGTAACTTTTAAATTTGAAAGATAACTTTTCTCTGGAATAGATTTATCTTAGAGAGTGATAAAAATTGATTACAAAACTTTTACTATAAGAAACATGATTAATGTCAACCTGGGAACTTAATAGACGAATTGTAAAATTTTAATGGTACTGGAATAAAGGACTGAGAACAAAAATCCCTTCTGGACCTTAAAAAGGAAAGGAAAAGTTGATGAATAAAACTATTTATTTTGAGTTCTGACTTAACGTAGGTACATTGAAATTTAGAATTATGTATAAGGTGAGATATAATATTATAAACAGCTGCTTGAATTTCGAAAATGAAAAATTAAAATTTTTGAAATTTGAAGGATGAAAACAAAGTTAATCAATGTGTTGGTAACGCAGTAGCTTTGCAAATGAGGCTTTTTAAATTTCAAAAACTAAAGTGTAAAATGGGATATTTTCTATTATTATATTTTTTTTTTTGAAAAATTCATATTTAAGTTTGCCACCTTAATTTTGTACATAAAGCTACTATGGAATGTGTCTAAGCTTTCACGAATTTAGGTTTAGGAAACTAAATTTTTATACTAAATATAACGAATTTTGAAAATTTCATTTGGAGTCTCACCTACTTTTTTTCTAAGCATGCATAAAACGAGATGAAAGGTTTCTTAAATGCATGACTCCCCATTGGGCAATGCTGACAACATGATTTAATTCTAAATATTTTATCAATCACCATACAAAAAATTTCAAAAACTTTATACAAAAACTGTTTATCACGAACATTTTGGTTCGTATGATTTATGACTTTAAATATTTGTTATAACTCACAAAATGATGTTTTTACGAAAATAGCAAAATGATTTATTGTAAGTAAAACGTTGTAAAGATGTTTTCAAATGTTAAAAGAATTAAATTTAATTTAAATGGTTTTATTTTGCTAAAAACATTTATGTTTTCATTATCTTCGTAAACTTTTCTAATAAAAAATGTTTGGTGTTTTATATTGGCTTTTTTTATAGATCACTGTTGATACCTATTGCTAAGTACCAGCAAATGACTAATGACTATACAATAACTAAGCTATACACACACACAAGTATGCCTTCTTAAATTTTTAACTATAACAACAATAAATCTATACTTTCAAGTACTGAAAAATTTTCAAAGAAGTATAGACATTTGATAGCTGTGTTTTATTTACAGCTGCATAGCTAGCGCAGCAAACTTACCCTACAACAATAATTTGATTGCTGGGGAAAAAGAAGCAAATGGCATCTGTGTTGGTAATGTATAAGGAATGTGTAAAATGGTTTTATTCACTTATATGCTGAATGCTGGCACTAGTTATGCAGTAGTGAATAAAACACAAATGATAATTATTATTGTAGGTGTATAATAATGTGGGTACTTCAATTCATGGAGTCGTTAAAAAATGTAAGTCATTATGTTCCACCGCATTTATTCAGTTAATACCAACCCGTGTTATAGTGCGTCATTATTCTAAAATTATTACGAATCAGAAATCATGAAGTGTTTCTTCTTTTTTCTCATCAAATTTACTGTAAATGCCAATCAATGATTCAAGTGCATTTGATTAGAGTAGACCAAATTCATGCTTAAAATTCACACAAAGTTCTCAGTTTTCAAAATCAATTGAATTCTGGAATGTTGTACACTTGTAACGTATGGTCAAACATTTAAATAAATGAATTAACATTTTGGTTAGTAAGTACTGAGAAATTCAATATGCTATCCACTCTAAATATTTCCAAGGTATTATGTTCCCTAAAAACAAGTGTAATTGTATGCACATAATATCTGACTACTTCATTACCTATTATAAGCATCAATTGATATCACATCAGGATGAAAAGTGAAATGAAATAGGAATTTTTGAAATTCTCAATCTTCACTTACCTATGCACATACTCGTATCTACCCTTACAAATACCAGTTTAATGTAGTATATAATCAATATACATAATTTTGAACAATTTGCAAGAAAAGAAATAAAAATACACCTACACATTTTAAGGTATAAATTAAGTCTGCAAAAATTTAAGATAACCTTGCCTTGTTACAGCAATCGGATAAAAACAAAATAATTGGGTGTTGATTTCTGTTGTTCAAATTAAATCAATATAATTTTTTTTTAAATAAATCTACATTACATACATACATATGTATGTACATATTCATGGCAATGTGTGTCTGGCGTAACCAAATGATATTAATATATTTTTTTTGGAGACCGAAAAGAATACAATAATAAATGTATTCTTCCTTCTGTTTCTGCTGGAGAAGTCTTATTTTTGAAGTGTAACACGACCACAAAATCGAGTTATTTAAAATGAAAAAGCAATGTTTTGAATTAGAAACAAAGAAAAAAATTGGCTTTCGTTGAAGTTTTTGTGTCACAATAAATAGCCAACTAAAGGAAAGGCATCAAATGTAATCCTTGCTGTCTTCAAGCATAAAAATATGTTGTCAATTCTTGTGAATTGTGTAATCCATTTACGGGTGATTTTTTAGCTGGTTTGGTTTTGGCAACACTGGTTTTGACACCTGACGTTTGTTTAGTACCTTGTGTCACTGTCAAACAGCTTCAGTTTGGTTTGCAATTTAACCATGGATCGTCTTACAAATGAACAACGCTTGCAAATTATTGAATTTTACCATCAAAATTCGTGCTCGGTTCGAAATGTTCATCGCGCTCTGCTTCCATTTTATGGTCGGCATTCTCGACCTTCTGAGCAGTCTATGCGGAAGATTGTGACCAAATTTCGCACCAAATTTACTTTGTTGGACATTAAACCACCAACATGTTTACGTACTGTGCGTAGTGAAGAAAATATTGCTGCCGTATCAGCTAGTGTGACAGAAGACCGCGAAATGTCGATTCGGCGCCGTTCCCAGCAGTTAGGCCTTTGTTACAGCACTACGTGGAAAATTTTGCGGAAGAATTTGGGCGTAAAGCCTTTTAAGATACAGCTGGTTCAAGAACTAAAGCCAGCCGACCTACCACAACGCCGAATTTTTGGTGAATGGGCTCTTGGAAAGCTGGCCGAGGATCCGCTTTTTTATCGAAAAATTTTGTTCAGCGATGAGGCTCATTTTTTGTTGAATGGGTACGTAAATAAGCAAAATTGCCGCATTTGGAGTGAAGATCAGCCAGAAGCATTGCAACAGCTACCAATGCATCCCGAAAAAGCCACTGTTTGGTGCGGTTTTTTGCCCAAAATGGAAGTTCTTGACTTGCATGATATGTGGTTTGAAAAAGACGGTGCCACATGCCACACAGCACGCGAAACAATGGCGCAATTGCGAGGCGAGTTTGGTGAACAGTTAATTTCACGTTTCGGGCCGCCTAGATCGTGCGATTTGACACCATTAGACTATTTTTTGTGGGGGTATGTCAAGGCTAATGTCTATAGGGACAAGCCCGCTTCGATTGACGCACTGGAAGCCAACATCCATGCATTCATTCGTGAGATACCGGCCGATATGTGTGAAAGAGTATGCCAAAATTGGACTCAACATTTGTATGAAATTATCTTTAAACATTAAATTGCAAGGTTCAAACTATCGATTCAAATAAATATTTCATTCATTTTTTCGAATTTTTTGTGTTTTTTTTTTTAAGTTCTAAACCTCTTAAAATATCACCCATTATAATAATTGTATAAACTTTATTATATATCTTAACAATGTTTATTCTCTTTTTAATCTTTTTAGAGGTGAAATTCAACAAATTTTTGCAGGTTCATCTTTATAATCATAAAGATTTGTTTACGTTTATACGTTTTTTATTTTTTTAATTACTGTGTTTTTTATTTGAACCTAATTCTATAAAAGTGATTTTTGAAAATTAAAAAGTCTTAATTATTTATTTTTTAGTTTTTCAAGTCTTGGAACTGAAACACATAGTTTCCATTTCGATGCATGATTGTTAGAAATATCGGAAACCATAGCTTTAAATAGCTACCTAATTGATAGAATGACAAAGTTAAGTTGTTTATAGTTTATAATTAAAGATCCTATAAAATTAACTTATTTTTTGTCATTTTCTATAGTAGTTATTAAAAATTTGGTCCATCATAATATACGTAACATAGATAGGTAACTTCTGTCTATACATTAAAGATATATTTAAATGAACTTTATTTAGAAGTACTAAACTTGACTAAACTTAATTTATTTTCTTTTACACTTGTTAAAAAATAAATACATTTTATAGTACCTACCTAATTTAATTATATGCCTTAGTGACAAAAATGTGTACATACTTATATGTAATTTTGAATTAGCATATTCCATTGTCCTTTTACGTTGTAAATAATTATAAAAAATCATGATGAAAATTCTCCCAAAGTCCTAAGTGAGCAAAAAAAGACATTCAAAAATTCCTATGCATACATTTTGAAATTAAATTTAATCTTGTAAATCTATTTATTTGTGTTGAATGTAAAACAATAACCACAGATTGCTTCAATTTTTGTGTAAATTGTGGTCAATATTTAGTTCTAATAAAATTCATTTTACCGAAATAAAAATTAGCCTATGTGCTTTTCTATGCCAAATTTCAGCCAAATCGCTTCAGCCGTTCTTGAGTTATAAGTAGTGTAACTAACACTCCTTTCTTTTATGTATATGAAGATTTATTTTATTTTATATTTAGAAAAATAAATATACTTTAAAACTATACCTATTTTTTAAGATTGTCAGTTATAAAACTAAATTGATAACCCTTTTAAAAACTAAAATCAACTAGACACCCTTCGCACATAAACTCGTATCAATAACCAACTTATGAATATGTAAGTGCAGTTCACAATATTGAAATAAAGTCCTTTTTGTTGCACTCACATGACAGCGGACATCTTAAGGAAATTATCGTAATTTACTCACTTTTTACAGGACACAATACACGATATCATTTATTTCAGGCAATGTACCGCTATATTCTGATGCTATAATACCGAACTCAAAGTCAAACTGATGCTGCCAAACTGACTGAGTTCCGTGTCTTTCATTCCTATAGTTGCAACTTGCAATTCACCCATGTCCTGAACTGAACAATTCCGAAAGTAAAAAGGCAACAAAAAAGGATAACTGGGATAATAGAAGGACGACACAAAAATAAAATAGTAGATACTTTCTATAAGGTTAAGTCGATTGTTGGCTTGAGCTGGGTGGGGGCCGAGGCAGTGCAGGCTGCTTACTTCGTTTATCTTATTTTTGTTTGTAGTGAAATTTTTATCTGGAAATTTGTTGGCTCGTGTATATAGTTTACGAATTTACGAAGGAATAAAATTTTCGAAATGGCGAGGAAAAAACGAAAAATACAACAAAATAAATGACATCTCAATTTACAAAATGGAATAATTTACATTTTTTGCTTGTTATTTAACTTTATGCAATATGTGAACTGAGAACTAAGCAAGCATACTAAGGACTGAGAAAACCATGTTAAATGGCTTGAGATGAAGTAAATTTGGTCTATTTAAAGAAATAACTGAAATCGAAATTTACACACGTATAGTAAATGCAGAATACATATAAAGTAGTTTTTTTAAATTTTTTTTATTTCAATAAAATTGTAATAAAACAGACGATAATAAGGAAATTTGAAAGAGGGAATTCAGATTATGGTTTAAAGCTACCTACACACATTTAAGAATCATTACTAAGAAAGTATAAAGACAATTATCTCGTAGGTACTAGGAATTTGGTTTTTTGGAATGTTAATTGTTGCTTTTAACGGATTATGGTTTACTGGCTTAAAAAATAATGATTTACATGGATTTAATAACAAGCACTGTCGAAGTATAAATATATGAAAATAATTGTAGTTTTTTTCTATGAAATGAAAGCGGTGCAGATAAAGTTTACCTTATGAGTATATGAGAGTAAATCCGAATTATATAATTATTTTTTGTGTAAATCTTAAATAGAACGCTAAGATTAAGACTTTATCTACGGTTTCACGATATGAAGGACCATTAAAAATCTTCAATTAAAATTTAATTTTTCTTTCTTTGTGAATATTCATCAATATGAAAGAATATAAGATTACTAGCTTTACCCGCGACTTCGTCTGCGTGAAATAGTAGGTGTGTTTTTTTAGAAAAATATCAGCAGTGAAGAAAAATTTTACACGTATTACAAAACCATCATCCTTACTGCCGATAAAAGTAGAAGTAGGATCCAACTGGGGATAGAATTTTGAATTTTGCTCGTGTCTCGAATATAAATGTTGGTTCAATTGATAATAATTGATACACAAATCTCGAAAGCATGTTCGTAACAGAGAGTTTTTTTCTTATTTGTCATTGAGAGTTTACTCCTTTCATCGTTTCCTGTCCTTTTTGAAATTTTATGTTTTATCTGCAAAACAAAAACGCGACAAAATTGAAGACGCTGTCGATAGAAAACGATGCATTTTTTATAGTGTTGGAGTCACATAAAGCTGTGTAATCTTTCCTAAGCCATGCGAAGTAGCAGGTTTAAGTCTACTAATTTTAGCAACTTATGGTTTCTTACTTTAGGGATAAAGCGTTCTCATGAAAACTGTAACTGCCTCTTACGAAGAATTGACAAATCCTAGTTCTTGTCATGAAAAGTGCTTTCTCAAAAATTAAGCCGTTCGGATTTGGTATATAAAACTGTAGAACCCCTCCATTTCTGCGATTACTCGCATACAGGAATGGTTGAGAGTTGTAAGTCACTCGGCTCTGGCTCCATTTAACAGTCCTTATGAAAACACTGTCGAGAAATCTAAAGCTAAGTAAAGTCTGTGGATATGTGTTTTTGGGAAATCCTACTTCATTGCGGGAATTTTTTCCAAAAAAACACATCTTTCGGCAGCAATTAAATTTTTAAGGCTAATTATTTCGCACTAAATAAATACTTAAATAAAAATAAGCTATTCATCTTCTTAAGGTATAATTGCCGAAAAGTATCCTTTTTTTTAACTAAAAAAATAATAATTTTTTTAATAAATAATTTTATAACCCAAAGATTATGAAAACGTACTCAAACTAACTACGGCATTAAAGAAACCAATAGTTTTTTATGTATTATTCTTAATTATAAGCTAATTTCAAAAAAATTCGTCAAGACATTCATCTCCTCTTTTGAACCTCTTTAGTGTTAAATTTTTATATATTTTGAATTTATTATTAAAATTATATCCAACCGAAGGTCTAAAAATAATTTCAAGCTTCTTCTTCTTTAAAAATTACGTTATTTCCATATAACTTTCTTCTGCTTATTCAACCCTTTTATTCAGCGCTTTTTTCGCATATTAAAAAGTGTCCTTTGTCATTTTAAGACCATCTCGGAATCGGTTCAGTAGTTTTGGCGTGAAAGCGTAACAAACAAACTTAAATTCACATTTATAATACTTGTAGGGATAGGAGTGTACAGTACATACATAATTGCGTTTGCATATATGTACATATCAAATAAGACAGCCTTAAGATTTTAAGAACAAAATATTATTTCAATATATCAAATTTAGAAAAGGTTGAGAAAAAGCCAAAAGAAGGACTCTTAAAGGTTTTTAAAGTAATACACTTGGCATATATTTTGGTTTGGTAGAAATGTCGAACAAATAACTGCATTTCAGTTTCATTTGAATTACTGCTCTAAATTTTTCAAAAAATTATGTTTTAGATTTTCATCTTCCAAAACTAAATATAATTATCATTATCTTAAAATTTAGAAACTTGCTCAAGTTCCTGGGATATTTCTTCATTAATCAGGAAAAATCAGTAAAGGGCCACCATTGTTCCAGAGTATTGAATTTCATCTTTAGAAACTACTTAGTTTGGTTTATTTTTTGTGAAATCTAAAGCATTAAATTTAAAAAATCAATGCCATGTTTCAAACTCAAAATATACGTTTATTGCATACTCTATCTATTCTTCATGGGATATTCATTTTCCAAAAGATTTTTGTTGGGTCTGTTTACCCCTCCTCTATTTCTTTATTTCTTCAAGTAAATGATGAACAGTAGATGCATAAAATGAGCCTTTAGGGTTACACCATTTTTATTTGTATTCCATCAAAAACATTTAGCCTATTAGCTTTTAGGTAGAAAGTGAGTCTTTGAACTGTTTTCGGGAAATTTTACCCTTCTTATGTTACATTATGGACTTTTCTTTAATTTCAGGATTAAATAATAAGCCCACGTTTCGTTCCCATTAATAATTTTAACAAAAAATTTAGAAATAGTTTTCAGCACACAGATCGAAGAATTTTCTAGAGCAAGCTTTCAGAACACCTTGCACTCAGTTTTAACAGGTAAAGGCAGTCAAAAAGAATATGGTACATGGAAGCAATGAAAAGGTGAGTTATAATTTCCGCTATAATTTTTACCTCATTCGGGAATCCTCGTCAGTCAGTCAGAAACCGGGTAACTATTTTACCACGATGACGAGAATACATACATATTTTGAGCACCCCTCGCATTCAAAAAAAAAAAAAACACACATATTGTATGTTTGTTATTAAATAACTTTGTTTTCAAACTCACACAGAGTTGTAAAAACCTGCAAAAGACAAACTTTTTACACCCTTATCATCTTTTTCATAATAATATCTAAATTTAACATCACCAAACAGTTTCCAGGTATACCGACATCATTGATTAAAATCCCAACAATATTTTGTGTGTCAGTAAAACTTTTCTACAAAAAAATATATGTACATCGTTAAAAATGTATTCTCGTATTACTCGTTTGGAAAGTTGAATTCCCTTACTTGAAATTTTCAATTTAATTAGATAATCTGATGCGACCCAATTAAAAAACTTGACAATATTGAAAATGAATTGACTTTATCCTGTGCCTGTGACTGTGCCTGATGCATCCTGCTATACCAGTAGTGTTACAAACACCAACTGGGTAGTACTGTGAAAGCTCTATTCGTGATCCTTTTCTCTAGTTGCCCACCTACTTATTCATTGTTCATTGATTTCCTATATTAGTCTAAACCAAACCTGGGAAATCGCCGTCACCGCCATCCGCCGCCGCTTCTACCGTCACATTCACCTCTACCCTTCTTTCTGGATATAGGTAACTGTGACTCGTGCTTGCATCACCTTCCCTCCAAGTCCATTGCACAAAGCTATAAGCTATAAGGAATAGTGACTGCAGATTTTCCTGCATCTAATTAAATTCCTTGATTCTTGATCCTTTGCACGCGAAAACTTATTTACAGAGGGTAACTTGGAATGGGGGGTTAAATACCCCCAAAGCGATTATTTTTTTTGTTTGCTTTTTGTTTTTACATGGAAAGCCATCTTGCTTTTGTACCTTACGAATACAAATAGGACTTCGTAAACACATACCTATAGGTACTCGTATACCTATGTAAATATTGTGGTTTAAGCAGCCACCATCACCAAGCCAAGTCAGCCAGCCAGCTAGCCAGCACCAGCGCCAGCGGCATAAATTAATTATCTTTTCTGTTTTATTTTTAACATCAGTTCTTAATGGCCCTCCGCGCAGCAGGATATTACACAGAGATCGTATAATTGCACTTATGTAGGTATATCGGTTTCACAGGACAGCTCCTCCCTTTCTCCAAATAACTACGAGAAGCCTGTTGGCCTTGAATATCGATTATTATCATCCATATAGTCCGCCCAGTGACCAGTTTACCACTCGAAAGCTCTTTTTTTTTATCAAAAGGGACACAAAACATAAGGACTCCTTGGATCTGTTTATCAGGACATATGCACCTACACAAAATTAAATTCTAGATATCTATGAGTATTCGTTGATACACGAGTACGAGTATATGTATGTATGTGAATCTGCATCTGTAAGGATAATTTAATGAAATACAATCAATCAGAAATTGTATCTGTCCGGTTTCAGAATGCAATTGCTTCATCCCGATGCGTTTCATTTGTTGTTGTTGTTGGTACAATATTTAATACCAACTGAATCCCCTTTCCCCGTGTGCCTATGGAGATAATGCACACAGAAATTCTATATATAGGTAGGTAGGTAGTTTATTTGTGAAGGTGTAATTTTTAACACGCGCTGCTTCAAACACCCTTCCCCCAGACTTCAACTTGTTTCCAGGAAAACTGAACTATCATTGAATCAACCCTAAAACCCCACCAAACAACGCCCCCTCTTATCGACACCGACGACGACACGACGACGACCGACAACGCCACTGCTATATTCAAGTGCATGCGGGAAACAGAAACAATAATCGAGAAAAGAGAGAAAATCATGAACATGCTTCTGCTTCCCGCCCTGTTGAGGTGGTGGCGGCGGCAGACAGTGACGCGGAAACGGCAGACGGGACATCTATAAAATCTGTGACACATAGGATTAACGGGATGTATGTAAGTTCGTCGTCGTACTCATCGCCGTCGTCGTCGCGTCTCATCGTCGGGACAGGAAGCTACATACTCTCTCAAACCCTGTCTAAGTTCTTCCTCGTCTGTATAAAGAGAAATCTATTCTGTTGACATTTTTGCCAAGGAAGAGTCTCCTTCGTTCGTCCGTTCATGTGGTCGTATGGGTTTTTGCAAAGAGTAAACACATTCTGGATGGCTGTAAATAATTTACGAGAAAGTTAACAGAAGTTGCAGTTGTATGCAGTTGCAGTTTATATTGTAAACGATGCAATGTGATATTTCTCTTTAAAATGTTGTAAGGCTCTTAATTTTTTTCATATATGACCTTTCCCTCTCTCTTTGAGTGAAAATACTCGTATATGAAATAAAAATATATAGTTTATGTAAGTTAACCACAATGCCAGACTGTTAACTGTACGGGATAAGCGGGGAATGACTTACAACAGTAGGAAGGGAGTGCATATATATTTATACATCCATCTATTTGTGGGCCCCCATCCCACAACTGCCTCCCAAAATGTCTCAAATGCCAAAAGGCTATGTAGTCTGCAGGATCTAGATAGGTTTGATGTTGTTGTTGTAAGCAGTTGTGTATGTGTGTTCCGTTGGGATTTTTGCTTTTTTTGTGTCATGTCCCTTTAAGGATTACAGAAATATATAGAACGGAAATGTTGGGAGAAATGGTTAGAGAGGATATGGAAGGAGGGAGAGGGGGAATTCTTAGGCGCCGAATGTTTGGGTGCTGTTGTTAATGTCTGTAATGCAGATGATTTTTTGTTGTTGCTTAGCCGTGGCGAAGTGCATGTAACTATATAGTGCATTTGTGTGCGCGCCAAATAGAGACCTCTTCTCTCACCCCTCCAGCCATTTTCAAACCCTGCACCCTTGAAACACTCCTCATCCTCGTTATTATTTTTATTACTTGATGTTCTGTATTCTGACTTTTTGTGTGAAATGCACAGCTAGAAGTAGGCAGATATAGAAACCACCCATAATGACTTCGTCTGTTTATGTCCGTCGTCCGCCGCCACCACCGATGACGGCGTCGACCGACCGACGTTGTGCAACTGGCAGGTCAGGATGCCCTTCCTCAGACCGATCCACCGCTGCACACTTTTAAACTAGGGCGACTGACGTGAAGAGTGATATGGATTTTCATTAATATTTTTTCTTCTTCCGCTTTTGTGATTTTTGTATTTCTATGCAAAACTAAAGACGACGAAAGAAGAGGAAAAAATAACAGGAAATCGTCCTTCTTCTGAGGATCTTTCGTCTAACCATCAATCCCTGTTGGCTGAGGGATGTGGTTTGGTTGTTTGTATTTCAATATTCCAAAATAACACCGAAGATGGTTTCCAGCGTAAAAGAACCCCTTAACTTTTCTATGTAACATCAAACAAGAAAACGAAAACAAAACGGGTCCTAATACCCAACCCATTGTGCATCCAGACTGGAGCGACAGTTAGTCTAGTAATTGGAAAGTTTTTCTTGTTTAAATACCTTTTTTTCGCCTAGATTTTATGCCCGTCGTTGTTGTCGTCATTTGAAGCACCCTGCCTCTTTGCCTCTGCTGCACCTTTAAGAGCCCGCTCATTTTCGTCCTACGATGTAATAGCACCGAAAAGGCTTTTTTTCCAAAAAGCCCTTTACCCAACGAACCGACGGAAAAGCTGTCGCACATGCAGTTTTAGCAGGAGCAGCAGCAGCAGCAACTAGAAGCCAGAAGAGCCACAGTACTAAGGAGCCGACGCGACGGAGGAAGGGAGATATACACAAATGTAACTATATGGGTGTGCGGTGGCGTATACGTATCGAAAGGATAACTTTATAGTTTCATCCGTTATAAGGGTGATTGTAAACTTATTTGCGAGTGTGAGTGCACGATTGGAAGTTACATGTTAGTCTGGCTGGCTCGATGGCTCTATAGCTGGATGGCTGGATGTCTGACTGTCTGGACGACGACGACCGACGCGACGCGACGGACGGACTGGTTCTCTGACTGTCTGGCAGGATAACTGAGAGCTGCTGTGATTGTTGTTGGAAGAAATGTGTTATGTGTGTATATGGGGATAGATGGCGTAGTTGAGGATGGCAAAAATAGGCCTTCTGGGGGTCGAAAAGGGTGTTTATGAGGATGCTCCCCAAATGCATTCCCTATGGGCTGACTGGTTTTATTTTTTATTTTTTTTTCGTTTTCATTTCGTTTTGGTTTTTGTTTTTTTTTTTTGTAAAGCAAAGTAAAGTAGTGTAATATGAGTGCACACTCATGGATATAAGTATTAGCATAGGACATGGAAAGTCTAGGATTGCGGGGATCACAGAAGGCAGCCACGATATGGCATGGGAGTTAACTTGGCTTTGGTCATGACTACATTACTCCATTTTCTATCCCAGTCCATCAGCGATGCCAGTGGTTTTTTACACCCCTCTCAATGTGTAGGGTGGTAAAAAGTCATGTTAATTTATATATGTACGTCTATTATGTAGATATGATTATACACATATAGAAAAGAGAGTGGGTTATGATGGAAATGGTGCCAACTTGCAGGAGTTAAAGCATGGAATGATATCTCAGTGCCATCTGATGGCATTTTTTGTTGTTGTGTGTTGATAACGTTATTCTATTTATTTTCGTTTTTTTTCTAAATTTTGCCGTGCTTTTTTTTTGAAATTCTCTAGTGTTTGTGATTGCTTAAGAGTGTGTACCTACTTACATATATGTATGTATATGTATGTGCAATGTAAACCTACTTTAACCTACTGCAATTCTTCATTTCCATTTATGTATATAAAGAGAGATAGGTCTAGAATGTTTTTATAGGTATAAGTACCGTAGAGAGACAACACACCAGCAGCGTGGGAGTAATTTGTTTCGAGATATAAAGGGTTAAGGGTCGATCGTAGTAACAAATAAGGGCATATACCTATACCTCCCTAACTACATACATATGTATATATTGCCTATGTAGAAAAGAGCTGAAGCTGTAGAGAAAAGCTTTCAGTTTGATAGAGAAATATTATAAAAGTAGGTAGAGGACGGTTTGGTCTGAGGAGGCATGTTTGAGGCCGATTGAATTCGAAGTAAGTGTGATTACATAAACCGGCTCATTGTCAGCTTGGTAATTTAATCCGGATTTTTTGTAGATTATTTTTTTTTTTGAAAACTTTTTATTATGACTTATGAGTGATTGAAAGTTTTGAACTTGAGGTTAATTAAAACGGAATTTACCCTTAAAATGTGGGTAGTTGGGAAAGACTACCTTTAAAGGAGATTAAGTTTTTTTTTCATAACAATTTAATTACAAAAAAGTTTACTGTTGAATACTACTGTTACAACAATTTTAAAGAGTAGGTGTAAGATTTTTTGTATTTAATGTAAAAATTTGTAGGGAAATAAAAATGTCTTATCAGCATGAAAAAATAAAGAGAATTAATTCAAAATTGTTATAATAAACTATTTTTGAAAAAAAAGTAAAGTCACCAACTTTAAAAATTTAAGAATAAGCTCATTGATTATTTTTTCTGATTTTTAAGGTCTAACATACATAGTTCTAAATTATTTCAAGAAGGTTGAGTATAGAACAAATTTATTTCTTTATATTTAAATTTCTTCTTAAGCAATTGCATCAAATAAAATGTAAAAATTGTGTATCATTGCAATGGTGCATAAGACCGTAGGTTTGCAACAATTATATTTTTTATTTAATTTTACCTTATTTTATATTTTATTTTATTTAATTTTAGTTCATTTTATCTTAATTTTATTTTATTTAATGAGTTTTATTTTTATTTTTACTTTATTTTTTAATTTAATTTTATTTTATATTGTTTTATATTTTAATTTTATTATTTTTTATAAATTTTGGTAGCTTTGAAAAGCATTAAAAAAAACGAATAAAATAGTGTCATGAATCACTTGAAAACTTGCAGTTGTAATCTTCGAATCTCAAAACCAAGTGAACTTTTTCTAAGAAAATCTAAATAAATAAAGTTTTTTTTTTATTTATAAACTTAACATCTTTTATTTAAGAAAATTGTATCACAACTTTGATTAAAACCTCGGGAAATATTCCAGCTTTTTCAAATTGATTTTCGGTTACTTTTCTAGCTTAGAAAACCTAATTTCTTCATTTTTTATTTTCAATTTTTATTATTTATATTTAATACCTTAATATGTAATTGTATGTAAAATTTTTGAAAGTCACTTAGAAAAATGTTGATTTCCTACCTTTGAGTATATCCCTCCAGATCGGCGATGTGAATTTTTATTTATTTTCTAATAACACACTTTTTTTAAAAAAATTCTAAAGAAATTTCTTTTTCCAAATTTCCTTAGTTTTATTTTTTAATTTCTCTACACACTCACTAAAAATAACAAACAATGTTTGAAAATTTAATTTATTGCATTTTACTTCTAATTTGAGAATTTACTTATTTTTTTTTATTTAAAACTAGAAAAATCACTTTTATTTTAAGTCTAATAAATAAATTTATTTACAATGATATAATTCACATTTTGCTTAATTTTCTAAGCATATTTATTTTTGTATTTATTTTTAAACGACGCGCCAATTTTTATTTGTATGTCAGTTAAAAAAAAAAAGAAACTTGCAAAAAATTGAATTCAAATTCAATTACGAATCCTGACCATCAGTGTGCATGAAAGACTCATCATTCTTTTTCATTAAAAATCCAAATGAGTGTCATGTGTAAAAATCCTTTTTTTTTGTTTTTGAATTTATTTGCACAAACGAAAAAACCACACAAAAATGTCACACACAATTTTTTTTATTACTTCTTTTGTCTTGCACAAAATTTGATCCTCTTTTCTGTTGATTAAACAAGCATCCACATTATTCAAACTACACAGCACACACACAAACACTATCACTGGTGTCCTGTTTTCTTAAAAAACAAATACCCATACAATATTCAAAACTTCCATGTAAATTTACAAAGTGTATCGAAGTCGAAGTAAAGTGTAAATAAATTGTTGAATTTTACAGGATTTATTTATTGGCTTGTACAAGTTGCTTGTGGGTTATGCCCCGAAGTAAGCAGGACATTCAGATTGAGCTAAGGATGTAAGAACTTGGATTGATGGTTGTTATATGGAATAACAAGACTTAGTGTCAGACACACACACAAGAGATGTAGAATAAATTGCGTCCTTACTGTAGGAGCATTCGCGTTCAACTAAACAGAATCTGATTTCGGACTCAAATAATACCTGATCCTGTCTCTAGGATGGAATTTTATTATTTTCGTTTTTGCTTTTTATTTTTTTATTGTGTCGTCGTCGTCGTTGTCGTGTCCTAGTGTGGGACTGGTGCTGGGTTTCACTTTGGTTCTGTGTATGTTCGCTATCGCTGTTGCTATTGCTGCAGGAGTAAGACCGGGTTTGGTGGGATGGTTATGGTAACGGGGGGACGACTGAGACGGTTTAGCAGAGCACTACACCATGGTAAAAGGGCAACAACAGCCATGAACATAAACAGAGAATATCTAGTGCAGTGGTTAAGCCCATGTCATGCAATGGGAAGAGCATCAGGAGAGGAGCGAGCTACTGCTACTGCTACTGCTACGCTGTACGCGTACACAATGAAAGCACACAGAGGACCGAAAACAAAGTCAAAGGAACGACAGCAACAGCAACAGAAACAGCACAGCAACAAATGAAGAAGTCGAAGTGAATGTAAGAAACACACACATCGAAAAAAGTTAGTGCGCATACACTTGCATCGTCGAACATAAAATCGGTTGCATACAGAATCCGAATCGGGCCTCAATTCCATATTGCGCTCTTTAACATGTAAACAGCAGACTGTAAGCGAAGGACCAAAAATGTTGCTGGTCAGGAACAGTACAGTACAGTACAGGACCTGAATGCATTTCCCATGCAAACAAACACACATGAAAGAAAGAAATGCACTCATATTGTGTTGGCTCTCTTTCAGCATTGCTGTCCTCAAAAAGCTGATTCCATCCAACTTCGTCCTTATAGCATGTACAAAATAACGACTACGACTTCCATAGTGCTATGCCAGTGCCACAGGATTGACGACGCCTCTTTCCAAAACAAAACACTGTGTGCTCTTCTAGGAGCCTTATCATTCCACATGCATACAAGTTAGTGGTGTAAAAGGAACACTGTAAACTGCAAGGACGTACTAACACTACTACAAGTAGGTACAATAAAATAAGAGCACATGTAGGCTAGTTGCAACTCTGGCAGATGGTTTTAATAAATCTCAGCCATATAGACTAATACATTGACAGATTTTATAGGTTTTCTCTTGAAATTGAAGCATGCATTGGGTTTGCATCTCTTGTTATTTTTCTCTTAAATTGGTTTGAATTATTAGTTTTGTAAAAGTAGTAAATACAAGTATCACAAGGATGTGATTTGTTTATTATATACATTTTGCGAGTTATAATTACGTTATGACAAAATATCGAATAGTATTTTAGCAATAAATTAACCCATGTATATCATTTTGAATAATCTTGCGTTGGGCGCCACTTTGGTAATAAATTAATTTGAATAAATATATTCAATAAAACATAACACATAAAATATTAAATTAACAACTCTCTCAAATTAAAGTGTGAGACATCACAGGAGTATACAAAGCATGAACTGAAGTTTAATTTACAATTAATTTATACAATTAAGCTTAGAATTTTAAGGGCTAATGCAAAAGGGACTTCCGAAGAAAGGCATTTTTTTAATACCTCACTGGCTGGTTTTATACCAATTAAATATTTCTCGCATTGGGCGCCACTCTTTTAGTTATTTTTCCTAAAAACGTATTTTCTGTTTGAAAATTTAAAACAATAACAATCATGAGAAATACTTTTTGAGTGTTTTGTTTTTACATGGCAAGAAGTACAAGAACAGAGACTATTTTTTAGAGAATCACTTCGCATTGGGCGCCACTTTAAAATGTTTGTTATATTTAAGTAATAACTTAATAAATTTAAATAAATTTAAAATAAAAAACTAAATAATATTAATATTCAATTTGGTGATTGCTTTCATAAACGTTAACTGTAAGATAAAGATAAGTTAGTGGTAAAGAATTAATCTTGGTGGTCTTTTTAGTGAAAGAAAGGAAGGGTATCTCCGTAAGAAATCAAAATCAAATTCAGAAGAGTTATCTATGTATATAACGTCAACTAAAACAAATAAGAATCTGCTTACTTCAATTATTAAAATAGAAGTAAAATTATACATGGAAGTTTTTCAAATCTGCTTGTTTTTTTTTTAAGACGTGTGATTTTCAAGTAAAAATAAAATACATACAATTTAATGCTATGGCCAAAAATTTAGCTTAGTTATAAAGATAAATATTTGCCATTATGTTTAAAAAATGTTTTTGGACAAGTTGACACTACAGATGGCTCAAATAAATTCCAGACGAGATGACCAAATTTTGCAGCAATTCGGGCCATATCTCTGCAATAAAATTCCAAATATTCTATTTTAAGACAGACATTTTCTCGGGCTTATCTGCGTAGGCAAGCGATTTCACATTACCCCACAAAAAATAGTGCAGTGGTGTTAAATAACACGATCTTGGCGGCCGAGCAATCAGGCCCATGACGCGAGATAATGCCCTCACCAAAATGTTCCTTCAATAAATTGATTGTTTCGTTGACAGTATGGCATGTAGCTCCTTCTTGTTGGAACCAAAGTTCGTCCACATTAACATCCACCAATTCATGTACGAAAAAGTCCTTAATCATGGCTATATAGCGTTTCCCATTGACTGATGTAACATTATGGCCGGTTTCATTTTTGAAAAATTATGGACCAGATTACCTCTGACAATAGAGCACAGCACCTAACATTGACTTTTTGAGGATGTTAAGGCGTCTCAAAAATGTTCTCAGGATTATGATCACTCTAAGTACTTCAATCTTGCTTATTAACGTACCCATTCTACCAAAAATGAGCTTCATCGCTGAACAAAATTGTCTGGTGAAAATCGGGATCGGTGGCCATCTCGTTAAGTGAACCGAACCATTGTTTTGGTTATAAATTTGCGTTGTTTAGGAGTAAATTTATTCATTCATGGCAAAATAAGCTGAAAATAAATCAAGTAACAGCTGTCAAAAATATGAACTCCAAAAAAAGTATTGCCAAATTAAAAATTTGGCGTCCAAAAAAAAACGCCCTTTATTTTCTTTTGTTGGTTGATATGATGATGATGGAAAATACTGAAGAATAGATATTTTTTTTATGATATTTTCTTAAATCTGTATTTCTAAAATTTACTTAATTGAAAGTAGGTAATAAAAAATTGTATTAAAACTAATTTGCAAAATCAAATTTTTTAGATCAGTTCTTAGCTTAGGTTTACTCGAATTCACATTTTGAAATTCTATTCAGTTCTTTTATTTCCAAAAATTTAAATAAAGCCTAAAGTTAATACAAAAATTGATTAACAATAGAAATAAATACATTTAAACTCGTTGTAGATAGATATATGAAGAGGAAAACTAAGAAAGGTCTCATTCAGTTGTATGACTTCAAAATTGTTACTTCTGATTTTGTAGCTTGTTTTTAAATATTTCATATTAAGTCTTTGAGGTTATGGAAAATAAAATATTAAAATTATTATTTATAAATAATGAAATTAGTTTTGGTTCAATTTTTTTCATATTAAGACACAAGGACTGATATAAAAAAATAAATAAGAAGAAAAAAACATACAATTTTGTTGAGTTTACAACAGTTTATCTATTATTCCTTAGAAAACAAATAGACTTTTTTCGTTATTTAGATATACCCCCACAGTGCCCATCTCCATCTATGTTTGTTTCTGTTTTTACTTAAAAAAAAGCTAAGTTAAATTTGACAGAAACATCTCCAGAAAACAAAACCCTTTAGTTTAATAATAAACAAGTCCAAAACAAAAGCTATAATACGAAAATAAAAAAATACACGTTCTGCATAATATTTTCTTTCATAAATATGTATGTTGTTAAATTTGTAATCGTAAGTACTTATATGACACTTTTCCAAGCAAATCCTTGAAGGCCAAACAAACAATTAAAATGAATTTCATGCGTGGAATCCTTCCCATAAAACACGTGTTTCTGTTTAACCATCAGTTCAAAATATTGTGCAGATATCTGTTTCTGTTTAGGCGGTCTGCAAGAGCGAAACAAAGTGGAAGAAAATAAAACGAAAAATCAAAATAACGGTAGCAAAACAAAAGAAAATTTCAAAATAAATTACTGTTTATGCCCACCCCCAAAAGCAACACACACACAATGAAGACTTGAATTGGAACACTAGCACGTGTTTTCTTTTTCTGCCTTCCCCCACAAGTCCTGTGACAGTTGAGAGTTTGTTTTGATTTCGTAACCTATCGCATTGTATAGCCATCTCGCTCTCGAGTTAAAAAGCCTCCCCCAAGAAAGAGCCATCGTCCTGTTGATGCAATGAAAATGAATTGCATTTGGTGTCTAGACATCATGTTCCAGTTCCATTGTGGTTCGATGTTGCAGCAACCTCGTGCAGATGTTGCGTTGCACATCAAAACACAGCCCATTCCAGTTCGGGCTAAATTCAAATTATTTTTATTAGTTTCACCGAGGGAAGGGACTTTTTTCGAAAGCGTAATTCCACGGCAGTGGCAGAAGTTCTCCCCTTCTGGGGAAAACTGTTTCTATTACTAAAACAACCCTTACGACTTTGGCAGCGTTGGAGTGGGCGTTTTCACGGCTGCAAAGGATGACAAATGCTCGGCCTTAGTACAACAACGAGATTGCGCTCCTCCTCCCGACCTTTGACGCTTTTCATCTGGCTCTGTTGTTGTTGCTTGTTGGGTTAACCTCCCGGAAAAGGGAACATAAAAAAAAATCCTCACAAAGTAGCGATGGGGAAACAGCGACAGTTATGTTGTGCTGTGCGGTTGTTCCTTGGATCTCTGTGCCATATGCATGCTTATTGCGCATAAATTGGGAGGGAGGTATTACGTTGACAGCGCTTGGCGTTGTTGTTGGTGGAGATGCACCGATTTTAAGGGTAGCACCAGGACACACACCCCTAAATCTGTGTTGGAACTGACTGCACTATGCCCATTTGACCTCCGTTCTTGAATTGTTTAAGGGTGTGCGGTGGTGTGGTGGTGTATAGTCCAATGTGATGGGTGTACCTGTTCTGTTAACGACTGACATAGTGTTGGGGACAACAACGACGACGACGTTTATGGTGTAAAAAGTAGTTTTTGTTTTATGTTGGATTGCCTCCGGTGTTTGCTTTTTTATTTTTGTGTCCTCGGAATAATGTTTCTCTCCACCCATCGAACTTGGGGTGGTTGGTTGGTGTTGCAGACACATGCTGCTAGTGGAGGAGGGCATCATCGTCATAATTTTGTAGAGGGGAAATAATTTGTTTGTTTTGGTTCTTTGGGGACATGAGGATATTATGCTGGAGCATATCGATGTTGACTATGCGGCAGGTCAGGTCGGCTCGTATTGTATATGGAGCTGTGGCTTAATCTTTTTTAATGTGATTACGATGGAAGTTCAAGAAATGAAGAAAAATTCGTCAAGACGAAAATTAATGTTTTTTTTTCAACTCACTATCTTTTGATTTAATTATATTATATAAATATTAAAATAAAATAATAAAAATTGCTTAGGCTAAGCGGAAGGAAGTTTGGAAATTTAAAATAGGTTTTTAATAAAGTTGTTAGAATTAAGACTTTGAAAAGGTTTTTTTCTACTTTTACTGCAAACAATGCATGCATAATTATGTTGTAAGACTGAAATATAAAAAAGTACATATTTTGAAGATGTCGAATAAGTCGTTCAGTTGTATTTATATACCTATTCTATAGTGATATCCCGAACTTAATAACTGAATTTTATTCATTTCGATTTTAAATATCATAGAAATAATAGAAGGAAGTTAAAGCTAAAAAAAAAACAAACCCAAGTAATTTGAATTTGGAATTATTCCATTTTTTTTTCTTCCTAAATTCACTTCAATATTGATTTTGTATTTAATTATATAATATTTAAACCCTATTGTCATTCGATGTCAAAAATTAGTGTATTCAGGCAAGAATTTTAATATTTAACATTTTTTTAGTTCATTGGTTAGCTTTGCTTGTATTTTGCTTTTATATGAAATTTAAGAAGTATTAAAGTTTCTTCCTAACCTTTTTTCTTCTTTCTTGAGAACCATCTTATTAAAAATTAAATGTCAATAGAATTTAATTATTTTTTATGAGATTGAGAATTTCACGTACAAATACTGTTAATAGTGAATTTCCTTCCTCTCAAAAGATTGATTAAAATATGTATATACTTTCTGAAAACCAACTGTATTCAATAAATATGTATGTTTCAATCATCATATAATAATTTGTAATGAAGATAATTTACAAAAACTCCAGCAATTCCTATTCATGATGCCCTTTCCCTTTAGCGTCATTTTGTATACGAAAGTGACTTCTCGACAAAAATAGAAACCATTTCGGTGTAGGTACCAATATTGTCAACTTATTTTATTGGCACTGAGCCAAATAATTCAATTCTTATTCTTACAATAAAGTCAATGCAAAATTATCTATTCACAAAAATTCAACTTCTTGAATGATGAAGAATATCCTTCTTCAAACAGGATGCAGATTGGTGGAGGTTTTTTTTTTCTCTCTTATGGTCTCCATTGTAATTGCATATTTTCATTAGGATGTATGTATCTGAGAGTATTCTGATGTGTATAACTTATTCTATAAGAATTCCTTTTTCTTTATTTAGAGAATCAACATCGTCAATGTTGTTCTTTTCAAGTTGTTGATTGCTTGAATATTTTTTTTTCGTTTCATTCAATTTCTGAAATTTTCTTATTTTCTTTTTTTTTGTGTCGAAGGAAATAAATGAAAAAGTTAGTTTTTGCATAAATTTTGTTTTATTTGAAGGGTTGAAGAGAGTAAAGATGTTTCAAATTAGAGGAATAAGTTTAATGAAGCAGAAATAAAGTGCACTTGGTAATTTAAATTCATAAACCAAACAAATAACTTAAGTAAAACGAAGAATGTAAGTAAGAAAAAAATCAGATTTTAGTTTGATACTTAACACTGGGTTTGAGAACACATCTTTGACTGGCGACGGTAAAATTATGATGAATTTCTGTACTAAGGTCGAAACAGTTGTGATTAGTTATTATTTAAACAATTTAAAATTAAATCAAATAACCTTAAGTAGGTATATGAGTTACTTTCACAAGCAAAATAAAATTCGCCCGGTTATAAAGGGTTTTCACAGATCGTGGCCGCAATTTTCTTTCTCTTAATTTCTGTTAAAAAATCTTTTATTATCAGCTTTTAAGACAAATTATCATCATCAAAATTTCCGGATTTTTGACGACACCAATCCATGCGAGATTCACGACTGTACTGTGTGGTGTGGATTTTGGACTGGAGGCATCAACGGCGATCGCTGTAAGTCTAAGATCACAAGCTTCTTGTGGTCTGAATTTGATGATGTGGACACCGAAGACAGATGCGTTACCTGCTACAGAGCTCAAGACACAATCAATATTTTATTTTGCACTAGTGGTCGCATGGTTTTCTAGTGCCGAGACGACGTGAATTGGCCACCAAGATTGTGTGATTTCACCCCTTTTATACTTTTTCTTGTGGGGCTTTCTTATACGAATAATCCGCAAACCATCGCTACCTTCAAAGACAACATTATCGATGCCATCGATCAAATTCAGACTTATTTATGCGCCAGAGTCATCGAAAACTTCTGCCCAGCGAACCCGCGGTGACCAATTGAACGATGTTATATTTCACACATAATGTCATATTGGTAGGGCTCTCAAATAAAGATAAAACTTTATTGATATCTCAAACACAACTTAGTTTATTTAGTTTTGAAATCGAATCGCCCTTAATGGAAAACCCTTTATTTAAAATAAAAAGTGAGTATACGCCTCAGTGCACCGCTCGGTTATCATCGATTTTTAATAGAATAAACTTTGACATAATTTTTAATTTCATATTAAAATAAATGCGATTGAAAATAAGTGATATAAAATGTACAAGAACAACCCTAAGAACTCACTATCCAGGTCAACTTGTGGAGAAGATGGATCTGTAGATTTTTTTTCATTTTTATTAGAAAAATACTTTTCAATGATTTTGCTTTAGGTACATACATATTTTTATCCTATTTTTTATTTTAGTTTAAAAGACATTCTATTAGTTTTGTTTCAAAAGTCTTATCATTTTAATCCGCGAATACACAAGGTAGCTGGTATTTGTATATCTAACAATGACTTAACATACATTTCAAGGTTTTAAGTCAGCTTGAGCAATGATGGTAGTCGTCATCATTTCTCCTTAGTGTTATACAAAAAAGTCCAATATTTTTAAAAGTGTCTCATCAGTTCGAATTAAAATTCTGTTGAACATCTATGAAACAGGTATATTGAAAAATGTTTGTTTTAGACAACTTTAAGTGCTTGAATTGTTATTAAGATATATACAAATGAGAAACTTACGGAAGCAACTCCTTATTAAAAAATGTCAAGGTGTGTTTTTGGGTGTTGTTTTTTTTATGGTTTCAAAAATAAATGCTTAAAAACTTAATAAATTAAGAAATATATTCTTTTTTTTTTAAAACTTATTTCAACAAAATGTTATTATTGTAATTTCAACAAATCAATTTCTGTTTTCAGGAAATTGGTTAGTTCTACCAGACACTGAATTCCTGTAACCATGTAGTTTTAAGAACATCATTCAGAAAATAATTTCACACTAGAATCATGAAAATTTTGTTTGGTAACTTAATAATTTTAAATGAATATTGTATTTTATGAAAAATTCATAACAGTATGATCAGGGAAAGTTTTTGTAAAAATGTAATGTTTTTAAGGTCTATATAATTTTTGCAGCAAAATTACAACTTTGGCCGGTATAAGGAAAAAGATTGATAGAATTCAGACTTATCAAGGCCTAATCTTTAATGGCCTTTGAAATACTGTTTCAATTATTATGACAATGGAAATGAACAAATAGGAATATAATTTCATTATTAAAAAGAGGCTGGGTTGCGGCCCACACTGATAACTTCACATAACGTTTTGAAAACTTAGCATTTATTAAAGTTTTTGTTTTAGGGTAATAAGTGGGTACTTTTCCAGTCAAAAAAGGTACCAGATGTTAAACTTTAATGTAAAAACAAAACTAAATTTGGTAATTTTTGTGACTATTTTTTTTTTTTTTTAATTTTTACTAATTGATACAAAAAATAATGAGAAAATTATAACACATAAGAAATTTTAATACTAACAATAGGAAGTAAGTTTTATCAATTATAATATGTGTAAAATAAAATAAACTAAAAGTTGATAACATTGATAGTTGTCAAGGTATTGGAGTCGAAAAGTAATTTTTGCCATTTTTTCGATTTTTTCTTATTTTTTGTAAAAAAAATTGGCATTTGATTTTTTCCCAAAAATGTTACCACGTGTTATTTCACATTCTCAAGAATTGTATTGAAGTTGATATCATTTATTGTAATTTGTACAATTTGAGCCACAACATTTTTTTTACAGATTTTCTATTAAAAAAAATAACGTTGAATTGATTTTTTTTTGGCAAATTCGTAAACTTAATTTACATAAAAGTCATATCTACGTCTTTTGAAGTTATAACTAAATTTAATTGGAATCAATATTTATTCGTTCTTGAGAAAATATGTATCTCGAACGTAAGTACACACAAACATCTCTCTAGAAATGACGGATTTTGGTTGTGGAATCCTAAAAACGTTCATATTTGTCAAAAAAAAAATCAATTTAACAAACAAAAAAAATCAAACTCAGAACATGAATTCTATTCAATATTCAATCTGTATTCTGAACATAATAAATAAAATTGAATGTTTTTTACTGCTTATTTAAATAACTTAAATGATAAATTAACTTTTCCATAATGTAAGCAAAAACCTACCTTAACTACTCCTTAATCAACAAGAACTTTTTTAAATGTTTCCTATATTTCATGGCTTCTAGTCTCCTTTATTGCTTTAAACACATTCCAACCATTCCATTAAAATAAACAAAAAAAAAAACCTTTTAAATGTCGTGTAAAGTCAAACATCAATTTAGATAGGTACTCAAAAACCGACAATAATTTAGTCAAAATGATCATATCATCAAATGACCACTTACCACAAAATATCAAAATCCTAACAATTACTAAACACACACACACACACACACACAAATACCGATTCATAAAAAGAGTTCATATAATACTTTGTATAGATGGATTTGTGACCATCCAGTGGTCATCATGGTCATCCTGATTCCTGACCATCACTCTGTCAACTCAATTCCAAAAACACCAAAAAAGAAACCATGCAACCATATTAAATATGTACCTTCACTAAATAAATATATAAATGTATGTATATAGAAACCGGAAGCCAGGAACAATTTTAGCCAACACCTCTGGGGTTCAATTCTAAATCCACTTCCGATATATGCGTCGCCTAATTAACTCGTGACAGTTGTATGCCAGGAAATTGATGAAAACGTGCATAAAACTAAAACCATCTACGAGTGTGTTATAACGTTCCATACATCTAAAACCACTCGCTTTTCTGTCCACAACCAAAAAAAACACACATATACATTAGGTACACATATACAAATGGACGATTATGGATATTTATGTAGGTGTATGAATAATTGACATTAAGCTTTTCGGAAAAATCAAAACAATTACAATTTAACCCGGAGTAGGTAAACCAAAACTCGGTTGGGACGAACGAACTGCGGTGGTTTTTAAATAATATTATATAAGGATCAGCATTACGTACGGTATTTTTAAGCCATAAACGTTTCCAAACGAGAAAACTCCATTTGAAATTAATCAAAATTTACATCTCCAAATGGCAGATAGTATATTAAGGGACAGAGCGGAGAGGACAGGATAAATGTGGGGCAGTTTAATGTTCAATTTACAATCGCATTTCAACATCACTTCAATTGAATTTTATGGGCCACTTTGATGTTCCACCCATCAGCGGGTTGGAGTCGGGATCGGGAGTGCATCCAGGAAGCTCTTTGCCCATCGGAAATGGTTTAAAAGCGAAGCGTATAGACTAGACAGTGGAATTCATCCCTATTTCAAATAAAGGGTGTATTTTTCTAAACATCACAGTATTGCACTGATGGAAGGACGCGACGCATTCGGATCTTTTAAGTAAATAAAAATAAGTTTATGTCACATTAGTCACGTACCGTACACGTCCGTCGTCGTAGGTCGATCATTATTTATGGATTCCTTATTTATTTTCTTTTGTAAGGTTCAATGGCAGCAGGATTTAAAGACAGTCTTTAACGGGAATGAACTCTGATGAACTCTTTTTTTTTATTTTCGACTTTTGTTTGGTTTTTTGCGTTTTGGTGTACTAGTTCCTTTCTTTTCCTTGTTGGAATAAAATATCGAGTTTAAATTTAAACAAAACTCTCTCTCTCCACCATAAACCAAAATAGCACAAACTTTTTCTCGAGCATATGGTTAAACTTGTTTTAGGAGTTGTAGGAAGTTGCCATGGTGTTGTTTAAATGACCCTTCATTTCTCTCCAATGGGTTGGTGTCGTGTCACACATGTTACCATCATCAGAATTATTCTACACATCATCACTTCTAAATGAAGTCCTGAACCTCTTTTTTGGAAAAAGAATTTAAAATAAAATGGTTAACAATCACGTTCCATAGTTAACCTCATATGAGTATGCACCACCTCAAGAAAGTTCTTTTGAATCTAAGAATGTTCAAAAAACAAAAATGCACTTTTGAAATAACATTCAGGTCACAGGTGTTTTTCTTGAAGTGAATTTCAGTTTTTTTTAGAAGTTCAAGATTAAATGAACACACGTACCTAATTGAATTGACATTTTTTTCCGACTGGTTATTGGATCTTTGATTTGATTAGACATACAGGTGTCGAAATGTGACTTTTTGTAAATGCAACTGTAAAAGGAAATAAAAATAAAAATGAAAAGGAAACTAGGATTGACATGAAAATACATTTACACTTAAAAAAAGCGAAGTGTAAATTGAAAAGTTTTAATTTACATGAAAGATTATTATAAGATACAAGGATTTGGTAAAATAACACAAGACTTGTGCAAACGATTCAAAATAAAGAAGTATGAGATCGGGATAGAATAATCGGGTAATATTGTTGACATGGACAAATCACTAAAACCAGATATTATGCATCTAAGAAAAGTATCGTTGACAATATCAATTGTGGCCTATACAAAAGATGCAGCTTCGTCGTCTTTTTAAAATCACAATTTCATGAAGTTCCACTCATGCCATTCCGACTGTAAAATGTCGTCTATTGTGGCCCTGTAACGCTTTGCACTACAAAGTATAAAACGATGACTATCTGTCCCTTATTCTTGAAAACTACGCAACGGGTTTTGATGCGGTTTTTTTTTTAAGATAGATCAAAAAAAGAAGGTTTATTATATGTACCTATAACTAGATAATATGTTTTTAGTCAAAAAATTAGTGTTTAAAATTTCATTCCAGACTGCGTTTAATTTTATGCTTCAATTACTTCTGAAAGCTGCAATATATTATACTATAGTTGAGATTTGCAACAAATATACTATATGTATACTTCAAGGCGGTACAATAATTTTTGTATATATAAAAATAAATTTCTGTTTTGATTGTCTCGATAAAACTCGGGAACGACTTAGCCGATTTGGCTGATTTTGGTTGCGAAATGTTTGTTACAGTCCAGGGATGGTTCTCACATTTTTTATAATTATAAAACTAAAATAAAATTGGATACCCCGAATTCTATGGCATCTAAAACTCAGTTCTGACTAAACTTAACTTTAGCAGTTTTACCTTCTGGTTAAGTATTTAATTTATTTTATAAAAAAAAAATTAGTTATCTCTTGAGAAACTGTGTTCATATATGTTATCTATGTAGAATTGTAGACACGGCTATAAGTTCAAATTTACAAGCCTCAGTAATTTAAAATCTTAGATGGTGTTTCATTCAAAAATTCAGGGCTTAAATTAATGGATATTTAAGAGGGGGTGGGTGGGAAGATAAAAGAGACGTGTATTTTGCAAATTACGAGTGTTAGTGTTAAGGAAGACAGAGTTATATAGAGTTGGGCAGTTAATAGAGCCTAATGAAAGGCGATGGATAGATAAGATGTCTTATATTTCTTTACGTTCTTCCAACGATTTGAGATTATTCAATTGAAGACGGTCTTGGTTTGGGGGTAAGATCAGAGGGTCATTCCAGGATAAGCCTTGAAGGGTTAATCAAAGGAAACGTAGTTGAAAACTCTTAATTCTATAAATATGCAATTCTTGATAAGGAGGGAGGCTTATTCAAGGAGGGGTCGACAATAAGTGATGTACAGTGAAATCTCCCTTGGGCGGACAGCCATGGTGCAGAATTTTTTGTCCGCCTAAGGGAGTTGCCCGTTTAAGGAAAATCAAACAAAAACACTAATATAAAAAAAATTAAGAGTCTTCATTTATTAACAGAAACTAAAAATAACACAAATAAATAAACTTCACTTTCTTAAAATTAACTTAACTAATAATGGTTACATCACGAATTTATTAACAGCAAAAACAAAAACTAAATAAATAAACTTTAGTTCTTTTTTATCACATGACGTGGAATGAAATGATTAAATTTAAGAAATGAATACATAAATATAAAAAACTAGCCTCTAAAAACTTAGCAAAAATATAAGAAGATTCGTATTTATGTATTTTCAAAAAAAAATGTTTCAATATTTGTTTGTTTGGTTTTAGAAAAGACTGATTTATTTTGGAATCTGGACTGTAGTTCAACCAAACTTTGAACAGCTTCACCGTCATTTTTCTTGGCCGCAAAAATTTTTAAATTTTCAATTAAAGTGTGGTTGGAATTAATAGATGTTCCCATCAGGTCCTGATCCTATTCCTCAGATTCACTGCCAGAATCGTTGATTTCAACAGGAACATTAATATTTTCTGACATCATTTCAAAGTCATCTTCCACGTTTACATTTTCATCCATCAAAACAAAACTTTCAGGTTCTCCATATGCATTTATGAAGGAGCTTGGCAATTTCTCTTAAATTTGCTAGAGGCAAGTCATCTTCTGCATTGAATTCACTGTCCTCCAAATTCAAACATTCTCCAAAACGAGCATGTTTAAAACAATTAATAACTGTTTTTGTTTTCACAAGCTTCCAAGCATTATTAATAAAATAAATTGCGTCTAATACATTTATACTTTTGATTAATTCCGTTGCAAAAAATATCAGCGTGATTACATGTTCAATCCCTCTAAGAGAAAATATTTTGTCATTCATACGTGAAATTTCTGTCCGTGTCCGTCCAAGGGAGTGTCCGTCCAAGAGAAACTGAAAACAATGAAACTTATATGGAGCAATTTCCGTGCAAAAAAATTTTTCCGTCTAAGGGAGATTTCACTGTATAGAAATCGGGCAAAACGTAAGGGTTGAAAAATTCCTTCGACCATTGTTTAACAAAGAATAGTATTTCGTTGACTTTACGAATAATGTCGTATGTATGTATGAGGTTGAAATTGAGCTCTGAGGTTTGAAATGAGAGCCCAAGGTCACGTATAACTTCAACATAGTGTATGGGCTGATTACGAAGACAATTTTGACTAGGTGCTTCTGTGAGAAGGTAATTAACTGACATGTAATTATGTTAAATTTATCTTGGTGTCTTCAGAGTCAAGTGAGATATGGGGATATTTAACAATAATTTCCACATTATTGATTGAAAAGTAGATGACCTAAGTGGCTGCCTTCAGGAACAGTAGAGGCAGCAAGAAGAGGATATCAAAGAAAGCTTCTGAAATGAACTGTTTACATACGATTTTCTTAGTGAGAAGAAATCCATCTTAATAAAACTGATTCCAAGCCCAAAAAAGAAATTATAATTTTATCGGTTATTTTGTCAAAAGCCTTGCTCAAATCAGTGAAAGTAACGTCAACTTAGTTTCTCTTTTCTAAGGGCGAGAGCGCGAAGGATGCAATTTACACTTAAGTAAATTTCATAAGTTTTGTAAACAACAAAAAACTGTTAAATATTTTGGACATATTATTTCCATTGTTATTTATTTTTTTACTCGTACTTTATTTTGTTTTATGTAATTCTCGAATCAGCCACTGTGGCGTATGTGTAACATATTATTTCCATTAACTATGATAAAATAGTCAATGAAAAAAACATTTTTATACAAATTGTAGGATTGTAAATAATCGGTATGAAAAATAATTTTAATAAAAAAATTGCAAACATATTAAGTGGTCCAACTGTCTGCAATAGTTTCCCAAGACAAGACTTATTCAGATTAGTAAGTTGTTTGAATTTAAAATATAGTGGGCAATTAATAAGAGATAACCATCATCGCCCTTAATTCAGAATATTGACGCAAAACGTATTTACTTCTTTAAGTAAAAAGAGGCCAAGCTAATGATGCCATCTTTTCCTTAGAAGAGAAAACATTTGGAATGATTATTTCCATTAATCATGAAACTAACAAAGTTTAACAAAAGGTTAAATATGACAAAATATTTCTAATATTGAGTGACGAAAAAAATTGTTGAATTCTCCCAAAAACGTGTCTTTATTTTTTGAAAAAGGTGTGAAAATCAATATCCTTTTCAATGGAGACTCGTTTGTCGTTGGCACAGAACCCGTTCGTATTGTTCTCCTATGGTATAATTTTAGAGCATCTAAACTTTTTAAATAAATGTTTGATTTAAGTAGGAACACATATACATACATTAAGAATCTCTCTACATAATTTATTTTTACAACACCATGAAAATATATCTTCCAGACCCATTAAACTATAACCCGTCTAATCCTTATTCAGCACACTCGAATAATGGAGCACAAAAATAATAAAAAAAACCCAAAACTATTTCCCGTATTTTCAAGTACCACTGACCACTTCCAGTGTGAGGATTGAGGAATGTGTGAAGTTCAGATTTCACTTTAGTTTTAGTTTTCCTTTTTTCTACCGTTTGCCAATTTTTATTTCCATGGATTCCTTACACCGAAATTCCATTTCATCAGTAAAAGTTACAACCGAATCCGCACATATCCAACTTATTTGGGCACTAAGCAAACATCTAGTAAATAGTTTCCAAGTATCGATTGAAGTCGGAACTCGGTGGTGAATGCAATATCGTTTAACTTTTCCGCATTTTGGAAGGTACAACTTCAGGGATTCGAGAATAGATACAAATACAGATACAGGTGGGTGAACTAGAAATGGCATTTTCACAAATAAAACTCACAGAAATTTCAAGCACGTTTCTGTGAATGGGTTTGAAGATGTAGGTATGTAGCCAACTTTACAACTTCCTCCTGACGATGTACGTATGTACCTTTCTGATGTATTTCGTTTGTTTATGGAATCCCTATAATTCACTGACGGTATCCTGCCAGTGCCACTGACGCTGCCAACACCACCACCAGCAGCAGCGTTTTATCATTCCTCTGGAAACGATTTCAACTTTATCATGATTCTATAAATTTCCACAGACTTTCACGCGTTATGTGTTGATGTGGATGTCGTGGATATCGTGGCTGTGGTGTTCTGTCAAAATGGGAATTTCGTGTTAAAAATATAAACCAGGTAATAATACCTACACAGTGTTCCCGAGTGTCCGATTTCAGGTGTCAATATATAAACTTTTGGCTTATTGTAAAACTACTGTATCACATTTGACAATAAAATCTTGTTGACATATTTTATATACTCCCATTCGATGTTGGGTGTAAAACACATTTACTGCCTTTCGAGACACTTATAAACTTATTGGACTTTTAGCCAATTAACTTAAAGGATTCGGTATCCTTGTATAGAAGCAATATACTCGTAGTTGTTTGGTGACAGTTTTACAGAGGCGATTTTCGTCGACGTCGACGTCGTCGTCAAAGTTAAACTCAATTTCCTTTATATCGATGTGGTGATCACATTACATCCGTTTGTGGCAGGCATTGCACCAAAGGAGTATTTCAACAATTTTTCAATGATTCCCTTGACGGAAGTGTCAACATACAACACAAACTTTTATAGATGTATTTATTTTTATAAATGTATGTATGTATTTAGTGTTTTGTATTGAAAACTGTATTGGGACGTGCAAAAGAGTGTAAATTTGAAATAGAGCTTGTGATGATGAAAATCCCTTAGGGAGCTGCCATTTTCATGGTATTGGAAAGTCAATGTCGAGTCGATGTTATTTTCTCCAAGAACATATAAAAATTTCATACAGAAGTTGAGTGAAGCTATTTTAAAAGGATGACATATTATTATAGCTTTATTGAAAAGAATGCAAAAATAAATAAGTTTATTTAAAGGTTTTTTGATTTGATGAATGTTAAGAATAAACATTACATTTGCCTTTGTTGCAAAGTAATTCAAAACCATTTAGGCACTATAATGTCTTAATTTGCAACTAATTCGAAAAAACAAGGTTAAAGTTTTCGAAACATTAAATAGAAAAATTAATTGCTTTAATAATGTTTCACAGATTTCAAACCCAGTTTAAAAACTATCAGAAGAATAAATAACGAAATGCACAGTGGTGAAGTATGTTCATAGAGGGTGATGTTGTGAGGGTAGTTTTCTTAAAAATCAAGCAAAAACACTCAAATTTACATAATTTACTCAAAATTTTTATTTGAATCGATAAATTGTCCTTTGCCATTTACGTTTCAAAGATAACTTCATGTAAATGTTGTCCGAGGCTCCGTTTTAAATTGTCCATTCAGGAGATGCAATCTTGCGTCACTTTTGCGAGCATCTCGGCCTGTGTACAATAATTACACGTGTTATGTTATATTGTAAACTTTCAATCATCTTAGGCTTGTCCACATAGATTAACGACTTTACATAACCTAACAAGAAATAATCAAAAGAGGCGTATAGTCGCATGATCTTGGCGGCCAACTCACAAGGCCATTTTGAGAGATAAGCTGCTCACCAAATTCATCCTCCAACATGTCCTTTTGTTTCAATAGCTGTGTGGCAAGTGACACCGTCTTGAGGAAATCACACTTTAACCAAGTTCAACTGAGCCAAATGGGGAAAACAAAAAGTCGCGTATCATGGCTCGATATTGTTCGCCGTTGACGGTAACGTTTCTTTTACGGCCGTCTTTGAAGAAAAATGGACCGATGATGTCATTAGCCCATAAACCATACTAATTATCAATGAAGATGACAGAGTATACTGAAAACTTTTCATTTTGACAAATGACATTTTTACGCCATTACAAAACAGTTCAGCCAACCTTAAAAACTAAACTCTTTAAAAATCACCATTTATCACAAGAAAAAAACAACATACATAAGTCGACTAGCACTTTGATTTGCATAAGATGGGAAAAAAAAGCTAAAACGATAAATTTTATACAAAAATTTATTTTAAACAGAAAAAAATAATTTCAATTAACAGTAAGACTTATAAAATTCTTCTTATTATTATAATTATTATTATTTATTAATTTACACATTAATGTACAAAATTAATACTTAAAAACTAAACAGCTCTAGCGACAAGGCTTTCGGCTGGGGACTTACAAAAGAAAGTTATATTTTCTAGAAAAGCCAATATTTTAGTGTATAGTGTTTGAAAAATAAATTTTAAAACTCAAAATTTTTAAAAAAAAAATATTTAAAAAAATTTCAAGCTAATTAAAAAAAAAAATTGATTAATTTACTTTTTCTTAATTAAAAAAAAAACATTAAACCAGATTCTAAAATGTCTCTTAATTTTTAATCAACGTTTAAAATGCTCTCATAAAAAACTACAAAAAGTGACTTATGTTGTTTATCCTTGTTGCCACACCTACTCTTTCCAGAGCTTTTCCAGCTTTAATGTTGAGAAAAGTGATTTTCAGTAGGTTTTCCTGACTTCATCGAACTTTAAACAGATCAATTTATGTCATTAATACAAAAAAATAACATCTTCTTTCAAATACATAAGATCATTACAACATGATTGACGGTCATTTATTACCTTTAAGAATGTCCCGTTCTGACCAAAATGAAAGCATTGGTGTGGATATCATCTAACTCAAACCAAAATATTTTGTTGATCATAAGTCTCTAGCACTAACCATTGACGGTGGTTGAACTGGCCAATGTCTCGTTGTTTTCAAATACAGATGGCGTTCGTCACCAGCCTTAATTTAATTTAACAGTGCCTGAGGGGGATAACTAGGAAGAAACACTCCGATCTGTAAACCGCGTCCGAAAGAAATGCCTTACGGAAAATTGTTGGCCCAGTTTTTGAGTAAGGACGATTCCGGAGACGATAGAATCATGTATGCAAACCTTGAAGAAGATATCGTAAAAAAAATTGAACTTTGGTAGACTCCGGTGAAATTAACATAGCTCTATGAGCTGAGAAAGTCCTTTGTAGTACATTTTATGGTAGTTTACAGAATGACAGAACATGCTTACGCTGGATAGATTGCATACATAAGGACGCCCAAGGCCTCAGGTAGTGTTCACTGTATATCAATCGGGATACATAGAACGATGATGATGATGATTTGCCTATACTCTTGGATCGTATATGGATTGACATCGTCCTAAATCTGATATTGTCCTAGTGTCCTAGTAGCGATGAAAATTAGGGTTAGGTTCCAACTACTCCATCAGAGCCCATTAAGTGAATACACGCCGTTCTCTATGGCCGGTTTACGTTTTGTTTCTGGGTCAGTGGAATACAAACAGGAACCCCAGTTAACGAATCAAAGTTTGTGAGCGACTTGAAATGTTGACCAAGGGACATTGGAATTTTTTTTTGAAAAATCACTTCAATTGGAAAATAAAATAAAATACGTTTTGAAGGATTTGAAACAAAAGACTAATTTTAGTTAAATAGAGGTTAAGGTCGAAAACTTGGATTCATGGAATCTGTTATTATTAAAACAAAATTTAATTCCTTAAGATCCATGTCTTTTTTCAGTTTTAATAAAAAAAATTATAATAACATTAAATAATTAATGCTAACTTAAATCTAAAGAACAATTATTATGAAACAAAAACTAACTTAAATTTGTAACTCAAAAACAAAACTTAAGCAATCAATTCACGATTGTAGAGTTGTAAAAATTTACATACACTTTCATAATCTTTGAAGTTTAAGCTCAGTCAATTTTCCTTAAATCAAGATAATGTTCCATTCACTTTTATATCATCGCATAATATTTTTTTTTTAAATATGTATCCACCAAAGAGTACACGAATTAAAATCTTCCTTCCGGTGCAAATATTCATCAAGGACGAATTCACACACTGAACCAGAAAATTTAATGATTGTTTCAGCAAAAAGAGACTAAATAAAAAATTGTCCTTGAAAAAAGAAAAATGCTATTCCTTCCGTCAAATTATGAAACTTTTCGAGAATTTAGATTGATAGCATTTTCATGTGGAAATTCCAGTGGGAAAAAATTGCACATCAAGTGATGACGTCTTGTGTCTCCACAATAGAGAGTGTTTGGGATTGAAAGACAAAAACAATTTACAATTAATGGTTACATCCAATTTAAACATGCACCAAAGGATTCTACTTGGCCATAAAAATGGAAAATGTCCATGTGTATTTGTGTGTGTATCCTTTTCCAAGAAGTTATATGAAACCGGATAAGAACTTAAGGCTAATTCCACATTCTGAAAGATAAATTGCGTTTCCGTCTTGGGAGTATTTAGTTTGGTCTGTGTGTAGAAAAACCAAAGCAA
This sequence comes from Scaeva pyrastri, assembly GCA_905146935.1. NCBI lineage: Eukaryota > Metazoa > Arthropoda > Insecta > Diptera > Syrphidae > Scaeva > Scaeva pyrastri. Next base: position 123,861,932 of record LR989927.1, on the reverse strand, counting down.
AGAGATGCATCTTCATGTAGAATATAGATACTCGTATCCATCACAAAATATACATATAGAGCCAATTGTCGTCAGATTTGTTTGTTCCTTATAGAATATATCCATAGTTCTGCTGCTGCACAAAGAAGAAGGAAGGATTGTTACCGATTCTTGACAATATGCATATAAATTTCGTACATACATAAGAAGTCTTATTTGTGAGATCCTTTCATCAAAGGGAATCTCTCTTTGGGATTTTTCTACACATTCACTTGTCCAAGGAAGTAAGACAATCCAAAAGAAGAAATAGAAAAAGAAAAATGTTGGTTTGTGGATTGTGTATTCGTATTGAGACGGATGGATAAGTTCCAGACGCATGAAAATTCTTTTGGGAGAGTTAAGAGTGTGGAAAGTTCCTTTCAAGCCGAATATGTGCTTGTGATGTAGTTTAGATCCTGTGGAAATGAAAACACTTGGCTAAACAGGATATGCTTATTTTTGTTCACTCTTTTTTAGAAGCAGCGATAAAAGAAACTTGAAGGAAAAAACGTATTCCTTTAAAAGTTGTTAATTTTTTTCCCTTTTATGAAATACTTTTATAAATTAGTCAACTTTAAACACAGTTAGATGTTTTTTATTTTTAATTGCAAATAAGCAAAGAAATACAAAACTATAAGAAAAAGTTCATTTCCGAACCGATTTAGTGGGGTGCAGTTTTGAAAATTCATACTTTTACCAATTCAAGCTAATATCAACTTTATTCATTTTTCGTTTGAGACCCGTCATCAAATGTTGATTAAGTGTTGTTCCAACTTTTGTTATAAGAGTTGTATCGAACTTCTTACACATTCAAGTCAATTGTCTTATTTATTTGTATTAGTAGACTTATGTATTTACTTTTGTAATTGTGTGCGAGTGCAACTCAGAGAAAATAAGTTCACTCATTCTTACCAGTTCAGTTGCTTTCTGACTCTCGCTTCGTACAGGCCAGCCTTAGATTATATTGTAAAGAACATTAATGAAAATGTACAGCCTGTACAGATAGATATAAGAAAAGTACAGTAAAAAAAACAATATTGTATAGAAAAAGAATAATTTAAATAATAAAAGGTATCAATAGTCGGGTTTCTTATACACTTTTCCCGACTCTAAAGTGCCGTGTTTTATTTTTCCCATTGTTCTACAGTCCATAAGATACAAAAGCCTTATCCGGCTCGAAGGACCAATTTAAACTGACATCGTATTGCCAGAGTTTGTTCGAAGTGAACAGAAGTTGCAACAGTTGTCTAAAATACACATTTAGAATTATGTAATTGTATTGTTTTCCATTCTTAGCTGAAGAAGAAGCTGCAAGAAGTACTAAAAACCAGTCAACTTCTGCCAGATGTTCCATATCAAGTTGAACTTCAGTTCAAAAAAAATGTTGTAAGTGCTGATTATAGTGTTACAGAAAAGCTTTCGACTTTGGATTAAAAAGATGGGAGAGGTTTTCTCTTTCTGTGCAGGGTTTTTTATCTTTCCTCCCGTTTTCACGGTACTCCCTTCTTATTGTTCCTGTTTTCCGTTGCAGCATTTCCGTCTTCATCATCCACACTACGGGTTATTTTTTCTACGTGTTTGATAGCCTAAGCTACCTTCTTAATGTTATTGGCTTCCATTGGACGGTCTTCGCCTTCAGCTGGATAATCTGACTCTAAATTTTGAGATGTTAGAGGCGTGATGCCTTGAACCAATTATCGTTATTAATGGTATTTAACGTCATTGACTTAATATACCTTAACAATGTATGTAATCGATGTAGTCACTACATTAGAATAAAACAAAGTCGCATTCTGTTCGTCTCTATGTATGCTTAGATCTTAAAAACGACGCAACGGATTTTGATGTGGTTTTTATTCCATAATTCGTTCACTCCTAAAAGAATTGCAAAACATTAGACGATAGTTGACATTTTCAATATCTTTTCTATTTATAAAAATCAATTTCTGTTTGTTTGTATCGCTTAAACTCGAGAACAGCTTGGCTGATTTGGCTCATTTTGGATTTGAAATATTTCTCATAGTCCAGGGAAGGTTTAAAGGTTGAGAAAATACCGAAAAACTGCGAGGATAATTGTAAAAAACAACTTCATTTGCCCATACAATTTGTACTTTTGTATACATCAGTCGTCTGTCCAACTGTAATGAAAAGTTATAAAGTTGCCTGTCATTCTGTCACTATTGAAAAGTTACTTAAATCATTTATCATCAGTTTGTCAATGCCTGAAATTTACTGATCTAAAAAACCATGTAAAACACGAACTTCAGCTCAATACAATTCAAATTTTTTTATTACAGATAAAGTAATCTAATCGACTTATCTAACAGTCACATGTGCTATGAGAACTCAATTGCGGTGGGACAAAGTTCGACGGGTCCTCTCGTAAGATTTAATATTTAACTTAAATATGCATTAATTAAGAAGTAAATTTCCTGTTAAAAAAGGAATAATAATAATAAAATAAATTGAATTAAAACACATACATGCCTACATGCGTCGAATATTTTGTATTACTTAAATTACTGACGCCTTTTTCAATTTTCTCTGAAAGTAATAAATAAATTCCACGTCACTTCCAGTTCGAACCTTAATTTTTTTTTCCCAGGAAATACGCGTGAACTCACCGCGAAACAACATCATTCGCTGTAAGTTTCTGGAAATGACGGTCCTGTATAAGCAAAGTCTGAAGCGTGGTCATCGACATCGGCAATGCTGAGCTGGCTGTGAAACAATTTTAATTTGCAATCCCTATTTTCGGATTGTATTCAGTATCGGACCGCATCATTTAGTGGGCGGTTAAGTGAGTGAGAGTGAGTTTTCCGTTGTTTTTCCATAGTAAACGAAATCTTCTCTTGAAATAAACCAAGGAAAATCAGCGGATTGACAAATTGATATTGTAACATTCACAGACACACACACACTCTGTGACGAAAATGCTCGTGTCCTTCCGCAAGTGTGATGGTCGGTAGCCATTTGCCATCCTGGCGTTACTTTATTTTTTCGTGTCCTTTATCGTTTGGTGAATGCGTGTGGAAGAGATTTGTAATTTCAATCCACGATGTTTATTGATTGAAATGTCACTGCAGTTGTATTTTTTTTTTGTTCGTTAATTGATTTGCAATTTTAATTTCCATCGAACGAATCATGGGCTTTTAATTATGGTGTTATTGCAGTGTTACTGTTTAAAATACATCCCTTTAAAACAAAAAATGTTTGAAAAAAACCAAGTTCAATGAGATGAAATCGTCTAAGGTGATTTGCGATAAATGTCAATCGAAATAGTGATTGTTTCTTTTGAAGATGACGTTTCTGACGCAATATTAATAGAGTTACCAGACACTTAAAAAAAAATTAACCGTTCTGACAAATTTTTTTCTTCATCTGCTATTTGAATAGCTTAAAGAAAGATATTACTTGTCATTAAAATTGTATTAGGCACTTAGAAATATTATCAAGTGATATTTCAAAAATATGCAAACTTGTTTGTTAAATGCTTCAATTTATTTTCAGTTTACTTCAGATTCATACTGAAGAAATTTCGGTTACCTTGAAGAAAATTAAAACTTCGGAATAAGCTACATAATGTAGGTGTGATATCTTTTCAATTAATTTAATGAATAATTCAACTTCATGAGTTAAACAGGGTAGCAACATTGGGCCATTTCTATTTTTTTCTATTTATTAACGACTAGAGGGCTTAGTGAACTTTGTATAACCTTAATTAAGTTCTAACTGTCATTTCTGTTAGGTTGATATGTCACCAACTGATCAAAATTTTAATTACTCTCAGATCTTAGAAGAAAAAATTGTAACTATAAAAAAATACTTCAATTGTATTGAGTTGAAGTTCTTATTTTTTTTTGACATTTTAAGATTATTAAATCTTTGGTACTGACAAATTGATGATAAAAGAACAGTGACAGAATGACAGACAACTTTATAACTTTTCGTTAAGGTTGGACAGACGACTAAAATATAAAAATTTGACAACCAACTGACAGTCAAAAATATTTTTTTTCTAGGTAGAAAATATTGTATAATGAACTACTATTTTTTCTCATTTTTTATGTTCTTTCACTTTTTAAGCCTTCTCAGGATTATAAGTAACATTTTAAAACTAAAATCATCAAAATCGGTCAAGGCGTTCCCGAGTTTTAGGGAGACAAACAAACAGAAACTGATTTGTGTATATTAAGGATTTGAAGCTGTATAGAAAGATAGAATTCTTACATAATGATTGGTAAATATTTAGTAGATATTTTTTTTTATTTTAATTTTCTGTATCTCAGGAACTACTTATGTTTTGACATTAGATTAAGTTCTTGGTCTTTACTAGTCTAGTAAAGATTGTGAATTTGAGGATTCGGTTTATTGGTTCTGGAGTGCCCTAAAATTTGTTTTAATTTGTTGATAAGAATGTTAAATATCATATTATTTGAATTTCAATGGTTATTTAAATCGACACTTAATAATGAATAATGAAATAAATGAAACTAAAAAATAGCCACGTTATATAAATTACAAGGATATACGCCTTCCTACTTATAATTTATGTAGAAGTTTTACATACAAAAAAAAAATCCCGAAAAATTTCTCCTTCAGACAAACTTCAACTAACTATGACCGTAAAAAAATAAAAAAAAAATATGCAAACAAACAAAACTTCATATGCGGATATCCGACATAAATTACGACTGCAGGCTTTGGAAATTATTAAATTTCTATTCAGATTCCTCTTTTTCGTCCTTGACAACATCATACACTTGCTACTCGCTGCTGGTCGGGATAGAATGGCTCAAGTCGAATGCCACACGCTGCACGAATATATTCAAAATTATTTCGCAAAAAAAAAAAATTCAAACAAAAATCTCTTCAAACACTCAACCGTTGCGCGTATCAGGATTCAGGATTAAATGCAACAGATGGTCACTGCTTCTATATCCTCTAGGTGAAGTTTTTATATTATATCATGGTACCTCTAAAAAAAATAGCGGATACTTTTTCTAACAGAACGTGCCACCGTCGTCGTCGGTGGCGATAGAAAAAAATTTTGTTGTTAGTTTTCAAACAAAAACAAATCCCCGTGAAAAAAAATACCAACACATATTTATTCACGCTTTTCCGAGGAAAAACTGCGACTCAAACTGAGTGAGACAACAGAAACAAACCCCGAACAAAAGAACCTAAAAAATAATAGTAATATGAATATCCTTTGGGTGGGAAAAAGGACCAAAGGAGCTAGAGCACAACATGATTCTATTAGTCCATGGCGTGTGCTGTGCGCGGGTGAAAATTTGAAATTTCATTTTTCCTTACCAACTTTTCATGAATTCACACATAATTAACTGGCGGCCGGCTTGACGCTCTTGGCGGCCGGCGGCCGGCGTTAGCGTTGGCGTTTGTCAGATAGTTTTGTGTTCCACACTTCGAGACACAAAAACTAGTGGCATCAGGATATAAAGGAGTTATAGTCATGATGCTGCAGGAAGTTGGACAACACATGTATGAACGTAACAAATTTACATTAGAAAAAGAAATGAACTGTCCGGAATACCCCATTCCCTCCTTGATGAAATCGAGTTGAAGAGGAAGTGATGTCAGCAATTTTCAGCACCGAATCAACTTAATGCGGATTAGATAGGATGTCGTGTGTGGTTTCAGATAAACTAAACGTACATAGACTTAAATGTGTGAACGAACGTCAAAATTAATTTGAAAACTTTTAGTCGGATGAATTAAGCAATTTATTTAATTTCGGTTTAAATTTAATAATTCAGAAAATAATAGACACAATTATTGTGCTTATGACATAAAAAGGATGAACTGAAATTGTGTGAAATTTATTTAATTTTAAGACAATAATAATAATTAATTAAAAAGCGTTAAACAAAATTCTTTATCACTTCGTTTTTAAAGTTTAACAGTCTCAAGTTAGCATGACAACTTTCGAAATTAACTTATTTTGTTCCCATAAGTTGTGATATTTATGATCTTGCTGACAAATTTACTTGACCGAAGCTTTTGGAATATCGCTGATAAAATTTTTACCGAAAAAATTTATATCTTCTGCATATCTCTTAAAAACTGAAAGGATAACGCAACGAAAGTTCAATCGGCTTCAATTCTAGCCTTAGATGTATTGTCTATGCCTTTAAAACAAGATCCTTGAGTAGAATTGTCCGTATCGAATCAACTCATAGCTATTTTTAACTATCATGTTAGCTTCAGCAAATGGTTAGTGGAAAATCTAACTACAAAAATCCATGACTTGAAGTAATTGGTCGCGGCATTACTGGTGTAATAGCGGTTTGAAAACCCAAGGTTATAAGGCCAGATTTGCTGGAAAACGTATAGTGAAAAATTACCTAGTACGTTGCTGTGGTCTCTCGGTCTAGTATTTGTGGGTTGAATTTTGGTTCTAAAGCTTCTGGGAATAAGCAAATGTCTGAACATAACCCTCCATAGAAGGAAATTGAAAGGGGACTAGTCTTTCGAACGAGGAGACGAGATAACAAGACCACTAATTGAAATAAAGTTGTCACCAAATTAATGACAAGTTGTTCAGTCTTATTGCAACCAAATGTCATCGATTTTTAGCTTACTCATTTCCTTCCTTACTCATTTCTAGCGTCTTATGTAATTCCACCACACAGTCAATTTTAATGGATGTAATGGTGATTCGAAAATTCTCTATGAACTTTGCACAATTTGATAGCGTTGTTCTGGTTTTAAACGGTTTATGGTGAATAGTAAAACTTTACAGAATAGAAATTTCAACACGAATTGATATTTATTTATTATATTTATTTATTTATTTATTTATTTATTTATTTACCTACAAGCATCTTACAGCTAACAGATTATGACTTAAAATTAATAATAAATGCGATAGTTATAAAATATAATGTACAATGATACAAAGATAAATTAAAAAATAAATAAGAGTAAAATAATAGCTTTAAAAGAATCTCTTGAATAGCTTAAATCAATATATTGGCAAACTTTGTTGAAGTGAGTTATAGCTCTAGAAACTGGCTCATTGCTACCATAGCTTGTCCTGTGGTACCGCTCAAAAAGCAAATCTCTTGACCGAAATGATCTTAGCGGGGCATATATTGGTATCACTGTAAGGAGTTGAGGGCATCTTATATGATAACATAACACATCCCTCACAAGCATCACATCATGAATGGTTCGTCTTGACTCAAGAGACTTAATTCCAAGCAAAAGGCATCTAGCTCTATAATCTGGGGTAAAATTCCATTTCATTTTGAAAAATATAAATTTTGTAAAGCGCCTTTGGATTAATTCAATGCGGTTAGAATAAGACTTAAAAGATGGATTTCATATAACATCCGCGTATTCAAGTACAGATCTAACAAGGGATGTATAAAGTGATAGTAAAGCATAGGGATCACTAAAATCAACACAATTTCGCTTTATAAAACCCACGAGTGAATTCGCTCTACTAACAATGTAGTCAATATGACTTTTAAAAGAAAAAGTTGAATCAAGCATTATGCCAAGATCTTTAATTTTTACTACTCGAGATAGAGAGTTAGATCCAATCAAGTAGTTAAAATTAATATGGATATTAGATTTATAGAATGAGATCACATTACATTTTTTTATATTCAACTTTAAGCTATTATTATTACACCATTCAACAATCCGGTTAATATCAGATTGCATAAGGTAGCAGTCTTCAACTCTTTTTCTTTTTTTATGAAAAAATAATTTTAAATCATCAGCATATAAAAGACACTGGGAGTGATTTATAGCTGAAGTAATATCATTGATAAAGATATTAAAAAGAAGAGGTCCTAGATGGCTGCCCTGTGGTACACCAGAAGTACATTCAATAGACTTAGAAAAAGAGTTATCGATGAAGACTTTTTGAAACCTAACAGTGAGGTAAGATGAAATCCAACTAAGGAATTTAGAGTGGAAGCCAAATATTTCTAGTTCAAGTTCAAGTTCAATTTTATTTGCAGTTTAAATTTACATTGCTTTTCTTACTGACTATTGACATTTAAGAGTTTAAGAAATATATATTCTTTACATCTATAATATTATCAACAAATGACGAAATGTTTAATATAATAAGGAAATATAATATTTAAGGGAAAGCACTACAAGAAAAAAAAACCCTTATGTAATACTTAAAACTAAAAATTGCACAAAAACCCAATATTACACTAAAATAGTATAAGTTAAAGATTAAGAATAAGTTCATTATCCGAGTAAGAACATCTTTCAAAAAACTTTTCTTGTAGCTTGTAAAGAACAAATTTAATTGGGTTGACATTTGCTTTATTGTGGAGCCTAGTAGTCGAATAAAACAATGGCAGATTAAGCATTAATTTAAGAACTTTGTTTTGACTTACTTGAAGCTTTTTTATGTGTGTCTCAGCACAGTCAGACCATACTTTACCATAAGTTAAAACCGTTTGAAAAACAGTTTTGAAAATTAAAATTTTATTATGTATGCTTAGTTTAGATTTCTAGTTTTTGCAGCAGGGTGCGATGATTCACAGAATCAAAAGCTTTACTAAAATCTGTATATATGGCATCAACTTGACTCTTTTCCTCTAAAGAATTTGTAATATAATTAGAAAACAGAGCCATATTGGTAGTGGTAGATCACCCAGATATAAAGCCCGTGTTGTAATTCAGATATATTGACAACAACCATAGAAACTTTTAATTCAGCTTAGAAAAACGAACACCCTTTACTATGTTATTATAAATTGCTTCAAGAAAGTCGACAATTTTTCTTCATTTTTGAATTCGAGTCAATTCATAAAATCGAATTTGAATGAATATTTTAATAAGAAAAATACCTTCATGGTTTCCTGTTTCGGTTCCTTCGATTTGATTCCCACTCCCCTTATAATAAGCCAATCCATTTGCTTTCAGGATTGAAGTTGATGTTTTGATAAAATTTCGAATTCAAATGACATGGATGAGCTGAGCCAGGTCTCTGTGGAATTTTCTGCGTCTAAGTTTATGTTTGACATATGTATGGGAAATGTAGACTGTAGGTGTATATTGAACTTTCTGTTTATAACATAGAATCATCACATCACAACAAAAACATTTCTCTGATGACGCATCGTAAGGCGGATTGTTTTAGATGCTTCTCTGGGGTTGTTCATTTGGCGATGATGCCAGGATAGCAAATAATCTTCCTCTCTTTTGACAATATTCCCCCTTCCCATAGATACTATTTATGTTTGTAGGTATGCGTGTTTTTAGTGCGAGTGTTATTCGAAATAACTAGAATAGATAGACGAGTCGGAGTTATGATTTGTGATACGCATATTTTTGCACACTTTCTCAGTCGTTCCAGGATCTGTTTGTTTTTGGTATTTTGGTAAAATTGTTGTTGTTTTGGTGATGTTTTCTTTTTTAGTTTTTTTTTTTTTTTTGTGAAAGGGTATGTTTGCGTTGATAGTAATGAGAATTGGGAAATGATACATTTTCATGAATTGCTTTCATGATGAGCCTTGACGTGGACGTGGCCTTGAATAAATGAGTACATATAGAAAATTTAATTTAAACCGTGATTGCGTAAGGACGTGAAGTTATTACGATATTCAGGATTTAAAGGTTCGGGCACCAAGAATATAAAAGTAGGTAATATAAGAAAAACATGGTTAGAGCAATGACTAAGTCGACAATTCATGTTTCTGTTTGTATGTCTCGCTAAATCTCGGGAGCGGCTTAGCCGATTTGACTGATTTTGGTTTTGAAATGTTTTTTTATTCCAGGGAAGGTTTAAGAGGTTAGAAAATATGGAAGAATTGCGAGGGAGACAGTAAAAAAACAAACTTAATTTCATTTTGGTAAAAAATAGTACGAACACCTGAAGATGGAATGATAAAATTCCGAAACGAGTCGTGTTTTTAATAAATAAAATTAAGTTGTGCATAACAAATATAAAAATTTATTGAAAAATAAATTAAAAAATTTAAACATAAAATTTAAAATTTGACTTTATTTTTATTTTATTTCTGTTTAAAAATAAAACTTAATTTTCCTAAACATTTTTTGATTGTCAGTTAGCTGTCAAATTTGTATACTTCAGTCGTCTGTCCAACGATAACGAGAAGTATTAAAGTTGAATCTTATATTCTGTCACCATTATATAGTTACTAAAGACTTTTATCATCAGTAAGTTCCGAGATTAATGAAAATTTTGATTTTTGATTGGTGACCAATCTAACAGTCAGGCGTTCTATTAGAACTCCGGTCTAATGACAATTTGTATATGATATCAAGTTCAATTTTTTTATGTTTTGTTGTTTTATAGGTTTTAACTGTATACGTTAAGTTTGGTGCTAAAATTAGGAAAAATGTTTGTATGATATACGTAAAGGACTATTTTCCACCGAAGACGACGTAAAAGTTTAAGTGTTGTACCTGTCTGCTATCATTTTAAAAGCTCTCTTTTGCAAACTATCTAAGATGTCCAAATGCATTCGAGATGCATTTACCTAGATATGAGAAATGAGAATTAGACTTTTCATTCGACGGGTGAATTTTTTATAGAGTATCACTAGATTTTGTCCAAAATTTCTTGCATCTTGACAGGAAGCTTTCTTGTGGTATTTCTAAAGACGTCACATATAAAATTGATACAAGAGATAGTGTCGCTTTAACGACAGGAGACAACATTCAATTCGACACGATTTGCTGAATGGGTCAGAATTTAATGAACATTTCATACAATTCCGCTGAAAAAAATAGATCCGAAGAGCAGGTTGCCAAGAAGTCATTTAAGTCATTTATAGAAATAATACTGAAGAATGATGGAGTCAGAACGTAATCTGGGGCACACCACCAGTATTAGACCTGAATCCATCCAATACAACTTGTGTTATAGAAAAGAGTTCACCTAAACTGGTAAGAAAGCCTTAGCGTTGCAAAGTTTTATTCCACTATTCAATGAGATAAGTCATCAAGACAACAGTGGATATTAATACCGAAACAGATCGAATGTTTTTCCAATCAGTATCGAAATGATGGGCTCATATTTCGAAAAACTTACAAAAGTAGATCCTAACCAATCTTACATATTATATTTTGCGTTACCTTTTATCTACATCGAAGAACTAGACACTCCGTTTTCAATGCCAGAACTACTTTTTGCCTTAGAAAAAATGATAAACATGGCATCCCAGACGAGTTTTTGAAAAATGCCAGCTCACAATTTTTAGAACATATACATATTGTTCTTACTTAACCGAGTGTTCAACAACGAAGAAATACCAAAGAATTTCAAAGAGTCATCCATTTAAGCGATCTATAAAAAAGGAGATCCTAATCTCCCAGAAAACTGCAGAGGTATCTCTGTTCTCAATTCATTACGAAAACTGTTTACTCAGATGCAATATCTTAGTCTTGTACCTTGGGTTGAAACGAACAACAAAATAATTTGTTTTCAGGCTGGGTTTCGAGCTAACCTCTCTACAGTTGATCAAATTTTTACTCTAACTAATGTCGCTAAACGTTTTTTAGATAAGAAAACTAATCTCTATGCTTTTTTTTGTAGATTTTAAAGCTGCCTTTGATACTATAAATAGAAAACTATTACTTTTCAAACTAGCAGGTGTTGGATTATCAACAAATTTTTAAGATTATATGAGAAACTTCTTTCAAATACAACAGCTGTAGTTTCTAATGGTAGAATGTCTTCGCAGCAATTTAAGACAGAAGTGTGGGTGTCCCGCAAGGTTGCATTTTGAGTCCTTTGCTCTTCTCACTTTTTATTAACGACATTGAAAACAGTGTACCAGGGGTTGTATATTATGGTGATTTGATTATTAAGGTGCTTTTATATGCAGATGCATGACCTTGTCATTTCTATTGATAATCCAGTAACTTTACAACTGCAAATTAACAAACTTAACCAGTATTGTAAATCTTGGGATTTTCAAATAAATACTTCAAAGTCGAATATTATGGTTTTTAGATCTCATAATCATAATGTCAGAAATGGCCGTTCTTGGAACCTTAATGGTTAAAGAATAGAGGTAGTTAAAAAATGTAAATACTTAGGTTTTACAATAACACAAAATTTAAAGATCGAAATCAGCCACTAACTGCATTTGGTCAAGATTTTTTTAATAATAAATGTACCGAACCTATGGTAAAATTCAAAGTATTTGATGCAACTGTTATGCTTATGAAGTGTATATTTACGAAGTATGTGAAGATTTTAAAGTTATCCAGAGATATTTCTTCAAACGTGTATTTAAGGTCCTTTTAAACACACCTAACTATGCAATATACATATGTCGAATCTGGACTACCTCCAATTTTCTTAAGAAACCTTAAGGCAAATGCGGAATATTGTCGAAGTTTTAAAGAGATGTGATAATATAATCTTCAAAGAAAAGTAATCATGATTGCACTTCAGCGTTGTTACACGCCGTTTAAAGATTGGCAAGAATTGGCTGCTTAATATAATACGACATTGAATTTAGCCTTGAATAACTTTAGTTCATGGAAGGATGAATTCTATATGACTGCATCTCAGCAAACGAAAAAATATTTCAAAATTCTCTGAACCGTGCTAAAGAATCCATGTCAAGAACGATATACAGCAAACTGAATCATTGTTTGGCGGAATCTAATTATTTTCGAAAAAAATTCACAATTATCGAGATGAGTTTAATATTTAAGATCCGAACTGAAATGCTAGAGCTAAATTACAGACCTCATTGTAATCTTTGCAACCTTAATCAAATCGAAAACGTTTATCACTTCCTAGCAAGATGTCCAATATTCCAAGAAATACGACGTTTATACTTACTTAAGGAAAAGCTTTCTTTCTACAGAAGAGAGTTACTCAATTTTAAATGGTGAGTGCGTTTGGAAAGTTCTTATCCGGTTTGTTACTAAAGCTATAGCTTACAGAAATACTTATGTAAATTTCTTTTAGAATCAATCTATTATTTTGTTTTAGCTAAACTAAAAGCCCATCTTTCAGTGAATATTGAATCCCTTAATCTACCATTACTCTTTAATCGATGAATTCATCAATCTTTTAAATTTAAATATACTAATTTAAATTTTTTCTTTTTTTTTAAAAAAATGTAACTTTTGCATTATATTTATATTAGTTTCTATTAGTTTTAATTAGATCTGATTAAAATAAAGTCTAATGATATTTTTTTTAAATATGTCTAAGTTAACTGGCAAAATTATTCTACACTTTTTCATTTTCAATTTTCTTGCTGTGTTTAAAATTTATAAATGTAAATTTTAATGTAATCATTTTAGATATAATCGGCAGACGGCTTTTAAGCCATGTTCGTAAATCTTTTATATTAAAACATTTGTACTTTATATGTTGAAAAAAATAAAGATAATAATAATAATAATAATAATAATAATAATAATAATAATAATAATAATAATAATAATAATAATAATAATAATAATAATAATAATAATAATAATAATAATAATAATAATAATAATAATAATAATAATAATAATAATAATAATAATAATAATAATAATAATAATAATAATAATAATAATAATAATAATAATAATAATAATAATAATAATAATAATAATAATAATAATAATAATAATAATAATAATAATAATAATAATAATAATAATAATAATAATTACTATAGGAAAGCCGTACTGAAGGAAACTAATCAGCGCTTCCATGGCCTTTAAAAGTTCAGACATTAATGCAATCAGTTAGTAGTTAAAGAGAGAGAAGGATTCCTCAGATTTTAATTGGTTTGGTAACATCTGATTACTGCGATTCTCTTTAAGAGCAAGCGTTTGACATTAAACTGACTTAAAATGACTTTAATTGGAAGGTAGGAATGAGCCTCTTGCTTGGAGAGGTTCGGAAGATACTCAGATGGGTAATACACAAATTGTAACGCAATTAAGAGAAATATGGCATAAGGATACCTAGAACGGCTATTAGCTTACAATCATTATGTTGACCATAGTACTAAAATATTTGAAAATAATTAAGTTCTGATTCTAATTTAGGTACTCATAAAGTTACTATTTTTATTTGTAAAAGTTATTCATGGAACACAGGTACCTTGTATCTTAGCTCCCGATTTCATAAAATTTGCCCCAAGGACACAAAATAATTCATCTATTGATCCGAAGTCAGTTTTGCATTTTTATAGGATTTTTCAAATTACCACCAGAAAACTATCCTTCACTACACAAAACCAATGAATTGAGTTATCATTAATCGAGTTTTATACATATACACGTATACAGAGAACAAGCTCCTTCTTCTATAGGTGCACATTGCGTCATCTGAAAAACGAATAAGTAAAATTGATGTTCTGTTTGCTCGAGTCCTGAATCAAGAATCGAGATGTTGCATCTGAAAAATATCCCTTATGCATCTGTGAACCTTTGGAAAAATATATGTCTCTCCACCACATGACTGACCATCATCGTCGGAAAAACGTTCGTTGGCCGGGCGGTCGCTATAGTATAGTGCAGTAGTTCATAGTCGTTCATCACCGCTTCAATGAGAATTTGTCGCAACATTTAATCAAAGTCGGCTGCTACCATTGAATCCGATCCACCATTCACCGTCATCCTTATAAATATCTCTGGAAAAACTACCAAGAGAAAACTGACGACGACCGACGACGTCTATGTTTATGTCCTTTTGTACAACAGGTTTTTGAACGCTTCCCAACCTTTGAAATTCAATTTGAAAGTATCTAAACTTGTACCTGAGCTCAGCACCACCACACCGCACCGCATCACACCGGTATCGTGTGTCGTGTTTCGTGTATCGTGTCCGAGTGTATACTGTGTATGCCAATCATTTTTGTTTTGAAGTTTTTTATCTTTTTTGTTTAGGTTTTTGTGGGATAAAACTCGCTTGGTCTCCGTTGACCACAAAATCTAGCCAGAGGCTGGAAATCAATTTGTAAGCTGACCTAAGCATTTTCAAAATGTTGGATGTTGGCTTTTGTATGTGCAAGAGGCACCTTTGGCCGGTCAAGTTTGTGGCTACCTAATTCGTTGGTTGATTGCAGCAGCGGTGCGGTGCGGTCGGTCGGTTGGTGGCGGGCGGTATGTATGGAGGAAGTACTCGTATAGTCGTAGGCAGGCTCAGGCGTCCTGGAATTTTATCCGCAGATGTTTATTTAGTATATGTAGGTTGACTGGTATGTAGTTGTAGGTACCTTTCTGAACTGGCTCCGTTGACGGGTGCATTGAGTGCGGAGGTTTTTGTATACCATATCTATGAGGGGAGCAGCTAATCTCTCTGGGGTGTAGAAAATTGTTCGGATTTTAGAGATGGATATCCCATGCTGGGTGACAATAATGATGAAGGAAGGAACTGCAACATACAAGTATAGCGGTCATCGCATGGGAAGGACGAGCTAAAGAACGAACGAAAAAATACAAGTGACCGATGCGGAAAATGAGATAAATATCAAGGATTTAATCCGTCGTCCGTCTGCCGTCCGTTGTTCGTCAGAAAGTGGAACGGTGATGCGGATAGTCCTTGGACGTTCGTTGGAGGAGATCGTACTGCGATGTGATGGTATGATACCTTACCTACATATATTGGGCACAAACGATGTGTGCAAGACTAAACACTATAAAACATAAAATGTAGTATGTGGACCGCATTGACGATGTGATTCTTTCCTTGATGTCAACTGACGATGACGAAGCTACTGCTGGCTTGGTTGACGAAGATTTTCTTTTTTTTTTTTTATTTGCTTAAACCTTTTTAAGGAAAATTGTGCGGCAGTTGGTATTAGTTGCACATCACATCAACCTACATACCTCTAGCTATGATGTTTGATTAAATAGAGGTATCCGCAACTGCAGATACTTTTTAACATGACAAAATTGAAATGGGGGCAAAAGAATTTGAACGTACCTATATAGAAGTCGTGGATAGTTAAAGATGGTTGAAGATATATTTTCAATTTTGTCACATTTTATGGACATCATGATTTTGTAGAAGATGCGCATGCATTATAAAACAAAAATGTAATAAATTATTTGGTAGACGCTATATTTCAGAATGAATGGACAATGTTAAAGCTTAACTGTCCCACTTAAGTGACCATATCCCAAAAAAAACATAAGTCAGTTTAAAATTTTGATATGAAAATTTCGTTAAGACCAATTTAAACCAACCATCACTAAATTTCTACAGTTCTTTTTCGTATCCTTTGAGGGTCCTTAAACCGAAACAACAGAATACTTAGTTCCCAATTTCAGGCAGTTTTTTCTTTCAGTGATAGAAATGTTGCTAAATCTTGTCGGAATCATTTATTACAAATGCAATTGCCTAAGAGTCATGAGTCATCAAACCACTGGTAACTTTTTGATAAAATCGTAGAATAGCATATACTTCTTATGTCAAGTCCTTCTTGCTTAATTTGGGAGCTCTCTTACTACTATCAAAGGCAACCACAATAAGCACTCCTTTTCCGTTTTCTTCCATTGGATTTCAGAGATTTCAAAAATGAGTTCAGAAGCTTCATGTACTGTCCCATGTCCTGCCTAAAGATCAAGCTAAATTCTTTATAATCAATCCTCCAAATTATTAAAATTATGGTCCTCGTATTAACTTTACTCGAGGTAGAAATAACAATTAAAATCGTACACTCGGGCGTATACGCACTTTTTTGCAATGAATTTCTTACTTCTTTGTTAGAAATCAGCTGATTTGTGGAATGTACTCTTGACGTTCATAATCAAATGTCCAATATTTTAATTATACATAGCCTGCAGCATGGTCTTGGTATCAAAAGTATAACCATCAAAATACAACACAATCCGCCATACCACCACCATCACACTAATCCTCGTGTTCGTCTTTATCAATCAATTCTAATCCAATGTCAAACGTTTGAATCGGTTTTTGGTGCATCCATCTCGTCCCCAGCTAAACACTTTCCCAAAGAGGGGGAGGGGGGACGATTAGCGTTCAACAACAAACCAACATTCTATACGGTCGGTGCTTCTGCTCGTCCATGTGCATATAGGTGCACTCTGCCCGCAGCCTAACAACCGCGTACCGTATTGAAGATGACCACGGAATTGCAAACAGACCATTTCAGGGTTGTTTATCTTACCCCATAAATCATCCACTTAACTGGAATATATAGCGGAATTAATAATTTACATTGCGGCCGGGTTTTCAACGTGTGCATTGCATTTAAATGCGGGAGCTAAACTATTGTGTACCTTATATCCTGCGGACTTTCTCAACTCGAACTCCTGGGGGTAGAAAAGTGGTTTCAAACGATGCATAAACTTGCATCAAACTCCTTCTGGTAAATCAAACAAAGAAGATATCCTTCTCAAGCTGCTATACTCTGTCCATTCGGGGCTATATGGACAATGGCGACGACGATGAAGACGTTAATGAAATTTTCGAAAAACTTTATTTGAAAACTTTTAACCCATCTCATCAGAAACAGGACAGGTGAGGAAAAAAGAGGAGGAAACACCTACCTGAATATTGTATCTTAGAACTGATGAACTGTATCGACTTTTTCACTGTTGGTTGCACTCGAAGGCTTTCTTGAGATCAAATTAATTTCTAATTAGCCCCACAGGAAAGTCCGAACAAAGTATCCTCCAACACTTTTCAATGAAATTTGAACTTAAATAAAACTTTTTTTTGGAAAAGAAGCAGTTCCGATTCGAATGAAATATTGAAAATGGCCGGTTGTAGAGTAAAAGTTTTCAATGCCCATAGGATCAGAGAAGAGACGGGTTGTCTTGGAAAATCCTTCTATCAAACATATCTTTCTCATAACACAAAAACTATACAAAGTTAAAAATGTATCCCAAACATTGAGCTCTGATTCGGATGTGGTCTTGATATATCCAAAAAACTGCATACAAAATGCAGATTTAAACTTACTTTGGGCTCAGACGTCATTTTAACGTCAGGGTGTCAATCGTTGACCTTTTTCTTTGGCCGTCTAAGACGTAGCAGCTTAAGAGCTGCCTTTAAAGTTTTGATGGTAAATTGTGTTTTTTTTAGTAGTTTGATTTTCAATCTGGCAATACTTTTTTCGGAGTTAAGCTTTTTGACAGCTGTTACTTGATTTAGGCTCAAGTTAGTTTGCCATTTAATAATAAACAGACTAACTCCTGAAAAATGTTTGCAAAGCGTGGAAATTTATTACCAAAACAATGTTTCGGTTCGCGCGACTCATAGCACTGCGTCCAATATTCGTACGACAAAATCGAACAGCAAAGTCGGTAATTCAAACAATTATGGATCGGTATCGCAATACGTTCACTCTATGAAAAATTTTGCAAAAGAATCTTGATTTGTGGGATTACAAAATACAACTCGTGAACTCGTGGAAGAATTGAAGTGGAAGGACCATCAAGCGCGTTCGGTAAATGGGCCCAAAACGAGATGGCCACTGATCCCGATTTTCACAAGACCATTTTGTTCAGCGAAGCCCATTTTTGGTTGAATGGGATGTAATAAGCAAGCCGTCGCACGTTCGGTGAATGGTCCCAAAACGAGATGGCCACCGATCCCAAAACGAGGTGGCCACTGATCCCGATTTTCACAAGACCATTTTGTTCAGCGAAGCCCATTTTTGGTTGAATGGGATGTAATAAGCAAGCGCGTCGCACGTTCGGTGAATGGTCCCAAAACGAGATGGCCACCGATCCCAAAACGAGGTGGCCACTGATCCCGATTTTCACAAGACCATTTTGTTCAGCGAAGCCCATTTTTGGTTGAATGGGATGTAATAAGCAAGCGCGTCGCACGTTCAGTGAATGGTCCCAAAACGAGATGGCCACTGATCCCGATTTTCACAAGACCATTTTCTTCAGCAAAGCTCATTTTTGATTTTTTTTATAAGAAACTGTGAGAAAAGTATATCCGCATCCTGGAACTATATTTCATAATAATCTTACATAATAATTGCAGTCTTTCAGAACATTACCTCTTATGGAAAACTTTCGAAAATGACATTTTAAAAATTAATATCTATTTACCCTGGTATAAGTAGCTTGTAGCTTGCACCGCACAGGTCACAGGACATAGACCCAACTGAAAGGTTGAAAGAGAATCTCACATCTGCTTTATTATTATCATAGACCAACTTCATCAGGACCACAGGTGACCTTACTGATAGGTTCTGCCTTTGAATCATACTCGATGCTTACTAAGAACCCCGTCTCCACATGTTATACCCAGGACATGATTATCTTCTGATGATTTCCTTTTGAGAGAGTGCAAACCAATCCTTTTTATAGCAGTCACAACCACAGTGCCAGGGAAAGCGCGAAAAATGCAGGTTATAATGGAAAAAGTCATAAGAAAAAAAAATTATATCGGCTTAAGTCAACAAAAGTTCTGCAAGTGACACATTGGTTGGGTATGATATGGTTATGTAGCTTCGAGAGATAAGGTAATGATGTTGGTGTTTGGGAGTTCGGTGCTGCTACAACAAACTTTGGATTCCAACAAAAAGGATGACATTAATTTTTAATAACTACTACTATATAAAGAATCATACAGCAGCAGTGGCAAGTGGAAAGTGGCATAGTACCATCATCAAACCACAGCATCACCAATCGGCAATGTGCATATTATGAATAATATACAAAAAGGAGGAGATGTTTCGTTTCGGTTTTGGTTTCGTAAAAAGGATACTACATATATACAGCATCGGTATTCCGGTGGAACTATAGCGTTTGCACTTTCAAAAGGATTGGCTGCAGGAAGAGGTTGGTAGCAAATAAAAAACTGCAGTACTTTAGCCACAACCCATTCCTAGAATTGCAAGGACCAACCAACGAATTCATAAAACTTCCATTTGCCATTTGGGAACGGTGCACGGCGCGGTAGTGTCTGTGTATGTGTGAGTGTTGCTGCCAGGATTTGATGTACTTCGTTGGTTGGTGTAGTATTCATTTTCTATTCCAAAATTGTTATTATATCTTTTTATATGCAGTTTTGTGCCCCTCATGGTACAACAGCAGTGGAAGCAGCAGCAGGAGCAACATTCAGGGTTTTTTTCTAGTTGGTTCTTGTAGTTCTATTAGTGTGGATGTAAATGGGAAATTTTTAATTTTCTCGGCTTTTTTCGATTACAGCCTTGCAAATATTTGCACAATAGCCACATCTTTGGCCTTAATGTTTTATTTAGAGAAATGAGAGGCTTTATAAAGCGAAGAATTTATCACTTTATGTCCAATGTAAAAGTTGGACCTTGTTTTTTTTTTTAATATAAAAACCAAGATGGAGGAAGCGGATATGTATTTTAATTATAAATGTCAGGGACACGAGTTTGAATCATGCTATAATCAGGGTTTCATTTGAGGATGTTATTGTGTAGGCTCAATATTTATGGCAATAGCTTAAATCCTTGAAAATAATATATTATTGGATAGTTCTAAAACAATTCATTCGTAAATTGTACGCTTTTAAGCTGTTATCTAAAAAAAAAAGTCAGCTGAAGATGTCTTTGAAAGAAAATTCGGAGATCCTGCAGGGTGTTTATTTTATACGTGTAGTTTTTAATAAGAATTAAAATGCATACAATTTAAAGGTCTGGGCAAAAATTTAGCTTTATCATAAAGATAAGGGTTTCCCATTATTTTTTTAGAAATTACTTCGGGCAAGTGGCCACCTCAGCTGGATTGATTAATTGTAAGCCTTGAGATTTAATTTTTGACCACTTTTTGCAGCAATTGGGGCCGTATGTTAGGCGCCAAATATTCTTTTCCAAGACGTCAATCATCTTGCGCTTGTCTGCGCAGAAAAGCTAATTCACATATAACCTTACAAAAATAGTCCGGCGGTGTTAAATCGTACCATCTAAAGGCCGGGCCATTGCCACAGGCCAAGGATGAGAGATAATGCGCTCACCGAAACTTTCGTTCAATAAATTAATTTTTTTGTTTCGTTGACTGGTATGGCATATAGCGCCGTCTTGTCGGAACCAAAGGGTGTCCACATCAACATCCTTCATATCAGGCACAAAAAAGAAGAAATGTGGATCAATGATTCCCTCTTCTACATTACTGACTTTATGATGATGTAAACGGCGTGGCTAGGCTGTATCTCAACAAAGGATTGTAAGATTTGTTTATTAATGTCCTATGTAACCTAAATGAGCTTTATCGCTGAATAAAATGTCTTGTAAAAATCGGGATCGGTGGTCATCTCGTTATGGGCCCATTCACCGAACGTGCGACGCGCTTGATGGTTGCTCGGCTTCAATTCTTTTATTGTGTAATCCCGCAAACCAAGATCCTTTCGCAAAATCTTTCATAGAGTTATAAGTAGTGCAATACCGATCCATAATTGTTTGAATTACCGACTTTGCGGCTCGATTTTGTCGTATGAATATTGGACGCAGCGCAGCCATTATTTTGGTATTAAATTTCCACAATTTTCAACTGTTGTCCAGGAGTGAGTATTTTCATTATGAAATGGCAAACCAAACTGAGCAAGTGACAGCTGTCAAAAAGATAAACTCAGAAAAAAAGTATTGTAAGATTAAAAACTACACGCCATACACATAGATGGCGCTGCGTGCTACAAACAGATATGCATTTGATGTTGTACGTTGCTTGAGGATGTGCGAAATTTGACAGGGCGAAACTTATTTGTAATTCTACTTTTAAATGGTTCTATGCATGAAAAAAAAACATAGAGTGCCAGCAATGCCAAGCATTTTTCAACAAATTTTCGTTCATAAGCACCCAAATCTGTGCAATAGAACGGTACGTAGTAGCGTTTATCCTCAAGGCACATCACACAACAATTTTCTTCTATATTGACTTTAAAACTCCTAAAAATATTTCCAAAACAAGTCAAATTTTCAAGTTCTATGTTATACTTTTAGCCATCTCACAAAGTGCTTCTTTAAATTTAAAAAAAAACTTAAAATTTTTTCTTGGAGATTTCATAGTGCATACAAAATTCAAATTTTTATTTTGAAAACATAGCGAAATCAAAAACAAATCACAGTATGCTGATTAAACTGATTCAAATACAAAAACCTTGTACTTTTCAACTTAAAAAACACCCACCTACATTCATTTGCATCAGTCTTAGACAGATTCAGCAAAACCAACACGGCTCTTGCCCATATCGAATTCAGTGTAGTACTTGCCAAGGAACACATCACCAAGGATCCACATTGGTCCAGTTGTTGGTGGCATATCCATGCCCATGAATCCAGACAGGCACATATCTTGTCCCAAATTGAGAATGTAGTCCTTGCCTTCGAGTGTGAAAGTCTTGCCGCCCATGTTGAAGCTGATAACAGGCAGTGTTGGGATTTTGTCACAGTCCACAAGGTATTGGCCAGTGATCATTGCCTTTCCACCGATAGCCTTGTTGATAGCTGATACTTCACTGGTTGGGCCAGCAATTAGACTGGTACCAGTATCGGCGATAGCTTGACAACCCTTCTTGCAGAATTCAACATTTCCAACTGATCCACCGTCCATATTGAATTGCCAATAGCCCTTGCGGGTAACTGGCAAGTAGGTGAAGTCACCCTTGTAGTGCTTGGGGTCAGAACCTCCGAAGGTTATTTCACCACCATAGGTAGACGAGGAGTTCCTGTTGATGAAGAATGAGAACACGGGAGTCTTGACAATGCCTTCGTTGACGAGGTTATAGAATGGAGGTACAACACCGTTGACGGAGATGGTATCGAATCCCAAACCGAGGATACCGTCGAATTTGGCTGCAACGAATACGATTCCAGGCTGTTTGACTGCTTCGGCGAAGGTCTGAGCTTTGATATTAAGACCACCAATGCTGACAGTGTCGGTAGACAAGAATCCGGTAAGGGAGCCGGTTCCGTATTGAATGGCGAAATCAGTTCCGTTTTTGGCGTAGGTCGAGGATTTCTTTGAGTTGTATTTGTTGTGCAACTGACAGGCAAGGTTGGTGAATTTGCACTGCTTCGATGGCACCCACAAGTTCGAGGATCCAGTATCGAAGATGACTCTGAATTTCTGGGGAGGAGTTCCGATGGTGATGTCACCGAAGTATTGAGCATCCATGTAGTTGGTCAAGGGTTCCTGAACGAGCCCGTCAGCCTTGCGGAGGTACTTGGCACGACGAAATTCGACATCAGTTCCAACTTCTGACAGCTGCTGAAGAGCTGATGGGAATTTCTGGATCTTGACACGAACGAGGTCTGAAGCACTGGCTGCTACCAAAAGGCAGGCCACAAATACGAAAACCTTGAACATTTTCTGCTTTTCTTTACAATCTGCAATTGGAAAAGAAAAAAATTGAGTTAGAAACAAAAGCGTAGACAATTGACTTAATTTCAAAGCCGTTACCTTTGGAAATGTGAGAAAAGACTGATTTCACCAAACAATTAGCTTGGTTTAAATAGCAAAATCACCATCGTACAAAAAAACACAGATTCAAATCAAATCAAATCAATTAGTTTCCATTCGAACAAGATTATACACCCAGCGCCTATCTTATAGATACGCTTAACTTTGATATAGCTTCAAGTATTGTATGGTCTGAAACATTTGGTAGATAAGCACTTCTAATCATCAGCATTACCACTTATGTTATTAATTGGTTGTTTTTATTTATAACTATGATTAAAAAAAAAAATCAATTCTAAATTGATGGGATAGTATCTAGAACGAACCTTTTACCCCATTCAAATTTATCTAAACAAGAGGGTACTCAACCCGGTTACGGCAATTTTCCATTAACAAACTTAAATAGATTTATCATTTGCGATGATGGGGAAAAACCCCAAACAACATAAAACACTGGTTTCCATGGAATTTTCCATTTCTGTTGTATTTGGAAAGTTTAGAGAAAAATTTGTATCATTCGAAAGTGGTACTTATTTTATTTGTTTTTGAAGATCAAAGTCTAACAGTTAATTAGTTTAAGCTCTTGAGCTATTTTTATATTTCGAGATATTGGTTCAAGATTTTAGTCTTTCTAGTCGATTCGGTTCTGGAATTAACTTAGAATGACATTTAGTCAAAAGAAAAAAAAGTAGTGAGTTAAGATTTCTTATTTATAGATTTTTTAATTTCTCTTAAAAATGTTGGTTTCATTGAACAAATAATAGAGACAACTATATTTAAGTATCTATTATACTATTAAAATTGGTGTTTTTAAAACTTAATAATATTCTGCTTACATTTTAGAATTTGTATCAAAGACCGAAAGAAGAATTATCGAACTTTAAACAAAAATATTATTTCACTTTCATTCTACTTTGCACATAAATCTTCGAAGAAGAGGCACTTAACATTAGCAACTACTGTGGGGCTATCAGATGATAAAGCACAAGACATGAAAACAAAGAAAAAAGACTAAAAAACAAATGATAACGACCCATAGTACCTTTTGAGATGGTTCCAAATCAAACATATAAACATTTTATCATTGATATCTCGACTTAGTTTTACACATTTGGCAAAAAAATAGTTGATTACCAAACTAGGTAGGAAGTACATGCACTTCTTCATAACCATATCTTACACCTATGTTTATACCTAATATATAATCCCCGATGTACTCCTAAACTACTTAACCGATTTGAAACAAATTTGTACACCGTGTGCAGTTTGATCTAAATTGAAAGATAGGATAGCTTACATCTCAATTTATGATCGCAATATTATTTTATTGCAAATTATTTGTCTATTATTTGATAGTCACAATTATATGTTAGCTCCAAACGATTTTATCAGATAGCGACATCTGTGCACTGGATTGAGTAAGTTAAGAATTCAATAGATGGCGCTATGTCAAACGTCTAAACCTTCCATATAAGCTACAACTTGAGACCACATGTTGCTGAGGCTAAAGTACAGGTTAAATTTAGTTTGTAGTAAACCGAAATACAGTGAATTTAACTTTTTCAATTTTTGGTGTTACCGTTAAGTATTATCAAATAGTTATATTTGAAAAATATATAAAATGAAATTTGGCACAAAAATAGATTATAATCTTATAAAGCACGTAGGCAAATTTTTACCCCTGTAAAATTAATTTTTGAAGATTAAACATTGACCACGTTTTACATAAAAATTGGAGTAATATGCGGTTATTGTTTTACATTCCGCAAAACGAAACAGATTTTTTCAAAAACTTCGGTTGTCCTACCGATCGATCCACTTTTTAATAAATTTACGAAATTTACATTAGCAACAACAATATGTTTCCATAGCTTGAGTTACTGAATTAAATTGGGGCAAGACGAAGTTTGCCGGCCCCCTAGTACTTTTATATTTATTAAACATACATAAGTATATGTAGGTACAAATATTTTTAACTAGACGACAACAATTTAATTGCGCCATATTTCAAACGATAACAATTCTAAATTAAGAAACGCAGTTTATGTCAAGTATATTATGATTTATTGATATCAATATTTTTGTGTCAGCCAAATATTTATTGATATCAGTTATAAATTATTCCATATATTAATTTGTCAATAGAATGGCTATTTAGTGACTCAAGTTTGTGATATACGCTGTAAATTTTAAAATTTATTGGTTATCTTAAGAGAGTAATTTTTTAGTAGCAATTTAAAGGGCTGACAGTGTCACTTTCGTCAAATTTAAAGAGAAAATCAGTTTCAATTATGATTGTTGTGGTTGATCTCGTGTAAGGTCGTTTTTTCTTCGATTTTTGAACAATTTAAATTTTCTTGTGGGGCGTTCTTAAGTCACCCGCCAGATCAAGCCGCAAACGACCTTAACCTTCAATTCAACATAATCGATGACATCATCGGTCAAATTCAGTCTAATTTATCCGCCAAAGTCATCGAAAACTCATCATTCGAACAAAGTTATATTTCACTCATAATATCATTGATAGGGCTCTCAAATAAAGATAAAAGATTATTGATATCTCATATACTATAATAATGTTTAATTTAATTTTAAAATCGACCCGCCCTTAATGGAAAACCCTTTACATAGGTACTCGTATGCATTAAACAAAAAAGTCGTATTCAAAATCTTTTTCGTTTTTCCACTATAAATTTTTTAAGGGTTTTGATATTTAAATATGGAGGTATATTTCCGAATATATGCTTTAATATTATCTGTGAAATCTTTATTTCAGAACTTTGATTTTGTATGAAACATTTGGAAAATACCACTTCTATCTGTTTGCAATAATTTCAAAAACTACTGATCGGATTTTCATGTGATTTTCTTGTATATATTTACAAAGTGGTTTCTGGAGAAGGTTTAAGCATATAATTTGTTATGGTTTTATTGAAATTATTTGAAATAAAGTGGTTGTTTTGAAGGTATCTGAAAAATATAGCCGTTTCGAGAGCTTCCATACTCATTAAGTGTTAAAAAGTGACCATGTGGTATTTTCGAAAGTTAGTATTTATACGATTTAAGCATTTTATTCACATTAAAATAAAACTTTACTTTTTATTTGACAACACTCCTGCAAAAGTTTTCAAAAATTTAAATCTCTGCATTCGATCGAAAATTTTACTAGGTACCTTCTAATGTTTTAAATGTAAAAGTTTGGATAGAGGTTTGTTGCTCAATAACACTAGAATGTCTGAACGGATTTATATGAAATTTGTCACAGAGATAGATTATTCTTAGTCTGGAATAGTTTTCCCTGTAAAATATATGGTTGCCGTCGGATAGATATCTTTTAATTTTTGCAATCACACCAGAATGTCTAAACGGATCGTGATGAAATTTGGCACACAGATATTACAAATAAACACACTTGGCTCAACTTAAAAACCGCTATCAATTTGGTGTGCTTTTGTTTTATTATCTATCTATACCGAGAGAATCCGAGACAAGCCGCTAGTAATTGATAACATACCACTAATTTTACTTGTCTTACGAATATTTATCACTCGAAAACTGTTGTTCAGTTGATAAGCTTAAAAACCAATATAAACCAACGTTTACTTAAAGGTTTATAAGAGGTTTTAACTCTTCTAAGAGATGTTCTATTTTTTTATAAGTAAATTATGAACTGCTCTTGAATTTTACTCACTTCATACTTCTATAAACTTTTGTAACTTCATACATATAAACTGACCTACAAAGTAAACACACGGACACGATAACAGCATTGTAAAATTTAGCCCAGAATGCATTTGGACTGGAATTGAAAAACCACTCATTGAGTTAAGTCAATAATTGATAAGAATTGAAGACAATTATTATTATTATTATTATTTAAAGCTTTATTCGCCAATTAATTTACTTACACATTTGATTAAGAAAAATAAAAAGTATAAATCAAAATTATTAAAGTACATAATTTAAAATACAATTACTCAAGGTTACAGTTAATCGTTAAAGTTATAGTATTAGTAGTATATAGTATATATTGAAGACAATTAGAGCAACTTAATTTGAAAATAATGATGATTCAAACTTCGTCAATAACTGACAATTTTTAAAACCAAAAAATTGTAACACGAAAAAACTTTGGTTTTTTATTAACTGAACTTATTTTGACATAAGATCTTTTCTTATCAGAAAACTGGATTAATAAGTAATAAGTAAACGATGAACAAAAATGTATAGCCTATGGAAACCTCATTTTTGTGTTACGTATCAAAGGACTCTATTTTTTTTTCTACAAAATATATTATTCATTTATGTCGAGAAGATCTTATCTTTTTTTTATTATAGTTAAGAAAATACCTCTCTAATCTCAAATTAACGATTTGTAGATTCGATCTTATCAGTTTATCATAATAACGTTCATTTGCAGCAATATCATCATAATTCAAAAATTAAACGATCGAGATAAATTTTATGTGAGTAAAAAGATTTTTAAAAAACGTGTGCAAAAAACTATAATATATGTACATATATATTTTAATCCTGATTGAATAATTTCCAACACTTGTTAAATAGGTATCAAACTCATCTAGACTTTGAAACTGTATTCTATTCTATTGTATTCTAAAAACGAGTATAATTTGAAAAAATAAAGAAAGAATTGCATTGAATTGAAAATACCTAAACAGCGCGCGTCTGGCACTCTCGTACATACATATATTATATACCTATTATTTTGAATTTATTCATAAAATTACTCAAAAGAAACTGTTACACGAATCTGTTTGGATTGTAGATATGGTTTGGTTAGTGTTTTTTATCCAAATGTATGTTTTTGAATTTGATAACGGTAATTTTCTTAATGGTAAGCCGTCTGGAATTTTTTTCTTTCGCTTAAACAACAAACAAATTATTTTAAGCCTTCGAACTGACATTTGAATTGGATAATTTTACGGGTATCGAAATATGGCTTGTAAACTTATATATTTCAGTGCAACGACTTGCAACTTCAAATTCTTCTAAAAAATCTGCTTCTTTTTTTGATAATTTTTTTTTTATTTGTTGTTATAGATTGAAACAATTTTTTTCTTTGAATTTGTCAATTTTACATCTACATATGTAATGTATGCAGGTATTTAATAAAAATAAATCCTTATTTCCGTTGGTCACCCCATAACTTGGGAACTACTAAACCGATTTTAAAATAAATTTTCATGTACTTTATTGAAGTAGTAAGTTAAAGTGCAGAAAACTAGGTATTGAGTATATAGAAACTTTTCTGATTTAAGCTTGGCGCGTTTGACATACATAAGTAATAGTTTGCGTGATTGACGGAATTTGAATTCGGTTTTTTAAAAATGCACTAAGCAAAAAAAAAATTTTTTATTCAACGAAATTTTACATTTTATCTCAGGATTTGACGATTTTGTACGATTACAAATTTTGGAAAAAAATCATTATGATAAAACACCTTTCACGTCCATTTTGGGTGGAGAAGTTAACAAGACAAATAATAGATGGCACTGATCTGCGACCAATACAACAATTCGATGGTACAATATTGCTGTACTTTAATTTAGGGTGTGTCCAATTAGACAGGTTTCCTTTTCTACTGACCATTATGTAAAATTTATGCTGCAAATGATTTGAAAAAATACCCAGTTCACATCCGGAATCGGTACAAGCATGATGAGCAATTGAAATTCAATACTATATTTTTATCAATTTTTTCTTTTTTCCAATTAGTGTGTAAAATGTGAGGTTATCTTAGTGGATTGCATGTGTTCAATCACTGCGGAACATCATGATTTTTATTTTTTGTAATTGAATTAATCAAAAATGAATTTTGTATCGTGAGTTTCTCTTTTGCTTCAAACAAATCTCACGAGGTTGTTGGTTAGGACCTCAGTTTCTTTAGTTGCAAAAACCAATCAGGTCTGCGAAGCAATTAAAATTTACAACGCAGCTTTGTTTTATTCTCTGCAGCTTTCTGTGCTGTCCGGAAACTGCAGCAGACGCTGAACAGGCAGTGAAGCAAAGGAGTGAAAAAGAGTGAATTTCCAAAAAAAAAAGAAAATAACAACACCACGTATTGAAATTTACAAAAGATTATTCTTTCTTAGTCTGGTTATTTATATTTTGAAAATAGGTGTGTAAAAATAAAAGAAAATTTAATTAGACACTATTCATAGGAACCAGAGTGTGCGAGAAGAAATATTGCTTTCGATTAAAGTTAAAGTGGCAAAATCTAAGTAACAGGTGAAACCTTCAGATGTAAGAGCTTTTCGAAGACGATGGAAAAAGAACCCGTCCGTCTTAAATCTGAGTATAGACTCAGAAGGGAAAAATTAACTCAAGCTTCTAGTGTGATACTTTTCAATGGCGGTGGAAGTAACCCGACCGTCGCTTGCGAAATACCAAACGAGAATGAATTCCTACCGATTGGAAGGCTGGTTTTATTCGTGTTGAGAGCTTTTTATCAATTGACTGAGAGCTTTTATTTTAAGTGAACTTTTTGAATTGATAGCGAGCTTTTGTTAAAAATGAGCTTTTTTGTTTATTTAAATCTTGCTTGCCACGTTAGCTTTTTACAGTGGTGCTTTTTATTTTTAAAATTAAAAATAATAAAACTAGTTAAAGTTAATATAATAAATAATAACATGTTAGCATATTCATAATAATTTATATTGACTTGTTACAATTTGTTATTTTATATGGAAATGCTCTCCTAATTCCACTTATTATAGACGATCAAACCTTAGATAGCATACATGTCGTGAAATAATAAGTCAGGCTTATAGTAAAGTGTACAGATTAACGATGTAAAATCTCCACCCCAAATCCTGCAAAATTTTACTACAAGAGGACCAATCATAAATACAGACTTCAATCGCACATTCCCTGAGTTGAATTTGAGAACAATTTCAAAGGAGAGGAAGTCCCTATTCCACGTGTTCCAACCGGAAAACTAATTAAATACATTGCTTAAAAACACGATACCAAAACAATTTAACAATTTTATTAACATATTTCGATTTTGACGAAACCGAGACAAGGCTCCATAAATGAGGACCCTTTAAATAAACCAAGTTTAATTTAAAATTTGAAATTCTCCTAATTTAACTCTCAGTTTTATATTTAACTACAGTTTGATCAATTGCAAGGATTTAAATTTATATAAACATAATTTTAATTTTAACGCATGTACAGAATAACACATGTTATTGTTCATCCACACATACGTATACACACACACAGCTTTAATTTGATTATCATTTCCTGCTGCTTTGCCATTGCATTTAGGTATAACAAAAACCAAACTAAAAAAAAATAACCGCTTCCCCAAACGAAAAATAGAAACTTTGCAACGTATGTTTGCACATATCTGCAAAATTATTGCATAAAACCGAAAAACAAAACTTGAAAAAAAAAAATAGAATCCAAATTCTTTTTTATTTCCAACTCAGAACTCACATTTTCCTTGCAAATAGGACAAGTAAAGCAAATGCGCAATTATTAACAATGCACACATAAGCAAGCCGTCAAATGCGAAAAACAAATTTTTGCTTTTTCTCAACAAAAAAAAAAAAAAGAAAAGAAAGAAAAACCAAAAAAACTTACGACTTTTCTATTTGCACTCTTGAAAAAAAAAAATTCACAAAAAAAATACTTAAAAAAAGAAGGGAAACTTCACCCATCAGGCCAATTCGCAATTCGGATCCGGATTCGAAGGATTCCGTACACCGAACTTCTATACTATAATTCGCACTCATAAAGCGGTAGCGGAGCGGCGGTCGACTCTTCAGCAGCGGAACGAAATTAATTTTTATGTTTCTTTTTTAGAAACTGCATAGATCCGAATTGTGTATATCTAAGGATTGTCTTGCTGCAGTTGCATATCTGTTAGATATCCTGAATCTGATTCTGATTCTGATGATGATGATGATAGAATATTATGCTCACAAGGACCTCGTAAATGGTCTACTATCGCATCATCCATTGCATTGCGACGAACGACGACGATGACGATGGACGGAGGACGGAGGAGCTCCCACTACTGCACTTCTGATGGCTTGGATTGTTGAAGCTCTTTCAGCCGGTGGCAACCTCAATTTTCTAAAATAAGAAAAAAGCCAAACTAATATACAGAGAAACGGAATAAGAAAAATTTGCTTAAAGGCATATATTTCGTCCGAAAATCATTGCAAAACAAATCTAGGGACGACGATAAAAAAAAAGACTTCTTCCAATTTTGGCAATCATCAGAGAGTCTAGAGTCATACATCCTAATGCCACCACGCGAACCAACTACCAAAACCAAAACCATAACCATGTATAGACCAAGTTCGTGCTTGGAGAGTTTTCGAGGACCCAAAACCTTCTTGCATTCTAAAAATGGCATATGTGATGGAGAAATTAAAAACAAAAAGAAAAAATTGTTTCGGTTGCATGTTTTGTGGCACTGCAATGCATTTAATGAAAATCTCTATGCACGACGACGACGTGTGTGCAAGGAACTGCACGGATTGCCAAAAATAAAAGAAAAAGCCCAACCCAAGCCAACCCAACTGACAACATACAGGGAGATAATGCCCCCCGTTGGAAAATCTAGAGGGATGCTGCTGCCCATCCCCCAAGTGACGATGGTGGTTGATGGAAGTGGGAACAGGAAGGTACATCTAAACGATGCGATATTAATTCGTCAGGACTCGGGATGCACATATACGTATGTATGCATCTACTCGCATCCGCAATCTACATTGCATACTTCACAAATGCAACAAACAGCGTTTTATTTTTTGTTTTCTTGAGGGGGATGGGGGCGAGCGTCAAGTTTTTCTCGGATGAGTTAACATGGGAGGGTGTCAAAAATTAACAAATAAACAACGTTTTTGCGCGAGCATTGCAAGGATGTGCCCTGCCCAAATATGTACTCGTATGTATCCTTGTCCCATTCCTCCAAATGAACTGTGGTGTCGAATGCAACACTCTCCAGAACGCGACATAGCGTGTGGCTTAATGCAACGTACAAATCCAAACAGTCGGACAATGAGGAAGCTCCGCCGCCATGTAGAATCACGAAATGCATGCTGTAGACCTTGTGCAACGGATTAAATAATACCCTATATGTTGCCGACCGCCCTGCAACGGACGGCATGGCATTGCAAGGCTTGGCCAGACCATAGCTCAGGAAATGACTTCTTTGTGAAAATAGATGCATCTAAGTTGAACATGAAGGGGGTTGTGAACATTTGTTTGGGGGTGATTTCATAATTGCCATAACAGCTATAAGTTTCGTGGCTTAATGGCGAATAAATTTGGTCAAAAACTTCCTCCTCTTCATAATATTTTTCAGTAAAAAAAAAATTAAGGTTGCTTAGACGTGATTTTTGAGATAAAAAAGTTAGAAATTTTTGTTTTTTTTTTTATTCACTAGTTAAATTGGGAAGGTTCTCTTCTCACCAAGGAATTAAAAATAAAGCATATCAGGAAATACACTTCTTGGCTTTGGTCTTACATGACTTCTAATCGAGGGCAATATCAAGAAGTTTACACTTCTCTTGGCCAAAATTTAATTCCTTGAACAAATTTGATAAGAATATTCGAAAAATTGTATTACTTTATCTATTTTAAGGAATGTTGTTTGGTGAAACGGTATTGTTAGATTGCTAAAGGTATTAGAATCATAGAAGTACTTTTAAAAAAGTTATCGACTTCCCGCCCTGATAAAGAACATAATATATAAAGGGTATTTCAACAAGAAGTTTGATTTCCAATTGGGGCAACACCAAGAACGTGACAATTTTGACACAGTTTTAGGCGGTATTCGTAGTAGGTGCTTTAGGAATTGTTACAATGAATTCAATTTTGCTTTAAAATCGCATTAAAATAATTCAAATCCACTAACCCATTCCAGCCTCATCGTCAAAAAAAAGGCCCAAGCACGCCTCCAGGCTCCAGACCACGTAGTGCACATCACAGTAACACGTTGAGCATGCAAAGGCTTCTCAATAATTGCTGTAGGATTTTCAGAAGCCCAACTGTGGCAATTTTGATTGTTGACGTACCCTGACAAATGAAAATGGAACAGAAAAAAAATTTTCATAACACCTAATATGAATACCGCCAATATCTAAGGGTCAAAATTATCACGTTCTTGGTGTTATTCCAATTGAAAAACAAAGTTCTTGAAGAAATATCATTTATACATATGTACATATGTAATTTCTTCTTTAAACAAAAACACCCTTTGACTGTAAGTATTTACATAGAATGTTTTAGTTCTTGGTTTTATTGAATAATTAAAAGTTAAAAAAAAATCATAAGTATTTTCTTTTTTTAAGGAGGGAGGTTAAAATTTAATAGTTTCCCATAAAACTTGAAAAACAGTTGTTAATGGTAGATTTTGCGTAAATAGTTTTTTTATTTATGATTATCCTGCAATGACCATTGATGGTCTAAGTGTGCTGGTCTTCTTTCCGGCAGCCACCTTAACCTAACTTAACCTAACCTGCAATGAAATAATCCTAATCCTACTAATATTAAAAATGTAAAAGTGGGGATGTATGTATGGATGTTAGTTGCGCAATTACATCAGAACCACTAAACGGATTTCCATGAAATTTTAAACAAAAATAGATTATAATCCGGTATAGCACACAGCACCGGTATAGCATACTTTTTATTCTGGTAGATTGTATGGTTTCCGTCCGATAGATTTCTTGTAATATTTTCACGCTAGAATGACTGAACGGATCTGCATGAAATTTGGTACAAAGATATTATAAATACCCCAACTTTTCACTTAACTCAAAAACTACTTTTAGCATGATGTGCATTTTTTTTATTATTAGCTGTCTATACTGTGTGATCCAGGGACGAGAAGATATTTTAATATACCATATTTTCCTTGTTCTATTAACATACTATTAACTAAAGGAAGTTTAGGAAAAAGTTGATAATACAAAGCTTAGTTTATTTTTAATTTTATTTATTTAAATTTAACAGACATGTAAACTTATATGAATGTATTTTATCTTTATTCAACAAAATGTTCAAAATGTTAACGTTTTCACAATTTCTTATTAGAGGGCCAGGCAAACTTCGTCTTGCCCCAATTCAATGCAGAAACTCAAGCTATGGAAATATATGTATTGTTGTTGCTTATTTGATTTCCCATACAATTTTATTTTCTAGATGTCCACGTTGAATTTCGTAAGTTAATTAAAAAGTGGATCGATTCGATCGGCTGGACAATTGAAGTTGTTGAAAATATCTGTTTCGTTGTGCTGAATGTAATTTTTAATCCTAATAAAATACATTTTACCGGGGTAAAAATGAGAGTAAGTGCTTTTGAAGACTATAATCTATATCTGTGTAAAATTTATATTATTTATATTATGTATGTATATATATTTCAAATTATAACTACTTATTTGATAATACCTAACGCTAACACCAAAAATTGAAAAAGTAAAATTCACTGTATTTCGTATATATTTAACCTATACTTTAGCCTCTGCAACATGTGGTGATTACGCTATTAAATTGTGGCTTATATGAAACGGGACGTTTGACATAGCGCCATCTATTGAATACTTACTTGATCCAGTCAACAAATGTCGCCTTCTGTTAAAATCGTTTGGAACTACATAAGAATTAATTGTGACTGTAATATAAAATAATTTGCAATAAAATAATATTGCGATCATAAATTGAGATGTAAGCTATCCTGTCTTTCAAGTTGGATAAAAAATGTGAATCGTACGAAATACCAAAAATAAAAATCCCCACTTTACAGAATCCCTAAATAAATTACTCCAATTTTCAAGTATTTCCATAAAAAAAAATTATAAAAAATTTCCATATAAACAATTTTTTTTCCAAAATTCCCACGAAATCTCCAAATATCCAAAAACATTATTTAGTTTGGAGATGTTGGCATAGGGATAATGGTCATGGGGGAATCTCTTTTTGGAGATTTATCTGCTGGAGCTTTCAGTTTGGGGATTATGTCTGGGGGAATATGTCACAAGCCCGAAAAACTGAATGTCAGATGGATCAAAGTATATAGAGTACGAAGATATTCAAGGGCTTTCAACGTATCCATTACTGGTTTTACCAAGCCTATCTTTTCCTATCTTGCGACCTAAACGATGTGGCACTGGAGTCGATGGACCATCTTCGACAGGTAAAACCATAATTCAGAGATTTTTAAAATAGGTAAACCCATTTATCATCATCATCACTCTTTATAATTTCAAGTAGAAATGACAGCATTTCAAGGGTGGTTTTTTGATTTTCTATTGTCACTGATGTTGCATCTTTTTAATATTTTCCAATGCTCTTAATATTGGTCGTTTATCGTTTCTTGGGCTGCATTTATCATTTTTTTTTACAATTTTTAATTTTTTTTTAAATTAATCATGCAGTTGCACAACTTACTGAAACGTTCCTTGTGTTGCACATTTAAATTGCCACTTTTGAATTTTTGAAACTGCGCTTTAAAGTTTTTTAAGTTTTACGCAACTTAGCTTAAATTTCTACCAGCGAACGATTGAACTTTTTACTATTGAATTGATTATAAAATAATAAAATGACATACATACACACATACATACATAAATACATATTTACATACGAGTATACGTCAAATCTGTCAAAAAAAACGGATTACCGTTCAAAAAACCAATTGTGCACTTCGAGCTAATTTAAACCTCCGCCAACAACTTATTTTTTAATAATAATTTTCATTTGCTTTTAAACTTTATCTTTCGGATTGTTTTTTTTATTTGTTTATCTTTGGAAATTTAATATTGATAATACGAGTACTGCCGCGTGCTAGCTGCCAAAGTTAATCTGATCGTAAATAAATTTATTCTTTTTTCTAATCTTTGTTAATAAAAACCGAGATTTATGAAATAATTTTGTCAAAATATATTTAAGAAAAATTATCAGTCTTTTACAACTGATGATGAAATGAAGGTGTGATAATATTTTTAAATAATGACAAATCAAATGATACACGAGTAAATTTGTCAAATCTATTGATTAGCTATTTGACAGAAAGTTTGATCTTTAAAATCTTTCAGAACAGATTGAAAGTTAAAATTGAATTTCATCTTCATAATTGACAAACGAAACATTTTACCCTATTTCGCCACAAATATTCGACAACACTTCCTTTAAATAATATCCACATAAATTAAAAGCAATGAATTGCAGTCTTTTGAGGATTAAGGATGAGAAAGTCATGCTTGGCTGGTCTTAGCTCCTTGTACGTGGTGTGATGTGAAGAATTAAAGGATACTTTTGTTTATATTTCTTGTTCTTCGTTTTTTTTGGCACGCGTTAATGGCCAACATGAAGAGCAGCATTAACAACTAACACACTACAAAGCTCACGCTAGGGTTACGATTGCGATTACGATTACGATTTGCTTTGACAAATTACCTACCCCAACCCAACTCCGATTGCAACTCCAACCGCGCCAACCATCATATCCTTCTCCCCCATGTTATCACGCAAGGATCTAAACTCAACCCCCACGCGCGTGCACCCTCGAAGCTAATTTCCTCGAATTAAAAGTGCACGCACATTGTGTCAACACGTAATTATTATTAAACAAGGAAAATGAAAACTTGCCAAAGTCGTTGTGTGAAGGAGTTGAATCAAATAATCATAATAAAAAAAAATGACGACGAGACGCGTTGTCGTTGTCGGTTTTGGTGCCGTCGTCGTTTTCCGTTTGTCGACAATGACTTGATGCGCTGCCACATCATTCATCACCACAACTACGCGAATCGACATCGTCTTCATTATCATCGCACTGTCCCTGTCCTCTGAGCTCTCTGACACCCCACAAAAACCCCCCGCATTTTATCACAACGCGACAGATAATAATCATCTTTTTGCGCGGGCAGGATGATGAAAATATGAATTCGCAAGATTGCAAACTCAGCGAGAAATTGGAAATTATCCTTCATAAAGGAATTAGAGCGTTTGACAAAAAGTCGACGAAAACGAAGACGAAGGAAGACTTCTCCGACAACGACGACGATGGCGATGGCAGCGACATCGACAAACGAACTCTTGAGTTGTGACTTTGGAAATTTGTCTATATGAGTTTGATGTCTTCATCTGAAGAAAGTTGGGGTTTTTTTGGTTATGGATACGCAATTTTTTTGATTCGTCCTTATTGTCATCATCATACCCTTGTCTTTAATGACTTCAAGGACTTTTTTTTATCTTTCATTTGTCGCTAGATTCGTGATGCATCATGGTGTTTGATGAAACGTTTGTCAGGAAAAATTCTGTGATTTTTTTTTTTGTCTCATGAGTCCTTGTAAGTTTGGAAGGTTCTTTTTAATCCTTTGTGTTACAAAAAAAAAAAAAATGATTCGCAAATTACCTATGTTAATTTTTTTTTTGTTGTTGTTCAAATGCAGTCTGCTGTCTAAGGCTTCGCGTTTACATTTAACTGTTGATGAGACGCTCATTTCAACATAAGTAAGGCTAATT
Source organism: Scaeva pyrastri (assembly GCA_905146935.1). Lineage (NCBI taxonomy): Eukaryota > Metazoa > Arthropoda > Insecta > Diptera > Syrphidae > Scaeva > Scaeva pyrastri. Next base: position 123,824,060 of record LR989927.1, on the reverse strand, counting down.
TTGAACAAAAGGACTTCCCGTCTGAAGTTGTTTACAATAAAATGCAAATTAAGTGCATAGTGTGCTTGTATGGTGCTCTCGTTTGGAGGACCCCATGGTATTAAAAAGGAGATTTTATTCAGACTTAACATTACAATGAAGAGGATGCGAAAAAGTTGAGTCTGAAGTGTGTAACACGAGACTTAAAGCTCGAACCACTGAACTGATTTTGTTTAAACTTTCCAAAGGTCTTAAGATTGGCGCCTAGACAGAAAATTAAACAGTGTGTGTTTGATCATCTCGAAAACTATTCTAATATTTTTGATCTACAGTTTGTTTAAGTATTTTGAATTCAATTTTGACAGAATTGTCAAATTCCAAATTAACGAGATAAATAATACTAGATGGCGTTGTCTGAGATCAATGATGCCACAACCAAAAGATGGCGTTAAATGTTGACTTAGACTTTGCGCAATTTGACAGGTGTTCTCTTCGCATTATCATTGTACTGAGCAAATGTGCAATTTTGTTCGCAAGTTGGTTATGAAATCAAATGTAGTTTTGGGCATTCATTGCGAAACATTTATTTAACAATTTTTTAAATTCTAAAGAAAAGTATTTCGTTTTGAATGTACCTATTTGTATTTCCTGTTTTATTTCCAAGTCATTGCGATTACATTTTTCCCATATATGACTCTTGTTGACAAACATCCGTGTCTTCTATACCAGCTGAAGGATTTAAAGTGTCCTTTGACTTGCATCATCAGGGTAGCTTAAGCTGATCGTCTGTCTTTTGCTTTTGATGTAGCCATCAAAAAAAACGATTACAGTGCGGAAACAGTAGATTTTCAAGGCAACGGATATGCGTGAAGCTTCTTACCTTGGAACTCCTTGAAGATAACGCATATTCCCTGAAAGACGATAGAAGCACATAAATGCACTGTCACTACTTATGTTAGGTATAAAGCAGATCCATCTAAAGGGTAATTATATACGCTCCTTCTATATAGATAAACTTCAAAGAGTTCCTTCAAAGAATGCACTCCACTGAACAATTCCTTGTGATAGCTTCTGATGTGAACTGTGACTGCCTTCACTTCACTTAACTCCACTTCACTTCGACGCATAAGACAGAGAAATGATGTTTTGTTTCATTTTATATCGTTTCATTTTTTTCATATGGTGAAGGATAATTGAAGTGTTTTCGCAAGGAAGCCAATTGGTGTAAACTTACGAAGTGTTCCGTGGATTAATAATAATAATTGGCTTGAGGGTGTCAATGCCTTGCGTCAACCCTTTCTCCTAGTACAAGAGTCAAAAGTGATGGAGAACTAGGGGAGACGAGGGCAAACGACCCGGCATAATGCAAAAGACGTGAAAAATAATTACCGTACTTGAGTCCACTTTCAAGGAGCATATAAAATGTCGTGCACCTATACGCACGATGAAAGTTGTCAACGAAATATATACACATATAAATAAAAAGGAAGATTTGTTTTTGTAAAAGGGGAGGTTAACATTAAACCAATACATCCTTCCAATGTCGGTGGGAATATTTATTTCAATTTGAATTGCGTGTCTAAGGATAATTTATGGATATTTCACTTTAAATGATATTATAACAATTGTTGCTGTAAGGAAAATCAATTGAAAAATGATAGTTTCCCGGAGAGTTTGGCGAAAATATATTTTGGGTAAGTAGAACTATCAAAGGACATTCAATAGTAAGTATATAAGTAAGTAAGTAATTTACAAATATATAAAATGAATTTAAAGTCGTGGCTTTGCCTTCATCTCCGTTGGCAGATTTAAAAAAGAGAGTTTATACTTAAATTTCTATATTTTAATATGGTTTTCAAAAAATATATACTGTAACAAGTTTTTGTCACATCTAAGACCTTATTAATAAATTCCTACAAGATGTCAAAATTGAGATGACAGCTAAAAAATAGATAGAAAAAACGTGGTCAGAAAAAGAGCGCGAGTTCCTATTTTTTCCTTTTTGTAAAATTTTCCATTTTATGTAGAAATAAAGAAGTTGAAATTTGCATATTAAAAATTCGTTCTAATTGTTATTTTCGAACAGCGTAACAATACATATGTTTCATGTAGCAAAAGTGATTTTTTTTCCAAAGTATGCAATTCGATGTTGTGCAAATATGGGACATACATTAATGAGATGGAAGCAGTCTTCTTTGGCTTTCATATTACACAAGGCACAAAATTGGTGATAATTGTTGTTGTATGGTATTCCATTAAGTCGAAGAACTTCACATGTTGTAAGCATCGTTAAAATAACTAGCTTCCATTAAGTTGAACCTCAATTGTGAATAAAGAATTCTGCTTTTGCTAGTTTTCGGAATTCAATCCTTACAACATCTTCATGAGACTGGATTATTTTGTAGAGCTGTTCTTTAAACTGTGACAAATTATTGTGATACACTTCAAACGTTTCACCACATGAATTTCCTAAGACTTTCCACTTCGCCACCCACCAGTTCGCGTTTCTTAGTTCATACAATGTCATTTGTTTGGTTAGCCGGTCGTCTTGATGAGCCAGTACCTTTAAGATGTAGTCTGCATGCAACTTGAGAGTGTATGTGTACATTTTAGCTAGACCCGTTTCGAGATGACATGTTAAGCAGGCTTTGAAATGTTGTAGATTTAATAGTTAAATACTCATTAAAGTCCATAGTGTTGTTAATGGTTACTCCTATTTCTATTGAAAGTCCAACTATAAGGATCATGTAAAGGATCATGTAAAAGAACGCATTTCGGTTGACAAGATCGAAAGCAGATTTAAAGTCCAAAAAAATGCATATATCTTCTTGTTTCTGGCTTGTGCTTCTTTAACTATCGACGTCAAGGTAAAGATGTGGTCTACAGTTGAGAAGCTTTTTCTGAAACCAGCTTGAAATTTTGAGATTATGTTATTACCTTCAGCCCACTTTTCAAGCCTGCATTCATAAATGAGATGCTTCGATAATTTTCAACATTATTTGCGTTACCTTTTCTATGGATCGGGAAAATCACTGCCTTCTTGAAGGATGTTGGAACATTTTGTTTATTTAGGATGTCATTAAATAATGTTTTGAGTCGGCAAATAAGTTCTTCTGTACTGTTCTTGAAAAATTCATATGATACATCATCTACTCCTGGAGATTTTTCGCATTAAGAGTCGAGTATTTCGTCAGATAACAGAGGTTCGGCGTATGAAAACTTAGGTTTTGTTCCAGCACATAGTATATTTTGGAAGTGTACTGAAAGATCCTCAGCCGTTACACTTAGACCTATTTGAATTCTTTTGAGTCTTTCGTTTGACCAAGTGAATAGGCTTGTCGCTTATCTGTTTTCTTTTGGAGACATAAGTTCTTATAAATTTGAATTTGATGTATCATTTTTTTTTTAATTTTGGCAGTTGGAATTTCGGACTGCATTCAGAAGGGTAAAAGACTTCTTTCTTGCTTTCATGCATTTGTTGTCAAACCATTCATATTTAAACATCTTTTTTCCGCTTCAGATAAGGCTGGTTGTTGAGTTTTGTATGCAAGTAATAAGTTGGTTTGCAAGTAATTCAGTAGAAACAACAGTGAGAAGTTGATATCTAGATTACTTTGATACAAGTTAAGTTCATACTGTTTCCATTTAAGACTTGGAATGAGGTTCCGTTCAGTTGGGATTGCTTTATCAGACCATTCAAAGGACATTTAATATAGTTAAATAAATCAATGTTTGCATTTTTATTGATAGGGATATCTTAGTTCATTCATCATTATATTATGAGGACCTTGAGAAGCTTCCTATAGTCTTCTATGAAGCACCACTTCAGAGCAGTGTTTGAATCTTTTTAAGCGCAATCCGAAAGAGTTTCTACGTCGCTAGGTACTTAATTTAAAGAGAGCAAAAGAAATATGTAGTGCTAAATCATTAAGAAATAGTAAAGGGTATATTCTTAGAAAAAACTTAGAAAATAATTTTTAAATGTTAACTCTATATGCAGTTTACCCTATATGCAGTTCCCAATTCACTTCGCATTTGCTGTAACACTTACAATAGGGTTGCCATCCGTCCGGATTTTCCCGGACATGTACTCTTTTTTTACTGTGTGGGGGACGTCCAGGATAGTTTTTGTGAATTGTCCGGGATTGTCCTCTTTTTATCCTGGGTTCAATACTATTACTTCCCATTATAGTTTAAAAAGTTACCATGTATTGAAGAAATCAAAGGTTAATTCTTCAAGGGTGTTAATTCTTATGAATTTGTTAACTTTTGTAAAAACTGTGTGATCGAATTATTCTTGCTATTAATCGATTGACTTTTGATGTTGATTGATACAAATCTTACTAACAACAAAATTATCAGACATTATGAAATTTCTCGGGATATGATAGAAAAAAAAATAATTTTTGACACTTATTGTAAAATCGACATTTGTTAAAAGTGTAAAATAAATTAACAATAGTATCATTGAACAAGTTTGAAGACAAATCTGTTACCCGCTCTCGAGATATTAGAGTTGAAATATAATTTATAGTAATTTTTGAAGATTTTTTTTTTCAATTTGCAAACAGTTATATCAATTATAAAAAATAATTAATTTGTCATAAGTACCTAATAATAATAGTACAAAAACATCACCCGATGTCAAGATAATTATGCCGTAAATCAATTTTTGACATTTTAAGTTTTAGTTTTTTTATTTTTTGTAAAAAAAAAACGTCACTTGATTTTCCTGTCCATAATTTTCCCAGATGTCAAAAATGCCATAGTAGAAATTTACCTTGAAAATGTGATTTTTATACCTAATCTTTGTTTTATTTTAAATTTGAATGCAATTTCTTGCTTTCTTTTATAATAAAAAATTGTTTAATCTGTCCTCGTTTTGTACTCTTTTTTCAATTCTCAATTGTCCGGGAAAGTCCGGGTTTTTGAAACTAGAGTACTAGTTTCATCAAAACATATCTGGTAACCCTAACTTACATATTATATTGAGTTACAGATAAGGTTTGATTTGGATTTAGAAACTTCGTGCCAAATTAAGCCATTTAAGTGCGTGTTTCAAAGATTGGCAAACCATTAAATTTGTTTGTATATCACCCCTAAAAATAACTCTATTTATGAAGTACCTGCCATTTAAGCCTATAATAATTGAATAGTTGGGTCACCATCTAAGTATAAGAATCGTTAATCAATTAAATGTGATCTTAATTCGCCAAGGAAATTCTATAACTAAACATGTTTTTCTTAAGCACAAAGAGAACGTAAAAGGTTTATATTTAAAAAAAAAAGAACATATTTTCCGCTTTTGTTTTTTTTTCTCAACCGGACCATTGATTTTAATAAGATATCAAAACAATTTCATTAATTTCTGGAATTCCTTGAAGTTCAAACGGAATTCCTTATTAATCCTTGACCATAAGAGCCACTGAATTCTTATCGATCCGTGTCGTCTTAAATAAGCAACACTGAAGTAGTTACCGAGCAATTTTTTTTTCTTACAAAATAAATTGGATGCCAAAATTAAACTCTTCACCCTCTTGAATGATATTTTTTTATTTTTAAAATCACTTCTCGACTTAAAAAAAAAAAAAAACAACGAAATATGTCTGCAGGACTCACCCTCTGAATTAAACCATATCGAAGGTAGCTACACATACATACATATGTATATGTATGGAAGGCATAACTTTATTCACCGCATTTATCGCTGGAAACCGATTAACATATGCCACTCAAATGTGTGCATATTGACACTCCTTGTGGACATGTCCTTCTTGTTCGTTTGCGGTTGGCGATGGCGATGGCGGTTGTGTTCCTTTCAAGTCGTCTGTGTCTGGCCACAATTGAAACTGAAAATAATATTTTTTGGCCTTTCGTTAAAAATACATCAAAAGGATTCTTATAGGCTGACGTTTTTTTATTTTTTTATTTTTGTTAGTCAAAGGACTCGCCGCCGCCACCGACAAGATTAGAATATTATTTGAGTGTGGACAAGAAGAATGATGTATATAATGTACGAGGATATCCTTTGGTGGACAAGGACATCTTTCATCCGCTTCCATAATCTAAAATTAATAATAAAGATGCAATTGTAAGAAGGACATAGATTTTTTTTTTTGGGACCTCTGTGCCTTGTATAAGATGGAGAGCTGAAGACTGACGAGACGGCGGATACTTTGAACTCTTCCTTTTTTCATGCCATGAAGATGAAGATGAAAGGAAATGTCCTTTATGGTGAGAGAATTTATTTATTATTTTGTTTTTTTTTTTTTTCAAATTTTAATTGGCCAACTCTTGTGGACATCATGATGCAGATTCGTTGAATAAGTGATGTTTCCTTAAAATTTGGCTGAGCGGGTCCTTCATTTTGTATTATATAGTGTGGCCTTTGTGTGGTTTTTGACAAACTAAATATAAATATGTTTCTATTCAATTCAGAATGAAAAGGTATCCTGGCAGGAAAAACTACACACATAACCGCCAACCAAAAACCAGTATATTAATATTCGAGCTTTAAAGGATCCTTTATACGAGTACGTACTATAAACAGAGGATAGGTACACATTAAGTTATTGGTTTTTTGGTGCCATATTTAAGGATATACATTCATTGTACCGCACAACCTGTATCAACTCTCCCCCACTTCCGCTGCGTTGGTTTTGGGGGATCGTATTTGATTGTACCATTTATTCGCTTTGGTGTGTTTGACTGTAAACAGGATAATGCACCAACGAGCGACACACATCGTGGCTCTGGGGTTTTCTGATGTTCAAACAAAAACATCCTGCAGCAAGACACAAAGCACACGAATTCGGATTGGTATTGTACACCTCCTATACATCCATACACACATACATCCATACATAGGGAAGCTAGGAGTGGATTTATTGATATATGATCATGATATCCCCTTGATTTTCGTGGGTAACGGGCGATGGGTTTGTTTGCATCTGTGTGCTATACTCCACCTATGCTCTGGATGAAAATATACCCCAACACGGGGTTATTTGCAATACCCTTGGGGGTGAAACTGGAGCAAACCTCTTGTGTGTAGCACACAAATGCTGAGGAAAACGGAAAACGGGAGTGCGGGTAGAATCGAGCCAGAATTTTCTATTTAACTACGTTAAACACTTAATCGTGTGAGAATTTCTTAACCTCTAAGACAAACAAATATATCACCACTATAATTGGAAAAAAGAACCATTTTTGACAGGTACGGAAATTGTAGTTTATTTTTTTCAATTTTGCCCCCAAAATAATTTGACACTATTTTAGTGGAGCTAATAAATCGTCTTTTAATATAGAGACTTCGGAAGTTTGACAGTTGAAACGGTATAATATTGTTGAAGATATAACTGTCAAATTAACTGTCATTATATTCAATTTGTTTGGAAAATCACCAACAACATGTGCAAGTGATAAAATTGTTTTATCAAAATCACCTTATTTATGGTTGTTAAGAGTAGTGGAAAAATGTAAGTCAAATTGTTCAAACGACTCTATGAAATGAAGGATCGTAGAACCTATCGATAACATTGTAACTATCTGTCAGAGTGTGTACAAGAATCCGTACTCAGCGTATTGAAAATCACAATGCTGCAAAATTGCATTGTTACTTCGGCGTGCTCTCGTGCCTCTATGCACTCTATGGACCCAGATAAACGAACATTAACAACGACATTTTTGATTCTAATTTTCTAGGGTACGTCAGCAAACAAAATTGTCGAACTTGTCACAATACTAATCAACATATTAAGATCCAAGAGCATTCAATTAAACCCTCTTTTATTACCTATAGGTTGTCAGTATAAAGTTCTTTTGACCTGAATTAGATGACATGGACAGGACACCAATGCCACATTCTGCATTTGCGGTTCGAGGACATGGTGTGGTCATCTCACCAAGCAATCGTACTGTTCGACCACGAAAGAATTTTTCTGAAGTCACATATCTTATTATACCATAAGAATAAGTCAAAGCCCCAGCGATTCTCAAAATATTAGACACCTATCAGTATAAATGAATCAATGAAGGTTATTGAAGTTCTCTAGCAACCGTTGCTGTTAATTGTCAAGTGCTGCATTTATCTAACGTTTGAGTGTCTATTGCACTTGCACTAGCTTTGTGTTCCAGCTGAGAGATATAATATTCCTCCAATCAATGGATAATCCCCAAACTAATTCTTGGATAACATCCCGATACGGTTGGCAATATCTGGATCGTTTCTTGTTTCAATACTTCTACGTTACTGAAAGATCTCTACTCTCTCAACTGGTTTTTCCGATATACTTATTAGAGAAGATGACTAAGAATTGGTGATTCCCTCTGCACACTTGTTATCATTTGATGGAAATCCCATGAGATAGTAATCATTCATCATCTGCTAAGTACTCGTACTCCTACAGTGGCGAAATTTCTAAAAGATCTCAACATATATAAATCCGCTGGCCCGGATTGTATTCCCGTTATTATTCCAAAGATGTGTTCTTCCACGCTAGCAAAACCTCTGCGTAAGCTTGTCCATCTTTCCTATTCTTTTGGACTCGTTCCGAGTAGTTGGAAAACATCTTTTGTAAAGCTAATTCACAAAAAAGTGAATCTTCCTCTCCCTCAAATTATGGACCGATTGCACTGACGTCCCTTTTTTCCAAGGTCATGGAAACGCTGATAAATTATCAGTATGGTTTTCATAGCAAAAGGTCCACTGGTGACTTGATGGTTTATCTCACCGAACAGTGGAACAAATCTTTACATCGTTTTGGAGAAAGTAAGATTATTGCACTTGATATTTCTAAAGCATTTGCAAAGTCCTGCTCTTTTATGAAAAATGCGTGCTTTCGGCATTGATGTTTTCCGTCTTCATAAAATTAGAGATTTTTCTTTAGAACAGTTCAATACAATACAATCCATTGATGTTTTCCGTCTTCATAAAATTAGAGATTTTTCTTTAGAACAGTTCAATACAAGTTGTATTGTAAGGTTTCGAGTCTAAAACCCTAAATATATATTAAACGCCGATGTGCCCCCAGGGCTCCGTTTATAAATGATTTTTTGTCTGTAACATCTAATCAATTAATTATTGTTTCGCTGACGATAGTAACCTTAGTTTTTCATATTCGTTCTCAGATTCAAATCCCTCCTCTTCGGATGTGGACCTGCAACGACATAATATGATAAGCTCATTAAATTCCGATTTAAACAGCATTGTATAATGGGGAATAAAAAACCGTGTAGAATTTAATGCTTCGAAAACTCAATGCTGAATTGTATCGTTAAAGTGAGATATACCCCACTTGCCACTATTTATGAGTGGCACTTGCATCAACCATCAACGAAACCGAACATCTCGATATTCTCGGTATGTGTATCACTAACCACCTTGTGTGGAGCGATGTCGCCAGAAATGAAGCAAGGGTGTTCGGGATTCAAGACGATTCAAGAAATTCTTCTCTCCCTCTGTTCTGGCTATAATCTATAAGAGTTATATTTAAATTACTTTCAAAGCTTGAATATAACTTACATCTCTGAGCTGGTGCTCCAGTAACTTACCTAAGCCTCTTGGATAATATTTAAAAAAGAGCATTTAGATTATTGGTGACATTTTCTTCACTTCAACACCTTCGCTCGTCGTAAACTATGCTCTAGTGAAATAGCCAAAACGCAAATCCCTCTCCAGTTTTCGCATTTCATCAAGTCTTCGTTTTTGGGAGTCTTCCTTTCTCCACTTTGACATTTAAAGAACAAAAATGTGAGATGCAAAATATCAAAGTCCAAAGTGTAAAATATAAAACATTGAGTAAAAAGTTTAAAAGGTGAGAAAAAATTTGAAATGTGAAGTTTAGCAAATAAAGTGAAGTAAAGCCTTAAGTGCAAAATGTATGAAATGCGAAATACAAGATGCGAAATATGAGTGCCAGAGATCCTGGAAAAAACCCGGCTTTTATCAATCGCAACATGACACGTGTATCTTTATATATATTTCTGATGTGATTTCAAAGAGTGCGGACAATAGGCGGTCACATCCTTTTTAGCTCCAAGTCATGTTTTTTTTACCATAAGGACTTGTTGTATCATCCTGGACCATGTGATAGTGACCACTTGTGCCTTTAATGAGACTTTATATTTAGGAGTATTTGAAAACATTGTTTTGAGTTCATTGTCCTTATTTTGCTTACAAACCATTTTTTCCATTCAAGCTTTTTATTTCTCTTCTTTAATAATATAGCCCATCTTGCAGACACAGTTAAGACGATTTCACTAAAGTATTTTAACTCAATCGTCAGCATTATGAAAAATTTAAATTTTAATTCATAAAAGCGGTCCAAATTTAATTCATCCACTTGGCTTGCCAAAGTGATGAAAGTAACACGCACAAATGAAACTTAATCGTTTTGAAAATGTTCGCGCGTAAACAGCTTACAAAAATGTCCAGTCATCTTGCGAGTAAATCACGTTAAGTATGAAGCCTTTTTTCGAGCTCAATTTAAATTAATGCAGTATCCTTGAAACGATAGAAGTTTCTTGCAACTATACCTAATTTATATTCCAGTTCTCAGTTCTTAGTTCCCAGACCCAGATCTGCCTTTATAGAAAAAGAAGACCACACTTTGAATTTTAAATACATTAAATTTCAAAGAATATTATGTTATTAGCACGAGCATCCTACTGGGACGACTATAAGATGACTGTGACGCAACTCTACGCGACGGGCCAACAGGAGTAGGTCCTTTCTGGAAAAGTAAGACGAGACCGTTTTGCTTTTTGAGGCAGAGAGATGCACCAACAACTTTACCTAAGCTAAGGTTCATAATTGTTTCGCTAAATTGCTAATTAAACCGATAAGGATACCTCGCCCAAAGTTAATTTGATTAACTAGCATCACGAAGACGAGGACGACGACGCGACGCAGGGCAGTCTCCTCCAGACGACAAGGACGAGGACATCCTTTCATTTGCAGATGATGATGGTGATGATGACAAAATGAAGGCACCCTGTTAAAGGTGGGTGGTGTGGGTGTCTTGGTGTGGGATGTGGGTCCTTTTGTTTCGCAACAGTAGATTGAAAATTGAATAATTGAAAAACTTAAATTCTTTCACAAACGGCAAACTTTTCCCATGGATTTAGGGCCTTTCCTTGTTTTCATTATTTTTTTTTCATAGGTTCCTTGAATAACTCAACAAAGGCCATCCAACTTACCAAACAACCAACCAGCCAAAGCGTGATAATTGCAGGCAAAACTTTCAGTCCGCTGTTGCCGCCGCCGCCGCCAACCGAAAGACTTGCCAGAGTAATTCCAATGCCTTGTGAAATTAATGCAGCCTCTGCAACTGCAACTTGCACCGGTACCTACATAATAACATACACGAGTAGGTATATAGTAGCACCAGCAACTAGGGTCTAATTTAATATGCGTGTGCTTAGTCCTTGCTCACAAATTGTATAGTGCAAGTATCTGTGTCCAAATCTCTGTCCTGGAGCTGGACGGCAAACGATTATGGTAGGTTTGTAGGTACAACAACGACCGACACACGGAGACCGACGAAAATGACAACGATGACGAAGCGCCGTGCAAACGGACAACGGACGACGATGCACGGACGTGCAACATAAGGACCGTGTCCTGTAATCACATTAGAGAATGACCGTCACAATATTCGAGATATTGTTCTCGGAGTTTCCTTTGTTTTTGGTCCAGCGTGCAGCGTATCGGGAATTAAACATGTCCGCCGTGCGTGCAGTGTAGCGCCACTAGCGCATGCATTGCAATTTGTGGACTTAGTTCATGGGTTGCCATTATAATGAGCTCTGATGCATGCCAATCAAAAAAAAAAATAAGGAAAGTATTATATTTCAGGCTTTGAGTGTCTTTAAATGGAAGATTCCCCAAGTCCGAAGGTAGGTTGTCATTATTGTTCCTTGGTGTCAAAATAATATGTGGAATTTATGGTCTTGATGCACTTTTTTGAAAAGTAGTATTTTCTGTTGGATAGAAAAAAATTCAGGTTAATATTTAAAAAATTAAAGCAAGAAGAGTATCCAATACGTTTTTTTTTTAAGTTTTAAAAAAATATCATTGGCTTCCAAATGAGATCTTGAAAGTCTAATAATATGCTTTTCTGGAGTAACAAATTGAAGAAAATATTTTTGAGCGCAAACATTCTGAGTTTTAAAAGAGTCCTTGTTGAAAATACTTCAATAATATTGATCATTTTCGAGTATAACTGTATCAACGAAATGTACAAGATTTTTTAGTAATATCGTTTCGTTTTCTCATGAGATAATACCGATACGAGACCAAAAACTTTTCTCGTCTTAAGGGAAATGACAAAAATGTAAATAACTTTTAAGTTTCACAATCTTCTATCACTACCCAAAATAGCTTTACTATAGCCGAAAAGGTTATAAGGTTTTAAAGTTCTGAGACATAAGTTTCAATATTTCAAGGTAAAAAATAATAGGTGATATTCGACGAACCAAATGTTTGCATAAGCTTATAGGTTGGTGATTGATACAACTCTGTCCAAGTGTAGTTAACATATTTGTTCTATGTAAAAATATAACGCCAGAGAGTCCACCACTTGAAAGTGTAATGGGGCTAATGTGTCGAATCTTCTTTTGATCTTGTTCGGTTCAGGTATAGGAAAAGCCTAAAGTACACAAAACCATTGTCCAATAGTCCATAGTCTATAATTCTTTAAAAAGATGTCAGCTGAAAGTTTTCTATCTGTCTAATTCAACATGTCTTGTTTTCGATTTCGAGTGAAAAGAAAATAGCATGGCTGTTTAATCTAGAAGATCATGGAAAGTCTGTTAAAGAAATATCTTGAGAAATGAGAGTTTCTTAAATTTTAAAATAAAACAATATAAATCCAGAAGATTATAAATTAATAACGTTGTTCTCAAAAATTGTCAGCTGCTTTCCTGCTATTTACTCGTGTGTCGAAATACTGATTGGTTTACCCTGGTACTTAAATTCGGTAGCGTTTTTTATATAATTTTGTATTTCGATATACAAAACTTAGAAAACAATATATGCTTCAATATCTTCCTTCTATCAATTTCCTAATTTTTTTAATGCAAAATTGACTGGTCAGTCTAATGAAAAATCTTACATAAGTTCATTTATATTTGTTCAATAATTAAATCCTTTCATAAGAAAGTCGGCGGATACAAGACCACTAAATTCGATTTTTTTTTTAATTTTCTTAACTTCTTGGAACATTTCAAAGCTCTACGATATCAGGAAGATCTTCAGTGAGTAAGTCAGTAAGCTCGAATTTTCTTAGTTCCTTACCTCAGAAGCCCATTGAACTATACCAGTTAGAAATTGGTATACTTCATGTCTAGAAAACAGCCTAAAAAATATTATAAATTTGAATTCAATTTCTGACAAGTGTTGCTGCTTCTGAAGTCAGAGGGTGTCGGAAATTGGCTTTTGAAACCCCGTTGTGGAATATTTAATGCAGCTCCATAGACTTCTTAGCAGATTCTTTTCCTATGTATTTCATTACAATCCGAAAATTGTGCAGAAAAGTCTTTTCCTAAACTTTATAAAAATATATTGGCAGACTGTCATGCTTGAACGATTATAGAACTTGTTTAGCTAGCTTAGTTTTATGAATAAAGATTCTAAATTTTATATTATTTTTTTTTATGGCAGTTTATACTTACAAGTAATTACTAAGAGAGTATTTAAGAATTGGAATTTATTGTGAACTATTAAAAATTATGTTGTACAGTTACAGGGTCATTCATTTATTGGTTTCGAAAGTAAAGACAAACAAAATACAAACAGCTAAACATTTTTTACTAAAATCTTATTTCATTATAAAGTTTGGACTTCACCGTTAAGTGTGAAAAACCATATCACGCAAATGTTGGTTTTAAATGCTCCTAGAGTTCATGGATATTTTGGCTAAACACAATCTTTAGAGCTGTTAATTGTCCAGTCATATGATGTTTTTGCTTATTGACGGCTCCAAAACGTGAAACCGACTATTCGTCGGATCGTGTGGCCTATTGCTCTGGATTGTTGAAAGCAGATAATACTGTCCAAGACACGATCTTCAATTTATCGGTAAAAAAATTCGACTATATTGCTCCGAATTAACTGTAACTGTAACTTGTCCATTGGCACTTCGAAGAAGACCAACAAATGACAAACAGTCACTTGGTCTGGATGTTACGACACCTCTTCGATCACTTGTGGTCCATAAATACGCCGTTTTTTTTTTTTTTTTTTTTTTGTTCGGAAAATCGAATGACAGCTAAGGTTGACTAATCATAAATGCCATAGAAACTACGAAAAATTAGTCCTATATTTATCTTCTACTCTATTGTCATATTCCAGAAGTTTTCTTAGTAAACTTTTACTCACATTTTTAAAAGTCAAAGAGTCATTATAGTACTTTTAGCTCTAAATAGCTTAAGGTCAATACTTAGATTTTATTATTTACTATTCTAGATACTAAAAATTAATCATGTCATTTTTTGGTTTTAACTTTTATACAGTGTTTATAGTTAGGAAGTATATCACAATAAATTAAAATAAATCGAACTTAATTCTTATTAACATGATAAATCAAAAAAACCTGAAACTTGATACTAGGAAACCCTAGACAAGAATTCATAATCGTTTATGCCCGCCATAATGGCGTAAGGACATTATATTGAAAGAGCTCAATGGCCAAGAGTGTAATGTGTGCATCATTGTTGTCCGATCGCCGCCATCGCCGCTGCTGCAGTGTCAATTGGCGCCGCCAAAGTACAACCAATTTCTAGACTCTCGTATGTTTATGCAAATAATCTTTAATGCGAAAGGTTGCAGTTTGCATCGGCTGCTTTTGTTGGCCCCGCAAGTTTTATCGTCGTCGGTATTAGGAGAAAATCTTCTCACTTAATAACTGCTCATTTGTTAACTGATTGGTCACTAATTTGTAAATTATCGTCAATTAGTTACGCGCCATGTATAGAATAGTGCGTTGTGACAATATGGCGGGCAGGAAGGAGTTCGATACTGTTGTCTTCACCTGGACACTATACCTACCGTATATGGTATATATGCATGTATATATGCATCTCTATCTAGATTGTATACCATTTATGGCTCAATGAAATTGATAGACTGCTGAGAATGTACGAATGTAATGAATCATTTCGTTGTATTGCCTAATTGAGGGAAAATTCAATTAATCACAATGGTTGGAGGAATATGTAGTTGTCCCACATCTGAAGATAGAAATGCGTCGCGTCGCTCCTCCCGACACAGGACGATATGCCGATGATTATGTGGACGGACACAGGGCACCGTGTATATACGCAGCGCATATTAAACCTTTATGTCCATTTCAAGACACAGCAAGACGACGACGACGGTTGTGGTGGTTTGATATAAAGGCAAATTCCAATTTATGTCTGTAATCAAATATTTGGACAGATGGGGATTTATTCGCTGCACAAAACCGATATGGAGGGTGCGATGGAGAGCCTACAAATACGGACATCTATGAGGTGAGTTGTGGGAAGGGAATTGGGGGGTAGGTTGGTCATTTGGGCATCCTGTCGCACACTGTTAACACTAATGAAGTGTTTGTGCCCCAACCGACTCGACTCGGCTATGTTATGGGAACAACGCGTTCCGAGGATTAGATTGTTTGCAATTTTAATTGCAGCACATGTATTTCAGGGGATTAACTCCTAATGATGCAAGTGGAGATGGAGACACACAGGAAGTTCTGATGAAGATAATGATGATGATGATGATGGATATTGTGTAAATTAATATAAATACCGAAAAAGGACGACTTGAATTTGAAGGGAAATCGTTAATCTTTAACAAATTAGAAGATTAACCTGATGAAGTAGATAACTTTCAATAAGATATAATTAATAGATAAATATATAATTAAGATAAGACTTTTGTACATTCAGCTTAAAGGATAAGAAAGTTCTTGAATTTTTTAAGCAGTTTTTTTACTGATGATTTTGTAAAATTATAGTCAACAGCTTTTTCAAAATTACATATTTAACGAGAACGTGTTTTTGGTATAAAATATCTCATCAGTAAATAATAGCTGTTTTTAAGAGCAACACTAGAAACTAGTCTTAAGAACGTTTCGTCTTGAATCGATTTCAGGACCAATTTTTAATAAATACATTTACTCATATATGTACTAGACACAATTTAAAAAAATAACACTTTATATGGGATCAAAAACACCGGTTAGGAATATTTTTATGAGATTGTAATATAGCACTTTTTATAAGAACATTTTCTTGTACCTTTTTTTTTTTTTTGAAATTGTGCAATTTCGTTTGAAATTTTCTTTCTGACAGTTGATTGTCACAGTTGACATCACACTTCAATGTTTATTAGTATCGATAAGAAAATGTAACAAGTGTCCTCCTGGAAGTATGATCAAGACAAAGGGTTTCCACTTTTCAAATCTGAATTGAAATAATTATATAAACCACAGTTCAAAATAACTTTCGAATTTAAATTTAGACTTGCCGAATAGCACTGTTTAAAAAACAAACATAACATTGAAGTCTAGAATGGTCGAATTGAATTTTTGACAAAAGATTCACAGTACCTAAATCCTTTTTTTCTTAAAAATTTCATAAATTTTTTAATATTGTAGGGGGTAATCTCTAGATCTACTGAACCGATTTTAAAAATTCTTTTACCTTAAGAAACATAGGCTATAATATATTGGTAATAAATTGGATATGGAATAAAGCAGAAAATAGTACTTGAAGTTTGTGTTTAAGAGAAATACATATTGACAAAATATAAGCTCCATTTATAGGTTTTTATACTGATCTGGATTTGGAGTTGGTATCTTCATGGTATATATTCTGTCAAGGCTTTTGGAATCCACAAATCTAATCATATAAGCTGCTGCTGTTCATGGTCCTATGAGTACTCACATATGCATTCTTCAGTGTTTAACAAAAGGAGTCTCGAATTCTTAACTGTATTCGAGTATAAATTCTTAGATTTTTAAAAATCATTAATCGAATCAAGTTTAAAAATTGCGCTCATTGGTTAAGTTATGAATGCCAAAATTTATTAGAACATGGGTATAATGATTAAAAGCAACTTCTGTCACACAATTTAAAGAACAGGGCAGAACAACGTAGGCGGGGTCAGCTAGTTATGAATGAATTGGAAGGTTTTATTTCAATAGAGAAAAGTTTTTTATCAATCTATGTATTTTTTTTATTTTTTTTTTTTTCTTCAAATTTTACCAGATGCCAAAAACGTTATTTCCCATAGTAAAAATGAAATTGAAGTTGATGTCATTTTCATTCATTGTATATTATTTGGGCCACAAACATTTCTTTTCCAAATTAATACCAATTCTATATAACATATTAATGTGCAAAAAATGTACTCCAATTAAAAAGAACTATTATAGTTGCTAAGATATTTCCGTCCAATCAAAATGTTAAGTTTTTTTTTAATTGCTATTGTGAAAAAATCCGTTCAAAATTTGTTTTTCTTTCTTCTGTAAAATTTTCTTTAATGCAGGTTTATACTCTAAGCTGACAGATGGCGTCAAAATCTCACTTTCTAAATTATTGGAGTAATTTGTAAAAAAAAACATGGATAGCTATTTATTTTGCATTTCACCAATTCATACAAATTTCCTGCAGGTTTCCAAGATAGAGCCCCAGCTCATCTTCAATTCAAATAAATGCAAAGAAATAAGAGCTTTTGTCCTGGCGAAACGGCTTTTTTAAGGCAGTCGGCTTGACACCAGGGTGAAAATCATTTTCTACATGGCCCTTATTCGGCCAATGATTGCCTATGGTTGCCCGGTAAGGTTCAACTTTGCCCCATCTCAAATGGAAAAGATTTGGGTTTTTGAGAGGCAGTGTATTGTATTGATGAAAATTTGTATGTAATGTATGTCAAATTCTATCTATTTGTTTACAAATATGGTATCTTGTATTTTTTACCAGTTTTTGGTATTATTTGTTGTAGATTTTTTATTTTTGTTTTAAGAAAATGTCAATTGAATTATTTTAAAAAACTAACCATGTCAGAAATTTGATTTTACATGGTATACAAAATTATGTTGAATTTGATAACAATTTACGAAACATAAAAAACTATTTTAAATTTTTTTTCAACATTTTTATTTTTTTAGCTTTATAATGTGTGGAGTAAAATTAACTTGAAGTTTACAGAATTATGTGTCATTGAAATATTTGCAACCAACTAAAATGTTTACTCTTTTGAAATTAAGTTAGAACTGATAAATAAATGCCAAAAGTAGGCAATAATCATTTGAACTTAATATCGGCTATAAAACTTTAAATTATATTAGGTACGAAAATAATTGCATTAAGCGAAAATAGTGTTTTGGAAATTAATTTGTTTTATTATAATTAGATGAATAAGATAACTAAGTTTAAGAAACAAAAAATTAGGTAGAATGGCTCTATAACGCTCACTATTCACAGCAACGGCAGCTCTTATCTCATATGTAGTTAATAGTGATTCGTTAAGGGCTTGAGGTTTGTGAAAACCATTTAACCAGAGATGAGCTTTATCACTATAGAAATAATTCTTTCTTAAAAATGCTCTCTGAACTTCGTGAACAAATTTATTCTTTTCAAAGTAAATTTCCACAATATGGAACGTTAATTGTTCTGTCAAAACTATTTGTAACAAATTGGCAGGCCTTATTGAACATAAATGTCAACACAGTTTAACATTCTCAACTGTCAAATCACAGACAACAACAATCGACACTTCTCATGCAGCTAAAAAAAACACCCTATTTAATTCCCTAATAATAAAGGATGTACAAATTTTGATAGTTTTGTATCGATTATCCTACACTGTTAGTTCAAAAATAGTATGGGACTGCATTGACACACTGAATGAACTCGGTAAGGTAATCACGGTCACTCTTTATTGGGTACCTGGACATGTAGGAGTTCAGGGAAATGAAGAGGCAGACTCCTTAGCGAAGATAGGTGCCTCAACTCCATTATCAGGACCAGAACCTTACTGTGGATAAGGGGAAAATGTTATTAAAAATAAAACAAAAAAGAGGAGGAAGCTAAAAGAGCAAAAATATGGAAATAACTTCCTAAAATGAGGCAGGCAAAAATGTTACTTCTTAACTACAACCAAAAACGTTACCCAGGCATCAAGAAATTAAGAAGAAACAACCTAAGAACAAGAATAGTAAAAAGCACACTCACTGGTCACTGTAAACTAAATATGCATTTAAATATCCTCAGCCTTGCAGGTTTTGCCGCAATCATGAAGAAACACCTGACCACATTTTAGGGCATAAGTGAAGTACTCATGCACCAAAGGAGGAAACATATGGGAAATTACCAAGAAGAAGAACTAAACCTTCCCTCTCTGACGGTACCCCAAATACTCAAATTTCTAAAGGAAATAAAATTACAGGATATATTGTAAATGAGAACCTCCCCTGTCCTAGTAGGGGCAAAATAGATCTTACATTATCGCAGTGCAAAAACCCCAAAACTATATTTCTCTTTTATCAAAGTAAGTATTTAAGATTAAGCTCCAGGTACCATTGTTTTAAAATTTTAGATGAATTTAGCTTTCGCTAATTAAAAAGAAAAAGGACTAGAAGACCGTTATTGGTATAGATAGCCAAAACTTTATTCTATTAACTCAAAATTTATCCTTGGCTTTAAAATCGCTTTTCTACATTTTTGATGAATTCCTCCTCTTATTTTAAAATATGTTCCCAAAATCATTGTTTTCAGGTTTTTAAAGAACAACCACCAGTTTAGGATAAGTTAGTTATAAGCTTATAAGCTTAACATGACAGTATTTAAATATCTTGAAATGATGTTGACATACATATTGAAAACCTAAAAGAACTATGTAATTGATTAGAATAGAATTTTAAAATACAAGCGTCTGGTTTTGATTCTTTTCAATGATAGATTTTTTAAGAATACATCATTGTAGACCCTTTTCCTTTACAAAGGTACCCATACATTACATTCTTTTCAAAATTCCATTTTATTATTCCACTTTATTATTTTTTTTTTTTTTGTAAAAAGCAAAAAAAAACACAATTTGTTTGCATATCATAGAAAAACACAACAAACAATCCACCTTCAACCGTTACGTTTCTCTCCTGGACATTCACATTATGTCCTTTGCGAAAATATGTCATTATCTTGTGTAAAGCGTATAAATAAATAAAAATGCAAAACACCCATTTCACCGCACTTGACCATCGCATCATTTCGTCCTGAATGAACGAAACGAAACGACACAACACGAACGGACGAACCAGTGAAAGGACGAACAAACGGTTTCACACAAAACCGTATGCAATGTTTCGCCCACAATATATTCAAATTGCTGGATTTTTGCTCCTGGAGTTTGGTCTGGACTTTGTTTTGTATCATTCATCCCATTCCTCCATTATTATGGCGCTCTTTTTTTTCTTCTTTAGCAGTTTTTTTTTTGTGTATGTGTATTTTAAAAAGGACCTTTTCTTCTTCTGCACGAGTTTAGACGGACGACCATGTTGTTAGTGGGTTTTGGTGGTCGTGGTAGTGGTATACGTAGTGCAGCGCGGTGGCACGTTTTCCCGGCCAAGCACGAGGTTTTCATTTTTGTGTGCAGTTAATACGGCATGTAAACGATCCCCGCACTCAACGATTACTCCGTCGTCGTCGTCGCCGTCTATGTGTCGTTCATACTCCCTCCTTGATCCTGGCACTGCGCTGGGGCTGGTTAAGTGGCACTATGAATAGGGATTAAGTTAATCAGGATGCAATTTTCATGGAGACATTTTATTCATCGTCTATTTGCTATTGCTTACTTTTTGTTGTTGCTCGAATATCGGGAACGTTGCTGGTGCTGCAGCTCGTGTCACATTGATGGGAATCATTCGTCAACAACGTCGTCGTCATAGTCTGACTTTTTATAATGTCAACAAAACGAGAGAAAGAGCCGGGTCGTTCTTATAACCTTATATTGTAAATGAAGTCCATTGTTACATGAGGCGGCGGCGGATATGAAATTTTAACTGGCTCTTAAATGGATATCGAGAAGACCTAACATTATGCCACCTGCTTGTAACTTTATTTCCTTTGATCCTTGTTTTGATAGCCGATGGAATGATGACGGCAGTACATGATGATGATGAAATTATTCTTCAACATAGAGGGTTCTCTTTACATATTTGCATATTATAGCCATGTAATTTTTATATGCAAATATGTAAAGGGGTGGTAATTAGGACAGGAAGTTATGTCTGCAAATCACTGTTAAGCACGCATAAAAGCAGTACAACACTCATATTTTCTAACGGATTGAACATTCTCCAACATCATCAATGACTCTACCACAGGAATCTGGTTCTTTGTGTTTCCGGGTCCACTCCATTTCTCAATTTGTTCTACAAAGGACTTTCCGAGTTGGCTCCTTTTCGCTGATGCGAAATAGGTGACCTGCCCAATGGAGCCTACCGTAGGGTCTTCGAAACGTTCTTACTCGCATGTGGGGCTTACAATTCTCTTCAATATTTTCTTCCAAATATGTCTAAGAGGTGTCAGGTGGGAGTGCCTTTCATTAATAATACTTGTCTTCTATCCATATGTGAGTATTGAAGAACCATTGTCTTGTACAGCAGGAGTTTAGAAGTTATGGTAAGGTTTCTGGATTTAAACAGCTTCGCTGTTGGGTTTAATCAGCCGCCCAAGCATTTCTTCTTCTATGTTGTAAACGTCTGCTTGAAGTTACCTTAAGGTATTTGAAGGATTTCAGTGCTTCAAATTCATTCCCTGCTACTCGATGTAAGGCTTGCCTACCATGTTGAATCCCTTCGTCTTATATCTCATCGATTGGGACTTTCCTTATTCCATGTTCCTTCTACAACAACCTCTAGAGTCAGAATGGCTTTATTACACCTCACATCAAATATACAAACATAGTACATAAATTTGCAAATAACTTTAATGAAGACACAAATCAGGGACTCCTCAATTTCTATATTTGCATCATTCTGGTCATTATTCTTGTTATCATCACTAGCATCGACGAAGACGTCATCACATCACCAGCAAGCCTACTAATTGAGTCAACCAAGGTAAAACAAAATTTTCGTCAGTTGAGGTGAAAATTATGGTCCAGAACTTGAACTCCACATCTATATCATCCCATGCCACTCTGCCACCTGAAGAAGAAGAAGAAGAGTCTCCAGTACTTTTCAGGATGGCCAGAATGTATCCTTTTCCAATTCCATGCAGCCAAATATTGCATAGCTATTCGAGGAATAGATACACAGTATACATTCGTATAAATTCGAGAAACTGAGCTCTGGATGTGGATCTGGAGGTGGAGGTGGACAGTGGACATATCACATGGACATGAAACATATTGAAGAGAAACCAATTGGAACCGCATATTTTGGTTTGGTTTTTCATGCAAACAATAAAATGGGAATTGAAACCAACTCTCGATTCGTTATCGTCGTCGTCGTTGGGTTTTTGGTCAGCATCAGGAGACGGGTCGACATCCTCATCCTCATCGTCATTGTCGTCCTCATGATGCATGATGAAATGGAAGGCAGGAAAGGGAATAGGCATGGGTATAGGCATTTTGTTGTGTCCTTTTTTGTTATGCTCCAACACCATGGAGTATTTTTGTCACCAGATTGTCACACATAGGTACACATATATTGCAGCTGTCCAGTGGTCCTCAATGCAATGGTTTCGAGCCTAGAACTTATTTAGGAATTCAGGTAATGTCGGTCTCATGTAAATTGATTTAATTTGGTTTCGTCCTCGTCAAGGATACGAGTAGAGTAGTGCTACAACTACAACAAAGACTAAAATCTGAAGCTCTGGTTTAGGTATAGGTCCACTTTTTGGGAGAATTTGAGTTTTGTTATGAATTATGGAGGTTATGATGGTGGAGCAGTGGCGAGGATTTATACGAATGTGGTTATTGTGGTGAGGGGGTATGGGAAGCTAGCATATGTATCATGGAATTATAAGGAAATAAAAAAATATCCTTTTTCTCTTTTGGAAGAAGAAATACTTATTTTACTATTTTAGGACGACTCAACCTACTCCAGTGGTCATCAGTGTCCAAAAACTGTAGAAAACTTTAAATATTGGTGTATACTCTACCTCTCTGCGGTGTTTTTAAAATTTCATATGGAAATAGGCACAAAGAGGATTTTCTTATTTAACTAAATTACTCGAGTGGACCTTAAGGACTTTTGGAGACTTAAAAAAGAATTTCTCCAGAACAATATGAATGTTATCAGTGTCAATTTCTAAAATACGAGCCGTCCCGGCTTTGCACGGGATAGATAAATAATACTAATAATAATCTCTGTGCCAAATTTCATCCAAATCTGTTCAGCCGTTCTGGTGATATTGGAGGAATTAAAAGAAATCTACCCCACGTTAATCATACTCTTTACAAGGATAAAAAGTACCCTATGTTCTATTCCAAACTATAACCTATCTCTGTAGCAAAATGCATCCAAATCCGTTCAGCTGTTCTGATGCCATTTAGGAACAAACATCCATACATCCAAACTTCCATATTTCGTTTTAGTTACACTTTTTATTATTCAAGAATGGCTGAACCGATTTGGCTGAAATTTGGCACAGAGATAGATTATAGTCTGGAAAAGCACATAAGCTAATTTTAAATGTATTTTATTAGGACTAAATATTGATACCACGTTTTACACAAAAATTAAAGCAATCTGCGGTTATTGTTTTACATTCAGAACAACGAAGCAGATGGTTTCAACAACTAGGACATGAACTTTGGTTATCCTGCCGCTCGATAACGATGATTTTGTAATCAATTTACGAAGTACACCAGGCTTTCTAGAAACTATGAAAAAATTGCATGAAAAATCGAATAAGCAACAACAATATTTTTCTAAAGCTTGAGTTTCTGCATTAAATTGGGGCGAGACGAAGTTAAACGGGTCCTCTAGTTTATTATATTAGAAGGGTAGAAAGTTGTTCTAATTAATTCAGGAAAAAGCACCCGTCTTATCATTTTAAAATTGTGTGAGTGCTGTTTCTATATCTTGGTGTTGTGTTGAAACATACTTATGAAATGATGACATATCCCTCCTAAGAAGGAACAGAAAATATTTCAATTCTTTTAAATGTGTAGTTTTATTTAAACTTTGTATTTTTATACTACGAACCCTCAGAAAAAGTACTTCATTAAGTGAGACTTGAATTAAATTAAAAGCAAACCATAGAATGAATGGTACACTAGGGCGTATACTTACTTTTTTATTTGATTACATTTTTTTTTAGTTTTACGTATTTATGCCAAAACAATTTTAATAGCTTCTGAAGTCCTTAACAAATGTTCAAATCAAGCATTAAATACTTTAGTTTACACTTTAAAAATAATTCAACCGAAGAAATTCGTATGAAAAACTATTTTAAGAATTTTAAAGCTTAAAATTTGTTCATCAACAATTCTGCATAATTTATTCCACAATATACATAAAAAAATGATGCACTAAAACTCATTTATTTCATTTGAAAAGAAAAGAAAAAATATTGAATACATGTACATATGTACATAATATTCGAGTGTGTGTAAATATCCACCCTATATAGAATAAAATATAAATCCTGATGATGCCAAACTAAGGGCACACACTATCATCAAAATGCACATTGCTGTCAGAATTGAATTGCAAATTTTTACTCTGCATAAAAACAATCCACAAATTTAATTAGACAGGGGACCAATTCGCGTGAGCATTCTTATAACAAAAAAATATTAAAAACCACAAAAAAAGTGCAAAAAAAAACATCTCCATGTATGAAAAATTATGAAATTTGTTTGCAATCAAAAAAAAAACCAAAACCCCCCACAACACAGGAAATAATTCGCCTCAATCATAACTTCTCTGTTTCGAAGGGGATGAATTTCATAGGGGGGCAATTTTTACAATATTATTTACAATATCTTTTGTGCTTGTGTATATTTTTTTCACGAGACACAGATTGATCCACATCAGATTGAAAATTAACAACTACTATATCCCAATACTGAGAAAATTTGTATTCATGGTATCGTTACGCAGAAATGTTTTGTTTTTACATCTCACTTCCTGGTGAGGACACTCTGCTCTTATTCCATCGCATATCCTTTCCCATTCCTATATTAAAATGAAGTCCTTTCGGAATACCAATGGGCGCGGAGCAAAATGTGATAAAAAATAAACAATAATTCGTGGAAAAAAACTTGATTAAACAATCACATATGCAAATTAATATAATCATGAAATACATACACATATGAATTTATGTATAATATTTTTATTTGTTTAATTTTTTACAGTAAAATAAACGAATACATATCATATGAAAAAGTAAATTCGTTTGATGAAAATCAAGATTGAAGTTGAGAAAAATTGATGGTTATAGTATCCGAAGCATAATAAATTGGTTTTTATTCACTTATAAAAATTAAAACATATTTAAGACTTGTGAAGATAAATTTGTCAGTATTGAGGAGAAAGCTAAGAGCTACAACTGGTAGTTAAAGACTTCGTACTTCTGCGTCTAAGTAAAAGGAGGGTAAAGGAAACGATTCAACCACGAACTGTACAACGACTTAGATTGCTGAGTCATCGAGAGTCTTTTTAATCAATTTACTAGAGATATACTACAGCACACGCAGGTAGAAGAGGACCTTAAACAACTTGTTAGGGCAACAGCTGGATAGAAACAGGTGCTGGTTGAGCCCAGGTTCATTCCGGACTGTACCGCTATCTTGAATAAGCAAGTAAGTTTACATTAACGTTGCGATTATAAACAAAGAGAGACAAAAGTAAGTAAAAAATTCAATAAAATAAGAAAAGTGCGTATACGCCCCAGTGTACCATTGTGTTTTCTATAGCGTTTGGTTTGAAATATCATAATGAAGTTAGCGATACATCTGTTTTTAAGAATGAATGTTTAGAATATAATCAATTTTGACCCATAAAATCATGGTTTAATAAATTGAACAACATTCAAGTTTTCGTTTACCATCATTATTTTAATAAAACATTTATAGAAAATTTGTCTTAGCTTCACTAATTCTTAAAAGATAGAATGCAAAGTTTATGAAGGCCTTATCAATCAATTCAAAAAGGAATTAGCTGTTAGATAGTACTTTGTTCTTTTCCAAAATAATGTTTTTTTTGTTTTATTTTCAACTACCTTCCGAAAATTCGTGTATTCATTTACTCATGAAGATAAATTAATTTCTTGAAAATCTTATTCAATTTCGAAGCACTGCCGTTATGAGAAATTATCTTTTAACACATGCAAAATTCTCTAAAATTAGCTTATACTATAATTTCTATACCAAAACCTAAGAAAAGTTAGTTTATGTGAATTTATTTCCCTTGTGATTCCCCCCCTTTATCAGCAAACCTCTCATTTAACTTTCACCAAAAATCGCGAAACCGCTCCAAGGGTCATTCGTTACGCTGATACTGCCGCTTCCATTGCTGCTAGCTGTTTGGCGGGTAATTTACTGCAGTTGCACAAGAGTTGCAAATTCGCCAAATGCACCTCGGGGACCGCAAACATAGGTTTTAAGCTTAGTGCGGCTTACATTTCTATTCACACGCAAATTTAACTCCAAATCTGGATTTCTAATGTTGTTTTATCCTGGATAAGGATTTGTACAAACCATGAGAATAATTCCTACTGAAAATGGTGTGAGAAACAAAAACAAAATAGAGGGGCGTGGTGTGGTTGGGTAAAAGTGTCCTTTTATTGCTAATTTTCATATTCCCTTAATTGCTGTTTTGCAAAACTTATATAGTATAGTGTGTATGTTTTGTGTGTGTTTTAAGGAGGAGGTGTGTGGGGGGTTTATAGTGGTTTGCTATTTGTTGCCATATTATACGCGTGTATACACCGTTATTAGATTTTAAAACAAAATTGTTCGGCTAAGCAATTTAAACGATCACAAGGGAGCATAAATAAATCGCGGACAATAAAGGTGGTACAAAAATTTCGCGTGCATCTCGTAAATTTGAAAAGTTGCCATCATAAATTTCATGTTATTCCCTCATTTAACCATCGTCATTTCTATACCGTACCATGGGGCGCTATACCACCACGACAACGACTACACGGTGAGTGTGTTACGATGCAATTAATTCTATATGCAAACATAAGAACATATACAGATGCAGGTGTTTGCGTTGATGTTGCATATTGTTTAGGGTAATTAGTGTAAAACTTTTAAAATTCGACAAGTCTATTTAATGTTTACTCCTAAGTTTAATTTTCATTTACAGATTTTTGAATTTACAATAATTATACCCCTCCTAGGTAAGATTTCTAACTTTGGAAAAAAAATATGAGTTAAAATAAATTGGTGCCGCAACTAGGGGAATTTTTCGACACTCAGATTTACATGGTATTTTCATTTCATAGATGTCATTCAATTACATTTGACAGTTCAATATGACTTAAAATTAATTAATTCAGTCATTAGACCTTATACTAAACTAAGTAAAAAAAATTACATAAATCAAGAAGAATGTGAATTTTCAATAGAATCATTGTGATCCAGGGTTTTTACCCAAAGAAAGGAAAAAACTTGGGTTTAGAGTTTCTAACTCGGATTCAGCAACAACTTTATAACGACGCACGTACAAAACTTGTGTAGGCCACCTTGAAACCATTTTGCAACTTTGTAAAGAATTCTTCGGTCTATGCGGAATTCCGTACACCAAGTTACCAAGTTAAAAAGTCATCAATTTACCAAGTATTCGAACATTGTTTTCATAATTTCGAATTCGTTCGAATTTCCTTTTTGTCTGAAAGCAGACATAATTTCCGCGAATCGTTATCGTTCTTTTCATCTCCAGCTTCAGTCCGATCCACATCTAAGGTAAATTTTTCTCGTGCCTTGTACTTGATTTTCTTATCCTACAACCTTTTTTTTTTATACTAGCGACTACAAGAATTCCCTAAGAATCATATAATTATAAATATAAATCATTTAATTAGAAAAATCAACAATTTGTGAAGAAAATTTCCTTGGTTATAAACCAACCTCGGATTTTCATAATTGGCATCAAGCGATCCAGAACCCAAAATCTTCCAACAAGGAAGTACGAAAATTGCTTATAAAAGCTCAATCAGGTAATTCCTCATCGCTTAAATTAAAAGTTTTTATTTAATTTGGTTATGTAATTCGTTCTTAACTTCTTAGACATAGTCTCAAAGCAAGCGAGATTGCGGAGACCCATCAACGGAGCTTTGTGGAGAGTCTTACAGTCCACATCGCTCCTAATCGAAACTTTTTGCCGAGCGAATGCTACACAAAACCTACCTGCAGTCAGTGTCGGAATTTGGCCGGGTTACATTCCCAACAAAGTTAAAGCCAACGTGCCCAAGAAAACCTAACCCAACCATAATCCCAATCTAAAATCTAAATCCAAATCCAAACCTAAAATGTTTCTGAAAATCATTTTTCAATGAAAAAGTGTTAAAAATAAAAAAATAACAAAAAAAAAATAGTTAATAAAATAGTAAAAGAATATAAAAAAAAAAGTAATAGAAAATGAAAATAGAAAAGAAAAAGTAAGAAAATAAATTTAAAGAAAGAAAAGAAATTAAAAGAAATGATAAGGAAAAAAAAATTAAATTATTGTTTATAGTTTTTTTCATTACATAAATAGTTTAAAAAAAAAGAAAAGTGTAAAGTGAAAGAAAAATAGAAAGAAAGAATTAAAACAAAATCATTTTTTTTATATCGTAATAACGTAGCTTAATAAAAAAAAAAGCGCGCGAAGTTTCGTCCAAGAATAAAATAAATAAATTGTTCACAGCTTAAATACACAAAAAAAAACAAAGAGAAGAGAAAACCCGAGCGACGTCAAAAAGCTGTTGTGCACATCAACTTCAGGATGTCGGTAAGTCTTTAATTTTTATTTTAAAAACTTATTTATTTTAAATTTGAACGAATCAGATACGTGCATCTATAAAATTGAAATTCAAATTCCAATATAAATTCCAATGAAAAGAAAAATAAATTAAGAAAAAGAAAATTTACTCTTTTAAATTAAAAGTGAGTGAGAAAAATGTAAGAGAGTTAAAATTGCGAGTGCAATAAGTTAAAGAAAGTGATCATATCGCATGACAGTTTTCTCACTCTAGTTCCAATTCGCTTAGATCTTGACCTACCTCAAGTCTTCGAGTAATTTTAATATATTACATGAAAGTTTATTACCCTCGCTAAGTGAATGGAACAATATAAAATTGGAACATTTTGTTTTATTTTCTCTTTTTGATTTTCTTTTGACTATTTTGTTTTTATATTACGAAAACTAAATTATATATATTTTAATTATATAAATTAAATTCATTTTTTTTAAATCTTATATTGAATAAATCCAAGCATTATATTTTGAATTTAACATGAACTTTAAGTTTTTTATTGTCTCTGATTGAGATCATTAATATGGACATTAAGTAGATTTTTTTTTGAGTGCTAAAGGCTAAGGGTTGTGATGTTGCGAAACGAAGGTGATTTAAATTTGATTGATATGTATTAGAATACATTCATAAACATTAGGGTTATCGAAATTAAGAGAGTGGCTCGGTAATTTTGAGTTGTTTTGTTTTTTTTTATAAGAAACAAGACTGTGGGCGGGATACACTCAGAACCCTTCAATACACCTTTGGGGTTTCCAGCAGAGTTAGTTATTTTCAAAACAAATTTAAATTACATTTAGGAAGTTTTTTTTTTATATATTCGAGTCGGCATGTATATAAATGTGCGGTTGTTCAGCGATTAGTACAAGAACTCACCCCAACGACGAGCTAGACCATATATGTATGCAAGCATGCCAAGCCGTACTTCATCGTTCGAACACTTATTTATCGGTCCGTGATTGCTTTAGAGGGATCCTGTGGACTTCAGAGTGATCCGGGAAAGTAAAAGATAAATAAGTCCAGCTAAATCCGTTACAAACTTAAGAACTAAACTATCAAGTTACTTCATAATATACTGCTTAACCTCCTAAAAATCGGTTCATTTATCTCTAATGCTAACAAATTATTTCATTATATAACAAATTATAATATTAAATAATAATTTAACACAGTACTTCAAATAATATATAAGTGTCCCACAATACTAATGTCCCTAGCACCAAACCAGCGGAATAAACGGTGCTCTAACTCGCGGTGGTAGGCTATGTTCATGGCTCCCTTAGAAGAAAGTTACTACGGAATAAACAGTAGGATTCCGTTTCCTGTCCTTAGCTCCAAACTAGGGAATAAACTGTATAGGCTTGTCTGTCCGTGGTACACTTAGAAGAAGTGGGCTGCAGAATAAACTGGTTAAATAGGATTTTTTAGGACCCAAAATAATTTTAGGGACCACCCTGTACTGAAGTGCTTGTTACTAGTCGTCCTCGGCATTTCCTTCCTGTCTGTACTCCAGAATTCCAGATTTTTACACAACGGGTAAAGGCTCAGACAAAATCATATCCACATTCCACTTCCCTAAATAGTATTTTGGGTTGGAAGTGGCTGTGAATCATAATAGTGCGAATTACAAAATACGTCTTAATTCCGCATCACCTACAATTTAGCTAATCTATTGGCTTCGGCGCGCGTGGTGCTACTCATACGGAATCGGTATCGTGGGTCGGTAAGGTGACGCGACGAAGTATACATAACTCTTCGTTACAATATCGTCATTCGTAAATAGTAAAAATGACAGTTGATTTTAAAAATCATTAAAAATTTGACAGTCAAACAATAAATTATTATAAAATTTAAGCAAAAGATTTAATATATTAAAGGATACTTGTACTTTGTCTACTAAAAAAAGACTGTCAAAACCGAAAAGACGAACCCTGATAAAACGGTCTAAAATACACTTGTCTCGTCATGGTCTCGTATCCTCTTGGAAGCTGTTTATATTTAGTCTTGACTTATCACGGTTTTACGAGAAGACATTGATACGAAATAGAAAAGAAATCCAATTCAAAATACTCTTTACTTTATTTCGAGTGAATGAAGCATCCTTTAAGGAAAATCTTCCAAATCCAAAGGTACCTACAAATACAAACCATGTGCATATATCAAGCTTGCCTTCCATTATACCCACTCTGAATATCTTCCAAAAAAAGCTGTCCCACCAATCGACTGCTGCCGCGGCGCTAAAAATTTCATCTTAAATTACGTTTTGCCAGTTAGTTTCATATTTCAGGACGAGCACCGACGAACACAATAAGAGGTAATTTTATTGTTTGCATAGTAATGACTTCTTGGATGAGAGAACACCGTTATGCATACCTTATAGGTCCTATATACATACATAAGTAGCACAGGAGGGATGTGTACGAGTATTGTTATAATTTTTCGGGATTAGCTTACTCGTGCTCGAAACTGCTATACAAACTTAAGTTTCTACTGGTAAACCGGAACACTGTGCAGGGAAATTTTCTTCAGAGTCCTTTTTAGTTTTTTACTTGTTTTTTTTTTTGGATTTCAGGATCAAGAATATTCACCCATCAAGCATATTGTGTGCATTTGGAATATTTATAAGAAAAACTTGAGAAATAATTGCATATCTTACAATTTTAAAGATGTGCTACCATCCAGGCTTAAGGCGGGCTCGGCGGCAAAGCTTTGCTGCGCTATATCCCCTCCTCTCTCCTTTCCATTCCATATTCTCAATCCTGCAGATGTTTTTCTCGTATTTTCTGGTGAAATTTTGTATAGAAACATCAGGAGCATAGTTTCCTTCTTTGGATGCAATTTAAGTAATTCGAAATACTCCTTTGAATTTAGACGCCCGCCCGGACCCGTCATAAGAATTGTTTCTTTTGTAAAAGCGAACTCTTAAGTTAAGGAAGGAAAAGCAGGGAGGTAGCAGTCGCTAATCTGAATGGAAAATTAGTTTTGGTATTTATCTTAGGCAAATTATTACTTTTAAATATTTAAAGTGGTATCCTTTTGTGTTGTACGTTATTACGAAAAGAAAGTTTGTTTTTTGGTAAGTTTTGAGAGAGAGAGAGAGAGAGAGTTTTTCTTCAATGGCACCATAAGGCATTTTCTTTGGTGGAAGACTTCTTCAAAAAATATGCAATTAGTTTTGGGTAAGTTTCAAAAGAAGTTAAATTTAGTTGTACAATGGTGAACCGTTATTGTAAGTTATAATGGTTTAAATGCGTGATGATTACTAATGAATTATTCTTTGTTCTGGAAAATATAAATTAAACACTTTTACTTTTTACACAATTTGTGTATTTGGCTTTAGGAAAAATGACAAAGGTTGTGCTCTGGGCGTATAAGTCTTTTTTTTTAATATTTCATAACAAAATCTAACGATTCTAACTCTTAGTGCCTTTAAATTGTTTTCAAGCTACATACATAACTTTTAACAAATAAACTGAAACGACGATATAACAAGTTTAAATAGCCGGAGAGCTATCCAAGCTAATCAGCATCTACCTGTCTGCCCAGTCTTCAACCTGGCGTTGGAGAAAACAATCCGTGACTCTGGCACGCCAACAAGAGTGACTACATATAAACACCAGGTCCATCCAAATTCTGGCTTACGCTTCTGTCAGTACTCACATATGGATCCAAGACCTGGCTGCTTAGTAAAAGGCACTCCAACCTCTAAGCTACGTTCGGAAGGAAAGTCTTAAGGAGAACTGTAGGGACCGAAATGTGAGGAAACAGGTTTTCGGAGACGTTACAATCCTCAATTGTATGCAATCTACCTCGAACCTGGTATCGTGAAAAAAATTAAGCTCGATAAACTTCGGTGAGGCTGATCAAAAAGCTCGCACGAGCGAAGAAGAACCAAGTCGAAAAGTCCTTTGTGGAACATTTGATGGTAATCTGTATAGAGTGGCAGTGGCAGATCATAGTTAACGCTGGAAATATGTCGAAGATCAGGACACCCCAAGCCTTGGGATGAGCAACTGGATGGCTTGCGATCAGGTGAAATCGAGAGGAAGAAACTATGATGATTTTCAAAATAAATCGGACATTTGTCTTAACTCAAATTTAATTTTGACATTTTTTCATGAAAATTCTAAGACAATTTAGAAATCAGCTCCACGCACTTAACTTAACGCTTAACCAAAGCAACAGTGCCCAGACTTACGTGATATAATTTACGGTGATTCTTTGTTTAGCAGGGTTCGGAAAATATCGTTCGCGATTCGAGAACTGATTAATATGGATACTTCTCACATTTTTTCTGATCATATGTACAGATACTGTTTTCGAGATCCGAAAAATTTAAATTATTTTATTCTTTCTCTTTTCTTCATTTGTGAGAGATCGAAAACATAATTTTTTTTTTTCAGATTTTGTTCTCTCACGAATAGAAACTGAAAAGATCTGAAAAGGATCGGAAAAAGTTTTATTTTTTCTTAAATGTTTTTCGCGAAGTTTGGATGATTTTTACGCTGTGGTTTTCAATTATTAATATGTAGCTCTTAAAAGAAAATGTTAATAATGGGATCAGCTACGATTGCGATCGGTTCGGGAATGGATCTTCTGTGATAAATAAACGATAACGGAATTAAATTTGACCGTTCTCCGAACCCTGCCGTTTAATTTTATTCTTGATTCTTTGACGTGTCAAGTTCTAAAGCCATGTTATTGATTGGAGTTTTATATAAGCTTATTTGAATACAAACTTTTTTCTATTTCTTTCAATGAATGTTTGAATTTAATTAAATTTGAAATGTACTACGCTTAAAAAATTGAGTTTATTTCCAGGAATGAAGAAATAGACGTTTAATAAAAAAATCCTGTTTCAACTATATACAGTTTATTATATATTCAATAATATTGTATATTACTAGCGATCCCGGGGAACTTCGTTTCACCGCAATTTAACGCCTTAAGTTAAACTCGAATGTCATTCAAATTTCTTTGTGATTTATTTCAAGGGAATCGAAATCAGTATAGAGAGCGATATGATTAGTAAAGTTTTCCAATTAGTTTTTGGCTTTCCATCCGAAATACAGGGAAATTCGAGATTGATACAACAAACAATGACAGTGCGAAAAAGGAAAGGCTATTTATTAAATTGCGAATAGGTTAAGTCAACGTATAACGCCATCTATTAGGTTTGGGCATTTGAATGTAGCACAACGACACCTATTATTTATCTTGTTTATTTCTAGACTAAAAATGCAAAATTCTGAAAAAACTTAACATCGTATACAAAAATCAAATCATTCGATCAATGGAAAAATGTCGTCAAAATAAAAATTCAAGTTTTGGAATTTTCTATTTTGTCACAATTGCACATAAATCAATTTTCGACATTTTTAATGCCACATCATACAAAATATAATACCATTCATTTTATAAAATTAAAAAAAAAAATGTTGGATTACCCCTATCACTTGGCTTAGAAATGACAAAAATAGATAGTAGCCAATTCTCAGACTTACTGAATATGAATACAAAATTTCATAAGAATCAGTCAAGCCGTTTCGAAGGAGAATGTGAACAAACATTGTGACATGAGAATTTTATATATAAGATTATTAAATTATTTGAAAAA
Organism: Scaeva pyrastri; assembly: GCA_905146935.1. Lineage (NCBI taxonomy): Eukaryota > Metazoa > Arthropoda > Insecta > Diptera > Syrphidae > Scaeva > Scaeva pyrastri. The sequence continues at coordinate 123,789,493 of LR989927.1, read as the reverse complement.
AAGAGGCTGGGTGCTACCCACACTGATAACTTCCCATTTTGTATTTATTGTAAAAAAGTGTCAATCTGATATTCGTCAATATTTTATGATTTTTAATATATTGACAAATTAATTATGTATGTTGAAAACAAAATACTTTTTAAGTCAATATCATTGCTTGTTGTGATGATATTTAAACCGAAAAACAATTTTTGTGACTTTTCTGTAGATTTCAATTTTAGTTTTTTTTTCGTAAAAAAGCCATCAAATCGATATTTGTAATTGGAACATATGTATATTAATAATTGTATTTTATATAAACTTAAATAAGTTTCAAGTGAATATCAGTGCTTATTCTCGAAATATTAAAGTCAAAAAACACTTTTTACCAACTTTTCTTAGAATTTTTTAAACATTTTTATTGTTTGTGAAAAAAACTGTCAATTGAATTTTTTCGAAAATTTTACCAGGATAGTATTTTCTATAGTAAAAAATAATTTCTAAGGTGATATCATTTTTCCTTCATTGCATATTTGCGCTCGAAATTTTTTTTTTCGTTTTTACTTTTTAAAAAAATAACGGTATTTTGTGATATTTCAAAATTTATACTAAACCTGTATAACATTGCTATCTACACAATAAAATTTATTTGAAATCTATAGCATTATCCCTTCCTGAGATATTTGCGACAAACTAAAATTTAAATATTTTTTAAACTGCTATGGTGAAAAAGCAGCTTCACAAATTTTTATAAAAATCCTTTCAGCTTCTTTCGAAGTTATAACCTGTCGAACAAAATTTAATTAGAGTCGATATCTCTACCAGTTCTTGAGATATCGTAAACACACACAGACATATCTCTACAAATGATGAATTTAGATTCTAGGAACCATAAAACGTCCAGATTTGTCAAAAATTTCAATTTGACAAATCGAACTGATTACAATAAGTAACTCCCTATGGGAAGTTAAAAATATATACATACCTTCATATTTTAAGTTTTATAAATATGACTTAATAATTTATTTGCTAAAAATACACGTTTTTAAATTTGATTATTTTCTACATTGTTATAATGAAATGGTGGCAACCCTTAAATGTCATCTGTCAAACATTTTGTAAGACCATTCAATCAATCTTAATTTTAGTATATTTTTTTAATAAACAATTGTTTAAATGTGCGAACAGAATTAGAAATATCCCTGACAAATAATTAACCTATTTCTAAGGTCATTTCTATCTTTGGATTTTTTGTCCTTAAGTTGGCATTATTAAGACCGATTAAAATTGAATAAACCACACCAGGAAATTAATTCATTTAAAAAACTTAACTTAACTAGTTTTTCGCTATTAGGTAAGTCGTTGAAAACTTACTTATATTGACTAAACGAATCCTTTCTTGATGCATTCTGAACACTTTACCGATTGCTAGCTGATAAGGAAAGCTACCTTACGAAAAATAAAGCTTTTTCGCACAAGATTGAAAATAAAAAATTCAACCAAACTATGTAATTTAAAAAAATATGATATATCGTCGTGCTTAAATAACATCGTTTCTTCTATGTTTCTATTTTCAAAAGTTCCTTGAGGACGTTTCTCTTTTTTTCTGTATAAAGAAGGAAGTATAACTTAATTCTTCATGGAAAGGATGTAAGATGCACAATAGCTTAAATATTAAGATATAAGCTTCAAAAGATACACCTACAATCCTATATACATGCATACATGTACATATATACTTTCTCCCATAGGAATATAATACAAGTACTTTTGTTGAGAGGAATCCTTGTTAAAACCAAATTGTTTTCTTAAGATACACAATGGTCATGTAATCCACCAGCTGCAATAAAAGCGATTGTAAAATTTGCAAGGAAATAATTCTAAAAACATGATAAATCCCCTTCCCTACCACCACCACCACCACCACCCTCTTTCCCAGTAGTTATAGTCATCCTTCTTCTAGTATATGTACTTCTTCGAATAAAGTTCCCTGTTTGTATTCTATAAATACACGTGTCATAAACAAGGATAAACTTTCTTCCTTTGAATCATCTCAAGAATCCTTATTCGAACATGGAGTGTATTTTTGAAATAAATAAATTTAATTCCATAGTTTCAATATGTATTGTGTCATATGCCACTGATATTGTTCCTCGTTTCCTGTAACAAAAAAAAAGAAAAGAAAGAAGGAAATCCATATGCAAGGACATTAGGATCCTTGGCGCCAAATACGAGAGTACCTACTTGAAAATTCTATTTGGTCGGAAAATTTAACTATTATTGCCACGAAAATCGTTTAACGATTGAAAATTACTGCAAACGGTGAATGGCTGAATGTGCCACCGGATTTAAAAACATCAATGTGCACAGGGACAGAGACACAAGAATCTGAGAATCATTTTTGGAAACATAACAATTTGTCGACAAATTTACGTCTTATCCATGAAGACAGAGCACTGGCAGCGCGGTGGTGCATCATCTGCACTAAACGACCAATTTATCAAATTATGACTTTTCCAAAGGGATTTTTTTTTCCTCCTGTATAGCCATTGTTGTTCGGTCCTTCAAGGAGGAGGACTCCTCGACTCGTACGCGAGTATGGAGGAGCAATGCCTTGCATGATTTTTCATGCCACAGCCACGATATAGGTGCTGAGGCAGCAGCCGCGGCTTGGTGGCGTTCGTATAGAGTTGTGTAAGACTGTATAGCTTCCATCGTATATGGCCAAAGGATTCCTCACAGATAAAAATGTTTTGTGCATTATTTATTTTGGGAAAGCTATGCCATAAATAGTATCTGACGGCAAGGAGCAGGGACTTGGATATACGTCGTCGTCGTCATCGTCCTCATAGTCGTATCCTGGATCTCGAGCGGACGTGCAATAAGGTATTGCTCTAAACTTTTAGGTTTACTTGCTTGTCGATATAGTTGGTATGTGTGTATGAGTGTGAAGCTGATGGTGCACGGAATACGCGCCAGGATATTGAAAAGACAAATTGGTGCTGCTTGTCCAGAGTGTAAACTGGATAAATTGGGAGCAAAAGTGTTATGAATTAACGGCGATATCTAGTTGAACGTTCTTAAAAAGAGAGGGTTTGTTTATGAAAAATTAAGTCCATTGATTACAATAGCCAACGATGATGGAGATAGGTAGTTTATATATTGTGCACAATGTGCACTGCAACTACACAAAACCCGTAAGATAAAGTTCATTTCTTCGTGACCTTTTTGTGGGATAGTTTGGATTTCTGTAGAGAGTTGACCAAGTAAGTGAAATATTTGATCACATAACTTAACAGAAGGTTTGAAGAGGAGTGGTAAGTTAACGTTCGATAAAATAATTTAAAATATTTTATTTAAAACCTAGTTAAAATTTTAATATGATGTGATGAATTGGTAATTCCGAATACACACTATTTTATTCAAAGACTAGAGGATCCGGCGAACTTTGCACCACCCCCAATTGAGTTCTAACAGCACTCCTGATGGCTGTTATATTGGTCGATATGTCACCAAGTGATCAAAATGTTCCCTACACTCGGATCTTACAAGAAAAAGTTTAGCTATACCTGTACCTACTCACTAACTTAGGTCCTCTTACCTACGAAGTCTGTTTGTGTTCCCAAGCGGGAAATAGGCCCTCAACTACTCCTACGCGCCAGTGTGTGCGGTTTCCAGCGATGTATTTTAACACCCTCCAGCTCTTTCCCAATCTCGCAGATTCCTCCTCAACTGTTCTCCTCCACGTGCTTCTGCGTCTACCAACTATTCTTTCATCTTGTGTGAGTGGGTTTCCTGGCCTATTCACCGATATAGGTGATCCTTGGAGATTGGCCAGAAAACCCGTAAGATGTTTCGAAGACACCTATTAACGAAGGTTTGCAATTTCCTGGTTATTGTAGTTGTTATTTTCCAGGTGCTGCAACCATATAACAGAACTGATTCGACGTTAGAGTTAAACAGTCGTAGCTTTGTGTTCAAGCTAAGATATTTGTTCCTCCAAACATTGGATAACATCCCGAACGCCGCCTTTGATTTTCCGATGCTGCTGACGATGTCTAGTTCGGTTCCTCCTTCAGTAGAGACGATACTTCCAAGGTATTGGACACTCTCTACTTTCCCTACTGCTTGTTGACCAATGTTCATCGGAGAGGATGACTGCGTGCTCCCGAGGCTGAACATCTTTGTTATTCCCGTATTGATTTTCAACCTCACGAGTGTTGCTTCTCTCTCCACTCTTGTTGCCATTTGATGGAGATCCATGCTAGCAAGTATACATCGTCAGCGTATAGTCAAGATATTTAGGATAAGTTGTCAGAGTCCATCTTATTCCTCCGCTTCCTGCAAAAGCCATCCGCAGTACATCACTTATCACCAATAAAAACAGGATTGGTGACAATACGCAGCCCTGTCTGACCCCGCTTTGGACTTCGAGTTCTTAAGGCAACCTCTCCCTATAAGGCGTGACATTTGGATACATCATAAGTCGCTTTAATAATAGCAATGAGTTTCTCCGGTATACCCCTCCTCCGGAAAGTAAGCCAGATAAACTCCCTGTTGACGCTGTCGAAAGCCTTCTCGAAATCAATGAACAGCAGGTAAAGTGATGACCGATATTTGACGCACTCTGTTCGATTATGATCCTCAAGGAGTTCATGTGATCAATGCAGGAGGACCCAGTGCCGAAGCCTGCTTGTTCAGCGTCGAGCGATGCTTCGAGATGTTATTTTATGCGTTCTTGAACAATCTTTGCTAATATGATGACTGCAGACAAAACGCAGATACCCCTCCAGTTCATCAAGTCTTCTTTTTTTGGAGCTTGACCATCATTCTCTTCTTCCACTCTTCGGGAAAGTATTCATATTTCGGAGACCCATCCTGTCCCTATTGCAACAGTCCGCTAGATTTTGTTGGCACTGCTTGTAGCAGTTCTGCGGGAATGCCGTCAAGTACAACCGCTTTGTTGTTCTTCAGTGCTTTGATGGTGGTACATATCTCTTACTAAGGGGTGCGGTGAGTAATCGGGAATTGTTTGCATCGGACAACTCAGGCGATATCAGTTGCATGTTACTGTCAAAAACATGGTTTAGGACTAGAGCAAAATGCTCCTTCCACCTTCTAAGTTGGTCCTGATCCGAGATCAGCACTTCAGCAGGTTTCCATCTCGATCTTTAACCGGGTATTGCTTTGAACTCTGAACACCAGCGAGTTCTTTGGTTATTTTATAGAGGGTTCTGCTGTTTGCGGCTTCATCTGCTAATAGGCCCATAACGTTGGTGACCAGGTAAGCAAAATGAAGTTCTTTTTTTAGTGTCATCCTCCAATATTTCGGTTTTTGTTAACTTTTTAAACCTTCCCTGGACTACGAAAAACTTTTCAAAAGCAAAATCAGACCAATCGGCCAAGCCGTTCTCGAGTTTTAGTGAGACAAACAATCAAAAATTGATTTTTGTGTAGAGAACAGAGTATTGTACCGCCTTGAATTATGCTATATAATATGTATATTGCAAATCTCAACTATCGTTCAATGTATTGGAGCTTTTAGGATTAAATGAAGTATCGAATGAAACACAATCTAGAATGAAATTTTAAAAACTTTTAAAGTCTTTATTACGGCCTGTACTGTTTTTTGAACGGGTTCATAAAATGAAAATTTACCCTAAAGACTCTCTTCGAAATAAAAGTCTCAGAGGGTAAAGAAGTTAAAAAGTTAACATTTAAAATTAATTATCATCATGTATCGGTTTTTATAATTAATACCATCATCACAACTAAAAATGTTCCTTTTAATTTTACATAAGTTTACCCTTGAACTTTTTGGGAAAAAAACCCAAACCATAAATTTTCCCAAGTAATAAAGTTTTCGCACGCTTGGTGTTTTTATTTTTTTAAACGAGTAAAGTAGTTTGTATTGCGAAGCTCACCGGGAATTGCATTCGAATTCATTATTTTCCAATTTTAAAATTAATGAAGCCATTTCGCTGAATGGAAATAAACTTAATAAGCATTGCTCCGATGCTTCAGCGAGGAGGCGAGGCGCATTGCAATTACTTATAACAACTTTGAAGGGATGCCATATCGCCATGAAATTGCCGTTGATGGTTGCCTTCATCCTTCTGCTTAGCAAAGCAATAGCTGGTGGGTTCTCCAGAAGTCCCCATCCGCAAGCGTTAAAAACATACCGCGTGCTCATAATAAAATTGTAAACACGGAATTTTATTAGACTTGCTACTTGCGATTTGGAACGAGTCGACTGTCGATAGTGTGGAACGAAGATGGAGTAAGAAAAACGTGGCGGAAGCCTTCGAGTGGGTATTCCCATACCCACAGTCTTTCGTTTTTGTTCCGTTTTACTGCGGAAGTGGAATAAAATTCACTAGATTAGTCCTCCCAAAGGGATTTCGCATCCCGATCCGATGACACGGTTCACAATGCACCATCGGAGGTACGAGTAGAAACAGAAAGAAACCTTGATGCTCTTCGTCGCCGTCGTTGGTTCCGTCCCGTCATCGTCGGTCGTCATCCCTGTCACATCACTTAAAGCAACACAAAGGAAGTCATAGCCGAGGATAGAAAAGAACTGCATCATCTTATTCTGGTCCATGAAGCAATGCACTCCTTTCGTCGAAATGTAATAAATTCCTGAAAATACTTCCAAACCGTATTATTTTTTCTGGTCTCTTCAGTTGAGTCCTGTTGACACGGATGAGGGACTCGGTTGAGTTGTACAGCAATGACATAGATCGCAGTAAACTTCCCAAGGACAACGACGACGGACGACGATGAACGGTATTCGGCTTGGTGAGAAGCGTCCGCTTGCTTCTTGAATTAATAAATTATGCAGAGGGAAATTGAGCTCTTTATCGGAGTGGTAATGGTAACTAGATAAATGAGACTTTATCGTGTTTTCTCGTGAATGCTCCCTTATTCCATTTCTTGGTGATGCTGATGCCTGATGTCGCCTATATGAAATGCATGACGGAGGAGAGACAGTGGAGTCGAATCCTTCGGGTACAGTAAGGATAACAACTGCTGCTGGAATTGCCTTGGTGTGTGTTTTTCGGTCTTGTTCTGGAAAGGAAGTATTTATCTAGTTGCTGACGTGTGAGGTGAATAATTGATCAGTGCATTATTGATGTGAGAGTTTGACGGAAAATATTTTTGTTGAATTTATTTTATTTTACTATTTTATAAATAAAATCTTATATTTATGTATTTAGGTGGGTTAAGGAAATGTTGATGAAATGCTAAAATATCAAATAAAGATCATAAAATAGGAATTTACTAAAAGCTTTTAAATCAAATGTGTAACAACCGACTTAAATAAATTTGAACGGTACTTTCTGCAATTTTGTGTATGAAGCTTTCAAGTTGAATGGAATCAAACCAACGTTTGAGAATATTTCGGGACAATTTTCGTGTAGGATTTTCAAGAGTAGACCACATTTTCACTTTAACAAGTATAACCTAAAAGGGAAAAAAGAATTTTGTCTGCTTCGTCAATTTAAAAAGCAATCTTTGGCCCAGTCATTCACTCTTTTACACTAAATAACTTCCATTGGTATATCTAGTAACTTTTTGACAATTTATGAAACTTTTTGGCATGGCACAAAGACAACGAAACTGATCTGAAACAATTTGCTGAAATTCCTTAAGGCTCTGTTCTCAGGTCAATATTGTTTTCATATAACAGTATTATATAACAGTATTGGATCCAGTATTTCCAACACTGTTATAAAAGTGCTACTCTACGCGGATGTTACAATAAATTATTTTGATGAACAACCCTTCATTTCTTCAGCTCCAAGGTACTGAAAATCCTGGAATTTGAATATTAAAGTTCTGAAAACAAAAATGATGGTGTTTAAAGGTCGAAAATGTCAAGTGATAAAAACTGGTTTTTGGATGCTGAACGTTTAGAGGAACTACAAAAATTTAAGTATTTGAGAATGCTGATGTCTTCAGGAGTTAGATTTGCAGAAAAAGTGTAAGGAAGCCAAAATTACATCGAGCGTCATGTGGCCAAATGTTTTTCCAATCATAACATAAGCCGTGTTTTATTGGTAATTGAAAATACTAGCTAGTAAAATTTTACACGGAAAACAACAACACCTCAAAAGTGAACAAAAATAAGCTAGTGTTTAACCATAGTAATTTAGTGAAGATAGAGTTTCATCTATTTAAATGTAGGGGCAGTCAAGAAGTGCAAAAAATATGCAAATGTTGGCAACATGAGGGTGTGTTCGGTAACAAATACACTTCTTTTACACTTCGCCTGCATTGAAAAGTGCAAGCGATCCACAAATTTCAAACCAATAATTTATTTGGGTTGAAATTATAAAAATGCAATTATTTCGTTAAAAATTTATTAAAATCAATACTTTACAAAATTTTTAGGAACAATTCATAAGAGATAAAATAATTTTCTTTAGGATTAGTGTATTTTAACTTCACATATTGTAGAAAATTTATTGAAATATGCTTGTTCTCATTAAAAAACTGACAAAGGTTGCTTCCATAAATGCATGGTTGTGAAAGTCTGATGAATGCATACTTTTTTTAAATGCACATCATGTTAAATGTCCGATTTTCTTAAAAGCAAAACTCAAATATTTGTTGAGCAAATGTGAAACTATAAAATGTGACAAGCAAACATATTTTTTTTTTTTTGACTTTAATATAATTGCAATTGATCGCATGCAAACAATGCATGCATTTATAAAAACTCCCAAAGTTATATGTATACGGTATTGAGTAGAATAAAATGGTAATTTTGACTCTACAGGCAACTTGAAGTAACTTCTTATAATTTTTGTTAATTATTTCTTTATAATTTTATGATAAAATGGTGAACTTTAATCTGTGGGTGATAAATATAACAAGAAGATCAATATATTTTCAAAGTTTTACTACAAATATAAGTAAAAAAAACATTCGAAACCAACTCGGTGTGCATTTCCATGCAAACTTCAACTCAACAACCGTTTTCATGCATTTTCCAACTCGACCCAATAATTTACACAATTGTACATTCTTCGAACGTGCCCCATGTAGAACAGCTGTTGTTTATTTTGATTTAAAACTCAAATTGGATTTTTAACTTAAATGTAAAGATGTTTGCCAGAAATTTCTTTAACAATTGAGTTTGCATATTTCCAATTTGTATTTGCAATATGCATTTAATTTTTTTGTATTTTCATGTGCACTTTTGCCTTTTATATTTTGTCCGTGACAGAAGATTTTGAAATTTTGACAACAATAATTTGACAAGTAATGTAGAGATACCAACTTTAAGAAGTCAAATGAAAAGTGAATATAACAGTGAATATAGCGTTTTATTGGTACTCGAATACTATGTTAGGGATAGATTACCAATAAAACGCGGCTATAGACTTAGATTACTATTACCGGGTATTTGAATCTTTCATAAATTTATGCATAGTTTACAGAGTCCAAACTTTCTGTTAGAAGTAATTCGAAGACTTTGAAATTGATTATCAAAATATTAGGAATCTTAATGTCAATTACAATTATTGGATAAAGGCCAGAAACTATCGTGATATTAGTCGCTACAAGTCTGACTAACATTCTAAGTAAAAATTCGAAATCTTTGAAATTAATTATGCTCTTTCAAGTTCTCAAGATCTTTCAGAATCTGATCTAGATAGCTAGAGTGAGTTATTTAGTAATGTGATCACAAAAGTTTAAGGTGGAAGAACAATTATACATTTAACATTTGTATCAGGCGGTGACATTATCAACAGGGGTTACAGACAAATACTTAAATCATCTCAGAATTACCAAACGTGATAATGTGTGAGTGATGAACACTTCAAAGCTGTGAGCCCCAATTAGCAGAAAATTATAAAACGAAGAAGAATGTTTAAAATTTTAAACGGTTCAGTAAAGTGAACAAATTAAAAGCTTCTAATCTAACTGCACTGAACCAAATCCGTGGTGGGTAATTAGATGAAAAAGATCGTCAACATGATGTAAAAATCATCAACTTTTGTCATGCATATATAATGAAAAACAGTTCAGTCAATATGATGACAGTTTTAATCGATGAATTTCGTACATCATTCATCAATTTGTTTCGTCAATATGATGAAAAAATATGTCCCCTTAAATTTTTCATCAAATGATGAATTGTACTTCATATTGACTACAGGGTTCATAAATATGATGAAGGAAATTTTTCTTACGAAAGTGATCAATATAATTAAGAATAAAAAAAATTCTTTTCAATGTAATGAATAAATTCATCATATTGATAATCGCATTCATCAAAATAATGAAAATATTTCTTCGACATGATGACTACATTCGTCAATGTGATGAATAAATCCTGCCTAAAAATGATTATTGTTTTCATCAATATGACGAATGTGAAGCAATCTGTCATTAATAGGATGAGTGCATTCGTCAATTTGATGTATTTACTGTTATGAAATTAGACATAAATATAGTGACCCAAATTCGGGAATATGATGAACTAAATGTTATAAAATCATTCATAAATATGATGAATACATTCGTCAATGTGATCATCTAGTTTTCTAAAAAGCATTCATAAATATCATGATTGCTTTCATCAATATGAAAAGAATTTTTTAAAAATCATTAATATGACGAATGCATTTGTCAATTAAATGAATGCTTCTATGAAGAAAAAATGATGATTGCAATCAAATTTCATAAATGTGAATAAATCAGTCGTCAATAAAATGAACTTAATGTTAGTCATAAATAAGATTATGTATTTCCTTCATTAATATACATAAATGTGAAGAAATATTTCATCAAAATGGTGGATGCATTTGTCAGTATTATGAAAAATCATCAGAAATTAGGGTTCATCATATGCATGAACAGATTTGATGAATTGATAAAGTGTCCACCTTAAAAATTTGCATAGAATTTCTGATTAAAAAGTTGATAAAATGAGATTCTTCATATTGAAGAACCGTTCATCCTACGTCCTTTTTATTCATCCAATTCCTACATCAATGAGATGAAAAGCACATCCATATGATGATTTTCATTTGATGAACGCCATGTATCAATATGATGACGGTTCATTTCTGTCTTATGTAGTCAAGAATTTTATTGAGATTTGCTAATAATATTTTGTCGAGATCGTTAATAGAGTAAGTCAGGAAATTTGTCTTCATTCTCTTGTTTTCAAAATTAATATGCTCATAAGTCATGTCTAATTAAAAGGACCCTATTCATTAAAAAAAGATAACTTCAAATCCGAACCCATAGAAGTAATCTCCAGGTCTTCCACCGAGGAGTCATGTTGGACCCTAGTACATATTTATTTTGTTGTAAATGATAAATTTCTGATGTTTTATTTTTTGTGTGTCGATGATGTTGAATTTTTAAAACCATAAACATTTTATAGATTCTCAATCACTGCAAGAAGATGATCTCAATAAATTTTCATTGTTGATGAAGACCTGAAGCTTTAAATATCCCCAGAGAAATAAGCCCAAACGTCTAATACTCTTCAGTAAAAAACGAATTAATTTGTATTTTAGTTGTTAAAGACTGTGCATTTTCAAGAGTTACTATCAATTTCTCGTATAAAATCAAAACAAAACACTTTAAAATTTAACTTCGTTTTCAAATCGAAGTTCTGCAACCTACTACCCAAATTTTGTTCACTTTCATCAAAGGGTGTCAAAGTGAAAACCATTTTACAGCCTAGAAAAAAAAAGTTAACCAAATCATCTTCCACATCAATCAATGTGCATCCACAAACCAAAAACAAAAAGACGACTTTGATTTCAAAACCAAAATTTTCCTTTCACCAATACCTATAAACAAAGAAATAAAAAAAAAAACATAAAAATCATTGACAAACAAATAAAACCAAAAACTTCCTTTGAATATTGCCTTCCATTGGTCTGATTACTGCTTCCACATGATTTGAATTTATTGCTTGTTTGAGAAAAACGCAACAAACATCGATACGAACTACTTCTGCACTGCAAGGACTATACGCCAGTATCAACCAACGACGACGTTATAGTTGGACCAGGATGCAGGAGGAGGCAGGAACCGATTGCAACCCAAAAACAACACCATCATCAGCTTGTCGTAAAAAAAAAAACAAAGGATATTTTCAAAACAAACAAGGAAGTTGATATGATGGGGGATAATACGAGACCGGAAAGGGAAACAAAATATTTTCACAGTATTCCAGTGAATAGTCAAATCAGGACCTCATCGCGTCAGAGCAAAGGAAAATTGGATGCTCACACATTGGCTAATGGTACCACATGCATATATGCACATACAAGAAATCAGGACAAATAAAAAACACACACAAATATGTACACATCGCCTATCGCAGAGAAAAAGGACATCCCTTTTCCCGCCATCATCGCCATCACACCACCAACTCGTGTTCTTTGTGTAAAAATATCGGAAAATGCATAAATTTTTATGGATTGGATTACGACGGCGTAAAAGCGAATAAATTTTCTTTGGAAAATAAACACGTTCCCGTTGCTAAAACCGAGAGTCCCACATACCACTTACTATACCGCATGCATATCGAATATTGTAAGGGAGAGTTGAATTCTAGGTTAGCCACAATTCGCCCCAGGTCCTGATCATGATACTGACTACGATGAAGGCGGTGGTGGCATGGCGGCGCGGGCTAAAGGCCATAGGCCGTGGGGAGCTTTGCAGGGCAGGTTTTTACAAGTTCGAATACTTCCATATAAATATAAACCATACGTTAACGTTCGTTCCCGAAACACACATAAAAACAAAATCAGGACTGCACGGCAATTTATAACAATTTGTCGTCTATTACGGTTTGATAGGAGAGCGCCAGTCCTTTGGGTTCTTTATGGCATAAACTTTAAGCAGGAATGGGTCATAATGCTATTAAATGTTGGTTCAACACACACAGTCACACAATGTACATAGGTGTTGAGTTAGCCGGTCTGAGAATGTTCGGCAATAAAAAATCGGCCAAAAATTGTTCTTTTTTTCGAAAGTTCAAATTGCTTTAATCGACATTCCACAATGTGCCACAGGAGACACCAAAGCTAAAGAATTTACATATGATTTTTTTTATTTAATCTTAATTTTCATGTTAACGTGTTGAATTTTTTAGCCAGGATAATTAAGTTATCCCTTTGTTGTTGAATAAATTTGAAAAATAGAAATCCCCATGTGAAAACTTAGGTGGAGTACACATCAAATACCTACATCAATTTCTTTTATTATATTTTTTAAGTTGCCCTTTAAAAAAACGGAACTTCGATGATAAGGCAAAAGTTTCCACAAATCAGTTACGGAAATTAAATTGGAAAATACCTGACTGTCACTAAGAGAGAGTGCATCATAAAACTTATTTTTCTACTTACAGTATAACCACATCAAACAAGGAAATGGATATGGGGAGGTCCTTTATCCTTAGAGCCCACATAAGGTTGGTGTTCGACTTATAAGGAGTTTTTTTTGTACACACGTGGAATGTATGAGAGCACTTTTGATTTATTAGGAATAATGTGCTTTGCATGTGAAACTTGGTAGTTGCGAATAACAGGTTAACGTGTAAAGATATCTACAAAGCCACCTGGGTATCACCTGATGGAATCACGTGCAAAGAGGAATAAAAGAGCTCAGAAGAACAAAACAACAGTAGAAGAACAAAACAACTGACGAAACAGAAGAACAAAAGAACAGAAGAACAGAAGAACAGAAGAACAGAAGAACAGAAGAACAGAAGAACAGAAGAACAGAAGAACAGAAGAACAGAAGAACAGAAGAACAGAAGAACAGAAGAACAGAAGAACAGAAGAACAGAAGAACAGAAGAACAGAAGAACAGAAGAACAGAAGAACAGAAGAACAGAAGAACAAGAAGAACAGAAGAACAGAATAACAGAAGAACATAAGAACAGAAGAATAGAAGAACAGAAGAACAGAAGAACAGAAGAAGAGAAGAACAGAGGAACAGAAGAACTGAAGAACAGAAGAACAGAAAAACAGAAGAACCGAAGAACAGTGGTACAGAAGTACAGAAGAATAGAAGAATAGAAGAACAGAAGAACAGAAGAACAGAAGAACAGAAGAACAGAAGAACAGAAGAACAGAAGAACAGAAGAACAGAAGAACAGAAGAACAGAAGAACAGTAGTACAGAAGAACAGAAGAAGAATAGAAGAACAGAAGAACAGAAGAACAGAAGAATAGAAGAACAGAAGAACAGAAGAACAGAAGAACAGAAGAACAGAAGAACAGAAGAACAGAAGAACAGAAGAACAGAAGAACAGAAGAACAGAAGAACAGAAGAACAGAAGAACAGAAGAACAGAAGAACAGAAGAACAGAAGAACAGAAGAACAGAAGAACAGAAGAACAGAAGAACAGAAGAACAGAAGAACAGAAGAATAGAAGAACAGAAGAACAGAAGAACAGTAGAACAGAAGAACAGAAGAACAGAAGAACAGAAGAACAGAAGAACAGAAGAACAGAAGAACAGAAGAACAGAAGAACAGAAGAACAGAAGAACAGAAGAACAGAAGAACAGAAGAACAGAAGAACAGAAGAACAGAAGAACAGAAGAACAGAAGAATAGAAGAATAGAAGAACAGAAGAACAGAAAAAAACAGAAGAACAGAAGAACAGAAGAGCCCAGAAGAGCAGAAGAACACCTAGCTCACATGAGTGAAGAGGAATATACTTGAAAAGTCATTTGGCAGACTGTGCTTCCGCTGACCATGGGGATGGCATAGACTAGGACGCCCGAATGATTGGGGTGTGCAACTGACTGGAGTGTGTCAGTTAAAGATCGGAATAAGTGGTGATACTTCTTGAATAAGGCCATGATTCGAATTCGGTTGTAGTGCCAAACTATTATTGATGAACTAACAATCAAAAGACAAAATTCTGTGCATGTTTTAAAATTCAGATGAAATGTGCTCTTTCCGACAACCCTACTCCCTCCTTCACGTATAGAATAGTAAATCCATGACTATGTCAGGCGTCACTAATCTGAACTCTTTCCCATACCTTCTCTCGATATTCTATCGACAACAAAACACTACGAAGGTGTGTAAAAGTTGATCCAAGCATTTTTCCATCAATTTTCTTATTTCTCCAACCAAACATAAGTCCCTGCTCACACTCATCCTTTATTATCCTTGTGCCAGCTTTCACTTCCATTTAACTTTATCAACCTCAAATGTAGATTGTAATTCGTCGCCGCCACCACCGTTGTCGTCGAATACGAGTATTGGCAGCGTTAAGGAATCTTGTTAAAAATTCGAATTACACCAAGGACTAGAATCTATATATATAACTGATCAACTCAATCAGGTAGCTTATAGTCCTTGTCCTTTGCGTCATACAACGTTCATATATCCACCCACGAACACAACCATTGGATTTAAGTTGGGATGCACTTTTTTTTTTTCTTGGCATAGATAAGTTTAAGTTGACATCAAAGTCATATGCTTCGTTCTTATATTGATGAAAAACTTTTCTTGTTCTGCTAAATTCCTTTTTCCATTTTCTTATTTTCTTCAATTTTTTTTTTCTTTCGATTTTACTTTCTATTGTTCTTTTAGCTTCCTGATGGAGTTTTGCGAGACTGTCTTTTGTGATCCACCGTGTCGTCGTCGTCAGGATATGGAAGTTTTTCAGAGATTTAAGCACTTCGGTAACTGCCTTCGACATGCCTTAGACTCCATGAAAAGGACAATATAAATGTACTTATGTATAATTTAAAAAAAGTTAATTTGGTGTCAAATGTCACAGGTCGTTGTGTGAAGATTATGTTGCAATTGAGTTGAGAAAAAAAGCTATCACTGTAAAGTTTTAACTACATATGTATATAAGTATATTTAAAACCAGGTCGAGTTTAATTATACTTAAAAAAATTAATATAAAAATGTTTTAAAATTTATTAAATATAAAAAAAAAATATTCAAACAAAATTTTGGAACTTTAAAGTTATATGACTGTACTGAATGTTAATGCGTTATTTTTACAAAAAAGTTAAGAAAAAAATTATAAAAAAGGATTACCCTCAGGTTAATTATGAAAAAAAGAACAAGATCAAAGAATAATAATAAATGTTTAATTAATGAATTTTAATTACATTTGCAAATTAGAACCAAAACCTTGTGCTTGTATGTATAAGATTACAATCAAAACTGTATACACATATTTCAAATGTAGTAAAAACTCAATCCACCTATATCCGTAAGGAATCATTTTCGCTGCATTAAAAAAATTACAATTATTTATTGTAGTTTAATGAAATGTGTGAAACTTATATTGGATTTTTTTTGTAATTTTAATTCTATAATTGTTTTATTCCAAAGTAAATCTATTCAGTTTCATACAAACGCTTTGACTAAGCGTTTGTATGACAAAAAATTTCAAATTGCGTGCTCAAAGTTTGAAACCTACATAATGTATATGTAGAGCGTTACTTCCTTTAAAAAACATTTAATCTACATCTTGAGAAGATGTTGAAGTTTATCAAATTTAAGCATTTTTAACTTCCCATAGGGAGTTATTGTAATCGGTCCGATTTGTCAAATTGAAATTTTTGACAAATCTGGACGTTTTATGGCTCCTAAAATCTAAATTCGTCATTTGTAGAGAGATGTGTGTGTGTGTTTGTGTGTGTACGTATGTTCGTACATTCAAGATACCCTTTTTCGTTAACGATATCTCAAGAATAAATAAAGATATCGACTGGAATTAAGTTTTATTTAATAGGTTATAACTTCGAAAGATGCAGAAAGGGCTTTTATAAAAATTTGTCGAGCGGTTTTTTCACCATAGGAGTTTAAAAAAAAGCGAAAATTTTAGTTGGTTGCAAATACCTCAGGAACGAATGATGCTATTGACTTCAAATAAATTTTATAGTGCAGATAACATTGTAATACAGGTTTGTTATTGACAGTTTTTTGTTTTCAAAAAATAAAAAAGTACAAAAAATTCTAGGAAAAGTTGGTAAAAAGTTTGACTTGAATATCTTGAGAATGAGTACCGATATTGACTTCAAACTTATAAAAGTATATACGAAACACAATTATGAATACATGCTACAATTTTGAAAAATATCGAATTGATATTTTTTTTACGACAAATAAAAAACTAAAACTGAAATTTACAGAAAAGTGGCAAAAGTTGTTTATCGACTTAAATATCATGACAACAAGCAATGATGTTGACTTCAAATGTATTTTATTTTCAAAATAAAGCATTTGTCAATAACTAAAAAATGATAAAATATTGACGAATTGACATTTTTGTACAATAAATACAAAATGGGAAGTTATGAGCGTGGGTCGCAACCAGCCTCTTTTTTTAAATTAAATTTAAAAATGATTTAAAAATATTTTAGAATTATAATTCCAATGAAGCTTAATCTGACCATTCTACAAACATTTTAATTCAATTAAATTAAAAAAAAAAATATTTATAAAAACTGAAAATATGTCATCTATCTTCTTTTTTTTTCTTAGATTTCTAACACCAAAAACGTTCAATATGTTGTTGCAATGTTCTTGAGCTATTTTGTAGCTGATACTTTAGTAATACCGTAATTTTTTTTTTTTTTTGTTACATTGGATACAATTTTTAAAAGCGAAACAAAGATCTTATATTTTTTAAGCAAATACATAATTCAAAATTCATATCACCAAAAGACTTCCGAAATTAACAGTATGTTCCAGATTATGGTAAAGTCAATCTTTAGATTTATAATAGTTCAGAAATAAAAACACCAGTTGATTAATAAAATGAAACATTTGCTATCGATGAAACATTTAAAACCTGCCATCGTTTACGAAGTCCAACAAAATTCGCTTATTGGCGTATTATTGAATAATCCTTTGAAAAGCTACAAAAATATCTTGAGAATATTTTTTGAATATTATTTTATAGTGTAGAAATTACTTTCTTAACAATGTAAAAAAAGTTTATCCATATTTTTAAAAAATTCAATAACTACATCGTATATTGCATGAACCACTAACTGAACTAAGGAGATTAAATTTATGAAACTCGAAAATGTCGGACAAATTTGCATATGAAACAGAACAAGTAGCAGAAAACTTCTCCCAAAATTTGAATTTATAAAAATTGTCTAAAATTTTGATTAAGTCATGAAAACCAAGAATCAATATTATACACTGAAATAGTATCTAATCAGAAAAAAGGCAAAAGCTTTCGTATCCAATCTTTTTTCTTTTTGAATTTCTGACAGTATTTTCTGAACAAAAACTTGTTTATAAAAAGACTTCCATTAAGCATGATCCGTATAAATTCTTAAACCACTGAGCTTCTTTTATCCTATCCCCGTTCTTAAAACAGGAATACAATGACCGATAGGGTGTCATTACCTTGTCATATTATTTAAAAAAAAAAATAATTAAGTATCATTGCCTTAATGACTACACGAAGTCCTCGTGCATTTCCTCATTATGTCTAACCAAAAAAAAGTCTCATCATCAAACCATTTCTTGTCATCATAAGTCGTTTAACTAATTATTTTCTAATTGTTTCCCTTAATTCGCAAAACAAAATATATGTCCAAAATTTTGAGATGCAATTTTTAACTCATTTCAAGAAATATCATTTGAAATTCGGAAACAATATAAAATTAATATTTTCTCATTGAGTTGAATGCGAATGCCGCCCCTTTTTTATTATTGTTGGTTGAATTATTCGCCAAATATAGAAGAACATGGACAAATGCCACTTGTACATTATTTTGTCTTTATGTCATTAGTGTCAAGTTATACCCGTCGACGTTGTTGTCATTGGTCGTTGCAAATATCCTGACAAATTAGAAATCCAAAATTATTTGAAAGCCTTCAAAACAATAAGGTATACAACAAAAGGACTAAGGACACACAATGAAAAAGGTAGATATGTATATCTATTTAGCTGAAATAAAACACAACAAAAGGGGGATGAGAAAAATCGCCAATACTTAACCTGACAATTTACTCCCCTTTTGGAATAATTATCATTATTTCCAAAAACTTCAACAAGTCACCGTCATAAGTCTTGGAGTTATTCTACTTGGTCCCCAAGCAGAGACAAGGAAACGCAACCCTTTTTACAATCCCTTAATTTCTTCCTGTATTTCTTTATTCCAGAGTTTCTCGTCATCGTTGGTCATTCTTCAGGATACCGGAAGAAAATAATCTTCACTATTCGGTGTCTCAGTGGAAACAATGGGCAGTAGGATAAAAGAAAGTTTTTTTTATTCTTATATGACGATAAGATGTTCCTTAGTTCGGTCCACGGTTCATACAACAGGATGTGGAAAAAAGATATCCTCAAAAATAACGACGAGATTATGAACTGTGGAAAATTGAAAACGAGAAAAAATATTATCTGAGTGACAAACCATATTTCATGCATTCAGGAGTGCTCCTGGAACAGAGGGCGATAAATCAAGTTTAGTAAGAATCTCAAGAATTTTGGATTTATTGAGTTTCAACTCTATTGAGTACAGTTTATCCGGGAAAACATTCATTTGAAATAGTTCAGATGGAAATGGAAACGTGCTTCATTTTATTATTCATATTTTTTTTAACAAAGATTAAATAAATATTTTTATTTATATACAAGTTACTTAATTGAAATTAAATTAAACATCTTTAACCTAAAATATTGGATACATTTTTTATACATTTTCAAGAAAGTGAATATTTACTCAAGAAAACAAAATAAAAGAAATAGTTTTAAACAAATTATTGATTTGTTTAGTGTTTTGTTCAAACTATTGATTTTTTTGTTTTGTTTTTTTATTTACTAAAACGGAACGGATATTGATTATTTTAAATAATTTTTTTATATAAGTCAGAAATTATTTTTCAAAATTGAAAGTTTCAAAAATTAAATTTATTTTCATTGAAATTTGGCTCCTATAGATATATATATATATATATATATATATAATATATATATATATATATAATATATAATATATATATATATATAATAGGACTAAGCCAGTGGACGTCGAAATTGCTGATGATGTTCGACAACACATCTCATCTTTTTTCTGCCGAGAAAGCCACTATTCTAGGAGAAAATCGAAGAGAAGCTATCTTCCACCTGAACTTAGCTTAAAAAAGATGTTCGACATTTTTAATGAAGCCCAAGGAGAGAGGTACACCTTTTGGTGTGCTTTTTTTTTATAAGAAATAAAAAAAATAAAAATTATAATTCAATTAAATTATATTTTTCAAAACTCAACAAATTGGTCTTTGTTTCAGTTTGAAAAAAAACGCTCCATTTTTGGGCTGAAAATTAACAGGACGCCTTTTTTTATTTGATTTGTAAGTTAACTTATATAGACTGTACCCGTTAGAGAAAAAGTGCATTACTTTTCTTTTCGAAAAACTCAAAAATGTGAAATGAGACACAAAAAGCCTCCTCCTGAAAAATTAACAAAATTTTTTTGTTGCACTTGGTCACTGGTCATTTCAAGGTAAGCCTCGAAGATAAAAAAAAAAAAAACAAGTAAACGTCAATGAGCGCTCTTAATTTTAGAAATATGAATTCCTTTATAAGAGGTCCTCTTACTTGGAGGTGATGTATAGAGATCGGAAAGCATGAGGTAAAATAATTTCTTTGATAAATATTGCTTAGTATTAAAAATGAGCTCGAATAACCTCAATAGTAGAGAATGAGTTGATTTTGAAGAAAGTATTGACGGGGTACAGTTTTGACACGCTTTCGTGAAAACGTCAAATTGAATAATGAAGGACAACATTCTACATAATGTACTTAAGGTGAGCTGTTTCTTATTCTTATTTAAAGTTTAAAAATAATATTTCACTGAACTAAACCACAAAATAAAAGACTAAAATTCTTTTGATTTCAATTTGTAGTAAATAATGTAAATAAAAAAGTTACTATACGCCCCGTTGTACCAATTTATTCTAATGCAGAAAATCTGCTTTTTTCTTTTCTTCAGAATTGCATGAAATTAAAAAAAAAATATTTCAGTTGAGTAATCCATGTTTTCTTTAAATAAAATATATCCAAAATCCAAAAGTACTCAAAAAATTGTTACCAGTAGCACGTTCTTCGTGTTCAAATTAACGCGGCCATCAAATCAAGTAATTTCCTTCAAAAACCAAAAATACCTTTGCTTCGCTTGAAGGCTATTTACTTTGACAAAATAACATCGTCAATGTTTTGCTGTCGGAATATATCTACCCTTTCAAAAATCACACTCATATACATACATACATATATATTTTATGTAGGACTTCCACAGTCAGATTTCCTACCACACTACTTCAGACCAAACCCGTCTATATACACACATCGGTACATCCTGTGACACTGCATTTCATTAAACTTCTTCTCCAATTAACTCGTTTAACAGTTTAATGCTTCCTTAAAGTGATATAGTCCCAGATGCAGGATGCATGGCATCGAGACGGAAGACTCCAGCGAGTAGTCTTTCTCTCCAAACAAAAGACTCTAAGAAAACTTAGTCATAAGAATCTACACTTTTGTCGTCATCGTCGTCGTCGTCGTTCATTTCAAGAGAATATTTGTATTAGAAGGAAGGAAGTACAGATACCGCTGCCTGCTATAGAGTGTCACTCACTTCCTACGTAACTTTTTGGTTTCACAAAATCCTTGTTCCGCACTGTTTACGAGTTTTAAGGTTGGGTACCATCAGAGTACAGCAATACCAGTAGCACCAGTATACCAGTATCGCAGGCATTCGCCGTCGTCGTGGTGTACCACATCGTTTTACAGGTGTAATTAGGCGAAGCTTAATCCGTCGAAATTAATTGAAAACTCTGTAAGACCTTACTCAAATACAGCGCAGCCAATCAGAAGGAAAAGTAGTAATAAAAAATGCTGCTCCTATGAGGAGTTCTACTTTTCAAGTGATGCCACTTTGATAGTTTTTTGAGTATCGATTTGATTATAGTTCTTGAAGACATTTCAAAAAGTATTGATTTTGACAGTAATCTTTAAAAATACCAAGGTCATAAATGGTTTTATTAAGAAAAGAGAAAAGTACGGAGATATCGGAGGAAGATCTTTCTAGTCTGATTGACTTAAATAATCTTTCCATATCCGGGACGAAAAAAATTTTATGTTCACTTTTGAAAAACTTGATATTAGTGCTTTTCAAAGCCGAATTTTTCCTATCATAGAAAGCGAAAGTTCTGGCCAAGTTATAAGTCACTAAACTCTATTACAAGACCAAACTCTGACGATTTTTGAAAGCACATCCAACTTCGGGACCAATAAATTCGTATAAGACAAGGAATCAGTGTTTCACGTCCTTTAAAAATGTGTCATCTCTTCTAAAAGCATTTCTTGATTATATTTCCAAAATGAAAATCACAGACCCGTTTAACTGTCATATTGTTTTTCATTTACAGGTCAAACGTGTTGTGTTATCACGGTGCACTCCGTCATAAATCGAACTTTGCTTAAAGGGCACCTTAAGTCAATAAATTGTTCATCCTTAAAAAAAAATGTTTAAGTCCGCTCGCTATTGATTAAAGTGGGAACATTATTCTTCTGTCACCCAGCATCCAGTATGATTTCTCCATCACAGTGATGCGTGATGTTTTCAAAGTAATAAATCCCTCAGATGAAACTTTCTGATAAAGCCACAACCAAACCAACATATCAATATACATACGACCTATGTATACTCGTAGACTGAGACGAACTCCAGGATAAGGAAAGGAAGGATATTCCGCTTAAGGTCATATAGGTAACGAATTGACACGATTGCAGATACATGCGTGACGCAGTGTGAGTCTCTGTGCGTACTACCTACGACTACAACGATGACGACGACGACGACGACGTCCTCAACTGAATACAAGTGAATGTTGCCCCGGAACAATGATGATGGTGTGACATCGTCGTCAAGATAGCAATAATTACTTGCTCCAGGCTTATCGTTCGTCCTGGCTGCCATAGAATGATGATACGAGTACACCTTGGAATTGCATTTCCCTGCTCCTTATATTCCTGTCGAACATACATTTGGTCTTATATTCTCTCTCCTGACGTCTTCCTGTATACTATAATGGCATACCTAGACTATAGATGCACTATACAAAGACTGAGAAATTGGAACGTTGCGTTGATTAGCTACGACGACCAACCGACACACGACGACGGGAAAAGGAGGGTGGAAATAAGCTCGAAGCTAAAATGTGCAACTTCAAAAGTGCATTACATTGCTTTTCGAAGTAAATATTTATGCAAATCGCTTAACTCGATTATGAGCTATGATGGTCTGTCTCTGTATATGGGCAAAGTGCATTTGTGGTGGCACTTGTGTGAGAATCCTTTGGATTTTCATCTTATCCCTCTTTTTTGCTGAACTGGACTTTGTTGGAAGAGTGTGCGTGTGTAATTGGGGGTAGGGGGGGACCGCTGTTTATTTATTTATTCACCTCGTCACCATCATCCATATCTTGGTACGAGTATATGTGAAAATTAAAATCGTGTCCCTCTTTAAAGGGACACAAGATGAACGCAATTGAGTTGGGTTCCATGTAAACAAACTTATGAGAGAAGTGTTGCCAGAAACAACATAGTTTTAGAGTTTTTTAATTTTTAGCTAATATCATTGTTTTTTGAATTGGGTTAATATAAATATCAATTGTATTGGTAACATACAAAAAATAAGGACGTCGATCTTTACTTAAATAATCCAAAATAGCTTTGTTCTTTTTAGACGTGTGATTTTCAAGAAGTAATAAAGCACATACAATTTAATGTCTTAGGTAAGAATATAGTTTTATTATAAAGGTAATTATTTGCCATTATGTTTTAAAATAATTTTAGGTAAGTGGACGCTGTGACTGGCTCCAATAAATTCCAGCCAAGAGGCCCAATTTTTGACCACTTCTTTCAGCAATTTGGGCCGTATATCAGCAATAACTCGCCGAATATTCACTTCCAAGACGTCAATCGTCTGGGACTTATCTGCGTAGGAAAGCGACTTCACATAATCCCACAAAAAATAGTCCAACGATCTTGGAAACCACGCTATTTCCACAGGTCCACGACACGAGAAAATACGCTCACCAAAAGTTTTCTTCAATAAATTGATTGTTTCGTTGGCTATAGAACCGCCTCGTCTTGTTGGAACCAAAGGTCGTCCACACATCAACATCCTCCAATTAAAGAACGAAAAAGTCATTAATCATGGCTCCATAATATTCCCAAATGGATGGATGGACTCATTCAAATCTTCTCCGATACCGTCCTCCACAGCAGCAATTTAACGTCTTCGATGCACACTGTAAACTGCATCTGGTAACACCTTTCTCAATTAATTTTAAAACTCATCCTGTTTTATCAGCCATTTACTGGCTGGGATATAATTTGGTTAAACGAGAGAGTTCCTTTATCCTGAATGCCTGATGCTGCTCGGATGGATGCTTGTTGTTTCATCATTTCACATTTGTTTGTGTCATAAAAGGTCGATGGTGTTGTACGAAGTATTATATGTACGTACTCGTATATTGCTTGCTTATGTCCTTACAACAACCTTCTTCCGTTGTCCTTCCATTTCGATGGAAAGTGAATATTGTTTCCGTTCCAATTCAATGCACATTTCCCTTCATCCATCGCCATTGCCATTGCCATCGTCAATCCATCCTTGCACCCTATAAAAGGGTCTGTTAAATAGAATGTGGCATCATCACTGTCCGGATGGAGCCTTCTCTGTGAAAAAGAGGAAAGTTGTAAATGTAATATGCATCTGATGATGGTTTTCATATACACCTCGAGTCCTGTTCCTTACACAAAACATGTTAGACAGGATGCAACTCACTAGTCACTATAATCACAAGCACAACACAACACAAACGCACATAAATGTGTATGTGTATTCATTTCCTTCTTCCATTTTATAGATACAGGTGTGTAGTCTTTTGTGAGACGGTATAGTTCTTTGGTCCTTTGATATACAAATTGAGATGCCCCAGGTAGGATATCAGCCAAGCATCATCTCTATTGTTTTTCCAAAATAGTACGGTATATGGAATTTCATAAATATAGAAGTAATGCGAAAAGTAAGAATACTGTGTTGTTTACCTAGAGTCCTCCTAGACGCTTTGTTTGTTCGAGCCAAGAGGTGGTGATGCTGACTATATATGAAATGATTCTTATATGTTGGTCCTTTTTGTGGCTATATGGACTTTATCATTCGAGTTTTGTGATGTGTATTTTATGAGTCAGGAATATCTTTCAAAATTATGTTTAACTTTTCTATAGAGACACGCAACTTTGGCAAATTGGTTTGTTGACAACGGAACCTAAGTGATAGTATCAGATTTCAGATATTCTCATATTGCAAAGTTGTAGATACTTACCGGGTATATGGAAAAGTTGAAAGGTTTTGAGAAGTAATTGAAGATAATTAACAAGACATACTCGTAAATGAGTAAGTCAATCTAAAAAGTTAGACCATAAATTTATATGGACCTTTATCAGTGGATACTCCTAACTAGGTTATTGCTTGCGAATTTGGAGAATTTGGCTGTAAATTTTTAGGCTAAGCTTCTGAAGGTTATTAGAATTTGGCTGAGATATTTGAAATCGTCAATCTATTTCACTTTTCAGGTTCATTAGTCTTTTTTTACTTATGAAGTTCATTTTCATTGTAGCTCTATTTCAAGCTCTAACTATTTCCTTATGAAAAGCTAGGATTTGCCTCTCCATTCTTCTCGAAAGGCTTGTTCAAATTCTAGTCCTTCTATTCAGTGTTCCTCTATAAGCCTTTTCTTTGGCTCTATGTTTTTGGGAGCATTCGTCATAATAGACCAAACCAGCGATTTTTGATGAAATAGACTTTCACTAGCGGCATTTCCCATGGTGGTACTTGGTTGGTTAGTTCTTCCACTTACTGCTTCTCAAAGTTTGAAGTTGGCATATCACTCCCTAAACATCCAAAACGAAAGGTCTTGACAATATCTTGACACTGAAAGCTTTGTTCTGTCCGAGTCTATTTGGAACCTCAATCAATTTAACATAGTTGGCATTTAAATTCCGGGTAAGTAATACTTTTCGATTGTATGACGAATACTCTTTCAAGATAGACATTAATATCCCTCAGGGCACAGACTATAAAAGTTTCTAATGAATTCTCAAAAAGATAGACTGGTCCATATTTTTTGAGAACAGGCCAACACCGTAACCAATGGCAAACGCTAAAGCTTGATAACTATACCAACGTAAAGGATGTTTTTTTTTTTTAGGCATGTGGTTTTCAATCTGGCAATACTTTTTTCAGAGTTGGTGTTTTTGACAGATGTCACTTTTATTTATTTATTGATTTATGGTCAGTTTAGTTTGCCATTTTAAAGTAAATATATACTTGCTCCTGAACAACGTTTGCAAATTGTCCAAATTTATTACCTAAACGAGTTGGCCGACGATCCCGATTTTCACAAAATTTTGAGAGATTTATTATTGGTTCCTATTTCTTCCAAAATGAAGCTTTTCCTAATCTTTCTTTTGAATTTTTCGTGTCTGAATTGGAGGATGTAGATGTGGACGACCTTTGGTTCAAACAAAACGGGCTTCATGCCATAAAGCCAACAATTTATTGAAGGAAACTTATGGAGAGCACATTATCTCGCGTTCGTGACCCTGTGGCGATATGGTGTGACCTTCAAGACTGTGCGATTTAACACTATTTCTTGTAGGGTTTTGTAAAGTCGCTTATCTATGCAGATAAGCCCGAGACCATTGACGCCTTGGAAGAGAATATTCCGTGCGTTATTGTCTTACACAAATTGGGACTCTCGGCTGGAATTTATTTGAGCTAGCCGCGGCAACTTGTCCGAAATCATTTTTCAAACATAATGGCAAACTTGTATCTTTATAAAAAAGCTGAATTCTTGGCCATGACATTAAATTATATACGTTTTATTAATTTTTAAAAACCACATGTCTAAAAAAACACCCCATACTTAAACCTGAATTGGATAATATGGATAGAAACACCATGGATAGTGGACATGTGGCTTCAACAAGATGGTACTACAGACCAAAGTTATGAAAACGTTGGAACGATAGGTCTATCAACAATTAGAAGGTGTTAATGGACCCTCCATATTCCCTCAATTGAAAGAGTTAAAGGTTGATACAAATCTTCTAACTTCTTTTTTTATTTCAGTATAATTACTCGTATATCCATCTACTGGTCAATAATACAATACCATAAGAGTTCAAGCAAAAAACAAAATTGAAAAAGAAACTACAAAAAAAAATGCAATCTTATAACGCCTCCGCAATACTCAAGTTCTAAATTGGTATCAAATCTTGAATGTAAATTTCTCAAAGCTTGTTTCAAGCTTCAATTCAACCATCAGAGTAGTGGCAAAGGTGGTAAAAGGAGAACAGGAATTCTCTTTGGCAAACAAAATCAAACTCTGGAATGGAAAATTCCCTCACACCTCAATCTTATACGAGGACGTTACGGCAACGGCTACCTGATGAAAGTAGCATTTTCCAACTTTTTATTGGGTTCAATATAAGGATACAGGTGGAAGCACGTGAAATGTGGAAATAAAAGAAAAACATTTAATGTTGCAAGAGAGAAAAATTTTTTTTTTTTTAAATAGCTTCCCAGAGACGACCAAACAACGGAGCGACGACTACGACGAGGACGAGGACGATGACGTCCCAACAAACGATTTTAATTTCGTTGATCCTTTCTGCGTGTTGCGTTTTATTTTTATTTTCGTTTTTTTTTCCTGGAATTGAAGTTTTCTTTCTTCATTTCTATCCTGTTTTATTATATATGTATATATGTATTTTTGTTTGTGTTTTTGTTTAATGCATCCTTTAACAAAAAAAAAAAAAACAAAATTCCTTTTCACGCTCGTGCATCTTCAAAGTGGGTAAATTCCATTTCGCCTCAAGGAGCTGCTTCGTATGCATTAGCATACCCTTTGGCATAATCGTCCACTTATTCGATTCGATTTTATGTTTGATTGAACAATTTTTCACTTTACGTTATTTGAGACGATGATGGTGATGATGTCGAAGACGACGACGACGACGATGAGGATGAGGATGTCGAAGAAGTTAAATGGTTTCATTAGGTTGCTAGCACGGGCTTAGAGAAATCCTTTCCTCATTCAATATAAAACTTCTTTTGAGGTTATTTATTTTTTTTTTCAAAGGGTTTCTTTCACACGTTCGTGATTGCCTATTAATTCAAAATATATGTTTTCAATTCAAAAATTCTTTTAGTTCATTTTTAGTGTAAAAAATATTGGTTTTGGTTACTACATCAATAGACGAAACAGGATGACGGAAAACTTTGAAGATGCTCTTAACTTTGGTGCATTCAAATATAATAGTCGCGTCGGAAGATGCAGAATCGAATTCAGTATTCCAGAATTCAAAACTGAAAATGTTCCAAAACCAATTCCTGAAGCAAAGTTCTCATTTGGTGCAAATTTTTTAGTACCATTTTTACTATGAAGGTGGTTTTTAAAATCTATGAAGAGAGACAAATGTTCTGCAAATTAAAAACATAGGGTTGCCAACTATAAAGTTCTTTCTTTATAACTTTTTATTCTGTTAAATAAAATGGGTGTTGGGTGTCTTATGAATCATGTTTCATGAAACTAATAACATATTATAAATTTTGCCTAAAAAATCAGTGTTTCATTTATTTAATTTGACATAAAAAAGGGTTTTCAAGAACTTGATCCCGAATAATCCGCGGCAACCCCAAATATTATTTTGTTTTTATTTATACCTTAACTCTTGTTTTTGTATTTGAATGGGGTAGCCAGGTTTTTGCAATTCATTGATGTTGGAACTCTATATTATTTTCCTTTTGAGTAAATTCAGTGACATAAGTGATTCGACGGTCTGTCATTTTTCTTTAAGACAAAAGTTTCAGTAAATACTTTAAATAAGCTTTGATGAAGCGACAATAACAGTCAAACCAAAATCTCGCGTTTGTTTTGACATTTCGAATAAAAGCAACAGAGTTGCTATAGCCTTATATCGTAATATCGTAAACGTCAAACAAAAGTAAAAGTAAAACTGTTTTCTATTTGGTCAGGCATTTGACAGCTGAAGGGCTATATTGTCATATTTTAAAGCCATTAATGATCAACCTGTTTCAAAAGATTGTGTAGAAATCCACTTCAAAACAGCAAATGACAATTCGAATGGTATAATACTAAAATTTGTCAGCATCAAAACTCCCACTGTTTTCAGTTCGGCGCTGTCAGGTTTGTGTATATACGGTATTCAAAGTTTATACCATGTGAATTCAACTGGAACCAAGCAAATGAAGCTCGCCTTAATTATCTGAAAATAAATTCTATGTAAAATAATTGTTTTTGAACGTTTTTGTTAAATTTTCAAATTGAATACAAAATCAAATGGATCACTATTGGCTGCCACAACCACCGCCGCCGCCGCCGCCGCTGCCGCGGCCGACTGGCCTAAAGGATGCACCACGCTGTCAATCGCGAACCTCACAATATTTGGAATATTCAGAGTATATCAATCGAAAACCGCTCGCATTTATGTAACGAAATTCAATTAGGATTACAACGCTAAAACGTGATCTCCGTTCGTGCTGCAAATATAATATTCCATTAGCAAAATATCAATGCCACTAATCAATGCGTGCGTTGAATAAATTAAAATCCTCTTTTCAAAACCTCTAATCTCCTTTACCGCACTATACGTGAGCACGACGCGGCACACTGTGGCAGAAGGACCAATGGTTTCTGGCTTTGGCTGCAACTAAAAATGTATATATAGCGGGCGGTAGCAATGTGTTGCAACACACTTTGAAAATGGTCCGCCACAAGCAAACGTTCGGGTAAAATCCTCGGAAATGTCACTTTTAATTTCAGCTGTGCAGTGCAGCGCAGCGTAGCGTTATTGACGGTGTAAAATTATCGAGTGGAAATTAATTTGGATATTCATCACACTCGGATCCGGTGGTGTTATATAAGTGTGACTCATTAACACTTCAACAATCCATTGTCCTACCTCTTCCGCCATATCACCTATGTATGTATTTCGGCATATTTATGCATGTTTGTATGTATATATGTATGTTTATAAATGAGGACTCACCTTGGCAAAATTGATGGTTTTAGATGTCCTGCTAATGGTCAGGTTTCTATTAAGCTTCACTTACAGATGATGCGATGCAATCTGAATTATTATATAAAGCGCCGCAATATAATTAGTGTTGCAATTGCAAATGCACAACATGCAGATTTATATATGTATGTGCGTCAAAATGAATATTTCCCAATACTCAAATTCACATTCACATTAACATCGCTGCGCTGCGTTGGCTCATTAAAATTCCAAATGTGATTTTGCTCAAAATTCCCCGCTGGTTCGTCAACCGGCACCGTCATCCATTGCCCGTCATCATCAGCGCTTGACGCGTCGTTGGTCGACTGATTTCATTACTACAACGCCGCTGCCGCCCTTCACAGCCAAACCCGCCGTCATGCCGACTGAGCTCAATCAAAGGACGAAGTAATTATTTTTCGAGGACGAACAACAATCAACATACGAGTACCGTTGCGCCGCTCCGCTTTTGAATCCCGCACGTTATGAATTTCCCAGTCAATATGGGTGGGTGGTTGTAATCAGTGGGGAGGTGGGGTTGAGCTGAGGAGACGAGCCAAAAATTGTAATAACTTGGTTTATTTCTTCGGGGGATGATGATTATTTTCCATGAAGGTATTGTCCCGAATAGCCGTTGACTTTGTTTCCTTGTTTTTATTTTCCTGTTTTCCCTGTTTTCTGTCCTGATTTTTCATTATAAACATGCATTTGTGGCATGGAAATGGAATCTCTTGTAAATGTCAACATCATCCATTGTTTACAGACACCACACATTTACTTTCGTTGCAGATGCAAAAGCAGATTCAGACGTTTACTCGAATATCGGAATCTACCTTTTTTCCTTTTCCTAAGGATTAAAGTCGACAATTTAACGTTTTGGGGATTTTTTTATAGTATGTAATTAAATGCTTAGAGGTAAATTTCGTGTGCATTTTGTGGATGACAGGGAATGGGTTTGGAGCATAATATTTAAACAACACATCGGGAATTATTTGTAATGGGAGATATGTCAATTTTTTCAACATAAACCCATAACTTGGTTCTGAACGTATGTCCCAAAAGAGGATGAATAGGTTTAATTCCAAAAAACGTTTTGCCAATGCTTTTCATAGTCCAAAAAGGAATTCCTCAGCGCAGTCATTTTATGTCTTTTCTTCTTATCATGCTTACCATAGGTATATTAATTTATTTCGGAAGTCTAACATTTAAATTAAATTTATACTAAAACATGGTCAAATCATCTCTTAAGGATCTTGGTTAAATTTCATTTCTTGCAATTAAAAATAATTTGACTCTTATTATGGGAATATTTTCTGAAAATACCAATTTTCGGACTTCGAAGCAGCAATGTACTTTCTTAATCGGCATTGTTCTCAAAGACAAGAGCAATGTTTGACAAATTCGAGTAACTTACTAAATAATGCATAACTCTAGTTTAGCAAAATCTCATCATTTTGAAGAACCTAACATACCTTTAAGATCCAACACCTCAAATTCAAGTATGAAATTAATATGAATGCATATTTTAAAAAAAAAACACGTATACGCCGTAGTGAACCTGCTCGAAAAAACTCTCAGTATGCGATTAATTTTAAGTAATTTTTAACTTACGACCATAATTTGAGTAATATATGTATATGCATATTTTTGATTCGTCTGGAGTCCCACAGAAAAGAATCTTATGATGTTAAATTGCTTGATCTTTGTTGCTAATTGACATCTCTAAAACGTGAAATTATGCAACTAGGAAACTTCTTACTTCATAAAACCATAATTTTATTGCTTGAGTTGCTGCCCATCTTATTTTAACCACATACCGTCTAAGTCATTATCTTCAATCGGCATCTGTCAAAAATTTATTAAAATTCTACCATATGGCAACGAACTGACTTTGACTGTCTGTCCATTGGAGCTTTCGTAAAAAATGCGAATCAACAACACCTTTTTATTTTCCAAACTAATACAAATTTAAGAGCTGACATTTGCCAAAGAGGATCTGGGATATGGAAAGCATAGTCTGGAGGGGAGACTACTGCACTGAAATAAACCTTTCAAAGAATGGATTAGTCAAAACATAGAACTTCAATAAAAACTTCAAAACGGAGTTAAGTTCTAAGAAAGAGTTGGTCAAAATCTCAACTACATCTTTAAATCAACGTCTGAGAGGAGAGGTGCAGGAGTCAGTTGGCTTAGAATCAAACTCTGTGTTACGATGGGACAGTGAACTACCATCTTACAGGCACGAAATATTCTCCTAAAATACACCAAATTCTTTAATTCTTTTAAGTAACTAATTTGGGAATCGTCTGGTAGAATTAGTGTTCTCCTTGCAGTTCCTCGTGAGTCAAGAGTAAAGTCGTATTGCTTCATTACCATTTTCTTAAATTCATATTTATACATATTTATTATTTACTAGCTGACCCCGCATACGTTGTTCTGTCTTGTTCTTCAAATGGTGTGACGGATGTTGCTTTAAATCTTCATATCCAGGATCTAATAAAGTTTTGGAATTCATAATTGAACCAATAAGAGCATTTAATGATTTTAAAAAATCTGGAAACGCAATTGATTTTTTGTTTGCAAAATAAGATTTTTTCTCTTCTTATACAGGACCAACAATTTTTCGTAAGAATTTACCAGAGTACAGTAAAGACTTCTTTTGCTAAACACTCAAGAATGCATATGTGAGTACACATAGGGCCATGAACAGCAGCAGATTATATGATTAAATTTGTAGATTCAAAAAGCCTTGACAGAATATATACCATGAAGATACCAACTCCAAATCCAGACCAGCATAAAAACCTATAAATGGAGCTTATATATTTTCAATATGTTTATTGTTTATTCTTGTACTAGCTGTTACCCAGTGCGCTTCGCTACACCTAAATCGAATAAAACTTAAGGATTTTTACTTTGTGTCTTATTTATTGTTGTAAAAGGCATTTGACAGGGCTGCTGACCTCCCGAACTTCGTATCACCCAAATTTAACGTCTTAACATAAAAAAATCGTATACAAATCAGATCAATAGTTTTGGCGTAGTGTTTTAATGTTGTAGATATGTATGTAGCTATGTACAGGTTCCTGTGGGAAGGAGATATTTTCCCGAAGTAAAAAGTAGTTTGAATTTTGGTACCTTCCTACCCTATAACTTAAGTAGCGTGATGGACTGTCGCTTAGTTCCGATCCAAGTTAAACGGTTAAATAAAGACAGTTGCATCAAAATTTTATAATAAATTCCCTAAATTATGGCGCCTACCTACCCTCTAAGTTAGAAAAGTGATCAAATACTAACTTAAAGTCTTAGTAACACTCAGTTAAAAAAAAACAAACATCAAAATCAGTAGCTATGGCGTCATGCGCTTCTTGACACGATCACGCTAGATTTCAGCGGGAATGAGGTATTTTCCCGCCGTAAAAAGCAGCCTGTGTCCGTGCCTAGGATCCTATCTTTAAATAAACCAAGTCTTATAAAAATCCGTTCAGACGTTAAGGCGTAAATGAGTTAAACTTTTAAAACAAACGACTAAAAATCACTAACTCAATTTAGTTATCTGCCTACTGCCTACCTCCTAAGAACGATGGCGTGATTATTTATAGCCTATGACCATTTGTAGGTTATCATCTATCACAATACCAAATTTCAACAAAATCCGTTCAGCCGTTTAGGCGTGAAA
The DNA here is from genome assembly GCA_905146935.1 of Scaeva pyrastri. NCBI lineage: Eukaryota > Metazoa > Arthropoda > Insecta > Diptera > Syrphidae > Scaeva > Scaeva pyrastri. Next base: position 123,755,694 of record LR989927.1, on the reverse strand, counting down.
GAGTAACAGACAGACAGACAGACAGAGTTACTTTCGCATTTATAATATTAGTATGGATTTTTATAACACAAACTTCAAGCACTATTTTCTGCTTAATTCCAAATCCAGTTTATCACCAATAGCCTATTTTACTCACAAATTACGTTGCTTTCTATTGGTAAATAATTTTCAAAATCGGTTCAGTAGATCTTGAGATTACCCTCTTAAATCTTACAAATTTTACCAATACTTTCGAGAAACGATTGAGTTCTAAATTTCAATCTTCAATGTTATGCCTGTTTTTTAAAGTCATTTTGAGACATCCCATACATATATGTATACTCTTAATAAGCTGAATTATATGTACATATGTATGTATGATTATTTCAATTCAGGTTTGGAAAGTGGCAATCTTATGTCTGTCTTGATAATACTGACACTTTTTGCATTTTCTTATCGATAATAATAAATATTGAAGTTTAATGTCAAATGTAACTATCAACTGTCAGTTAATTAGTTAAAAAACACGTCGGCGCAGAATATGCTTCGAAATTCGATACCATTAATCAAATCTTGTATGACTTTTAATTTCGAAAGCAATTTACTTAATTTAAAATATTGAAGGAAAACACATTTTTTTGAACATTTATTTTCTTGACAAAGTACAGTGTTTGAAAGTGAAAAACAAATGAGCCATGGTGTGTTAATTTTTTTTTAAATGTTTATATCACTCAAACCTTGTCCTAACAATAACAAATACATAAAACCAAAAATCATCCAATTTGGTGCAGTCTTTCAAAAGTTATGGGCGTACCCGTACACCCATTTCATAGATCCTTTTTTATTTATATAGAAGAGAATAGAAGATGATTGATATCTACATGATTGATACAAGCAATACGATAATATTATTAATAATAATACAATAACATTATGTTTAAAGCCTTTCTTAGAATTGTTTTCCTGTGAAAACATTTCAGCACTTATTCTTAAAGCATTAAAAATACATCGATATCCTTCTGCAATATAACAAAAAAAAATATCAAAATCATCAGAATAAAAATAAAAATACAACTCAATTTTTTTCGAATCAATTATTAAATCCCAACAGTTTATTGTTAATTAAAATTTTAATATTGTCCCAATTGTAATAAATCAAAAGGAAATTTACTACGCCATATTAAGCAATTTCGAAATTTTCTATATATTGGATTAAATTTTGCCACTCTGAATAATCAGCTCAAATGCAATTCTTCATCAGCCGTTCTTTTTTTTTTAATTCAAAAACAACTACAAATGTATAAATATCATCATACAATGATCACATTAAACGAGATGAAATATTTTCCCAAATGTTTTTAATTAACAACTTGTCCCATTATTTTAATCACATTACAACAAATATTTTTACTGAGTTGAGTTTTTATTTTTTTTTGTTTCGTGTCCACCATAATAATAATCAAAATTATAAAAAAAAGCTAAAAATAAAAATCCATAAAGTTGTGGCATTGTTTAACATAAGGATATTTTTTCTCTCATCCTTTGTATGACAATTGTTTTGCAATTTAATAAAAAAAAAAAAACACAAAAACAATGTTAATTGGATTTTTTTTTCTGTGTGCTATATAATAAACCCCTAGCTCGTGTATGCTCAATTCACACATTTGCATATAAAATTTCATTAATCATGGTCAAAATCATAAACGAAATTATTGTAAATTAACACAAAATCCATTTTCACTCAGCGTCAACCGACAGGAAACCACAAAAAAAAAAAAAAAACAACGAAAAAAACACAAATAATCTGTGATTACTGTATTTTTTTTCCCAAGCACATTAAAAAAATCACAATCCTGAAAATACAATCAGGATAATCTCCTAAAAAAGCGACAGCAATAGCGACAAATTATTTGTATTACAATATATAATTAATAATAATTGCCAAAGCAAATCATTATCAAACCCATTCCCCGGCTTAAAACGATTCACCTCGATTTGGTGCCGCCACTGTCACTGTCACTGTCTATGCAGCGCACATATACCGCCCCCTGCTGGTGAGGTTTAGCAACCTCTTAAACAATCATTATCAACTGCATATTATATGGGCTTACAACTACTACTGGCAACAAAATGCAATCACGGTCACAGGATGTGACAACTACTCTCGTATTGCAACCACACTCTCATCGCAAATCCTTGTCACGTGCTGTGTGACTGTGCGCGTGTATGTGGGCCATAGTATTGCCAATGGGGGGTAGGGGGGTGTTAAGAGGGTAGAAAAATATTTGAATGTGGATGATAGGATCTTGGCGGGCAGATTTTTATCATTGTGGCCCCCCATTTTACTGAGTTCGAGTTGGGTTTTTTTTAAATGACCGCAGTCAAAGCCAATTGAATTGACACTAACTCCGAAGTTTGTCGGTGGCAGTGGCACCGCACCGGATGCGGAACTGCTTCCATATCCTGGTCGATTTTTTGAACAAACAGAATTATTACGAACTCGATTTTCGGGGTAGTCCAGAACTGGCTTACGACAACATGGCAACTATTGTCATTCGTCGCTTGAAATTGCCACCAACAAATATGGGAGTATTGTGGACACCACGTAATGAGAATGGGAGCCGCCGCCGAGGTTTTGGCCATGAAAGAGGAGCATTGGAATGATATGATGATGGGGCTGTGAATTTGCTTTCTGCAACGAAACCACTAACTGGATTGTGTAAATTCAATCACTGAATGGCCACAAATTCCCGGAATATTGGTCAACAAAATTCTGCTGGTATATACCACGAAGTACTATCTATATGTAGTGCCCAATTGCCAAGTTCCTCTTTTTCGTCGCTTCCGATCTGATCCGATCCGATTGAATCCGACCTAAAGCGACGTGACCCTTCCGTTGAGGAGTCAGTTACCATTACCACACCATATGTACGTTGCATATATGTACATAGATTGAATTGTATGCGTTTGCTTATACCAACAAGGATCATTCCATGCCACCTCCGGCTCAGTTGCACTGTCCTGGCCATATACATACATAGCAGTGGAAAAAGGTGGCAACTGATGGCAAGCCTAGAAAGTGAATCGATGAATGAATGAGTGCGAATAAATGGATTCGAGAGCAAGTGGAGTTGAGGTGATAGTGGTGGACTGGTGGTGGCTATTGGCCATTTGTCAGCCACACACAAAAACCAGTGAAAACAATTGCTTTTGTGGAATCAATTCCACATGGCATATTTTGCAGAGGGAAGGATATCCGATGCAATGCACTGACAAAAAAGTTTTATAAAAGCTGAATTAAAGTCAATTTCAGGTTTTAAGACTTGATGCAAGTACCCTAAATTTGGAAGGAAACATTTTTATAAGGTATAGTTTTTTCGAAATTGTGTACAGGTAATTTCTTAGTGTATCAGTTTTATATGGGATAGCCCATCGCCATAAATATAGAGGTCTTGATGATCAATGTTGTCTTACCCAGCCTTCAATCTGATAGAAGAATGTTGGTCATAGACTTGAATTTCCTCTGTCTTCCCTACAATTAGCTTCAGTGTATAAAAAATTGTTTTAATATAGTAAGATCAATTATGTTCAGTTTGAGTTTGGGTCTTCAGCTTGTTCTATGACTTGCTCTAGACACGATACTTCTCGAAAATGCGGCTTGAAAACATTTCATACTCAGTTATTTTTTAAAAATAAAGTAGCCTTCTAAAATTATTCAACTACAGATCAAAAATTGAACAAGAACTATGCCACCAGTCCTTAAGAGTTGCCTGCAACTTATATGTTAGTTGCATGGTTGATTTCTCTATTATTCAGGTGAGCAGAAAGTTCTAAAAGTACTTTTACATACTTTTTTAGTTTTACTGAAAATTCAATAGTGAGATAAACCTTTCACTCCCAAAATTGGTAGCCCTACATTAATTGAATGGTTTTGAAAAATTTGTAATACATTTCTCAGGTCGAGTTAAAAAATGCATGAAAATGTTGATGGAGTTGAAATTTTCATGGAATTGGTTTAAAGTTATCCTCACTATTGAATTTGCAAAAACACTTTAGAAAGAGCTTACATATATGAGAGAGCAAAAACTATAGAAATAAGTTGCTAACAACTCTAAGGGCCAGTTGCATAATTGTGGCTCAATATTTTCTTAAAATTATCATAACAATCATTAGATCGACTTTATTTGAAGTATAAATTCTCTTAATTTTCAATTAGAAAAAGGTATTAGTAGACGAAAGTTAACTTAATATTACAAAAAAAAAAACGGGGAAGTTGCTTTAAGTTGCCTATAGTAGGCGCTGATAAGCAACTTATTTCAATCTACGCCATAGCCTCATTATTTTGTCAGTTTATTAAAGAAAACTTGCAATCTTCCATAACGTTTCCACATTGAGTAATGATTAAACATTTTTTTCTTAATATGAATTGCTCCTATTAATTTTATCATTTTTGTGACAAAGTAAGTTTAAAAACAAAATAATTATATTTTTCGAATATTTTAATTAAAAAAAATGTTTTTCCTATAATTTGTGGAACGTTTACACTTTGGCAGTACAGCCGAAGTATAAAATAAATAAATATAAATGAGCACACTCACAGTCTCCAAAATGTATTTATTATTTTTGCAGCACTTAACTCCCACCTAGATTTCACAAACCGAAACTTTATCTTCTCTTATTTACTAATGCATTGTTGTTTTTTGCCTTGTACAATTGTGCGCTGTAATGTATTCACTAACCAATAAAACACGGCTTTTATAAACGGTTTATAATCTCTTAAAACACTCCTGATTGAATCCTTGATTTCCTTCCGTGTACCAACACATCAATCAAACTAATTTAACAGTCTCACCATAGAATAAAAAATCAATACAAATCCGATTGTATCCTGGAAGTTAACATTTACATTCAATATTACTCACACAACACGCCAAATATCACTCGTGTTGTATAAATACAACTCCTTAAATCCGATTTGGAGTATAAGCTATCCGTATTTGTATACTGTATCTGTAATTGTATGTATACTTTGCCTGATGTGCTGTCGTGTCGGCCGCCATGAAAAGCGACACGACAATATTGCAAATTTATAAGCTAACACCCTCTCTGATTACAACCCCTTTGTCGATGTCGAGTCAGAGCAGCCAGCGTTTCCATTGTTTAGTAATATAAAAGCCTTAACTGGCGTAAGCTTACGATTGGGTTGCTATCATTTGCAGCGGAAAGGAAATAGGAAACAGGAAAAAAAACGTCGATTGTATAAAAAACAATATAAACCTTGATGTTTTTGTTGTTGTTGTTGGTGTGTTTGTTATCCTGCATGGTCACTTGGCCACATCTTTCCCGGCTGTTACCCATTGCCCATCATCATGGAAAAAAGAGGAATCGTGCCTGGCGGTGTCCAGTTTGTTTTTTTATAAATTTCTTTTTACGTTTTGTTTTTGTTTTTGTTTTCTGGGATCTATCCTCTCGCCCACACACTTTTAGCATCGTTTTCATAGTCTCGTCCTTACAGCATCATTTTTGTATGTTTTATTATTTTTTTTTGTTTTGTTTTTTTCTTTATACCGCACTCTATGTGATCTACGAAACGGAAACTACTTCTTGATTACTTTTATAGCCTCAAGGGTTGATGGGTGGCGGGCGCACTGACGACGTCGACAACGATGACGCCGACCGACGACGACACGGTGTGTTGTAGATTGGAATATGCATTTAGTCTGTACCTATCTAGTGTCTACCTTAGTCTGCGTGTTGTTTTCATGTAATATCATTAAGATGAGACACATCAGCGGCTAGCCGGGGCCGGCCGACATCCGCATCATGGCGGTTGCTTCAAGGAATGTTCTGGATGTGGCGATGCAGGTTGATGTTGACGTTGATAGCTCCCAAGTGGAAGGTAAATACAAAAACAGGAAAAAAAACATAAAACATAGTCTGTTTGAAAAACAAAGAAAAAAATTTTAAACTGGGACACTGTCAGCCCCTGCCTCTGCCGCCGCCGTAGTAATGAAAAGAGCCTTAATCCTAGGGACTGTCTGGCTCTGGAGGTATGTATTCCTATTTTTTTTTATTTTTTCTTAAAGCTTATGGCACCTTACAGAATAGGATCTACTCTAGTTAAGGGTCTGTTTTATTCATAAGCAGTTTATAGGTTAAGTAATTTGTTTCAGTTCAAGCTTCAGTAAAGTTTTGTTAGGAGCAAAATAAACTTCTTGAGTAATTTTAAGATTGATTGCAGTTAAGAATCTTGATACTTTTATGGCTTAAGCATAGTTAGTCATTTTGATATTGTCTTTTTGCTCGTAGTTTTATAACAATATAAACAAGTTTATCAAGGTCTGGTCAGATCGCTAAAAAAGGACTTAGTACGATTTATCTTTAAGATACAATCCAGGTAAAAGACTTCTTCTCAGACACATAAAGGTAGCCTTAAAAATATAGCCTAAAGTAAAAGCTGATATGATTTCCTTTCTTGTCTTTAGAAACCTTGTCGAAAGGAGCCATTGAAGAGACAACCTTGAAAAGTATTGATGCTTCGCAAGGCTCTAGCTTACGGAAAGCAGACTTGAGCCTGCAGTATTCAGCTCAAGAACAATTTTGTCAGAAATCATTATACTTAGCACATTGCTTTATGATAAATAGAGGACAGTACATTGCATGCGCATTGAGCCTTGAAAATGAACCTGATCTCGAAGATCACCAAAGGAAAATACCGAGTCACTAATATTTTTTTAATTTAGATAAAATGAAGAATGTGTGAATATTTCGTATGAAATATAAAATTCTTCAAATGACACATGTCACGTGGTTGTTGTGCATCAAACAAATGTTAAATTTTGCATTATTCTGACTCAAAAATCAGGCTGAATTTGACGGAAAGTTTCAAGAATTGTTTTAAATTAAACGTCTACTGAACCGATGAACTTAAAAAAATATCCTTTTAAAGTAAAACAAACGAAGTTTTGCAGTAATTTGTTGACGAACATTAATTTTGATAAAATATTTATGTATGCACCTTTCCATGCGGCTTAGAAAAACAAGCTCAATAAATTAAGTACATTTAATTTGACATAAACATTTCAAATTCCATTGTCTTTAAAATGAAATAAAAGACTAAGGACCGGCCTGCAAAATAAACTAAGGCTTGCAAAATGTCAGAAGTCAATTTGAGTGGTTGGACAAAAATATACATTTTTTGAGAGCTTTTTATTTATTAAGTCAGAGAATAAAAACTGACTCTTCTTTTATGAAATTCATTTCTGAAAACTAAATCTTCATTATATGAAGAATATACACATAGTGACCACACCAAAAGTCTCTTATCTTCTTATATGAGACCCGTCGTTCTTGTCAACAAATTTTCTGCTTTCACTAACAAAGAGCAGTGACATTGATGTCCTTGCATGGTTGTGGACTTGTGGTAATCACTGTATGGTGTTAACAACAGGGATATTGTTTGTATCCTCTATACATAACCATCGCCAGTTAGCCAGTTTTCCGTCGTTGCTTTTAAAAACATGCATATCCACACCTACCTGCCTTTTTTATATCGTCCATCAGTTTAATCCTTTTTCTAATTCATTCATTTCTTTTTTTAATTTCCTTTCGACTTTCCGCACTTGCAACCATCGAACTAAATAACTTACTGATACCACCAAAGATTCTCTATACTTACTACCGGCATTGAATATCACATCCTGCGTCCTGCCTCCTGTCTGACGCCATTTCTCTTCCGGGTATTTACATCAAATTACACATTTACTGTTCATTGCATACACAAATACAAACACAAACAGCTAAACTTTCAAACTGTACTTAGCTCTCTTCCATATTATAAAAATTTCATCCTTCCTTCCTCTCGCACTGCCTCTCTCTTTCTCATTCTCTTCAAGTCACAAATGCCATGCCAATGCTCCAAGCAACTGTAAAAATAAAAACAAAGGAAAAAAACAAAAACAAAAATCATCCACTCCGTCTGATGTAAAAAGCTTTTTACGCTCGCACATCATCTGCCAATAACTCACTGTAGACCTACTTCCGGTATATACAAAATCGTGCATCCACCTAATACCGTATACAGTATACCGGCAGCGGCAGGTCTGGTAGACACACCATACCCTGCATCAACTCTCCCGAGTCGCGCTCCTTTAAAACGAGCACAGAAAAAAACTTCCTTCACTCTTCCTTTTTCTAGAAAAAAAAGGGACAACGGGAAAAGCTAGACAAGAGTGCAGCTATAGTTCGTCTTTACATTTCCAACCCAATTAACCTCCACTTCACTCACTCTATCGGGCTTTTAACACCTTCAACATCGCCGTCATCGTCATCCTCATCATATCGCCGACGACGCTCCCAATACTAACATCATCGCCACACCACCAATACCAATGTCCTCTTCGGTGCATTCGTATGTATTACATAGAAAGGCGTGTGTGGCCTTGACCTTGTTACTCTTGCAAAAGCTCCACACTGCACACACAAAAAATACACGTGTAGTAAACAACAAAAACAAAAAACCTATATCCATATAAAGGGTGAAAAAGAGAGAGTATGGTCTATGGATGGGTACTCAAAAAACAAACAACCCCCACCCTCCAATAGCCCCTTAGGACTTACTATTACCTATACACTTATATCGACAACGACGGACGTACGTCTCGTCTGCAAACCAGCCTAGACTTTACACCGTACCGGTTTAGCATTAGCAGTAAAAACAGTGCAAATGCACTTTACATTCGTTAAAGTTCTCAGAGAAGTTTCTAGAAGTGAGAACGATAACGGATAACGGAGAACGCCCTACAAAATCGAAGAGAAACTTAAGTAAATGTTAGTTTACAGCAACCACACCGGTGCGGTGGTGGTGTCGGTAAATAGTTTGTGTAACATTGAGTCCCGTCTCGACTCTCAAGTGACACCATGAGACACGTGTTCGTGTTCCACTCACTCTGGTTTTGTTCGCTGCCGGCTCTATTCGGAGAGCATTTGTTATTCTCTCTTTGCTCTCTGTTTGCGTTCGTATAAAGTTAACAGAATGAGTTTTACATTTTACACAACCACAGTACTACACACCGACACCATAAGACGACATAACACTACTTTATCCTCTCAACTTGGCGATGTAGTGCACCTACGAGTATTGACAGTAAGTTCGGTATGATGGGGACCTGAAGAATTCTCTTCGTTCTCGAATGCAGTTTTAGTTACATACCGTTACCGTTGTTGCACTTTGCAATCGTTCGTTGTTCGGAGGTGGGGTGAATTGGGATGGTGTTTTCCGTTGGCAACTTGAGTAATATAACATACATACATATGTAAGTAAATGGGTGGCACATGCACATGTCGGAAAGGAAAGCTCTTTCATAACGCCTACACATACAAAGCTTGCAATTACCGCTATATACATTATACAATGCTGGTTGCCAGCCAGACATTTTTGCTTATACATTACTGACTACAGGAATATATACCGACATACTTACAGTACTTTTGAGTACATACATACGAGTACAGCCGAATGCACTTTATAACTATATGCAGTTATGTTTGTTGAAGTGGCACGTGTAACGGAATGCAATGCAGTACATTAAGGGAATGAATTGCAAAGAGGAAAGATGAAAAATAAAAGGAAATGGTTTGAGATAGTTTTTTTTTTCTTTTTCTTGTTGTTGTTTGTGTTTCTTTGCTGCCGATTGATGGTGGCAAATGGTTTGGGGGATGGGTATGGATGTGACAAGTTTTGTGATAGAGAAAACAAGGCATCATACCTCAAACCCTCGACCCTTAGCCTCTTTGGGGTCACCCGCAACACCATCTCACTCCTTCCGACATCAACGACGACGAATGGCGTGGGATGCGGTGGCGGGCAGCCGGCAGTGCAGTGTGGTGGCTGAAGCTTCGGCTTAGTTCGGAGAAGTAGAGACTGAGCAGCAGGGCCAGGAACAGAGCATTGTGGTGGCTGCGATGGTGTAATATTTTTCCTAGATTACTTCGTGTCCTAGTTTCTGTTTATCACAGTTCACAGACAAGCAGACAGACTGCGCTGCCTGGTGGGAGAGAAAAAAAAAAGCATCTGAACAGAAACAGAGCACTTAAAAGGGACACGAGGGAACGATAATAGGGCCACATGCTGAAGCTGATGCAGAGATGTGTTGGTGTTTTGTTTGCGTGTATAAGTTGCGCGTGCATTTAATTTATCATGGTGTGATGTAAGGTGTAAGTGAGTCGCTTATATCCTTAAAGGAAATGTTCCAATCCTATATCAAAAGTAGGGTTGTTTTACATTTAACTGAAAAGGACGTGACAATTTGAAATAAATTATAAAAAAACAACAACAACAACAACACACAAAAAATGCATTCTCATTTTCACACGTAAGCTTTCAATCTAGATGTCGGAAGAAGAACGAGTATGGAAGAGAAGTAGCTATGGGGTGTGTGGGCGATGGTTAGAGTGTGAAACACTTTAATGGTTAGGTACCTATAACACCAGGTGGTTTTCGACATTATTGTGAGGGAAGTAGAAACTTATCCTTTATTGTTTGACAAGTTTTTTAGCTTGTTTGTTCCAGGTACATACGTTATCATGGTATATGAAATCTTAGAATAAGATGTAAAATTACGTTCGGCTTTGTAAGGATATTCAAACCTACAACGCATGAATACAAGAATAAAAAGTCTGGAAGGATATCTAGTTTAAAATGTTTCTTATAAATGTTCTGAGGAAATTGGGTTGAATCAAAAGTCTGTTTATTTATAATATCTCTGTGACAAATTTCATCCCGATCAATGGTAGATATTTTAATGTTTGGAAAAACAAAAATTCACGGCGGACTAAGTTTGGTTAAAAATTATACGAACAAGCAATGAATCTCCATAGCAAGGAATCTTCCCGGATTTAGTATTTCCACTGGATATGTTAATGTGATGAGCCCAAGTCAAGCAGGCTACTGTGTCGTCATTCACTTGTTCTTGAAGTTCTCTGAAGAGACTGAACCAAATTAAAATACATTTTTGAGTTATTAGACTTTCCATTCGCCACATTCAACATTTTAAATGTTATTAAGCACCTTATTTAAAATTTTTAACCAAAATTTCACCTGATCATTTAAGCATTTTTTTACAGCATCAGAAAATCACCAACACGTGCAAAACAACTTCTATTTTCATGCAACTAAAAACTGATACATTGCTAAGACTTTACATAACAGCCAAAATTTTAAAAGTCACCTTGATTTATGCTGTGTTTTATTCACTACTGATTAGCTAGAGCAGCAAAATTTCCTTCGAGAAACAATACCTGGCAAAAAAGGAGCCAGCAAAAAATGAGAGTTTTGCTGGTGATACGAATTATAATTGTCTACTATACCGAAATCTTTTTTCCTATCCTTCTACTTCCTCTTCTTACTTACCCGGTATCAAACTCTATCCTTTTGGTTTAAAGTCTGCCTAGCTCGTCCGGGGGCTAGGCAGGCAAAATAACGTTACGCATGGCAGTGACAAAAGTTTAGGGAAGTGCCTAGCATTGACCTCCTTGCGGTTGATACTGAAAACTTGCCATGAGTAGTTCAATATAATACGACCAATTCCTCAGTTGGATCGTAAAGAAAGCAAACGATCTAGCTTAGGCAAAGATTATGTAGCAAAGAAGCTAACATTAGTAGGAAATAATGAGAAAGAGGAATGCTCGGAAGGTATATTGGCAACAAAAGGTGGGCAACCCTGATGTATTAAGGTGCTCAAATGCCAAGTGTCTCTATTTGTAGCTTTTATAGCTAACACACAGATTTGAGGCGAAGCAAGGACCTATTGCCACACCAATCGGTACCACGGGAGATTGAAAGCCCTGTCATGATGAGTCGCAAGATGAGTACCGCCGGCCGTAAGCTTACTTTGATTTTTTACCTACCCCTAACTGATTCCTTGAGTGCCAGTAAGTTATAAAAAGAACAGGAACTAGCTAAGCAGCCATGAACAAAACATAACTATAGTATATGCTAATATTAACGATCGTCCTTCATGCATGAATAATATCATCAATAACAAAACCGTTCAATCTTGGACAATCCTAATATCATTGAGTATGCAGAGAAAGTCACTACATATTTGGTATAACAGTATCATTTAACGGACAAAGTAAAGTTGCACACTTTTACCGTTGGTCACTTACCGTCTTTTGTTCCAAATTTGATGATATGAACTCTGATGTGGTTTGAATAGTAAAGAGCAGAGGGGGATGCTACTTAACACATTAGGTTTACATTTCCCACGTGTAGTTTTCCAACATGGTTATCTTATGTAGAGGAATTGTCCGTCCAAGTATTTGTTTTGTTCTCGTCCTTAAGCCATTGTCATTGAACATTATATTCAAAACTATAAGTCTTTAATTGGAAAAACATAAATAAAAAAGTTCAAAAGGAAAATGACAAAAAAAAAATGATTTTATTGACGTTCCGGACTTCTATACAATCTATAATGAAAAACTTATAATGTGAACTTGTAGGAAACTTATAAACGTATCACGTTATAAGAACCTTGGACCTACGACACACAGGCTTATGATAATTAATTATTCATTATATGTTATTTCTAATCTCAAGCTTAAGCTATTTAAGAACACCCATACATGTAAAAGTGCGCTTTATGGGATCTAAAGATTTCACCACCATCAATGGAACTTTAACGCAAAGAGATTTATTGCATTCATTTCTATCGGCAGTTTTTTTCTTTCTTTCTTTCATTTGCTTTTTGCATTCTTTCATTTTGGCTTTCTTACATTAGTAATTTTGTGGTAATCCTATTACGGTATCTATTCATTTTCTGAACTTTCTTTTGTTTGCACTTTTGGATTGAAAACGATGTTTTTATTTTTAAAGAACCAGGCATTGAAAATAAAACCAAATTATGTGTATCCAATTACAAGGCTTCGTAATAAGAAGTACCAACAAATCAAGACCAAAATTTCACTTCATTAAATTCATGTTTTTTAATATCATTTTCAAAAACATACATTTTAAAGAAATTTCCAAAATAGTTTTAATTTTGGAAAGCTCGCTGTTTGGACTACTGTCACTTTCGAGCTGTCATGTTTCGATAGTTGACAGTTAGAAAGTACACCGATAAAATGGAACAACGCAGTGAAATTATTTAAAATCACAAAAATCACAAAAAAATGGTGAACATTTTTAAGATACTGCTCGCAAAACTTAAACACTTTAAGGTCCTTGCAAAGTTCCTTCTCGGAAGGCAATAGTGAAACTGTTGGAAAAATTTTAGGTGATAGAACAAACAAGTGATTTGAAGAATCGTAACCGTGTGAGTTGTTCGAAGAAGTTTTCTCAATTGGTCACCGCGATGTTATGATTTAACACCTTTGGATTTCTTTCTTTGGAGCTACGGGAAATGTAAGGTCTATATCAATGCTTCACAATCACTTCAAGAACGCTACCAAAGTGCTGATTGATCATGAAGAACTTCATGAAAAGGATATACTACTGTGACCGTAGTCGTTTCGGCCATTTGGCTGATATTATTTTACTTCGTTGATAGTATAATATACTTACATTGATTTATCTTCATTTTTGAATATCAAAATGTAAACTCTTATTGAAAAACCCTGTAGTTTATTAATAGGAACATGTTATTATGATGTAATTGACATCGATGGACGATAGCCCTTGTTTTACTTCGAAGCAACATAATCCCCTTTCTCTTTTCAAACGTTCTTACAAGCAAATCTTGAGTGTTTGTCAATAATCATAACAAAGACTAATCCAAAGATATTAAACATGAAATCAACAAATAATGGATATAAATAGATAATGTAAGTGTTTCCCAAACCCATACAGAACATTACATCACACCATCGAACTCTCTGATATGAAGTATCTAACTTACAAACATTGTCCTTCGTTCCTTAGCCAAACTTAATAGCAGCGGATTGATAGGATTTGATTGAAGTCAGACATGAATTATAATATCATTAGATTTTCCTAAGACTGTTGTTCAGAAAAAGTCACAAAAGGAACTTATGTTCCAGAAAATAAAGCCGACTTTTTGTTTACAAAGGTTCAAATAACTTAAACACGAATTAAATACAAATAAGTCCCATTTTGGGCTCCTTCTCAAATCCACTCCTGTAAAAAATGTTTGTCTTTAAAAGAACAACGGTGTGTTGTGGTTGTTATAACAACCGACCATCGCTCCGTCACCTACCAAAAGGGTTTGTTCGTCCTGGGCAACAATATTCTTTCTTCATCCATTTACTTCCTCATCTTTACAATCTTCCCTCTCTGACATTATCATTTTCGCCTTTGTTACCACTGACGTTTGTTCTTTGTTTAGATTTACTACAAATAGGACGTCGTAGTCGTCATCGTTGTCATCTCGCATCAGAATGAAGGTCCTTTTTGAGACGCTCCCTCTCTTTCTCTTTCTCTTTCCTTATTTTATCGTATCTTAGCCTGATTACTTGCACTATTGTGCATTTATATTGCTTTGATGATCGAGATGCGTCGAATGGTAGCCGTGTAGCCAAACAACAGCTATGTCGAATTACGAACAGACTACACATGGACACATGACGTACCATCTACTCAAAGTCCTTTTGTTATTTCAAAAAGGAAAAGGACACTTTCGAATATCGATTTCGTTATTTTTGGATGGTTTGGTTGGTTATTGTTGTTTTCGACTGTAGATAGGGTGTAGGAGCATCCATGGAAATGGTTTTGGCCATTTACATTTACAATAGCTTTTGTGGTTGGTTGAATGTAAGTCGAATTAAGAGGAGTTATTCATCAGGAGATGGAGTGATGGGGGTGAAGGGGAGAAATATAGAATTTCAAACAAAGGAAGGGGTTATGATATTATGATGGGGAATATGAATTGTTTTAGAAATTTCTACACAATCGGCTTAAAATAAGCCTAAATTGTCAATGGTTGGATTAAAACTGTAACAATTGTTATTGAAATTTACATCAACAAAAAAACGGTACATATAACAAAGTGGATAAGAAGATTAGCAAATGGTTAAGGCATAGTTTTAATAGTGTTGAATAATTTTAAGCATAAATCAAAGAATTAAAATCTATCTTTTTTCTCTAACTTCTTTTTTTTGTCCAGGTTTAACATTTTTTTTTTTTTTTTTTTTTTTGACATTTGTCATGAAAACGTCTAGCCGTTTTAAAATGACCATCAGGAACGCATTCATTCTCATCTTCAAGATCCCTCTTATTTCGAAGACAAAACAGAACAGTACACTTGGGCGTATACGGACTTTTTATTCCCTCTAGTATTGTAAATACATAGTTTAAAAATCGTTTTTTCCATTTTACTTTTACATATTTAAAAATCACTTTGTTGGTATTTTCTGGGTTTTTTTAATTATTTTGCCTCGCCCACTTTTTCATTCCTGACTATGGTCATCTTATAGAATTTCTCTTAAAAATTGTATTTGAATTGTATTGTAAATATATAAACAAGATTTCCCACATTTTATTTTCTATTCGGAAAATATCAATCACCAACTCAATATCATGTTTTGATGGGTATTTCAAATCTATTCATGTCTATAAACACTTACTTTCATGGTTACACATCAGTGGATGTTTAAACTCCTCTTTCAGCTTAAACTTCTGCACAAGAATTTATTCGGTTTCACAATTTAGTTTAAACTTTAAACCCAGTTTATTTCGCAGTTTATTACTTGAGTTCAGCACACATTTGACATTTCAATTTAATAGCTGTCATTTGACAGAATACATTTTGTGAGGAAAATATTTTACAATTTCGCGAAATATATTTTTTTTTATAAAAATGTTATTTGCATACATATAAATTTATTTATTTCGCTTTAGTAAAAAAAAAATTCAAGTAGTAAAAATGATTTTAAAGAAAATAGAACAATATTGAGAGATTTTTTTACCTCACAGAGAAGGAAAGAAAGAAAGAATATACGTTACATTACATTACGTTACATTTCACTGTGAAACTAAAAAACTTGAACTATCTCCATTTTAGTCTGAACTAAAGTTTAAACGTTTACTGTGAAACTGGGTGTCAGAGTTTCTCTAAGGTTCAATTAAGGAACTAAGCACAATGAAATTTTCAAGGGTTAAAGACGACTTTAAGCCCTGTAAGACACTTTAAGATTATATCATATTATAGAAGATATTATCCTTGAGGACACAAACTATTGACGAAATATAAAGATGAAATTTTCAACATAGTAAAAATTAAGGAGTTGGAAGAATCCCTCATATTTAATGGTTTCAATAGAAAATTACAATTTACAGTTGACACGATCGTCATAAGAGAAAAAGGTTTTAAGTAGAGGTTAAACTAGAGATCAGTTTAGCCGATTTGGCTGAATATTGGTTTTGAAATGTTTGTCGTATTTCAGTCTTCTGTCTGTTTAATCATTAGTTTGTTAGTGCCTGAGATTTACTAGTCTTAAAATGCCATTTAAAAGAAAAACTTCAACTCAATTGGGACAGGACAAAGTTTGACGGGTCCTCTAGTATTTAATAAATTTCTCTTATAAGTGTGTCACTTGTACTTAAAATACAATATATGTACTTATACATCCAATATAGAATGAAGATAGTTATTGTATGTCAGAGTAATTTTCAAATTGCCCGGAATTTTTTACCATTTTTGGGAGAAAATTTCGTTGGGAAAAAATTCTCCTGGAATTCGTGATTGTCTCTCAAAATTCAAAAACTTAACGAATATTTGAATGTTCCTCCCGTTCAACCGCAGAAAACAAGTAAAAAAGAGAGTAGGTATATTGAACAAGACTTCAAAACATTTTAATTTTTGAAGAATACAGCTATAATTCTTAGGAATTTATTTTCATGCTACATTTTCATTGTCAGATTTTCAATTCTGCTTCATGTAAAATAATTCCTTTTATAATCTTGTTTTCTACTTATGCCCACGATTTGACTACCCCAAAAAGCCCACGATAATTTTAAGGAAGCACTTCATCACCCAGTTTACAATAAATAACAATACATTATTCCATAAAAATCCTTGAAACAAAATATTGAAAACATTGAAATTTCAACCTTGAAACCTAACCTACCTCAAATAATTTCGTATTCCTAAATTACCTACCTCAAAAATAAAACCCCCCATTTGGTCCTAAGTGAATGTGATCACCCACATAAAATACTCACCACAAACCTAAATCCTGGCTAGACACTCACAAAAAGGAAGCCATCGACCCTTCCTGCAAAGCGAGACATTGTTTTGATTCCAACGACAACGGCTACAACAACGGTGGCGGTGACTGAGACAGTGGCAGTTCAAAAAAAAAATATGCAAAGTAAGACTTTGTCCCAGAACTCCCATCTGACAAAATCCTATAAAAAAAAATTAAATAAAAAACAAAAACAAATAGGAAACCCTTATACCAAACTTCCTTTTGTTGATACACCACGGCCACTGTTGTAGACTTTACCGCCACTCTCAACGGCACTTCCACTGTCTGCACTCCT
The DNA here is from genome assembly GCA_905146935.1 of Scaeva pyrastri. NCBI lineage: Eukaryota > Metazoa > Arthropoda > Insecta > Diptera > Syrphidae > Scaeva > Scaeva pyrastri. The sequence goes on along the minus strand of LR989927.1, from coordinate 123,738,218 downwards.
GTTTACAAGAGGCGCTTCCTTATTGTTTCCTAATCTTCTATTACACTGCTGCACCAGCACCATCACCATCACCATCATCACCAGACCAGCCTCGACGCGTTTCGCCTCCTTACTCCATTTGCCATGCCATTGCACCAAAGACCAGGTTCAGGACAGGAGACAAGACTGCCACACAGGACAGAAAATTCTATTGCACACTTCCCTTTTTTTTTTGAGCGCCAGCCACATTGAATTTGTCGCGACACAGTCAATAGATGTAATCTTCTAGAGAGCTAGAGAGGTGATTCCCGAGCATGGAAGTAGTAGGCTGTTCCACTCCACTTCAGGCTTCAGATTATAATTGCTCAGTGTGGAGCAACAGCGAGATAAACCATCTTTACCGGCTACCAGCATCTTTTCTTGGCAGACGAAGTGAATTTGGTGTGACCAGCTTATGTGAATTTTGTCTTTCCCTTAAAAAAAAATAACTTTTTTAATTATTTGTACTCAAGTAAAAAGCAAAGTTATTTTACTAACGATGTCATTGTGTCATTTAGTATACAGCGACTGGTCACACTATTTACCAATAAAATAAACTCCAGACAAGACCCAGACGAAAAGACAATGCCGCGCGGCAGAAGAGACATGACAATTGTGTGCGAAGCTTCTGGGAGACGAAAACAACTTCATTTCAAGGAGTAGGAGTGTCTCTCTGTTCCAGTGTTCGCTGTAAATAATAAAAGAAGAAAACTGTGTTTGCTCCCAGACACTGTCGGATTGGTGTACAATTAGGTCTTGCAGTCTACTGCAAGGAGCAACATCAGGCCGAAACGAAGCCGACAACAGCTTACTTATGAATATGCGATAGCATTAGACGCTGCTGCTGCTGCACTCTGGAGCTGGAGCGGATACGATGCATCATAGGTAGGTATAGGTACATAGTAGGTATGTCTGTCATCGTCTGCAGGACTTTATAAGAGTATCCCTGAGGGGATGAATATAGGCTCCAGTTCAAGCTACTGAAACTGTCTGTCGTGTCTGACCCAATTAAATTTTTTTTACAACGACAAAAAATGTAAGTTGATAGAGAGACGAGTGTGACATCCCTGGATTGTTGTTTTTTTTGTTTTCTTTGGTGTGGGCGTGGTGGTGGGTGTTTGGTATTTGGTGTATAAAAACTGTTTTCGTTTACTTTTTTGGTTCAGACGGTATACGGTAATTATGGCGGCGTCTGAGGTTTCGGTGGGATGCAAAAAAGTCCAAGTAGCGTCTGTGATGAGTGTCATCGAAAAAAAAAAAAACAGAAGGACCTTTCACTGGTAAAGACTGGGATGGCATCTATTTTGGTTTTTACAGCAAGAAGACGGATTATTTTGGCTTTTAAAGAATGTTTTGGTTGTTAATACCTTTGTCATTTGAAAACTATAAAGATTAAAGTTTGAGAGGGCTTATTAGTGTCTAGCATGATATTAACATTTGGAATAATAGAAGTAGAGAAGTCTTTGATTTTTTATTAACTAAATAAATAGGACACCAGATTCATCCTTGGCTTAGGAAGATGTGTGCCAATTAGGATCAATTAGATTTAATATTTAACTCTTGATTTAGCAATTTTTAATCAAGGTTTTTTAACCTCTATTATTTATCCTTTTAAACATTTTTTTAAATTCTTGCAGTACAAGAGGTCTTATGTAGAGACCTGTAGTCGCCATTTGGAGTTAATGTTTTGTAACAAATACTGACTTTATAATTTTGTGACTTTTCGCATTTGTACTTTTCGTATTTTCCTTATGTGCGTTACTCTGAGTGTTTTGAATTTGAGCCTTTTATTTTGGGCAAAATTTTCTACTGGGAAGTTTTGCTTGATGTTTAACTTTTCTCTAGCCAAAAGCGGTATACGAATATGTGACCCTTCAAAAACTCGAAGGAGAAGACTCACGGTTATTTAATAACAATATGTCTTTGTTTCGTGAAACAAACATGTGAATTTGATATTCGTCAATATTTTATAATATTGCAATCTACACAATAAATTTTTTTGAAGTCAATAGTATTATCCGTTCATGAGATATTTGAGACCAACTATACAGTTTTCGATTTTTTTAACTGCTATTGTGAAAAAACCGCTCGACAAATTTTTATAAAATTCCTTTCTGCATCTTTTTAAGTTATAATCTGTCAAACAAAATTTTATTGGAGTCGATATCTCTACTCGTTCTTGAGATATCGTTAACGAAAAGGGAATCTCGAACGTAGGAACGTACATACGTACGTACACACGAACACACACAGACATCTCTCTACAAATGACGAATTTAGATTCTAGGAACAATAAAACGTTCAGATTTGTCAAAAATTTAAATTTGACAAATAGGACCGATTACATAGATAACCAATTTTATAACTAAGAAGTAGTCACTTAACGTAAGTCAAGTTTAAAGCTAAATTGCGTTTTAGAAATGCTAGGGTTGCGCTTCTTTAAATATAATATCGTAAATACGACCAAATTCCGGAGAGACCGACCTAACGTGATATAAAGACTATTGTAAAGATGACACAAACGTTTAATAGACTAAAGTTGACATAATTGTAATTTTCACTTCTGTCTTAGATAGATAGATAGATATTTTATTTTATTGTTAGAAAGAAATTACAGAGTTTACAATATTTTTAAAGTCATTGCACAGCACAGAGATATGATATCAAATTGTATCTTACTACTGAAAAAAAAAAAATATATGATGTTGAACAACAAATGTATATCTTAATATTTAAGAGTTTGAAGGAAAAAATAACAAAAAAACCTTCATTCGAATTTTGTTTATAACTATATCACAGAAAGTTTATGCTTAAGTCTAATTAAAACTAATATCAGATATATATATCAAGTCAGTTAAAGACTCAATAAATAGGGAAATAAATAAATAAATAAATAAATAAGTGGATAAATAAATAATAAGTACTAAATAATAAATAATAAACATAAATAATAAATAAATAATAATTAATTTGCAATAAATAATAAACAATAAATAATAAATAATAAATAATAAATAATAAATAATAAATAATAAATAACAAATAACAAATAACAAATAACAAATAACAAATAATAAATACTAAATAATAAATAATAAATAATAGACAATAAATAAAAAGATGAATGGAAAATAAATTAAATGTATCATAGAAAAATAAACAAACAGTTTGATTAATTAATTAATAAATAAACAAAAATTATATAAATAAATACAATGATACATACATAAACAAGGAAATAAATAAATAAACAAATCAATAAATACATAGATACAAAATATGTAGTTACAAAAATCAATAAAATATGCAGTAAATACATAAATATACAACCAAAATAAATAATAACAAAAGCATGATAAATATGACATTGAAATAAATAACAAATACATATGAATATTTAACAATTTTTAAGTAAGGTTTTTAATTAGAGTGTTTTCACTCAATGCAGATTTTCTAAAAAAATTTTGATTGAGAATTTTAATTTTCTTATCTATTTTTAACACGTTTGCCTGTTTGTGTAAGTCTTGGGTGCCAGGGGAGCTTGAGCATCATTTTTAAAATTTTGTTTTGCAGAATTTGCAATTTTTTAATATGCATTTCAGCACAATTTCTCCATACTGGTGATCCATATAACAGTATTGCCTGAAAAACGACTTTAAATATTATAAGTTTATTGTTTTTGCTAAGTAATGACTTTCGGTTAATAAGCGGGTATAATAGTTTTATACCAACATTTATTTTGTTAGCTGTCATTTGTGTGTGTTCCTTAAAGGTCAACTTCTTATCTAAGTATATACCTAGATACTTGACAGAGCACTTCTGTCTTAAGTTGACATTTTTTTAGTATGTGAGGATATTGAGCAGTTCTAATGATATATTCATCTTGTACGTTTCAATATTTATTTCTAGAGGATCCAGCGAACTTTGTCCAGCCTGGCTGTTAGATTGGCCGATATTTCACCAACCGATAAACGTTTTTATTATGCTCGGAACTTGAAAAAAAGTAACTGTCAGCTTTTAGGAGTAAATGAAGTATGGAGTACCGCAGTCTAGAATCAAATTTTAAAAATTAATTTTTTTAATGAAAAAACATTATCTAGTTATACATATAAACCATCCTCTTCAATCACTCTATCTATTAAAAAACAAAACAGCATCAAAATCCGTTGCGTAGTTTTAAAGATTTAAGCATACATAGGGACATAAGGACAGAGAAAGCGACTTTGTTTTATACTATGTAGGTTTTTAAAAAATGTTTAAATTAACTAAGATACTTCTATACATCAGACTAAAAAGTAAAATAATTTTTGGTGAGGATACAGCCCCTGTAGAACCAGGGTCTGATGACTTACAACATTCAACCATTCCACGTGTGAATAAAGTTAGGTTTGGAGGGGACCTGTAGTTTTTATGCCGAATTGGAACAGTAAAATTTTAGGAAATCACTTTTCATGACAAAAATTACTCTTATAGCATTTGTCAATATCTGTGACTAGTCACCCAGTAGTCAACTTCAAATGGGCTAATTTATAACCCTTCTTCCAGTATTTAACCTTTATTTACGTTGGTGGCCCCAACTTCCTTTCCAACGGCCAAAAGTTGTTAAGAAATTGTTACGGGTATAAAACCTTATTACAACAGATGGAGTAATGCCCAAGCTATTATAGCTTTCTCAATTCTTTGAGTGCATCGTGCCTTCACATTTGTAAATCGCTCGCATGATAGGAGCATTAACACATCTAGACTAGCTACTGCCAATTCTGCACGTTACCTGATAACGATGTGAAGTGATTTATCAGTTTAACATGACAGAACTAGAGTCGAAACAGCTAGAGTTTGCCTTGACTGGCGTTCACCACTGAATGTGGTGCTCTGAACTAGTTAGCATGTCCTTAAGACTTGACCCATATGATACCTTTAATATCTTGTTTAAAGGTATCGTTCAAGGTCATATCGAATCCAAAAAGAAATCTGAAGAGCCTGTAAAAGCCAGTCACAATTCTTAAAATTTTACGAAAAGTTATTCTTCAGAACCTAAGCTAAAGAAAAAGAAAAGAACATAATCTAAGAACATGGAATCTTTAGTTAGTTATATATTAATTGGATGTTGTTGAAGTCCTTAACCAATTTATTATGTCAACCTGGATAAATCTGCAAAGGAAGGATGGTGTAAGAAGCTTGCTAAAATCATGACCCTGTTACACTTCAAAGTTCGATTTTTTTAACACTTAAGGTCAATGTCAAAACTGATACAATTTAATATTTAAATATTTAAAAAAAATGTTTTATACTTCTGCTGAAAATTGTCAGGAAGTTTACAAATAACGATTGTATCAACAATAAAAAGCATACGTTATTTCGAATACTATTCCAGGAATCAACCTTATTGCTTTGTAGTAGTTGTTTCGGTTTGACATACATGTCCAAGTTGTTACTTAAGGTGCAGTGATTGTTCGTTAAATTGTCAATACAAAAACCAACCATCGCAACATCGAAACGCATGAATGTGTCACCTCGAAAACGCGTCCAAAACTATTGAAACATTTCCTTTTTCGCATTTGAGTTTTATTTCATTCATTCACCTTGACACACGTTCGTCGTCGTGTCGTCAAAATGCCCCTATGGGACAAAGTGCCTAAGTAAACGACCGAGACTGCGTACTATGTATGTTGGATAAAATAATAATAATCATTTTAATCACTCTCCTGATGATACTCGAGTCCTTTTTCCTCTTGCAGTCTTTGACATATAATATATGAGTTATCCGTAAAATAATTTTTTATTTTCTTGGTATGAAAAGTAGGCCTCTCATCAGAGTCGTCATCGTCGTATCACTGCTGAGATGATATGTCAAATATGCCTCCGGGGGTTGACTGACTATGATCTCCTAAGGACCAACGAGCATTTCGTACATAATGAAATAGCTGAAGAAACGTCAATGAAAAGGGTGGGTTCCCGCTAAGCAACGCCTTTCTTGGGCTATGTTTTTTTTATGGTCTTGTTTGTCCCATGGACGGGCCTACGCCTTTAAACCCCCAGCCTCAAATCCCATTTGTGGAAATATCCTTTCATCCTTTCCCCACAAAACTAGATTTGTAAAAAAAAAAAAACACAAACAAACACCCCATCACCATCACCACCACCATCACCACCACGACCACCCCTGCCAATGTGTAATTGGGGAGGTGGCAGCTGAGGGTGGCAATACCTTCCTCTCGTTCCCCCAAACCAGTACCAAGGGTGGTGTGAATTGTGTGTCACTGCTGAAGTGCTCGCATTTGCGTTGATGCCCCCTTATCGCATTCCCCAGTAGAAAAAGCAAAAGCAACGCCACCGCTTTCAAAAGGGTGCTGCCGAACGCAAGGAACAGATGCCAGGCCACAGTGGGTGGAGTTGCCCTTTGGGACATTCACAAAGCTTCAGTGCTCCGGGGGAACTGAATGCACCCATGTTGGATCATTCGCTATAATGTTGCAAGGATTCACTTTTTCTTCTTATTAATAATTTTTTTCCATTATTATTATTTTCTTGAAAATTTACCTACATACATACATACATACGTACATCTCCATATGTTTTCATCGTTAAATGTGTGTGGGTATGTGTGTGTGTAGAAGAAATAATACATTTGCCAAGGAGGACACGAGGTTTAACGATATGAGCTATAAACTACAAGAGATAGGACCAAATAAGTGCATGATAAGCATTTAATTAAAAATGAAAAATTAATTAGTATTTGATCTGGAGGAGAGCATCTTTAGAATGTCATTCATATCCTTTTGTGGGTAAAATTAAATCCACATCAGTTTGTAAGTGGAATTTGAAGTGCTAGAATGTCTTCTATAACATATCTACTTATTAGATACCTACCTACAACAATCCTTTATACCTCTAGATAGTATATATGTGTATGTAGCTACTAAATAGCTTTTGAAGATTTTCTTCTCGTATTGCAAATTAATGGATGAATGAATGAATAATTGTAAATTGTGAGATCTTATTTTACTCAAGGGTTTATTTTATTTTTGTATTTTTATTTTATTTTTATTTTTGTATTTTTATTTTTATTTATATTTATTTTTGTTTTGCTTAGTATCTTTTGAGGAATATGTATGACTTTGTATGATGTATGAGTTTTTCTTTTTATTTTAAGGCAATTAAATGAGTTGTGACTGGAATTTCAAAAACTCTTTGCAATTTCGAGTGTTCTAGTTTTTAAGTTGGAATTAACTTTTGTTTTAATAAAAATGAAGGATTGTCCCTTTGGGAAGAATTTTGCTAGTATTCCTTGGAATTTAAATATATGTATGTAAACAAAAATTGTTTTTTTTTTTAACTTTTTCAGACTTTTCAATTGGTTTTTTTTTTTAAACTAGCAAATTTGAAGTCAATTTTTAGGTTTTAAATTAAGTTGAACTTAAGTATCATTATTATTATTGACGACTGTTACTACCGACACGAAAATTATTTAAAATGTTTATCATTATGTGTAACCTCAAATCGAATACAAATTCACTTCCGGGTGCAATATGTATCATCAGTATAGATTTCATGAATCTGACTTAAACTTAAGCAATTCTCATCAGTTGGCGACGAACGGGAGCAGGTTTATTAGCCGGAGACTTTAACTGACGATGTGTATTATGTAATAGGTTATTTTTAAATATATATAGGTACACAGGAAACTGATACTTTGTTAGAGTTACGTTTTTATTTAATGGAATTTAATGGAAGGAAAAGAACAATATATCTAAAGAAAATAACAAAGAATATTTATTTATTTTGTTGTTATAAGCAACTGAAATTTAAACGCAGAATGAAAAAAATCTACACTACAATTTAATATAATTACAAATGATAAAACAAATGAAAACATGAAAATATTTACGGAAGTATATAAATTCAAAGTGCTTTTCCAACATACTTGATAGAATAATTCCAAGACTTAATGTCAATTTTCATAAGAGTTCTTATAAGTTTAAAATAATACCTAAGTTGAACAAATATTAGACGTCATTCACAAGCAAGGAGTGTAAACAGCAGTTAAATTTTAAGGGCCGATGTAAAACTTGAACCACACCTAAACGTCAAATTTTTTTTCTGCATTTCATTTGACATTTCTCAATTTCAGATTAATTCAATTGGAACCATGGAAAGATAACAATCGAGCAATGCGTTAAAGTTATTCAAGCTTTTATTATGAAAATGGTCGTTCAAATCAAAATGCATATCGTGCACACTCGAAGATGAGGCACATTTTCACCCCAGTGGATTCGTCAATAAGAACCCACAAAGAGTGACTGTTTGGTGCTGCTGGCGGCATCATCGGGCCGGATTTTTTCCAAAATGAGGCCGGTCAGGCAGTTACTATGAATGGTGTTGGCTATCGTGAGATGATAACGAACTTTTTATAGCCCGAATTGCAAGTTATGGATGTGGACGATATGTGGTTTCACAGGACGATATTGTGCAACCTGCCGCACAGCTAACGAACAATGGCTCTTTTGCGCGACACATGGCCGTGTTATCTCACGTGGTGGCGATGTTATTTGACCGCCAAGATCGTGTAATTTGACAAAGTTATGGACTTCTTTCTTTAGGGTTATTTGAAAGAAAAGGTGTACGTCGATAAGCTAGCAAAAATTCAAGAGCCAGAGGATGAGATAATTTGCCACATTAACGATATAGAACCTCAATTATGCCTCGGCGTCATCGAAAATTTGGACCATCGAATGGAGGTGTGTCACCGAGATCACAGCGGCCATTTGGCCGATATTTTGTTTCATACTTACACCACACTAATATTATCATAATAATAAGAAATGACAATAATTTCTTAAATAATGCGTATTTTATTCAAAATCAACATCGGCCCTTAAAATTTAACCACCCGTTAGTACCCGTGATTTAATTGTGTGACTGTAATGCCAGAAGTCTGAGTTCTCCTGCCTCCAAGAATAATTCTTGTCCTTTCTCAAAAATTAGCCCTTAGAATCCTCTGTTCTGACATTACTCGCTTTGGTTCTCTATACGAGCTGTAGCGCCATCTTGTTTTAAATTTAAGAAAGAATGTAAAGCTGTTCACTTTAAAGGCAATTACAGTGGACTTGAGTCATGGCTAAACTGGGTATCTAGTCCAATTGAATGCTGTTTTGTCCATTTAATCTGTTAAAGGGTCATCTTATTATCCCTATATTCAAATAGGGCATCGGCAAACTGTTATTCACCTAAAATAAAATTAAGATCAGACCTATGTCAACGTATTTTTTATTGAAATAACAATCTTTTAGCTTCGTAATGAACCTTTTTTTAAATAATTTGTCTATCCTTAAAAAAAAAAACTCAGATGTTTGTGGTGGTTGGAGTGGTTTTAAAGAACAAGTAGTAAGATCTTTATGATGATTTGATTACATATCTAAGTATTGAATAAACAGGGTATTTAAGTATTTTAGCATCTCGGTAACCTCAAAAACTTGCCATGTTACCAAACCATAGCTAAACATTTTCTCCTAGTGGTTTACCCAGGCGTATACTTACTATTTAAGGAATTTGAAAATCTAGTGCATATCAAATTTTTAACGAAAACGCAATAAAAACAAAACGACAACAAGATAAAAAGAACCCATTTGCAAAGGTTACCACAGAATTAAGACGGGATGCTCTACCTGATGTTGGTTCTATGACATTTAGCACCGTATTTCATAGGACAAATGTTGTTAACTTCAATATCATTCAAATCAATTTTAATGACTCGGTAGCGCAATCCATTTATCTTTACAGTTGCACCAGCATCATTTTGGAATGAGTAACTTCCAATCACTTTGTGGTGTCGGTAGTCCATAGGATGGAGAGGCTTTTCAACAATCTTTTTTAGAACTTTCTTAGCCAAAAAATTTCAATACTGCTGGGCAGAACCATCACTCAGGATGTTTGTAGTTGAAGTTCTGAAGTATTTTAAGGATCATATCAACGAAGATATGAAAACACTGGTTTTTCACCGGCTTGAGTTCTTAAGTAAATTTAACTTAAGTTTTTATGAAAAAATGTAGTTTGTGGAATGTCAAATTCAAAAGACCGGCGATCTAGAGCAGCAATATTCGAACAAACCACTAAAACTTGTCTCAAGCTCGAACTTTCTCAAAAGGTTTACTATATCCTGCTGAGAAGGTGCTTTACTACGGCCCTTTGTGACCCTTTCATCATTTTTGCTACGAAATTCAACAATTTCAATGCCTACTTCAAAGACAGCAATTAAACATTTTTCACTTGCTAAAAATGTACTGCTTCTTTGAATCCTTCAGTCATTTGGGTCTAAATTTCTTGTAAAAAGAAGATAACTATACGAAAAAGGGAAAAGATAAATTTTCCCTTAAACTAATCTAAATCCAAAACGAAGAAAATTGTAACATAACAATGCAAAACTCCAACCAACTGTTCTTTTCCCCAAATAACACCTATACACACTCACAACAGGACATAAGATTATTCAATAAAAAAAGGAGAGAGAGAGAGAGAAAAAAAGGATATTCCTTTGAGCGACACTGAATGGATTTGAAAATTCCAAACACAACTTTAATTTACAATAACAATCGATTCATTCGAGATGAAGAAAGTATCCAAACTTCCAAACCCATCAACCCAAGGATCCTTTGATTTGATTGAAAGGCAATAGAGGAACACAGTCCGGGTGGGGGAAAGGCGAAGGCGAGGCAATGAAATTCGAGTCCGAGAGTAGCCTCTTTTGTATATCAATGGAATAAAAATACCTAAGAAAACACTTCGTGAAACATTATTTCCTTCCTTCCTATAATCGCCAATTCTATAAAAGTACATATACATATGTATGTCTGTGTATAGAACAGATTCAAGCTGCTCCAACTGGACATACAAAACGATTTGTGTTTTTTTTTTGCTGTTCCATTTGTGCACTTTATAGAACTTGGACCTGGACCTGGAAAATAGGACCACCAGGATAGTTGCAATCTCTTATTGCTTGCAGAAGAAGATGGAAGGAGTTTGTAACCACGAGGCACGAATTCTATTTAAAACTATTTTCATTGAATCGTGATTTTCATTTGATCAATGGTATTTGAGTATTGAGATGAACACTATAAATTCTGGTTTTCTGAAGAGTCCTAAATATAAATACGAGTATAATAAGAAGGACTGCAATTGTAAATTTTAAATTCAGTAAAAACAAAATGCTAGACTTTGGATTGCACGAAATTATAATCTCACCGGACGTTTTATGAAGCTATAGATTTAAGCTATAATTTCAGACAATTATCAGGTCTGTCAATATTGTCGAAGCTGTCATTAATCTGATTGTAGCCAGTTATCAATTGAAAGTATATATTAGTAGATTTTTATTTGGCACAGAAAAAATAAACACAACGAACTTCGCCTCGCCCCAACTTAACTCCTTCAGAGTGAGACCTAAAAAATTACAGATACATATTTTGTGTCCGGCTCAAAGCTTTAGTCTGTCAAAGCTCTTTGACTGGTGCTGTACAGGACGATATGGTTCTGCCAGTCCTCACATACATATGTATGTATGGATCCGAGGCACTACGAATTCTTCCGATTTCGAGAAGACGACATTAGGAGAATTGTTAGCCGCGTGTGTAAGGAACGACAATTCTGCAGACGCTACCATCATAAAGTACGTGCGTTAAATTACCTTGAAGCAGAATCGTGAAACAAAATTAAGCTCGGGAGACTCCGGTAGGTTAATCACCTAGCTTCCATGAGCGAAGAGAAAACACATCGAAAAGTCCTTTGCAGTACATTTTAAGGAAGGCGACATCAAGGCATACCATGCTTAAAGCTGAAGAGATGGCATATAGAGAGGAACGCCCGAAGCCTTGGGGAGCACAGATGGATGGCGTTGGATTGGGCTCGGGATGAATGTTCTCCATTTCACTTGTTCATTGAGGATCGGATCCTGGTTGTGATCACTTGAAATTTAGAATAATCGGAATTCGTGGATCACATTTTTCATCAGTTTCTTTCAGGTTTATCAGATTCCACATCATAATTATGATCGATCCAACCTTCAATTGTAAATCATCCGACAGAAACCTGTCGTGTCTCACGTGAAATGAGAAGCCTTAAACGAAAATCTTCGAAGAGCAATACATAACATAGCCCACCAAATAGTTTCGAAAATTGTTCACATTTTCCAGAATGTTTTGAGTATTTAAATAAGATTCTTGTATTTTTCCATTCAAAATTGTATCATTCTGGAACAAATATTGCACACAAAATTCCATACAAAAATTAAATTGCCCGACTTTTCAGAGGGATTTCCCAAAATTTGAGTCAAATCGACCCAGTCGTTCTCAATTCAAAAATTTCTATAGATTTTCACGCCATAAGATACATAATTCTGCTTTTTCATTTTTCAAATTTTACTATTCTATTTTAATAAATACTAAAAGACCCGGACAAACTTCTTCTGGCCGCAATTTAATTTAATTTTAATTCAAAAGTATTGAAGTATTTTCAAGGGATTGAAAAATATTGTTGTTGCTTATTCCATTCAATTTTTTCATTTTTCTAAATGGCCCAGTGTACTGTTTCATCCTAATAAAATAAAAGGTGGTTAAATTTTAAGAGCCGCTGTTGATTTTGAATAAAACATGAATTATTTAGAAAATTATTGTCATTTCTTTTTATTATGAAAATATTGGGTGTGGTTCAATTATGTATGGAACAAAACATCGGCCGGTGGCACACCTCCAACCGTTGGTCCAAATTTTCGATGACTCTAAGGCAAAATTGAGGATCTATGCCGTTAATGTGTCGAATTATCTCATCCTTTAGCTCTTGAATTGTTGCTGGCTTATCGACACGTATACCTTTTCTTTCAAATAACCCCAAAGAAAGAAGTCATTTTGAAAAAAATACGGCCCGATGAAGCCGCCAGCCCATTAACAGTACCAAACAGTCTCTCTTTGTGGGTGCATTACTGTTTCGACAATCATTCTTGGATTATCATTCACCCAAATGGGGCAATTCTGCTTATTGACGAATCCACTGAGGTAATAATGTGCCTTTTCACTGAAGATGATTTTCTTCGAAAGTGCACGATATGTATTTTGATTTAAACGCCCATTTTCATAGCAAGCTTGAATAACTTTAACGCGTTGCTCGATTGTGTATCTTTCCATGGTTTACATTGAGTTACCTAGTCTGAAATTGAGAAATGTCAAATTAAATTTAGAAAAAAACTTGACGTTTAGGTGTGCTTCACAATCAACATCGGCCCTTAAAATTTAATCACCCTTTATTTCTTTGAAATCGACGTTGGCCAAGCCATCACCGAAAATAGTGAATTCAATTTGTACTTTTTTCGAACTGAATTAAATGACAACACCTTAATTTGGTTTCAAAGGAACAGTGCTATATGTCATAACGCTTAGACCTGTCATTTTAATAATTCAACACATAATAATGTAGGTAATGATTGAAAAGAATTTTTAAAAAACTAAAATTGTACAGAGTTTCTTTATTAATTTGCAGACTCATCAAATTGTATGCCGCCTCCTGATCGATCTAAAAGCAGGAATCGTTTAAAGGTTATTCGGAGTTCTTCCGTTATATGCAGCAGCTTGAAGAAGTAGTAATTTTTTTGTTGAATGTTATCATCCAAAAATTAAAGGAACAGACAAATTTCCAAGTCCTTACAATCCTGCACGAGTATATACAACTCTATCCAGGACGTCCATCAAAATTATCTGTATATTATCCTTGAAAAATGAAAAGACTCTCTCAAAAGACGATAAATTGTTAACAATTTCAAAATTTTCACTCTCCATATCCTCCATATCCAAATATGCATTGATGTGTGTTATGACATCCTGTATACCGTCGGTCGCTCTCTCCCAAGGACACACACTCCAACATACACACACAAAACCAACATCATAACTTATGCACGTACGGATCAGTACTTGTTACAAAAACTTATATTAAAATGCATGTCAAAAAATTTCGCAAGCATATAAATTGTCGTTGAACAGTGAACGGTAAATGGTAAACGGTCGGTGTGGTGGTGAAGCTATCCCTGTCCAGTGTCCAAGTCCAAGGCACCTTCATAAACTTTAAACGGACGTATTTAGCTTGTTAGTGCAGAAAATGTGTGACCATGTGCTTTTGCTCTTGCTCCTGGATCACCATAAAGCTACATGGGACGAAATTTCTAATTTAAAAAATAAAATAAAAATACACATACATATGTAGATACATACATATAAAATGAAAATCCTTCTGGTCATCCGTGAAATTTTGATAGACAAAAAGTCCAACCATGCGAAGTCAGCAATTATGTCATCCTTAGGGGACACGTTCCGTTCACTTTGCTCGGGTTGTCAACGTTTTCGTCGTTGCCGTTCGTCGTCATCGTCGTTGGTCGTTGGTTGTTGGTCGTTGTGACATCGTTACCGTTAATGTTATTTCAAAAACTCTGAATTTTCGTAATATCTACAACATCGTATATTAAATAATGTGATTACGAGCGAGGCATTTTGTCACACATGAAGTGGGCTTCTGCTTTTGCTTCTGCTCCTGATGCTTGTGAAGGTTCGGACCGGAGTAGTAGGGTGCAAGAATAAAGGACTTCCTAATCATAATCAAAACTTCTTTATTATTGCAGTTTTGCAAAGTTCCTTAAAGGATAATAAAAGTCCTGAGATTAAAGCCAAATAAAAAATCCTAATCTACATATTTATATGTTTTTCAAAAACTATTGCATACTTTCGAATAATGACAAAGATACATACGTACAAATATGTATATGGATGGAGAATGGAAAGGAACGAGAGAGGAAGTGAGGTGAATTCGCCTCAATTTTCAATTTGTAGTTGAAAAACGAATACGAAAACGAAACAACTTCGAACAAACGTCCGAAAATGAGATTATATTATTTGGTCCTTGTTGACTTTTTCCAAAGTTAAGTTAGCAAAGTTAAGACAAATGCAATTTGCCAACTTGAAATCCTGGCTGCTGGTTGTTCAGTTGTTGGCTGCAGTGATATGCCTCGCCGGTGGTGGCACAATCGGATTCAGATTCCAGATTCAGATTTATCCCGAGGGACAGGAACACACCCGCAAGGAAAAAACAAAAAATAAAAAAAAACACGAAGCACAAGGAATAAATATTTTTCCAATTTTTGAATTCAAAACACGCATCGTGTGGATGTCCTCCATCTCTCTCACTCTATGGGACCGTTCGTTAGTAGGGTGGCACACTTATACTTTTCCTGCCGCCTGCCATTCCAGGAAAGAGTGGGCGACATTTTCTGTTGTGGAGTCGGAGTGTGACGGTCTGACGGAGAACGAGGATGTGTGTAAAGCATGGGGTTTATGATCACGGTTTTCGTCTATCGTTGGTCGTTGGCGTTGTCGTTTTCAAAACGTAGTCGTAGTCGTGGTCGCAGTCAGATTCAAATGAGAGAAATATTTTATTATTAAAATCAAATGAAAGTTAGTTTGGTGAAAAGTGGAAATTCTCATTTGAAAACTTCATAATGTGAACAGCATGGATTTGAATTTGTGCTGCTGAAATGGGAAAAGGGTAGGAATATTAACCAAGTTGGCTTGAGCAGGATAAAAAAAAACAGGAAAGGATGTTTTTTTTTGTGGTCTCCTGATGAGATTGGACTCGCGGGACAATGTCACACGCGGCTCTGTACTGACATTAAAATTACGTCCGGAAAAGTTTGAATGCTTTTTCCACACTTCAAGCAGAATTAATGCGGTCATCATATTGATGATGGAAAAGTGGTTTTCACTCTCATGCAGTAGCTAATTTCTGTTTTATGAGTAGGTTCTATCTTCGCATAATATTTATTGTTTCTTAATTCTAGTCACGGGACTTGTGGAGGAGAGGGACAGTTGGAAAATAATATATTCCATACGGTAAACAAGTAAAGTCAAAATGAAATATATTCTAATTAGGTAAAAACTTAATTCTAATGGCTAATTGACAATCTTGGCACAATATTTAACTTATGTTTTAGAAATGTTCTCTCCTTATTCTGTGAGTCGAAAAACAATTTTTACCAATTTCTGGTACATATGTAATTCTTTTTGTAGTAATAAGAACTGAAAATTGATTTTTTTCGAAAATTTTACCAGATATCATAAACGTCATTTGAAGTTGATATCATTTGTCAGTCTGGTATATGTATTTGGGTCCCGAAATTTGTCGACAGTTTTTCAGCCTTTGCTTTTCTGATACGCCCGACGATGTCTAGTTCGGTTCCTCCTTCAGTAGAGACAATACTTCCAAGATAATGGAAGCTCTCTACTTTCTCTACTATTTGTTGACCAATGTTCATCGGAGCGGATGACTGCGAGCTCCCGAGGCTGAATATCTTTGTTTTTCCGTATTGATATTCATCCCCACGATTGTTGCTTCTCTCTCCACCCTTGTTGCCATTTAATGGAGATCCATGATCCTATGAGAAAGCAAGCATACATCGTCTACACAGTTAAGATGTTTAAGGTAAGTTGTCAGAGTCCATCTTATTCCTCTGCTTCCTGTCAAAGCCATCCGCTGTACATCACTTACTTGTATCACCAATAAAAACAGGATTGGTGACAGTATGCAGCCCTGTCTGATCCCGCTTTGGACTTCGAATTTTTCAGACAACCTATCTGCGTGTAATACGTCACCTTTGGAGCCATCATAAGTCGCTTTTATAATAGCAGTGAGTTGTTGTTTGCTTTGATAGCGGTACATATTTCTTCCTTACTGGGGGGTGCGGTGAGTAATCGGGAATTGGTTGTATCAAGCAACTCAGAAGATGTCTCAGTTGCATGTTACTGTCAAAAATTTGATTTAAGACTAGAACAAAATGCTCATGAATAACATTAAATGAATTTGAATTCAATTTCGTTATCCGCTCTCGAGATATTCCAGTCGAACAATTTTTTGTATTAATTTTTCAGTTTTTATTTTTTCTTTAAAAAAACTTTAAATATTTGTTAAAATTTTACCATTTGTCAATATGTAGTTGCATCAAACATAAAATAAAATAAATTTGAAGTCGAAAACATCACCAGCAACAATTTTTGATACTTTTTGGTAAACATTTTTTTTTTAGTTTTCTATTTTTTGTAAAGAAACTGTCAATTCAATATTTCTCAAAACTTTGCAAATGCATATATAATTTTTATCAATTGAGTAATAGCTTTGGAATTTCAATTATTGTAAACGTACCCTTAAGCAAAAATGACATGTTGAGCTGTTTAAGTATATTTAATACATTTTAGTACGTAAGTTCTTGACAGGGGCACTTTATTTCTTTGTGTACAATAAAGGTAAGGTAAAGTGTGTTGAAAAAATATTAGGACAAATGTGGACACTCTGATCTGTCAAACTCAAAAATCTTTTTATTTAGTAGTTAGCTCTGGTGTCTCTGATATAATATAAATATAAATTCACTACTACTTCACTACTTTTATCTTTTAGAAATATGACATTTCATCTTTCAAATACATTGAGGTGTATATATTTCTAAGACGATATTGACATTAGATTCTTTTGAAGAGAATCATTTTGACTTGTTATCATTTTTACTGTTTACCTAAACTAGAGGGTAAAAAAGGGATAGGAAAAGTGAGGTAGATATTTAATTTTTCTTTTTCAAATGCATAGAAAATGATAAGAAGCATCGAAATAAATCTAAAAAACTATGTTATCAGCAACAGGTTTTGTTATCTGCAATAGGTAACTTTGTAACCTAGAGACTTTTAAGTTGCCGGCAAATAGGTTAGGTACCTAGATATTCAAAGATCCTGAAAATTCAATATGACTCAACTTCGTCAAAATGCCACTAATTGTAAATCTGTGCTATGTGACATATTTTTAAATTTTGGTTTCTTGGAAATGAAAGTCTTGTATATAATACATTTCTGACTCATCTTCTAACTACTTATTCAGTTGGTAATAAGAATACTTTATGCAGGTCACAAATTTTGAATGCATATTATTTTTATTTATTAAATGTCTCCATGCCCTTCTTTTAAGTGCTAATTCTCTTAACTCATTTTCTCCAAGAATTATCTTGTTATTGAGCTCACAATATACAAGGCTAGATTAAATAATTAACTAAACTTTCTCAGTCTTATTTATTTGATTTCACTTTTCAACCTCGGAATAAATGCTATTTATGTCAAATTATTAAAAAAATGACCAATCTAAGACTGTAGTTATTATAAATGTAAAAAACAGCTGATTCGTACAACTATTCATAATTTTACTAAATTGCGTCACATTTTTAGTATTGCTAAATTGCTAAAAATCCATTGGGATAATTTAATAATCGCAAATATTTTCTTTAGAAAATTGGTACTTCTACCGCTCAATGTCTTGGGATTAACCCGAGTTTTGTACTGTCTTAGCCTTCTTCTTTTTTATAGTTAAGTCATTTAAGAAATGAAACTCACTCACAAAATCAAAATAACTAGGCATCTATTTTGTCTCAAAATTGCAAAAATATTTCTTTTTAAATGCCAAACTGACATTTAGATATTAAAACGTCAGAACTCCAATCTTAATACTCCTATACATTAGTTTTAACTAAAGTAGAATCGACTTGTATTATAAATACAAATCATAAGCACTTCAGTTAGTTAGTTAGTTTTATGTATGTATATTTATCTTAAAAATATACCTACACTGCTAGTCAACTTAAACGAATGTGTCGTTTTTAATTTGCAAGAAAAATCTGGCTTAACACACTACCTTCAAAAATACTAAAATTAAATAGAAAACCTTTTTTACTTTATTTCACCATACTAAAGGATTTCTTAACAATTTTCAGCACTCATAGCAGTTAGAATGTTTATTCGATATGAACTGCAAGAACAATTATAACAAATCAAGTAATTGTTGAACAGTTTCAACCCCAGCGGTGGAATTCATAACTACACATACATTTTCCCTTAAATTTCCCTCACTGCCAATTCAAAATGTACTACCTGGCAATGCTATCACTCGACACATCAAAAAAAATCCCATTCACAAATAAAATTTCCTATCATCGCCTCAACTGTCAAACCTAACCGAAACACTGCCGAATCGGAACACCAAAACGAAAAAGAAAACCCCGAGAAGAACAGCCACACAGAAAAAGCAAAAACGTCGTCAAAAAGTGATTTTGGTTTTTTCTAATTCCCAAAGATTCGTGCGGTCTTCTTCGTGGTTTTTCGGTTTGAAAAAAAATCTAATTAAATAGAAAATCAATTTTCCTATTAGAGCAAAACAACTTGCTGTGCATTTCATCAAGAAATCCAATTTGCATTTAAAAGTCCAACGAGCTCGCGAATTAGACGAAAAAAATCGAAGAGAAAAACTCCGACTTCGAGTACCATAGAAAAAACTGCTGAAATTTATCTGTCAGTCGCAATCGCAATCGTTTTTTGCTTTTTCCTGTGAAATCGAGTTTTTTATTTTAATTTTTTGCACAATCATTCGGTGGAAAAATTGAATATCTTCGATTTTCGTGCAAAGTGTGATCAATTGTGTGCTGCGGCAGATAGAAATCGAATTTGCAAGTTTTCGGCGAGGAATCGGGAGTACATTGTGGATAATTGAGTTGCAAGGCGAGATTATTGATTCTGCATTAAGGTTAGTGCAATTTTTCATTTCCCTTTTGCTTGTTTCTTCTCATATTTTCTGTGCCATCTGTCACCTCACCTACCTGCCCGCTCCCGGTCCCGCATCCTACATCGTATACGTATTGTCCATCGGTTTTCCACTGCCACCGACACCGCTACCCTTTCACCTAAATGCCGCCGCATATCCATTCGTCTTCTCCCATCATCTGCTTTGGCTGTGTGGTGCGAGTGCGAGTGCCAGCCACCCCCAGCCCCAATGAACGAGTCGAACAGCCGCTGTCCATTGCCCGCTGCCCGCTACCGAGTCGAAGAGCATTGTCAAGCGGGAGTGAAGAAAACTCGGCGCGGCTTAATTAATTCGAACTTCAAGCTGCAACTGGGCGACGAACGACGGACGATAGCGATAGACGACAAGTTAAGCTGTTTTTCGCAGCGAGCCGAAGACGAGAGGAAGTTATCGCAACAAAAGTTATGTAATTTGAGGTTATAGCGCCGACAGCGGGTGTTCTTTGGGTCTTGCAGCACCCGGGGCGACTTCTACTGCAACTCTATGACGACACTCTTCGCCTCGCAACCGCAACATCGTCATGAGCGGCGCCCTTACGTCAATTGTGACTTGCGAGTGTGGTGTCTCATTACCGGCTAAAAGAGGGGCTGGGCTGGGTGTGCTTGTGCTTAGAACTCGAGTATCGATTTTCCTCGTAACCCCATTAACGAGTTCTGGGTTGGGGCTGGTCTAGATGGCGCGGCAGTGATGATGACACGCGGTGGCTCTGCTCTCCTCCCCACTCCGTCCTCACCTACAACACGAATCCGACCCGGCATCGGGAGTCATAAAAATAAAATTGCCTTTCAAATATTTTGCCAAAAGTTCTATCATTTGTTTGTCCTCGTTGCTGTCGTTGTCGTTGGTCTTCCTCCCGGAGACCAGAGACCGGAGAAGAAAAGACAAAGAATTTATAGGTATACGGCATACGGTATACGGTATACTCGTACCTATAGGCCAATATTCCAATTGACGTAAATTCATGGCTCCTTACCACGCAGGAACCGGCTTTTCGTTGAATGTCATTTTGTTGGACTTTTTTCTGTTCCCTTCTGGACTTGTGACGGGACTGGGGGGGACAACGACAAACCAGTTTTCCAATTCCCTTTTTGTGAGGACGACAAACTGAGAAAAGCTGAAAACAAATGGAAATGCTGCACAAATCATTAAATGGAGTTTGGTGCCCCAGAAAGAAAAAATGATGAAAGTTTTGCATCTAAATTGTTGTTGGTTTTGGTTTTGGCTTTGACTTCTTGTTGGGAATTATTTCATGGAAAAGTATAACAAGACAAAGAGTGAGAGAGAAAGAGAGAGAGAGAGTGAGATAGGGAAATATAATGTCAAAAACACAGAGTGGGATTGTTTATGCAGCACTTTTTAATTTTGTTTTGAATAAATTCAAAAGGTGATGATGAATCAATGATGATGAAATAGATCTAGTGAATTGAATAATGTATTGAAAAACATATTTAACGGTAAATAAAGGAAATGTTTGCATAAAGAGATAAGGAAGGTTTAATTAAATATAAGGCCTACGAACATTTTAATATGGAAAAAACAATTAATTTTTAATTTAAAGCACATTATTTGTAAGAAGAAGGTTTTTGTCTGTTTTTAAATTAAAAATCTTAAAAGAAGATGACTTTATGAATATATTCGCATAATTTTTAAAGCAATTTACAAAATTGAAGAGTAAAATTAAACAATGATTCATTTCATTCAATATGCTCCAAATATTCAGTGTTTTTTTTAAAGCATTATAGCATTGGTTTACATGGGACTTTTGTATTTTGATATCTTATGATTTTCTGTCTTAAAAATTAGAATGTTTTTCTATTTTATTCATGCGCCTGAAGTACCTCGAGGGAGACACATTGGACCTTTTGTATTTTTTTGTATTTATTAATGATCTATAGTTTCATTTATTCTCAATGCCTTTTTTCTTTGATGAGCTTTATAGAACAATTAGTTAATTTCACGATGTTCTACCTCTATGGCATAATAATTCAAGGTTTTTAAAATGTTGCGTATTAAATTTTCTAAACTACGATGAAACTAAATTTCATGTGGTTACATTGTATAGAACTGAGACTAATTGAAATATGCAACGGCGATTTTGTTAAAACTTAACTAGAACACTGATGTTGTGTTATGCTGTTTACTTATGGGTATGGATATACTCGTGCTTCAAAGAAAATACTTTTGAATTATGTTCATTCGTTTAACATAGACAAACTGGGAAGTAAAAACTCAGACTTGTCTTTATGTTTTGCTGGGAGTTTGCTTTGTACTGTAAATTCCTAAGCCATTAACAAAAACGATAGATAGATTTTTTTTTATTGACAAATTATTTATATTAAAATTAATTACAATGATTCTAATAACACCTTCTGACTAAGTGATGTAGTGGAATAGTGATTCTTAGGACTTGATTGCAACCCAGTCAATCTTTGAGAACATTGGGAAACAACTCACGATGGTAACATGTAGTAAAAATCATTTCAGAGAAGGTTTAGAACGGTTGAAACTATGACTTTAGCGTATTCCATGATCATTGTATCATCTTGTATATTTTTATGATTTATTGTGGTAAAATTTTTTTGTAGGAAATGGAAACGGATAAATCAAAAGATGAATTGCCAAAAAGTAAGGAGTAATAAAATTCCTCTAAGTACTAGAATACTATTTAAACCTTTTAGTAATGCCCAATTGGAGTCTAGAAGTCTACATATATTGGTTATCAAAAGACGATAACTTTGGAACGATATTTTAGCTTGAAGTCAATAATAAAGGATGACATAAGCCGGCAGATACTTAGCTATAGTTTTGCATTGATTCTATAGTTTGTAAGAGACTAGTAAAACGCCTGACATAATGTACCTACTCAATTTCTTCGATAGTAACTTGTGCCAATAACATTTTTTTATTTTCTGTTTTTCATGTTTACCATAATCCTACAAAATAATAAAATTCATCACATGAGAAATTAAAATTCGAACGTGAGTTATAAAAATCGATCTTAAAAATAATGCATCTCGTTTCATTTTAATTCAAGGATTTACCGCAAATATTTAATTGATGGTACATAATAAAAATAAAATAAAAATTGTTTTCTCTATTGAATATTCATGAATGTGTTGTTTTTTGGTTTGATCTTGTGTTTTTCGGCGTGTCTAATAAACAAAAACCCACATTACCCTATAAAATCTCATTAAATAAGTCTAAAAAGCAATAATAGATTTCTGTCGATCGTCGTCGTCGTCGTTTCAACTTGTAATTGGAGATTTATTTTTCATCCGTTTAGTAAAATTTTATACTTCCACTCAGTCAGTCAGTCAGTTATGTAGTCAATGCAACCCTCTATCTCTCTTCTCTTGGTGCTCTGTGTCATTGTTTCATTTTGACCTCGAAATTTATTGTTTTTTTGCAAATCAAAAAAAAATATATGCATACATAAGTACACAGAAAAAGAGACAGAGCAAACAAGAGTAAAGTACAAATCTGTTCAACTACCCATAAAGCTATTATTGTGCTCCCCACTGTATGGTATTAACATTTAAGCTAAGTAATATTAATTACATAATGAAAAGACATACATATTGTGGTTTGAGATAATATAATAATTGGCCTTGAGGCCAACTTTTTGTGTTATTGTATTTGAATGAGATTGAAATTATCGATTTCATTTTTGTGGAAAGTTAAATAAATCGTTTTTAGTTTTAAGTTAAGCTACAAAATGACATGGAATTTTAATTGTAATTTCAAAACTTTTATATAAATGTTGCAAATCTCTTAATGAAATAGAAAGTTTGTACTAACTTTCAGTAAGCAAAGAATAGTTACATATTTATATGTCAAGGCTGCTCAAGAATATTTAAGTAAGATTTTAAAGAACCCACAACAATTTTGACAGTAGTTTTCGTAAATTGAAAATATTCAAAAGGTTCTTGAATAAATTAGTTCCAGTTCTTATTTCGTTCACATGAAAAATAAAAAAGGAACATGGGTCATCATCTTAAACAATTTGGCATTATCCTAATTTGTTTCTACATTAAAAATAAATATATGGCATTGTAACCAATTTCCTCACTACCTTCAGTATTTCACTACTCCACATTGACTTTGAAATATTGCCCTGAATTTTAAATAAATGGAACAATAAAATTACGGAGTAGCTCCATCGTATATATGTATGAATTATGTATATTATTTTATTACTCTTGAAATGTTACATCTCCAACATCAAACCCATCATTTTTCAATTTTCATTGCGATGAATTTCGCCCGATGCGATGTGATGATGATGATGTGTTGCGTTGGTTGTATCGGAATCGATATTGATAAATCATATAAATCAAAAAGCAATAGTCATTTTATATGTACTCGTTTATAGACATTCCAATAGTAGATACTCATGACATTCCTTACGTTCGTCTTACATTCATGTTGCAAATGATGAAATTACTGTCGCATTGGTAAGTAGGTTCCTCCTGGTCTAACTTATAAGCTGTCTTATAGTGGGGGTAAGTTCTTCAGCTATCCATGGAGTGCACTTTATAGGTTTCCTTACTGACAATGCCGCCACCAATAATACCACCTTATTGTCGTTGTTGTCTGGTATAATTTGTTTCTTCTTTTTTTTCAATAAAGTCCACAAGTAGACAATAACTATTGGCTGGAGTAAGGTTACCAGTGACTACTGCATACTTTACACACCACGCACGGTCTTTACAACACCATCATCTTTTGATTCATCGGGAAGAGGTGCTCTATTAATCCATCGAGATGATACTACAGACAGTGATATTTGATACGAATTTGATAATCGAGTGCCAGACGAGAATGTGGTACTAAAGTCTGCATATTGTATGTATCTAATAGTCACATTGAAAATGGACCGTGAAAAGGATCAACGCAGCTTCTTATAGTCTGAGGGATTAAGTTGCTCCGGTGTGATAATTATTTTTTGTATAGAAACACAGTCTGCCATTTTCGACATAATATAACTTCTCTATACTACAAGTAGTTTTTTAGGTACAGCACTTTAAAGATCGCAAAAATCAGGATTGACTGAATAACAGATTATCGGAATTAAGAAGCCATTTCGTCTTGTGCTGCAATCAAAGAAAAAGAACTTAAATCGTAATTTAATCACATTCTTTGAAATAGTTCTCATTATTCCCGAATACCACAAAGTATATAGTTGTGTTGTGGTATATCAAATATTTTCCGACAAATATATTCTTTTCTAAAACCACAAAATGAAAAGTAAAAAAAAAAAACCTTTGAAATTTGAGCACTGGTTGTTTATTACGTAAATGCCGACAGTCAATGAACGCATAGCCTTAAGAAAATCCGAAACCATGATATGATGTGCATACCTTAACGGTCCAGTGCTGACTTTTCATTGAAGCCCTAGACTTGGCGGGTGATACAAACAAAAACAACAAAAAAGAAAAGAAAGAAAATTCGTTTTTTTTTTTAAGAAAGATAAATAAATAGCGCGAAAAGTTTTTCGCGTAACTTGAGACCAACCAGACACAAAAGTCCGACGACACAAGCAACAGTGGAACATGGATTGAGTTTTCTCCATTAAAATTAAAAAAAATCTGAAAAAGAAAAAGATATAAAAAGTATTATAAAATAAAATAAAATAAAATAAAATAAAATAAAATAAAATAAAATAAAATAATATAAAATAAAATAAAATTAAGTAATAAAATAATGATAACCGTTTCTTTTTTTCCCAATTTTTAATTGATTTTGTCCCACTGTTTTGTCCGGAACGAAAGACTCGTTTTGTTTCATTTAATTTCTGCCTATCATTTGAGCCTAAGTCACATTTGTATCGTGTTTCAATTTTAATTGAATGCAAGTTATGTGATGATGTAATTAAAATCAATTTGTCAATTTAGCGGAAGGTGTAATTGACGACTTCGGGAATTACTTTATATTCCCTCCAACATTATGTGCAGGTTCATTTTTGTATCCAAAGAAATTACAAAATAAAATAAAATAATAAGTCTCAGGCATAAATGAGTTATTTAAAACGTTTTCGTAAAGAATTCTGCCGCGTAAAACCTGGTGTGTGTATGCATAAGTCATGTGACAACAATAATTGACAGCTGATTATAATTATCACATAAAAACGGTAAACGGGTGAACGCGCCACCAGAAGTGACAAATTATATTTTTAAAGTGTCACTTTGAATTTAAATGAAAACACGAGCTTTTCGGGTATATAGGAGTAGACAAGACATGATATGATATTTACAATGATAATTATAAGCTTGATTATATAACAATTATGTATGTATATATGTTTATTTTTTGTTTGTATGTTGGCCCATGAAGATTTTATAAATTGGTGTTTATGTGATTATAGTTTAGGAGGTAAGGTTTTAAATGATAAAAAAATTGTAACGAGTATGTTTGTAATCGTTTTCATTGATTCGTCCACTCGGCTTAATTTCAATTGAATTCCGATATGAACGCAATTCCAGTATCGACGCAAAAATTCGGGTTGGTATATTCACCGGTAGGGGCGTGACTATCGATAGAGGGTCGCCACAGATGTAGTACTAGTGCGCTACTAGTACTAGATCTACTTGTCAACTCATGAACTTTTCTGTCCACCTATAGTAATAATACATTTCTAGCCTCAAGAAAACTTAAATATAAATGTTTAATATTGTATTATGTAAAAAAAAAATAATTTGATATCAATATCATTGGTCTCTCATAAGATATCGATTCAAAAAACAATTTTTGACATTTTGTAGTAGAATTTTTGTCTTCTTATTATTTTTTGTGAAGAACTGTCAGTACGATATTATTCAAAATTTGACCATGTATTTATAATTATGTAATTACAATATGTAGAAAATAAAATAAGTTTTATGTCAATAATAGTTCTCATTCTCAAGACATTGGATTAAAAAAATTTACCAGTATTTTGTAGAATTCTTTGTAGTTTTTATTTTTTGTATATGTATAGTATACTTCAAGGCGGTAGAATAGTCGCTTGGGCGTTTTGGCTGATTTTGGTTTTAAAATGTTTTTCGTAGTCCAGGTAAGGTTTAAAAAGTGAGAAAATATGGAAAAATTGCGATGAGATTGTGAAAAAACAACTTAATTTTTCACACAATTTGTCAGTTGATTGTCAAATTTTTATATTTCAATCGTCTGTGTGTTATAAAGTTGCCCATTCTGTCACAATTATACAGTAATAAAAATCATCATTTGTCAGTGCCTGAAATTTACTGCCTTTAAAATTCAAAGGAAAGGACGAACTTCGACTCAATAAAATTCAAATAATCTTATTAGGAATAGATTAACTTTTCTTGGAAGTTCGGAGATTCAACCAATTTAACAGCCAAGCGTGCTGTTAGAACTTAATTGGGGCGGGACAAAGTTCGCCGGGTCCTCTAGTTATAGATATAATGAAAACAAAACATACATTTGTTTTAATTTAATAAGAAGAAAAATATCTTGATGAAGGTGCTGGATGAACAAAACTCGACTCAAATTTGTTAGACAATAGCATATTTCAAAACAAGTGTAATAGAGCCCATAGAAGTCTTGAAAAATCTAAAATATTTTCAAACTGTCAAAATTTGTATTTGACAGAGACGATTTTATTCCAGAAAACCACCAAAAAAATATGGATTTGAAAACAAAAGCATTTAATTTAAAGAACTCTTTATATAGAAATGAATTGTGAATGTCAATATGACAACAAATCAAAATAAGAAATTTTGTATTAATTGTAAATATGTACATATATGAATATCATCTAAACAATGCATAATATGTGTATATGGACATGTCTAATTTTCACATCAGAATGGCCATTTGTGTCAAAAACACAAGTAAACAACCACAAAATGTCATACCACAAATTGCTGATTTATTGCGTTCACCGGTCATAAAATGTCAACTTATTTTGTGTTTATTTTTTTTTTAACAAAAATGCGTTTTAGATACCTATGCTTTAGTTTGTCGGTTTAGATACATATTCTCTATTTTGTATCTTATTTTTTTTTTAACATCAGCTTGACAGTTGCATATAATTAATTGCATTTTTATGCCATGTATGGAATTTAATTCGATTAAGGTCTTTGAATAAATCGGATGGCGAATAACAAATAACAAAAATTTATAGACAGATAGTGGGGCATCAAAATTGTACAAATAAATTAAAAAAAAAAACTAACAAAAACCACAATCAACCTTGATCTTAATTATTTAACCAAACTCGGTGCATAAAATGCAACAACATCAAAACTAAAATGGTGCATCCAATAGATACGAGTAGACGTTCGTCGCGTCATCGTGTCGTCGAAAAGTTTTAACTGAAAATGTTTTCAAATCAAATTTTAAATCAGAGTTTACCTGAAGTATGTGGTTTATGGTTTTTAAATCTTAACTTGTAATATTATTTATTGCCCTCTCCTTAGGGATTTCAGTGACAGTTCATCTAGTGTAAACATAAATCGTGCAACTAAAGTACTCACTTCACTTCGCACGAACTTTGCAGTGAGTGAGTGTGTGGACTCGTTGGACGGACTCTTTCCTCTGATGCATTGTGCAAGAATATAATTTGCATTTCCATTGAAAAATCTTGACTTGAAATGACGTCCACATGCGACACCACCGCACAACTCACAACTCACGCAACTTAAGTCCGTTGCAAAGTGAAAAGAGCTGTCCCCACCACCACCGACCGCCCGCGCTGCAATTTAAGTGCGTTCGCGGCGAGTTTATGCCCGCCGCGGTTTAAAAATAGCCTCGCCGAATCAGAATTCATTATTTTGATTCGGGCTTTTTTTTCTTCATTCGTAATAAAAATGATTATTATATTTTTTATTTGGTTTTGTTTTGTTTCTTCTGTTGGCCTGCAATTTGATGTAAGTTGTACGGATATAAATTGTGAACCCTCATTAGTCATCTCTTTGGTAGAAATAACAATTCATCCCTCAACCCTCCCCCCAACTGTAAGACAGTGATGGAGACGGGAAAGTGAAGACAGAAAATGAGAGAAAATTCTTAAAAGGGATGTGCGACACCATTGTCACTTGTAATTTTTGCATCTATTTTTCTTTTATTTTCATTTTCATTTCCACTTCTTCATTTGCCACAATTGCAATTTGTAATTTTATTCTTTCTGTTTTTTGTTTCTGTTTCTGTTTTTGTTTTGTTTGTTTGAGTCTTGTTCTAAATTTAGATACTTGGGAGCAACAGTTTACCGAGTATCTTATAGATAGTGGGCATCAGTACGTAGACCTGTGTCGTAGATCACTAGACAGAGTGCTTAGATATATATTTCTAGTACTGGCATCCCCGTTTGCTGCTACTATGAGACTACCTATTTTTGAATCAATTAACTTGGTGCCATAATTAAAAAAAAATATATATATCCAAACCAAACCATTCTCGTATCTGTATCTGTATCTATATCTATGCAAAATTGTAACTACTTAAATATGTATTTAGAAGAATGAATGTAAAAGTGATGATTGCAACATACCGGGATGCACCACGTAATAAATGGGATCACCATTACGACAATTTCTAATAAAAAATAAAATATAAGTGACAGTGGTCCTCGTGTGTGAGAAAATATTACAGATACTTTTTTTTTAAAAAGAATAATTTGTGAATTTCTTTCTTAATAGTGAGTGGGCGTATATGATTTGAATTTACTCTCTCGTGTATAATTGTAAATTTTGTTTTGTGATAAAAATGTAAACATGATGATTACATACATAAATACATAATATTTATATATTTTACCTCTGTGTGTGTCTTGAGACAGAAATGATAAATGTTAGTTGAAAGATTTTGAAATTAGACAGTTATTTAAGTCGGAAGTGGTTATTTTGCATATTATTTTAATTAAAACATGACAATTTAATGGTAGATATTAGTTATTATAGTATTTTTGTTTAATTTGATTTGTTGTTTTTATTTAAATATTTGCAATTTTTTGTTATTAAAGTTTGTGATGGATTGAAAAATAGCAATTTTTAACTGTTGATCTGTTTATGTTTTTAAAAAATAAAACTCAAAACACGAATTAATAGTTTAACACAGTTTAATTCTGAAAAAAAGAAGTCAATCAATATTAATAAGGAACAGCAAAGATGTCGTGACTGTCTGAGGCAAGATATCAATCGTAAGTGAATAGGAAGTAGTTATCTCTAGGTTCCTTTGTTTGACAGTTCGAAGGGTACACGATGAACTGCGTTCAGCACTTCTCATCTCTGTCATCTCAGCTTCTTATTCAAATGTCTTTAAACAAAATCAATTGTTTGGGTTCACTTCCTTTGATGTTGTCAATTAAAGAAATGTTATTATTCAAGAATAATCTTTGACGTTTAATATTTGACATTTAGTTTTTGACATTTAACGAACAGTTGGTTCAAGTACATCTATATATTAATACGTTAAGCATTTTCTTGTAATTCCTTTTTACTATACTTAAACCCAACGGAGGATAATAAAAAATATACCATTTGAAAGGTAATTTTAATTAGAAGTGCCATCAGAAAAGATTATGTGGATCGGTAAACTACATCCGTGTAAAAATAGACATATGTTAAATTATAGCGTAACCGACTCCCTTTGCCTATATCCGCAGCAAATTTTATTTGAGCACAGTAAGGGAAAACTCTCTTAAATTCTCTGTCCTATGGGCCTGGAACAGGGATGGCTGAACTGCCACATTTTTTTTACATTTACTACGTAGTTTATGTAGTCAAACGTAGTTAATGAAACAAATTGTAGCAAATGTAGTTTTAAATGTCAAATGATCTGTTCACCATTTTATTGAAATTTTATTTGTTCTTTGGTTTAAGTATGTATGTATGTGGAAAACGTTACAATTTGTAGTAAAACAATGTAGTTTATTCAATTAACTATGGGTAGTTAATGATGTAGGAAATGTATTGCAGTTAATTCGGCCAACCCTGGCCGGGGTTGATAAAGTTGCTGAGATTGGAATAATTGCACAGTTATCGCTCTTTTTTCTTTGTGGTTTTTTTATTGTTTGATAAATAAGCCGAGTAAAGAGTGTGGATATATGTTTCGTTTTCATGTAACAAAAACAGATGGTCGAATTTCGATCACAAGCGATACTAGTATTATTAAATTTTCATATATTTGTGTTTTAACTGACGATAATTAAAAGGAGAAATGGAAAATAATAAAAAAAATGATAACAATTGAGAATCTGATGGTGTTACTAAAAATTAATGTATTTAAAAAACTAGAAATTTTCCAACAGAGGGCACTATAATTCACGAGAGTGGCTTTTGAATTTTGCGTTTGACATTCAACATGACAGGAAACAAAAACAAATCCATATCCATCCATACTAATATTATAAATGCGAAAGTGTGTTTGTTTGTCCGTCTTTCACGGCAAAACGGAGCGACCGATTGAAGTGATTTTTTAAGTGGAGATAAATAAATTGGTGGAGAGTGACATAGGCTACTTTTTGTCTCTTTCTTCCCTAAAATAGGGGATGGAAGGTTGGTTGTATGGAGCATTCCGCAATTTGCAAGGTGCTTAAATTTTAAGGGCCGTTGTTGAATGTGAACCACACTTAAACGTCAAGTTTTTTTTCTGCATTTCATTTGACATTTCTCAATGCAGACCTGCATAAGAACAAATTTGAAGTAGTCAATGATGTTCACTAAAGTTACACAAATTGCTTACAAGATACCTTTTTTTTGTTAGTACCAGAAAAGAACTATCAATTTTTATTTTATCTAAGACCATCTTCCACAAAAAACTGAAGAGCCAAAAATCTTCCATGCAAGGAAATATTGAAAAATCATTTTTTTTTTAAATTTAATGAAGCTTTTTTTTGATATAAGATCGATGTTACAATCATGAATGGAAGGCAATCTGCCTCGAAGCTGATATCATATCATGAAAAAAAGCTTGGTAGACTTCGGTGAGTGGTGTCCTAGCTCGCAAGAGCGAAGAGGCGACAATGTGGTAGACAATGCTTACGATTGAGATATGGCGTAGACCAGGTCTCCCCATGCTTTGATGTACCCAACGAAAATAAATGGCATAATGAAAGGGACCTGCAATTTAGATCTAAACGGCTAATTTGAAAAGAACTTTTTGAGATAAGATTTGTCAATTAATCAATCAATCAATCAATCAATCAATCAATCAATCAATCAATCAATCAATCAGTCAAGAACTTGTTATATTATTTGAAAACAATTATCGCATCGAATAATTTCATACTCTTGACAGTAGTGGCCGAAAATATTTGTTGATCTGGTACATTAAATTGCATTTAATTTTCAGGCTGATTCCCAAATTCCCTTCATGATATTTAAAAATTAGCTTCTTATTTAAATTTCCAACATTAGTCCAGTTGGAGCTTTTAGCTGCGAAACACGTCTTTAATTTTTAAGATTTTTTTTTGATAGGTAGAAATGCCCATATCACCACTTTATTTAATTAACTTTTGTAATTTTGATCTTAAAAATTCATTAAATCTAAATGTTCTATAACCAGAATCTACTGTAACAAGTTAAAATAATAAGATTCATAAATCACAATTATCTTCGAAGCGCGGTTTCTCTCAAAAGATAAATGGAAAAGTTTTTGTTTTAAAAAATATTAATCACATTCACTTTGTGATTGATTAAGTAATAATTGAAAAAAAAAAAACAACTATCAAATGTAATTGATACATACGAGTACTCATCTATATCTCACATTATTATTACTAAACATTTTCATTTATTAAAAAAAATAAATTGAAATAAAAAAACGTAAGATATATTTATAGAAAATTTCAATTGATAAATAGAAATAGTAAAAGAATTAACATATTGTGATGTAAATGTAAATTTATTTGTATGACCAAGTGCTAAAGCTTCAAAGTTTAACCCCCATAATAAGATATTTGACATTGGGAATACATTTATGAAAATCTAAGTCGTAGTTTTTTTTCCTGTTTAATTGCGGTTGCAGTAAATGTTAACGAACAAAAATATTCTAATATTTGCTAATGAAAAGTTTGGAATAGTCTCAAGATTGTGGTGACAGTGTATATTCATAGAAATTCTAATTCTCACATTTTTTTTTAAATAGTTGTAGGTTGAACTTAATTCTTACTGTCCATAACAAATTTTCTACATAAAAATGTATCTGTTGTAACATCGTCGTCTTGTGTCAATAGTTAGAGTCAATAGTTATAACTCTAGACTTGCTAATTACTTAAACAAATGTTATAAGCTAAATTGGTTACCAATAGTGCATTCATGAAGTCCAACTTAGCATTAGAAGTCAGTCTCAACATTCAATAAACTAAAATCAATTGAGTCACTCGGGCGTATGAGTAACAGAAAAAAAAAATCGATTTGAATCGTTCTTTTCTCCTCAACACGTGTGACGTTCGTTTGTTATAAAATTTGAATAAATAAAAAAAAAACACTCGAAAGACGGAAATACCATAATCATAATCAGCATCAAAATATTTCCATCCAAATAAAGTGCCTATTTATATATTTGTACATTTAAATGAATCTTTATTAAAAATCAAACTTTACTAGAATATAAATTGTAAAATTGACAACTCATTATGCAATTTTAAACGTCAACCAGTTTAAAAAAAAAAATCTTTACTCCTCAAAACGGTAAACTAAAGAAACAAAACAAACTTTTGCAAAAAATTAGAATGAAAAACAATTTGCAACACGTGCATATCATTATCTTAATGTTTACAAAAAATGTTGCCTTTATATATTGATGTTCACTCAAGTGGCATGGCGGAAATTGTTAAAAAACAAAAACAAACAATTCGAGCCTCTCAAAACTATTTATCGACTTCATTGATGCGCTGACACATAAATCTGAGAATCTGGTAAAAAAAAACACATAAAATCAACTCAACTAACAAAGACAAACAGTGGACTAAACTATATTAAAGAATTGGAAAAAAAATTTAAAATTACTAAAGTGGAAAAAATGTATGAAAAAATTAGATAAAATATGAAATAGTTCATATCTAGTTTAAACAAAAATGTATTTAAAAAAAAAAAACTACATGATGAGAATTTAAAATGTGTTAAAAAGTTAAACCGATTCTTTTTTTCAATTTTAATTTTTTGATTAGAATAACATCCGAATTTCTTTCAAAATTTCGCCAAATTTATCCCACTATCATTTGCGCGGTGCTGTCACATGTGGCGGTCACTCAATCTCACATACGTAGATAATTTTATTGACAGATAAGCCGTCAGTTATTTTAGTCCGCGTTACTAAAAATAAAACGTATTATCTTTTGTTTTCTAAAATAAAAACGCAAAAGCAAAAACATGTAAACAAAACAACATTCAAAACAATCCCTGATGTGATTTTTTGCGATGGGATTTGACGATGTTCAATGCTGAAGCACATTTCAACAAAAAAATCAAAATCAAATTCAAATACAAATCAACAAACTAAACGATCACAAGCAAATGTGCTACTAGTTTCCTTTTCACCCTCGTTTTTTTTTACAATCAAATTACTTTAATTCGCGTGATTCAGATCAAGCACTTTATATCGTTTATACAAATGTGTTTATCTGTGTGTGGATTACTTAAGCGCATAATCAGTTTAAATATAGCTTGATTCTTTTAGTTTTTTTTATTCGCCATCCCATAAGAGCATAAATCAAATCTAAAAATAAGTGAAATTACTTAGTCGCGCATACAGTTTATAAAATTAAAAAAAAAAACACAAACTTTGTCGCAGAACGATGTGATGCTTTTCCATTGGAGACAATTGAGATACAAATACTTAACTTAGTGACTTGTATCTTTTGTGGTGCGGTTTAGTGCGTTTGCGATGTGTTGTTGTGCTCCATACTGTAGCTACTTTAATCGAGCATAATGAAGTAAATTCGACATCTTTTTTTTTTTTCTTTGGATTTAGTGTAAGTCTATAACTGACTTTTTTGTGTGTTTTTTGTGCGCTGTTAATCATGTTTATAGTATGGCCTTGAGCCTTCTTGAGAGTTTAAATTGGATTAAAGTTTTTTGTGATGATGTGTGATGGTGTGACACCCAATGACATAACGACTTGTATAGAGCACGTTTTGAGTTTGACAACCTTTTGAAATGCGTAGTGTGTATACAAAGAGAAAGATTGAATCAATTCATGGTCATTCACTGCAAATTTGAAATTTAGTGACAACAAATAGTATTGGGGAAAACCCCAAAGCTGTCAAAATTCTTTTGATGTGATTGGTGAAATCAGAAACTCACCTTTTGCTTTCATGTGACAGTTTAAAAATATATGCATTCTGAATTCTTCTTAAGGTGTTTTCAATGACATAAATGACGGAATCCTTGCATTAGAAATATTTCAATGATATCTAAATTTTGAACGTTGAAGTTTTGTTTGTTTTTTGAAAAGTGCTTCCAATACGAGTATAAACAAAATGTGAGTTTTTTAAATACAAAAATATTGAAATATTATATCAAGTTGTAAACATTGAAACTGCAAATTTGCTTTGTGAATATATTTTAGTCAATGTTAAGATCACTTATCGGAATGATTTTTATTTTTTATTTTTGTACAAAAATTTAATTATACACAGTTTTTTATTTTATTTTTATTATTTAAAGAAGATAAATGGATTTTTTCGGATTGGAAAAATAAACTTGAGATTTTATCAGAGATTTTTTTTTATGACTAGAGGCCAGTTTTAGTTTTAGTTTTTTTGGACAAGCTATATTAATTTGTTTTATTTAAACCTGGTAACAAAGGAAAAAGTAATTAATGATTTGAAACTTAATACAAATACATACAAAACTGAGTGAAATTATTACCTTAGGCAAAATGTTTGGTATGAAGTTCAACCACCGCATTGGGATTAGCAACATAATGCCTGAAGAATTTAATTTTTGTACAGTGACATTTCGGTCATTCTTATTAGTGAACTAAACCTCTTTAAAAATACAAAAACACAACAATACTGTATACAAAAAAAATGATATGTTACGTTAAAGAATATAAATGATATTTTTGATCTTGGCAATTATAAAGTTATAATAAGAATTATTTAAAAAATAAAATCAAAAAAAGTCATCAAATTTACACCAACATTTTTTACTACACTTTAAAATTTATTGTAGTTTTTTTTTTAAAGAATTTTTGAAAACGTACATATAAATAATGCTATCCAACAAATGTCAGTTACACCCAGTAATTTTAGTCATTGACATAAAAATCTGACTTTCAGTTTTGAAAAATGTCAAATTAACTTCAGCACGAATTTCATAAACTAGTCTTTAACTAAATTTCAAGTAATTCGTTCACAGTGTACCCTTAATGGCCTTTGAAGTACATGTACATACATATAATGTCAATAAAAATTAGGGACATTAATAAAGGGCACCTAATGTGATAGCACGATAAATATCGTGAATAATTT
Source organism: Scaeva pyrastri (assembly GCA_905146935.1). Lineage (NCBI taxonomy): Eukaryota > Metazoa > Arthropoda > Insecta > Diptera > Syrphidae > Scaeva > Scaeva pyrastri. The sequence continues at coordinate 123,702,070 of LR989927.1, read as the reverse complement.
TTTTTTGAAAATTTCAATGAATTTTATAAAAACGATTTAGAACATTTTAAAATTGGAAGGGTTTTCCATTAAGGGCGGTAGATTTTTAAATTGTATAAAACAAGTTTTATATGAGATATCAATAAGGTTTTATTTTTATTTGAGAGCCCTGTCAATGGATCTTGTTGCATATTCAAATCTCCTCGGGGCCTTGAAACCGCTGCTGGTGCAGATTTATCGATCATCCTTTTGAAACCATATGACTTTGGTGTTCATATCATCCAATTCAGACCACAAGAATTTGATGATCATCGTCTTATAGCGACGGTGATGGCCTGTACATCATCATTTTCGAAGAAGTACGGACCGCCTCTAGCCCAAAATCCACACCAAACAGTAACTTTATTTGGATGCATTGGCAATTCGTGAATCTCGCTTGGAATGGTGTCGTCCCAAATCCGGCAATTTTGCTTATTTGCGGACTCATTCCTCCAAAAATGTGCCTCATCGCTAAAGATGATTTTGGACCAACTGGAACAGCTATTTTGATTATAAAGTTTGATCAGTTGCACATTTTGGTCGACTTGCCATGATGTCTTTAATGACTTATTAAAAACCGATATTTCAACAGAAAGTAAAAGAAACAATATGGCCGCCAAAAGCTGTCAAATCAACCCGTCCCTATTGAAAAACTCTTTATATTCCACTTTAGATCTTGCCAACTTACTAAAATAGTTAATTGATTTATCATTATCAAAGATACACGCTGAGGGTATGGAATGTAGAGCGAGTTAAAATTTGGCTTCAAATGTTACCCTTAATCTTGTAGAGTTTCTTTAACAACGGTGCAATAAATTAGGTAATCACTTCATAAATATAAGTTAAAAATATCATTAAAACACATAGTAAATAGTAATGGCCCAAAATGACTGCCTTGAGGAACATCTTGAAGAATATATTATCCGATTAAACTTTTTTCATTGACGCCCGTAGAGGGAGTTGGAACTAAACTTGGATACTTTTTTTAAACTTACTTGTTAGCTATGCTGCAAATCACTAAGCTTATGAGGCTGGAGATTTTAATGTTGACAAAGGGTCAACGTAAAAATTTGTTTCTATCTCTAAAAAAATTTTAACGAACGCTTGTGGACTTTTCGAAACAAAGACTCCAAACCTATACAGCTCAATTATAACATTGTTGGTTTTAAACTTAGCTCTTTAAACTTCAGAACTATATTGACAATTCTAGCCAATTTTGCATAAGACTTTTTGCTCTACCTTCCAACAGATGGCATAGTTTTTCAGAAACAGAAATGTTTATAAAAACTTCTGTATAATTGCATCCAATTGTTAATTTGCTTAATCATCAGGTCTTAACTCTACCTGTGACTAGAAAAGACTTCCGACTTAAAAAGCCGGATCTACCTTGATGTTTCTATCTACTTGAATGCCTTTATTTAAAAAAAAAAATTATTTACACCTTTTATCTGTTACATATTGAAACTACCAATTTATCTGTCAATATTCAACCGCAAATAATTATTATTCCGCCCTTAAAAAATAAATGCAAAACCAAACAAACTTCCACACGGAAATGGTGAAAAAATAAAAACTCAAAATACAAAAAAAATACCATATTCATATTCCATACGAAGACCAACCTCACGTTACGTTATCCAACTAATTTACCTTTCATCAAATAAATATTCCGCTTGAATGAAAAATATTTTCCTCATGATTTATTGCCAGACCACCCGAGAGCCGAGAGGCCGAGAGGCCGGAGCCAGAGCAGGAGCCGGGAGCACGCATTGTTCGCACCCCGCCCACCTCTAAATTTATATATAAATGCTTGTGAATATATAATTACCATCACACCGCACCGGGGCAATGCACAGCACAGGCAAAAGGCATAATATTTATGTAAACTTTTATCTATTATTAGTTATTACTATAAAATTATATGAAATTTTCATTGAAGTCACTTAATGGTGGCGCGCACATAGAATAGAGTAGGGTATGGCATTATAGCACATTACAACACATTCTGATGATTTAACGTATATATGCGAGTAAATTGCGCAAAAGGAGGGAAATTGTGTCTTTCTTGACTTTTAGAAGATTGAATGATGAATGAATTGGTATTTAAAATAAATATTATAAAAGTTTTTTTTTTTCTTTTTCTTTTGGTTGATTTGTGCAACAAATTTTTTGATTTTCCGTTTCGGAAGTGATGACAGATAAATAATCTGAGGGTAATTGATTTTAATGAATATAAAATTCCTTTGAGAGACTTTTAAATAGTCCAAATATTTCGACTTAGTTAGGTTAGCCAAATAAATAAAATAAAAATATGTGTATACAGTGGTGCAAAATTGTTCATCAATTTTTTTTTGAATAATTTTTTACACCACTTTTGGACCTTTGCAATTTTTTTTGTTAAGTGGAAAGGATATCCGTTAAGTGGTACTGCTAGCAGTGTTTACATTTATTTGGTCTCGTTTCCTCTTTTTATGACTTTCTGCCAGAATCTAGGTAACTATTTGGATTTCTGTCGAATTCTCGACATGAACCAGCGACTTCAATAAGCCTTAAAGAAAGATGTCTGGGTTTATTATTGAATGTTCTTGAATCGCCATAACAGGGGATAACGTGGCCAGGAGGCCCATAGATCTTTGTGGCTCGTGATTTGTGTATGGTCACAGCGTCTCTTTGCAGTCACATGTTCACTAAACCCTGTCAATTCAAAAGGATAGAAGTCAGTTAACATGGCCGGTAACAGTGACCGTATTGCCAATTAAGTTCTTTTAAAATAATGGTACCTCTTCCTCCTCTCGCGTAGACACTGTACAGTGGTTTTGAAGGTATGTAATGACCGTTCGTCATCATACGTGGCTTTCAGTACTCCAGACGAAGCCCGTTATGAGGAAATGCACCTCATCGCTCACGATGATTTTCGACACTTAATCGTCCTCTTCGTTGTTTGCATTGACGTAGGTTTGACTTGACGGACTCCATTGCTTAAGTGTTTGTATACTACTGCTGTCTAGTTCACAAATGTCAAATACCCTTGACATACCTATGACGCCATTAGCAAAATATTAACATATTCTGTTAGTGTAAATTTATTTGTACACTATACAATTTTAATCAGGTTGCCTAAGGCTGAAGTCTGTAGTCAAATGTCTGCGTTCCTTAAGATTCCAGGCAACATTCCATCCGATTTATAAGATCAATGACAAAAAATCCCTATATGGATGAAGTCCTGACTCTTTCAATTGTCCATCACTACACTTTGGTATATGAGTCATTCCATATGAAAACGTCTAAAATTCGTTAAAATTAATTTTTCGTGATTTTTGATTTTTTTTTAAACTTTGTGGAAATCATCTTTATGGTCTCAGAAAATAAAATCCAATATGCTTTAATTTTCACATGTACCATTCCCCCGCTACACCCCTTGAAAAATTTAAAAATCGTCATTTTAATGGTGTTTAGTTTTTTTTGTAAAAACTTTAATATATATGATATCCATTTGATTTAAGTGTCATTTCAAAGATAATAAACAGTTGTTTCTGCAAAAAATATTAAATTAATCCAAATCAACACCAAACTGTATCAAACATGGTGCTGAAGTTGCATTTAGTTTTCCTATTTTTCTTCATATTGGACTCGCTCCCATTTTTCGGTCGGTGGGTGTAAAGAGTTTTTTTCTTCTCAGAAATAAAGTTTACATATTTTACTTTAGAATACAACAAAAATTGACTCATTTTACTCATCCTATATATTTAATATCACTGCTTTAAGATTCGGGTTTTTGAAAAAACCCAATGTTTAGGTCCAAATATCACGATGTGGGGGACCAGATATCAACATGAAATTTTCGGTATTATTTAGTTCATAATTTAAACTACAAATCCTATAAATATCGTTTTGTTATTCGTACCTCTTCCATATCAAATAATACTTTGAACTAAGCATTAAACATAAAATAATATACACAGAAAACCTTGTCGCTAAGTATTATAAATGTATGTATACATGGTGATTGGTATGGTAAGTGCACCAAAAAGCTATAATTAGGTAGTATGGGTTAAGACAAGAAAAACATCGTATCGGAGGAGATGTCCATCTCCACCCGTTTAGGCGGGAGGCCCAATTTTATAAAAAAAAATTACTTAAAACAAAAAAAAATTATTATAATTATTATATTATAATTATAAATTATATATAAAATTGTATGTAATTTTAAGTATGTATTTGATCTCAAAAGTTCAATACTCCTATTAATTTTCAATAAAAAAAAAAAACTGAAAAACGGATGCTAAAATGTATCTTATTTTAGTTTCTATCTATCATAAATACTATAATGGTCATTCAATGCGACCTTCCTTTCAATTTTACAGGGGCAGGGTAAAGTGTGCTGGAGCACTATCATGTTAAAATATTTAATTGTCTGTCTAATAAGCCTGGCAAAGAATTAAGAATTAAAGATAGGATTCTCCATTTAAAACCATTTTCAAAACACGTTTTCCATTTATTGATATTGATATTGATATTGATATTTATTTAGCAATCAGCTGTACATCAAGATAAACTTATAAGTAGTACAGGATATATAACAAATGATTTTAAATACAAATAATAAAATAACAAATTTAAAAAATGAATTAAAATTAATTAACAAAAATAAATTAAATACAAAAAATACATTAAAGTTATACATTAAGAATGGACTTAAAAGTAAAGTATTATACAAATCAAAAAAACAAGACATGAATGTAAATTAAAAGTTATGTGTCGCAACTAAAATAAAAATAATTAATTTAAAAGAATTTTCAGTTCACGTTCTCAAAGTATTTAAAACAAATTTCTTGAAACTTTCTGCTTTCCATTCTAGACCTCATATGACTGGGAAGGTTATTCCACAGTCTAACAGCATGAACGAAAAATTGCCTGCGCGATGTCAAACACGTAAAGGTGGACGAGCGCAATAAAATGGAACGGCTAGAAAAACAAAAATTAAGCCTGTTACATAGATAACTGGGAGTCTTTTCAACAATCAATTTGAAGAGTAGAATACAACAGCGATATTTGAAGAAAGCTTCCAGATCACAATTGAAAAGCTGACGAGCTTGAAATGAGACATGATCGAACCTACGTAGGTTAAAAACAAACCGAGCTATTGCATTAAATGCCACCTTTAGTTTGTGAGCTGATTGAGAATCAAGATCAGCAAACAGCTCACATCCGTATGTTATTATAGGTAGGACAAGTGCTTTTACCAGCTTTAATTTAATATGGGTAGGTAGTAAGGATCTAGTAACAGATAATCCTCTAAGCGAAGCATAAATCTTTGACACAACTGTATCGACATGGTTATTCCAAGTTAATCTGTTATTAAAGATCAATCCTAAATTTCTAACTTGGCCAACATATTCAATTATACATTTATTCAAAATAACGGAAGGGAAATTATCTGTGTTTGGTTTGTTTATTGAAATTGGAAGAGCTTTCGTTTTTTCAGGATTGAGTTTAAGTCCGTTCCGTGTCGACCAATCATATATAGACTGTAAATCAGTGTTCATTTTAGCTACTGCATCTTTAAGCATTATCTCAGGAAAACTTATATATAATTGGACATCATCTGCATAGATATGAAATTTACAGTAAGACAAAACAGATGGCAGATCATTAATGAACAACGAAAACAGTAAGGGTCCAAGGATTGATCCTTGAGGAACACCATTATTAACAGGAAGGAACGAGGACATTCTACCATTACAAGAAACGGCTTGCGTACGATTGGTCAAATATGAGTAAATAAGTTTCTTAGTTGTGTCAGAGAAATTAAATAGGGTCGTCAATTTATCACAGAGAAGATTATGATTTACACAGTCAAATGCCTTTGAAAAGTCAAGTAAGGTTATCACAGTTGTAAATTTGTTGTCTAAAGCATGTCTTATGTCATCAGATACGTTGAGTAAAGCTGAAACACAGCTATGTCCAGACCGAAAACCAGATTGTAAAGGATTCAGTAATTGTTTGTCATTAATATAATATTTTATCTGGTTACTTATCAGACTTTCAAAAACTTTTGATAGAAAAGAAAGGATAGCTATCGGTCTATATTCCTTCTTCTTTCCTTGTTTTAGGATAGGGATAATTTTCGATGTCTTCCATAAGATGGGATATGTAGATGTCATTATAATGGTATTGAATATGTGCGTTATGTGAGGAAGTAGGAGGGGTAGGAGGATTTTAATAAAGTCAGGATGAATATTGTCAAGTCCGGTGCATTTAGATTTTATGGAGAAAATTGCTTTACCTACCTGATAATCATTTACAGCATTCACAGAAAAGGCGTCAATGGTATCATTCTCTGCACGTCTAGAAGACATTACACTGCATTGGGTTTGTGAAGTAGAGAATTTGATATTCAAATCTTCCAAATCAATATTATCATCGCAAGATTGGACATCTTTTCTCAAACCAATATTCTTAATTTCTTTCCAAAAAAATTTTGACGACCGATCTGAGTTAAACTTATTATTATAAAAATTGTATTTCGCAGTTTTGATCAAATTCGTTACAGAATTACGCAACCGTTTAAAGTCGGTGAGCATTTCTGGACAACTAAAACGTTTCCAGCGTCGGTATGAGACGTCTCTTGCCTTAATAGCATTAAGTATATCAGCAGAGAGCCAAGGACAAATTCGGGATTTCATATGACAAGTTTTTAATGCAACATGTTTGTTAAAAAGATCTTTAATCACTGATGTAAAGTATTCGGTTTGATAGTTTACGTTAGATGTGGTGTAAATTGAATGAAAATCTATTGATATACATTCATTAAATAAATTTTCAACATTATTATTGTCCGTCCAACAATGACAAAGCCACACATTGTAGTTAAGGAGTAGCTGCTATTTGTTTTGTTTGTTAACTTGTGGAATGTTGTATCTTTAGCAATGCAAATTGTGGAAATTGGTAACTCCATCTCTGGTAAACTTCGCTTCATCTGTACAGAGTATCTTATTAAAATAGTTGTATTATGTTTTTTCCTTGAGCAGTATTGTTCTTCAGAATTTAGTTCTCAATATCTTTCATTTTATATCAATTCTTGTGGTATAGTATTTATTATGATGAGTGAAGGATATCGGTGTGAATCACTGCCCAAACTCTACTCTCTTCTCAAGAACTAAGCCATATATACATATGTATGTATATACTTATTTTAGCATCCGTTTTTCAGTTTTTTTATTGAAAATTAATAGGAGCATTGAATTTTGGAGATCAAATATATAGTTAACATAATTACATACAATTTTGAAAAAAAAAAATGAAATAAAAAAAAAATCTAAAATTTTGAGTTCGAAAATTAATTTTTCGAAAGTTATTGACAAAATCAATTTAAATTTAATTGAGCATAAAAGGAAAAATATATAGCTTTCCAAAAAGGTATAACATGGCATTGTAGGGTTTACAGTTATTTTTTATAATTTTTTTTTGTTTTAAGTAATTTTTTTTTATAAAATTGGGCCTCCCGCCTAAACGGGTGGAGATGGACATCTCCTCCGATACGATGTTTTTCTTGTCTTAACCCATACTACCTAATTATAGCTTTTTGGTGCACTTACCATACCAATCACCATGTATACATACATTTATAATACTTAGCGACAAGGTTTTCTGTGTATATTATTTTATGTTTAATGCTTAGTTCAAAGTATTATTTGATATGGAAGAGGTACGAATAACAAAACGATATTTATAGGATTTGTAGTTTAAATTATGAACTAAATAATACCGAAAATTTCATGTTGATATCTGGTCCCCCACATCGTGATATTTGGACCTAAACATTGGGTTTTTTCAAAAACCCGAATCTTAAAGCAGTGATATTAAATATATAGGATGAGTAAAATGAGTCAATTTTTGTTGTATTCTAAAGTAAAATATGTAAACTTTATTTCTGAGAAGAAAAAAACTCTTTACACCCACCGACCGAAAAATGGGAGCGAGTCCAATATGAAGAAAAATAGGAAAACTAAATGCAACTTCAGCACCATGTTTGATACAGTTTGGTGTTGATTTGGATTAATTTAATATTTTTTGCAGAAACAACTGTTTATTATCTTTGAAATGACACTTAAATCAAATGGATATCATATATATTAAAGTTTTTACAAAAAAAACTAAACACCATTAAAATGACGATTTTTAAATTTTTCAAGGGGTGTAGCGGGGGAATGGTACATGTGAAAATTAAAGCATATTGGATTTTATTTTCTGAGACCATAAAGATGATTTCCACAAAGTTTTAAAAAAATCAAAAATGTGTTGGCTTTTTCGATTAGACGTTTTCATATGGAATGGCCCATATGAAACTAACTGAATTCAGTTCCGAGTGGAATCAACTACAAACTGACGTAAGCAGAGTTCAATGCCTTCTGACATTTCCTCTGTGCATTGTAACATGCCATGCCAATGCCTTTTGATGATATTCACCCAGCTCATTACGCACGTCATTTATACATTATTAATAATAACGAACGTTTTTTTGTGCTATTAATTAAACGGATGACTTGGTCGCATGTAATCGTGCTTTGTTGTGAATTTTAACTTAAAACTAAATTAACTTAAATTAAATTGTATTTTTAAACATATGTATGTACAATGTACATATACAAAAGGGTGTTATAAAGCCACTTTTTAAAATTAAATTTTAGGACACTTATTAATAAACCTTTGTTTATAATTTTAAGTAAATTTAAATCGAATTTTCAAAGTGTTTTTTTTTTATTTCTTTAATGTTATTTTATTGTACCACTAAATTATGTCATTTATGTTTCTCTCAAATTTAAAAAATTAAAAAAAAAAAACTTTTTTGCTGTAATATTTTTTTTTTAAACGTGTTTCAAAATATGCCTTTCCCGCCATTAAATCAAAAAGGTTTATTTATACATAAAAAATGTATTTTTAATAATTATGAAATTATTTACTAACTGTGAAAAATATAGCAGTGTAGGTTATAGGCAACAATGAAATAAAGGTCAAGGAAAATTAAAAACAAAAAAAAAAACATTTGGAATAAATGAAATTTTGAGTCGCGTCGAAATCATTTATGAAATTTTGAAAATTACTCCAAGTTTTTGTCAGCCCATATTAACGTCATTGGCCAATTTTATCTTTGTGAATTGCTAGTGGTCTCTGTGTTTAGTTTGATAGGATCTTTTATTACTCACATATGTACTTTTGTATGCAGTAAAGTTGGTGTTTGAATTTTGGTAACTTCCAAACTCCAGGTGCCATCAAAGCTTTTTCAGGAACTAGTTTTTATTTGCAGACCCTTTTTTTATAGAAATGATGTTTATGTATGAAGAGTCGCATTAGATACTATCAATTATCAATAAAATTAACATCATTCTTTCAAAAAACATCTGACCTTTTTTTAAACTGTTCCGAAATATACATACGTCAGTTAAATTCAAGTCACTGAACCAAATGCGCAAAAAAATTATCTCATTACATTTCATATAATTTTTTTTCATTATATATAAAAAACGAAAATTAAGGATTTTATTTAAACATTTGTATTTAGTTTTGTAATTTCTGTGAATAAAATTTTGCAGAAAAAAGTTGAAAATGAGAATTTTGAAATTCATAAAACCGACACGAATGTCAAATTATTCTTTTTTCAACTTGTAAAAAAGAAAATGTGAACAAAAATGGCGTCATTTTAAAATTAAATGTTACTTTTGTAACACTTGACATAAAATTTGATTCTCAGTGATTAAGATTAATTTAATTTTTTTCGAAAATATTTTCTCATTAATGTTATTTATTTATAGTTATTGTTTCCTTGAAAGTGAATAGTGGTTTAGGCATAGTTACGGTGTTATTTTTGGCGTTATAAGACAAGTTTTTGGTCCAATATTGAACCGAACACTGCTGCCAAACACCCCAGACACATATGTATGTAAATATCCAAAAAAATTATATGAAAATGTCGATATCCTCAGCGATTTTTTTAATAGTGATTTGAAATTTCTCCAGATAAATTTTCGTCACTGTTTCAGTGATTACAAAGTTTTCAAACATCATTAGAAATAGTCTTAACTGAAAAATGTATTCAAAAAAATTAATGCTTTTATTATATTTTATACCAAGATAAATTTGATCGATTCGAAGAAATCTGCAAAAGACTAAATAAAAAACCCGTTTTTCTTAATTCATTTTTAAAAGGTAATCCTCATAAAGTTTTTTCTTTTTTTAAATATGAATTTATGAATTTAAATGAAATTTTAAAATTTAATCATAAATTTTATGTGGCATCATTACCAAAAATTAATTGGCAATAAAAACTTGTCAGATTAAAACTCATATAAGTTACTATCTTATAATTTTGGGAGCTTAGCAAGCATTTTTTTATTGTTGTTTTGGATTCATCTTAATATTTTCATTTCAATACGGGAAATTTAATCAAAATCTGAAGATTGATTTTTTTTTACAAATCCACAACTTAATGCATGTTTCCTTAAGTTAACTTCCAGATTTTCCAATAAAGTGGGAAAAAAGAGTCATAAATAAATTTTATGGGCGTTATTGTTTTATTAGTATTGTAAGTAATAAAAACACAAATATAGGAAATACCTACAAACTACATACAGTCATACATACATAAAAATAAATTTAGCACCTTCTTATGCGTTCAAAAATTCCGACGTGATTTATGTTTATTAATTTAATATTTCGTGTGCCTATGAATAATTTGTTGTTGTTGATTTTTTTTTTCTTTATTTTTTTAAGACATAAAAAACAGTTTTGTTTCCTCAGAAAATGAAAAAAAAGATTTGTTTTTTTTTCTCATTTAAAAAAAAGTTAACAGTCACGGCAGATTGTTTTATTAATGATTAACTATCGTATCGATTTACAACAAATACGTGAGAATTCTTTGTTGTACCTTATTTTTTTATTTAATAATAATTTATTAATGGGACAGGTGGGTATCGATTGATTTTTTGAATTAACATTTTATTCGTTATGATATTTTATTCGTTTGTTAAACCATCGTCGAACTATACTCTGATACATTTTGTATCTAAACACGATTCATGTTTATAAATTAATTCAATTAAATTGAAATTTATTAAGTGATTTGAGCTATATTTTAACTATTAGTTAAAGTTATTGATTAGAATAAAATTACTTGAGTGAAAAATTTGACTAAATGTCAAAGAAAAAGCAGAACCGTTGTTAACCAACGTTGATCGTTGGATCATCAATTAATTAATCGGGCCATGTAGAACGGTATTGTAAGGTGGAATGTAAATGTCAAGTGCTTTAAGTCTTCGTGTCCATTCAGCTTAGGATGAGATGAGACTCCACTATATTTTTGATAATCTCATTTCGGTTACTTCAAAATTTAAAAAAAAGGGTTTACCTTTTGGTATCGGTCTCTTGAATAGTTGAACTAGTCCCTTTTGTCTCACCTCGGATTTTCGAATGATATACCAAATATTTTTTTCAAAATGTGACTTCAAAACATAACTTTCTATTTTTGAAACCAAATATTTTAATTTTTCATAGAATTTGTAATCCATCGTGGTCGTATCTATTTTTCATAGAATTTGACAGTTTATGACTTTTAATGTAAAGTCATAAATTCGGTATCGATTTAATAATATGTTCCAAATTGTCACTCCGAATTGACAGTCTGTAAGATTTTGATATTTTTTTGGGAATTGAAAAATATTACATTTTTGACAGTCAATAAAAAAACATAGACAAACATTCTTTATAACTTGAAAAGAATGTGGAGACCGACACGAGTCTAAAAAGAATTTCGTACAATTTTGGTCAAAGTAATAGAATTTTGTCTCGGGTACCTTTTTTCACGAGACGAAACCAATCCGAGACTAAAATTTTACTCAGCCCTAATTTTTGTTAAAATAAAAAAAAAAATCTCGAATGTCGAACTCTGGTATCATTGAATGACAAAATTCAAGTACTTCCCCAAACATGATATAAAAGATTTGTAATTTACAAAATCGTTAAAAATTTTTGTTTTAAACTTAAAATTTATTCCCCAAGGCAGACATTGAATTTTACTATAAACTTTAATACTTCGCAATTTTATTACAACTTAAAAGTTATCTCCTTAAAGTTTGCAATATTTCCATCTTTATTGTGATGATAAATCATTTTCGCATAACATTGAAGTTTTATGATTAAAATTTATTAAATTATCAAAATGAATAATGTTCCGGAACCTATTTAAAAAAATTAAAATAAAAAGTATCTAAAATTGTATATGTACATCTAAAGTTTCAATTTTAAGTGACACCTTCTGACGCAACAAAGTTTTTTCTACTTTGTTTTATCTTACAAAATGAAAATATTTATGTCATAATATATGGTAAATTAGATACTTTGGAAAATTTTTTATCACAAAATGTACATTCATACAAACTCGTAGTAAAAGTTCGTGCTTTGTATGAAAAGAAAAAATATTAATATTTACGTAATTATTTCGAGTTGAATATAGGCAAACCTGTGGTTAATAAAAAATGCAAGTGATTTTAAATGAGTCAGTTAATAATGTACTAATATTAAATTGAATAAGTACCTTATCTTGGAAGCATGAAATATAAACTTTAAAGCCCTAGAATCAAAGGTTTGTGTTCAACACTTGCAATGTTTTGAGCCAAGACTTGATAAAAAGGATTGATAGTAAAAAAAAGAATGAATTTACTTTTGGGGTTTGTGCACTGCGGCCTGCAAGATCTATTTTGCCCCTAGTAAAAAAATACAAATGAAAATAAAAGAATTAACGCTTTTGAGGAAATTGTTTAACATCCTTTTAATTTCTCATTCACAAAAATAAATCTGTTTAAAAAATCTTTAGTGAATAAAAATGTTAAATATCAATTTACCAAACAATAGTTACAGAAATATTTTATTGTTTATTAAAATATTTATTTGAATTCTTAAAACTGTCTCTCCAAGAATTGTCCTTCAAATAAACCTAGTCCTGCAAAAAGTTCCTGATGTGCATCTGTTCTCGAGGAAGGCCAATCTTCATCTGCTATAAAATATGGGATATTGTTTCTCAGCATTTGGTGCGTGATTTTGACTTTGTTTCCAGGAGCAGAGTTCTGTTGAAAGATCCATGATCTCCATTTAAAAGAGTATTGGTTAAAACTTTCACCTCTAACACATCTTCGTTATATGCCCTTGCATGCTTTTTCACACTTTTTTCAAAAAACTAAAGGGGGATTTGAGACTCCCCAACAAACAATTTCTAAAGTCTGATGGTGGCCACTTTGAACTCTTTTAGAGCAACTGTTTTGGCTTGAAATGATGATCTTATAAGAAAACGATGTTTTTCTGCCCTCTCGCGTGATATTTTAAAAGTTTGTTAAAGGGATTCTTAGGCTTTCATGTCCAGATCATTCCTTATCAGCCTATAATTGAATCTCGTGGATTTCGCTAGATTCGTTCACGGAATGCTTGAGCGTGGACGACCAATTCTTGTCCTGTACTCAACCTACGAAGATTTAGTAAATCAAGAGTCTGGTTTCTTTATTTGTCAACTGTTCTGTTTTATTAGTAAATGGGTTTTTTCCAGCAAGGCCTGCTTGAAGTTTTGTATCAGAACTCATGGCAGGACTACGGAAGTATCACTAGAATCAGTTATGCACGAAATGTCCGATCAAGCCCTTTGGAGTCGTAGGGGCATTGCCCGAGGTGCGCATCATGTTCCAAAATAAATTCTAATAAACAAACTGAAATTTGACTAGAAAGTATTCTCGTCGAAAACCGATAAGTTTTTGTTTTCGGTTATAAAATGGCATTTAAGATATTTTGTAACACTATCTTTAATACTACTTATTCTTACTTAAATGTATTATTTATCATCGATAGTTCACTTAAGACAGTTGAAATAAAATTAAAAAAATAAATTAATCTTGCTCACTCTGGCGTATACTTACTATTTCAAATGAAAATAAAATATGATTCAAATATCTGAAAACAACTATCATCAATTCATTGAATGGTTTATTAAGTTTTAAAATATTTATTTATTTATAAAATGTTTCCTTTTATGTATGTCAGAAAAATTAATATTTATTTAGGTTAAAGAAATTTATTGTTTTTATTTTATTATTAGTAACTTAGTTTCTCTCATCTAAATCTAAAATTTTGTTTAAATTCATATAAATTATACAATATGGAAATAGTATTATACTTTTGTGAGTACATGAGGAAGGATTGCATTTTTTTTTCTATTTACTGTTTTCAGTGCTATAAAAATGGCAACAAAATATATACAATACCTCGTCAAGGATTCCATCCAACTTCCGTGACAACAAACTCCACACAAATTATTGTGTAAACGAACGTGTCGTTTGTGTTACAAAAAGGATTACAAAAAAATAAAAAAAAATAAATAAAATTCAAGCAGATTTATATAAAATGTAAACAAAATGAATGTTAAGCTTTTATAGAGTGAATTTAATAAAGTATAAATTGATATACCTAGTCTGATTATTTTAAATTTTGTTTATTAATATTAATTCATTGTTAAGACAAACGGTAAACATTTAAAAATCCAGTCAGACAAAAGCAGAGAGAAAATATTCCACGATTAAAATTAAATTGTTGATAAATATTTATTGTTCGGTTAGAGAAATTTATTTTTATTTTTTCTTGTTTCATTCGAATTTCATATAATGAATATCATCATAGACCGTTTATTACATACTCGAGATTCACTTTTTAGCAATCCATAAATACACCATGATTTTAGTTTTTTTTTTGCAATTTATTATACATTAAACACATTTACTCTAATTGTTATATGTTTATAATTTACATAAATGAGGAACGAGCAAAATATTATATGAAACCTTGAAACACCCACTTATTATTTGGCCAAATATCAATATCGTACATTGTCCCGACCTCAATTTCACTCTCAGAAAATCTTTTTAAAAATATCTATAATTATCTACTATAACCTCCTCAATTGAACACCTTTTAATCTTGACCAAATAAAAATACTCATAAAAAAAAGATACAAATGAAAAATTGTTATAAGGTCGTGATGTGCAAAAAATATCTTAGATACAAAAAAAAAAAAACACAATAAACATAATTGAAATTTAGCGAGCAAATAGAAATAAGAAATCAATGTCATTTTTTTTTTCTTTATTAAGAGTTTGTATGAGCATACAAAAAAATCAATTCCCACAATCAAACCTATGAGATGTATAGTATATAGAAACTATGAAATATGATTAACCTGTGCCAAGTTATGATATTGTTATGATTTCATAATAATTTACAATTATTATTTTTCAATATTCAGCTTCTTTTTTTTTTTGGCTGTCAACACACTCAAATGTCAAATGCAAATATATCACACACTTAGTTTTGAGCACATGCCAAGGTTGAGTTACAATTTATTGCCAAACGCAGAAAAATTAAAAAAATAGGTACATTCTTTTTTTCGAATGCAATATTGTAGCTTCTTTTTAAGTGTTCTCATTAAGTGACTTTTGAGTATTTGAAATTTGAATTCTACACATCAGGTACGAGTAAATCATCAAATATGGTATTATTAGTATCTATTGAATATTGGCCTCCTAAAATCAAAAATGAATGAAATAAATCAATTCAAGGAAGTTTAACTCTTCAAATGATTTCTCATATTTAAGTAGGTACTTACGTGTTTGATTTTGGTGGTCAAACCGAAAATAAGCAAAATTGAAAGTTAGTAGATTAGTAGTCAGATTCTTCTTTCCTGATTTGTCAAATTGTGGTTCAATCTTAAGATAGAACATTCTTTTGACATTGTTACCAAACAAACCTAACTTAACGAAGAAAACAGTTTCAGCAAGAACATAACAACTGTCATTTATATTGATATTATATTGTTATAAAAACAGTGGGTTTTAATTTATATATAAAAAGAAGTTAATAATATTAATATTAAGTTAATAATAATAGACTTTTTTCGAATATACCGCTGGAAAGTTTTGCAGGAATCCAATGTATGAATAGTTAGGCAATTACTTATTTATTGAAAAAGTATTTTAACAGCTGATTAAATACTATGTCAAATTTTTTAAGATGACGTACATGAAGAATCTCTATGTGAGTTGAGAGAATTTGGGTACGTTCAATGGGAATATTTTAATCATTTAAAGAAAACTTAGTTTGGCGTTTTTGACAGCCAATTTCAGTGTCTAAGACTAAGGTTTTGTAGATTGAACCATCTGTCTGTGTTTTAACTTTCGATGGAATTTGGTATTAAGTATTTATTTTAACATATTTTATTAAAAATGTTTTTATTTTTTATGTTAACCATTCTACCCATTAAACTGTCAAAAAAAATCTTGCAAAAGAATATGTTGATAAGTCAGAGATAGGGTAAGTTCATAAACGTCAGCCTAACTAAGGACTGCGTTATATGCGTTCATAATGTCAGATTTTCGATCGGACTAACCTAGGCGAACTGCAGTACCTACCGTTCTTAAACGTCATTCTTTCGTCTCGTGCAGATTGTGGAGCTTAAATTTGTTGGCTGCAGAAAGGGCGCAATTTTATAAAATTGTTTATAAGCCATCAAAAAGCACGAATCAGAACAGATTGCAAAAAATTTAAGTTATTGTAAATATTTTTTTTTTTTGATATAAAGTAATGTAAATTATTATTTTTAAAGGCATGATAAAAGTGCTGTAGGTTTTTTTTAAGCCTAAAAATGTTTTCGTTATAATTTTATTTTTATTTTTTCTTTGCAAATTGTTCGTTTCAATTAGAATTTATTTAGCAGTTATTTTTCTCTGACGTTTATGAACTCTGTTTACATACAAATTGGCCTATTTCAGACCTTTTAAATTACTGCAGACATTCTGCAAATTGTGTGCGTTCAGATTTTCTGCGTTTATGAATACACCCATAATCTTGAGTTCTCACTTCAAGTTCAGTAAGCTAGCTTTGAGTTAAACTTGAAAATTCCTGTCAAACGTCACGTTTTGTGAAGTTTTGCATAATTGTTAGTCGTCCATTTTTTTCGTTCATTTGACAAGATGATATGACACTTCATGTCATTTTTGTCCCCTATATTTTTGTAAACATATTAATTCTTGTATATTTAAATAAAATTTAATGTGCTTTTCCGCGTGATTTGACGTGGACATCATATTTAATAAAAAATAATTTATAAGCGTATTTGACGTGAGCTGTCATTTGAGTAGGTTAAAGCCCGTTTTAGACGATCAGTTCTGTTTCAGTTAAGCTATCTGTTAAGATTTCAGTTAAACTGATGTCTAAACACAAAAATTGAAACGTTTAACTGACGATTGAACTGAAAACTGATCGCCTAAAAGGGACTTAAGGAAGTTAAAAATCTATGTTATTTTAAAAATTATTTACTGTTATTTTGTTTTTAATGCTTCGGGACTGAGAAAAATCCAGCAAATTAAAAATCATTAAAATTCGCCCATTTGTTTTTGAGTCGGTGTAACTCATCAGACTTTGTTCTAGGATGCCATTAATGGCTATACATACTTGCATTCTAACTTCAAGAACTTCAAGTCCACTGCGGAGCATTAGTATATGTAGGTGTTGTCTTACCCGTGGGCCAAAGGAAAAAGTCTGAAAGTTTTATATCCCCATATCTCGGTAGCTCATTGGGAGCACCTCTTGTTGAAAATAAACGTCGGTCGTACCTTTACTGTAACTAGAAATATCAAACCTTCAAAAAAATAAATGGGTGTTGAAAATCTAAAAATAAAGTATATTACTACGTCTCTTTTATTTTAAAGTTTCTCTATGTTTAAAACTGCAAACTTTTAGAATTCCGATTTCTTCATTGTTAAATCTGAAAACTACTTTTCTCACGGTTTTAAACTCAGATATTTTAAACTTCACCAGTATTCGAAGGTACAAGGAGGTTAGGGGAATACTTTTTTTTACTATTCTAGCAGTTTTCATAAATTTGATAATAATTGTGACTTTTGGTTCTGAAGTTAGAGGGGCTTGAAAATCGGCTTCTTTTGTCAAATTTTGTTTATTTACTTTCCATCATTTATCGGCGCCAAGCAATACCAACTTTTGTGTAAACTTTACAAAATAAATAAAAACAAGAAGTAAAAAAAATTAACAACAGTTTCTCTTCACGCGTTTCTCTAAATTAAAATGTAAATAAACTAATTGATAAGATTCTTTTCACATACATACACATGTACGTGTATCTCTTATTTCTACACGCGTCTTTCGTAAAAATGCCAATTAACACGATATAAACTAATTTTCAGTAACTTTTTTTGGCCTTAAAATAGCTTTTAAAAAATGTTATGTATATATTTTGAATGACGTTTGCTGTGATGTCAATACAATAATTCATTTTTATGGCCAAAATATAAATATTATTTTGCTTAGATACATTTTTAAAATACAAAGGAAAAAAAAAAAACACAACCAGCTGAACAAATGTTCCGAAGTGTTTTTCTGGAAATCATTCTGTTCCGAAATTTAATTATTGACAAAACAAAAATATGAATAAAATTCGAATGACGTTTAAATCTCTAAGAGATGTATATACATCAAGATTGAAAGTGTGGCATTATAATAATTTGGTTTGATTATCTTCAAACGTTGTTTTAGTAATATTTTGTTGTTTCAGAGAATAAGTACTTATATTTGAAAATATATATGTTTTTTGAACTGCGTATACATTTCCAAGAAAGTTAGTAACGATATTATGTGTTAACTTATTTTACGTAAAATAATTTACACGTTTCATTTAATAGTCAATATAATTTGTTGCACTAAAATTAGCTTCAACGTATCCAAAAGATACATTATCATTATCACAATGAAGTGTGATTTTATATCTTTCATAAAAAAAACGATAGTCGTTGGATGTGAAGTTTATTTTAAGTACCAAATCAAATTTATTATTAACTCATAAGAAACTTTTTTTTTAACACGTATCCCTAAATTGTGTAATATATTTTTTGTTGTTGTATTTTTACAGATAAAACCATCACTTCGCCGTTGACCCGGGTGCAAAAAAAAGAAAAGAAATAAACTTACCGTGGACCATCTTAAGTAGCTATATACACTCCAGTTCTTTTTGGCCAAGGCGTTAAACCTTTAAAGAGTTTTTATAAAGGAATAACTTTAAAGGTAAATATTTGAAAAAAGTTTATTTTTGTTATATTTTATGTTTTATGTATTCGATTTGACTTAACTTAAGTTTTGTTGTTTTTTTTTCTCATACGCTGTTGTTAATTTGTCTAGCAGTTTTTAAATTAGCGAGTTAGATTTACATTTGCTAATAAATTTACCTTGATTAAATCTGGAGCAACATGATTTTGTTGTTTGTTAGGTATATTTAAACAAAAAACGGGAAAGTTATGACAACACAAATTTACTAAGTAACTGCTAGATCCGTAAGTGAAACATAACAGTATGATTGCAAGCAATGTGTTTTTTAATTTTTTTATGAAAGTATGATTAATTTACAGTCGATTTCTTGAAAGTATGTTTATTCCTAGAGCTCATAAAAATCATGCAGTAGATCTTTAATAGTTATATTAGTTCTTAGTATTCAAATCAAGTGATTTCTTCATAAAAATTATAAATTCCAGACCTTCAAAATTGATACTTAGTATTTGCTTAATTTAAATTGAAAGTAAATACTTTAATTTCGTGGCCGTTGAGAAACTCAAATAAAAGAGATAGCGACTTAAAAATTCATTTTTCAAATACTTTAAGAATAGAGGAAAATTTAAAGAATGTCCTTATACACGGTTTTTCAAAAAGAGGTGTTATTTTGATATTCAAAGAAAAATGCCATTTTTGAGATATTGTATCCCATTAATAAAATGGAAAACTATATCAGTCAAATGGACCCCTCGGCTACGCTTACAGAACTGTATCCTTTTCATGAAATTGTCCATCATCAAATCGCAAAGTGGCTGCTGTATATGACCTCAATAGCTTCACGAATTAAATCTTTGATGTCTTCAATAAACACTGAACTGTTAGCGTAGACCTTATCTTTAACTTAGTCCAAAAGGAAGAAGTCGCTAAGTGTTAAATCACAAGATCTCGAGATCACCCCTTCGAGAGATAACACGGTTCCGAAACATTTCCCGTAAAAGATCGATGGTTTCATTGCTGGCGTGACACGTAGTGCCGCTGTCTTGTTAAAAGTAAACTTTGTCCAGATCAATATTATCCAATTCCGGCCATTAAAAATCATTAATCATCTCTCGATAGCGCAAAATCAATTCACGGTAACTGTTGCTCCAGCCTCATTTTCCAAAAAATATGCTCCAAAGACTTCACCTTGGGTTTTCCGATCCCCAGATGCGACAACTTAGCTTATCAACGTATAGCTATCTAGGTGGAAATTTGGGATGAAATTCATAGTGCGAATGTTTATAATGAATTTTAATAATTTCAATGCGTTGTTGAAGCCTGTATCGTTCCATTTTTATTTCTACATGTCAAATGTCAAAAAAAAAAATACAGCTTCAAAAGTGAAATCTCTCGAAAACCTTTTATTTAGTACAACCGATCCGTCTTTTTAGCCATATTTTAGATTTTTTGATAATAGAGAGATCTTTTGGAAAATTTTAAAAATTGCCCATTTTTTACTGAAAACTTTTTCCATTTCAATAGGATTTAAAATAACATCATTCACAACTTTATTGGTGTAGTATAATTTACTAGTATTTGCATGTAAATAGTTTGTCAGGAAATGAAACTTCAAAAACCTTAAGTGTTAAATTTCAGGTCACTTTAGACAGATAACATGCAATTTTGATTTACAAAATTTATAAGTTATTTTATCACACGAATTGTTCAATTTAAAGTTCAAGATGCTTCTGAAACCACAAAACACGCTTTTTAAATAATAATAATAAAAAAAACGTTTTCACATAATTTTAATTTTCCACTGAAATAAGTCTTAAGTTAGCGAACAAAATTTTGATTGTGATATTGGTTGACATCCAAATGTTTAATTAAATGCTTTTGAGTTTCAAAAATTGTTTAAAAGCTTAAATAGATTATTTGTTGTTTAGCATTTCAACAAATAATAGATTTGTAGTGGAAACATTGATTTTAATTCGAATTATATGTTTAAAAAGTCTATGTACATCCAGAGAGGATTAACAAATTTAACGTTATGGCTTTTTCAGAAATACATATAAGCTTTTTTTTTTTTATTTTTGTATGTCCTTTAACTTCTCATATTTTAACCCCCTTTGTAAAGGAGGCACGATAATTAAGATGGATAGCCATTAATGTGGGGGTACATTAGAATATCAATATTTTAAAAACCTGGTCATAGATTTTACGAATACTCATAGTTTTATCAATATTTTGATCCAATGATTAAGATTCAAGGATTCAAGCAGTTATCCGTTTTGCCAATTTGTCTGCCATTTCAAAATATAAATTCTTGCTGAAGCTTTGACTTCGTGAGACAAAATGATTGTTACTTTGCTGTCGATCAAAGATGTTAATATGTTTGTTTAAATTTCTGTGAAAATTTAATATTTAATATTTAAATGAAAGGTTAACTAACGAATCCTTTATGTGATTATTATGAAATAATTTTTAATTCATTATAAGTACGTTTGAAAAAACTTAAAATCGATATGCATCCCCTATTTCCTCTTAATTTCATTCCACCGATGCAAGAGTTAATTTTGATTTCCTGTAAATAAACCACTGATCCATCTATATAAATATAATTTATTCCCACGTGTCAATTATAAAAACCAAAAGCAATAAACTTCCCTTTGAATTTCATCAAAAAGTGATGAATTTATAAAATCCTAAAATAAATGCAATTCGCTAAATGTTATCTAGTTTATTGCGATTTCCATTTAAATGAAATTTTTAATCATAAATCATTCTAAATACCACGTCAATTATCTATACTCGTATACCATATAATCAATTACTCATTCTATCTAAGGCAATGTCTCAATAAATCTAATCAGATAATAATTTGAAATTAAAAATAAAAAAAAAATCCCATACATATTAAAACAACTTTCTTAGGAAAAAGTAATAAAATTATTATCGAAGAAAATTCCTATGCTAACACTCTATGTTCTAGATTCTAATATTGGCAACAAAGAGGGGGGTAGAATGGCGCGGTTCGTCGTCGGTCGTCGGCACGGCCGTGAGATCGATTAAAAGCAACAATATAATTATCTCTAACTGGCGCCATTAACCGCTCGAACAACCCATCACATTAGAAATAAATTAATGTATTGCTAATTCTTGTTTATTTATACTCTTTTTTTCCGCCCAAACCGCCACAATAACAACAACTCGATACCGATAATGTGCATGCAACGCACGGTCCACTATGCAACAAAAATGACTTTGAACTTGCTTTTGAAAAACTTAAATGTCACGTGAATTCCTTTAAACGATCGACACAGAGTAACAATTTAAGTGAAAAATCATTGAAAAACAAATACAAAACAAAAACAACAACAACAACAACAAACAACTTAAAAGAAGCTTTCCCAAACAACAATCATTTTTATACATACTTTGAATAAAAAGATACAAATAAAAAAAACACCCTTAGAATTAAATTAGTGGCGCGAGTGGGGTGGCTTAAACGATCTTATTTTTTTTTTTGTAGTTGCTGTTGTTGTTGTTGTTGTTGTCATTTTATTTTACTCACACTTGCATAAATGAGAGAATTTAGCGCCTGCGCTTGACATGGTTCCGCACTCGGTCAATCTAAAATGAACATGAAAGTCTTCGGGCTTAAATTGCATGATGGATTGCTAAATTATAATGTTATAAATTTTTTTCTCTATTAGAATAGAAGTCACTTTATAGGGTGCTGTTAGTTTTGTGGCTTTTTGATCTTGAACATTAGAAAAACTAACTTTAAACTTTTTATTATACGTTACATATCTCCCAAAAGAAGTTGATTACACAAAATATGCCTTAAATCTTAACAAGTTAGGAATATAGGATTCGAGTATCATTTTTGAAATAACTTCCTAGATTCTAGGGAAGAAATTCGATTTTTTGTTCTATCCTAGAACTATGACAAGAATTTGATCATCACATTTAATTTGAATTTCATCTTATCTCTAAACAGGTTAATTTCCAGTAGCACTTTTTCAATACTTTTCATCTACAGATCTGGAGTTCCTCAAGGTAGTCATTTAGGGCCAATTCTTTTTTCTTCGAATCTGGCAGTTATATACAGTTTTGACTCGCATGGTTCAACCCCTCACTGTCCCACCTAAAAGTTTTTACGGGTACTGCTACTTGCGAGGAATTGACAAATTTTTCTAGGGTCATTTTTAGCATAAAAAGTGCTTTTCAAAAACAAGCCGTTCGGATTCGACATAAAACTGTATTTCTAATCGATCCCTGACATTACTTGAGTTGTTTGTAGTTTGTCCAAAAACAAAACGAAAACATGTACAATATCACAGATGTATTCAATACGGCTGCGTCACTTTTACCAATGTCACTGAAGCTGAAAATTTTTCTTATAATGTCAATGACAGATGTGGCAACTTTGAAAAAAAAGATAAATCAAATCGGTTGATTGCGAGAGCGTCACACGGTGGTGATTTGGGGAACTTTTTGGCTTACTTATAAATCAACAACCCAAGTTCTCCAGAGTGCTAACCTTCCAAGTTGAATTGAAAGATCTTACCAGCATCCTTGTCCATTGCAAAGGAATCAGCAAGTAGTTCCCCCTGTAGATCATCGAAATTAAGCATCAGTAACGGTATTTAGTAGACAACCTCTTTGAGAGTGAGTAACCTTTCGTGAACTGCTGTCCTTCTATTGTGTACCTATCGTAGTCTTGTGTTTTATCACCTGATAGGCCAAACCGCTATGTTGCAGTGTCTCTACTCCGCATATGGTCATGGCTTCCGTCTTATAACGTTACATTGTACGTGTTTTTTCCTTATTACTAGAAAAAGTGCAATGCTCATCTGATTTTTAAACATACGTCTGAAAGATCTCTTCAAAATCTAATTTTTGTAGAAAAAAGTTTTTAATTATCTCTTTTAGATTTTTAAATATTGCCCTCCGAATTGGCTGATAACGTTACATTTTTTGGAAGCAGCTGTTGAGGTTACTGGACATATTTAAAGAACTCTGCGAAATTGGTGTGCTAATTAATTTTTTTTCTTTTAGAGAATTGAGATAAAATTCCAATTAACAGTTCACCATTTTTTGTTTAAGAAAAAGTTATGTTTGTATGTGTTATTTGAGGTCAAATGTGTGTCTTATAACGTTACAGAAAAAAGTCTTATAACGTTACCTTCCGAATTCTTGTATGAAAATTGGTGAAAATATGACTGAAAGGAAAAAATCTAGTAAAGTATAAACAAGAAAACAAATTTATATAAAAAAATAATTTATATACAATAAGGTACTACATTTTTTGTTATAACGTAAATGGGCGGATAAAAAAGCCAAAATATTACCGAAAGGTCCAAAAAAATTGATTTAAGAAATTTTATGATTGGAATCGACACCAAACATCATTCTATGCAACACAACAAAAACTTCTCCAAAATTCCCATTTTTGTAAAATCGTATTTTAAGGGGGGAGGGTGGGTGGTGGTCCAGGTAAAACAAACTCATTTAATCGTTTTAGTACACCCAAATCATATGATACATGATTTTAGGGTAGCTTTCGATGCTTAATCCATTAAAACCAAAATCAAAGAAATTGGACAACCCTGTAAGAAGTTATAGTCCTTTACAGTAAATATTGTGTTTTTTTAGAAAAGCAGGTAAAATATTTTTAAAATTAATTTTTCTTCGTCAAATTTGAAGCAGATAAATAATTTGGCATATAAATAAAGAATCAAGACAGTTCACTAATATATTTGAAGTCCAAGAACGTCTTAAACTTAATCTTCATTGACTTTAGCAAAAAATGTCTTATAACGTTACACATCCTTAACTATTGTTTAAATGAAAATGGTCGCTTTATATATATATTTTTTTTTAGTTTTGTTAAATAAATACAAAATACTCAATAAAATTCTAAAAATTCAATTTCTAAAACTTTCATATGAAAAGTAAAAAAACTTTTAAGGAATTTTGTCTTATAACGTTACACGAATTTGGTTATTTAAAATTTACAAACTTGAAACTTCTTTTTTGACAAAAAAATGAGATATTCAGGTAAGGTAAGATCTTTTCTTGAAAACTTAAGTGTATTCAAAAAAAATAAATTATTAAAAATTATATAAATTACCTTTTTACGAGCACTTGAATTTCCGGTCATTTTTAAAGAGCTCAACAGCCTGACTTTAACTGTGGCTTAGAAATGTTTATACTGTTGATAATGATATCGATCGTTCCTATGAGATGTATTCTCTCAAAAAATGAGCATAATAGCGGTAAATTCTAAAAAAAAAAAAATGCCACTCGGTTTCATTTCTCGAAGCCATATGATCATATGTTTTGTTTATAGTAGTATAGTGTGTAAAGGATTATCAAAGGAGAATTGGGATTTCTTTAATTGCATTTAATAACTACCATCCCTCAGTGTCTTGATTAAGCTGTAGTTAGTTATTTAAGACAGAGCCAAAGTTCTCCACTATTTTTATACTTCGCCAAACAAAAACAAAAATTCGACATATCTTTATTTTGTCGGCATAAATTTCGAAAGAACAATTACCTCAAAAAATTATTTTAATTGTGTTCTTGGATTAAAATTGATACAGGATAACAAATAGTTCACTTTAAGAAAATCAATGAATTCTGACAGTTCCTAGCAGTTATGTACGTACCTACTTCTTTTTCTCTCAAGTCCTGATATAAATGTCCATAATAAATTTTGATTATTTCTTTTTCCTCATTTAGCCTTATTCGGTGTAATTATGTTCTCTCGATTTGTCCTAGATATTTTTTGGAATTACTAACACGTCACAAACCCAACCGAGTCGGCCCAATTTATGTCCTTCTGCTATTTATTATGTCGACGTTTGTTAAAGGTGTGGTGTTTTACTTATAGAAGACGTCAATAAGCCGACCTATTAAAGTTTCATGTTGCTGTAAATATTACAGTTCACATGTCATTAATAAACAATTCTCTTCTACAGGGTGGTCTTAAAATTGAAAAGCGTTAACACTACACAAATCTAAAAGTACGTAGTCCTGAGGATTATGTTACCAGGATTCTGGGAATAAAGTCGATATGGAGTGCTAGGTTCTTACCATCGATTTTTCTATAGCTCTGTAAAACAAACGTCAAATTTTCTTCCTGTCAAATTGTTGTTTCTTTTCGATTTTTAAATAAGTCGCAAACACCAAAGTTTATTATGAGGAATTTTGTTTTATGTTGCATCCGCGATACCCTGTATCGTTATAACTGTAAGCATACATAGAAGAAGGAAAATCAATTAAAGAAAATATCCCATCAACCTCCTTCTTCAGCATTTTCCCACCATCAATTACATTCAATGCTTTAGCATTTTATAGCCTTGAACTTAGAAAATGAGTTTTACCTATAAAGTCATTCATTTAATTGAGTGTAATTTGACTGTCTTGCCGTTTTGACTGTTTTCCAAAAGTTACATTTCTTCGTTGGTTTATGGTTTAGACTTTCCGCAATTTTTCGACGGATATTGAGTACTGTAACTAATGAAATTTTAGATACTCACGAAGGTTATAGATGAATGTTTTCGGTTTAAGTAATTAATTAATTTCAAGTAAAAGTTCGACTCGAAAACTCCTACGATAAAATAAACTCGTAAAAATGTTAATAATTGTCAATGACGTCTATTAACACCTGCAGCTGCATTGTTTTGTGTGCATTTAAAAAAACGTGTAAAAATTCTGCTCACGCATTTAAGATACAAAAAAGAGGCCCAAACACCTCCGCCTGCAGCTGATGTATTGTGTCGTGTGTTTTAAATATTTTGACAGCTATAACGTCACTCTGTCTCGATTGTGTTTAGCCAGTAACTCAATAGTTTCTTTTACCATTACAAACTTTGAACTCCATTAGTTGCCTGCGAAATCCTGTGGATCGTATTTAACTGATACGTTCCACAATCATGTTCTTTTCAAAATAAAGTGATTTTCAGATATCAGTACAAATTTGTAATTCCCAATTTCGTTGATTTCATAGGGTATGCGCCCAATTGTTTGTCCCACAATTCTCTCGGTATGTTTTTTTGTTCGGATTTAAAATTTCACTTGTTGCAAAAAAAAAAAACACTATCAGCGGGCATTGTCAGTTTAGTTTGAGACTCACTATACTCGTACCTATTACCTGCGTCATGGTCACGATATACATTTTATAGCATGTTAAAAAAGAAAAACAACACAACACAATTTCAAGCCGTCTCCATCGCCATACAGCTGAGCTGAAACATTTCGGTCGACATAAGAGGAACGTCCACGTCGTCGGTCGTCGTTCATCGTCGTCGTCGTCGTAGTCGTATAGTCGCAGTCGATGTCTCCTCGAACATAATTATTGCAAGTTTACTTCACTGTACCGTACTCGTACATTTGTATGTAAATTTTCCGCTCTGAAACGCGCGCCATACATATGAGATAGACGCTTACTTCTGAGCGGTCGGTGGTGATGGTATAATAGTGATGGTGCGGACAACTGCGGCGCAGCGCGCAACGCGGCGGCTAGCGGCTACTTCGACCGCAATTAACATTCATGTTATGATGGTGTACTTAAATAGTGTGTAGAAAAGTCCGTGGCCAATAGTCGATTTGTTTTGGTCACTAGCATCAGATAAAAAATTAAAAAAAAAAAATCTTCCCAACAATATAGAACGCGCAAAGTCGGTCGAAGTGACAACGACGTTCCCATAGTTACCTATACCTAACCTCTGTACCTGTATATACCTTATCTATGACATCAATATTAACAATTGTGTCCTATTCCTTCGCATAGATACAATATCTATTAAGTTTCAATATTATATTTGATTTTGGTGTTTAATGATTTGTTGTTAAATTAAATTGCCATAAAAAAGAAGAAAAAAAAAAAAAACTTGTAGGAGTGTGTTAATTTATCTGTTTTTTGTTGTTTTTTTTTTTTTTGTTTTTTTATTCGAATTCGAATTTAAATGTTGACGAGTTGGGTTGGTTACACGCGCACTCCCAATTTTTAAGAACGCATATCATAACATGCCCGCTGATTCAGACAATTCTTGAGTGTATCTTCTTTGTATCGGTCAGTGTTTACTCAAAAACAAAAAAAAAAAAAAAACGTAACAGTATTTAATGAATATATCAAGTATCACAAGTACTTATGTCAAAATATACAAATCCGCGGAAGTTACGGAATATAATCGGTGATTGATTGGAAAATCTCAGTTGTAGAAGTCCTCAGATAGTGCGCGACTGGCTGCGGTCAATTCCAAAAGTATATTTTGAAATTCAAAATCAAAACAAAAAAACAAAACAATCTTATAAGTGTTTTTGAAAATTTGTGTGTTTTTTCTTGTAAATGTAGTTGTTGTTGTTTTGAATAACAAAACTTACTTAAAACAAGTAGTGCGTGAGTTGTGTGGATATTTGTATAGTGGTAACTTTATTGGCATCAGCTTCTGTATAATCCCCTTCGAAAAGGACATGAAAATATTCGACGTCTTATGTTTTAAACAAAGTTTGTTATTATTCTTTTTTTTTTATTTTCTTTTTTATTTGTTGTTTTTAAATTAATATTTAACATTTAAAAATAAATCGAGCACATATTTAACACAAATCATGCTTTTGTTACTAAAAGATTGTGTATCATTTTCAATGCATTCATTTAATTTTTTTGTTTATATTTGAAATTCAAAAATTTCCGGTCAATTTTGTGTAGACAGCTGTGGCCTAAAAAATAGCAACACTGATTACCTTTCAATAGAACAGTTTCTTGTACTTAAATAGCAGTTGCTTTTCAAGAATAAACTTTAATATACTAACGGTAAATGTATTCCAAACTTAAATCAATAAGGGATTTTATGAGAAAACAAAAGAAATGTGTCATACATGATTGCCAGGTTTTTTTTGTTGTTAACTTAAAAATGTAAAATTTATTGTTAGAACTTTCGAAGTTTTTTAATTTGACGTTTAAATTTGATAAATGTCATTATTTTAGAAAGGGAAAGTTCCCGATAAACAGTTTTGGGGTGCATTCAGGTTTAATATGTCGATGGACCTGTTCAGCAAATTCCAATAAATAGAATATTCAAGTAAACATAAGAAAAAATGTAATTTTTATTGGAAGGCGAAAAAAAAATTATTTAAAAAAATAGCGTATCTTATAAATTAGCTAGTCAAAATAATAAAAACATTTTAACCAAATCTCAAAAATAATTCAGGCGAAGTTTTTAATTTAACTTTTCATTGGGAATTTGTTATGAAGTTTAAGTAAAGTGATACACTTCAGTGAAGTTTAGTTTTTTAGCGATGTATTTTAAGAAACAAAACTTATAAAGAGAAATTACTTAAGTAATTAGACTTTCTTGTCAAATGCTATTTTAAGAATCAGTGGCGTTTGTTTTTGAGTGCAATAAACCAAATTTGGCAGCTGTATTCCAACTTTTATTGTCGCTGTCTAAAGTGTTCAGTAAAGTGAAAGATTTCAAATATCGAATAGGTATGTGTTTTAATTCAGTTAAAACTTTTTAAAGCTTTGTAATTTTAAAAATCCACTATACGATCCAATTTTTTCTTCAAAGTTTCTGTTTGGTACTTAACTAAAAAGGAATCTTTCATGTCATCAAAAGATCTGTAAAGATATTTTAAGAACGCAAGTGAGCACTAGAACGGTTCGGATCCTTAAGCTCTAAAAAGATCTTATAAAGATGGACGAATAAGTCATATGTAACCATACTACAAAATTTTCGAATTGAAATTATGCCCTTAAAAGACCTTTCCCATAACAACTTACAAAGTTAAGGAAGCTCTTAAAAAAGAACAAATTTTATGGTTTGGAGAGGTCTTCTCATTGCATGAGACTACGCCAAACTAGTCTTTTGCTAGTCTCGTCAAAATAGAAAATTTTCAGTCGCTTCTAGGTATCGGTATCAGTCTCGATGTCGGTCTCGTATATTCTTGTCTCAAGTTCTTAAACAATATACAAAGATATTAATATCAAGCAACTTAAAAAATGTTCTTTTTTTTTCAAAAATTGATTTTTCGGAGAAAAAATTATAATCCATCAAAGTTTGGTGCGAAACTTCGAAATAAATCAGTCAGCTCAAAAGAGATCAATGTGAACGTCGTCAAATGTAAATCTTGCTTTTAAATATTAATTTTAAAACTACAATTAAAAATATGTACCTAAATAAAATACTAACAATTAAATGGTTGATTTTTCTGCCACAAATCCAAAAAACCGTATTTTTAAAATAATCAGTGTTGCTATTATTTTGGCCATAGCTGTTACTATAGACAATGGCCATTTCATTTAAATACATTAAAACAATAGTCCCCCTGCACCTTCCCCGTTACAGTTTTGTACGCTAGCTAGGGTAGATATTGAATGTTTTGTTGTTGTTGTTGTTGGTGTATTTGTTTTACCTTTCATCTTCTATGCGGTAATTGCAATGCCACATTATTGTAATTAGTAAACATTAGCTCTATAATGTTTATAGTTGTTTTGATTTAGGTTTTTTTTTCTTTTTGTATAGTATAAAGATTTTTTCCCACACGGTTGTGGGTTATTTAATGCATTTTTTTTACATAGTAGGTAGGTACAAGTTGTAAAATGTTTAAATAGAAACATGACATTTTCTAAAAATAGATTAATGTTTTTATTTTCTGTTTTTTTTTTTTTTTTTGTAGGTAGAATTTTTTGGTTTTTTTTTATCTGTCAGTTGATTAATGTTGTACAAGTTCAAAATGTAAAGCCAAATATTTGTTGTTTTCAATATGTCTAATGGCATGGTGGACATATGTGCGAAATTTTCAATTTATTTTTGGCATTGAAGTGTGGGGACATATTATTTTCAAAACTAATATTTTTTTGCGTAAGATAAAATATTTTTTTTTGTTTTGATAAATAGCATATTTTATTTGTATATTTACGTCGCAAACAAACATTAAACTTTAAATTAGATTTTAATGTAATATTTTGTAAACAAAGTATGAGTCCGAACAAGTGTGTTTGGCATAGCCAAAAATAACCGAAAACATAATTTTTGTTTTTCAAATGTAATTCAAGACGAAATTCTTTTGATGACTAAAAACTGCGTTTTTTGAGTTTCATATGAGTGAAGGCACATTTTTGTTCAAAATTTTATATTTTTTCAGTTTTGTATTTAAAGTACACTGTCGCATAAATTTCAAATCATACAAAAATTAGACAACTTAAAACTAATTTACAATTCGTCACTAAATAAAAACATTGGTTTTAGCTTCTCGAAAATATTGAATTTATTTTTTATTGTCTTAACAAAATATTTCTGAAATCATATTTTAACTTGTTTTCAAACTTAGAACACATTTTTTAGGGAAGCTTATCACAAGGGTGTCCTTTAAAATAGGTGTTTTTGACGTACATATGTTGTATCGGCTTCAAAATTGTACTTGGATATGTTTCACATTTTGTATCTTAAGCCCTTGTAGCCGCTCATAAGTAGAATTTTTTATTTTTGCTATAACTTAACAGACTTGCACAAGTCCAAAACTTGTTCTAAAAATAAAATTTAAGCAATGTTCGAAATATTTGAAGAACATTTTTGTCGAATTTTTCGATTTTTTTTTTTACAAAATTCTATTAAATTAAAAAAATATGTTAAATTTTCAAACCTTTACTTTGTAACTTAATTTGAATAATCTCATTTGCTTTGCTAAATACTTTATAAGAAATACTGACACATAATTAAATTTATATTTGTTTCAAAAATAATATTTTTGAGTAGATTAAATTATTTATTATTCCCGTTTTTTTATTTCTAATTTAATTGCGAAATTAATATTTTTAACTAAAAACTGCATCATTCTTGCAAAATTAAATGAACACATGTTTCTAAATCTGTTATCTTCGGGAAATTTATTTTTACTGTCAGAATTTTTTTTTTTAATTCTCAATATTTTGTCAATTTTTCAAAAATAATAATCAAAGTGTCAGATTTGCTTGTGCCAATAATATTTAATTTAATAAAATGTTTGTTTTTCTATTTAACAAGTTGTTGCTTTTACATTCAAAATCTAGAGTCTAATGTTTGTATACATTATGTTTTTGTGTGTGTGTATGTAAGTTTAAGTATTTTACATGTTCCTCTGATAAATTCATTTGAATCACTTATTTTTGGAATTCTGATTTAAGATTTTTTGTTCTTTGACATTTCCTGTGTGTTTATTTAACAAAAATATATATCCTGATTTTGAAAGAGAAATATCTTTTTTAACATCTGTCTCCGGCATGAAGTTTAATTTATTTTCTAAAGTGCTTAGGAATTGGCTTGCAACGATTAATGTGCATTTGCAAATGATAATTATGATACAATCTACAAAAAATAACTATCAATGAATTTAAATATGTATTATAATAAAAGTTTTAAACAAAATACGAGTAGTTCTGGAGGTTTCAATCATACCAAATAGTTTTTTAGAGTGATTTTTTGAACTTTAAGTTGGATTCTGCAAAAATTTTGTAACAATCAAAAACTACTGTAAGCTCCAAATAGGTGACTTGAAATAATGTCCAACAAAATAAAACCAAATTCCAAATTTGAATTTATTTTTCGTTTTCAAAAACTTTAAAAAACCTTTAAAAATGTTAACAGTTTTTAAATTGAAAATTTTTTTTTTTTACAAATTATATTTGGAAAAATAATACATATGTATGTTAAAATTTGGACTTGTATAAAAACGCCCAATTTTTCTATTTTTATTTTCACTTTTGACGAAGTTTCGAAAATATGGTCATTTTTGTGTTTTCAACAATTTTTTTTTTTTACTTAAGAGTCTAGTTTGGTTTAAAATTTCGGGATTTCTTTTCGAATTATTGATAAAATATTTTTTTAAAACTAAAACAATTTTTGAATGAAGTTGGAACTAAATTTTCA
This sequence comes from Scaeva pyrastri, assembly GCA_905146935.1. Taxonomy (NCBI): domain Eukaryota; kingdom Metazoa; phylum Arthropoda; class Insecta; order Diptera; family Syrphidae; genus Scaeva; species Scaeva pyrastri. The sequence goes on along the minus strand of LR989927.1, from coordinate 123,669,011 downwards.
AAAATGAAAAATATATGTTTTCAAACATTTCAACATATCCCACACTATCAAGAATGTCTACTGTCTGATAAAAAGTCATTTTGGAAGACGAGCAGTTCAAAACTCTCTTCCCCTCACATTTACACTGATATTGAAAATTTATCGCAAAAATAACAATTATTCATTTTTAATAAACGCTTTTGTCTATAACTTTATTGGTCTGCCAATGTTATCAATGTGTTTCCAATGATGTTTCCTTAAACTATGACTAATATAACTTAATACAAATTTCACAACATTATGCTATAGGTACTTGAAATTTTAATAAAGTATATTGAGTTCCGTTTTCCTCTGTCATGTCCCCAACAATAGTATCATAAGCTAAAATCCACTTTTAATAAATAAAATGAAGTTTGAATACTTAATTGAAATAAATATCACACCACTTCTAATTAATAAATGTTTACGAATGTTGTGACACTCTCTCGAGAACTTTAAGGCGCGCGTGATTGGAAAAAAAGTCACATGAACACAATTGCATAAAATTTTTTATTTAATTTTTTTTTTTTTTTCAAATATTAATTGGCACAGAGATTCTTCTGCAAATTTGTGTATCGACAACGACAACGAAGACGACGATGATGATAAGATTTCATCGTTCCCATATTCTCATTTTTTTATATTATAAGTCTATTATCTCATTTAACCTGAATAATGCCAATTAAGAAAATATGACGCCACCTAAAAACCTCAGAAAAAAAAACTAAAATAAACTTTATTATTTTTTGATTAAAATGAATAACCTTTTGGAAAATGAAATCGAAATGGCGACATGCAAACTTGTGAATCACATGCCACTTGTTCGAGTGTCATATTGAAATTGGCCCTGACCATGGTCAAGATAGTTTTCCTTATCACACATGGTCATTGATGTTTGGACTTGAAAAATAATAATAAATAAAAAATAGGAATATATGTATGTAAGTTTTATTGGACATCAGTAATGTTCTTTAATGTTTGTCATTCATCCAACTTAACGGTAATGCGTGATTAGATTTGTTTTCTAATGTTTTTGATTAACGCAAATGAATTGAATCTTTATACTTGTTTAATTGGCAAATCAATGATTATAATGTCCGTAAATTACTAATCATCATCTTATCACATATTTATGTAAGTGTATGTAAAATAAACATAACCACAAACATGTGAGCTACACACTAAGTTAAGTACACACACTTATCCTTATCTATAGGCGGTGCGGCGCACTAGCAGGTTGGTGATAGATACGTTTTCACACTTTAAACATTGGATCGTTTTGAGTTAGTTTTTGTTGCAAAAGTGATAAATTTTAAACAAATAGATAATGTAAATAAAGGTAGAAGTAAATCATGTCAACCAAATACATAGTTTAAAATTATCATTTAAAAATAAACGTATATAATCTCGATTGACGTGTGAAATTATTCATGCTAAATATAAAACATTACATTGTAGTCTTTTCAAAAAACGTGGGATTCATAAAGATTTTAAAACTTACAGCCTTATTACGGTTGTCAAAGATCAATTAATTGACAATTGAAATATTTTATCAATCAATTGATACATCGGTATTATGAACCCGAGTTGATCATTTTTTGATCCATTGTGAACAAAGATCAAAAATCTATTGTGAATAGTGCCATTTACTTAAGACAGCTGCAAATTTTAGTATGTTTGGGATGGATTGTTGCCTTTTCGTTGGCATTAACTTGTCGTTGATATCTAAAAATACATTAAGGAAGGCTTCTTCCGAAAGTCTAAAGTTTTGAATGAATCTAGAAGCGAGCCAAATTAGTTTTTGTAATGTAATTAAAAAAGATCTTTTATCTACTACATACATATGTTCAGCCAAATCGCGTAATTTTCTTCGAATCTTTGCTTGCTCCAGTCTTTAATTTCATTTTCACCGAAAAATAGTTATAGTAGACATGCTTTTGGCTTTCGCGATCCGTAAAATATTTTATCAACAAGGAATTTGTGATTGACTGAAAATTTGATCAATCAACAAACATTTTGACAACCATAATACCAAGACTGTCAATTTAAATCATTCACAATAGATCTAATTTCTAAAGAGCGTTCACAGTTTAACAAAAATTTTGATTTTTGACAACGATAATACCGATTCATTAATTTTGTTGATAAATATCAAATATCGTATTGATCTTTGAAAACCGTAATAAGTTTGTTAGTTACTGACAGATCATGACACAATAAGGCCAAGGTTAAAGAAATCTTATGTTTCAGAGTTCTTTTGTAGCTTGGTGTTGGTTTGTAATTTTCTTAAAGTATTTTTTGGTTTTGAAATTAAACACGTACAATAGTATCAATTAAATTTATATTGAGCCTTAAATTGGAATGGTTCTAAAAGTTTATATTTTCATTTTACATATACATATGTACTCGTACATATAGGTTTACATATAGGATTGAAGCTGATTACACAAATTTTGAGGTTCAATATTGAAAAGTGGCTTGCTCGAATAAATTCCAGAGGCCCGATTTTTGACCACTTATTGTAACAATTAATGCCGTATATCAGCAATCTCTTCCAAAGCTTCAGTTTTCTCAGGATTATCCGACCAGACAAGTGACTTCAGATAATCTCACAAAAAATTGTCGAGCGGTGTTAAATCGCACGGTCTTGAAGATCAGACCCGCCACAGGCCTACAACGCTAGATAATGCGCTCACTTAAAGCTTCCTTCAATAAATTGAATTTTTCGTTAGCTGTATGGCATATGTAGCGCCCGTCTTTTGGAAACCAAAGGTCGTCCACATCAACATCCTCAGGCACGAAAAGACATTAATCATGGCGTTCCCTATTAACTGTAACATTATGGCCATTAATTTTTGAAGAAATATGAACCAATGATTGCCTCTGTCGATAGAACAGACAAAAAGTGTATTTTTGACTCTCACCAATGGCTTGGGGATTATGATCACTCCAAACACGAAAATTTTGCTTATTAACGTACAAAAATTGCTACGTGCTTGATGGTCGTTCGGCTTAAATTCTTGCAATTCTTGTAAGCCCGAAAACCAAAATGCTTTTCCCAAAATCTTCCATAAAGTTGATAGGCCAGATCCAATTTTTCTTTTTAATTTTTGGCGCTGAACTTTAAGATGATGGATGTGCCTATTTGGTGCCTCCACTTGGCTACTGCGGAAACAAAGTTATATTATTATAATTGTTGGCTAAACCATAGGCTGTGGTCATGGATCATTGATGTTGGCTTCTATCTTGGTTAATATTCTGGTGGTGCATGGCTGGAAAAGGGTGTATATGCCCTTGGTTTTAAGTAACCTAGAAATATACAGGTCTGAGAGCCTAACCAGGGGCAAAACTGGTACTACGGGAGATAGTTCCCGCTGATAAGCAACACATGCTTGTGTTTGTCCGTGCGTTATCCCAGAGTTAGCGGGAACATATGGCTTCAATGAATACCAACCATCTACTAATTGATTCATTGTTGCAAGAGGTGTTAGATAGACCTCACCCTCTAGCAAAGGGAGTCTTCTATGCCTTAACGTAGATTATCAAATTGTACTGGGGCGGTACGATTTGACGGTTTGCTTAGTTCTATAAGAACTTTGCAAAATTCGGTACAAGCAATCATACCAAACTGGGACGTACCCAACGCTTTTCTTGGGACCGTTATACCAGGCACGAACCGCACCATTATTTTGGTAATACGTAAATTTGCACAATTTGCAAACGTTGTTCAGAAGTAAGTCAATTCATTATGAAATGGCAAACCAAACTGAGCATAAATGAAGTGACAGCTGTCAAAAAGACCAACTCTGAAAAAAGTATTGCCAGATTGAAAACCACACGTCTTAAAAAACACTCTTTATTTCCAAAAATCCTAAGAATTGTAAAAATTAAACAAGAATTAAACAAAATTTGTATAAAATGAATTGTATTCTATTAATCTTCTTGATTCAAAAAACTTTCTAAAATCTTAAAAAAATCAATCTCAATACGAATTTGAAATTTTCAAAAATGTTCACATCAAAGATCCACTGTCAGACAACTTCGAGTTATACATTTTTCTCTTCATAGTCGGTTTATAATTGGTGCACAGTGTATCGCAGTTCGACTTCGGCCAGGAGTGTTCTGTTCACAAACTTTCATTCATTCATACCGTGCGTATAGTTGTACTCAAGCAAACAGTTCCGTCCGATCAATAACCTCAACGGGAACACTATTTAAGTTGGAACCATTTATCGCTGTTTCTATTTCAATATTCTACGATTTTTTTTATTTTTTTTTTTTTTTTGAAAAACCGTCCGTCTTATCGTGCTTTCGATAACAGTTGCAGTTATCTGTGTGGCTTGTCAATTGTGGCACTTGCGATAACCCTATCAGTTTGGTGTTTCGCTCGGAACCTGTGAATTTTTCTTCCACTTTTTAGTCATCGAACGAACTTCGATTGTTATCAAAATTTTGAATTCGCCCTCCATCGTCGTCGTCGTTGTCTTCGTCGTCATTGTGCGAGTACGAATACGGGAAAAAGAACGAGTACAAGTACGACAACGGCAACGCAAGTACAAGTACGAGTTCATTTATTTATCGGTTCGCATCGGAGGCAGTTGACTCGAGAAAGAAAAGAGAGAAACATTTAATCGAAAGTAGTTTACTATATTTTGTTAAGTGAATTCGGAAAATCAACATTTCAATTAAGAAAGTGTGAACTTTACCAACATTGCCATTGTCATCCATCTTGCCAAAGTACGAGTATCTCTTAGTGCTGGTGCTTGTACTGGTGTTGCAGCGAAGAGCTGAATTATGCTTCTGTAGAAACAGACAGCAGCAGCCGGGCTCTCGATTAAAATCGATTTGTGGCAATTTTATTCATGTGACCACGACGCACGACGAAGACGAAGAGGGCAACGCACGACGCGGTATAGATAGCGGCAGCGGGAGCTCGACGGACTCATAACATTGCCGGTAAAGTGAAGTGGTGTTTGGGTGGTGGTGCAACAGTTGCTTTTTGTCTTTGTGGCACTCTTCGGAGTTCGAACTTTGCTTTCGTCTCGCCACAGAAAAAAAAAAAAAAGAAAAAACGATAAATAAGAAAATGCGATTTTTTCTTCTCTTCATGTTTCTTCTTCGATTTTGATTTTGATTTTTTTTTTATATTAATAATAATTGTTTCCACTTTCTTTTAATCGAATCGTGTGCGGTATGTGATTGTAAGAGTGTGAGTGTGAATGTGAATGTGGCAGATGTATGTCCATGTTGCGATCACTTGATTTTAATTATCGTTAAGTGCAAGTCTGTTGCTATCGGGGATTATAAAATTGAAATTGAACAAATTTATAATTTTTTTTCTTTCGTCTTTTGTATTAATATTTGTTTGTTCTAAATTCCATGTTCTGTTTATTTTATTTTCTAGTATGTATTCATAAACATATTAGTATCTAGCTTCTGTTGTTTGTGTGCGTGTGTCGAAATGTTCTTTTTGAAAAAAAAAAAACTTGTAACCGATGTAAATTTATGTGTGATAAAATTGTAAAAAAAAAATTGAAATTGAAAGTGATAAATGAGCTTAGTTTTGGTAGTTTTGTGATGCTAATTTGTTCACGGTCCCAGAGGGCCATGATCTTGTGTCGAGTAGCTTGTGATTCGGAAGGGGAACCGCAGTTGTAACATATCGCTTTAAGCTGATTAGTCAATTTTAAAGACTTTGACAAATTGAAATCGTGCCAATAAACTAATTTGATATAGATGCCAAAAGATCGGTGACTAATAGACAGATTAAAATGTTGACTTTTGGTCTTCTGTTTTGATTTTGACTCGTTCTTCATTTAAAAAACGATAAGAAGTAGGTACTCGTATACCACTCCATTGAAAAAAAAAGTTAATTAACATTCGTTTAGGAACAAAATCATGTAGAAGTATTTTAAAAGTTAAGAGCCATTTCTTTTGATGTTAATTTTGTTGTGATTTTGGGAAAAGAACTAGCCTTGAAAATTTATCAGTAGTTGTCATTTTAAGAAGGGAGATTTTTGCCAGTTTCGCCTTGGTCTTGTTAAATTCAAAAAATTTCAGTACCGTCTCGGTGTTGTTGTTTTTGTCTTTAAGAGTTTAAGTATCATCTTGTGTCGTCTCGCCTTGAGTTTTCGAATAATACACCTTTCACAGTTCACAGTTAATTAAATGTGAAACTGTTTCGAACTTTCGATGTGATATTATTTTGAAATCTGGAAAATTTAACTTAAAAAAAAAACTCATATTTTTCAGACGATTTCTAACAGTCGATTGGTAAAAGCCTTGGAAAATGTTGGTACAAAATATACGTATTTGTCTCTGTCTTGTTGCATTTTTCTTGTAGTACCGTTTTGTCTCGGTTTCACAAAACGAGACTGATACTAGACAGACTTTTCTCGTTCCGTTACCAGGCCTATCTAAAAACCTCGGCAGATAATTGTTTTTTATTTCTTTGTTAATAAACTATCACTTTTACTTATTTTACCTTTGGACTGATAATTTATTATCTCTTAATTTTCCATTTTTTTTCTATACTCATATGTATATAAAGTTCCATTCTTATTCACAACAATTTTGTGGTTCATACATTTCTACTGTTTATTAAATATTAATGTAGTTCCTCATTTTCTCTCAAGTGTAATTAAATTACTATCTATATAATTTTATGATTTGCTTTCTCAAGTGTGAATAATTTGTAGATTTGTCTATCAATTAATTTCGAGGTAATGGCTTTCTTTAGCATTATAAACTAAAATCTGAATTAATGAAGTGGAAAAAATATACTAAAGCAAAGAGTTATTGCAGAATGGATATGATTTTGATAATTTTTAATTTATATTTTTATTAATAATGCTTTGTTAATTTAGACACTTCATTATAAACACTGAGAGTAGTTGGAAAACGCATAGCACAAATTCTTTTGAAATTATTATAGAAATGACAAAGTACCATTATTCTTTAATTTGTATCAGTTTGTCTTGTGAATGATTAACCGTGACACACATGTAGTATAGATACCATAGTATACGAATGAACCACTGTCAAGGTATACTTCGGTAAGCAAACTGGCATGAGCTTAGATACTAATTCCATTACTAGGATTTTTTCTGTAGTATAGGCGTAGTATAGTTCCCTTCGTAGTGAAAACAGCGCCATTTCTACTAAAGCGGATAATAGTTTTACTTAAACTGATTGTCAAATTGATATTAAGTGTGTTCAATCAGTTGTACTAGTTGCACTACTCCGAGCAGAAAAGTGCAGCTTTTTAGTGTTCAATGAAGAAATTTCTGCAATGACTTGCACTGATTTAGCGTTTAATGAGATGAAATAGTGTCCACTAGCGTAGAATATTCTGCACTACCTTTTGAACAAGTGCAGGTTAATGCAAGGTTTGTGAAAACTGTCAAAATCAGCTAATGTCATTATTCTATACTACTCAAAACAAAATAGTACCCACAAAGTTTTTTGGCTTAAAATAAAAAAATTGTGTTCTAGTTTATTATTTGTTATTACTATTAAGATTAGTAATAATGAATTGAGTATATATTATTAATACGTTGTGAACATTTTGGTTGGCCACTATTTTTTTTGAGTAAATTATTACTATCCCTACCATTTTAATTGCGCTGAATTTAACATCTGACTTATGACGTTTTTGCTTGGACTTGCTCTGACAGTTTTCATGAATCTGCACTGCTTAACACTACACTATTATTATGATTTTTAAATATTTTCAAATTTAAGATTGCAAAATGAAAAATTGATAATTATTATTTACAGAAAAGTTGCCTTAATTTTAAATACCTACCTAGAAAAATATCAACGGTTTGAGCAGCAATAATTTTTACGGGGCTGTCATGGGATGGTCTTGAAAAATCCATCACAAAATTCAAATATTTTTCTTTGAAAGAATGAGAGTTTTTTTCTGAATATGACAATGACAACCTTTCAAACTTCACTCCTATCTGTAGTGTAGTATTTGCTATACCATGGTTTTCATAGTATGGTGTTTATGCTAGATGTGACTATCTTTTCTTTGCAATATTTAAGATTTTTTGTCAGAACATTCTACGAAATTGTAGCCATTAAATTTTTCAGTCTTTGTTACTAAAAACACAACATATTTTTGGTATTTCGTTATGAATTTCATTTTGAAGTTATGATATCGAATTTTTCCGAATCAAAAGTATAATTTTTCAGACTATTTCCCATAAAAAAACATCTTCAATTAACCATATCCATACACATTCTTTTTTTTAACATCAAAATTAAGTTTTGTGATCTGAAACGGTCCAAAATTTCAAGTAACAGTCTCAGTCTCTCCTAAGATTCTTTTTAGTGAGAAACTTATAGTCTTAGTTATTTTATTTGTTTTAAAATGTCGAGTTTTAACCAGCTTGATCAACAATTAATCTTAAAAAACCAGTTCCGTACTAGTTTTCGAATGAAACTTAATTCATAAAAGTAAAAAAAAACTGTTAATATTTTAAAAAATTACCTATTTTAATTTTAAAGAATCATCCGAACTTAATCAGTGCAAAACATTCAAAAAAATTCACTTTCGTTAAGTTTCGCTTTGAGTTTACGAGAGTCATTTAAATATCTTCGAATTTACGTAAATAGAAGATATTACCTAAAGTAAAAATGTATTTCGTTGTTTTTTATTTGAATTTAAATTTTGACACTAAGTCGGTTAAGGTTTTCATGCTATTTAATTGTCACTTTAGGACACTACAATTTGAGTTAGACACTTATTATTTTTAAAAAACAATTATCGAATGAACAAATTTTGTTGAGAACTTAAGAATGTATGTATTTTTAATCGAATTTGAAAAAAAAAAATTTCTACTATCCGACTATATTTATCTAAAGAATAAATGCTGATTTACTACATTTTAAAGAGTTGATAACGATTCTATATTATACCTTAAATTAAATAAACTAAAAAACTATCTATTTTGTTATATTTACGTTTTTTTTTTTAATATGATTTAAATTAAACTTCGGTAGAGTACATACGAGTATTTTTAAAAAACCACAGCTCCTTCCAATATCTGAAAGATGCATTTGATCGGCGGCAAAAATAAAGACTTCATTATCGTAATTGTTTCAATAATAATTAAATAACAATAAAATCTTCTTATCATTCGCTTTATTTGTTCAAATTGGTTTCACTTAACCATCAAAATCGTATAATCTAGTACTGGAAAATATAATAGATTAATTCATTAATTAAAGTAGCACAAATTGATGCAAATGTCATTATCCTATGGCGGCAAATGTCAATTTTACTTTGATATTTTTGTGAAGTAAACAGATACAAAATGGATGTCAACAAGACATTAATTTTAACTGTCAAAGTTCTTTTTGAAAAAAAAGTAAATACAACTTTTGAGTCATACATTATTAAAAAAAAAAAGAACAAAGCATTTTAATAATAAGCAATTTAATTACAATTAAATTAAATTAGTAATTAATATAGTATCATTTAAACGATTTGCTGATTTAAGTTTTTATTCTAATATAATATCAAAAATTAACGACAAATGTACGCTTTCGTGCCCTAATTTTATAATCTTTATTTTCGGGGAAACCAATCCCACTTCTGATCCCTTGTAGCGTAAATAACGCGATAAATTTGTATTTCCCCTTACATTCCTAATTTTTGAATGAAATCATGTTCTAAAGGACATCATTCTTTTCACTCCAACAATATTATTCTTCTTTTATTGCTCAAATGAAATCTCATTGTTACAAGCCGTAAATTCAGAAGAATGAATAGTTTTTGTTTTGTTTTTTTTTTTTTTTTTTTGAAACAGTCACAAACATTCAACTACACAAAATTGATTCCGCAAAAAAAAAAAAAAAACTGAAGGTCCCTATTGTTAGAGAGGTGTGGGTTTAAGCCTAAATTGATAGACAGTCATAAACTACACACGTTTATACATTTTTGTGTGTCTGTTTTTTATGTGTAAGCGGATAAATATTTGAGTTTCAGTTACAGTTTCGATTGTGCAACGTTACAACATTTTTTTTTACAAAATAATAAAAAAAAAAATGTGTAGCTATGTGACGGTATTTTTTCGTTCGAACAATTTATGGAAAGAATTAAAGCTATTGTATTGTTTGGGGATTTTGTAAGCGGGTGTGTAAATGTTTGTTATTTACACGCTTAAAAAAATTGAAAAAAAAAATTATTCTGTCAATGAAATGGAATTTTATTTTAAGTCGAAACTTTATTTTAAGGTTTTTATTATTAATTACTCCGAACTGCGAGGCTCGAGGATATCCCTGTTTGTATATGTTTGTGAGGGCTTTATCGAGTGATGACATAATATTGTCATTGTTATGGTTAAACAAATAAATTTTAATTGCATTACTGAATTATTCATTTTTTGAAAGGATTTAAAATATCGATATTTATGTAATGTTTTGTTATTTTTTTATTTATCCTCTTCAATTGAATTGACTCGCAAAGTTAGATAGGCTTTACTTTTAATTAATTTACGTATAATGAAATTTAACTAGTCTTAATCAGTCACATTTTAGCCATAATGAACATTTCATGTAAAAAACTTTCTGTCATAATTTAAATGTGTTTCGAAAACGTATTTCTTATTTTATCCTTCTGCAAGAATTTTAAGTGCTTATTTTGTTCCAAAACACAGTTTTTCAATCGAATATGACTCTCACAGCCTTATTACGGTTGTCAAAGATCAATTAATTGACAATTGAAATATTTTGTCAATCAATTGATACATCGGTATTATGAACCCGAGTTGATCATTTTTTGATCCATTGTGAACAAAGATCAAAAATCTATTGTGAATAGTGCCTATTTACTTAAGACAGCTGCAAATTTTAGTATGTTTGGGATGGATTGTTGCCTTTTCGTTGGCTTTAACTAGTCGTTGATATCTAAAAATACATTAAGGAAAGCTTCTTTCGAAAGTCTAAAGTTTTGAATGAATCTAGAAGCGAGCCAAATTAGTTTTTGTAATGTAATTAAAAAAGATCTTTTATCTACTACATACATATGTTCAGCCAAATCGCGTAATTTTCTTCGAATCTTTGCTTGCTCCAGTCTTTAATTTCATTTTCACCGAAAAATAGTTATAGTAGACATGCTTTTGGCTTTCGCGATCCGTAAAATATTTTATCAACAAGGAATTTGTGATTGACTGAAAATTTGATCAATCAACAAACATTTTGACAACCATAATACCAAGACTGTCAATTTAAATCATTCACAATAGATCTAATTTCTAAAGAGCGTTCACAGTTTAACAAAAAATTTTATTTTTGACAACGATAATACCGATTCATTAATTTTATTGATAAATATCAAAAATCGTATTGATCTTTGACAACCGTAATAAGGGTTTTAGTTCAGAAAGTTAAATGCTAAAATGTTTTTTCAAATTTTCAAAAAATTTAGGTAGTGGACTTTTCAGTTTTAACTGTGTTAATTTTAAAACGCTAGATTTTGACTTTTTGTTCATATTTTTGGAATATTTATTTTAAGTTGTATTAGTTTCTTCAAATCTGTAAATTTTGAAGCTTGCAGTTTGTTGGAATTGAATTTCTTCTGCCAAATATTTTCTAAATTGTAGATATTTAGTTTGTAATGTAACGCAGCCTTTTTACTTGTTCAAGTCGTTGTTCCTATTAAACGTTACTTGGTTTTGATCAATAATTCCATCTAATCCTCTCAAAAGATATTAAATAAAATAAATAAATAAAAAAAATAAAATCAGTAGATTCTTTTCTCCATTTTCCTCCTTACTTTTACAATTTTGCTGTTAGGTTTGTAGTTTTGAATTTATAGTTAGAACCTAATAAAGATTTCCAAAATTAAGACTCCTTTTCAGACAATGTACGTTTTTTCGAAAAATAACTCCTTATTTTTTTTTTCTATTGCTTACTAATTGCGTATTCCTTTTAATCATACATTTTCACTAACCAACCCACTGCTTCTTCCCATGTCCATCAAATTCCTTTTTTTTATTTTCTATGTTTTTTTCTATTTAATATTTGTATTGCAATATAATCCATAAGAAAATGCATAAAATATCATAAAAAAAAATTAAATTAAATAAAAAATAAAAAAAAAAAACAAACAAACAAAAAGAAAAACAAAAACCATAAGAGGCTTCTCTTTACCTGACTATTTCAGAAGTTGAATTCTCCACCAAATCAGCAACAACCTACTTCAAGCACGGAACGACACCATTCATTTGCGGTTTCCAACGGGACAAGCGGGAATCACAACCGCCGCCTGTAACAACATTACCACCACCAACGCCGCCGCCAGACGATCCCCCTAGTGTCATCGTCCAGCAACCGACTGCAACAACAACCACAACAGCAACAAAACCAACAGCAACTGCCATCAACAGTAAAAAAATAATTCGCCGCATTAACTCCTCGACAGGTTATTCCAAGTCAAGCACTTCGATTCGGTCGAACAGTCCAAACAAAGACACACCAGAAGCAATGGCCGCTAACAGTATTGCCCCACCACCACCCGGTACAGTTGAGAAGATCCCCTGGCCCAATAGTAAGGATGATTATACGCTGCGTGACGTCATTGGAGTGGGTGCCACAGCCGTGGTACATGCCGCTCTGTGCGTGCCTCGAAACGAGAAGTGTGCCATCAAACGCATCAATCTCGAGAAGTGGAACACATCCATGGACGAACTGCTGAAGGAGATCCAGGCGATGTCTTCGTGCAATCATGAGAACGTCGTAACCTATCACACAAGCTTCGTGGTGCGCGAGGAATTGTGGCTGGTACTGCGACTCCTGGAAGGAGGCAGTTTGCTGGACATCATCAAACACAAGATGCGGACGACAAATTGCAAGCACGGTGTCTTTGATGAGCCCACCATTGCAACTGTCCTCAAGGAGGTACTCAAAGGGTTGGAGTACTTCCATTTGAACGGACAAATCCACAGAGACATCAAAGCTGGTAATATTCTTCTGGGTGACGATGGCACCGTTCAAATTGCTGACTTCGGTGTGAGTGCCTGGCTGGCCACCGGTAGAGATTTGTCGCGCCAAAAGGTCAGACATACCTTCGTCGGCACGCCCTGCTGGATGGCTCCCGAAGTGATGGAGCAGGATCATGGATACGACTTCAAAGCGGACATTTGGTCCTTCGGCATAACAGCTATCGAAATGGCGACTGGCACTGCACCCTACCACAAGTACCCTCCAATGAAAGTTCTCATGCTGACGCTGCAAAACGATCCCCCTACCCTCGACACTGGCTCGGAAGACAAGGACCAGTACAAATCCTACGGAAAGACGTTCCGCAAAATGATCGTCGAATGTCTGCAGAAGGAGCCCTCGAAGCGACCAACAGCCAACGAACTACTGAAGCACGCCTTCTTCAAAAAGGCCAAGGACCGCAAGTATCTTAACCAGACCCTGCTGACTACAGCTCCCTCAATGGAGACCCGAGTGCACAAGGCCTCGCGTCGGCAGCCGGGCGCTTCGGGACGACTTCACCGAACAGTCACCGGTGAATGGGTGTGGTCCAGCGAGGAGGAGGACAATGGCAAGCATTCCTCAGACTCTGAATCTGACGATCGTCCGATCAACCGTCTCGAGCAGGGTGACTCGTCCGACAGCGATCGGGAAGAACAATCGGAATTCTCCGAGCGGACCATGACGTGCACCTCAGAGCCTGCCGACTCGGCCACAAGTGAGGCAGCAGTATCGGCAGCAGCGAATGCGGCGGCGGCTACGTTAAATGCACCATCAGTTGATGCACCACCAGTTAACCTCGTTTTGCGAATGAGAAATATCAAGCGGGAGTTGCACGACATCCGATTCGAATTCGCCGTCGGCAAGGACTCAGCCGATGGAATTGCCGCCGAGCTAGTCGAAGCCGGCCTCGTTGATAATCTGGACACAAATCCTATGGCCCTCAACCTCCAGAAGCTGATAGAGCTGCGAAATCAAATGAAGTCGATTACGTTCCAACTGTGTTCTGGTATCCAGCCGGGCGAAGTGCCAGACGAGAAGTCCCTAGTTGGCTTCGCCCAAATATCGATAATAGACTAGACTAAAAAGGCGAACACAAAAGCCTGCGTTCACTAATCCCCTATGTCTCCTATCGCACCATCTGCCGGTGGTAATTCACATTAAATATTTTTCTTTATTTTTTAATAAATAAATTTTATTAAAACCCTCCTCTCCCGCTCCCCCCCCCCCCTCCACCACCATCCTGTATCTTCTTTCATGTCAAGCAGCGTGATGATGAAATGTTTAAATGCAAGTATAATTTATCACTTCTATTTATAAACAAAAAATAAAAAAAATATTACTATTATTATATTTTATAATTATTAATTTCTCGTTTAAATATAATTTAATTTAATAAATTAAGCTAAAACATAGCTCCTATATACTTTTCAATAAACAAAAAGAAAAACAAAAAACAAATAAGAAAGATTTAAGCTAAACAAGAAAGCACTGTTTTAATTTTATTTAATTGTTTACTTTATATTATATACATGTTTTCATTTAATTACATTTAAAAAAATTATAAATGATAAATTAATGTGAACATGCAAAAAATAAAAACCCCTATACATTTAATTTAGTTTTAATTGTTAAACAAAAACAAACAAAAAAAAAAACAAAAGAGAAAAAATTAAACAAAATGTTCATAATAATTTTTATAGCTTAAATATAGCAAGCAAAGAAAATTTAAAGAGAAATAGAAACAAAGTAAAAAATAAAACAATGTAATAAAAATACATGAATTGCTTAATTGATTATTGTAATATTAAATGTAAAGAAGAATAAGAAAAACAAAAACAAACGATAAATAAAAAAAAAAACAAAAAACAAAGAACCTTGTACTGAAATGCAGACTAAATTTTATATAACGCTCTAGAAAAAAACAAAAAGGTAAAAATTAGAAAAAAAATCAAATATTAATCAATAATTTTTGTTAGACAAAAATAAAAACTGAGAGAAACAATGAAATTAGTAAGTAAAGAAAAATTAAAAATAAAAAACAAAACACAATACAAACTTTGATGTACACTTCAATAAAAATAATAATAATTAAATTATTAATTAATAGTTAAATTATGGCCTTTGAAAATAGTAAAGTCAAATTAAAATTCAACAACAAGTTTATTTAGAAACAAATCCGTCTCTGTTTTCTTTTTGTTTTATTTTTGTTTTGTTTAAGAAAATAGATTTATTTATTTTACTTACATTCATTTGCGTTTATTTAAATGAGATGTATGTTAGATACATTTATTTTTTAGATTGTTTCACTAATTAAATAAGTTTTATGGTGATTGGTTTTCCATCAATGATGTTAGTCATGCCGAAAAGGATAAGTTCTTTAAATGGATTTTAATTATATCATTTACAACGAAAGAAAGTAAGTTGTTTGAAGGAGTTATAAATTTTGTTTTAAATTCTTCCAAGAATCACGTAAGTTTTGAAAGTACATGCTTAGGTACTATAGAATCTTTTGAGTCTTCAGGGTAACGAACGTTTGCCGAAGAATCAAAAAATTGTTGTCTTTTTTTTTTAATTAATCAAGTGCATTTTGATTTTGACCATAATCAAATAAAAGAAAGCTTCCCAAAATTGATTTAATAAGAATCGCATGTTTTTGAACCTAGATCTAGGTGTTGTTTAAATGTAACTTTTTAAATATAAATATATTTGTGTAACGTTTACAGAAACTTCATTCAAATCAGTAAGTAAGTGTGGTATTCTTAAATCACTTAATTAAGTTTTTCAATGTCCTTCTATGTTCTTCCTTTTTTCTTAATTTCATCCGTGTTGAAATCTATACAAAAAATATTTTTTTTTTTAAATTTTACCAGAAAAGTTGCAGAAATTTCCAGTTTACCTAGAGAGAGGGTTGAAAAGTGTTTTGGATTTAAAATTTTCACATTTCGCTGTCTTCCTTTTTTTTTTTGAGTACATACATACAAGGTAGTGGAGTTGTTGGCTCTTACTTAAAAGCAATAAAGGAGTTTCTCACATTAACAAGTTTCGGTTTTAAAATTAGAACATCCTGGCAAAATACATTTGTAATAAAAGTCACTCTTAGATTTATGACGTAGAAGGTAGGGTACATTAGAAGGTACATTAAAAATGTCGAAATATTCCCTGTTAATGAATAACTATTATTTTTTGGGATTAAAATAATTTATATCATTAAACTGTTTCTATATTCTATTTTTTTTTTTTCTTAATAACATGTGAAGGTTTTGTTAAGTTATGACAAGGGAATACTTTTCAAAGTTATTTATTATTCTCATCGGCTCGATAATTGGGACTCGGTGGTGCTGGCCCCATTCAACAAGTCTCTCCATTTATTCAGGTTACCAGCCGACGACGTCATCCAGTTGAGCACATCAAGGCTTCAGGCGTCCTGGTCTACATCTTTTCAGCGGAAGCATGATGCCATGCCTACCATAAAGTGTAATACAAAGGACTTTCCGAGTTGGTTTCTCTTCGCTCATGCGAGCCAGGCCACCCAAGTTTACCGAGCTTAATTTCACATACGAGGCCACCAAGTCGCCTTTACACATTCGTGACATTCCTTTCGTATTTATATGTGAGTTTTGGCGGAACCATCGTCCTGATGTACAGCAGCTGGTTAAAAATCATGGATTTAAAAAGCTTTGACAGACTATAGTAAACTCTGTTGGCTTTGAGCAGCCACCCGAATATTTCTTCTATGTTGTTATAGGCTGATACTGTTGACCCAAGGTATTTGAAGGATTGCACTACTTTAAATTTATGCTCCGGGACCTTGATTGTTTGACCAGCTGTTCTTCTCGCATTCGATGACGCCACCTTGTACGTTGTTCTTCCTTGATTTAGGTGCATCCCCAGATTTTGTGCCATCTCTCCATCTGGGTAATGTTTTAAAAGATATTACAATGATTTAAATAATTGATAGTTAATGAATCGAAAAATAACGAAGAATTGCAATCTTTTAATTGAATCCAATGAATGATTTATAAATGTTCGTACGTTGCATTCTTTTACTTTCTTGTAAAATTATGTGAAAAAAACACTAAAATATAAAAAATATTTTTATTTTAAGTAATATCATGTTAAAATTAAATGTCCCTGGAGAAACTGGATGTTAATGTTCTTGTCTTGCTGCTCTTTTAATATTTGAAAAAAGTCCCTTTCATTTGCATAACTTTTTATAATGAAAAAAAATTGAAAAGTAATTAGTTTAACTCCATAAAAAGGCTGATAAAGGGAGTGACTTTCAGTGACCTTGAATTTTCTAGGTTCTAATTGGCTCGTTACAAAGCCTTGAATTGCATCAAAACTAAATTTGTAGAATCGGAGCTTTGAGTAGCAATGCGTCGTAGTTAGTTAAGTTCGTTTAAACATCTTTCAACGGGTGTATAAGCGTTAATTAAGGCTCTATTAAACAATATGTAAATTCAAATTTAAAAACATTGCATTAAAAATAAAAAACAATAAGCTTATTATGATTCAATCGCAAGTGTAACGAGTGGATAAATAAGGCATCAACAGTCAAAGGGTCTGAATCTTTGGAATATGCTGGGCGAGAGAAGAGTTTGTAGCCCAACTCGTGCAAATGTGCCATTTCTAAAAAGGAATTACATATTTCTTTCCCAAATGTGTCCCGTTTTGTTTCAAACCGTCTTGAAGTTAATCCAGTAGGTTCTGAACAATATGCGCTGCTGGTGACGGTTTTATTCTTTACTACGAGTATTAGCAAAAAATTACCACAACGACCTTATTTTTCTGAAAAACCCAACTTGGTTTTCTTCAAGTCAACACGTCAAGACCGTTATTTTGACTGTTTCTTGGTTTATGGTGTATTCTGGTAAATTCTGGCTTTTTCAACAGCAAAAACTCTGTTCAATTTTCTAGAATAACGCCAAAAAGTCCTTTTTAGTTATCAATTTTCAGATTTTGAACAAACACGGCACCCATCTTGAGTAAATGTTTTGAAATTCCAAATATGTTTATATGTTTAATCGAAGTCACGAAGCCGGCTACTCAAAACTTTTAATACTAGAAGAGGTCGAATGGCATATGAACATTTTTATTTCCAGGTCAAATTTTTGCTGTATTTTGTAATTCGAATGTGGCAGGGTTATAAAAAATCAAAAATTTAATTTCAACTACTCATAAACCTAACGCAAAAGAAAATTCTAGATTTCATCTAGTAAATTGAGCATTTTTATGTATAACAAATAATAACAAATAAAAAGTTTTAATAAAAAAAAAAAAATCAAATACACTACGGGTCCAAATTCCTTGTTACTGAAATATTTTTTGACGAGATAAATCTTGTTATAATTTTGTGCACATAGTAATTGAAAAGGCTCTGTTTCATAAACCATTGATTTAACCTTAAACCTTAAGCCTCAATCTGAGCCTTGAAACATAATTGAGTAGAATCCTAGCACCCACTCAGGAATTTTAATTCAAGTGCCTTTTTTGTTCGTCTCGTAATTACCCTTTATTGTAGATACATTTTCAAAATGGTTATTTAACTTTAATTTTAAATTATCATATTAGTTTTCCTTTGAATCTTTGAATTTTTCAAAAACTCTGAAAGAAGAGAATGTGAACTTATAATACAGAAAATATTTCCGGGGACAAAATTTCCCTTTGAAATATCCGATACTTCATACAAGAATCACATACTTACACCTCACCTACATGAGGATAAGACTTGTATTTGAATTTACACAGTTTCAACCCTTAGCAAGCATTTTGAGCTTACTTCATTATTTCAATTTTTTTGTGGTACTTGTGGTACGTGCAACAATTTTGAGTTTTTTAAATTTACATTCCTCAAAGCTCATGGTATTCTTTTTTTTGGAAATCAAACTTTGCTAGATAGTCATGTCCTAGGGTTGTGTCAAGAGTCGGACTTGAATGCCTGAGAGTTGAATGTGAGTTTCCTCTTCAATTATTTATAGACATTTATCGAAGCGTCGCGTCGCAAGACCTTAAAGCCTTTCAACCAAGCTGTAAATGTTTTCAAAATTCTGCAACTAAATGCCTCAAGGCATCTTTCAAAAAAGTATACAAAAAGTGAATGTGAAAGTGTGATTTTTCAAATGATTTATTTAAAAATAAAAAGCCTTTTTACCGACTTACTTACATAAATGCAGTTTAAAAAAATGCTTCCCTGTATATGTATTTCGTTTTTCAAAATCAAATGAATCTAAATGTGATTAACATGTTTTTGTTTTATGTAATTGAATGTAAGTGGATTTGTATATGAGTGTCTTTTTCTTAAATTTAAAACTATCTCAAACTAACAGAAAAAAACTTAAACTTGTATCAAAAATTTGTTTCTTACAAAATCAAAGAAAAAAATACTCAAGGTTAACATAACTTGTGTTCCCTATCCTTTTTTCTTTTTTCTTTTAATATATTAAATGTAACACTTTGTATTGTGAACAAATTCCTATACCAGTATAACAATTTATTTACAATTTTAAAATCAATTTTTTTACACTTGGGAAATATTTAATAAAAATCTATCAAAAATAAAAGACAAAAATTCAAAACAAAAACCATCCCGAAAATATATTTCCAAAATTATTAAAATAAAAATTAATATTTTAAACGAATAAAATACATCTTATATTATTATATTTCATATTTTATAAGAAGTGTTTTTGTCAAACATAATAACAAAACAAAAATAAATTCAAATACAAGGATTGTAATTTTAGGGAAAATAAAACAACAACAACAACAAAGAAAACATATTAAATGTAATAATAATAAATTGGAAAAAAAAAACAGAAAACAAAGTTTGTCTAAAATGTAGACCAAAATCTAAAATAGATATATCAATTAAAATGGCTTTTGCCAAATTTGTACGTATACACGTCTTAGCACGACTTAAAACTGTAGTTTATAGATGTCAAAAAAAAAAATACAAAATATATAAAAAACCTTAATACATTAAACATACATACATATATATACCTACCTTTAATCCTTATCTAAGAAAAATTCTAAATTCTTAAGCATAAAACGAAAAAAAGATGTTCCTTATTTTTTTAAATTTGTTCCTTATTGCATAATTGGCTTGACGCTTATTTAAAAAAAAAAAAAAAAAAAAATGGCGGCCATCTAACGACCAGAGAAAAATTGACTTCCTGTATCTACATAATTATTATTGTTGTCTTTTACCTCCTCTTCATCTTCCTCTGTGTACCTACTCTTTTGCTATTTATATTTTTCTACAATCATTTTTAGGTTTCTCAAATTATATTAAAATAATAAAAAAGTTAAAAAACAAAAATAGAAACATCCCCAAAATGCCTTCATACAAATCCTTTTTATGTTTTTTTTTGTTTTAAATAGAAATGTATTCAATGTTTCTTAGCATTTGTTTAGATCTGTAATTTCAAATGAAGTGTTTTGTAAAATAAACAACAAATTACTAATAAATTTAATTACCGTAAACCGGAAGTTTGACTTGTTCTTTTTTTCTCTCTTAATCTCATAATTAATCTAAGAAAACTAGAATTGAAATTGGTCCAAAACTAAGCAAACTAAATTTCGAAACAAAAAAGTTTTCAAAAAGGTAAGCTATTTGATTTGATGAACTTTCAATTAAATTTCACAAAGCATATTAAATTCGGTTGAAAGTTGCGATTGTAGGCATGTGAGTATATAAAATCGACGAACGATTTTTTTTTTTTTGTAAAACAAAGTGGTGGGTAAGATGATATCTAGAAACATTTAAGAGGAAGGACAGCAGTGTACCTACATAATTTAAAGGTGCAGCTAGACGAATACTTACTTTTCTTTTTCTTTCGAATTCCTGACATAAATTTCTTCTTTATTTATTAAAATGAAAAAAATGAAAAAAATTGTGGCGTTGTGTTTCACAAAAATTCAATTTCACAGTTTTTTGCAAAAAGAGAATAAAAAAATGGTTCAGTATTATTTATTATTATTATTTATCAAAAAGGTTATTTACAGTTAAGATTAAAATTTGACTTAAAAAGCCAACCATAAAAGACATCGTTTCTGGAATTTCGTTGCTTGGAGCGAGCGTTAAATTCAAATTCACTGTACATAGATTTTTGAAAACGATGTTAAATCATAAGTTACGGGCCCTTCAATCAAAGAATTTGATCCGAAATGTACCGTTTGGTTTGGGGGTGTTATAAAGTTGTCCAATATTTCAAATAAATGGAAAAATTACTGGCTAAATGTAAAGAGTATTTAAATAGTGAATACTCTGACAATTTTCTCGGGTCGCTTACTTTTTGTTTTAAGACCAATTTTATAAAACTTCTGAGAATGAACAGCACAAAGTCCTGACTTAAACATATTACTAAGAGGGCAGTGACAGCCAAAAAAACGTAATAAAAGTCTCTTTGGGGGAAATTATCCAACAGGAGTGGAACAAAATAACTCGCATTCAATGTACGGCCCTTGTTGGTACAATAACGAACAGATGTTCCGAAGTTTTACGACACAAGTGATATCCAGCAAAAATTTAGACATTCCCGAAACCAAAATGTTTTTTGAAACATTTTTCATCCTTCATTTTATCCCAGTTTTTGGTATAATTTTTGACAACTTTTAAATATGTCAGAAACGTCATTTTCCGTACCATTTTTGTTTTCATTCTGATTTCGAGGCATTTGCGATTTGTTTATTTTTTTGGTTGATTTTTTTTTCAAAATTCTTTATAAATCTTTTCAACACAAAAAGTAATGAAAAACCAATAATTGAAGATAATTGATGCAAGAAAATTGGTCATCTTATATCCCGAATATGAAAAATGGATTTTCGAATATTGAATTGTTGCCAAACCTAAATTTCTTAAAATCCCAATTATAATAACACCATCGCGTCGTCGGTCGTTCGTCGTCGCATCACGTCGATCATCGCATCAATAAGTTAATTGAAAATTTCATTTCCACATTAATCGTTTATTGTAATTCATTTCTTGAAGGCATCATCAAAGTTATGTTCATTATTTTGATTTTCAAAACAAAATTATATACGAAATTCAAAAAGTTTAAATTAAAATATTGCTGCCTTTCAAAAGCACGAGTGCAATTGATGAATATGTACATTTGCAGACAACGGGCGTCGTCGCCGCAACTAGAAGTCGCATCACAAACATCATCACAGAAATTCAAAAACGTTGCCAAGATCGTATAATTTTTCATTTGGGGGAAATTAATTTCAACGCGAGATAAATATTTTAATTTTCTGAAATCATTTTTTTTTTTTTTTTTTGTTTAATTTTTGGCTGTGTGTATAAGACACCCCCTTGCGGCACCAAAGACGACAACGACGACGCTTCGATATATTTAATAATAATTTGCAAAGCAAATGGCACGGGCGAGACGTTTACATGTGACGTCTAAAATCGCATTGAACACAATTCGTCTCGGGGCGCTTGTCGTTGTTCTATTTCAGGGCCGCACAAAATACCTGCTACTTCATTGAACAGAAAACAAAAATTATAATATGTATGAGTGTATTTTTGGAACTGCACGTTTCCAAAAACAAAAAATATATAATAAAAGTCAAAAAAATCGTGCGACGTTTTGTGTGCCTTCGTCAAATTCGTGCGATAAAATTTTGACGTGGGCAATTAATGCACGAAACGATGCAATATAATTTAAATGTTTTTTTTTTTTTTAATTTTACTGTCGTCTGACGTTGAAATTAATTATTGTGCTATTTTAATGAAATAAGTTTTGGACAATTAAAATTGTATATTATTTCGGATAAAATTAAAATTAAACATTTTGAATGTATTTTTTATAGAGATTAACTTCATGAACTTTAGTTTTTATTTTTTATTTGTTGTGCTTTTCATATTAAAATAAAGCAGCAGTACAAAGTTAGGATGACAACTTTCTTAACTATGAGTTGAGTACATTTTATTAAATAAATGTTTTAAATCAAAAGGAAAAACTAAATCAGAAAGTGAAACTAATTTCTTTATCTCGTGGTATAATAAGTTCATTCATCATCTCATCATTTATTGATTGATTGATTTAAATTAATAATAATTTATCTAATTGAATTGAAATGAGACATTTGTTTTATTTATTTTAGCTGCACTATGGCTGATTACTTTGAAGAACTTGGACATGAGCCAACCGGACCGAATGGACCAGAAGATTTTGCCAAGCATTTCAAGCGTCTTCAGGTACTTGCTATAATGAATGGCATTGATATTGACATCGAGGTACCAGAGGCATCAAAAAAGGCCATCGCAAATTTGCCAGTTCATGAACTTTCCGAAGATGATCCGGAAATGGAGTGTGCCGTTTGCAAACAACCTGGAGTAAAGGGAGAAAAATACAAGATTCTTCCTTGCAAACATGAATTTCATGAGGAGTGCATTCTGCTTTGGTTGAAAAAGGTATGTAATCAAACATTTTAATTTTAAAAACACTTTATTGGAAATTAAAAAATACAAAAATTACTTAACGAGCATCATTCAACGTCTTGCAAAGTGTTTTTTCATGAAGTATGTGTCCTAAAAATTATAAATTGATATTAATATCCACGTTTTTGTTTAATTCTGCAGGCCAACTCTTGTCCCATGTGTCGTTTTGAGCTGGAAACTGATGACCCTGACTACGAAGAACTTCGCAAGTTTCGTCAAAAGGAACCTGAACGGCGAGAGAGGTTGAACGATTTGATGGATTCCATGTTTAGTTAAGCAGATTCAATTCTGAACTAAATTATGTCTTTGTTCATCTGTGAATGGGGTTGAGAATTTAAATAAATTAAAAAAGGGAAAGGAATAAATATAAAACACCAAAAGAGTTTTTTATTTTGTATTGATCCGCTGAGAAAGTAATTCAAAATTAATCCAAACAGTATGCAATTACTTTTTGTAACGGAAATTGAAAAATAATTCCTTAAAGTATGCGCAAAAGAAATTTCCTATTCAAAAGGAAATGGGATCAAATTATTAATTGTTCCATATTCATACTGTTCTCAGTTGGAACACATTCGCAAAAACAGGGCTGTCATCACTTTGTAAGAGTACTCTAGTCTTAAAGGCCGCCAGTCACTGAGTTAGGAAAAAGATTTTTATTATTGCAACCAATCATTGGCTATTTTTTGACAAGTTGGATAGAACTATCATTAAAAAGTAGCTGTCATTGAAAATATTTATATCATGGAAATGAAAATAAACTGTTTATTATACAAATAAAATCAAAACTCATAAATGACAGGTTTTTAAAATTGTATTTAAAAGATGCAGCCCAATAACATTTACATACAACAGCGCAAATAAAAATATATAATCTCCAAGCATTTCAGGTGACAGTTGCTCATTGAAGGAAAAACCGTTCCACTTATCTACCTCCTGGGTTAGATTTTGTTTCAAATTATATAATCAAGAATCAGCTACTCAGTGACAACGACATTGACATTAAAAAAGTAAAATTGAACTTAAATTGCTTTTAGGTTTAATTACATATTTGTATATTTTTTAATAACCAAATTCTTCAACTTATTAAACCTAGTGTTAGTACACAGATGGGGCAAAGACAGCAAAATTCTAAACTCTACAAAAACTTTTCTAGGTGTCAGGCAACAGTTTGAAGTTGGAGAAATATTCAAGTATCTGTCATATAATCAATATTAGTGTAAAAGTACAAATTATATATTTGTTTGAGATTGGAAAAATGAGAAATAATTTGTGCAAATTTGGATAGGTACTACTCCTACCTTCCTTCAAAGTCAATGCACAATTGATGTTTCATTAAATGGTAATATTTTTTTTATTTTTCTATAGTTTTTTTCGTAATCTGCTATTTCATAGATATATTCCTCCAGAAATTCTACCATTCGATTTTGTCACTACCGCTGTCAAAATAATGATTTTGTGTATACCGCTAAACTTGGTTAAGTTCGTATGGTTTTTGACATAAAATTTTGAACATTTCACTTTACTAGGGACATCTTTAACGGCAAATACAAAAGCTTTGCGCCGTAACACCGTACTTCCAGGAAAAAAAAAATTTTGGGAGAAAATATTATATTAACTTGATTTTTGAGTAGTTTGTTGGCTTTCAGATTATAAAACACATTTTTTTATGGAAAAGAACATATATAGCACGTGCTTTGATTTGTACTCTTTTAAGTTGATGATTATAAATTCCAAACCTCAAATAAAATTAAAAAAATAAACAACATTAATATCTGCTACCCTCCTGCTACGTTTACACGAATCGCAATACCTCTAATGGCAACACTGTTCATGTGCAATTTTTGTGAAGCAGCATAAACAAAAACAAATTGCAAAACACAAACAAAAAAGAAACAACTACAACTGTCAGCTGTCAACTTGTTGGTAATTTGTAAAGTTTACCGTTTGTTTTGAGCTTGAAAGAAAAAAAGTGCAGTTTGTTTTTCGGTTTTCTTGTGCTAAAAAGTTGCTAATTATTATTGTTAAAACTGAAACCATTTCTTTGATTGCCATTTATATTTTCGTACTTTTTAATCGGAAAGCTCAATTATACAGTGAAACTGCACATGTGTTAGAAATTGAAAATGTTACAAACAAATAACACTCAATCAAAACTATTTGATAAAAAGTTTATTGCTTTAACTTTGCGCGATGTGAGACGGTGTGAAAAGTGCAAGCGTGGATATGACATAAAGTACAGAGTTTCAGGAGGTAAATTACTTAATTTAATGAATAATAATAATAATAATGTAAGTTAATTTGTTTCTTTACAAATACAAAACTGGGTAAATACACAAAGAACAGTACACAAAAACAATGCCGACGACTTCTCAAGGCGCATGTCTGGTTTCTGTTCAATAGATTGAAATTGCATTTTTGTTGTTGTTATTGTTTGTTAACAACCAAGTACCGGTAGCGGTACAACATGGCCATAGCTATTTCATTAGCCACATGTTGCTGAGAAAAAGGGTCCAATTGGCTTGGCATGGAAGTCTCTTCAAGTTTAAGATTGTTGAATAAATATGAGCCAGATTGTGGTTAAGTAAAACGGAGATTCCTATGACGATGACCTATAACACCCCATGGAGCTTAAGGTTCATTATAAATAAATCATTGATCTTCATACTAGATATTCTAAAGTATTGTACCTAGAATAGAATATTTACCTAAAATAGTTTAAATTGATTTGGTTCAAGTCATAGCATTGTTAGTTGCTCTTCAAATGGAAAGTCAGTAGAAGTTGAAGAGCCAATAATTTAGTCAGGGATAGAAAAGAAACCCTAAGAGTGATCAGAAAAAGATAAGTGGGACGAAAACTACATAGGAAAGTTTCCATATTTGGAACTGTAATGTAATAGTTATGTATGCAGTTTGATGTATGTACGTTAATGATGGAGTCGATTGCAATAAGAACAACTGGTTATCCGGAACTCGGAATAGAAATGAAGTATTGCAAATGTCTTAGGCCAGTTGTAGCAGCCGATAAAAATAAAGAAGGATAGTTAGTTGCGCTGTTAGTTGCGCGAATCCAACAGAGTAGGTCGGTATATTGCTTTTAAAAAATTCTTTAAATTCAAAAACCTAACCAGGACTTCTGAGCTGCTAATATACAAGAAAAGAGAAGTGTCCTACAATTTATGGTTTCACATTTGTAAGATGGTATAATCTTTCTCGAAGAAGATATGTACATACTATGACATCTTTTTTGCATATTCTATGTACAGTGGGCAATGTTTATGTAAGTTGAAAGTATAATTTAGGGAGTAGTAGAATAGGTTTACTGAAGCAGTAGGAAGTTGCTCCTTCGATTATTACCATGCACCGTAAGGTCGAAAAATGATAATGCTTTTTTAGTTAGAACCTTTTTTTTTAATTTTTCTCTCGAAAAATTTTTTTTTACCATGTTAACATTTCTCTCCTTTGATAAAATTTAATTTCACTAAACTGCTGATTGCTTTATTTTGTTTAAATTTGTTTATTGAGGAAACCAATTTTTCTTTTGCGGATTTGCATTAAGAAAAGAGAAAATATAATATTTATAGGGTGATTTATTGTAAGATTTAATTTATAATACCAAATAAAACACATAATTATACACATACATACATACATACATTTAAAAAATAACTTAAATTTTTTTATATCAATGGGTTTGAATTTCAAGGGAGCACATACAAATGTATGTAAATTTTTAGAGTGGAACGATAACGATTATCATTCACTGTAACATTCTGATTTGTCTTTTTTCCAAGTAATATGAACCATTTATTGCACCAGGTCATATACCACACCATACCGTTATTTTTAGTGGATATAATTGTAGCTTTTCTATTGTGTCCGAAATAGGCTTCAAAGCTTAACAAAATTTCATCTTCTGAAAATACGGGAATCGAGATCATCCTCAATTACGACAAGTGAAGCTGCATCGGAGACGAATCGATTTGTCACGATCTTTGTGTCGAGTATCATCTACTAATCGTCACCTTAGCGCCACCCACAAAGTCAAAGGGGCACATTTTTCTGCACTAATATTAAAATAGAATGCTATATTCACAGGCCACAAAAAAGTGCCCTAGCCACTAAAAATTTAGTTACGTTGTTATGGTTGTAGGGCGACGTAATGTTAATTGGAATTCAAATCTGTTGCTTGTTGACATAATTAATTTCTTAACCTGATATACATATATACTACATATGTATGTATATTCTTAAACCAGTTTTAGAGTTTGTAAAAGTTATATATCTTTGCTATATATTCGTTCCTTAAGTTTTAAAACTATCTCTGATGACAATCTACCTCCAAAGTCATAATCTACGGTATCAAAATATATTATTTTTGTATCAGAATATTGTATATAAATGTATCGATGGCTAGAAAGGGGTCTACAAATGTGTTAAAGTTAAGTCGTTGCTTTTTGTTCATATTAACTTATAAGTCTTCCTTTTAATGAAAGTGCCAGATTAACTTTGTGGGTTTTCATGCATTAATTTATATTGATACACTAACGTTTAAAACATTCACTTTAATCTTCTTAAGCTGTTTTATTATAATGTACATAAACTAATTAAAATTGTATGGGTTTTTTACTTTGCAGATAATAAACGAAATAGCAGTCGGCCAGTTCTTCTAAATTGTGGGCATAATATTTGTGAAAATTGCATTTATCAAAATCGAAATAAACTCGAATGCCCCGTTTGTCTTATACCAATCGAATTCGAACATACACGATGGTTAAAAAAAAGTTACGATCTAAATTTTTGTCTTCTCGGTCAATTGACAAATTTACAATCGTTCCTTGCATCAGAACCTAATGGCCCTTCAGTCAGTGCCGGTAAGCTGGCTTCGGAATCTTTTATTCAAAAATGTAGTGAATGCGAACAAGCTCCTGCAATTGGCATCTGTTTAAATTGCAGAGCTGATTTCTGCAAACGATGCTTTACTTTTGTTCATCAGAATAGTAAAGTTCTCAAAACACACAAACTCTCCGAGTTTGAGGTGCAAAAATTACAATTACAATTACCAAAGGAGAAATTTTGTAAAGCGCATAAAAAAATTTGTGATAAGTTTTGTGTAAATTGCCAGAAAATTTATTGTCTTTTTTGTATACGAATTACTCACAGCTCGCATAATGTAAATTCATTAAGTATTGAGGTAAGTTTGAACATGAAAATATAGAAAATTCCTTGAATTAATCAATGATTATTTTTTTAGAATGCAAACAACAACGATAAAATTTTCAGTTTTTTGGAAACGATGAAACAGACACGAGAAAATATTAGAAAAGCACAAAAGGTAAGTTTTTCTTTTCATTTGTTTTGTTTTAGTTAAAAATCATAGAGCCTTAGAAAGTTACTATTGAACAGCAATTAGTAGCTACATATTTAAGATAAGAAAAGATAACGAAGCTAAAAGAAATAAAAACTTTCATTTAAGAAAATTATAGCTACCACCCAAACGATTATTTTAACAAAAATAAAACATCACACATATACATATAAACTTAAATGAATGTATTTAAACAATAATCAAAACAAAAAAAAAAATACAATAAATAGTTTTAATGTTCTTAACTTACTGTAAGATCTTTCATATTTCTAATAACTAAATGGTACATAAAATATTTATCACACACACGCGCACACTTTTGAGAATCAGTAAGCAAAATAAAAAACAAGAAAAATACCTATGTATCAACAGGACTACTATATCTACTACTGTCTGGTATCAGATGACCAGATGTTCCATCCGACTTAATTTCAATCACTTCAACTTTCTCTACGCTAACCTTATCGCCCAACATCATCGGATCATTACTAACCGACGACGTTGACAACGACCTATCGTCCTCCCCATCCAATTGCACATTAAATGGCAATTCTGTTGTCGACACAACAATCGGTTGTTGACTCAATGGCAATTCTTTTGTTGTTTGTTCTGTAGAACTTTCTTCTCCCTGGGCACGACTAGCAATGCGTCCTGTTTCTTCATCTATTAAAAGATTTTTTTCAGAACTTTGTTCGCCCACAGTTGATAAACTTTCCCCATCTAGTCCGTCATTTTGTTCGGGTTTCTTTTTGGGGGTGTTTCCATGCTCGATTGGACCCTGTGTTACAGCATCCACTATACTGTCCTCTGTGTCATCGTCGTCACCACCACGGCCCTTGAGTTTTTCGCGGCTCATTTTGTCTTCCATCTCCTTGAATTTCAGAGCCAAATACCTGGAAAACAATAAAGTTTAAAAGCCATTAAACACTGTTCAAAATAATGAGGGTGTGTGTGAGCGATAAAATTAACTAGGACCAGAGGAACTACGTTATTTATCATCAATACACATACTTATCAACAAGCGGCCCACTATAGTCCTCGGGAAACTTGGGTGTAAATGGAAGGATGTACTTGTAAAGGCGTTCATTTAGCACATATAGCTGTGGAGTTGTTGCACATTTGACGTTGAACCACCAGTCGCAAGTTAGAGCAATCTAAAAGTAAAAAAACAGCGACGTGAAGTCGAAAAAAAGGCGATGACAAAGTTTGTAGTAATTTTTTTTTTTGGGTTGAAGCAAATAAATTTAGCGTTTTTCTACTTGCTACATCCTCCTACATGTTCACTTTTAGCACGTTGCGATTTTCCAATTAAGCGTTAAATGAGGCAAAAGGGTTACTTAATTTTAAATCTTTGTTAATTAGCCAGGTGTGTACCACCAACTCGTACATGAAGATAAAAGATGCACTGCAACCCTCTTAGGTTTGAATTAATATGTCTTGAACACATACATATACATACGTACTGTAGATAGGTTTTTAGTGTTTTTTCAAATGATGTAGGATGAAGTGAACAGTAGTGATTCTCAGAGAAATGACTTCAATTACTTAATTTTGTTAATGAAGAGCATTTATCTTTGGGGGTAGATTTTGTGAAGACTTACAGCGACATGGAACATAATTGCATTTTCATTATAAACTTACATTCGTAACGAAATTTTTAAGTATGAAGAAGATTTTAACTTGAATTGAGGAAACCGTACGTTTTATCTATTACAGCCGGGCAGATACATATGTAATAGGAATAAGAAAAAAACAATGTAATTTATAATTTTGAAATGTTTTATCACAAAGCTTAATGAAATTAATTTTGGTGTTCCCAGTATAAAATGTTACTAGAGTTAAAGTTTTGAATTAAACAACTAAATAAGAATAAGAAAAGACATGAAACATGACTATAAGACAGTAAACACGACGGGGCATATATTTGTCAGTTTTGGATGTGCTTTGACTTAAAACAAGGATCACTTAATCCCGTTCCGTTCAAGTTAATTCATGAAGCAGTTTAGTTATTGATTAACGAATCTGAATTTCTTTTTCGAAGTATAGTTAGGAACAAACAGATAAGTATTAAGTATGGCAATAGAATGCAAAGCGTGGAAAGACATTATTACGTTGGACAATTTTTCTACAAAATAAACAAATTCAACAAAGTAAACACAATATGTTCCTTTTGTGACATTTGAAATTGAGTAAAGGTCTTTCTTTTCAATTGTTACGTGCAAATATAAATTCATTCTTCCATAACACTGAACCAATTGACGAATAACTGTTTTAAATTTTTGATACTAAATTTTTAAACCTGTGATCACAGTTGGTCACATATTCAATGAGTGGAGCATTAAAGTAATAGGCGGGCGGCTGCTTTAAGTTAACAGAGTCTACTATAGTCTGTCAAAGTTTCAAAGCTGCTGCTGTATAAGACGATAGTTCTACTAGAATTCACATATGAATCAACAATTATGAGCTGTATGCAATCTACCTAGAAGCTGATATCCTTAAAATAAATTAAACTTGGCAAACTTCGGTGAATAGGTCACCTAGTTTGTTTGAACCAGGAATCAACAATACGAATCGATATTTGCTGGCGGAACCAGCTTTTTGAATGAAGAATAAGACACAGTTACTCATTTCTTTATAGCCAGAGCTTTATAAAAAGAAATCTATTTACACCATGAAATAACTGAAGTCGTGAATATTACAAAAAGCTGTTTAACGATTTTGATATTTTTTTGAGAATAAAACTACATATATGTATATGGATCATACTTTGTAAAAACTTTAAATTACATACTCAAAAGATAGAATCATCATAAAATATGATGTTAGCCCTTAAGTCCTTTAGTCGATACACAGGAACATGGTTATGGAAAATTAGAATTTGCTTTTAGAAAACTCATAAGGGAAGTTACATAACAATTAAAACTTCCAACACCAACTCCGTACATTGCTTCTTATACGTTCAAAGTAAATCGAAAAGTTCGATACACACACGCTCACACAAATTGATATGATTCAAATTTAGTTCACTAATATCCAAATTTACTCAACACCAGACAGCCTGCAGAAGTTTTGTTCTACAAGCGGTCTGCCCAAAATAACACATACATACATACATATGTATGTAGGTATAATAATAATTGAATTCATTACACAAGTAATGCATAACTACCATAGCCCCCCAAAAACTATTTATTCAATGTGAGCAGAGAAATGTTAACATGTCTCATGGGCTCAGCAAGCTCCAAGTATCCAATGAGAGAAATATCCAATGTACTTTACAAAGTTTACTCCTGAATTGAAATTCTCCGTCATGTTCGTCTTCGGGGCAGGCAAAGCTATGCACGTACACGTACATCGTACATATACAAAATTCGTTCTAGGGGAAAAGTCTCAAAACAATGTTTAAATTAAACTCAAGAAGCAGACAAAATGCATCTTTAGTTTGAGAGCTGCTACTTGCAGCAAGAGCAACTAATCGCAAGAAGAAGAAGGACATTACCCACCTGACTGAAGATTGTGCCATTGGGGCACAAGAATGACGCCTTGCCACCATTCAGGTCACAGTAATGCCAAACTTGGCAATTAGTTTCCGGATCACCGAAGAATCCCTTGTACCTTTGCTGTTGGCAGTCGAAAGACGTAACTGGAATTCTGTCCAAAGTGGGGTAATCGATTCCTGGTCGTCCTGAATTTGGTCCTGGCTTGGCACCGGGGACAACTGGTTTGAATAAATAAGAAAATACGTTATTAAGAGATTTGACAAGTGTTAATGGATTTACTTGGAACACTTAGGTCCTGTTGAGCTGGCGTACCTTCGTCTTCTTCGTTGTTGTAGTCATAATCCTGCTCGTGGTGCTGTGGTGGGTCATCGACGATAGTTTGGCTGCCCTTAAGATTGTGCAGAATCCTAATTAGTGTTCTTATCGAGTTGTCAATATTGTCGGGGGTGAGTGTTTGTGGCAGGTGATTACTCTCTTGCAACTTTCTCAAAATTTCTGCCAAGGAGAGAGTCTTTAAATCGGGCAATACGTCCTTGGGCGGCAATGGATCAGGAGCGGTGTATTGCTGTGATGGCTTCAACTTGACGGGCTTGGGGGATGCAGTGGGCAAAAGCTGTGTTTGCTTTGGCTTCGATGACACAAAAATGACCTCCGGCCGTGGAGTGGGTGAAATGGCATGTAATCGAAGAGTTGGTTGATTTTTGTACAATGGACGTGGCGACGAGACGACGACTTCGACAGGTGGAGGTGCTGGTCGAGGATTGCCAACCAAAATCATAGGAGGAGGTCGAATGCCCTGGCGTTGTTGGTCTTTTTCCTGGGATGTCGAGTGCTCTTCAATCTCCTGTTTGGGATCGTCTATGATGTACTCAATGTATTTGTTCGGATTGCTGTGGAGGAAAAAGGACACGATTTGAAATTCAGCATGTAACCGTCTGACACAAAGTGGTACACTCATCACTCACCTTGCGTATTGATGAGATTGCAACTGTTGTTGCAATTGCAATTGCGGAGGCTGAGGTGTGGAAGATGGATGTGAGTTGTATCTATGGTGGGATTGTTTATTGGGATGTAAAATCTGTTCGGGGTCGGTTATCACTTCCGAATGCTGGTAGACGACATGGTTGATGGGGCTGTGTTGGGGATACTTTTCATTAAAACGATTCTGATTATGATGATTCTCCGGATGGACATCGACTGATTGCGTAGTCGATGGATGTTGTGAGGCAGTTGACGATGACAATGACGACGACGACGACGCCGATTGTGAATGTACAGGACTGGCAGTTGTACTCAAGTCATAGTCATAGGAATAGTGATGATGATTTTGCTGTTGTACGGGTTGTTGAATGTGATAGTGGGGCTGTTGTAAATTCTTCTCGAGCTGATGATCCTGGTGGTGGTGTTCTTGAAGTTGCTGTTGCTGCTTGTAGCGCAACTGCTGTCGTAAGTAGTTGACATATTTTTGCTGTGGTGTTAGATTGTCGGTAGTTGAAAATTGCTGTTGTTCATATTGTTGTTGCTGTTGCTTTTGCTGCTGCTGCTGATGTAGCTGTTGATGTTGATGACGACTCTCTGTTGGCAAATCACTAATAATTCGATAGCTTGGACTGCAGAGAAAAAAAAAAAGATTGTTTCAGAGAGTAGATGAGAAATAATGATTTATTCAAAAATACAAATGCCATTGTGTTGTACGTTCGTGGGACATTACAATTGTTGCGGATAGATAGAGCAGGACTGAGGAAGATTTATTTCTGGCGCGACTGAATTATGTCAAACAGAGGACATTTCGAATGAAGATTTTCACGAATGCACCAAGAGAAAGGAGTGTTGTTGGAGATGATATTAAAATTAAGTGAAAGCAATAATATTATGTGTTCCACATTTGCAGTGATGAGCTTGTGTGATTTGAATTTAAATCGACTTTAAAGGCGTGGTATATTTGATTGAGTTAAGTAAATCAACGAAACAACATGTGTAGAGATGAATAATAAAACACAATATTCATTATGTTCACATGTACATACATAATGTATATGTAAATGTTGCTGATTTGGTTTGTAAATTGTAGCCATTTTTACGTTAACTTAAGAGGGGTTCTAAAAAGTAGCCGGTTTACTCAGAAGACCACCAAGATTAATTATTAAAATTCAAAGAAGACAATTAAAAAAAAAAATATAAATCTGAAACAAATATAATATACATATGCCATCTGAGGGAACTTGTAGGTGTTTAAATCAAAACATTCTTAGAGTATAGTTGTTTGATACTGCGGATATTCAAAGGGTATTCTAGAGTAGGTCTGGGTCTATCTATTTGTTTTTTCAGAGCGTGCTCATAGCTTCCCCATTTGGTTAAGCCAAGAAGCTCTTTTTTTAATATTTATTGTTTATTTCTTTGTTATCTTTTGTTGTCTTGTGTCTCCGACTGCCAAGAATGGATTTGATGCTGTGTTACAAAATAACTAATTTGAATTCCTCAATTTTAAAGAGATGATACCCATTTTCTATTTCGCCTTCTGTACATATTTTCTACTCTAAGCATTGAACACTTGTGCAGATACTTCTCTAAACCAACGCAACGGTGGTGCTACGAAGAATGAATGGTTGCTTCCAATTGACACGTCAATTACTTAGAGTTCAACCTAACTCATTCACTAACCTAAACTACCTCTCTTCTCATCGGCAATGTTTTGCTCGAGTAGGTACTTTATGCAACATTTATGTTTATTTACTTTTGTGTTTTACGTACCTTGATGGTGGTCCAGGAGTGGATATGGTCACATATTGTACGTGCTGCCTGTCCTGTTGGGGAACTTGGGACAAAGTTTTTGGCACCAATTCCGAAGAGGGCAACGGAGATACCGTCGCCGGTATGGTAACAACAATCTCTCCTTGCGGTCGATGCCGATGGTAGTCCTCTGGATTCTGTTGTTTATGACCACCAGCACTACTTGAATGTGACTGTAGGTGCTGAAGGTGCTGATGTTGTTCGTCTGCCTGTCCAATAGATGGTAGGTCATTGTATAGATGAAGTTGTTGATGATGAAGATGTTGTTGTTGTTGGTTTTGGTGGTAATGTTGTTGCTGTTGTTCGTGAAGGTCGATTGATGTTGACGTCCCTGTGGCCTTGTAATTAATATTGTTACTTTGTTGGTCGTTCGTATAAACAATTGGTATAAATCGTCCGGGGACACTATTTGTCGGTGTGAAGGGTGTCATGTTTATTTTTTGTGAATGAAATTGCTGCAATATAAGGAAAATAAATAATGATTGTTTTCCTTTATTATTTCTTAACAAATTTTGTCTTTAAACAGTGTTTGCTTGAAAATAAAAAGAAACTTATTTAATTTCTACCATTGTGACATGAGACGACAGTTAATGCAACAAAAAAACTTCAAAATTAATTCCAAGTTGATTACCTTTGATAAACCATCGTCTTTGTTGTATGTATTATGTGGAAAAAGGATTCGTTGTTGTGTTGTACCACCAACAGCAGGAGGTGCAGGTGGCAGAATTGGATGTTGCAGCTGTGGAACTTTTACCGCGAGTTTAGTCTTCTCTTTCAATTGGGTGGGGGGATGTTGACCACCGTAGGCAATTGTTTGAAAGACAGCTTGTGGCGAGTGGTGATGATTGTGATGAGACTGCAATTGTTGTTGCTGCAGCTGTAGTTGGTGTTGGTGCTGGTTATTTACTGGTACCTTCATATGGACATACGCAGTTGGAAGGGGTATGGCTGCTGCTGGTGCAGCAGCCGCAGGTAAATGCGTATGCTGTTGCTTTTGAGATTTCTGTGGTGATTGATAGTGAAGTTGTTGTTTTGATGACGGTGGTGTCTATGCAATGAGATGTGAAAAGATAATACATACATTATATAGACAAAAACAGAATTTGTTTTAAATTTATTTAAACACAATAATTTATTTGCATAATAGTTTTCCATCCATATACTATACATACAACTGATGTATGGTTTGGTTTTTTGGATTTAATCAAGTTTCGGTTGATCTAATGTTCCGATTTTCAATTGCACTGCAAATAATTATATCTACGAGTATGCTTAAGCTTAGACATTTAAAATTAGAAATTGATTAAGCGATAATATAAGTATATATAACATTTTGTAGTATTTTTCATTATCATGATGGAGGATTTTTCGAGGATTCAATCAGTCAAACTTACCATTTGAACGACATATTGTTGGTTGATTGGAAATTCTGTTTGTGATGGTGAATAATATGCTACATAAGGTATTAATCGACGAGTGCGTTCCGATGCACTCATTTCGGTGCCGAGTGTTCGATTTGCGGCAAATGCTATATTTATTGGAATAAAACCGCCCTCAGTGGTTCTCATTATGGCGCTCGATGCATTTCGTAGTCCAGCTTCTGGTGAAACTTGTATGGCATTCAATCCGATGGGCACTAAAATTAAAACCAAAAAATAAGAAGAATGAAACTTTGTATGTATGTATTTAGGAATTTAAGAGTTTGGATTTGGATTTTAATTAAAAAAGTGATGGAGTGTATATTGTGTAGTGTAGAAGTTAAAGTTTGTTAAGATTATGAAAACATGTCATACATTTACTTTACAAAGCATTTGTTCTTGGATTACTGGAATTTTTAGATGAGTTATCGAATGTGGGACAACATGTGATTTCGAAAAACCACATTCTGGTGTGGATTATTGGATGGTATGGATACCTAATACATGTGCTTTTAACAGGACAACACAACGTGCCACACATGTCAAGAAACGATGGAAATTCTGAAGAATTGAATCGAAGGAACGGTCATCTTTGGTATTGTTTTTTCTGAAGTCGCAAGTCTATGCGATTAAGCTATAACCAACAGTCCTCAAAATCAAAATAATTCGATGCCATCGGTCAAATTCAAACTGTTGTAATAGAAAATTCGCAATTTCCAAGGGTTTGAAAGAAATATAAAAAAGGACAACATGACTTGTGAAATTCATCTTATCTTAGAGCAAATAAAAAACAATAGCTACTTGATCATTACTTACGATCTAGACATTTCTGTATCCGGAAAATGTGATAAGTGAATGGCAGACTGTTGTTTTTATTGACCGAGTGTTCAACAAAATTATTCATTTTTGTTTTTAGGACACGAGTCCAACCATACCTGCGAGAGTTGGTCAGATATATAAACAAAAACCAAGTCAAACAGTCCACGATCAACACCAACTACTTGGAAACGGCCAACTTATGGAGGTAACTACCTTTCAAAGAATTTAGCCGCACAACAACAACAACAAAAAATCGCAACTGGTATCATTATTTATTCGGTTGACTCACTGTCTAAATGTCTCTCTTGTTCAGTGCTCACCCGTCAAGAAGAAGTTGATACGATATACGAGTAGGTACCCAAGAATGAGATCGACATTTAAATGGTATGAAATTGTGATTAACCACCAAATACCTTTTTTTTTGTACAGAAATAGAACATTAAACGTCTCAGAGCATAGCTAACACCTGGGGATGGGAGGCATTGGAAATAAAAAAACGTACAAAAACAATGAGGCGAAACAACTTTTTACCAACTAAATGGATTATTGAAAAAGAAGGTTATTATTATGCGGTGTTCCATGGCTGATTTGTGGTGTAAAATAAAAATATTCTCACAACAAGGTCGTCTATCAATGAGTGATCTGAATTGCTTGCCAAGAAATAAAATCATTCGGTACTTATGTCGGATTTAGATTTATAATAGTCGATGAAGTGAAGTTGGAACTCTAGTTATAACTTAACTAATATACAGCTTTGAAATATTGACGATTTTCTTGCAAAAGTGACAATATCAAATTATGTATATCTTTTTAAATTTTAAAAAGCAAGTCACATTTGCTTCATGGAAGATGTGTTTATTCGACTGGTGATAACTCCCAAGCTATGTATATCACTTAGAGGTAGAATTGTTTGCCATTATATAAAATGCTATATTTTCGAAAAAGTGACATACCCAGTCAAAAATTTAGTAACGCTCTTGTAAGTCTAGGGGACGTAAAAAGCCTTTAAAGAAAATGTCAGAAAACCTAAGCTTCAAAACAGTCTCTAAGAGGAATTCATTTGTAAAAGGTTAAGGTTCTAAAAGGGTGTTTTTTTTAGTCGTGTGGTTTTCAATCAGACAATACTTTTTTTCGGAGTTGATCTTTTTGATATCTATCACTTGATTTATGCTCAGGTTGGTTTGCCATTTCATAATGGATTAACTTACTCCTGAACAACGTTTGCAAATTTATTACTAAAGTAATGGTTCGTTTCATGCAACACATCGCTCACTGCGTCCTATATTCGCTCGACTTAATCGCCCAATGGAGTCTCTTCTTCGAGAAACCATGGTTCGGTTTCGCTTCACGTTTACTCTAGTGGATAATACGTATCCTCGAGACGCTGTGGAGCAGAGTATCGAAGAAGACCCGAATTATCCGCCATTGCGAGCAGAAATTGGAGCTGTTCCCATCCAATTTATGGAAGATTTTGCGGAAGGATCTTGTTTTCGGGCTTACAATATTGAACTCATGCAAGAATTCAAGCGCGTCGCACGTTCAGTGAATGGGTCCAAAACGAGATGGCCACCGATCCCGATTTTCCACAAGAAAATTTTGTTCAGCGATGAAGCTCATTT
Source organism: Scaeva pyrastri (assembly GCA_905146935.1). Classification (NCBI taxonomy): domain Eukaryota; kingdom Metazoa; phylum Arthropoda; class Insecta; order Diptera; family Syrphidae; genus Scaeva; species Scaeva pyrastri. The sequence continues at coordinate 123,630,039 of LR989927.1, read as the reverse complement.
TTCACAATGTTGTCTGCTGAACTTAAAAATTAATAAATATTTGCAACACTTACACCCAGACTGTAATAACAATAAGAATGTTCGTCTATATGATATGGGTATCTTAGCTCTAGCCGTTCTGCCAAGCCTTCGGAAGCAGGTCATTAGATCGTGGTTTCTTGTCGGCCAGATGTCTGATCTAACATTCAAGCTGTTCGTGAATGCCGAGAACTAACAATAGTTAATTATTATGATTATGTAATTAGAAGTTAGTTGTTAACTTATAATTGACGGATCCCAAAAAGGAAACAAAATGAAAATCCGGTATGATTAATTAATCGATTTGTGAGAACTTTTCTATTAGTTTATTTGATTTAATTGCAGATATTTGATATTTCCAACTGGGTGTTCTTTAAAATACCGGAACTGATCTAAACAATGAATTTTGTTTGGTGATCTTGTAGAATAGCGAAATTCCCCATGTCGACATTTCTGCTCCATACACCCTTTCAATTAGGGTTCAATTGTGTCCAGTGGAGGCTGCAATCAACTAGGTGCAAATCAATGTTGTCACTCACTCTACTCTAGCATTTTTTGGGTTTTTCTATTTTTCTTAAGCAATGTTAAGCATTAAGTCTTTTCGAAATGTTATGTTTTAAGTTTTATCCCTACTCCCCCACTAAATCAGTCAACCGCAAATTTAAACATTTAAACAATTGATAAAGTATGATTTACGTCACGAATTTTTTTTACAACTGCAGTCAACTCAGAACTGGAATAGGAAAGCAACAACAAAAAACTGTCTACTTACTAATGATCGTGTTGCATTGTTCAGGAGTTGCGCGAAAATTGAATTGAAAGTTTAGTGTAATTCGAAGCGAAATTGCTTCCTTTTAAACAATCAACAGCACACACACACATATGTACATATACTTACATCATAGTTGAAGTATTTATGGACTTTCTGGTGCGATTTTGATTTATGATGAATGAAATGTCGTTTCTTTCTTTTGAATTAAAATCACAATCGTACATAGAAGGTTGATTTTATATTGAACGGTAAACGATTGATGGATTACGATTACGATACCGTTAACTGTTGCACTATTAACGCCAGGGTAAATAATATAATAATGATTGTATAAGTATAATCACGGAAGTTGTAATCAAAGCAATTCCTGACACATGCTTTGATATTTTTCATTGAATAATGATCCCTATAACAACAAAGGAAAGTAAAAGCACGATTTTAAAAAACAATGATTTTGAGAATTTGAATAGAATTTCCATAGATCCTGTCTGCCAACTAAAGGGTGTTTTTTTTACAAGTATAGAACTTTCAAATGGAATAAAACAAAGATGATATTTTTAAATTGATATGAAACTTAACATTATAATTAAAATATTATTTCTGGCATATGAAGGTTCAATTTTCGGTGACGTTTTCGAATATTTGTGGCCGTCTATCGCTAATAACGCCGCGAATGTCGTCCTCCAAGTGATTACAGCAACAATGAGTTCTTAGAGTAAACGTGGTGTAAAAACGTTCCATAGTCGATCGAATTAATTGGTCTCATAAACGATTATTTTGGTCTTCGAACCATGATTTTCGGAATAAATTTGGACAATTTTAGAGCGTTGATAAGGAGTCTATTCATGTTGAAATGCTAATGGCGTTTTCAATTGGTAATCTGGAAGCAGAAAAAAGTATTCTGAAAGCGTTCAACTGGGCAAAAGTGACAGTTCTGATTCTAAAAAAGAAGAGATTTCTCTTCTGGATTTGAAATCAGAACCAAAAATAAATATAGTTTGAAAAAAACTAAAAAACACGCTTTTAAAACCCATCATACTAAAAAAGCGGAAAATAATTTTTAATATAAGCTGAAAACAATAATGAACTAAAAATACAAGTGTTATTGTGAAAAACCGTTGGGCGCATTGGCCATATTTTTTTTTTCATATATCGAGCGCCCCACGCTTATTCACAATAACACTTGTATTTTTAGTTCATTATTGTTTTCAGCTTATATTAAAAATTATTTTCCGCTTTTTTAGTATGATGGGTTTTAAAAGCGTGTTTTTTAGTTTTTTTCAAACTATATTTATTTTTAACTTTTTAGTTTAACGTGCTTTAAAAGCGTGTTTTTTAGTTTTTTTTTAAACTGTATTTATTTTGTGATTTAAGAAAACATTGAAACATTTCATTGACCCATTTAGTTGATTGAAATTGTAAATGAAATTGGAATTATTTATTTATTATTTAAAATCTCGTAATTTTAATAAAAAAAAAGTCACCCATAGCTAGGATTTGATCCCACGACCCTTGACGCTCAAACTGAAACGTGACCGCGCCTTAACCAACTGAGCCACCACAGCACTTAAATTGAGGGAGTCTATTAATATTTATAAGCGCATAATAAAATCAGGAAAAAGCAGGAGCTGTGGGATTAAAATATTTAATCCTGGTAATCCTGAAAAGGATATTGAGATAAACTTATGAAATTATTGTTTTGCCACCGGTTCTTGATATGTGTACAAAATTTTATTAAAATCGGTTCGTGTAAAGTGGGTCAAAATCGAGTGTAAAGGTGTCGGTTACATACATACATACATACATACAAGTGAAGCTAATATAAGCGTGTTAAAAACAGAATCACTCCCACATTCAAGGATTTTAAATGTCACACTTGATAAATGTCATATTTTTTGAATTAACAAATTGTACAAACTGTGATTGCTTGAAATTAAAATTAAAAAAAAAAATGAAAGACAATATTGAAAATATCTTAACAAATGTTCCTAATTTGTTAAAAACACATACGTAGTTGACACATGTCACACTTTACCAATACAGTCATACCAAACTTCAAATTTTACAGAATTCAGAAAAACTGTTCAATTGGGATTCTGCTCCAATTTCGGATTGCCAATTAAAAACGACATAAACTAAACTAAAATTAAATCATTTGACAGCTGACAAAATGGCCGCCAGTTAAAATAGTGTTGCCAACTTAAAGTTCTATACCTCGACTTGCAACTATACTGTCATCTTGCCATTTAATATACAAAAAGCTACCAATCTTCAAACGTATTCATCGGAAAAACATTAGAGACGTCATATTGAATATGTTCTAAAAGTAGCGTCATATCTACTACTTCGAAAGCTACCAAAGTCTGGCCTCATTCAACAAGTCAAAGGCAAATAACTACTTATCCCGATCACGAGCCAACGAAGCCATTCGGTTTCGCCTTCTAGGGTCTTGGTCACCTACCATACAATTTACTACAAAGAACTTTATGGGCTGGTTTCTCTTCGCTCATACAAGTTATCTGATTAGCCCAACGGAGTTTATTGAGCTTATTTATTTATCACCTTTTGAGGTAATTACTTTCACGTATTGTTGAGCACTGTATTCGTCCATGGTGGTTTGGGAAAAAAGACTGAATAAATGACAGCCAATTTGACAGATGAATATATTCAAAATTTTCGCGAATGTAATACACAAAAATTGAGAATTGAAACCAATTACGACAAAATAGCCAGATTTAAAGCTTCTGACTTGTTGGGTTCGGTTAAGAGGTGTATGGCAACCAATAACTTGACTGGACACTATTTCTACTTAAGTTTAACTTTTTTAAGTATGAATTTTTTCATTAATACTTTACTGATTATAATCAAAATTGTATTCATCAAATCGGTAAAAGTTACTGTCGACTATAAATTGCTTGTTTTTTTTTTTGCTTTAGAAGCGCTTATTTGGACTTATCATAAGCGACAGACATTTCTTACATAGTTCATTTGATAATTTTCTGGCTTGTATTTTATAGACGACGATTCATTTCAAATTGTCATTTTATTTACTTTTATGTTTGCTTTTGATTATTCATTTGTTCAATTCCAATTACTTTAACCTCAACTACCCCGCCAGAGACTTAATCACAAATTCATAAAATAAACCATTTCAATTCACTTCACTCTCCATAACTCAACTGCATTATGTTATGTAGGTAATTCAAAAGCTTCAGTTTACCTGTGCTAAATTTCCGCGCAAAAGTTAAAGGCATAGTAAAATAGTGATCCAATAACCGACAAAGATTTCGATCTTAAACTACAAACGAACCTCGTATTGGCTGGCGCTGCTCAGGAGGGCCGTTTGTGATCGGATCGGTGATCGTTGTTGTTCCGATTGTCACATATATTAGCCTATTGTGTGACTCCTGTTCCAACATATTTGGTTTCTCTTGGTTTTATGGAAACAACAACGACAGTAATGAAACACTGCAAGGTCCGATGAATATAAAATAGAGTCGTGACAATTATATTCGATGTTGGTGATCTGATTACATTACGGAACGGACAATCGTAAATTCACCAATCGCTTTAGCATCGTAGTTCCAGAGTCGTTTTGAATGTTTAAGCTGAGTAGCTCCGGCGGCGCAGCATAGCGGTCGCAAATGTATTGGCAGAGCAGAGCAGAGCGGTAAGTTGTTGTGTTTCTTTTTAACTTTTGTTTTTGGGTAATAACATCATTTTTTTTTTCCTTTCGCAAGTGGCGGTGAAGTTCTCTTTGTGGCAATATGGAAAGCGGTTGGAGGCCTTTTCTTACGCACTCCACATGCATTCACCATTTGTGGTCAACAAGCTGATCTGGGAGACGGGGCCAGACTTCATCAGTCAGTCAGAAGTTTTAAATTTCTTGGTAAAGAAAAACTAGAAGGACTGCTTCAGGTGTCGATGGAAATCATGTCTTTCATATTTCATATTCAAATACATACACAGTTGTAACCAAGAGAGGGCGCAGCAATCGCATACATCAATTAACACTAAACGAAAGTCACATTTCGTAACTACGTCCCTCGGCGTCGGTCGTCGTCTTCATCATTGTCATCGGCGCCGCCGTTGTTGGTCGCCGCGACTGCTGTTCCTATTGCATTCACTTTGGGATTTGTTGTGGTCGCTAAGACCCATATTAACATTTGGAGCTTTGTTTTTTGAAAGTTAAAACACATAAGGCACCACAAGAGCGTGCTTCGACTTAAAAGACATTATGATAAAAAAAAAACATAAAACAACAATTTCGTCCATGGTGATATTCCTATAAAAGATACTCAGATGCAGATAGGTTTACCAAGACATGCAATCCAAATCCATGATATTTCTTTCCCGCCGCTGCATGTGGTTTTTCTCTGTTTTGCCAGTGCAGTGGTGACTTTGGGTCAACCAAAGCGATAGAGTTAATGCATTCGGGCAGAACACTGAACATGTGAATTTAATGGCTATATGCGAGGCGTTAAGGTGCACTTCTATTGTTGCATAATTTTGCAACTAAGTTATAGTATCTAAGGTGACTTCAGAAAAAAAATTCACAGCCAATTAAATGACCACTGCGCTGTGACTCAACGGCGAGTAGGTTATAGTAGTAATCATTCTTAGTCCAATTTTATATCCGTAATTTTATTATGACTTTAAGACTTAACATTGACTTTATCATTTTATCTATTTTCCATTATTTATTTAATTTGTACTTTAGAAGAAATATATGTATGTATTAATGTTTTTTGAGAGTGGACAAAATGCATACATTCAACTTCCTACTTTCAAAATTTGAATCTAAATCAATCTTGTTTTTTATTTAAATTATTCAAAAATCTCGAGTGTGCATATTTCAAGCTCATTGCAAATTATAAATACAAGAAGTTTCATAAATTCAAAGCTTATTTGGCTATTAATTGGTGTTATATGTATTTATGTTAATTTTTGATATTGAATATAATTGATGGTATCAAAAGTATAATATATTTTTTTTTTGCTAAAATTGATTGGGACCTTTGGTTATTATTAACACTAATTTTTTTAATTCGATCTGTATTCATCAATATTTGCTAATTATATTGCGTTTCGTCTTTTAGTTGTTTTTTTTTTTTCTAATTTACATAATGAAGTATATTATATTACTGAATATGATGGGCAATATGTTTTTTGACTTATAGGCTATACAAAAAGTAAAACCTTAACTGCATATAGACAACGGCCTCATCACTGATAAAAGCTTGATTCCCATCGATCACCGAAATCAAGCATTGGGTCAAAACAAAAATTTAGAAATAAGTAATAGCCTATGATTTTTTTTCCAGAAGTCAATTATAATTATAGTTTCCTGAAATCCAATTTATGATTTTTTTTTAGAATTCAGGGAAGATAAAGATCTTGGTCTTATTGCATAACCAGTCGAAAATAAAGGATTTTAATTAATTAGAAAGTGTGTTTTTGAAAAAAACACTTCCTTACAAAGTTTTTGTGAACAATGTTTTTGGCTATATTTGATTGTCAATCATATAAAAATATGTAACAATTTCGAAAGGTGAGGGTTATTATTTTTTAAATAAAACTAAACTTTAAAATCGCTTCTATTACTTTTCCGCAAAGTGGTCTTCTTCTCTTAATCATATTATTTTAACGTTGAAATTGTTTTCATTTGACTCAAGTTAATAATAATTTAGAAGCTGAGACTTAAGATAAATACTAATAAGTTAAAGTAGAGTTTTATATTTATACTCAAAGTGAAAGTATGTAACTTGCATTACTTTTAGATTTTGAAAATACTCAAGATTTTTATTAAATTTAACATTACATACTCAGAAAAAGATAAAGAAAACAATTAATGTCACAATTTAATCAATTTTATTGGTAATCTTTAGCTAGTGCAGTAAAACAAATTACAAAAAAAAAATCTTCATTCACTTTATAACTCACTCTTAATTTTACTTCCAAAATTGGTATTCCTACATTAATTTATTGAAGTATGTATGTTTAAAAAAAATTTAATAAATTTCTCAGGTCCAGTTGAAAAATACACTAAAATTAAGATCGAGTTAAGATATTCATGTAAATGCAGGACAAGTTGTTTTAGAGTTTTCCTTACTATTGATTTTGCAGCTAAACTTTTTCAAGTAGACGGATTTTGTTCTTATGTTTGCCGCCCTCAACTTAAAGTTTAGGGAAGTTTCAATTGACGGCAGCGTTTTTCATTTTTAGCTCTGAAAAGAGTTCTGAACAGAGTCCGAGCATATCGAACATGGTCTGAACGTTCTCTGAACAAAGCGTGCTCTGAATTATGTCGCTTTTTGACATATGTCAATTTCCTTCTACAGAAATAAGGTTCAAAACATAAATTCAAATGGAAAAGCAATTTTTAATCAAACACTGTTTGAAATTATTTTCGTGATCACTTACAATTAGTAGATCACTAACGAAAAAATAAAAAAAAACGCAACTTATGCTGTGTGATATTTTTCGGTTTTTGTTATAATATAAAGAATATTAAAAGTGGTTGTTGTTAAATATTTCCGCAACACAACTGCTTTCGAAATAATAATACAAAATTTATAATTTTATTTTTGTTCCTTATAATTATGATCATATAAATGTTTCGATATCAAGGGCACCATTTGGTTATTTGCAGTACAAAAAAAAAGTTACGAAAAAAAATAAAACGGCAAATTGCAATACAATTTTAAATATATTAAAGTTAAGTGATTTTATAATTATTCATTTCCGACATTTTGAAGAGTTAGGTACTTAAAAAAAATAATCGACAGTTTTACCTTCGCCTCACATTTAATAGAAAAAATTTACACATACTAAGTCTGCATTGATTTTATTAATTCAAGCAATTGCTCATTTCCACTAGATTAGTCATGAACTTTTAATTGGATTAATGAAAACAAGTACTTTATCTACATATGTACATATTATGTATGTAGTTCATATATGCAGCAGCTACGAACCTCTCAATCTCATGGTCACCACCATCACAAGTCTCCTTCATTAAACTTAACATGTTTTCTTGTATGCGAGTATTAAAAAAAAAATACAAACATTAATTATACCATTATCGTATGTATATCTGACGACTTTGAAGCTTAAATCATTGCATTATAATGACAAAAATAATGTAAACTATGTAGGTCAAATTGTGGTAAATCGCATGTACAAAATATTTACATAGGTTTTATTACACGCATGTAATTTATTTATATTAAATTTATTTACCATGTCCTTCCCCTTTGTTTGTTGATGGTAATGAGAAGAGTATGTGATCTTTGCACGAAAGTCATAATTCTTAAGCTGTAGACCAACTGTCGACGCACATCAATTAACTCATCGTGAGAAATTGTCAACAACAATATCGTCTTATGGTAAATACTTTTAATATAATTTTTAATCGTGGGAGATCTATGCCTCCTGAGACTTGACTTTAAGTAGAAAAACATGAAGGCTTTTATTAGCGAATCCAAACCTATTGACTTACAACTTTTAACTATAGAAATGGAGTATAACTAAGGGAAATGTAGGTTGGAGGAAAATTCCGACAAGATTGAAATTCTGGGCAATCAGAACTTTGAAAAGCTAAATTATAAAATCAGAGGCAGTTTAAAGAGGATTAACAGGATATCTTAAAAACAAAAATTCAGAAAACAAAAATCTGGAATCGAGAAAAAATTTACATAAAAAATATCAAATTCAAAAATTTCAGTGAATAAATGGATTTTGGGTGGGAGCGAGGTCGAGTAGATAACAATTTGTTTAAATGCAAACAAAACTTCATAATTAACTTCGCTAAGCTAACTACTTTAGGGGATTAAAGTAAACATTATTATTTGGACTTAATTCAAGAAATAAAACTCAATTTTTCACTCATCAATGTTTAATAGATTGATTGAAAAATTATTATGCCTTTTATTTTAGTCAAAACTTTACTAAGTTGGTTTACAAACAGTTCGAATATTTTTTTTGTTGATATTTTTTGAAATTCGAAATGTATGTAAATTCAAAATTCGTGGTAAATTTTTCTTGCAATGACCCGAGCTAAAAGTTGTAGTTTTAAATTTTTAGTATCTTCATACATTACATATGTACATACAAAAGTGCGTATACGCCTAAGTGTACCGATTTATATAATTATCATTTTTAGTTTTATAATTTTTCAAATGACAATGAAAGATAACTGACCCTTTTTAAACATATTTTACATGCAAAAATCTAAACCCTTCACAATTGTGCCGTAGAATCATTCCGGAACTAAATTAAATTTGTGTATACATGTTTTAATGTGAAACAACTAATAATATTCATAGAATGTAGTTACATTTTATAATTAGAAACCAAAAGAATATATTCATAATTTAGGCTAAATGAGGAAACCGATTTTAATTTATTATAAATGAATTTATTGTAGGTACTTTCCGAAACCCATGTCTTTGTAATGATTTTGTTTTGTAAATATGTTGAAAAATTGAAAAAAATTGAATTGAATTGAAATATCACACTATTTGTTGTTCAAAATGTTAATGTAATTTTAAAACAAATAAAATTAATTTTTATTAAATCGACCAATTTATCATTTGTAAACTTGAATGTCTATAATGAATTGGATTCAGATTTATGAATGGAAGTATTTATCATTTTAAAGAGAATATACATCATATGCATAAAAAGTTTTATCTTAATTCTTGTATCGGTACGGTGTGAAATTTTAAATAAAAACAAACTAAAATTATGTATATTTATGTTATTTAAATATAAAACGATACGCTTTGAATTTGTCTTTGTTTGTTTTGTTAAGAAAATATACATAATTTGAAACAACATTTTTGAAAGGAAATGATTTTAAAAGAATTTTTAGTTTTTTGAGTAAAGTATTTGACTATATGAATATGAAACAAACAAAATATAAATGCATGTTAAACCTTATCATATTAGAAATTAAAATCTTAATGTTAATTAAAATTAATTTACATATGTAACAATTTCTTTTGACTGTTTTTGAAATGGTCGTTGTTAAATTTTTATTGATACAATTTTTGTTTTACAAATTATAATGGATACAATTTCAAGGCCAAGGGTGATTTCAACATGAAAGCATGTTTTTAAATGTTGATTGAATGAAATGCTACCTTAATATTGATTGAATAGATTAAATTATTAAAATATGTATTACAAAAGAAACATTCATAGCACAGAAAATCCATTAATGACAAACAACTGAATGATGTTTCATATTAATTTTAATATAGTTTGTTATTTTTTTTTTAAATAAAAAGAAAAACTGAATTAACTATTGTTTTTTTTTCTGTTTTTGTGTGTAACACGGTTTTTCAAACCAACTTATATTGATTTTTGTTTAAAATAATTTTTAACTATTTTTATTGATTGTTATTTATCTTTGTTCTTGCTTTGATAGATTGGTCGTAATTTCTCAAAAACTAAAATCCATTTTGGCATCCAGTTTTACATTAAGAATTAATATTAATAAGAACATTGAATTTTGGAAAACAATTATGCTTACAAATTTTGAACAAAATTAGTTGATTTTTTTTTTTCAAAAGTTTGAGTCTGAAAATACATTTTTCGAAAACTGTTTATAAACCGAACTAAATTTTAAATGAGAATTTAAGAAGAGATTGCTGGCTTTTCAAAAAGGTATGACATGGCATTGTGTCTTACTGTTATTTTTAAATCATTTTATTTCTTTTTTTTTTAAGTAAATTTTTTTTATAAAACTGCACCTCCCGGATAAATTCAGATTGACCCCCACCTCCTACTCGTTGCAGCTTCTTTGATATGTGGTATTACCATGTAACCACCAGTCATAAATGGGTTTTAAACGGTGATAAGAAAAACGAACGATTAACATATGTACACAAGGCGTATACGTATTATTTTAAACTTAATTTCATTTTTGGATTGTGTTTTTGCGATGATTAAAAAATCTTTGGTTCTTAGGGTTAACAAACTTATTAATAATAAACCTAACTAAATATCTCGTAAACGTACATAGGATTTTGATTAAAAAATATAAGAATAGTTTAGTATCTGGTGGAAGAAATGGAACCTCACTAATGTAAAATTTGGAAATGGCAAAGATCTTTCCTTAAACTATCTAACTTTCTACTGTATGAAATGCAATAATATTTTGTGAAGTGGTCTTGTTGTTTTAATTTTGTTCATACTTTAATGACCTTCACCAAAAACCGCTTAAACCACCCAAACCGCCCACACATGCTATTAACTCTCCCCAAATAACCGAACTGTTTCGTACACCGTCAATTAATTTAAACATTCCCCCATAAATAGCCTTCATTATCAAACAAATTGATTGAGTTAATCAAGTTTCCAAATTTTGTATTCAATCCAAAAAAAAAAGAAACATTTTTCTGCTAAATTACCCACAAGTGTTTCATTTAAATCATTCAAATAGCAAACATACTTCAACATTGCGTCCGTCCCATAGTCTCGTGCGTCGTCGGTTGGTTTTAAGTTAACAAGTAGCTCCGAAATCGGCCTTCACTTTCAAATAACTTACCACCTTCTTACCGGACAATCAACAGTTGAATCAATTCAACAGAATAAAAAATAATAAAAAATTTGAACATGAATTAAAAAGTGTGCAAAAAGCCTAGATCTGGATTTTTTGGCTTTCACATCACTACCCCAGACCGCAAGACAAGTCCAAAAATCTTTAATTGGAAAATGCCGTCACCAATCAACTATACGAGTAGCTGAGTAGGTAGACCTGCGTTTATAGTCGTATATAAGCTCCCTGCAACCGTCAACGTGTAATGTCGGTCGCTGGTTGTCGTCCGTCACTTGATTGCCTGCCAAACCAGCCTAGTTATTTCCAAATCTGTAAAACTCTAAAACTGAATCTCATTTCATTTCTTTTCTCTTCTTTTTATTTTCAAAACCAGATACAGCCACCGACTTGCAACTTGTCTCGTAATTTTTGAAGTTTAACTATAACTATGCTCCATCAGGACCAGGTTTAGGTCTATCTACCTATACCAGATACAGACTCAGCTTTAAGTACCACACGTCTTGGTCGGCAACGGCAACTGCATCGGCATCGGCATCACCATCGCACAATCTAAGTCGTCTCAAGAAATGAGAGTGCCACCAAGCAAAGCAGCACCAAGCACATACTGTTTGAGGTGCTCTACATCATTACGATAAATCCCATATACGTAATTCCATTAAATTTAAGTGCCACACACACCGCAAATGTTGCACCAGCTTTAGCACCAGTACACCATCAGTACAGTCAAAAGCAGCCGTCCGAAGTGCCCGCTCCACAAAATGACTCCTTCCCTCAACTCTCTGAAGCTATACTACTCGTATCAAGTCCGATTTTGAATATTGGTATCTTCGATATCTTCCCTTGCAATCGGCAATAGATGGACGGACTAAAGAGGTTATCGGCAATTTATCGATGCCACTGGGAAGCTAGGGGACTCTGGGATACACATACGAGCATGAGTATACGAGTCAGAAGCTCATTGTGGAGCACTTTAAGAAAACTTGCAAAGTTTCAACGGCTTTGAAATTAAATTACATGTCCCTTTTGGGTCGCATATTCCAAAGATTTAGAATTGCACAACTTGGACACGATGCGATGCGAGTGTGATGGTATGGCAAGCAAACGCTCCCTGGAACAAACGGTGTGCATCACGAACTACACTCGCTCCTTCTCAAGTACATGCACCAGACACCACTGCCACCTCTAATTAGTTAATTTCAAGAGACACATAATGTTGTGATATTAAGTTTAAACCGAATAATGGCCAACAGCAAGTACACATCTCTAAACCCAGTTCCACCTTTTGTTATGGCAAACGAAAAACTTCGGACGGATGATGGTGGTGAAGTAGCAGCGTATAGCGTCTCCTATCTGATGATGCTGCTCCTCCTTTCAGATGAGATGATATCATTGGGATTCATAATTATGCAGGTGTGTGCTGAAGATTTTCCAAATGGATTTACTTGAGATGGCCTCCGATAAATTGCTGCTGTTGCTGATGCTGTTGAAGTTGGTTGTCGACTCGACTACGATAAAGACGTGATACTCCAATTTGCTGGCATTTAAGACGCGGTCGCCGTCGACGACGTACGGACGCTGAGAAGCAGTTGTGTACGTTTTGTGCTTATGCCCAAGTGGCATCGTTCAAAACTTGTAAGATGCACATTTGCTATGCTATGAGTCTATGTTTAGATATGAGCTTTGAGTTCCAAGTGGACACTTATGGGTAGAAGTATTAAATACTCGTACTCGAATGTTTCATCTGATTTAATTAAAATAATAATAATGTGAGTTGTTGTGATTGTTGATTTTATTGTTATTTTCTCGCTGCTTATGGTTGAATAAATTTCTAACAAGTGTTAGATTGTGCATTTTAATTTTCAATTCAATGGAACTTCAGAAAAAAGAAATCGATTTATTAAGTGTGTGGTACTTCTTGAAATTATCGATTTAAATTTATGCAAAATGATTATTATCTACTTATCGTGAACTATTTTAGTATTAGTTTTTTTAAAGTTCAAAGTTTTGTAGTCAAAGTCGTGCTAGGAAAAGTAAAAACTCTCTACAAATGTATTCATTTGAATTCTGAATCTTGTTAGATGTCTTATCATGGGAAAGCTGATTCAACAAATCGCATTAATCTTTAACTACAATAATGCTTCAATATCGTTATTGGTAAATGTATCGGTTAATTTTTGGAATATGTCAAAAGACATTTATCATTTTAAGATCTTCTGTTTCAATGTTTTTTTTTTTAATTCTTTTCATAAATTTTTATTTTCATATTCCTTTAATAATTGTATTTTTTCTTATATAGTTTTTTTAACCAAGACTATTATCTGACACTAATTAATATTTTTAATAAATGAACATATGAACAAAAAAATAAAATTCAACAAAATCTGTTTCTTCTTAATTGCAGGTAAGACACTCACATGCACCGCAAGAAAACTGTTATGGTGAGATTAAATCCAAGTATGTATTTTTTATTAAACGCAAGTTTTATATTTTTGCCAATTTAACACATTGATGAAAAACAAGTTGAAAAATGACAAAAATATTAAAGTCAGAATTTTCTATAAAAGCTTTAAAAAATGGACGTAAATCTTGAATAACTTTATGTTTTGTCTTTATTTATGTTAAGTACTAAAAAAGCGGCTTATAGCGCTTGCCTACAAAATTACGCCGTGCATACAATTTTTATTTTTACATTTTCGACACTAGAAAATAGTGTTTTAAAATAATACCTAGCAGTTTCGACATTTATTAGATTTAAACATGACTTGCAGTTAAATACTCGTACTATTTTTTTGAACAGTTGTATTCCAATAAATAAGTCATTGATACAGACCACTATAAAAGAAACCGCAATTCATTACTAAACCTTTTTAAAGCCCCTTTTAAACGATTAGTTTTCTGTTCATCTTTCAATTCAGTTATCAGTTAATTTTTCAGTTTAACTGTCAGTTCAGTTAAAATAAATTCCATCAGTTTCAGTTACAGTTTAAGTTAAACGTTTCAGTTTTTGTGTTTAGACATCAGGAAAGGAATTTAAGGTTTTTCTTCGGCCTAAGAGAATTATTTTTTTTGGTTCTGCAGGTTAACAGGGGTGTTATGAGAAACACCCTTGATATAAAAAATTATATTTTCTACTAAAAAAATAAAGTTAACATTTTGGTAAAGAAGAATTTCACATTAAAATGTGAAAAATCAAAAAAAAAAAAAAAAAAAAAAAATTTATAAGCTAAGCAAATATTGACACACAAAATTTTATTAAAAATGTACCAGAAATTGTACAATAAAAAATTGTTGAATTAAAATGTTATTATTGAAGTTATGGCTGCATTCATGTCTATTTTTAATTTACCGAAGGGAGTTTAAAAGTAATAGTAACTTTTTTGAATTTAAAATAATTCTCAAAATTTGTAGAATTAAAGAACTTAACTTCTAAAACGATGCATGGTTTCATGTTGGTAGCACTGTTATCTAACATCTGTCGAACTCAGCTGTCATTTTAAGTGTCATTTATAAAATTTATTGAATTTTCCATTTCTTAACAATTGAAAAACGAGCAAATTTTTTTAAATTAACTTACTACGAAAATGGTAATTCAAACTTATAATCGTAAAATCCGTCGGACATGCAAATACAGTCGAAAAGTGCAAGTGTTGTTGGTGATCCAAAATTATCGATTTCTCGGAGTTCAATTCAAATTACGCAACAATTGAAGCCTTCTGACCATTTACAACGCCTTGGGTGTTGAAACAAGGAATAATCAATATCAATTTTTCGAACAAAATTTTCGTCAGCGGCGAGGCAAGTTTGTCACACGTGACAAAGAATCCAGAATTCCCGGAAGTAATTGAAGAGATACCGGACGTTGCTTCCAGAAGAAAGGAGTGTTTGGTTTGTTCTATGGTCTTAAGGTGTCATTGGGCCGTATTATTTTTGAAGTTTCCAATAGGCTGTGTTACAGTCAGTCCCGAACGCTCGCTGTGATTAAATGGTAAATCGATTTTTTAACCGGCAATTGAAGATCATGACTTGTACAATACGTGGTTCCAATAAGAAAGGGCCACAAAGCTCTATCAATTATGGCTTTATTTTGTGAAAAGATTCCTGGTCGCTAAATCTTGTAGATAAAACGATTCAATACCGTTAGATGTCTGAGAGGATTTGGTTTTACTCTAACATTCTAAATGTATAAAGACTAAGCCAGAAAAAGTTTAAAAATTTCGACTTTCTCAACTATTACCGTTGCTTGGGAAGATAACGGTTGATAAAAAAACAACTTAAATACACTTATACTTATGTCAATTTAATTCTTAGAAACAGCTATAGTTTAGTTTTTATCGTTGTTGAGAAATAAGTAGAAAGTAGGAAAAAGTATTTATTTGCACACGAGACTTTTCTGGGATACTTGAAGAGTTTTGTATTCCTGGATGTATAGTTCAAGATCTCCTTATTTAGCCGAAAATGTATTGATAAATAACAAACATATAAAAGTTGTTCCTTTTATGTAAATTTTTATTATTAAAGTAGTACTTTTTTCCAAACATTTTACAAATAAATTATCATTCAAAATAATATGTATTTAAATGAAAAGATTTTGCGAGTATCAGGATTTTTAAAAACTTCCATAATTTTCGAAAATCGTACTTTAAAATATTCAAATTTATTGTTGATTGGTATTATGTGGGATGAATTCTTTTTTAATGTAAAAATTCTCTATTGCTTTAACTATATGCCTATGTATTGAAAATTTACAGTTGGTTGTGATTGCACAACAGTATTAGTATCATAAAAGAATTTAATTTTTCAAATTGTTCATCATTATCTGTTACTATGTAATTCCAAAATTTTAAAGATACCATTTGATTTTTACAAAATGTTGCTTTAAAATATTTTTTCTTTTAGAATTTACTACACGTTTACTGTTTCAATATACTCTGCAAGCTTTTAAGTATATTAACAAATTTAATTAGGCTAAGCGATTCTTTAGTGTCCAGCTATCATATTTTTTCCACATCCCTTAACCTGTGTACATGCCAAGGCATTTCAGCGGTTAATAATGGATCAATTAAAACTTAAATCACATGGCCAAGAAAATATTAACGCAGGTTGTAGAAGAAAAATAAAAATTAAAATAAAATACTGTCCCCAAACGATGTAATTTTTCCTCCATGTCTCCATGTCTCTGCAGACAATTAAAATTGTTAACTACACGAAACGTTGTTTTACAGCATTGCGTTCCCGTCCTACCCCGTTGAATTTTTGTTAAATAAATTAAAAAAAAAATTACGAATAAGTTTTTGCTATGCTTTCAGTTCGAAGCTTCGAAGCGACATGCATTCTTGTATCGGCTGTAAAGACACATTAATTTTATGTAATTATTATTATACGAGTATCAGTATATATTTATTTTTTAATTAGGTAGATACTCTACAAAGATCGCGCGGCGGCGGTTGCACAGCACATTTAAAAGCCTCTCTAATTGTTGCCGGCTTATGCGGGTTTAAAAAAAAAATATATAATATTTGAAACAAGGTAATCGATTCCATCCATGCATCACAAAGATGAACCGAGTTTCTATAAAAGAAACAACAACAAAATATGAATTCAAAATATCTAACTAATCCTAAAACCTAAATGTGAAACGTTCCATCAAAAATCTGAATCTAATCGAAGGACATGGTTCCACCGCACCGCAGCAGACACCTGGCAAAAATAATTCCAATTCACAAAGCGAGTGTGCATTTGCCCAGCCATAAGCCAATAAGACTCAAAGTAAATGTTTATTCGGTTGAACAATTTCGTCAATGCTATCGCATAATTTCATAATGAATTTAAATGCACTTTCCAAATCAAAATCAAAATCCGAATCAAAAATGTTCCCAAAATGTGACCTTTTTCGCCTTTGGTCAGGTGGTCGGTCAGTTGGGGTTAGGTTGGATTTTTGAATTAGAAGCACATGGCTCATATTGTATCATCAGGTGGAAGTCGGTTATTTTTATTTGTTGTCCCGAAACATTTTCTGATTTGGAAAATGATTTGCATACTTCACGAGTGTAGCAGTTTAGGGGTTGGTAAAATGACAAAAATTATGACAATGACGACTACGACAACAGACGCGGGGCTAATCGATGGTGATGAATAAATATTTTCAAGGGAATACAACGGCTGGTGGTTGACAGCTATAATATGTAGGTGTGTTTTTTTGGGAAAAGAATCCGAATTTACACTTAGTATACTAATACAACATCCTCACTGCCGATGACAGTAGGAATATAGTAGCAAACTGCGATTGCGAATAAAATTTTGACGTTTGTTCGAGTCTCGAACGATTGATATTTTTGTGTACCTCAAAGCCCTGCTGTTGTAGAAATGTAGAGTACGTTAAGTAGATTGATGTTTCGCATTTTTTTTGTCACTGAGAGTGACTGCACATTTGAGATTTCATATTTTATATTCAACCAAACTAACGCAAAATAAAAACGTGACTAAATTGAAAAAGCTGTCGATAGAAAAACGTTGCATTTTTAATCGTGTTGGTTTCATAGTAAGCTATGTATAATGTTTTGTTAAACCAATCCGTTCTTGTAGAAGCAACATTAGTGGTTTTAGCTGTCTTATTTTAGTAACTCGTGGTTTCATACTTATAGTTAAATAGCGACATATAAGTGTTGCTAAAGAGGCAATGTGTTCTCATGAAAAATGTTTTCGATATATCCAAAACTAACTATAGTCTGCGAACAGACTCTGACATTTTTATATCTGTCAAAAAAAAAAATATACAAAACAACAAAACAAATTGCATAATTGCTATATACATTTTTTTGGGAAATCCTACTCCTAATATGTGCCAGGTTAGATCGAATAAAGAATTTTACACATTTGAATTGGGATTCTGGATCCGCTAAAGGAATTAAGTTGTGATGTCTTGATTCGAAGTTTTTGAGTTTATAGTTATTTCTTAGATTTTTCAGTGTAATTTTATTGGTACATTTTTCCCTATATACCTCAAAAAATGAGTTAATGTCATTATCACGGCATGTAGTGCTGCCAAATCATGTAAATTCGTCAACTTTCAATTTCACAATATCGAAGTGTTTTCAAAGTATTATTGAAATTTTGCATTCGTAATTTTGAGATTCGATCGAATAACATTCATTTGCGAAAGATAGCATAAAATGAACTTGAAAAAAGATTCATTTTCAGTATCAGCTGTTTGACATTTACCATGTTTCTATTTGAATTAGTATGACCGTTTTAAATTTTTTTTGTTTCTGAACATTTTATAGATGTTGTATATAAAGAATCAAGAAACAAAATAAATAATACATTTTTTTTAATATAAAGTAAAGTTTAACCATAAATAAATACATATTCATTACATGTTTTGTGTCAACTCAGTTGTTTTTAAACTATTCTTAAAAAATAAGTTGTTCATGACTCGTTTTAAATTTTTATTTTTTTTCGTATACACTTGGTCACACTAAAGTATCAAATACAAAAGAGAAGTGCTTGTGAAATGTCAAAACCAAAAAGTGAAATCATTGTTTATTTGTAATTGTTTTTTTTTATTTTGTAATTGTTTAATGTTTAATAATTTATTTATTTTTTCATAAAAACATAAAATATAGATACAAAATGAAAATATGGCATTTGTGTTGTTTATAAATGAAGATGGTGCTGAAGAAGTTCAGAGTAGAAGGATAGTGGGTGCTTCAAACCCATTGCTACCTCCGGTTCGCGGTTTGACCAGTTGGAATGCGACCCTTAAACATAAAACCACAAAAAAATTTATGAAAGTAATTTATTTTCCATGAAATAATTAAAAACTTACATGTTTTGTTTTCTTACTTGACAGAAAAATTCAAACGACACAAAATTGACATTTAATTATATTCTTCGAATGTAAAAATTGAATTAGCTTTCGCGAATGAATGAACTTTCTATGGATTGGGTGAATTTTCGATTTGTGCGATTAACATTCTAATCGCCGAGTCTCAAAATTAAGTTTCAACGAATTCGACTCACTTTCGAACGAAAGAGAATGTCAAAATAATTGCCAAATTATGCGAATTCGTCATCCTTCAACATTCACAATATCAAAGTGTATTTTAAATATTGTATTGGGTATTGAGTATCCAGAACTACTGACTTTGTTTGCTTTGAAGATTTTTGGCTTATTCGCAGAGACCCTCGACTTCAGAAAACCCAAAAAAAAAAATCTAACCAATTCAAATTGTTCTTTTATGGTAACGAGTTCACCAATTATCCTCCACTTGAAATGACCATGCCGTGCTCGCTTGTGCAGAATTTTCAACCTAGTGGCATTGAGCTGTGAGGCGCATGCCGTCGAATTCGGGGTCCTTATCATTCAATTCATTTTTAAAATACAATATGCTTCATAATTATAATCCACTTTTTAGTTTCAATTTTAATATTTAATGAAATTGTTATGAGTTTTAAAATAAAAAAAGATAAAATGAGTATATGACATGGTTCTTTGTCACAAATCGTTGGTCAGTGCCGTTATAATTTTTATTTTGAGAGAATTCCGGTACATTTAAACAAAGTCTATTTGTTCGAACGATTTGGCTCGTTTGATATTTATATAAGTATATCTCATACCACTATCTACTTTTTTAACGTTGAATTAGCGAAAAGCTTGAGTTGTACTAAATTATCAGATTGCGACAAAAGTGTCGAAAAAGACAGTTTTGAGGGCTCTTTGATGGAATCTAAACCTATGTCTGTCTTAAATAAATTGCAAGCAACGTCTTTTAGACCGACACAAGTTTGCTAGATGGAAAAACAACAAGGAAAAAAAAGAGTTTCTGCATCGATTTTTTTTTTAAACATATGACTTCAAATTTTATGTAAAGTAATTTTCTCTGATGTGAAGAAATTGAACTTAGATGCTCCTGATGAATTCCACGAAGAATGACGTTACTTACGAAAAGCACCGCAATATTTCGAAAGGCGTTATTTTTGGTGGTGATTCAGAGATTATGTTTACGTCATTAAAAATAAACAGCAGATCACCCGGTGAAAGCCTGGACTTTTCGGCAGAAGTCACAAGATTCGAGAATAAAACTTATTGGTCTGGACTTAATTCAGTGAATTTATTGAAGTCGCCCGCATTTGCTCCGGACTTTAACCCGATTAAGAATTTTCAAATCTGTAGAAGACTTTAAATAAGCTTTGCGAAGAGAACGGTATAAATTGTCAAAAATGTTTTACAGAACTTAGTCAAATTCTTGAAAAATCTGATATTTGACCTTAATCTTGCCAAATTTATTGTAAATGTGCTATTTTTCTTTCTAAAAATACAGTTATGTAAAATGGTGGGTTGTAAATATGAAACACAGAAAATCGTATGGACAAAATTGGTTCTGTTTATTTTTGAAAAGAATTTGTTGTTTTATTAAGCTTTTAAAACTATTATTCTGACACATTTCTTTTTCTTAAATCTTGATGGAATTATACAACCATATTCAAAATTTTTAAAGTGGGTTGGTAATCATCGACCTATAGCCCTCGATATTGACAATTAAGCGTCAAGCCAGCAAATGTTGTCGAATCCCCACCAACCAATCAATTTTTGGATTCATTACACGCTTTTGCAACTCATCATTAGGGCCGGTATTGGCAATGTATCAAAATCGACTCTCGAAATCATGAGTCCAACTTCTTCAAAGCCCATTCAGTGAAGAAACGTCTAGCTATTGGTCACTTAAATTTTGCATGAATATAGACTCAAGGCACGATTGCTAAGATTTTGTATGTAGAGCCAAATCGACTACCTCTTTGATAGTGACGATGTTTTCGGCAGATCTTTTAGTTCGTCAACTTATGTACATGTGTTGGTTGATCGTAAACTAATCCAGTGGACTTAATTTTATCAACAACACTGCCTCCCATTAAGACGATTATGATTGCTCACTTTAAGAAAACTATTTCATCACTCTTAGTTTTCGTCATTCATGGTGATTTGACAAGACAAACTCTAGCCACTATATCAAATGTCAAATTTTTGAATTTTTCAAACAGGCATTCACAAGGATTAATCGATTCCAATTCCTATTAACCAATTAACATTCATTATGTAGACTTTCCAAAAGAATCCTCTTCAAATACGCAACAGAATCCATTTATAGAAAAGATCATAAAGAAAAATTGATGTTAATTCAATTCCAAAACTCATCGACAATGTTCGAAAAACCAAACAGAAAAAAAAAGACACAAAATCTTCAATTCCATTTCAAAATGTCCTTAACATGTAATCGCTTTCACTAACATCAACATCAAATTCGAATCCAATCCTTCACAAAAACACACACACACAAAAGATGTTCTGCAATTGATCCATCACCTTGATATGGTGTTCAAAATTCTTTGGGATAATTGTTTGACAAAAAGCTCTGTTAGTTTTTCTTCTCATCTCACTTAAAAAAAAAAAACACAAAAATGATAAAAACAGAAACAACAAAAGTGACAAAAAACATTGCGCAAAAAATCCATCTACATTGAACAAGATTCTTTCATCACCTGACAACTTGACAATTCATTGACAATCGACCACCTTTAGAGGAGCTCCAGAGGAGGAGCCACATCACCAAAGTATTACCACCAAAACCACGATGAAAATAATGAAACAAAAAAAAAACGATTTCAGATTCCTCTATGGATGAAATGAAATTTCCATTACTCTCATCGTTATCGTCGACGTCGTCGCTGTCGCCATCGTGCGTCGACATCGCCATCGTCGTCGTCGTCGTCTTTTGCAAAAGCTATACCAATATAATCCCCAGAACATGTGCTCCCCAGCCTCATAGCAACCGCCCACTCGAACATCACCCACAACATCCACCTTAGGTCATGTGATGCACTGTCCTAGCAGACTAGAGCAAGGCTAAAAGCCCGCGTCCAGCAGCAAACGTTTTTCGGACATTTTTCTAATGGCTATCTCTCTGGGTTTCCTTTACCGTTAGGTTGGTATTTTTTTTCCTGTTTGTTGTACCACACCCCAGCCCCAATGTTTTTCGAAATCTTCCTTTGAAATAAAGCGATGATGGTATTTCAGATGCGGCATCAGTAGAAAATTCAATCTGCAACTGCAACTTCCTTCGGGGTATGCCGCAAATAGCCAGGACACAAAAAACAAGCACGACCCGACCGTGTATAGTATAATCGCTTGGTCGTTTTTGTCAACGACATTGTCAACGACGACGACGACGATGAAATGTCCTCCTGCTCCTTCGTCTTTCAGTAAATTATTGAGTCACCGAGAAACACATATTGTTGTCTTGTAGTTGTTAGAGGAGAGTCCGTCAGACGGTCGTCCGTCGTCGTTGGGTGGTTGGACGCGTGCATACGATGCAACAAAATGATCCTCCATATTCGTGTCCAACCCACACTCGGATTTGTGTCCACTTATTGCCGATTCGTGATGATGAATGAAAGCCATGGATATTCATGAAGGCCAATTACGTGAGCCAAAGTATATTGCTCACCAATGTGCTACGCATACATCCAATCCCTGTGCGGGAATGGGGTCCTTCGCCCATACTTTGTCCGACAGCAGCGGTGCGGTTGAAGATGGAAAAGGTGCATCCATTCAACTGATGGGTTCCACATCATATAACATCATGGTGATGGTATCCCAACAGAAGCCGCACCTGGAGGCACCATATCCCATCGTGTCGTCATCGTCGTCGTTATCATCATTGCTTGGTTCAATCTCTTGCCACCATCATCACTTCACTCTCTCGGATCCGATGCTGATATGATAATGCCTCAGCTGATTTCATAACCAGTTGGCATCCGTCTGGCTATAGTCGCACCGGAAAAGGATATAGGGGCCACCATCAGGTAAATAATATCTAATCCCACCGTCATCATCGTCAACGCCAAATACTACAAAATATCTGTAGCAGAAAATATTTCCATCGGTGTCCGGTGCACGTATTCGGGATTCTGGATTTTTGTATGCTAATCACTCTGTGTGCACGATTCATTTCGGAATTATTATGCCATTTTGTGATTGGCAGAGTGGGTGGCAATGGCAATGGCGGGATATTGTCATTCTTTTAAATCATACACATTTCTGGATCAGAAGACTCGTCTTATGCAGTCCCTGGTTTTGGTTCTGACTCCGTGTATCTGGCTGGACAGTTGCATAAAACTTCTGATTAAAATCTTACCTGAGTAAGAAGATGAAATACGAAAAGCCCAATTATGGTGGACACGAAAAGACCAGAAATTGTACGAGTACCTTGGCGTTCTCTTATGCACATGGGGATTGCTTTTTGGCGTGTGACCAAAATGCCAAAATCTCAAAGTCTCTAATTAAGTTTTGCTTTGTCTCGGAGATTTGTCCCATCAGTGGACATGATCAAGATTTAAATCAATACAAGGGTTCTAATTTATTTTAATTCACTCCTCATTTTATTTTACTCAGATTAAAAAAAAATTAACAAACTTCAATTTATAGTTGTGTTTTATTCACTGCTGCATACACAGTTAGTGCAACATTCAAGTGAATAAAACAACCAAAACCCATTCCTTATATATGTATATCACCAGCACAGCTGTCATGTTTTTTGCTGGCTTCTTTTTCGCCAGCAATCGAATTGTTGTTGTTTGCCGATGAAAATTTTGCTGCCTAGCTACACAGCAGTGAATAAAACACTGCATTTTATATTTCTTATTAAAACCCATTAAAATGCAATTAAAGGAAATAAGACGCAATAATTAATATTGATTGAAATTGGGTAAATGACGTTCCTTTGCTCATTATCACTTTAAAAACACGTGAGAAGAAAAAAAAACAAATTCTCAGAGTCTTCTTAGGCGGTTCCACTTGGTGTTTTGAAATATCTTCGTCATTTAATTGCCATATTGCAATATTTCCACTTTATCTTTATAGAATAACGTTGGTTGACATAATAACACCTATAATAATAATTGTCTTTCGTCTACCTTACTACCATCCCTGTCCTATTATATTCAAGCTGCAGAAGCAGAATAACTTTCCTATATATGAAAGCACTATAGCATATTATTAACGGTAAACGACACAAACAAGACACACCAGTATCCCGAAGAATACATGTACTCGTACATATATGTGTGTGGTAAAGTGTGTGGTGCACGTTTTGGTGTCTTCAGTCACATTCATTCGCAAAAAAAAAACATCAAATTTACTCATCATTTCTCTACTAACTTTTATGGTTGCCACTATGGGAAATTGAAAATTCGTGTTTTTAAGGAAATTTTCCAACAAAATTTGATAAAAAAAAAAGTTCAAATATGTTCACTCATGATCTTTCTTTCATTTCAGAACAGAGCAACAATGAAACATTTCAAAAACCCACAAATATTTGAAAAAATGTCCTTAAAATTAATTAAAAAAAAAGGTAACAAAGTACGTTCGCCTTTTACACAATTTCTATAAATCTTAAAAATGTCTATTGATGTTTTTTAATTAACTGAAAGTTTTTTGAAAAATCTGCATAAGTTGGTAGCATGTTGACGGCTTATACCGCATGTCACATGCCCGACACTTGTTTTTACATATTATTTACTGTCTGCATATGGATTTTTATCCAGCAGAGCATGAAATTCTTTGCTTTGGAAGTTTTTCTGATTATGTCATTGATTGTTGGCAAAACAACAACTCATCATCGTCGTTTTGTTGTCATTGTTTTTTTTTTTTTTGTATTTTTTTATCTTTCTGGTTGTCGCCGATTTTAATTTCAAATTTTATGTCTCAATCTGGAGTTTTGTGTTTTATTGAAAATTATGTTATTTTGCTCATTAATGTAGGTACCTTGTCTACCTTTTTGCGGTTGTCGTTAAAAAGTTATTAATTATAAATAAATTTGTATTTTTTTTTTGTTTGTGTTTGTTTATTTTAAGAAACTTATATTCAACACTTAAACTTTATTCTTTAACTGAAGCTGATGTTGGACGAATGTGAGGAATTCATTTGTGTATTGTTGTCTTTTTCAAAAACAAAAATATTTTAATTGAAAAAAAGTCTCTCGTGTGATAAAACAAATGCACACATTTGTATACATACTCGTATCTATACGTTTTTGGAAGTATTTTAATTAATTCATCAATCGCGCATCGGCGAAAATGTCACTGACAATCACTTGCAAATTCATTTTCCAATTGACAATGAAATAATTGGGAGAATTTCGCAATTTTGCAATGGCCATCGGTAGACGAAATGAAAAAAAAAACAAATGAAAAGACAAAACTACAAAACTGCAAAATGTGTATTAAATTGCATTTTTGATTGTGTCAATATAAAAAAATTAAGAAAAACTACCAAATAATTGACAATTTCTTTTTTACAAATTTAAATTTACTTTTAATTTTATTTATTATTATGTTAATAAGTTTTTCCACGAGCATTTTATTGAAATTTTCAAGGTAGGCTTTTGGTTTGGTTTTTAAGTTTTGGCGGACCACAGTGACATTTGAAACTTAATGTCAAAATAGTATTTCTGGATCACATTTAATGACCTGAAGCAAAACTTCGACTTTGTTTTACATGACATATCGTCGTCCGAAAGATACAAGAACGTGGTGTGTGCCACTTATTTGACAATATTGTTTTCTATATTATGGTCAAAATTGTAGCTCTAAAGGGCCAACTATAATAGACTTAACAGAAGCAAACTTAAGCGAGCGAGCCAAAACACTGTTTTATGTAACACTAACAATAATAGACGTTCTACTCAGTTTCGTTAAATTTCACGAAATTAAGCAAGAGCCATTGGATTGGCTCGAACTTACGTAAATGTCAAATTTGAATGGGATTTCAACTCAACGCATGTTTACATGTTGTTTTTTCTTACTGTCCCTTGTCAGTTTTGCTTTTCACGTTAGCTGTTATCAAAGAACATTTGTTTTAGTAGCCAGAATCCATTATGGTTACTTTATGTTTTAACGATAACTTTCGGAAACTTTTCGTTCTGTTTTGACATTATCTAAAGCTCGGTTAAGTCTATTATAGTTAGCCCTTAAGTGATATAGCTTAGAAGTTGTCACTAGCCCTATCAACACAAAATTGACTTCCCTGAAAATTAACAAATATTGACTTATGTAAATTTTTGTGTCATTAATACTACTATTATGTTACTTAAAATTCACTGAAAAATGAGAAGTATTGCTCTAATTTTTTGTTTTAATTTGTTGCTTTAAAATAAAACGAATTAAAGTTTTTAGGTGGGTATTGGTTTTCAAAAACTCTAGACGCGAGAAATTTAATTTTAAAATTAACTATTTACGAGAATCGACACAACAACGATATAAAGGCGTCGTCGGGGTTATCCCATGACCAGCCCTGATTTTAACACAACCTTGAAAGCAAATTTCTTTCTCAAAGTGGTTTTTTTTTAAAGAAAAGAGTAATTTTTTTTTTTTGAGAACTACAGAATTTAGGATGTTTTGAAAATCGAGTTATAGAATTATTTTGAAGATAGCTTAAGGAACTCTACATTCTAATATTGATAGATTGATGTAGACTCCAGTAAATATTTGATAGCAAACTTACTTAATTTTTTTGATTTCGACTTTTGGTTAGGTCGGACAGAAAAAGGTTGAAATAAGTTAAAAAGGCAAGAATGTCTTAAACTCTCATTTTCGACAGATTAATTGTTTGCATAATCAGAAATGAAATAATATGTATTTCGATCTGGTGTAGAAGTACTAGTATCCTTCCTATTGCTCGAAGGAGAAGACTACTCTGTAAGTTTCCTTTCGAATACATTCAAAACTCGAATATTTCTCCTCGGACGGTTTCAAACTTGAAGTTAAAAAAATAAATGCTGGTGTGCCACAAGGCTCCGTTTTGTTTCAGATCTTTTACCTAAGACTTCTAACGCACTAAATTGTTTCACTGGTCATAATATTCCTGTTCTTTACATTCGTTTCTTAATTCAAATCCTTGATCTTCTTATGTAAAGTATGATAAGGCAAAGTATGATAATTTCATTAACTTCCCATAGGCAGTTATTGTTATCGGTCCGATTTGTCAAATCGAAATTTTTGAAAAATCTGTACGTGTAATGGTCCCTAGAATTGAGCGGCTTTTTTCACAATAGCAATTTAAAAAAATTAAAATTTTAGTTGGTCGCAAATATCTTAAAAACGGATAATGCTATTGACTTTAAATAAATTTTATTATGTACATTGTGATGCGATACAAATTTGGTATAATTTTGGAAAAAGTTCAACATACCGTTATTTTTTTTTTAAGTAAAAAAATGTTTATCGCGCAAATATACAATGAAGGAAAAATGATATGTTCGGAACAATTTTTTACTATGTGAAGTGCTGCCCTTGACATCTGGTAAAATTTTCGAAAAAATCAATTGACAGTTTTCTTACAAAAATTAAAAAAGAAAAGTACAAACGATTCTAACAAAAGTTCGGAAAATGTTTTTTGACTTCATTATCTTGAGAATGGACAACTATATTAACTTTAAATGTATTTAAGTTTATACAAAATACAATTATTAATATATGCTACAATTTTGGCAAATATTGAATTGACATTGCTTTTAATAGAAATAGAAGAAACAGAAAATTTTCTGCAAATTTTGTGTTTTTATACAAATTTTTAATCTTAAACAAAGTTGCTCGAAATTCCTTGAATCGATGAAACCGTAGTTGTATGCCCTTTAAATAATTTTTATTTTTTAAAGTAAGCCATGATGACTAAATGTTATATTGAGTTGATAAAGATTGTTGTTTTCAATTTAAAAACGTGAAAAAGGCAACGGTGTACTCTGGCGTATACTTACTTTTTTTAATCAAACTAATTTTGTTCAAGTTTCTTTCAGTTGATTACATTGGGTAAAAGGAATTTCATGCATTTGAATATTTGTGTGTCTTAAATTCAAAAAAATGATTTCAAACAAAATGTTCAATATTTTTGGAAAAGGAAATCTTATTCAATATTGATTAGAAATATTTAACATCAATCAATACAAATTAAAAGTACTGTTTGAGGACAAAATTATTTGAACAAAAAACTTCTTTTTAAATGCAAAAAAATAAATATAATTTCATTATATGTTTTATTGACTCCATGTGAGTTTATTTCCAAGTTCGAATTCTTTTATCGCTGTTATGTAGTTATTTCCAGATTCATTCATTAAATACTTTACAAAAAACCACCTTAGGTCATCATGAGTCCATTGACTGCAGCTCTGTCTAAAGTGCATATCAGAATCTATTTCTATTTATCTTCCTATTGATTAGTTTCAATAACGAACCGATTACCACTGATTGAGTCTCCAAAGTGAAAGCAAAAACATTACTTAAAATCACAGTGTCCGTTTATGTATATCCTGTATGCAAATTAATACACGAATCGGAGTACCTACCTACTCCCTCAGACTTCCATTGACCACAAAACATATAAAACAACCATCCAAAGAGCCAAAGTTTTGTCGTTTGGGCCAATTGATCAGTGGATTGAATTCAATTGGGAATTGCTGTGCAATTTTTGAAAGTAATCTCCTTAGGCACTTCGCCATCTGTCAATTGCCCGCGCTATTATGGAGTCTAGTTTTTAGATTGATTTGAATTGCTTCGGCAGCATTCTCATTTTTCAGTCGAAGTCCCTGCTTTACCTTCATCATCAATGTCCGTGTTCAGTTCTCTTTGGTTATGTTAATGTTGATTATTGGAAATTGTTGCACAAATAAAAGTGACGAGGACAAATACCACCACCACCAATTCGACCGACCGACGCATGACGACCATGACGACGATGAGGACAGACGTCTCGTGTCGGTCGTTAGAAGAAATAAACAACGATTTGTACTCTTGTCTGATTAGATTTCTGTCACAATAATTTATTTTTATCGAATGTTCGTTTTTTTTTTTTTTTACATAAACAAATCAGTTTGTCGGAGATTCGAGAACTTAGGATAAGTTTTGAATTTAACTTAGAATTTTATAGAGTTGACAAATGTGTCTTAACTTTTTTTATTGCAAGTTTCCATCAACACCAAACGCATTTAATCATTTTATGTCATTAAATTATTGACCATATAAATTATGTCAGTTCTTGGTTATTTGATATAATTTTAATCAAGATAATTAATTGGATTTAGAGGGGGTACTCAATTAGATAGATATCGGAGTTCAAACACTTTAAAATTGGAGTACGTTAATCAAATTCTAATATATTCGGCACCATAGGCGCATTTATCCTTGGACAATGAGAACGATGGACTGGGCGCTGGTAAAGATAAAAGATATTAATCGAGTTACGTAATAGAAAATCCATACTGAGGCATAAAAACCAACTTTTTGTTTTAATTTGTGAGGTTAATGGTTGAGGAAATGCAACAAAACTTCAAAGATCTAAGATATCCTACTGATTCTATGCATGCTCTTCCAAAAAATATGTTCTTGGCGTCAAAAAAAAATCATTATGAGTTTTGACGCAGTGTAGAACATTCTCCTCAGGAATTTTCGTCATAATCTTGAAATAAGTCGAATAAGTAAATTGTGCTTGTCAAATTTTGAATTACAAAATTCAAAATAAAAGACTTGATCTAGTGTCTAGTCTAGTTTTCCAACAATATTTCTTAACACAAATTTACCTCGAAACTTTAAAAACGATTATTTCAGGATCAAGAACTTTGCCATTACATCAATACAATTTAAGAATTTTCATTTTGGTAGTCATGTAACCATATCCAAATATCTGACTAATATTAAAAAATTAAATTAAGAAATTTGAAAATAATTTAAAATGTCTAACATTTTCACATTCGAGATCTAAGGTCTCGAGTGGTTTTTTTTTTGGTTCCCAAGTTGAAACAGATTCAAGACCTCTTACTCAAAATTTGTGGAGATGGTGTATTCGAAAAATCTAAAGATTAAAAAAAGAACCCAACTAAAACCGAGTCCACTTACTTAGGATTTGATCACAAACATGTTATTTGCACTGTTGTGTTTTATTCACTGTTGAATAGCTAGTGAAGCATTAAAATGAGTAAAACGACCAACCTCACTTTAAATTATTATATCGCCAGCACAGCTGCCATTATTTTTTCTAACTTCTTTTTCGCCAGCAATCACGCTGTTATTGTTTAGCGAGGGAAGTTTTGCTGCTCTACTCAGTATTGAATAAAACAGCGTTCAGTCCAAAAATGTATGCCATTTTTGAATGCATTTCCTTTTGACGCATAGCAGATTCAAAAAATTATATGTCTTCAACAAAAGCTGTGGTAATAATCAGTGGCGGCTGCTGGGTCATCGAATAGGGAGTGCACTCACTAAGTATTAAATTTGGAAATATAATAAATAAAAAAGAAAAATTTCTGTTCATATATAAATATAAAGACTTTTTGCAATCTTAAGTTAAATTTAAAAAACACCAAACAGATACAGCAAAATTAAATCCATAATACGAATTCAAATTCATCAATCATAGTCGCCGGCGGCGGCGGCAGCAGCGGCTGCATAGCGTTCCGACTTCCGAAGCTATCGCCTCCTGCTTCACTCTCACTCACATTGACCGGCGAACTTCGTCACACATCGGGATCGGTTGCTGCCTTCGGTAAACTTCGGTTCTCTCGTGCGGCGCACGGAAGTACATTAATTTCTCGATACATTTCAATAAGATATCTTTTGTTTCACGCGTCAGGCATGTAAGGCTGTAACCCATACAAGTTATATTAGCAGCCCTTGTGCGCTCGCCAAAGCGCACGAGAATTAAATTTACAGGGAAAATACATACAATGTTGTCTTTGTCTTGACTTTGTAGTATAGCAAAGTGCTTTTAGAAATTTTATGTGTTGCTATTGTATGATTGAAAAATAAACTAATATGTACTTAATTTAACAAATTAAGATAAAGTAATATTTAGTAATTTTTAAATCTTTTGGGTTAGTATTCAGCGCACGAGCGCACTTAAGGTACAACCGCCACTGGTAATAATATAGTTTAAATAAATATGAAAAAAAAATGGCCCTAACACAGATCCTTGAGGAACCCCAATATAAATTGATGTAGAATCACTAAACCAACGTTATGCCTTACAAGCTGTCTTTTCTTCTGAAAATCAGAAGGTCTATAGTAATTAAATCAGAAGTGCTTATTCCATCCAAAATATGAACAGGGCTGGAAGGAAACAGTGGTTCAGTTCACTTCCTCTGTAAATGTTTTACTAGTAATTACTTGTTTATTAAAAAATTGAGAGTTACTTACTCACATGTCAAAGGAGTTTGCTTTCAAAACATGTCAATTGGGTCACACATCGAACTGTGACCACCATTTCCACATACCTAACAACCTCCCGAAATAAAATTCTGGAATCGAAGATATTTCGCAATCGAACATTTTTTTCGCACAGTACTGTTCGTCTAATTTCCATCAAATTGAATAATTATTTCCTGATCAATGCACCAAATCAATTATAAAGCACAAACTAACGTCTATGATGGGAACTCCATTTTGCAATATACCCACCGATCCGCTACTTGTTGCAACTTACCTACATACATAGTTGCTGCACAAATCCGAGTCTACTTGCAGGAAAAACAGAAACAAAAACTCCAAGAACACACGCGCTCACAAACCAAAGCGTTTCTAGCCATCAAAAATAGCTGCCTATTAGCTGCCTACTTGTCTTTCCAAATGCGAATTCTTTAAATCGGTTACAAGGCTTTTGAGGGTTTACTCGCAACTTTTGGTCGAATTTATTCCAAATTGATTCTTGGTAGCTACGAAGTTAATTGGCTTGAAAAATGCTTTAACTTGGACAACGCAAATCATTCAATTAAGATTTTTCTAGGTTTGGTTCAAATCTGTCACAATCTCCCAAACCCAAACCCATTGCAGGAAGGAATTCCATCGCATCGGGCTTGGCTCTTCACCTTCTCTAGACGTCGTCGTTATTGTGCAAAGATTTTTCAATTAATTAATTCAGAAATGTATTTTTTCTCTTCTTGTCAACGAGCAAATTGAATCGAACAGATCTAATCTCGTACCCATTTTAGGGGAATTATTAACACTTTTTGGACGGCTAGGAATTATTTCCTCAGCACAGACAAAGTAATTTTTGGAGCTTTTCTTGGATATGTGGCTCCGTTGGCTCGCGTCTTTTGTATGCTCCACAAATACGGGCATTAGCAACTTCGATTTCGGTTTTTGCGAAATTGAAATTGTTTATAGAAACAAAGTTATTTTTATTTATTGCACTATAAGTGCTGTTTCAGAGGGTTCCAATGTACTGAGCAGACTACAATCCCACTTCTGATACTAAGTGTTATGCCAAACATGGCGTAAGGCATCCAGTGCAGAATGCATGCGTGACTGGCTGCAGTCTTGTTGGTATTATTTTTTTTTTCTTTTGGTCTCTGTTCCAAAGACGGGCTGATTATGGTTATGTGAAAATTGTGGCTCATATTTGTTGAGTGTTGATAAACCCACTCATGGAACACCATATCAAAGTTGATTTGCATATTTTGTTTTTGGTTTTTTGTGTTTAGTAACGATCAGTATCTTTATTCATGGTTTTTTTATTGAGATTTTATGAACATTTTTAAAGAAAACCGAAAAATATTGAATTTTTTGTGGTCCCATTGAATGGTTAATTAAAAATGTATTGTTTGGTACTTTGCATGAATTTATTATAAATTAAGTTGGTAGGCATTTTTATGTGATTAAAGTTTTTTGGACAAAGTGCTATTGGTTGACTTTTCATGGTCGGATTAACAAAGTTCTTCCTGACTTTATTTGTTCTGTTCTTTTTTGAATTAAAAAAAAAAACTGACCTTTCCCACAAGAAAAAGTCATGTGATTTTTGTAGTTTAAGAATATGGGAGTTTTTTTTATTACATAAGTTAACATTTACAACATTTGATATTTTTCCTCCATAAATTGTTTCAAAGTTTGGAAAAAATTGGTACTTTAATAAAAAAAAGCATAAAATGTTATGACGTGAAACAAAATATTTATAAAATATTTTAATACATTGAAGGGTAATTAGTTAAAATTAGATTAGAGAAGTGGAACTGAAAATTAGACCGACTTCTTTCTTAAAAAATCATCAATTCAGAACTTTTTCGCCTTAAAATACCTAACGGCAAACAACGCGACGCAAGGATTATATTCATTGAATTAAGTTTTTGATCACAATATTCAAAACCAGGTTATTCTACTCGTCATTTTTCTACACACTTTTAACCTTTTTTCAATTCGGTTTCCAATTCGGATCAACGAGCTTCGAACACGTCATTTTTGATTTATATTTAGCTACTCTCTGAAGTTAGTTGCGGTTGACGAAATCATGTGGTCTCATTTACTCGCACACACACTAGAAAACATTGCTGGATTTAATCTTCTAGCGAATCAAATGAACGCATTCAGTCATTTCCCTTTTGTTTACATAGTTTCTTAAATTTCTCTAAATTAAAAATATAATCAAAAATAAGAACAATGCATGGAAAATTGAAGATCAATATCAATTTGGGTAAGATTATTTGACATCTACTCCTATATGCACTCATCTTAAGAAACTTACGTTTGTGGATGTAGACTTTTGTTAAAGTTTTTTTTTTTCTTTTAAAGGGTGGTATTTTGAGAGTTAAGTTTTACAGGTTGGCTGCAGTGCTTGCATAATGGCGTCCAAGAGTCATCTGTCAAAGTGAAAAGTTTTCAGTATACTCTGCCATTTCATCGTGGAAACACTTACAAACGAGCAACGATTGCAAATTGTTGAACTTTATTATAAAAATTCGTGCTCTGTGAAAATTGTGCATCGTTTGTTACGACCATATTATTATGTTCAAAACTTCCGCATCATCAGAATTACCGATGCATCCCGAAAAATTGGCAGTTTGGTGTGGTTTATGGGCTGGTGGCATCATCGGTCCATTTTTCTTTAACGACAACCTTGGAAAAACGTAACCATCAACGACGAACGATATCGAGCCATGGTACGCTACTTTTTTTTGCCTAAGTTGGTTGAGCTGAACTCGGCTAACATGTGGTTTCATCAAGACGGTGTTGAAGGATGAATCTCTGGAAATGACCCTGTGAGGTGGCCGGCAAGATCATTCGATTTAATGTGTATTGATTACTTCTTGTGGGGTTATGTAAAGTCGTAAGTCTATATCGACTAGCCTACCATGATTGAAGCCTTACAGTTACAGGATAACATACATAAGACGGATAAATCGTAAAATACAGGCCGAAATGCTCTTAAAATTGACGCAAAATTGAACCTTCCGAATGGACCATTTGAAAGGGAGCTGCGGGCAACTTTTACATGAAGTTATTTTTTTAATGTAAATGGCAAAGGCCAATTTATCGATTCTATACAAATTTTGAATGTATGACACAAATCGAAGTATTTTAAAATATATTTCAGTGTGAATTCAATGTGGATCCATTCACTTTAGCTATCAAACTTGACATTAACGATATTTTAACTATTTCTTGAAGGAGCAGGCATTGTCAACAAGTTGACTGACGGTTTATCTTCCTTTCTCGGAAAAGTCTGCCTTGACAAACTCATTTAGGAACGTCAAGTCCTTTTAGTTAAGTTCCATTAGAATTTCCGTCAATTTTGTGTCAAAACTATCTGGACAAGTTTATTAATGTGGGAATTCAAATAAAAAATCCAATTAAAACAGAAAATGGAAATCTTGATGCCTCTTTGGTGATATTATCTTTCCGCCAAAATCATTTTAAAACTCCAGTCTCTTCGACTAGACATTGTTGGTTTCGACAGTTCAACAATAATTGACATTTCTTATACGAGTAGCCACTCCTTTCAACACCGGACTATCACGATTTTCAGCACACAATTCAACACAATCACATGAGTATACCAACATTCAAAAGTCCAATTGTAACATTCATAAGCAATTATTTTAATTCAAATTGTTAATAGCAACCATTCAACTATGACATTTTCAGGAACACCCAACTCCATTAAACGCACACAATCAGGGAATAATATATGATTATGGCCACGAAATAGTTGGTCCAAACTAGGAAGTCCATTTGAGCAAACATTACTTCCAATTATATGAAAATTATACCTTAGTCTCGTAAGTCTTAGCCCAGAGCGCACTTTTCACATTTGCACCGTTAAAATATATTTTGCAAAACTTGGATACCATATTCATAAGTAAAAGTGTATCACAAGGTGTGTCCATGTCCAGTCCGGAGCGGAGCAGAGTGGTGTGGAGTGTGCATCAAGATTAGTTATGGAAAATCCTCCATATAATTAAACTCGTTCAACGAACCAGCGAAACGACTTGGGGCATACTTTCCTATGTCCAAACGAACCACAACTTCACCACCATTGCCACCGTTATCGTTAACATTGTCGTCATTGGAATCTCTCGACAATCCGTACGTCGTCGTCGTCGCTCGTCGACGGTCATCAGCCAGCCAACAGACCGACGACGACGGAGACCAGGTGCTCCGAGAACCGAGAGTGAAAAGTGAAATCCTAACATTGATCTTGAAAAATATTTCCAAACATTGTCAGGCCCGTGTTAAGAAACATAGTAGCAGCTATAAAAAGCCTGAATGGCAACGGAACTAGTTTCAGCCTCGAGGAACACGATTGACTGTAATTTTCTAGGCTCACGGCGTTAGACCAGTTTCCTGCAAAACGGCACAGGCACACAAAAAAAAAAAGTCGCCTGCTTTTCCCCGAGGAGAGACGTGTGCCAGTCGAGGTCGGTCGTCGACGGAGCATCATCATTCAAGCGAGAAACACAAAATTTGCATAAATTCAAATTGCACAGCTTCTGAGCTGCCATCAACAGCTCGTCTGATTAAAAGTATCTTTTTTTAGGCTTCTCAAGGTTGTTTCGGTTGCAAACTGTGATTCGTCATGAGGAAGAAAGTTGCACACCGCCGACGAAAGTCAATGACACTTGTCATCGTCAGAGTCAGCGTCATCGCATGACAATCTAGATGGATGCTGTTAACCATCGTCATCATTGGAAAAGTCGAATTGAGATCCGTCAAAATTAATGATTTCGTCGAAAAGATTTTCGTGCCGATATAAAAAAAAACAATATTCGGAGAGAGATTTTATTCAAAAGCGAATTCAATTTGGAACTTTTACCATAACACGTTGCCTTGCCGCCGCTGCTGTGTGATGGACTATCAAACCACATACGGGCCGCAGAGCTGACTTCGAGTTGTAATAAGCTTTTATGAGCGGAATACGGTTCCTGGATTGTTGTTCATAAAACACAAAAAAAAAAACTGAAATCATATAGTTTGCGCACGTTTCAGCGGTGCGGCGGTAGCCGTTCGTCAGGCGAAAGGTGTTTTCTTAATGTTGTTTTCACATTTTGATAAATTTTATTGCATACGGAATCACATTTGATTGTTGGAATGATAAAATTTAATGTGAGATACAAGTTTTGGACTCTAGGTATTTTTTTTTTTTTAAT
The DNA here is from genome assembly GCA_905146935.1 of Scaeva pyrastri. Classification (NCBI taxonomy): domain Eukaryota; kingdom Metazoa; phylum Arthropoda; class Insecta; order Diptera; family Syrphidae; genus Scaeva; species Scaeva pyrastri. The sequence continues at coordinate 123,593,228 of LR989927.1, read as the reverse complement.
TTAATGATCAATTACATGATTGAAGTTTTAAGTGTTTGATTTGAGATTGTAGATAATTATAAAACAATGGCTACGTTAAAAAAAGAAGAAAAGAAAACTCGCAAAATGGAACATATCTTGTAAAATGCAATTTTCAGCTCTTTCTCCTGTTTATATTATATTATTAAGCAATTCTTACTAATATGTATAATCTTCTTCAGAACATGAAATTCATCTTTAGTTTAAAAAATCCTTATCTTTGTCTCGTCCCAATTGAGCAGCACGCCTGGCTGTTAGATTGGTCGACACCTATATAACCAACCGATCAAAATAAGCATTACTCTCGGAACTTACAAACAAAAGTTTACCTACGAGTAAAATAAAATTATTTGAATTGAAGTTCGTGTGTTCCTTCGCATTTTATGATCAGTAAATCTCAGACACTGATAAACTGATGAACAAATATTTTAGTAACTGTATAATGGTGACAGAATGACAGGCAAATTCATATCTTTTCACTAACGTTGGATGACTGAATGAAAATTTGACAACCAACTGACAATTCAAAAATAATTTTGTTTACAGGGAGAACAAATTGTACGTTAAAATTAAGTTATTATTTTTGTAACTGCCTTCCATGCAATTTTTTCAGATTTTCCCACGTTCCCTGGTCTACTACAAATATTTCAAACCAGAATCGACCAAGTCGTTCTCAAGTTTTAGCGAGACAAACAAACAAAAGTTGATTTTTATATGACCTATTGCAAGTTGAAGCTGTGATCGTAGGTGTCAAAAATTTCAAGTTATTTAATTATTCACGTTTTAATCATATCATCGTTTTCTTACAGGATTTATGTTTTTTTCAGTTTTTCAATGGAACACACTTTTTTTACTTTGAAAACTGTTTAAGGCAAAGTTGAAATTTTCATTTCTTTTTGTGTTCAATTAGTTTAGTTATCATAATCAAAATCGGATATAAGTTGTAGAAAGTACACTACAGGGTATGGGTTATTTTTGAAAGTGAACTACTGTTAGCCTTATCAACTACATAATGTACATATACTGACCCTTCAGTTCGAAGACCCAAAGGAGCAAGATATGGAATGCTTTTGTATTGCAAAATTATATTTTTTCGATATAAAATCATTGTATTAAAAAAAATGTAATTTATTAATAAAATATGAAAGCAGCTTTTTCAAATCTAAGTTATCATTAGCATTAGGAACTGTTTTTTCTATCAACATCCTTTGAAACTGTCACTGTCACTGTTGAAAATACAGCGTGCATGAGAAAAAAAATAGGTTGCCCCTACACCTCATAGAGAGCCGGGGACTAGTAGCTTACAAAGCTCAACCATTTCTGTATGCGAGTAATGTCAGGCATAGAGGGGACCTACAGTTTTTATTTCCGCCGCATCCGAACGGCTAAATTTTTGAAAAAGCACTTTTCATGACAAGAACGTAAAAAATTTCAGGTGGCATCAAAGGCAGGGATGGAACCTAGACCTTTAGAATGAAAGTCCAACGTACTAACCATCACACCACGGGTACTACGCATGAAAAAAATACCATGTTATATTCCTCCAAGTTGAAATGATTAAATAGCACCTCATATATTTATTATACTTCGATTGAACACGCTGGAAAATCAAGAGTACTGCACGGCAGCCACTTAGGGCCACTTCATTTAAATTAACTAATAAATGAGTTATTTCTTAAGCAATATTCTAACTGTGTACCGTTTGTTTTTATGAATTATCTAATTTAGAGAAAGCTTATCTTGAACTGATATTTAATTTATAAAAAAAAACGACTTGAACGATTTTGATTAAATTGTACTTCAAATGTTCAAATTGATTGTAATGAAATGATTCCTAGTCAGGCTGAATTTGATGGATGGCATCGATTATGTTGTCTTTGAGGGCAGCGGTGCTTTGAATTTTAAAACAAAAAAAAAAAAACAAAAAAATCATCAAATTCAGACCACAAAAGGTTGGTGATCATCGACCGATATCGATAGCCGTTGATGATAATAGCCTGACCAGCATCATTTTCGAAGAAGTACGGACCGCGGTGACGCCTCCAGCCCAATATCCACACCAAACAGTAAATTTATTTGGATGCATTGGCACCTCGATAATCTCTCGTGGATTGGTGTCGTCCCAAATCCGGCAAATTTGCTTATTCACGTACTCATTCCTCCAAAAATGTGTCTCATCGCTAAAGTTGATTTTTTGACCAAAATTGGGACCAACTGGAACACCCATTTTGATAATAAAGTTTTATCAGTTGCACGTTTTGGTCGACTCTGTAACTTGCCATGATTATTTTTGGTTTAGTGACTGATTAAAAAACGATATTTTGACAGAAAATAATAGAAACAATATTAGCTGTCAGAATCAACCCGTTCCTATTGGAAAACACTTTTTAAAGCTGTAAATGTGTATGTGATACCTCCAGGACAAAAAAGCTTCAAAACGAGTGAATTCATTTTCGTTTACTAAAAAAATTTAGTTACTATTCACATTTATCAAAAACAGGTAGTTTACATCTTACAGTAAAATTTGGAAACTTGATTGAATTGAACTGGATTTTTTTTAAGTAAAATCTTAAAAATTCTTAACTTTGTCTTGCCAATAGTAATTAAATTTTCAAAACCTTTCACTACTGATTTGTGCTCTGAATTTAACCTAGAAACAATTACTATGGAAAACCTGTTGGATGTTTTTGAAAATAAATATTCACGTTAATTAAAACACTCTAGAGTCTAGGGTAATAAAAAAAATAATTCTCCAAAAAGTGCATAAAAGAGAAGTTCGTAAAGTTGAGATATTTCTCTGTTGAATTTTCAATTCTATGTTTTCCATTAAGATGTTAAATATTTTAAATGTGCTTTTTAAATAAAATATTAAATTCTTATTTTTAACTTTTCAAAAAAAAAACAAAAAGAAGATATTCTCTCAATTTTTGTTTTAAACGAAGGTAAACGTATTAATTCACTACCGCACTTATTCAAAAACCGAACTTAATCAGCAAAAATAAGCTTGATTAATGGATAATTATCCAGAAACAGCCACTTAATGGTTGACACTTTGATCAGAGTACCACCATACGATTTCCGACCATCATCGGACACACAAAATTATGTAGGACTTTTATTATATTGAAGGCATTTCAAGTCCATTCATTGAGTTCTTTTTGCACTCACCCAACTCTCAATATAAACTCTTATAAAATATCTATACATACATTTGTACGTTTATATATAAAGTTAAAAAAAAAAAGATAATAATATTGAATACCTTTTACAATTAAAATCCATTCCATTCAATTTGCATTAATAATAATAAATTGTATAAAGCGATTTCAATTTTTTGTTTTTTGTCATCTCAGAAGAGATAATCACTTTTATATAGTCACAGATAAAAATGTGGCTACATCTCTATAAAAATGATAATAATCTTTAGTTAAAAATAAAAACGGTATTGAGTAATTAATTCGATTAAAATATTTTTTTTTTTTAATTTTAATATAGTGTAGTGTATGTAGGTACTTCAGCTTTTGTTTTTGATACAATAATCTCGGATTAATTTAATTTAATTTAATCAACCTTTGCAAATTCTTTAATACCAACCTATAGTGTTGTTGTCTTTATTAATTTGTAAAGTGTTTTTTTTTTAATTCAATAAATTTTATTGTGCGAATTTATTCAAGTGGTAATAAAAGATTTATTTATTAATCAAATATAAACAAAAGCAAAACTTAAAGTTGTTTAGCTTTTTATTTTATTTTTTAATAAAATTGCATTAAAATGAAGCTATTCGTTTGCTAATCACCATTTCTTGAAATGATTGAGTCTATTGTTTAATAACTCACCTCTGAATGATTAAATCATTCGGAGTTTGAGAAAGGCGGCTCTGCTCGACTCGGCTTCATTTGTACATCTGTCAATTAGGTACACTTTCTAACAGTAAAATTTATTATTAATATTTATATAGACTTTCTTATGAGGGAAATAAAATAAAAAAATAAAAACACAACTCATGAACGATGAAAATGATGTAGTTATGCAAATTGAAATCCGTGAACCGTGTAATATGCCAGGCCAGGGTTAAGAAAGCAAACAGCTTCTTTTTTTTATTTGCACTTGCCATTCAGACCACTTCGTGAGTTGAAGATATTTTTTTTTTATTTTTCACTTTTTTGTAGTGAAATAATAAATATCAATAAATTATTAAGCGAAACAAATAATGATTCCCACTGAAATACATATTTGGGCGTCAACTTAATTAAATTGCAAATTCAGAGTCAGAGCTTGAAGAAAAGACAAGTAAGTCTTGAATTTATTCAGTGTTATCCAAGTTCAAAAGCAAAGATCTTCTCATGGAATGTCAGTGAAATTCCAACGGAGATATTTAAGATTGATTCAGGTGAACAATATATTTTTAAATTATTGACTATTATTTTAAATTTTATCAATAAAGTGCAAAATATATTATGGAAACAATTACATAACTAACAATAATCTTACATTATACATATTTATTATACAGGCCGACATCGGTCGATTCTAGGGAATCCGATTCGAAAATAAATTAAATAAAAAAGTGCGTATACGCCTAAGTGCACCTTTTATTGCTGTTTGCTTGTTTACAGTTAAATATTGTCGCTACCTTTATGATACATTTTATAAAATGAAGACAAAATTGTTCAATTTAAAAAAGATTAAAATACTTTTTTATTCAAAAAGATTATATTTTTTAGATATCTTTAAATTATTTTCCTACATTTACGCCTCAGCATCGTTAAACTATTTTAAATGTAGAATATAGATTGTGTTAATGATGCAGAACTGAGTTTAACAAATTGATGAAAGATGAAAAAAAAAAATATTAAGTTTATTTCTTAGATATTCAATCACAAGTTACTTTTTAATGATTTTTTTTTTGTTAAGCATTCAATTTCCTCCAAAAATGTTTTGTTATATATTTTTTTAACTTCCCATAGGGATTTATTTTAATCGATCCGATTTGTCAAATTGAAATTTTTGAAAAAACTAGACGTTTTAAGGTCTGTGTGTGCGTTTGTACGAACTTTTGGAATACCTTTTATAGTCCACGGTATCTCAAGAAAGAAAAAAGATATCCACTCCAACTAATTTTGATCGATAGGTTATGACAACAAAAGATGCAGAAAGAACTTTTATAAGTTTAAGAAAATAGTGAACATTTTGGCTGGTCGTAAATATCTTAAATATGATGCTTTGACTTCAAATAAATTTTATTTTGTGCAATGTGACTTAATATGTATAAATTTGGAAAATGTTCAACATACCGTTATTTTTTTTTTTAATTGAAAATTGTGTGTTGGCACTCAAATACACTATGAAGGGAAAATGATATAACCTTCAAAATAGTTTTTTGCTATGTGAAATGACGTTTTTGACATCTGGTAAAATTTCAGAAAAAAATCAACTGATAGTTTTTTTTCTTGCAAAAAATAAAAAAGTGAAAAAAATAATACCAAAAATTGGTGAAAAATGTTTTTCAACTAATATTAAGTATATCAATTAATATCAAGCATAGATCGATTACACATCTTTTTTTAAATTTACAAATTCACAAGAATTGACGAAATTATGTATGTTATGCTTAAAGACAGCAAAAGGACACTTGATGCCATTTCTTTGATTGGGTATTTATTGTGACATAAAAACTTCAATAAAAGTCAATTTTTTAAAGTTACATGGGAAGTTATCAATGTGGGTCTCGGCCAGCCTCTTTTTTTTTTTTTTTTTCTAAAATAATCAAAAAAAAAAAAAAAAACTACCCGTGATTAAATTGTTTTAAAGTTTAAATTTGCACAATACGTATCTCTTTTTTTTCTTCTGTTAATAGGAGAATGAAATGTTAATAGAAGGTTTTTTTTAAAAAACTTTAATATCATAATACTAACAAATTGGGGGTACAAATTCTGACTGAGTCAACATTTTTGAGTTTGTTGAAACATATCGTCGCCCTAGAGCAACAAGATAGCATTATTTATTATGGCAAAAAAAATTAACATCTAAGTGTTATAGCTAAGGACCTTAAAATCGACTCTCCTGAAAATTTGCTAATATTGACTTACGACGTTCTTATGGCTTACGTTTCTAAAATATTTAAAACTCATATTCTTCCCCACGAATAAAAACCTTGTGTTGTTATGTTATTATCTTAACATATTCAAACGATTATTCCCATACAAATTTTTAGAATACTTAAGCATTAATTTAAAAAAAAAAATCATTTGAAAATTATAAGTGCACACAAATGATAAATTATATTAAACTTAACAGGTAAAGAAAATATTATAATTTGGTTTAACCAATGCTCATTTTGAAAAAAAAAAATATAAAATTATAAACCATTTTTTGAAAATTTCAACCTGTTTTATTATTTTTTGAAGATTCTCCAAGAATTGACTGAAATAGTTGGAAAATCTTCAAAATGTAAGAACATAAACGAATGAAAACGAAATTAAAAATTACTCTTAAATTAAAGCTAAACATTTTGTTTCTGTATTTTATTAATGATATACTTATTTGTGTATAATTTTTTTTTATTTGATGTATATGTGAATAGGTTTTGCCATCATTAATATGCATTATTCTTAACAAAAAATCTTAAACAAAAAAATTCCCAAAAACAACGTAGGTATACCAATAAAAAATGATTCAATTTGTTTGGATGGATTTACTTCATCACTTTTCTAATATTTATTATGCTAAACTTTCTTCTAATTCTGTTTACATTTTATTTTATTTTTTCCAAAACAACCAAATTTAATAAAAAAAAAAATAAGACAACAATAGTTCGACCCAATTTGTAGAAATAAATTAAATCAAACAACATATCTATTTGTTTTATTTTTGTATCAATTTGTTTGGATTAACATAATTTTAAAATTTATACAATAAATTTTACTCATAACAAGAAATTCTTATTCTTGTACAATAATTTGATATTAATTATTATTATATTATAATAGATATGCATTTAAATATGTCTTTAAAAAAAATCTTTTTTGAGAAAATTCAAACGAAACTATGTTAATGGACTTAAAATGCTGCCAAATTAATTCATTATAAAAATAGTTTTAGTGTAAAAAAATCTTTGTTTATAAGACATAAGTAATGTGACCATCCATCCTGATAAATTTTCCGATTTAAATTCGTATTTCAGAGCATTGTCAATGTCTTTATTTTTTTTTATAAAAAAAAGGTGTAGGTACAATTATAATATCTTTATTCTTTTTGTCAAGTATACTTATTTGTTTACCGTGAAAAAAGATGTTTCCGTTGATTTTGAACGGATCAACGGAAATTGTTACTTTCAGTTTTAAATTTCTTGACGAAGATTAAGTACAAACTTGACAAAGTAAGTCAAGAATTTTTGAAATTTTTATCTCTCCCAAAATAATTTAAATTCTAAACAGAAGATAAAGTTTCTTATACCTATAGTTAAAACATAATTTTCTAAATTTATTGTGAATTTGTTATTTAAGAAAAAAAACTGTGTTATCGATTTATTCTTGATATTAATCGATTTAATTTTAAAGTTGGTTGACAAACATTTTACTAGCAATAATATTATCAGACATTTGAAAACTCATTATTACATGAGAACATATTATTACTTGTTGTGAAGCTTTTTCTAAAAAGCTGTCAATTCGATGTGTCAAAAACGTACAATTTCTTAATGCAACTGTTTTAGTAAAAAAAAAAACAAATTCAAAGTTAAAATAATTGACAACATGTTCAACTCAAAAAACGCTCCCGATATATTCAAGTTAAAAAACAATTTTTTACCAAGTTTTGGTAGAACTTTTTTATATTTTTTTGTATTTTTTGTAATTTTTTTGTATTTTTTCTAATTTTTTATATTTTTTTTTTAAATTTTACGGTTGTTGAACGTCATTTTAGATAGTAGAAAAATTGTTTTGAAGATAAAATCATTTTTCCCTTATTGTATACTAGAGGGCCCGGCAAACTTCGTCTCGCCCCAAATTCAAACTTTGGAAAAATATTGTTGTAACTTATTCCATTTTTCATGAAATTTTTTCATAGTTTCTAAATTGCCCTGTGTACTTCTTAAGTAGCTATTTATATTAAAAAGTGGATCGAGTGGCAGGACAACTGAATTTCATGTCCTAGTTGTTGAAACCATCTTTTTCGTTGTGCTGAATGTAAAATAATAATGGCAGATTTCTTCGTTTTTTTTATAAAACGTGGTCAATGTTTAAGCTAATAAAATACATTTTACCGATTTTTTTTTAGTTTTTCTATTTTATGAAAACAACAACGGTGTGTTGAAAAAATATTCAATTTGATAAATCGGACCGATAGCTACTCCCAATGGAAAGTCAATGAAAACTATTTGATAGTTTACATTCAGCAACTAATTTTAATTTTAATATATCGGGATACCCTTTATTAAATCCATTTCAACATAAAACCTTTAGTTTCTTTGAATTTGTGTTCAAATTTATTCGAAGTTCATTTAACAATAAATATAAGTAATATAAACTACCAATTTTAAACAAGAACCTATATACGTAAACCAATTTTAATCGAGCCTATCAACTATCTATAATAAACTTGGAAATTCTATTTTTTTTTATTCCAATTAATCGATTTCAATTCAACCAAATGTAACAAAAGAGACCTTGTGAATAAAGTTTCCATTGTTTTCATTATAATTGTTCTGTTTTGATTACAAACCATTATACCGTTTTTTTTTTTTCTTCCTTCATTTATAATTAATGATTGCGTTTAACAGCTGATAGATAGTTTATTGTTAGTTATGTGTGTCTATTAAAATTAATCGATAAATCCGAGCACATTTTGCTACCATTTTTTTTTCTTCAATTTGTAACAAAGTTATGTATATCTATAAATTAACAATTTTCTTTGTTTCGCAATACATCAGTCTATTTCTCAATATTTAATGCAAAAAGAAAAGACACTAAAAAAAGTGGTACATACTCAATGCCATCAGCCACAGGAATCCTACCACAAAAATCATGTTTTTGCGGTGAAGATAATTCACGACTTTATTCCAAAACTAGTTCCTTTTTGAAGTTCTCTGCTTTAGTTAATCCAATACAAATTCCAATTTCAAGACACAAGAACACTTTTGCATGAAGCAAAGTTTAACAAGATTTTTCTTCAAACTTAAACTTAAGCTTGACTTATCTTCTTTTTTTTTTCCAAACACTTGACAGAATTTAAATTTCCATTTATGTTAAAAATATTCAAATCGGATTTAAAAAAAAAATCAAATGACACAAATCAATTTCACAAAATATTCACTGATTAATTTTCAATTCAAAGAATTTCGAAGAAACAAAAAAAAAAACAATGAAGATCTCTCGGAAGCGACTCAATGGCCAAAAGCGACGAATGAAGACAACGACAATGGTCTGGTCTGGAATTCTCGAACAACTTAAGATCCGATTCCGATCAAAGCCATATACGAGTTGGTAAACGCACGAATATACGTTCTCGATCGACGACGGCTAAAACGACACTAAAGCTTTCAAGTTACTGTCTTGGCAAATTTAATGGTAACGAAAGTGAATTCAATAAAAAAAAAAACCGTCGAGATACTCAACAAACCGTTAACAGTTAATGCATCAGCTTCAGCTCTTGTAGTACGGCAAAGACGATATGGTAACAATCTTGAGGAGCTCCGCAAGCAGCAAAGACTTGAACTGCACTACCGACGGACTTACCGGCTTTTTCTGCCAATCGGCGAAAGAGAATGAAACACTAAACATTGTTTACATCGCTCTCTTTCGGTTGCTCTTAAAAATTCATAAAAGAGAAGTTTAAAAAAAAAAAATGGTAGAATAACAACAAAATACCGTTATCCAAACTAGAGCCACATACGAGTAATCAAAGACATTCCCGTCTTCTAATTGAAACGGTTGTCGTAGGTCATGATGATGGATGCAGAAAGCAGCGCCAAAAGTCACCAATTGACGTGTTTCTTCTTCTCTTCAGTTGTTTGTTTGTTGTTGTTGTTGTTTTTGTTTTGAGTGTTTGGCTGGCACGATAGGAATCTTCAATGGAACTACCTGGCGGCACGACTCAAGTGGATGGATGCGCCGCCAATCTTCCATCTTCATGGGGCACTGCGAAGTTGCCTTTGGTTAGCTGATGGCGGTACAGTGGCTTGGTTAGGTTAGGTTAGGTTGGAAAAATGTTTATCTAATTGAATTGTTTTGTGGAGATGTGAAAATTATTGACGTTGTTATTATTAAGAGACATCGAACATGGCTCGAAGAGAGACGCAAAGAGGTACAAAGATTGAACACAAAAAAAATGAAGATTAAAGACTTCTGCCGTCCGTTCGGTTGAAGAAGATGCAAAAGCTGATCGCCTCAATTAGATGGGGATTTTTTTATTTAATGATTTGTATATTTTCTTGTTGTTGTTTCATTTTTTTTTTTTGACTTAATTGATCAAACGTCTGGTTTGAATTTTGTTGTACACAATTAACCGGACAGAGTGGAGTATTTTTTTGTTTTATCTTGTTACGCATTGATTTATAGATACAAAATAGTGAAGTGATTGATTAAGATTGATTAATGGAAGTGTTATGTTCGAGGAAGAAGAGTTGATTAGCGAGTAATTATAATTTTGCTAATAACCGAATATGATTTCTAAAAATAACAGAAGATGATGAATCTTTTTAAATTGCGGTTAAAGATACAAAAACAAGATCAAAATATCAATTGGTATGGTTTGTGAATCACGTCATAAGAATGGAGAAAATTATATGTTATATATGTCAGCTGTTTTAAAACAAGTTTTCTTATTTAAATGAAAATTAATATAAAGTTCCGTATGTTAAATAAATGTATATTAATCAATTCAATGGACAAACGAGGCCTAATGTTATGTAAATTGACAAAAATGTTAAGAAGAAATAGAAAACAAGTGAAAGTTAAAATTATTAGCGATTTGGTTAAATTATTTATTAAACATTGTATTTGATAAACATTGAGGTAGGTTTGACATTTTCCCAAAATAGTACAATAATCTAGAACAGGTTTATAAAAGAATGTAATCATTTGTGAATGGAATCGCTATGAATCAATAATGCACTCAATCAACACATTGCATTCATTTAACTTATTCATTAACATGGACTTTGTGTACGTTAAATAAACATTTCAATTTTTATGAATGATATGAACATTTTTAAAAACATCAGTTACAGTTATTGTACTTAAACTTTTGCTACTTGATTTAAAAGAATGGACAAAAAACTAACTCAATAACAGGATATAAATTTGTCTAAAAAAAGTACTCGAAAATTGTATCGATTGATTATTTTTTATCGCTGATTACTTTATATCAACAACTTTTTGATTCACTCCATTTGGATTACTCATCTCAAGTACAGACTCTTTTTTTTAGATCCACTGCACTTTTTATGTTTCACATTAACCACCTTATTGCAACCTGCTAGATATGGGCTGCTAGAAGCCAACTTCGTGTTTCTTAACTCCGCTCGCTTTTCTCTAAGTCAAGTAGAAAATTTGTAAAAACTATCTGACCCGATAGACTTTGTTCTGTCATAACTATTAATATTCAATTCGAACGTGAATAATGTAACCAATTCGTTGTGTCGATGAAAAAAAAAAGGAATTGTTCCATAATTGGTGTTTTTATTGAATTGTTATGTGTATTCAGCACTCATCGACTTGTCTTGCTGAATCGCCCGAAAATAAATTTGTAAAAATTAGTAGTCACTGCTAGATAATATATTTGACCCTGAATCTGCAAGGGTAAACAGATGTTACAAAGGTAATTTTACAACCTTATGGATCAAAAAATACTTTGACAGGACTGTTATACCACTATCATATATTAAACAAAAACTGACAACTAATATTGGAACTATAGGCGATTTGCACATTATAATTGAATACAGCTCAATACAAAAATTCGATTCGATCTATTTCTGCGACCAAAGCTTATGCGCCTGGTTGGTGACATTTTTAGAAACCCAAATTCAAATGAAAATAAAAATAGGTCTGTTCCAAGTGTGTGAAATTCGCCGAAAATCACCGAAAAACTGCGAAAAGCTGTTCCAAGTTACACATTTTTCGTAGTTTTTCACAGAAGAGAGAGCTCTTGAGAAAGCACAATATTTCCCCACCCTGTGAATTTCAGCCACAAACATTTCTGTGCACAGAAAATTCAAGACTGTTAAATTCAAAAAAAAAAAAAAAAGCATTTGACATTTTAGTTCTGCCGTTAAAATAAACGAATTTTTTAAAATTGAATTTTAAATTTTAGTTTTCATTATGTAAAACACCAGTATTGATTTCTAAATCAATTAATTTTAAACAATTAGAAACTTTTCACGCGCTTTCGAATCGAATTTGTTGAAATGATTTTTTGTTGAAATTTTTAACGTTTCGTAGATTCTGTGATTTTCTGAGAAATGTCGTTCCACTTCGTTCTCTCTTGCTGAGAGAATTTTACCCCACTCCTTAAAAAAATGTGTGCTGTGAATTTCTGTGCACAAAACACTTGAAACAGACCTAATCTTTCATACGACTAACAATTATTTCAAACGCTCTAAGTTTATATATGAAAAGTTTTTATACTAAGTAGCAGTTTCCTTATAAATAATTTAATTCTTAAATGGTCTAATTTGGTGCGCAACTTTTTTTTTTGTAAGAATCTTCTCCAATGTATCAGAAAACTTATAAAGAAAAGATGGATAAAGTCGGTTAAGTCGTTGTCAAGTTAAGGCGTTACCAAAAGGATTGGGGCTTAATTTTTATATATAGATGTCATAAAACCAATAAAAGATTTTCCAATAATGACTTGACAACTCTGAATTTAAAATGTAAACACACCCCTCCACTTATCATCGAACTGTCATTGTCAATTTATTCGTCACGTTACTATGAATGACCCGAATTGAAAAATACTGACTTGGATGACATGTGGTAAAGTTTTTGAAAACATATCACTATTTTATTAATTTTGAATTTGTATATATTATAACGGACATCTCCTAGAGTAAGATACGGGGCATGAACAACACCCACAGCCAAACAACACCGAACCAGTCCCTCCACCCAGTATTAGAAAAGATCTTACTATCAAAAAGCTAAAGAACAACAAGACCGCCGATTCCGATCAACTCCCTGCGGAACTGTTTAAAAACGGCGCGGATAAGCGCTGATAGGTAGCATGCTTCATATCATCAATAAAGTTTGGGTAGAGGAAAGAACTCCCAACGACTGGTCCATCAGCTCCATATGCCCGATCTTTAAAAAAGGCGATCCTATGTTCTGTAGAAATTACAGGGGCATATCCCTGCTTAATGTCGCATATAAGATCCTATCCAACGTATTGTGTAAGAGTCTAAAGCCCTTCTGGAACACTATAATCGGCAAATACTTGAGTGGCAGATCGACTGTAGACCAAATCTTCACACTTTGACAGATCCTGAAAAAGACCAACGAATGTCAAGTCCAGACACATCATCCATCGACTTTAAAGCAGAATGTGATAGCATTCATCGTCAAGAACTCTAAAGGGCATTGGACGAACTCGGGATTCCGGGAAAATTGATAAAGTTGTATCGTGTAACTTTGGAAAATACAAGAAAATAGTTCTTCTGAACTCTTTCAAACTTGTACAAAGCTCCGGCAAGGAGATGCGCTATCATGTTACTTCTTCAATATCGTTCTGGAGCAGATAGTGGATAGATAGATTAGGAATCAATACGGAAGGTACTATCTTCAACAGATCGATCCAACTATTGGGGTATGCGGACGGCATAGACATCATCGGCCGCTCCCAACATGGCGTTATTGACGCTTTACGGCAATTGAAGAAAAAGCGAAACTAATGGGTCTTGACGTTAACGAGGACAATACGAAATACCTGCTATAAACAAACAAAAGTACATCCATCCACCGGCTTGAACACACTGTCACTATTGATGGCAGTAACTTCGAAGTAGTTAAGGAGTTCATCTACCTCGGAGTCAAGATCACCTCCACAAACGACACCTTAGTGGAGATTCAGAGGAATTACCCTAAGAAACCGATGCTACTTTGGTTTAGCAAAACAAATGAGTTGAAATCTCTTCTCTCAAAAGACAAAACGCTTGCTCAACAAAACTCTTATACTGCCAGTCCTGCTGAGTACAGGACTATAAAAAGAAAGGACTGTTGGGCTCTTTTGAGAGAACAATTTATTCTTCATCGATATTTGGTCCTGTGTGCGAAGGAGGTGAATGGAGGAGAAGATACAACTGCGAACGCTATGAGCTGTACAAAGATGTGGACGTTGTTAAAAAAGTTAAAACACGTCGACTTTATTGGCTGGGCCAGATCGAGCGAATAGACACCAACGTTCCATCTAAGAAAATCTTCGAATCCCAGCCACCTGGTTCGACAAGGAAGACCGAACCTCCGGTTTATAGAACAAGCCATCGCGGATGCCAGAAAGCTTGGTCTGAATGACTGGAAGCAACGTACTCCGGATCGCAGAGGATGGAAGGCCATCGTGTCTCAGGTAGAAATCCTACATGGATCGGGAGCCTGATAAAGCAGTATATTATTTGCAAAACTCTCAAAAAAGTTGTACTTATCGAAACTTCTTTTGTGAAAGAAAATGGATGAATTAGAATAAAGATCAGCGTTACCACTTTTTAAAAAAAAAGTCGAAGTAGATTGGAAGTAGATTTCAAAAATGAACTTTTTTCTAAATTTAAACAATTCTTTCAGACTTCTTTTCACATTTGTTTATTTCAATATTTATGTTGTTTAGTAACTGAATATTTTTGAAAATAAGTGAATACATTTTTCGGTGGGTCAAATATTTCGTTTTTTGAACACTATCCTTGTCTTATAGGATCTTTTATAATATTTCCACTGTACCGCAGAGGAGCTTGTTGGTGTTTTCATGATTTATAAAATTCATTTCACAGAAGATTCGATCAGCTGCTGCGGAACTGTGGGGCAAAACTGCTAAGTTGAACATTAAGTCTGCGAGTTCTTGAAACATTGGCTTTTCGACACGATTACATTTTTTTACGAAAATGAATTAAAAAAAAATAAAAATATTATTGACTCCAAAAACTGAACGCCACTGAGAATTCAATTCTTCCAAATCTGAATTTCCATGAAATGGAAATTACAATTTGTAGAATAGTTTTCATGTTACAAGTTTCAATATCATTATTTATGCATTAGTATTGTGCCGAACGTTAATACCTAGTAAGAAATTTACTAGCTTTTACCCGCGACTTCGTCCGCATAAGTTTTTTTGTTTTCTCCCGGCTGTAAGTCCCCCTGCAACAATGTCCCACTATCGTGTTCCGGTCCTCAACTTCACATCAAAATTTGTTCAAAAGCAACCTAAGCACATAATGGATAGCTTCGAATGTTACCTTCCTACCCTATAAGTTAAGTAGTGTGATGAAATGTCGCTAAGTTTCGATCCAAGTAAAACGGTATCAAAATTTTATCATAAATTCCCTAAATGATGGCGCCTACCTACCCTCTAAGTTAGAAAAGTGATCAAATACTAACTTGAAGTCTTAGTAACACTCAATTAAAAAAAAAAAACATCAAAATCATTTCAGTAGCTATGGCGTCATGCGCTTCTTGACACGATCACGCTAGATTTCCGCGGGAATGAGGTATTTTCCCGTCGTAAAAAGTAGCCTGTGTCCGTTCAGACGTTAAGGCGTGAATGAGGTAAACTTTTAAAACAAACGATTAAAAATCACTAACTTAATTAGTTTTCTGCCTACTGCCTACGCCTTAAGTACGATAGCATGAATATTAATAGCGCATATCCTTTTCTAGGTTACTATCTATCACCTAACTAAATTTCATCAAAATCCGTTCAGCCGTTTAGGCATGATAGAGTAGAACTCCCAGCAAAAACCATAAAAAATCACTAACTCAATTCAGTTTTCTGCCTACCTTCTACCCCCTAAGAACGATGGCGTGATTATTTATAGCTTATGACCATTTCTAGGTTATCATCTATCACCATACCAAATTTCAACAAAATCCGATAAGCTGTTTAGGCGTGAAAGAGTAACAGACAGACAGACAGAGTTACTTTCGCATTTATAATATAAAAAAGTAGTAAAGTAGTAAAAGTAGTAAAGTAGTAAAGTAGTAAGTCGTTATAGTAAAGTAGTAAGTAGTAGTAGTATTATTAGTATTAGTATGGATGGAAAAAGAGTGATATAGAGAAAAATGAAGTAGATCTGGCCTTTTTTGATAAAATTGGAGTAGATTTAAACAGAGACTTTAAAAATGAAGTAGATTTCAATATTTTAGCGATGGCGATGGTGCGAAGTAGGAAGTAGATTTGAAATTTTTTTGAAAAAAATAAGTAGATCTACTTCAATTGAAGTAAAGTGGTAACACTGGTGCTCGTTCTTGACACTAACGAATTTCTTCTGCTTTCATGTTCCTGTTTCCGTTTAAATTTAAGAGAATCCACTAATTCTACCTTATAAATACTGACTTATTTTAGTTTAGTTCTTTTTAAAAAATGTTATCACTATATGACTATCTCATTTGGTATCTCATTTTACACTTTACAATATATTCCTCTATAACTAATCTTTTGTTAATTCTTTTCTTTTTTTTATGTCTTTTCAGGTAAGCTCACATCTACATACATTTATCTTGACTCCCTTAAAGCCAAAACATGTAAGTTAATAGCATATTTGTTTGTTTGTGTAAAAAAAGGAGAACTTATCCTTTAGAAGCTCAACGTCTTATGTAATTCAATAATTTGACATGAATATTGTTTACTTTAGAAAAATTGTTAGTCCCCATATTTATAACATCCTTATCCTTAGTTTACCTTCTTTAACCTATTCACTCCCATCTGAACTGTCCATCAATGTACGTCCATATAACGGTTTTATCTTACTTAACCTTATGTAAACAACTAAGTAAACAAAGTTATCTACTCGAATTTATTAGCCTTTGAGATGAGAAAAAAAAATATAATCGTCTTAACTTTCAACAAATATTTATCCAAAAGACTATCATCTATTTTGTTATGTTATGACTTCAACATCCCACCCGCCAGCAGCGGACCTAATCCCAACTATCAACTTTTTTACACCTTATACCGTTACAAATTGCGCCCACACGAACAATAAAGTGTGAAGACGCTTCACGACCGACAAAGCCTCGTTGCCGCCGCCGCCGAACGTCCATTGTTATCGACTCAAATCTTCAGCTAAAGGTCATTAATGGATGCGGCATGGTGTGGTGCTGTGCTTTGAGTCCGCCCTGAGGCTACCATTGAAACACACACCGAACTTCAATCCCACAACTTGGCTTTAATGTTACCCCCTCTGATCTCTGATGATGTCCATAACTTCTCGCTTTCATTGCATTCGTCTCGTTTCTGGCCGTGTCGCGTCGAGTCGGTCGTGCAGGCATGAAGATGAAAGTCGCGTGCCTGACTTCTTGTAACTCTCAACAACCAACGACGGCGACAAAGAAGACGAAGGCGGCGACGACGTTTTCATTTTCAACGATATCTTTTGGTATTTTTCCGATGGGGCATCCCGTAAAAGCGATAATTCCAAGGTTAATCCACTTATGGGCCTCTGCCTGCCTACCTGGTCTAGTTGCGGATGAAAATCAAAGCCACGGAATGGACGACTGGCTGCGCTTTCGACAACGACGACGCACGGCAAAATGTGACAACAACGATAATGATTGATGGTCTCGTCTGGCTCTGGAGTCTTGTTGGTCGCTGGTTATCTTCAGTGAACAGTGAATAATCAGAGCAGTAGTTTACGATATAATTAGGCATTAGACTGGCCCTTGTTATGGCCATGTCAAGAGTTGTTGTTGTTGTTGTTGTGGTCTTGTCAAAAGAAAGTTTTTGTTGGAGGCTTGACTGACAACAGGTTGACACGGTGTGTTTATTTTTACAACTTAATTGAATGTTGACAAATGAAAAACCACAAAAAAAAAATAAACAAAGTAAAAGCGTTAAATTAATTACGTTGCGTTGCGTTGCGTTGGTTTGACATTCATTGACTAATGCCAATCTTGAATGACAAAATAATGGAGTAAAAAAAAAACCTTCCAAAGCTTGTTGCTTTGATTTTGCCAATCCTAGATTACCTATACATATTCAAACTCGTAGTTGAATGCAGATTTGGTCTATTTTATAAGTTGCTGCATTGGAGCAGAAAAAGAGCCGATCGGATTCTGTGGTTGAGATTGAGATTAAGTGTGTCACTTTATAAAGCTTTTCGGGTACTTAGCCATGGGAATCGGTTACAAGACCGCTAGTTGGCTGCTGCTGCGGTGCGGGTGCTTTGGACCAAACCTCTCATTGCAATTCTAAATGATGTCAAGTGTCAAGGTGGAGAACAAAATATCGCATATCTTATGGATTTTGAATATGCATCTGTCAGTTTAGTACACATTTTGGAAGAGAGAGGGGCGTTTGTTTGGATTTTGCTTGAATGTAGAAAAATATGGGAAGGGCTCACGACACATGAGGGTCCTTATTTGAAATTCAATTGTCACATAAAATGAATGAGTGCAATTTATCTGATGTGACTTACAAGCCAATAAAGAACACAATTTTTATTGTAAAAGGAGTAGAGCCTGGGAATTTTATTAAATAAAGAAAAAGAAACTCAGAACAATATGACACTTTACAAGAATGATATCTGAATATTAATCTGCTTAAAACAAACAGGTGTTTCATTTGTAAGTAACACTTCTTTTCATTTTTATTTAAAATTGTTATTAACAACTTATAGAGTGTTCTTCGGCTGCAACTTTCAAAACAAACATTTATTGAATTAAATAAATTGAATTATTAATATTAAAAACATAAAACTGTACTGTTCATCATTGGCTATAGCTTTAAAAAAAGGTTAGTTCAAAATTAGGTTCTATACAAATTAAACCACGATTATGCAACTGCCCTTAAAGTTGCCGGCAACTTATTACTTAGTGCTCCTGGCATACAAGCGAATATTATTAAAATATGAAATGATAAGTTTAACAATTTAAGGTTATAGGTGACAGAAAATTTGCAAAGTTTGGAAAATTCAATGGTGATGTAAAACTCTCAACCAAATTGGTGCGTGTTTCCATACAAATTTAAACTTGATCTACATTTTCAAACATTTTTCAACTTGAACTTTGAAATATAGTATGTACCTTAACATTTTTAAAACCCACCCCAATTATTTAAAGTAAGTATGAACTTGTGTTACTCTTGTAGCTTAATACCAATAAAATACAACTGATAACAACTCTTTTAAAAGAATTTCTGTGTAGTCAAATTTATTATGTGATTTTGTTTTATGTTTTTATAATGGGTGATTTTTTAAGAGGTTTAGAACTTAAAAAAAAAAAAACACAAAAAAATCTAAAAAATGAATGAAATAGTTATTTGAATCGATAGTTTGAACCTTGCAATTTAATGTTTAAAGATAATTTCATGCAAATGTTCACCGCGGCTGCGTCTCAGGTAGCCCATCCGCTGAGTCCAATTTTGGCATACTCTTTCACACATATCGGCCGGTATCTCAAAAATGAATGCATGGATGTTGGCTTCCAGTGCGTCAATCGAAGCGGGCTTGTCCCTATAGACATTAGCTTTGACATACCCCCACAAAAATAGTCTAATGGTGTCAAATCGCACGATCTAGGTGGCCAATTGACCGGCCCGAAACGTGAAATTAACTGTTCACAAAACTCGCCTCGCAATTGCGCCATTGTTTCGCGTGCTGTGTGGCATGTGGCACCGTCTTGTTGAAACCACATATCATGCAAGTCAAGAACTTCCATTTCGGGCAAAAAAAAGTTTGTTATCATCGCTCGGTAGCGTTCACCATTGACAGTAACGCTGCGATTCGCATCATCTTTGAAGAAATATGGCCCAAAAATGCCGCCGGCCCATAAACCGCACCAAACAGTGGCTTTTTCGGGATGCATTGGTAGCTGTTGCAATGCTTCTGGCTGATATTCACTCCAAAAATGACAATTCTGCTTATTTACGTACCCATTGAGCCAAAAATGTGCTTCGTCGCTGAACACAAGAAGCGCGCGATGAACTTTCTTAACAGAGCACGCATTTTGATAATAAAATTCAATAATTTGCAATGTTGTTCATTTGTAAGACGATCCATGGTTAAATTGCAAACCAAACTGAAGCTGTTTGACAGTGACACAAGGTACTAAACACAGGTCAGCTGTCAAACCAGTGTTGCCAAAACCAAACCAGCTAAAAAATCACCAGTTATAAGAATTTAATTTATTAGACTGCATAATTATTATCTATTATTGGTGCTTATTTTGACATTCTCATGAATAGTCTATTCGTTCGAATGAATTTTCTTAATTTTGAGATTCGATAGAATAACATTCATTTGCTAAAGATAGCATAAAATGAACTTGAAAAAAGATTCATTTTCAGTATCAGCTGTTTGATATTTACTATGTTTCTATTTGAAGTAGTATGACCGTTTTACATTTTTTTGTTTCTAAACATTTTATAGATATTGGATAAAGAATCATGAAACAAAATAAATAATAAATTTTTTCATTATAAAGTAATGTTTAACCATAAATAAATACATATTCATTACATTTTTTGTATCAACTCAGCTGTTTTTAAACTATTCTTAAAAAATAAGTTGTTCATGACTCGTTTTAAATTTTTATTTTTTTTTGGTCACACTAAAGTATCAAATACAAAAGAGAAGTGTTTGTGAAATGTCAAAACCAAAAAGTGAAATCATTGTTTATTTGTATTTGTAATTGTTTTGTTTAATGTTTAATAATTTAATTTTTTTTCATAAAAACATAAGATATAGATACAAAATGAAAATATGGCATTTGTGTTGTTTATAAATGAAGATGGTGCTGAAGAATTTCAGAGTAGAAGGATAGTGAATGCTTCAAACCCATTGCTACCTCCGAGTTTTTCTTCCATTATTTTAATTAATTTTCCCTTTTGTTCGCAGTTTGTCCAGTTGTAATGCGACCTTTAAACATAAAACAACAACAAAATTAATAAAAGCAATTTATTTTCCATGAAATAATTAAAAACTACATGTTTTGTTTCTTACTCGACAGAAAAATTCAAACGACACAAAAATGACATTTAATTCTATTCTTTCGAATGTAAAAATTGAATTAGCTTTCGCGAATGAACTTTCTATTGATTTTGTGAACATTCGATTTGTGCGATTAACATTCTAATCGCCGAGTCTCAAAATCAAGTTTCAACGAATTCGACTCACTTTCGAACGAAAGAGAATGTCAAAATAAGCACCATTATTGATAACCTAGTAAGAATGTCATTTAGAATGACATTTCATTCTTTTTTCTTCTTTCCAAAACATTTCAAAATTTCCAAGTTATTAAGATGTAAAAATGTAAAAATGAATAAAAACCTAACCTACAAATTATCCTATTTAGAAGCGTTTTCTTCAAAAACTGTATATTATTATGGATTACACTTTTTAGCTTTGAAATTTTGAAAATAAAAAAACAACACAATACACTTTTGCATACGGTACAACATTTACGTACTTTTTGAAAGGAAAAGTGATTGGACAAAAATATATAGGACCTTATCTACCTTATATAGGTCCTATAGTACACAGAAATACATAAGATCTGTGTACCATAAATATTTTCAAATATACTGCATTAAACCGTTATGTGAAGTTGTATATTCCATTTATGTGGGCCGCACATAATTATTCTCATCCTTTTAGTTCGCTAAATTAAATTTAAAAAATTTGAATTTTCCTATTTTTAAGCGAATTAGTTGCGAATCATGATGTTATTCGCTATTATTGCTCATTTTTATAAAAAAAAATCATTCATTTTCTAGTCTTTTCATCCATCGAAAATGGATATTACTTTAATTTCAATACAATTGCACGTAATTTGTTGTCATGTTGCTTTTCAACATTACATATCTCATTCGTGGCAAATCAAAAAACACTTTTAGAAATTTTTTGAAGAAATGGCGCCTTATTGTTAACACATGACTTTTATTATTTTCCACCTTTAAATCTGGGAACAAGAAAGCTAAATCTAACCTTTTACACAAATCTGGGTCGTCGTTGAAGTAATTCACGTGATGGTCAGCTGACTTTTTTTTTGTTTTTACAAAATTCCCTTATTTTGGAACGAACTTAGCTGTCATACCCTTTATTGGTTGCTGACACGCTGCACTAAAAAACTAGTGTCGTCATAAACCCCTTGAACTTTTTTAAACTTTTGATACACTTATCATTTGCTATTGTTGAAATGACAAGTGTTTTTGAGCACTTAATTCCAGTTTTTAAACGAAATGGCATGTATATTTTGACATCCATATTTTTTGACAGCATCAGAAAATTGGAAGCACAAAAAAAAAATACTTTCAATCTTGATACCTTACAGGAACAAACAAAAAATTACTGAAATAACAACAACATAGGAAAAAACGATAATTTGAAAATGTCCCCTTTTTGAACAGACATCCTACGTAAGTTCAATTTCCAAAATCGATCAAAATTAAGGTAGGTACCCGAGCGTTTAACTTAAAATTGCAGAGGGAATTCTCTCCAGATGACCTGAATCTAAAGCGCACTCATCTTCCTCTAAACTCTCCTCAAATTTCTTCTTCTCCCACAAAGGAAAGACAAATAAATACGCCTCCATTGTTACCTACTCCACTTTTACCCTAAATATCATTCCTCATTATAGTGCTTATGCTGTTTGAATCACTGTACCCTCCTATCTCCCTTCCTTCATAAAACCTCCCAAATTAGGTTGGATCTAAGGTGTTACACGACCCATGCCGATGATCAGCCTGGCTGAGGGCCCAATTAAAAAAATATATCTCAGTCGCTAACGGAGTATCTGGATACCTGGCAACCCCCACATTAACTAGCCTAATCTGTACATACGAATCTCACTGCTGATGAACCAGCCTTCCGAACCTTTTTGGCTTATTCCATTTTATTTAGACGATGCCGACGGCGATGACACGTTGGACTTATTCCAACAATAAATTTGGTCAAAGCATCAAAATTCATATCCCAATTAATAGTTTTTTTTTTAATCGTTTATAAATTCAATTTTAAATCAAAATACACTTTTACCTTTGGTTTCCAATATTTGATTTTGACCGTTCTTCTTCCTGAAATTAAATAAACAACTCGATGAACTATACATACAGAAAAAATAATAATTATTATTATAGTTTTAAATTGTATGTCTCTGCATTTAATTATAATCAAAATCAAAATTTGCTTTGATTTGTCACACAACCAATCTTTCCGATGTAAACACCAAAACCCCAAACATCAACTTAAAAGATTATCACCACAAAAATAATATTTATAAATAATAGAGTACTTATATAATAAATAGTTAAAAGATACGTCTACCTGTAGTTCAAAATTTCAGCCATTGATATACATATTTATGTATCGAAAATTGTGTGTATTTAAAATTCGAGTTGGGCGCCCGAAAATCACACAAAATCCCCCGACATCAAATATACCATTAAAATTAATTCATCGCCCAACACAAAACACGAACTCTTTCTCTCTCTCTGTCTCTCTGGCCCTGTCCCGAAATGTTTTCGATGTCGTTTACGTTCACGTTTTCGAATCAGGAAACAAGGAGTATATACCAGTGTCAACATAAATGCAAATAAAATTAATTGAAACATTTTGCCAGCATGCATCCGAGCGGTTCATGCATTCGAATAAATTAATTTTCTCTAAATATACAAATACTTTTGTGCCCAATGAAATGATGGAATGCACAAATACAAATATAATATGTGTATACTTGTATGTTTCACCTGAAAATGATCATAATTCCTAGAGCTCAGTTCAAGCGGGAGGGGCAGGGGGTATCCTTTTTGGGAAGGAAGAAAAACGAAGCAGAAAAAAAAATAATAACAATTAACAAAAAGGCTCAGTTTATCCTTCCGTGACATGCAATGACATCGACACTGACACCGATACCGACACCTTCATCAGACAATCAAGCTGACAGACATTCGGCAGAGAATTGGCAACACCACTTAATCCATCCGACCAAACAACTGCCAAAAGTACGAGTACTTATGTGCTTTGGAATTGGATGATGGAAAATAATTCCACAAATATTTTGATCGAATTCAACTAAACCTCCTCGGAACAGAAAGAGTAGGTACTCCTATATGCAAATTTTGATACTCAGGAATTAGATGGCATCATTTTTGAATTGAATTTGTCGAGAGTGGATTCGTGAAACAATTTAAGACGATTTTCTCAAAAGATCTCGAAACCATAATTAAGCGATGTTGATGTTTTGGCAAAATTTGAGACACCAAGTTTGTTGCAACCATTTTGAACATTTTTAAATTCGAAGTTAAAGATATTTTTTAAGAACCATTTTCACAAAAGATTGACTTCGCATGATGTGGTAAACAAAGCTCTTGTAATGAAGAACGTACCAACTACTGGTACAGATGGATATGCGAAATTTTAGGTACAAGATTTAATTTAAAAAGGTCTCAAACAACCCAACAAAACCTGAAATAAAATATATACGGTTAGGATTAGGAGGCATAATAATCATTCCAAAAAAGGAGGTAAAATATCCAGGAACAACACCTGATAGTAAACTCCTACGGAAGAAACATACCGAAATAACGGTTGAGAAAGTCACAAAGGCCTTTATGATGTGCAAGATACTTACAGAAAAATCTTGGGAATGCAAACCTTACATGCTTAGATGGATGTACAGGTACACCATGGTGGTAAGACCAATATTTACCTATGGTGTGGACTCATGGCATACTAGAACCGAACTTATAACTACTAGTAAATCACTAGAGGCATCAGTAAAAAGGTTCGCAAGTATATGGATTACAGGAGCAATGAGAACGTGCCCCACAGCAGCAATAGAAGTAATCCTTCAGCTTTTTCCTCTACATGTGGTCATTGATAGTGCTGCAAAGGAAGAAGGATTTGGACCAGGAAAATGCATAAGCCAAACGGAAAATATCCGCATTCCAAAATCTTCCGTCGTGAATCTTATAGATATCCCAAGAGATTTCTTGAACAGAAGATATAACTTTGAAGAACAAAATTTCGATACTAAAATGGGCCAGTTCACAAACATCTTCCAGGCAGAAAAAAATGCTATTAGTAAATGCGCTGAACGTAATCTCGAAAGGTGCTATCGTAGATAGTCAAGTTGTACTCAAAGCGCTCACAACCTACACTTTTAGTTCAAAAAAAATCTGTGATTGCGTTAACACACTGAATAAACTCGGCAAGGTAAACACTGTCACACACTCTATTGGGTACCTGGCAGTGGCGAGGCGTGAATAATTTCAATTAAGTTGGAGAAAAATTGGTCACCAAAATATTAAATTCCAAATGTTCATACTTGAAATAATTTCGTGTAATGTGTATCTGCGTATCAAGCTAAGCTGAATCTTAAAAAGTTCCAACTATTCCAACTCAAGTTCCAAATAAAAATATAATTATATATAATATAGATACCAATATCTTTGTGATTTGTTAAAAATATTAATTGTTTCAGTATATAATTCATAACAATAAATTAGACTAAATGGCTGAAATATAGGCAGAAGACTTAAAACCTACACATAATAAGAATTACTCTTTTAAATCAAAATTATAATAAATATACATTATATTTCAAATCTTAATTTTTAATATTCGATTTCACACCGAACACAAAATCAATTCAAGTGTTGCACTGCATTCTGCTTGTAATTTGAATTTTTAAATAAGTATAATCCTGTTTGCAACTTGCTGCATTTATTAGGGCCAATTGTTCCACTTTATGAAAGTTGCAGTTGTTTTCTGGACTTTCTGCCAAAAATAAATTAAAGCTTATATACAAGCTACTGGGAAATGAAGTTTCAACCTTAACCTTTGAGATATAGGATACACTCCAGTGGATACATTCATAAAATAAGTCGGAAAGAAGCGAGTTATTTTATTGCACAAACATCTTCAACGTCAACCTGCCTGATACATGTTGATTCATTAGCGCAGTGATTGGGAGATGCACAGACACACATTTTTTAAATAAGTCGAAGGCAACCGACCGGGTTTCTATGAAACCCACCACGACCTCAAGCAACATTGACATGCGCATTGTACAACACACATGATTCATCAGCTAGACTCTTGAGTCTTGAGTCAGGTCAAAAGCATGGGGATACACACAAATTCACCAAAAAATAAGTCGATGAAAACCGGGTTATTTTGTCCCATAAGAAAGCGTGTATTAAACAGAGAGGTGTCACACGCAGTGAACAGTATATGAAAGAAGAGGAAAGAAAACAGATTTGTTCTATGCAGGGATATGTTTTGTAACTCGACATTTTTCGTGTTATTTTATTGCTGGTAAAGTTTTGTGTTTGTTAAGGAACAAGTTGAAAAGCAAACATGTGTATGCATTGTGTATGGAGTAAAATTGAAAGCAAAGTTGTTAAAGTATTGTTGACAGCGTGTGCAGGTGTGGGAATAAATTATATTCATGTCTCCAGAAGCTAAAGTCGTTAAGGATTTAATTTTCAAAAGGTAAGTCGGAAATAATCGACTTATATGGACGCCTCGCCACTGGTACCTGGACATGTATAGGAGTTCAGGGAAATGAAGAGGCTTACTCCTTAGCAAAGACAGGTGCCTCAACTTTACTATTAGGACCAGAACCTTATTGTGGATTAGGGGAAAATCTGATTAAAAATAAGATCAAAAAGATGAGGAAGCTAAAAGAGCAAAAATCTGGAAAGAACTTCCTAAACGAAGGAGGAAAAAACTTTACTTGGCAACTATAATCAAAAACGTTTCAAAGACTATAAATTTAAGTAGGAATAACCTAAGAATAGTGACAGGCTTGGTCAATAGTTACTGTAAATTGAATATGCACCTAAACAGCAGCAATATATATTCTGGGGCAGTGTGAAGTACTCATGCACCAAAGGAAAGGAAACACTTGGGACAGTACCAAGTAGAAGAGATAAATCTCCCCTCTATGATATAGATACTCAATTTCCTAAAAGAAATTAAATTAGAGGAATAATTGTAAAGTGGGACCTTACTCAATTCTAGAAGAAGGCAATAGATTTTTTTTTGTCGCAGTGCACAAACCCCACCTTAAATTAATTTATTCATTCATCATTCAAGGTGGACTTGTCGACAAGATCATAAAATGTTTCGAACAGAAGGGCTTCAAGTTGGTCGCAATGAAATTTATGTGGACTTCCAACGACTTGTTGCAGAAGTACTACTCAGACTTGTCTAGTGGTTAATTCTTCTCCGGTTTGGAATATTACATGAGCTCCTAGTAATCCAAGTTTGAACGTCGGATGCCAAATGTTGACCCAGCTGACTTTCTACCAGGTACCATCACTTGTGATTTCTGTGATGCCATTAATTCGGCTAACAAGGCAATAACTCTTTGCTTCAAGGAGAAAAACTTGGTCTCATTGACTATAGCTACTGAGAACTCGGTTTACAAATAGGAACTTGTCCATCCTGTTAGTAAAAAGTCGCTTCCAAGCTAAAAAAAAAACGGCATTAAAATTTAGCGTCCAGAAAAAAAAACGGGGCCGGATAAAGTTTCGCAAAAGTCCTTTTCCAAAACAGAAATTCTGAGGTGAAATCGGCTAAGCTGATAGTTGACAATCAAATTTGACTATCATTTTGACTTTCAAATATAATAGTATACACTTTTCCGTCTGTGGTAAGATGATCACTTTTGTGTCACTTTTTTTTTGCATAGATTTGGTATCCACTTACAAAGAAACTAATTGTTATTTTTCAAGTTTAAATTTATTTGAAAAGAAACCTCTGAGAATTCGGAAGGAACTTTTTAAAATGTAAGTAAATTTTAGTAACAAATTTAAAACAATAGGTTAAACATTTTAATTTATGCCTAGGACACACGCTATTAAACACCAAATGACCATCATGGCTAATTTCATGGAGCAGCATTCCGATTTGGCCAAATCATCTAATTCAGGGGGAAACACCATCTAACGAATTTAATTTTGATCAAATTGACAGCTAAATAGGTGTCACTTTAAAAAGTCAAATAAAATTTGACAGTCAAATTGACTATCACTTTACACAGATCAATTTTCTTAAATTTGGCTGTCAACTATCAAAAATCACCTTACACGATTCCACCTCTGGTCTCGGTCTCGTCTCTGATGGGATTTTAAGTAGTATCGTCTCGTCGTTTGTCATCTCGGTTTCAATAAGGACGATACTGCTACTTTTCTCGTCTCGTGGAAAGCCCCAATAATTATGCAATGAACAAATTACATACAGACCACGTTCACTGTGGCGTATACGTATTATTTTATTTTACAAAAATTAACCCCTCGGTAGCAGTCTTCTTTAAGAAATCTTTAATTAAGCCAATAGAAAACATAAAGAAAAAAACGCTCTACTTTAAATAAAAAAGTATAAGTTCTTCGAAAGCAGGAACAAAAATTTCGCAGGATTTTGAAAGAGTTATTTTTTTAAAATTAATTATTTCACAACTAAAGATTAATTAAAAACAATCACGCCTCCTTTCCTTGCACACATTTTCAATTAAAACACTTGCAACATTCTTCCCGCAGTCGCACACACACACACAAACAAAAATCACTGCTGCAGTTTCCTCATAACAGCAGTTCCACAAAATCTATACCGTGACAACTTTGATTATCCCAACTATATCGAATGGCAGTAGTAGCAATAATTTTAGCGTCCGCTTGCAATAATTAAAATTATGCACCTGGACTGGACTCTGGCTCAGAAGAATCATTGAAAACGCAGCGCAGCAGGCAGTGGTGCGGCAGCGGAGACTACAACGGCGGCAGTAGTGCGCGTTATCGGCATTTCTGGCTTACAAAAGATTTCAAGCTAGCCAGCGCTGACGCTGAGGCAACTGCACAAGAGTCTATTAGACAGTCAATAATTAAAATCGACTAAGCCGTGCGAGAGATACGACAGGAAAATGTTGTATTGTCATGGAAGTCCACGGCAACCAGTTGCTGCAGATGGAACTGAACTTCTTCTAGGAGAGCGCTAAAGCTGCTATCTGCTTTATGGAAGATGGACAGTGGACACCATGTACGAGTAGAAGTGGACATGGATGTGGGTAATGGCGAAAGAGAATGGTCAATTCATGTTGTTTTGTGAATTTGTAAATTGATTTTGATTTTGAAATTCCAACTCGCGATTTACAAAGTGACTATACGTACTGCAGTTTTGTGTCAGTTGTTTTTTTTTTTTTTTGTGTCCATAATACGACCATGCAACATGCGATATGACATTAGCATCTATAAAAGAGTTTGTTGTGTGTGTATGAGTATGTGCAGTGTAATAAAACATAATAAATTATGTGGTCATGACGACGACGATGGCGAACCGTGATGGTGAAGGAAATTCGTCGGTTACATTCTTTTTTTATTTTTTGACAAGTGAAAGTCATTAGATACTCTGATAACCAGATGCGATTAACTTTCTTTTCACATTTGCCAGAAATGATGGTAAATTTAATTAGATTTTTGGTGATCTATAAAATTTTTCAAAATCAGTATAGACGGTAGTCTCGCTATGAAACGAGATCAAAAGGGGAATGTTTTTTAACGAGTTATGGGCGAATTTGAATTCTGAAATTGGTTGATGAAAATTGGTTTAATTACTTGCATAAGCAAGGAATCAAAAAGCTATATACAGATATTTCTGATTTATAATCTTATGTCTTAACAACTTTTTTACAAAGTAACATATTAACAAAGTCTGTAAAATCTTTCTTATGTTAAAGATGCCCAAGGTTAATTTTTCGTCCTTTGAGATATCTTAAAAATTTTGTTATAATCTCTTAACATGCTTTGAAATGATCCCTGCATCTTGGATTGAGTTGTGTCTGTAATAGTGTGGAAAATTTTCCAACTATCCACATGAAGCTACAGTATCAAATCTATGAAAACTTATAGTATTAAAAGTTGGAACATGAATAACATTTAAGCGATAATTTCAAATATTCTACCATAATTTTAAATAAAATTCAGAACTTTGAAGCTGTACAATTTTTGAACCGAATTGAATTTCAATTTCTAAAAAAGTTGAAGACTATGTAGGGAAAAACATAGGTTACGAAAAATTTTAATCAGAACACATTTTTGAAGTTGGTGCTCTGAGTGGAAGATTCTATAATATCTTTTGCCTGTTAAAGAAGTTGAAAAGAGCAAAAATTGTAAGGTGACTAAAAATATCTAAGGTACCGCGATAATAATTCCTAAAATTTTCAGTGTGGTTGCACTCAACGATAAAACTCAAATATTTGAATTCCTTCAAGATCTCAACGCCTTTCACTGCATATGGTACATACATATATGTAACTCTAAGTATTTGTTCTTAAATCCCAAATAATGTAAGCGTAAGGCAACTGTTTGCATTAAAACTGTAAACCTCTGAAATGTAGTTTAATCAACGAATTAAAATAAAAAGTTAAAAGAATTGGACATAACAGGGAACCCTGTGGAACCCCCAAGTTAATAGTTTTGGCATTATTTCGGATGTTATCATATATATTAAATTTTTGATTCTTTTTCTCAAATATAAACTGAACTAATGTAAGATAAAGCCTCTAAAGAGTTGCCGTATATTTTTTTTTTTAAATAAAGGCTTGAAGATGTAAGAGCAGAAACGTAAGACACCATCTTCCTTTGACCTATTACTGTAAAAACCGATATGAGCATCATTTAAGAAAGTCGTTTGCTTTTGATAGCATTTTCAAAGCCTTTATTAACTGGCGTGATTAAAAGCAATTGAAAAAAACATCACCTTAAAAAATACTTTTATTAAAAATATAAGCCAGAAAATTAATTTAGAAGCATCCTTTTGCTTTTAGTCAGCATTTGGAAATTCTTTTATATTTAGATGATTTTGAGTTTTTTAAAAACACGATTTTTGGATTTTGAAAAGAATCATAGCAATTTCCGTAAAAAAAGATGCGAAGATTGTCTGACTATTATTATTATGAGCAGCGATGGCATTTCATGGACCTAAAAATTAAAAAAAAGGAAAAATAAAACACTTAAAGACGCATAAAAAGACATTTATTAAAAAAGCAATAAAATATTAACATTTGCTTCATTTAAAAAAAATTGGATCAATGACTCCAACAGCCAATAAACCAAACCACGCCTTTGTTTTACTGAACGTAAAATAACTCTTGGCATTTTTCTAGTTGCTTGAGCCAAATATAGGATTCAACACTGAACAAAATTTCACAATAAAACACCGGATTTTAATTGACTATTTCGAGAGCTCATTCAATGAAAATAAGACGCAAATTCAAGTCGCCTCTATTCAATACTTGCACAAGTTAAATTTTGTACAATTAAAGCCAAGATTCTCACATAGTCAGGTTGACGACGAATACAATAAGCCATAAGCTGAAGAGAATGACGACGAATCAAGTCATCGCGGTCTTCAGATACCCTCCGAAAAAAACATTGTTAGACCAAGAATTTTCGTTTTTAAATGATTGTGAGTTAAAAATTGTTAGAGCAACAAAATGTTGTTGACACAACAACGGGTTTTTATTCTTTTAACAATTCAATTCTTAGAAAGAAATTGTTGAGATCAAATACTTAATTATTGAAAAAAAAAAAAAAAAAACCAAATGAAATGAAATACGTACATATACATAAATATTTTAAGTTTCTGAATTCTAAGTGTTTTTCTTAATAGTTCTTATTATTTCTAATATTTTTTAGGAAATAGATTCTACTTTCAAAATGCAGAGAAATGTTAAACATTTGAATCAAGTCATACTTCAAGAACGAGTCATTAACAAAATTTAAAAATTAATTCTTTGTTTAAAAAACAAAAATGTACATTGTTAAAAAGTTGGAATGAATAAATAGTCAACAATTAATGAAAATAAGATTTCAAACATTTTTGACTATTGTTGTTTTTTTTTTTAACAACAATTTATATTCTTAAAGAGTTCACATTTTTTTATTGAAACAACAATTGATTCTTAAATTTAGTTAAAAATGCGTTCTTGCAGTAAGAACTTTCGTTGTTAGTGTTTTAACAATCAGGTTCTTCACCAACAATGTGTTCTTAGGATAACAATTTCTATTCTTGGCATTTTGTCAATTTTCATTCTTAAAGGAAGAAAAAAAGTTATTGGTTAATAGCTAACACTTGCGTTCTTATTACAAGAATTACAAGTTGCTGTGTTCATTTTAACCTACGAAAATTGTTGATCAAAAGTATAAAGTTCTTGAAATAACAACTTTTTTTTTCTGAGTGTCTCTTCATTATGTGATGTGGATTAATCGGTAGAGTATCATCCAATAATGTTAACTCGGACTATAGGATTAATTGTCAATATTGGTTTCAGTAGGTCCACGAATAGCACGAAAAAAGATTTCCTCGAACACTGATTTTCGTGATACAGCTGATCAATTTGAAAACGTTGTGTTGTAAATTTTTTCATGGTGAGCAGCTTGATAGGAGTCATTTCTAATTTGTCAAAACAGCCTATTGAAAATCAAACCTTATTTTGAAAAAAAAAAAAAATAAATAAATAAATAAGATGAACAGTATTGAAAAAGGCACAAAAAAAGGCAAATTCAACAAAATCCTTCACCTGATTATGATTATTATCAAATCAAAGCTAAATTTTTAGAAATTTAGCCCTATTGCCAATTATATGTTAACTTTTTTCCATAGTAATACATAGTATTTTTTTTCATCAAAATAAGGAAAAACTACCTTGAGAAAAATTGTTCACGATAGCAAAGTTCTCAAAGTGGGACAAAAACTCCGGAATATTTTTTATCTTGATTAACCGTTTTTTAAAGGTTATTTAAACCATTAACAAAAGTCTATGAGTTATACTATTTAAAAAAAAAAGGTGTTTTCGAATTAGTAGAAAGATTCCTAGTCTCCTAGCCCCCATTTTCGGGGATCTTCTTCCGTATTTCTTACAAGGGAAATGGTTTTTATGGTAAGGTAAAACTTTATGGAATTAGAAGCAATAAATTTCCAAATTCACTTAGATACATATTACTGCCCATATATTCAAAGTCCATTAGGATGTATGTATTCTTTAGACAAAAGTCTCTGATTTTCAGGGCTTCTGAACTTAAGCTTGCCAATTTCGATAAAACTTCTTAAGTTATAACAACTGAAATAGAAAATACGTGTGTACACAGTCCGTCCATTAAGTTTCGAGACATGAACCATATCTCAGCAAATAATTAGTAGCGCCATCTAGGTGTTCGAAAGCGCACTTTAAAGCTTAAATCTTTTTCTATTGACGTGTCAAACTTCATTACATTTGCTTGACAAATAAGGATATGACAGTTCTCCCTAAACAGTTTTTGATTTGACGTTGAAATTCCAACATGGAACAATGAGCGGTCATTAAATTTAACGCTCGTTGCAGCCGCCAGAAATGATCCCAACTTTCTGAAATCAATTGTTACTGGCGACGAAACATGGTGCTTTCAGTATGATCCAGAAACTAAGCGCCAAAGTTCGGAATGGAAGTCGAAAAACTCACCACAAGCCAAAAAAACGCGAAAATCTCCTTCAAGAATCAAAACAATGCTCATCACTTTCTTCTATAGTAAAGGCATCATCCACAAAGAGTTCGTTCCAACTGGTCAAACGGTCACTGGCACGTATTATCTTGAAGTTTTAAAGCATTTGATGGCCAGAATCCGTCGTACTCGACCTGAATATCGCGATCCAGAGAAATGGTGTCTGTTGCACGACAATGCGCCGAGTCACAAATCAATCATTGTTCGTCAGTTTTTGGCCAGAAATCAAGTCTGTGTGTTGGACCACCCACCGTATTCACCTAATTTGGCGCCGTGTGACTTCTCCTTGTTTCCAAAGTTGAAGTTGAAGTTGAAGTTGAAAGGATGCTTTTTTGAAGATGTTGAGACCATCAAAACGGCTTCGACACGAGCATTGGAGGCTATTCCACAAAATGAGCTGGAGCACGCATTTGACTCATTATTGAATCGCTGTAAGAAGAAGGGAGAATACTTCGAATAATAAATTTGAAAAACTTGAAATATCTTGTTTATTTTGCGATTTATGGAATCAGTCTCGAAACTTAATGGACGCACTGTGTATACATATGTATATATTTTTCAGATTTTTTCCATAAAAATGACCATAGAATTAATAGTTAATCCATCTGCAACCTTTGACCCATCTCTTCTTTTTAATCTTCTTTAAAGTCTTTAAAATTTTAAATATTCTGTTACATTCATTTATCCTCATCCTCACCCAAATTTTTATAGTTACGTGAGTTATGGCAACACGTAACATTATTTTCTCTAATGAGTAAAATCTTTGTAATACATAAATATATTTGGTATAAATTAGGTAACCGTGCTAATGGTCCCAGACGTACTTTGGGCACAGTTTATGGGCCAGAAATTTGAAATAATATCACTTTTTAAAGAAACACCATTAATCTTTTTTTTTTCGGAGCACAGACTCGTATGTGAACCATCTAAAAATCAACCAAGCTGAATATCATTTTAGATACGTACCCATATATTTTTAGTTACTTTTTTTTTTTCAAAAAAACATGACGTTAAAATTATCAATAAAATGTAATCGTAAGCCAAATATAAAAATGTGGCGCAAACACGCTAACATAGTGCACCACATTCTAAGAGTGCATTCACTTCACTTTGCGAGTAAAACAACAGACACCCAATAAGTTGCACCGCACTTGGAATTGAGAAGACGGACGGACGCTGCGCTGGCGGGCGGTAGCAATGGCGATGGCTATGGCTATGACGATGACGACCACAACCACGATGAAGAGGAAGAAGAATGTTAAGTGTTATGCAAGATCTAAAACATAAAACATAACTCGGTTAAGATATTGAAACCTTATATGAGCTCATTCATCATTTCGTTCGTACTCGTATTCATTCACTCACGCGAGGAATGTTACAATGACCACCGTTGGTCGTATTAGAGTGCAGTTTCAAGAAGTCAAGACTCCACTCGAGGTATCAAAATTCATTATTATATGTTATGTACTCGTATTATGGAATTTGTTATTGTTTCTTTAATTCATGTTTGTAGGAATTATTATAACGAGTATAATTTGTAATATATTTGTTTATAGATATCAGGTTTAGGTGTGTAAGCTTTTGACACAATGTTTCCGTAAAGAAATAACAAATTTTATTGACAGGCGAAGGTGGTCTTGGGTTGTGGACTATGTCCACTGGAGCAAAGTAATTACAAAAATAAGTAGCTGTTACAAGTTCGTCACAGCAAATCAGTCATTTTATCAAAATGTTGTCAGTGATCGAATTATAAGTTGGTAAAGGGGTTTTCTTGTTAACACCCAAAAGGAGACTTTCTTATCTCTTTCCGGTCTTGTCAAATTCAGCAAATATCAGCCTCGTTTCAGTCTCCATCTCCTGCTTTTTCGAACATTGTCTCCAATCAATAAATCCGTCGAAGAATGTTACCATTGTATTTATTGGTAAAATCTTTAGACAGTACTGTAACACAAGTTCCAAAAAAATTATTTTGTATTTTAATCCAAAATTGGATACTAAAATTGGGCTGTGTTTTAAAAATTTTAAAACATTTCTCAGGTCGAGTTAACAAATTCATGATAATGAAGATCGAGTTGAAGCATTCATGGAAATGCAAACCGAGTTGGTTTAGAGTTTTCCTTACTAGTAAATCCGCAGCTAAACTTCAAAAACGCCATAGCCCAATTATTCTTCCAGTTTACTAATAAAAACTGGACTGAAACTCTCCGAACAATTTTCTTGAAAGACAACAGATCGCAACATCGTTCAAACTCGTGCCACAGTCATAAGCCTGTTCTTCCCGAATTTTGAAAGTTGATAGCAGTCACATTGTTTTGAAGCTGCATCTATCAATCGGCTGTCATTTATTTAGTCTGTTCTGTTCTGTTCTGTTCTGTTCTGTTCTGTTCTGTTCTGTTCTGTTCTGTTCTGTTCTGTTCTGTTCTGTTCTGTTCTGTTCTGTTCTGTTCTGTTCTGTTCTGTTCTGTTCTGTTCTGTTCTGTTCTGTTCTGTTCTGTTCTGTTCTGTTCTGTTCTGTTCTGTTCTGTTCTGTTCTGTTCTGTTCTGTTCTGTTCTGTTCTGTTCTGTTCTGTTCTGTTCTGTTCTGTTCTGTTCTGTTCTGTTCTGTTCTGTTCTGTTCTGTTCTGTTCTGTTCTGTTCTGTTCTGTTCTGTTCTGTTCTGTTCTGTTCTGTTCTGTTCTGTTCTGTTCTGTTCTGTTCTGTTCTGTTCTGTTCTATTCTGTTCTGTTCTGTTCTGTTCTGTTCTGTTCTGTTCTGTTCTGTTCTGTTCTGTTCTGTTCTGTTCTGTTCTGTTCTGTTCTGTTCTGTTCTGTTCTGTTCGTTTCTGTTCGTTTCTGTTCTGTTCTGTTCTGTTCTGTTCTGTTCTGTTCTGTTCTGTTCTCTTCTCTTCTCTTCTCTTCTCTTCTCTTCTCTTCTCTTCTCTTCTCTTCTCTTCTATTCTATTCTATTCTATTCTATTCTATTCTATTCTATTCTATTCTATTCTATTCTATTCTATTCTATTCTATTCTATTCTATTCTATTCTATTCTATTCTATTCTATTCTATTCTATTCTATTCTATTCTATTCTATTCTATTCTATTCTATTATATTATATTCTATTCTATTCTATTCTGTTCTGTTCTGTTCTATTCTATTCTATTCTATTCTATTCTATTCTATTCTATTCTATTCTATTCTATTCTATTCTATTATATTATATTATATTCTATTATATTCTATTCTATTCTATTCTATTCTATTCTATTCTATTCTATTCTATTCTATTCTATTCTATTCTATTCTATTCTATTCTATTCTATTCTATTCTATTCTATTCTATTCTATTCTATTCTATTCTATTCTATTCTATTCTATTCTATTCTGTTCTATTCTATTCTATTCTATTCTATTCTATTCTATTCTATTCTATTCTATTCTATTCTATTCTATTCTATTCTATTCTATTCTATTCTATTCTATTCTATTCTATTCTATTCTATTCTATTCTATTCTATTCTATTCTATTCTATTCTATTCTATTCTATTCTATTCTATTCTATTCTATTCTATTCTATTCTATTCTATTCTATTCTATTCTGTTCTATTCTGTTCTGTTCTGTTCTGTTCTGTTCTGTTCTGTTCTCTTCTGTCAAATCACTCATCAATCATAACTTATACATATATACGTACATACATACATAGAATAGATTAGATTTAATGAAATACTCTTTGCCTTCTGATGAATAAAAATCCAAAATGAAAACAATTATATTAGAAGGGTTTGAAAAGTGTTTGACAGTTCAACATCTGACATTTTTCTTTTTAAGCTCAGAAAAGATTTCGGAGCAGATTCCGAGCATATCGATCATGCTCTGAACATCCTCTGAACAAATCGTGTTCAGAGCGGTCAGAATTATTTTGGAAACAGACCTTATGACTTATGTAGCTGTCACTGTTTGACATTTGTGAATTTACCTGTAATTTTTTTATACAGAAATAAGAAATAAGATTCAAAACATAAATTGAAACAATAAATTCAAATGGAAAAACTAATTTTAATCAAAGACGACTGCGTCCTTGCGCCTTTTTAATTTTTTGATATTTTTTCTGTCAATTTCACCTGTCAAATGTTTGTATAGAGTACTTAACTCGGTCTGCTCAGTTATTTTGTTCTGAGCTCTTTGAACGGTCTCTGAACAACCTCAGAACACGTTCAGAACGAAAAAAGAAGCACAAATTTGAGGTAGAAAAGGTGCAATTTTTTGTTTGACAGTTCAGGCCTCTCGAGTTGAAATCAAATTGAATTAGGTATTGTCAAAGTCAAACGTTCATAAAAATTCAAATTTTTTTAATTGTTTTTACTTTAGGTATCATGAACTTTAATCATATGGTTGAAAATATTTTTTTCAAAGTTTCGTTTCATCATTACGTTATACTAATCATCTGTAAATACATTTTAGAACAAGTCTATTTCTTATCGAAAATAAATTTTGAATTGTATTGAAAATGATGTACCTCAAGGTTCCATGATATCTCCGAATCTCTTTCTCATCATCAAAAATAATTATGGCTTTCCAGATTGATAAATCCTTCTTTGGATGCATTCAATAAAAATTCAGCACATTATTCGTGTTAAGCTTTAATCAATCTAAGACTCCTAAATCCGTCAGCGGGCAAGTGCAACAATTTTACCGTCTGGTCCGTCATGTTGGATAATTTCACAAAAATCAAACAATTTGTCGTGAACGTGTTCGCGTGCATTTGCCTACTCGTCACGGTTTTATGTTCATGTGGATTTTCAATTGAAAATTTTAAAGTTTTCCTTTTTTTGCATTTCTGGACTGGAATAGATTCCACAACACTCTGGCATAAGAATCAAATGATTTCATATTAAAGGACTTTTAAGTTTAAATTTTTTTTAGTTAAATGGCTGTTTTGATGCCTCTCGGTGTAGCACGAGGAACTCTGTTGCCATCATCAGCCCCAACCATTGCATTGGCCTTAACCATTTGTCCACTTTTTATTAATTTCTTTCTCCAGTTGTGGGTCTGAATTCTGTGAATTGCCGGATAAAGGCCAT
Source organism: Scaeva pyrastri (assembly GCA_905146935.1). Lineage (NCBI taxonomy): Eukaryota > Metazoa > Arthropoda > Insecta > Diptera > Syrphidae > Scaeva > Scaeva pyrastri. Next base: position 123,554,478 of record LR989927.1, on the reverse strand, counting down.
TTGCACGTGTACCACAGGGCGAGCGGGTGGGCGGATCGTCGTCATCGTCCTCGTCCTCATCCTGACAGTTACCACAAAGCGTTCTGATGGTAAAGTCGGTTGTTGTTGGCGGTTTTTTCCTGTTCCTAAACCCAGAACACCCGTTCGTCGGACTGTTGTGCTACGATGGTGGAAGGACGACCGGACCGACCGACGAGATTAAAAAAAATTCGTATCGCGTGCGTAATTGAAAACAAACCCCTCATCCAAGTGGAAAATATAGAAAAAGGATTTTGTTAGTTATTTTTCCAGTTTGAATTTTGTTTCTATTTTTTTTTTTCATTTCCTAGAACGCTTTACCCGATTCCCTTTTGGTTTCAGTTTTTGCTGCTTTAGTTTGTGTGATCTGTTTGTGATTGCTTTATTCGATGTCAGGAGGTGGCGGGGATAAATAAATTAAGAAAATAAAACAAATCAAAGTTAATGGAATTAAAAAGAAAAGGAATGGGATGAGAAGTGCAATAAATGTTTGAAACTCCATGGAATGGGTGTCCGTTGCACAAAGTAGCCAAAGCCAACATCATCGACGTGTCGATGTCGAAGTTAGGACCGTTTCGGATGCATCCGACTTTTTCAGTTGGCTTCCTCAAATAAAATCAAAACAAATGCAACAACGTTTGTCTATTTATTTATTTTTATTTTTCTTAGAACGATGCAATTTTAAATTTGCTCGTGGCATGAGGCTTGGTTTTTTGTCAATCGTTTTTTCTTCTTTCGGATTATGTTTTAGCTGGTTTTAAAAATTATTAATATTTACAAGCTTTTACGAAAAAAATGATCGAGTTGAACAGAATTTAAACTTTTTCATGTAACGTTTTAAAAGTTTTAAGGTTTGAATCAAATAGCGTATTTTTTTAAGCAGATAAGTCTCATGAATTTAGAAAGAAAAGACGTTAATGTCATTCCAGAATTTAGAATATAAAAGAGATTAACTTGGTATGTTTTTAGATCTCCTTACTTTAAATGGCTGACAGTTTTTGAATGTTAGAAGAAATATGCTCAAAATTTTAAACGATTTAGCAAATTTTAAGCTTAAAAGATTGTTTTGCTAATTTTAAACGATTTGAACATTTTGCTATCTCTTAACATATTGCTAAAATTAAAATCCTGAAAACCCTACTTAAACTTTTAGCAATTTGCTAAATCCATATGATATTTATCACTATGCTAAAAAAAAAGTTCTTTCCAATTTTATTTGAAAGTGTTGATTTGTGTTTTTTTCATAATTCGGGAACTAAAAATTGTTTTTTAATCAATAAAATGTTTTCAGAAGACGAAGATTTTGAAATATTTGTATAAACCTGTCTTCATGTGTATTTTAATCTTATTGGATTGCATGGGATTGTCAATTTTACGGTTTTGACATTTTCCAACTAATGGGTCCGTTTAAGTACCTATGTTTGCTTTTCTAATTCTCACGAACTGTCACTTTGCTTTTCTAATTCTCACGAACTGTCACTATTTGGACATGTTCGGATGCCTGTTTTTTAATAAAAAGGAGTAAGCAATTTACTAGTTAGCAAAACGAAAAAAAGGGTTTAAAATTGTGGAGTCGTTAGTAAATTGTCAAATATTTAGCAAATTGCTAGTTAGTAAAATGTTAAGCCCTTAACAATAGGTTGTTTAAAATGTTGCCCCATTAACTATATACTTCTAATTATTAAACTTGGTGTGTTTTTAGATTTTATAACTTTTAATGGCTGACAGTTTTTGAATGTTAGAGGAATACATAGGTTCTATTTTTTTAAATTTATATTTTTTTTTATGGAATTTCACACTTGTTTGAAAAGTTTTTCAGCTCGTTAATAACGCTTTCTCGACAAAAGCGCGGATTATTGTATAAAAGCCAAATCTAACCACTTTATTAACTTTATCATATTACAAGAATTAAAACAAGATTGAGTGGTTTCCACCCTCCTGTGTTACAAATTACAAGTCTTAAGTCCCCTAAATCGAAAATAGTATTTGTTTTAGGTATTCAAACCTATACATTTGTTCGAAATTTCAAAGTTTGTCGATATCGGGTGTTTCATATTTTGTCTGATCTGTCAGTGAGTGGATGTTGAAATTTGTTGAGATTCACTTCCTAGTGGAACTAATTACGTCAATTTTTAACACTTTTTGGTTCTGAAGTTAGAGGGGTAAAGGGGGTAGAAAATGGATTGAATTTGTTCCTGTGATAAGAGTGTAGCGCCTAAGAATTTGCTTTAATTCCAGTCAGTTAAGCTGTGCTTAGAGTCATTTTGACTAATAAAATTCCTCAATTTATGTTTACTGTTTATCAAGACTGTTTCGATTTGCGTTCAAATACCAAAACGTCCCTTTTTTGAATTTTTGAGTTCCATATTGTTTGATATTTTACGGGTGTTCTATACAAAACGAACGGATCTACAATCCGCCAAAAAATTGACGTTTTCATTTCGTCATCTTTTTATTGACGGATTGCAAATTCGATTGATGATAAATTAAATTTTTTCTTTACTATCATATATTTAATAGGAAAGAATAATAAAAGGAGGGAAGCATACAACACAAGAACAATTAGCTTTTATGGAAAAGAATCCCGATCTAGGGAGAGGATGGGTAAAGACTGATAACAAAACCGGAATGCACATTGTGTCAAAAACTTACAAATGATTTGAATGCATAAGAACTACCAAGGAGGGACGCTTCTTTATGGAAAAAACTAATCTATAGTCATTGACTTTATCCTTTGTATATTGACTTCGGACTTTTGAATTTATGTATATCAATTTTGGACTCAAGTGTTCTTCCTCTATTGAAAAAATCCTTGAAAACTTTGCTAAAAGTCAACGTTCCCATAGCAACGTGGAAATTATTCCCAACTCCGAGTTGATAAGCAAACGGATATTTTTACTATTGAAGTAAGTGATCCAAAATAGACCATCCCTGCATAATCGGAATACCGCTTAAGTGTTCAGATAAACCTAAATACCTAGGCTAAAACAAGAAATAATAATTAACAAGGTGAACTACAGGTGGTCGAACACATCTACTTGTCTGAAAACTAATTTGGCCAAAGCTTGATGCTATACGCTCAAAGCAACTCATCTCGATTGGTAGATTCCACATTAGCTCTATCATAAATGTCCTTACGGGTCACTGCTTAATAGGCAGACATGCCTTACGACTTGAAGCTCCGGCAACAGTTTCTATAGAAGCTGTATGGCTGAGGAAGAAGAGGACGCAGTTCCTTATCTTCTTTGCTATTGTCCTGCACTTTCACAGAAACGTAGACTACACCCCGGAGACATTCACAGTCTCAAACGCTTTATTGTTAGCTGCAAATTCCACGAGTAGGAGGATCTAATTATCTATGTGGTATCACAATGGACCATTGATGGTCTAAATGTGATGGACTTGCACTGAACATTGAATCCGTTCGGAATTCAGAACAATCCTTTTCAATCCGTACGGATTCAATTTTCGTTTCCGTTTTACAATTTGGACATAATTCAGAACCGTCTTGTCGTCTACAAAAACAAAGGTTTTAAGTTGTTAACATTTCACAAACTTCTTATTCCTACTGTATTTATAAGTCATTTATTAATTCCCAATAACAACTAATAACTTATTGTCTCAAACTTTGCAAAACATTTCAAATACTGAATGTTCACTGCGGCGTAACTTAATTTTTTTTTTCAAGAAACTTATATGTCCTATGGAAACAATTTTCAAATGAAAGAATTTTAAACAAAATGCAGACAGGAACTTCTTTCTTCAATTATTCCATCAAAAATAGAAAAGAACAAAAACTGCCGTATGCCTGATAACTTAATTTAGCTAACAGTCCAAATTGCATCACCTTCCAGACCGAAAGTCTTTTTCAACTCTACTTCTATGTAAATCTAATTTTTTGTCCCTGTCCAAACCCTCAACAATATTATTCCAAAGTGAAAGAAACCAATAAAAAAAAACTTGGACCTCCTATCACATACACATCATCACCACCATTGTCAGATCAGAAGCACTCCTAATGAAGAAGCCACTTTCTATTTCTGCCAGACCAGCAACAAAATCAGAGTGATGATTCCACTGGCAATGAATGGCGTGGTATAACTGAATCCAGGTAAGTACATAGGTGTTCCTGCCTCCACTCACTTATAGTCCAGTTCCTAAAAGCTGCTTTTACAACCTACGACCATATAACAACTCCAACGTGTCCATCCGAACACTCTCATCTCGTATCATCAAGCACTTTACCCAATTCCAGATAAGAGGAGTTTGCGGAACCTGATGATATCTGTGTATCGGCAAGTGGACGTGCAGCCCCCCGAGTGGATCTGGACACTGAACACTGAAAACTGGACATCTCCTCTCTTGATTATCTCGTTAGGCCCGACAATGGCCAACGGCAGAATATTAAATCACTTACCATGTAAACATTGACATTCATTACCAAACCAACCCAGAGCTTGTGGACTTTTTATTATTTTCAATTTGGTTCTTTGTCTTGTACAAATTATCTGATTTTTTTTTATTTTCTGTTGTCCAATGTCCATGTCCATCCAACGGATTGTCCCAGCTTCGACTCCGACTACTGAAGGCATAGGTATCATGGTGCAGCAGGAAAACACTCTCCTGTGTGATGCCGCACTAATGAAATTACTTTCGAAACATATTTCTTTGGTCGGTTTGTGGGGACGGACGCGACGCGACGATAGAAGGGAAAAAGCCAGAAACAGGAGCAACAAAAGTCAGCTCACCTGGGTTGGCATTGTTTTGACGCTTCCGCCACCCGCCACTACCATCGCGGTCGTCGTCGGTTGGTCGTTGCTAGCGTTTTACTTTGACATCCATTATCAACAGAAACCACGGTCATTTCCACTTCCACATCTTCCCAGGACAGCCAACGATATGGAAGGCGCTGTTGCAGGACTAATGTCTCCTCTTGCAGTGTTTGTCTTTGCTTAATGTCTCGTGGCGACTCCGTCCGGCAACCGAATTCAGGTGGTAGTTCGTTCGGCGTTCGCTGGTCGATGTTGTGTTCATTACTTTCGTTTCAATTTGCTGAGTTGTGTCGTTTTGCTCTTGGCTGCCAGATTGTTTCGTCTTCATATTGTGAGACTTTTGTAGCCTGGCTCCTCCGTTTCCACCAAATGGTCGGTGGTACTTTGCTTTGCTTTGCTTGTTTGCAGATTTACGGTCATAACTTTGTGTTGGTTTTAGCTTTTGTAAGCACTTTTTTTTTATGTATTGTTTCCCACCACTCGCACTCTGTTGTGCTCCTTGCTAACGATGTCCTGTCCACCGAAATTCGGTGTGTTGGTGTCTACTGTAATCCCAGACAAATTGGCAAAATTAAATTTTGTTTGCGAATGGCAATTTCAAAGATTCAAAGAAAGAAAACAAAAAAAATTATAAAAAAATAATTCCAAAAAACTTAAATCGGGCTCAACCGGGATTTGAACCCGGGACCTCTCGCACCCAAAGCGAGAATCATACCCCTAGACCATTGAGCCACCTGAAGATTGTTTTAGCCATTTTGTGCCACATTTCTAGTTTTTGGCTATTTACTCAAGTTTATTAATAAAACATGGCCAACAGAAAGTAATGGCAGACATTTTTAAATTTCTTTTTTGTTGTTGAAGTTGCATACTTTTGGTGGTTCTTAGAGTGGGGTTTGTCATTGTGGGGTAGATTTTTAGGCGCTTTAAGGAATTTGAAAAATCGGTTGACTTTGGTGTTTTGAATTTTATTTTTGTCTCGTGGTCGAGCGGGAATAAACTTTAGAAATGTTTGTTTGAACATAATTTAACAGCGATCTTAAAAAATGCTATTTTTCTTGAATCTTTTAATTCGATGTTCAATAGATTGATGTGTTATTTCGCAGAAGGAAACATGGTTATTGTTCAGTTTTGCAGCAGTAAACCGAATGATTCTTAAAAATGTTTGAAAGCTTAACCAGGGTGGATCTAATTGGCACCACCCGTCAACTGTTAAACTGTTAGCTCTTGCCTTGGTTAATATTTGGTGGTGCATGGCTGTAGACGGGTAGTGACCCCTAAGTGTTAAGGCACCTAGAGACACACAGGTATGAGAGCCTAACCAGGGTCAAAACTGGTACTACGGAAGATAGTTCCTGCTAATTAGCCACACATGTCGTGCTTGTCCGTACATATGTGGTGCCCATATGCTATCTATGAGGTAGGCCCCCGTAGTGGATGTGGTTATTCCAAAGTTTAGTGGGAATATATGGCTTCAATGAGTACCGACCATCTAATTCAGTGTCGCAAAAGGTGTTAGATCGACCTCGCCCTCTTTTCTTGGGACCATTAGTTCGGGTTGGCTCGCCGGGAGATGAATCAATCTATCTATCTGTCCTTTGCAATAATCCACTTTCAATCTATACTAATTAAAGCTGAAGACTTTGCTTGTTTGTTTGTTTGAAAGCTCTTGAGATTCAAGAACTACTGGTATTGAAGAATTCTTTTTGTGTTGGATAGTCCATTTTATTGAAGAAGGCTACATATATAAAATTGCTCTGCGATAGAAGCGAAGAATCAGTGGTAAATGTTGCAAAACCGGGAGAATTATTCATATTTGAGGGCTTCCGTTGCGTGCGCTGCATAAACGGTTCAAGTTACCCAAAAAATATATTTGAAAGAATTATTTCTCTTTAAATGATCTAAAAAATATCTGCGATAGTATATGTCTATCTTCTAAAATTGACACACTTTAATTGTAAAGGTGGAAAGTTTTTTCAACATAAAATAATATCAATTCACCTCTGTTCCAATTTCATCCAAATCCGTTTAGTCATTCTGTCGGGAGGGGAAATTTAAAAAAAAAAATCTGTCCCACGAGAACCATAAATTTACCGGGACAAAAAGTAGCCTATGTGCTATAGATTTTCCTTCAAAGTTACTTTTAAAAGGAGACGGGAAAATACCTTATTTTGAAAATAAAATTGAAATTGATAGCGATTTAGGAGAACGAGTGATTGGTATTGAGGATTTAATATCGAAAGTTTACCCTAATATCGTAGAAATAGAAAATAAAGATTATTAATGGATGTGTCAAAGAGCAATATTGCAGAGACTATTAATCGTGCCAGTCACTGAGCTATAGTGGCCGTGACCGTGTTCTCTGAGCCTTTCAAAATTTCTGTGAGGAGTCATGTTCTACATTTCCGATCACAAACAATAATTCCATCGATTCAAAATTGGCTTTCAAGGGACAATCCTTTGCTGCTATAAAATCTGGGATATTTTTTCTTAGCCACTCCTGTGTGTTTTTGGCTTTGTGTGAAGGAGCAAAATTCAGGTGAAAGATCTTCATTAAAAAGGTATTGGTTAAACCCTTTACTACACACTTCCTAGTAGACCTTGGCACCCATTTTCAAAGCTTTTTCACAAAACTGACTGGGTGTGAAACTTCTCACCAAACCATAGCTGTAGTCGGATGCTGGTCATTAATATATACATAAGTTTAAAAAAAAAAACGGTTTAGATTCAAATGGGTTTTTCCGGAAGCGCCTGCTTGAAGTTTTGTATCATGACTTATGTCATTACTAGTTGCATTCCTCACATATACATATATCTTTATGTAAGTTCAGGTAAGTCAAGTTTGGCATTAGTTGAATGTAAAACCTTTTAAATGAATTATAATGAAACCTTTTTAATTTCGGTGTGTCGTCAAGAACGAAAAATGTCAGTCTCGTTTGGTAACGTGTAGTGCAACACATCTCTGTCTTCAAATCCAAGTTTCTTAGAAAAGAAAGATAAACTGTTGAATTTAGAATTTTTTGATAATTTCAAGTCCAATTTCGACAACGAGTTACATGCTTGCATTTTTTTAAGGGCTGCTAAAATCGATAGTACCTATGTTTTTTTATTTTTTTATTCAAGATCTCCATGTTACTCTTTCTACAGTTTTCAAAATTACAATATTTTGTTAATTAAATTTTGTAAAATATTATATTTATACGAAATAATAATTTCGGCCAAAAGGAAAAGCAAAGCAATTAAATTCTCAAACATTTTTCAAATAAAATAGCATAATTTTGACCACTCAAAAGTTGTTCAATGATTTAAAAAGCTTAGAAAAAAAACCTTTCCCTAAATTTTCCTCAATTTTTTTTTTTAATTTTGAATATTGCCAAAGGAAAAAGGTATCTTGAGAACACAAACATATCTCTAAAAATTATAGACTTCGATTCTATAAGGATCTTAAAACGTCGAGATAACCAAAAGTTTCAATTGAACAAAGCGAAAGGATTAAAATTACTTTCAATAAAAAAAATTGAAAATACTTTTTAATGGTTCAGACCAGTGGCGGCTGCTGGGTCATCGAATAGGGAGTGCACTCACTAAGTATTAAATTTGGAAATATAATAAATAAAAAAGACAATTTCTGTTCATATATAAATATAAAGACTTTTTGCAATCTTAAGTTAAATTTAGAAAACACCAAACAGATACAGCAAAATTAAATCCATAATACGAATTCAAATTCATCAATCATAGTCGCCGGCGGCGGCGGCGGCGGCGGCAGCGGCTGCATAGCGTTCCGACTTCCGAAGCTATCGCCTCCTACGTCACTCTCACTCACATTGACCGGCGAACTTCGTCACACATCGGGATCGGTTGCTGCCTTCGGTAAACTTCGGTTCTCTCGTGCGGCGCACGGAAGTACATTAATTTCTCGAATTTCTCGATACATTTCAATAAGATATCTTTTGTTTCACGCGTCAGGCATGTAAGGCTGTAACCCATACAAGTTATATTAGCAGCCCTTGTGCGCTCGCCAAAGCGCACGAGAATTGAATTTACAGGGAAAATACATACAATGTTGTCTTTGTCTTGACTTTGTAGTATAGCAAAGTGCTATTAGAAATTTTATGTGTTGCTATTGTATGATTGAAAAATAAACTAATACATATGTACTTAATTTAACAAATTAAGATAAAGTAATATTTAGTAATTTTTAAATCTTTTGGGTTGGTGGTTCAGCGCACGAGCGCACTTAAGGTAGAGCCGCCACTGGTTCAGACACTTCTAAAGGTAAAAAAAAAAAGTTTTCGAAACCGGAATTTTAAAAATAAAAATCTAACTAGATTAAATTTTGCAGGCATCAAGCTGGTTTTCACTATTACTATTATTTTATTTTTACTTTTATATATCACTAGCGGTCCCGGCAAACTTTGTCTCTCATAGAAAAATGTATGATTGGCCTTGCGTATTTTTGATTGTCATCCCGAAAGCAAATCGAAAGGGGAAGTGAATCCGCTTTAATTGAAATGGAAGTTCCGTTGGGATTAGTGCGATAAGGAATTCTTCAACTTTGAATTTGCTATTGATGATCGTCATTTGAATGATATTGTTCATCAGTCTCGGATAGTTCAAACTTCGCAACATGATTATGATCGATTCTACCTTTAGTTATATAAAATTTTTAAGTTAAAAAACTCTGTCGGCCCCACTTTTAATGGACTTGCACGAATGCAGTTCACTAGTGATTTGACATTGAATAGTAAAATTAAAGCTATCGACTTATAATCCTTTGCAATGAACACTATGCTTGTACAACTATCCGGAATCAGTGTATTAATACGCAAAACTCGAATTAATTGCAAATAAAATAGGATACCTGTCAAATTGACAGCCAACGTACAACGCCATCCATCGGGTTGTGAAATTCATCGTAGTATAGTGCCATCTACAATTTATCTTTTTAACTTGAATGCAAATTCAAAGCGTCTTTTATTATAATCAACTTTAAAACTATAAGGAATTTTCAAAGCTTCAAATTGAATTTTCTATCCTTATATAGTCAAAATCAATTTTCGATTTTCCAATTTCCCTTGTTTTCCTATTCAGACAACTGAATTTGAGCAAAATCGGCCCAGTTCGTAGTTGATGAATTTTATGTGCTTACTGTTTTCACACCATTTTGTTTTTTGACGACCAGTTTTGGCTCAGTCTCTTTAAATATTTATTAATTCTGTTTAAAATGTAATCAATTCATTCAATGAATTTTTCTTTATTCTTATCTGACAGCTGTCAAATCTCTTGGCGTTGCCAACTACTTAAAAATTAAAATCGTTTATATTATGAAACAATTAAAACAATTAAATTCTCTTGGAGTGAATTAATTTATTTCTCTTAAATATGTAAAATGAAAATATAGGTACAGGATAATATTATCAACTCATAAACTATTGTTTCCTTAATAACTTTATAAATAAATTCAATAAACGATTTATTTATTTTTATTTCTTAAATTTAATTCCTTTTTTTCTGTATTAAAAAAAAAAATGCTAAACAAATTGTAAATTTTTTAAAAGTTTTGACCGCGATAAAAAGGAAAGGACTCATCAAGTCCCCAAAGTATTGCTTTTGTGTGTGTATAGCGATGTGTGTTTGTGTGTGAGTGTGTACATTCTGTTTTACTTATATAGTACATACATAGTTGCTTTGAATGTCAAAGCATCTTCTTTTTTTATTTTCTTAAAACATATTTTAATTATTTATTAAATAAACAAAAGTTCAAAATTTCGATAGCATCATAATTTTTTTTTTTTAGTTTTGTATATTTCATCTGCATTGTAGCTGTAGGTGTGTGGGTGTGTTTTATTTATGTGGATATGAGTAATGGAAGAATCATTTTTTATTTTTATACAATTTCATTTTTAACGCCCTCGTATCACTTTTTATTTTTTTTTTTCTCGATTTATTTATTGGATTTATTTATTAAAAATATCATCGACCAGTTGCTTCGTGATGATTCGGTGGGGCCGAGTGGGATTCACTTTTGGCCGCTGGTAGAGTCTGGCATTGATGGCATAGAGCCTTGGCGATAGATCACAACGGACATTGAACCACCAATCGCACACGAACACCGCTTGCGAGAATTGTGTTCCATTGGGACAGAGGAAGCTCGCCTGTCGTCCATCTATGTCGCAGTAGTGCCAACCTAAAATAACAAAAAAACAAATCAAAATAGAAAATCGAATTTCAAAAAAAGAAAAAGAATGGAATTGATTTGTGTTGGAAATGGAAACCCATTTGTGTGTGTTTGCGACCGCACCTTGACATCTTGTTTCCATATCGGCAAAAAATCCCGGATACGCCTGTTCATCACAATAGAAATTCGTATAGGGTATCGCCGAGAGGATTGGGTAATCCGTTCCTGGTCGACCTGCAAGGAAATGGGATAGATGATACAATGAATATTTAGGATGTATTCCAGTTGAAATGCAATTATTTTGTGTTAAGAACAGATGCACCACCCTTTGAACTCGAAATCTCCACTCTGCATAACCTCGAAAACCCGACTACTCCTGGTCGAAAGGATTGGAAAATAAAAAAACTAACACACATGCATACATATGTATTAATGTATTTCGAATATTGAAACAAGCTAAATCTCGTCGTTTGTCTCAATCAAAATATTAACAAAAACAAATTCGAAAACAAAAATAAATAAAAAAAAAAAAAAACACTTGGGTGCTGGAGAATTGCAGGTTAGGGTCCATATCCTGGCTGCTCCTAATTTACTGCATGATCGAAGCAGGGGGAATTTGCAAATGGAATCGAACCCATTTTACGATATTTATAAGTGAACTAACAGGATACCGAATGTATTCTATTATTTTGTCCAATTGGACGATGTATGGTTTGCTGCCCAAAGGTGAAATTAAAAAAAAAAAAAAAATACAGAGATGAAAAAGAACTCGCCTCGCTACTAATTTTCCCACAAAGTGAATGGCTCCAGGGTGCATTTGTTTGGTTATAACAACAAATCGAAGTCAAGGATTGTAGTGTCCATAGTGGCCAATGAACAGGAGCGACTTTTATTGTTGTTGATTGTGAAAAACCATTTAATGCGAACATAAATTTGACTTTGTTAATATTTCACTTTGAAGTGGGGAAGGTTATGTGTTTTTCTGCCACTTAATAAGTTTTTATTCGATTGTGTTTTTGTTAGCTAATAAATTTAAGTCGGAAGCTGGGAAAAATGCTTCAATTTTTACTAATTTGTAGCTAAATGTCACAAGTCTTGTTTATAGTTTAAAGGCAAACAAACTTCAGTATGCTTCTCTATGTTGTCCTCTTCAAAAAAATCTCTCAGATATATGATATTACATTTGCGAAAGGGTTTCTCACAAGCTCAGACCCAACGAGACTATTGCTAGTATCGTCTTAGTCTCGCCAAAATCGAAAAACAGCACACGACTGTGGCCTCCGATAAAATTACGTCTAAATTTCCACCGCTGATGATTGAGTTTTTTATTTTTAATAATTTGTGACAAATTTAGTGGCTTTTTGAAGTGGTTCAAGATTGTTAAATGGACATATTTCAGCAATAAATATTGCATAAAACACCAAAATTAAAAAGGATTTTCTTCACCATGGATCGACAAGTGAATAAATTTGTCAGAATTTCGTGAGTAAAATTTAAAGAAACAAACACACGTATCAAGTTATCAGAAACAGCTCAAACAGAACTGATATTGAACACAACAGGTCTTATGAACAAAGTCGCCTGCGAAAAGATTTTTGTTTTACTTTTTTCGACTTTTACAGATCAAAAGGTAAAAAATTGCAAAACCTAAAATTGTAACATGAACTAATTTAGAATAAGTTATTTTTTTATGCTGTGCCCTACAATTCAAATTTTCATTTTTAAAAGCATGAATATTTTTGAATTCTGTTAAAAATTTAGTCAACATTCAATCAGACATTACATTTTTGAAATTTGACCAACAAAATTTCAGTAATTTTTTTATGTTTATACTTTATCCATATCGAATGTGCAGTACAAAGAAGATAGGACGTCTTTATCTCACTCTATCTTCAAAGGAATTGCTTTTAGTTGTGTGAAACAAAAAATTGTCAAGCGTTACCGTAGTGCATATAATAAAATTGCGAAAGCTCTCACGAAAATGAAAAGAATAGCCGTCTGTGCTTTATTAGTATTTTTTAAAATAAAAATGTTTATTTAAAAAAAAGCTATTGAATTCGTAAAGTGTAAGTCCCTCAATATAGAATCTAATATAATTACAACTCGGTTATATAAATTACGAAATTCGAAATCATAAGTATAAATACAATTTCAAATGTCAAGTATTCAGAATTTTTATATGTTAATTGAAATGAATTGTTCTAGTCTTTTTCCACACCACCAAGTGGTAAGATTATAGGCGCGTCTTTAACAAGGATATTTTATATTTTTAAATTTTCCACAAAACGAAATTCTCAAAAATATACGAATTAACAATGCACCAACTTCACGGTATAAGAATTTAAGCAAATAATAATTTTCAATGGAGTAAACAACTTATATTTTTGTAATGCATTTTAAAAGTTCCAATGCAAATACTTAAAACAAACACTATGTTATTGTTAACTCCATACCATTTGAAAGTTTTAAAAAGCTCTAAAAGCAAAAGCTCCTCTACAAAAACCTAAAGAAGGTAACCATGTATGTCATAAAAAAATGAAGGTTAAAATGTTTCAGTGCACATTTGACTTTGCGCCTGGCGGGCTGCCAGTGGCAGCTCATGTTGGCTTATGGTGGATGCAGTCATGAATGCATAGGCGGATGAGAACTTTTTATGTAGGATTCATTTGAATGCAGTACGTTACGAATGTGAGGCGCGTAACTGATAAAAAAAACTCTCACATAAGACCTGTACTATACAACCGATTTGGATGGAGTATAGTGTTGAATTTTGTTTAGTCCTTATCTGACAGCTGTCAAATTGTTTATCTTTTGCGTTGCCAACTCCCTACAAAAAAATAAAATCGTTTTTTTTTTTACCAAACACCCTTTATCAGAAAATACATTTACGTCCACCATAAGCAGTTAAAAGAATTTAATTCTCTTCGAGTGAATTAATTTATTTCTCTTCAAAGCATGTAATTGACATTATAGATTTTATCAAATAGCTGAAAAGAGTACCAATTTTGAAAAAAAGCTTTTTGGGATATTCTGCACTGATAAGTATGGAATGCCAAAAAAAAAAAACACCTATTGGCAACTCTAAAATCAAAATCACTGCATCCTCACATGACATTTGAAAGTTTATGACTTCGGCAACAAACTAAATTTCAATATCCATCCCTTTAATTTAAAGCTAAAAAATTCGGAGTAAAAAATGATCTATTACATAAATCTGTTAAAATATTTTTGTACTAGACGCTTTTCATCATAATCCTATCCATTTGACAGTCAATTATTAATAAATAAATTTAAACAAAAAGGTATACACATATTATATAAACACTTATTAGCATTCACGCTAAGTTTTGGACTCGTTTTCTAAGCTTTACTTTAAAGCGGCCGTCGTCTCCTTGTATTTGATTTACGAAACAGAGAATTTTCGTGTAGAGTTCTAATTAGTGACAGTGTTTCTTCGAATCTTCGGTTCATTTATGATGTTCACAAGTGTGCCAACCTTTTGAAAAAAAAACATCGAAAATCGAATAAACATGAGCCGCGTAATTTGAAAAATTGCTTTTTTTTTAATCTGTCCCATTTTTATTTTTTTCATTTTTTCCTAGCAAAAAATGTTGATAAGGTTTTTAATATTCTTAGTCTATTTTTACTTTTAAAAAAATATTCAGAATTGAGATAATGAGCTAATTGAGTTTTTCTTTGTGTTTGAAAATTTCAAGTACAATACTTGTTCTTGTTCCTTTAATTTTTCTTATTTAAATTTCAAAAAAGAGAAGAATTCAAAGTACTCCTGGAAGTAAAAGATAATTTAAAGGTTCAGATACAAGTCTTAGTACTTAATAACCTCAAGTTCGAACGAATTGTACTTAAGGTGTCCTAAGGTGGAAATGTACTTCACTCTCATTTGAAGTTCAAAGTTCTGTCAGAACTGATACAAAAAAAAACTTATTATTTATAGAAAAGACTCAAGGAATTTTAAGAGAAAATTTAAGAAAAATTATCTTATCTCCAGATTCTGGATCTAAAATTATACCAGCTTATTGCTTATATGCCTTCATAAACTGAACTTTACCAGGTATTGATTTTCCCAATTCCAAATACTCCCTGACTGAAGGACTTAGGAAATTAGTTGGTATCACTGGTACATCCTTCTCTTGAGATCCGCTGTCTTCATTTTCCAAATCTTGATGTGGTTCTGGTTCGAAATTAACAGGCTCTGGAGCACGGGGACGTTTGGCACGTTTTGAACGAACTTGTTCACGGCAATCTGGACAGAAAATAAACAAAAATAAAGGTTTTATAAATTAACTTGAATTGAAAAAAATAGTTTTAGTAAAGTTAAAAAAAAAGTATTAGAGAAAGCAAGTAAACATAAATTGAAGATTATAATTTGATTGAAATATGTATGAACGTTTATGTATTTGCTCTAAACTTTATACTTAATTAATTAATATCTCGTCACTTCCCTCTTTTGGGAATTTTTAAATATATTTTTATATTTGCAACTTTCATATATAATATACTTCAAACTGCCAAAAGTGTGCCATTGTTGTAATTTTAGTTTGTAATTTATTCGACAGCTAACAGCAATCGACCGTCAATCATTTATTATTGCGAAATGTTTTATTCATGTTGCATTTACATGGCCAAGTTTCGTTGCAGCAAATAATATCAATTAGTCGAATTTTATTCATAAAAGCTATACTACTACCCTATTTAAAATTTGTTTACAATTTTTCAACTTCAAATTCAAAGCCAAAAGAAAACTTAACCCTCTTCCACGGAGCATTGATTTTGGCACCTTGCCATTATTGGTAAAGCCTCAATAAGCATACGACGACGGACGCACAAATTGTGCGTGCGGTTGACTTGAAATGATACTCCAAGTCAGGTATCGAAATGAAAAACTATCGTCAAACCAAAACAACATGAATTGTATCTTAACATTGACATTTAGTTTCACTATCAAACTTTATAAGCTACCGAACTAAGTACGAGTATCTTTTTCTGCGGTTTAGTAAAAAGGTGTATTTAATGTCACTTCTAACACGGATAAGGCTATAGCTATAATGTTTTGATGTAATTTCATTGAGTTTTGACTTTGGCAGTTTCAGGGACTTCAAGAACTAGAATTTCTGTTCGATGGTTCCCATCATAAATCTGAACCTGGATCCCAACCAATTTTACCATTACGAAGCGACATGGACATGACACCTTAAAGTGGCGGCCCTGTAAGGTAATGATGTAATAACAAGGCTGTTGACCTTCGAGCTTCAAAACGTGCACTCAATTGGCAAGAGCATCAAGAGCTTCCTCGAATTGTTGGTTCAAAAAAATTTAAACAACTTGCAGTGAGATTTTTCGTTTGCAAAAAGTATCTTAACTTTTTTTTTAATGACGAACTAAAATCTGTACAAACTTTAACCCAGTCTTGATACAAGGTGGTCAACCAAGTTTCTCTTTTTTTTATAAACTCGTATTTTTGCCATAAACAAATTAAAAAAAAAAACACACACCTGTATGTGCGACTTGGAGTGCAGTGCAGGTACAGGTAAAGCCCTGACCTTCGCCTTGTTCCTCGATTCGTTTAACACGAATACATTAAAAATATAAAAATAACATAAAACAAAAATAAATATTTACGAGACTTTCATAATACATAATTCTATATTTAATTTAATTTATCGCGCGATACATATTTAATGCGAAAGGCGATTAATAATTTGGTATGGGTTGATGGAAATCTGGAAAAAAAAGAAAACTCAAAAAACGCAACGCGTGTAATCTAATTATAAATGGGGAAGTAGTTTAAAGATAATTATTTATTTTTTGGTTTTTAGTAAAACATTCTAAATACAATCAAAATTGATCATTTTTATAATTAAGTGTCCAGCAGCAACGACGATGACGAACGGCGATGGACGGCAACATGCAACAGAACTTTTAATTCAAAAATTCAAGGTCAAATAATTGAAAAACATACATAAGTTAATTGTGTTGTATTTTATGTTGTTTTATTTAATTGTTTTAGATTGGTTGTCTTAATAATTGGTTGTTTGTTTAAAATTTAGATCAAGTTGAAAGTTAAACTTCTAAAATATTCATTTATAGAGTCATAATAAAATCTGGACAATAATAATAGCTTTTAAATTTATTGCCAATTTAATGTCTATTTTTTAAATGACTCGACCTTGCTCAATTGAAAGGGCCGCTAGTTAACTACTTGTTCTGATCCAATTTAGCAATACAATCTTCTAAACCGATTTTAATCAAATTTGTACACCGTGTGCAGTTTTATTTAACTTGAAAGATTGGATAGTTTACATCTCAATTTATGATCGCAATATTATTTTATTGCCAATTATTTGTCTATTATTTGACAGTCACAATTATCTGTTAGCTCCAAATGATTTTAACAAGTGGCGACATCTGTTGACTGGATTGAGTAAATACAAAATAGAGGGCGCTTTGTCAAACGTCCAAACATTTCATACAAGCTCCTATTTAATAGCATAACCACAACATGTTGTTGAGACTAAAGTATAGGTTAAAAATTATTTTGTAGTGAACCCAAATACAGTGAATTTTACTTTTTCAATTTTTGATGTTAGTGTTAAGTATTATCAAATAGTTATATTTGAAATATATGTAATATGAAATTTGGCACAGAGATAGATTACAGTTTTAAAAAGCACGTACCTAGGCTAATTTTTATCCCGGTCAAATGTATTTTTTAGGATTTTACATAAAAACTGAAGCAATATGCGGTTATTGTTTTACATTCAGCACACCAAAACAGATGTTTTCAACAACTTTGGTTGTCCTGCTGATCGATTAACTTACGAATATTGTATGGGAAATGAAATAAGCAACAACAATATTCTTCCATAGCTTGAGTTTCTGCATTAAATTGGGGCAAGGCGACGTTTGCCGGGCCCTCTAGTAACGAATAAAAACATTATTTGAAAAATTCTTATGACTTAAAATCGTAAAAATATGTTTTTAATAAACAAAATTTACAGTACATCCTTTTATTAATCAAATAAGTAACAATATTTTTCAAACCTTAAATTTCGTTATCATCCATTACTCAGAATTAATACATGCCATTCCTCAAGTTCGTCAAAGTAGGAACGAACGTAATCACAAAAAAAGGGATTGGAAAGTGGGAAGAATTAATAGTTCTTATGTACTTCAATAAGATTTCCGATTAAAATAAACATAACGGCATGTTATTTCCTGCTCTTATTTTTATTTTCGATAAAGTGAGCTTACAAGTAATTGATAGCTTATAGTTTTTCCACAACATCATTATAAATTATAATTTATAATCAATAATTATTGAAGTTTTCTCTTAAAAAAAAAAACGAGTACTTTTAAAAAGAAATCAATGGGTGCAGCGCACTGTATTCAATATTTGAGGATTGTGAAGCATTGTCATAGACCTTGGACTTTTCATTTGGGTCCAGAAGAAAAAAGTCTGAAAGTGTTAAATGACAAGATCACGGTGGCCATTGTTTCGTTGCTTGTGTCTGAAATATTATCACATCAGTATTTTCTAATCCCCGTTATTCATCGCAACTATTGCACCAGCCGCAAATCCAAAAACCGGACTAACGGGGGGTTTTCAAGAATCATTCTTGGATTTTCCGAACTCCAAATATTACAATTCATCACTAAAGATAATGTTCCAATCAGCGAAAGTTCGGCGTTGCTAGTCTGTGATCTATTTGAATTGAAATGAATTCTGGCAATGGCCTAGTCATTGATAAAAGCTCGATTCCCATCGATCACTGAAATCAAGCATCAAAGTGTGCGGTTAGTAGAAAGATGGTTGACCATTTGAAACCTACCGCGTGCTGTTGTCATGTGTTCTTTTTTTCTGTTGTTCTTTCTCTTTTCTGTCCTTCTGTCTTGTGTTCTATCACCTTACAAAGCCTCAGTAGCTCTATGTGCAAGTGTTTCTACTCTGTACATTTATGTGCTGTGTAGTATGTAATGAAGTGAAATGAATTCTTGAGTTAACTGCTTTCAAAAGCTTTAAAGCCTGAGTTTCTTTGCAAAATTCGGTATATTGATTTGTATTTACCTTATTTTACATGAACAATATTTTACGTTATCCTTCACATCACTAATTTGTCCCCAAATTGCACACCAGTTTCACTTTACGAGGATGGCTTTAGTTTTGCAAACTATCAGCCTTATTACGGTTGTCAAAGATCAATTAATTGATAATAATTGAAACATTTGTCAATCAATTGATACATCGGTATTATGAACCCGAGTTGATCATTTTTTGATCCATTGTGAACAAAGATCAAAAATCTATTGTGAATAGTGCCATTTACTTAAGACAGCTGCAAATTTTAGTATGTTTGGGATGGATTGTTGCCTTTTCGTTGGCATTAACTTGTCGTTGATATCTAAAAATACATTAAGGAAGGCTTCTTTCGAAAGTCTAAAGTTTTGAATGAATCTAGAAGCGAGCCAAATTAGTTTTTGTAATGTAATTAACAAAGATCTTTTATCTACATACATATTTTCAGCCAAATTCATGCTTCACATCGAGTAATTTTCTTCGAATCTTTGCTTGCTCCAAAGTATTTTCTTCTTCAATTTCATTTTCACCGAAAAATAGTTCTATAGTAGACGTGCTTTTGGCTTTCGCGATCCGTAAAATATTTTATCAACAAGGAATTTGTGATTGGCTAAAAATTTGATAATCAACAAACATTTTGACAACCATAATACCAAGACTGTCAATTTAAATCATTCACAATAGATCTAATTTCTGAAGAGCGTTCACAGTTTATCAAAAATTTTGATTTTTGACAACAATAATACCGATTCATTAATTTTATTGATAAATATCAAATATCGTATTGATCGTTGACAACCGTAATAAGGGTGTATGACTACAAAACATTCAGCATTTTTCTAGTGACTTTTAACAATTGTCGAATAGTGTGTCGTTCCAGTTTTAGAAACGGTTTATACTTGTCAAATGTTAAAAGATGACTGCTTCAAAAGCAAGAGCAGTCAAAATGGCTGGCTATTCGTTAATATTTTTAAACGTTCTTTATTCGTGTTCTATTGCACAATGAACACTTCTTTTTTTTACCAAATGCTTTGATATTTGTTGAAAGGAGCGTTCACAACAAACACTTAGGGTGTTAAATAAATCAAAAGCCTAAATCAATAATTAGTCTAAGTGTTTTTTTTTTCGCAACCATATTTATTCAGAAAATGAGATTTTTCGTTAACCGATCATCTAGTACTTTAGAGCATAGATCAAATATTCTACATCACTACAAGATCTAAATATTGTTTCTGTTTCGCTTTTCGTTATCCAAAATTAATTCTAGTTCTCACAACCAGAGAAATATTTTTGTTGTAGGTGTTAGTGTTTTTGTTCTGACTTGTCAAACAGAGCATTGCCAGAAACAATGTTTTTTACTCATCATTCGATTTCGAAACGTTTTTGCACATCAACTTAAAGTAAACAACTGTAAGTTGCGTAGTGAGCGGCAGATCTTTGGAATTTAGTTGAATGCCCAAACTCAACAAGCTTTATTATCCAATCATCACGTGTTCCTTAATCTTTTTCGATTTCGAAATATGTACGTTGTTTTCGAATATAAATATAAATGTTTTGATTAATCAATTTTGATGAATACTTTCATTGATTTTTCGAAGCGATTTTTCAACATTTTGTTAAATCTCCACACTAACTGTGATTCTTGATAATGTAAAACTTTTAATTTTGAAAAGAAAAATAATCTAATTTATTATTGCCATTGCTTAATGGCTGGAAAACCTAAAATATCTCCATTAATTTTCCATTAAATATTACATGTCTACCTACATCGATAATCTTCTTTAGGAAAATAGTAATAGCAACACAAAACCATTTTAGCTTTGTTTAAAAATCAAAAAACAATTTCACACATGATCAAGCAACAAGTTCATAACTCTTAGCATTACAACGATTAGTCGCCGTTCTTTAACATTGCATGAGGATGCAATTTAAAAATTTATATTTATATCCTTGCAAACCTAACCCTTTGGATAAGATCAAATGAGGAAGAAGCAGAAGCAATAGTTTCTATTCCTGGCAACAGCAACCAGTTGCAGCAACATTCTTCCTATCTCTTCACTTGCTCTGAAGCTATGTTCCGCACAAGGCCACAAAGCCATGTCGTCCCCTTAGTTCCCTTTACTTTGCTTCATGAAGGAAAGAGCATAGGGTACCTTGCAATCTGACAAAGCACGTACCTTTTAGCAGCCAACTCTACATTGTCTCAACCTTCGCCACCACCACCGTGGTGCACCGCACAAAACTGCAGTTACATGGGTAACACAAATTTCACGTGGAAATTTCCTCCACGGATACGGAAGTTATGCTTCCGCCACCGTATCGTCGCCGTCGACGTGGTTGGTGTTGTTGGCGTCGGTCGTCATCATAGTCGTTGCACTTCGAAGAGTTGTTTTCCCGGTCGTGCCACCAGAAGTCAGTAGCAGTGCACTGTGCAGAGCAAACATCATCAATCGAAAGACCTTATTTGTTGCATAACAAATGGCTAACGAATTCCTTCTCATCTTTGACGATGGCAAACGAGGTAAGAAGTCTAAAGGTTACAGCATTTTTGGGCTTGCTTTAGAACGACGACGACGACGGCACTTGCAACCAATTTAATCATTCACTATGCAAAGTTCCCCGGCGGACGTTCGTCGTCGTCGGTCGTGCCGGTGGTGGAAGTGGCGGAGGCTATAGATGTAATTACCAAAAGTTAACGAAGTCAATCCTTGAGAACGACGACGGTATAGACGAGTGGAGTCTCTGTACGCTTTACGCGTCTTTGTGGAATTAATTATGATAAATGCTTTTTAGATTTTGGGCGATTTTGTGTCTACATTTTTCATAGACTTTCAGTTTCAAGTGACCGTCAAAAAAATCTTAAATGACAAAGTGGAACGAAGTCGATTAAATCAAAGGAGTTGAGCCAAACATGTGCCTTTAATTAAGTTTTGTCAATTATTTTAGGCTAATTTTACCGTGGTGTAGTTTGATAGCACATATGTATGTATTATGTATATAGATAAATAAATAATTTGCCTACTTTAACAACCTTTTATTTATTTTTCGGTGTACAATAAAGTTTGACAGTATAAAATTTAGAATATAAATAAAAACCATATTTTGACATTGAAGCTATGAAACCGGACTTTTTGGGCAAAAAAAAAAAAAAAATACTTAATTTAGAAAATTTAATTTTTTCGGATGATTTCCCATTAAGAATGTTTCTATTTTCCATTCAAAAAATTAAATGTGTCAATAAACCGACCACAGATATTATTTTTAATATGTAATAATTTCATATTTTGAACATAGATTTAAAATAATTGAACCTCGAGACAGAGCCAGAGCTTCGCATAATTTCTTCCAAAATATTGCTTCGTTTCGGGCCCTTTTTCAGAAATTTCTAGATGAGATCGATACCTTCCTCTTTTTGTTCATTTTTATCATCACAGCGATGTTTGAAAAAGTTTTAAGTTTCATTAACTTATAGTGTCGTAAAAAACTGTTCCCAAACATTTCTCAATTCTAAAAATCTAAAGGCTTTTTTTTTAAATCATCGGTGCAAAATTAACCTAATGTTAAAGACTTATCATTGTTTTAATTGAGCAATTTTAGAAATATTAAGCAATTTACTATTTCAAAATTTTAACCCTCTTTTTTCGTTTTTCTAACTAATAAAACTGTTCTGAAAAACAGGGCATCAGGAGTCAAATTTAAAACCTACAATAAAACTTATCAACTTTTCACTTTGCACTTAGTGGAAAGACTTTGCAGTTAATGCATCATTGTATATTTGTTTTATAAAAGGATTGTTTGTGTTGAGAATATTAATAAAGTATTGTGCTTGAATTCGATTTAAATGAAAACACTTATTATAATTATAATTTTGCAGTCCCAAAAATTAATACGGTCACCTTAGTCAAAGTCACTTCTTAACAATTTGAAAGCTTCACTGGTAACATAAATATGCAAACTTTTGATAAACTTTAAACTTTTGATAAATAGAATTGTAATTTTAGTGGAACCAAACAGCATATTTTTCGCACTTTGCACAAAAGAACGTACGTGGGAACAGAAATTGCACAGTTAATATAAAAATTGCAAAAACTTTGCAAATTACACTCATCATTTTCACTTATCAGTTTTTATAGTTCTGTGGAGCAGAATGTTTTGCAAATTTGCAAAGTGAATAGTTGATAAGTTGTTTTGTGGAATAGGGAAGGTTTTTTTCTGGATTTAATTTCGTACTTTTCTGTACAAAACCAAGTCTTACAAATGAAATTGGGAGAACTTTAAGTAGAACTGTAGGTTAATGACAGATGTCAAATAGATTTATGGCGTTTTCAATTGGCAATCTGGAAGCAGAAAAAAGTATTCTGAAAGCGTTCAATTGGGCAAAAGTGACAGTTCTGATTCTGAAATAGAATCTCTTCAGAATCACTCACACATTGAAAGATTTTAAATGTCACACTTGATAAATGTCATATTTTTTTAATTAACAAATTGTGCGAACTGTGAAGTGATTGCTTGAAATTAAAATCAAAATATAAAAAAAATGGAAAATAATATTGAAAATATTTTAACGGTAAGTTGTTCCTAATTTGTTAAAAACATTGTTAGAGTCGTCTTTCTCATCTTCTCTTTATCAAGTGATGACGATATGCAAGTGATGCTGTTAATTTTCTCTTGCAGGAGTTTTCCAAAAAGCCAAGATTGAAAAATTACCAATACAGTCACACCAAACTTCAAATTTTTCAGAATTCAGAAAAATTGTTCAATTGGGATTCTGCTTCTAATTCCAATTCCGGATTGCCAATATTAAAAACGACATTAGCAAAGTAATAAAAGTTAAAGTTGTCATTCTGTAAATCTCAACTTTAGTAAAATTTTACATCTTAAAATGTCATAAAAATATGTAAAAATCGTTTTAAACTAGCAAAACTACTTTTAACTCAGTAACTTGCTAAAAATTACAGTATTTAATTTAATAATTTCTTTTTTCTGGACTAGGGTGAGCCCAAAATTGACCTTAAATCTTGAAAAGTAAACAGATCTAAAATTATAGGTACATGCGTACAACAAAAAGAAAAGGTATAAGGTAAGGTTAGTAAAATTTTACATAGTAAACAACAACAAACGAAAACTGAGGAGAATCAAGTTAGTAATCGAGCTCAGTAATTTACTAAGGATACAGTTTCGGCTATTTGACACATTTTATTATTTTTATTTAAAAGCGATATTTTGTTTATTTCTCTGACAGGTTTTGACGTTTGATTTGATTTTTTTTCTCTGAAAAGTTTTGACATTTGGCTTAAGTTGAAAGTCAGTTTAAAACTAAGGATAGCGTTTTATTGCGATTCCGATTACTAAGCTAACCTAAGTTTAGCTTATTGCTACGCGCCTAATTATTATCAAAACACTTGAGTTAGAAAACTTTACATAAAAAACAATTTCGTTATAATGGAGAGGATTATGATGGATACGTGAGAAAGAGGCTAGCGAACTTATGTTTTTGGAATGAAATTTGACCACGTTTTAAAAGTTATTATATGTAAGTATTTCATTTATTCTGCAATACATATATAATACAATACAATAGTAATAAATTGTCTACCCCCTGCTCAAAGTAAGGTGTCGTCAGTGGCGCCTAAAATTATTTTGTTTTACAAATCGCTCCTAAAATAATGCGAT
This sequence comes from Scaeva pyrastri, assembly GCA_905146935.1. Classification (NCBI taxonomy): domain Eukaryota; kingdom Metazoa; phylum Arthropoda; class Insecta; order Diptera; family Syrphidae; genus Scaeva; species Scaeva pyrastri. Next base: position 123,529,742 of record LR989927.1, on the reverse strand, counting down.
TCTTATCTTAAATGATCAAAAACCGCCCCTCCCATAATAATCAAAACAATAAAAAAAAACTCTTTCCCAATCAAAAGAATTGTTTCGACTTCGACGACTCCGACAACTCCGACATCACCGCCGCCAATGCAACCAGCCTACATTAATGATAGTCGTTTAACCTTAAACCATCATAAATCGTGATTTATTATTAGAAATGTGGGTGAATGGATTAATAAAACTGGGAAATCCGTATTTCTACACAATTAAATAAAAAAAAAAACATAAAAAAAACAACAACAACAAAAAATCCTCACAAAAGACCAATTATTATTATAGGACCGTTTTTTTTTAACGAGTATCTTTTTCTTGGCGTTTTGATGTGTACTCGTATCTTTTTGTTTTTATGAAATTCGTTTTTATCTCTTTTATAGTATCCAAGGTTAATTACTAATAAACTCCATGAGCACGATTTGAAGCGAATCGAAATCAGGGCTTTGAAGTATTTTTTTTTTATAGTCAGGAGGGTAAAGTTGCTAATTAAAAAAGTCTTCTATTTCGATCTGGGCATAATTTTGAAGTCAAGTTAAAACTGTATAAGGATTTCAGTGCCTTATACAAATTTTAATTTTAAACGCAGCTGTACCTCCCAGACTATCAAACGTCATGAACGCACTTACCACAATCGTCCGCCATTGCACGGATAATGGCTAAGAGTTGTGAGAACACTCGCAGCGTCTCTCGTAGTTGAAAAATCTAGATAAGGACCGCACATAGAAGTTATGCTGCTTTGTTCAGTTCGATTGCCGACACTGATATTGTCCTGCCAATAAAACTGAATAGGATTTGCCATAATGATTGGCTAACCAAATGACAAATTGAAAAAAAGAATCTATTTCTTGTGAGAAGGAACAAAAAAAAATGTCATTGCGTTTCCTAACTCAACTCAGAGTCAGAGTAATAAAAAACGAAGAAATCATGGAATCGTGTCACTGAATGACGCTCAAGACAGTGCGATGTCATTTGAATGGAACATAAATCAGAGCTGATGTTGTGAAGCTGATGAGACTGCTTGACTGCATTTGATTGGGAAATGGCTCGGTGGCGGGACACGTTGTGGTTGGTGGTGATGATGATGATGATGGTCGCCCTTAACGACCATTTGACATTTAACGTAGTTTTGCATTTTCTTCAGTGAGAAGACTTCAGTGACTTGTTTGAGACAAATGACCTTGATTGTATTCATGTTGATTTAACCTCAACGTTGACGAAGCGATCTTCTTAATTTTGAGTACGATGTTGAACAATAGAATTATCATTGCCAAAGTGAGCCTTGAGCTAGAAAACTTCGATTTAGACTCAGAATTGTTGGAAAATATTAAAATTACGTGTGATAAATTTATTCAATTTCTCAATCTTTTTGTTTTCATGTTCAAACCGAGTTCAAGCCAGTTGAAACAAAAACAAAAAAAGGAAAATGCGAACCCGAATGCAAGCCTCTAGAATTTCGATCAACTTGTGTCCAGCTACCGGTTTAATTTTTTATCTGATTCAATATGATCGATAATTGCAAACGTACCCAAGACAATTTTTTTTTTCTTTTTGATTAAATGGTTTTTTTTAGGATCAGATATCACGATATTGATACTGAACAAGTTAAATTGCAACCGACTGTCTACCATTTAAAGACTTTCATTGAACATGGACACTTGTGTGGTGATTAATGTCGGATATTTATACGTTAAGCGGAGAGAAAAACGAAATAGGCTAAAAAGATATTATGAAGGTAAAAAGGCGAGAAATTGGTCAATTGGCTGAGGTTGTTCAGTTGTATTTTTTTGAGTACCACTTAATCGCAGCAGGGATTGCCAACTGTCAAAGTGTTTGGGAAAACTAGACGACCGACGACGACGAGACGTAACTACAAACCAGTGCACTGGGAGTTTTAAATTGTCACATTTTTTTATTGATTGACGTTTTAATCCATTCTTCAACTTCAATTGATTTAATTCACTTTGAAACCAACAACATCAATGAACCGTTAAAAATTTTGTTTGGTGTCTATAAGATGATGTTCAATGGAATGGTTGTTTTTTGACAGTACTATTTGGGACTCATAATGCAAGCCCTTCAATTTGTGTAGGGATAGTTATGAGACATGACTTTGGTAAATCTTGTCCATGGTTCCATCAAAGTCGAAAGGTATGTCCTGGACGGTATCAGTTATTCGTCTTTTTATTTATGAATTATTGTCTGACTTTAAATAACCTAAAGATCCAAATTGAACTAAGACTGGCATCACATTTTATGGGGTATGGCCGTTTTTGTAATGGAAATAGGTCAAATGAAGAACATTTCAATTAGCAAAAGTTTTGAACTATTCAATACAATTACAAAAAAGAACTAAAAGTTTAGAAAACCTCATAAGAAAACCAGTAACTAAAAAAGAACTATTCCAAAAAAAGACAGATTTATTCCTCGAGTTAGTTGAGTTGAACCTTTTTTAAATTCTTCTAACACAAAAGATATTGTAATGTCTCGAATCAGTCAAGAGCTATCAGCTAGAACCAAAAGGTGTACGTCCAAGAAACTGTTGGGATTTTGAAATGATATATTTTCGAGCGATTAATAAAGATTCAAAATATTCATAGTACATTTAAAAAGTTAATTTTTTAGATGGTAGAATGTAGCAACACTGAAAAATGTTGTCTTTGCAGCATAAAAATAACCCAAATCATTCCTGAACCAAGTCCTAACGAGAATCTGTAAAGAGAACAAAAATCTAAAGTCGAACGTAATACCACAAGGAAACATTGGTTCCCGCAATGAAACACAGTTAAGACCAAATCAAATTTGAAAAAAATTGAGTTTGCCTGTTCTAGGAATAATTACACATTTATGTCCCGGTCACTGCAGTGCAGTCTTTCCAGTAACTGTTTAACTCCTCCTAAAGCAAAGTATCAGATTCCCTCCATTTCTATCTCGTGAGCGATATGGAGCTTAAGTTGTGCCTACGTCTGTAGGTTAAGGGACTGATCTTCATTAATATTAGTAGACCTCTATGTTGTCCGTAGTCTTACCTTACAACTCTTCTTACATGCTGAGGTTTTTACGCGATTAACTGCTGTGCCAATGCCAATCCAAATCCCATTTGGCTCCTTGATATCAAAATTTATTTTTATTTAATGAATCCAGCTCTACATTGGGTTGTCGCGCGACGATTAAAAAATGTGCTCGATATGTTAGTAGAGAATTTCCAGGTTTCACAGGCTAACAGGAAGTCGGATTTGACGACTTACCTGAAGAGTTTTATCTTGGCGCGTAGCGATATTATGCTTTAATTCCACCCGTGAATCATAATATATCATCGGCTTGTTCCAAATGACCTACCATTTTAAATGGACTCCATTGGATGCCATTTCTCTCGTTTGTACCAAATGTGTCATTCATCGGCGTTTTTCAGTAGAAACAAAATTGGTGACAATACTTCTCCTTGTCTTACTCCTTTGCGCACCTCGCATTATTATAAGACTCCTTGATAATGGCCACAAACTCCTTAGGGCTACCTCTCATGATAAATGACCGCCAAATGCATTAACTGTCAACCCTGTCGAATGCTTTTTCGAAATCGATGAACATCAGGTATAGAGAGAACTGCTGCTTCAAAGCAGATTGTTCAAAAATGATTCGCATTCTTTAAAAAATCATCAATAACGAGCTGTGTTTTATTCACTGCTGGGAAGCAAAATTTCTCTCTGCAAACAACAACACTTTGATAGCTGTCAAAATAGAAGACAGCACAAATAATGGCAGCTGTGCTGGGGATATTTGTAAAGTGAGTTTGATTGTTTTATTAACTTGAATGCTGCACTACCAATACAGCAGTGAATAAAACACGACTATGGTCTTGTAAAAAAGCAGTGACTTATGAACATTTTGACGGTAAGTGGTCCTATTTAGAAGTATCAAGTAGAGAACTCTTAAGGAACTAATTTTCTAATATTTTATGGCAGTACAAAATTGGTAACATCCAAAGCTTTGAAAATTAACATTACCTGAAGTTCTTAATGGCTGAAATCATTGGACGAAATCTTCGTCACTAACCAAATATAAGTGATTTGGCCGCGATCTAAAAAGCCTTTCCCAACTAAAAACTTCTAAATTAAGTAATTCAAATAATTCGGCATCACTATCTCCATAATTTAAACAAAGTCAATGTGTGAAATATGTTTTTCAATAATTCAGTAACATTTTTGAAAAACACACATATAGTACCTACATATTCTACAAAATTGTACATTTTTGCAATAATTTTTTGTCATTTTGAATGAGTTACTCAAAATCAGGATGTAAAACATTTTTATTGAAGATGAAAACATTGAAATTTGTAGGCTTAGTTGGCAGTATAATCAAGTTCAAGGAATGCGAAAACCCCGGAAAAAATATAAAAATTATGAAGATATATTATGATAAAGTGGCTCACATCACATCTGGAAAAATTCACTAACTACGTCAATGGCTTTTAAAAAAAAGTCAGTGTAGCCACTGTAGCAATTTTTTCTACTCCAAAACTAAAATTTTACATAGTTTCCTCCATACCGAAAAACTCCTTTATCGTTTCATCTTGTTACTTTACCTAACGATGATGGTTAGCTTTACACTTAAAATTGAATTCCTTCCTCGGAAACATTGAATTAAAAATAATTTAACCAAAATAAAATCCATCATCTCGTCAATTATTATTTTTTTTTCTTTTTTCTGTCCACAAACGAAAAACTAACAACATCGAAATAAAAACAGCATACCTGCAATTTTATAAATTAGACGAGAAAAAAAAAACCTGCAACAATGCAGCCAAATAGTTTAGCACCTAACGAGCTCTGAATCCAGCACCGCCCTCAGCTGCAATTTTTTATTTTTTTGCTGCTATTTGGTCAGGTTCGTGTTTCGAAAGGTAAGCAATTTTCGTATCAATATAAAATTGTAGTCCCTGTCCTAAACTGGAAAACCTTAAACAGCCACCCAAACAAAGACGGAATCCTGCCAAAGGTGTTAAAACAATTGGCAGAGAAATCACTCACGACCGAAAGACTTATGATACCACCCACCCACCCCTCTCCAGCCCACATCTTTGTCGCATTTTTGACTCCCTCCATTTCCCTCGGTCTTAAATTATAAACTAAAGTGTTAGAGTCAGCGGTTTTTGGTTTTTGACCATATCGACGACGGACGACGCGACGAGACAGGCGGCTGTGATTGTAGTTTGCTTAAGCTTTTTTCTTGCCGCCAGTGATGGTGGTGGTGGTGGTGGCTGCTGGCTGGTTCGATAGCCGGATTGTCAAGAAATTCATTTGAAATGTGAACAGTCCCAGGAGGGGGTTAGAGGAGGTAGTCAAAGTCGCAGTCGTCACTCGTCACTTTTTGCAGCCTTAGCTAGATGAAATTACTAAGGAACGCGCATGCAATTGGAGCAAATCTCAAGACTTAAAGTCAAATGGTTTTCTAATTTATGGGTGGTTCGACGAATTTAGTCAAAATTCCAAAGGAGTTTCTGTTCGAGTTGCACGCGCGCTGCCAGCTGCTCCACAATTGTTTCCCTCTCTCTATGCATTTTTTATCGGTGTACCATTAGGCTGGATCATTGATCCTTAATAGTATCGATATGCATGGTTTATGAACTGCCATAAGGTGCATTAATGAATTCTATTTAAATGTCCGACTTGTAGGCATTCGAAGTTGAACAAGTTGATTTCGGGTTTTGGGTCTTTGGACTTCGACATGTGAAGTTGATTTGGTTTAATTTTTTTCGATTTATTTCTTTGGAATTTGTGGCGAATTATTTATTTAAATTGTTACAAGCTGCAGCCAAAGATAAGATTGCAACGGGAACAGATGTGAATTGTTTTTGACTGGATTTGTTGTTTCATAAAAAATATGTAATAAGTAAAATATCTTGGACAAGTTGGTTTACATTTTGAATTGAGTTTTCAAGTATAGCAATGGATATTTGGGAAAAGTTGATGGAAGTGGAAGGCGTTGTGCTTTTTTCGTATTTGGTTAACAAATATTCTAGAACTTGTTGTTTGGGGACAACATGCACAATATACATGTAGATTGAGTTTTGATAGAAAATTAATTTATGTGTCGCTAGCGCATACAGGATAAGAAAAGTTGTATCTAGATTCTGGGTGGTTGCAGCTCGCACAAAATCAAATTCGATTTTTAAAAAAATGTATTATTCTTTTTATCGTTTGATAAAACGTGGAAAAGTGGCGAATTTCCTATTTTAAGGGTTCTGGTCTTTAAAGTTCGACCTCAATTGGAGTTAGGCGAGATATCGTGTTTATTGCAATCTGTCTAAATGGCTTCTTTAAGGACCAAAGAAGTCAGATTTTTTTTAGTTTTATTACTAAATATTCTTCTGAATGAAAAGGTGTCGGAAATCGATTTTAATTAGAGATTACAGAATATTTGTCGATCTTTATTTTAGTGGGCTATAGCCACAGAAATACTAAATTTTCAAAGTGGAATCAAAACAAATAGTTTGACTTAAAATGCTGTTGCTAAATTTTTCAGCTGTTAACTCATTCTTTGTTTTTCCTTTTTTAGTTTTTCTCCTGTTTCCTATTTTTGAAAGTTTAATAGTTCTTCATGGTTCCTAGATAGCTCGCATTTGAAATGTTCAGTTAAGGAAGTCCTTTAAAAATCCCCTATCAATAATTTCAAATTTCAAGCATTTTTAACTTTCCATAGGGAGTTATTGTAATCGTTCCGATTTGTCAAATTGAAATTTTTGACAAAAACTGGATGTTTCAAAGTCCCTGGAATCTAGATCCGTCATTTGTAGCGTACGTTCGTACTTTCGGGATACCATTTTTCGTCCACAGTATCTCAAGAACGAGTAAATTTATCGACTTCAATTAAATTTTGTTCGACAGGTTATAACTTCGAAAGATGCAGAAAGGACTTTCATAAGAATTTAGTGAGCGGTTTCTTCACTATATCATTAAAAAAAACAGTAAAAATGTTGGTTTATTGCAAATGTCTCGGGAACGGATAATGCTATTGACTTCAAATAAATTTTTTTGTGTACAATGTGACGCGGTACAGATTTGGTATAAATTTGAAAAAAGTTCAACAAACCGTTATTTTTTTTTAAATTGAAAAATTAAAAAAAAAAAATTGGCGCTCAAATATACAACGAAGGAAAAATGATATTATGTTCAAAATAATTTTCTTCAATGTAAAATGATGTTTTTGACATTTGTTAAAATTTTGGAAAAAATTCAAAAAGTACACAAAATTCTCCAAAAGTCGGTAAAAAATGTTTTTTTGTTTCTTTTTTTTTTATTTCGAAAGTGGTCAATCATTTTAACTTAATATTTATTTTATTTTTTATATAATGCAACTTTTAACATATGGTACATTTTTGTACACAAATTCTACCGAAAAGTTCGGCTCAAATATTTTCACAAAAAGTATTGATATTTTCTTCAAATGCATTTCAATTTCATTAGAATGCATTTGTCAATACCTAACATAATTGATAAAATGTTGACGAATATGAAATTAACATTTTTTTTACAATAAATGAAAAACTACAAAAAGTTCTAAATAAATTGGTAAATACTGTTTTTCCGCTACAATATCTCGAAATTTGTATTAAATATCATAATTTTCAAAGTGTACATAATAGGAAGTTATCAGTGTGGGTCGCACCCAGCCTCTTTTTTTTACATTATTGGCACTGTAATTTTTTAGAAGTTGTTAAAAGTTGTGTCACCGTAAGTAAACGTTAACTGCGTTCTTTTGCTAATTTTTTTTTTACAATATTTATACCATGAAAAACTCAGTTTGTGCATTTTTTGGGCCATAAATGCGCTTTTAAAGTTCCATCGAAATCTTTATTAATGATTCACATTAATTTTCATTTGTATCGAAGAATTTTCAACACCATATTTTTTTTCATTTCAGGTAAGAACTTGGATTATTAAGTGTTATGTTAAAATATAAAACCAGGTTAGTAACATTTACATTATAATTTGTTTATTTGTTTTTTACAATTTTCTTTTTTATAAACAACAGCAATCACTTTTCTGTTAAAGTTGAATTAAATGCGAGTTTGTAAATTAAAAAAAAAATGTTAGCAACATAAATTTTTAAAGTAATTTATGAACTTCTTCTATCCGTTTTTATAAACTAAGTAAAGGACTGGATTCAAAAAAAAAAAAAAAAAAAAAAAAAAAAAAAAAAAAAAAAAACAGAAATAAACTTGGCCACAATAAATTAAAAGTGTTAGACTATGTTTCCTGTGAAAAAAGTTCTCATAAAATGTTCGATAGGCCTGAATATATTTCATTTATGGTGTGCCTCGAGGTTTAATACTTAGTCCGATTATCTACATTTAGTTTACACTTCTGATTTCCTTAAATTAACAATCTTTGCTGACGAAGTGACGACACTAAGATATGCAATCAAAAATCCTTATGGTTGTAATAAAATAAAAAGTAAGTGTCCATAAAAGTAATTTGTCATGCAATTCTTTTTTATGGTCGTTCCATTTGAAAAAAATTAGTTAAAAGTCACTTGAAAAATTTGCAAATTGTTTAAAATAAAGTTGCCGTTCTTGGAGAAATCTAGTCAGCTAATTTATTTATACATTAACCCGAAATAAGATATGCAAGTACAAGATGTCTGCCCTGATGGACACCTAATGAAACAAAGGGTATTTCAACAAGAACTTTGTTTTTCAATTGGGATAACACCAAGAACGTGATAGTTTTGACATTTAGTTTTTGGCGATAGTAGATGCTTTGGCAATTTTTACAATGAATTCAATTTCGCTAGAAAATCGCATTACAATAATTCAAAATTCAAATTCACTATGAAAATGGTGGTGATCCATTGACTGTTACCGCATTTCCAGCCTCATCTTCGAAAAAAAAAAAACAACGACCCAATCACGCCTCCAGACCACATAGCACAACACACAATGACACGTTGAGTATGCTAAGGCTTCTCAATTATTGCTTTAGGATTTCAGAAGCCCAATTGCGTCAATTTTGTTTGTGGACGTACCCTGGCAAATGAAAATGAGTTTTGTCCGAATTTTCACGTTCTTGAAAAATAAAGTTCTTGTTGAAATACTTTACTTCAGAAGTACTTTGATTATTTTTTTGCTTTAGGAAACTATTTTGGATATTCATTAAAAAACATTCTTAAAGTCTATTAAGACAGTATCCATTTCAAAACCGAAATTTAAGAGATAGTTGTTGCATAAAAAATGAGTGTCAAACAGTTCTTTAAAACAATTTTGAACGTGCATCAAAGTTGATGTCAAAACGTAATCCATAAATCAAAACAGTGTCAAAATAATATCAGCACTGGTAACTTTACGAGTAAGTATAGTTTCGTAATATTATTTCACTTACCATCTTAAAGAATTTTGGACCTATCACCTCTTCTATGGTACAAGACACACCTTGGAATAACCTTAAATTCCAAATACAGCTACTACCAACTCTGAAACACAGAGTTCGTGCCAAGTGCTTGGCTTTCGTAAGACATGCAACAAAAGAGAAGTAACTTCTTGGTGGCTGATGGCGCTGTTGGCTGATGATGACGATAACTCGTAAAGACACACCTGACATTGTGAACGCAATACCCTTTTCCGGTGTGCTAATGTCAAAAATATTAAAAAAAAAAAAAACACAAGTTCAGCAACAATTAAATTTAACTCTCCTGGAACTACTTGCATATGGCTTAGCCTAGCCTTGCAGTCTATCAAAACCCAACCAGTGCAGTGTTCCATGTTCAGTTGATGGCCACTTGAATATAATTCATTCAGAACAAAAGCAATTAAATGCAATAAAACAATATCGTTAACATAATTCGCCAGCTTTCAATCTGTGGCGTATTATTCTCCTCGCACTGTTGATTATAATGCGAAGATGATTAAGTGGTTTGCAAGTTTATTTTTTTTTATATAAGTATTTTAATTTGTCGTTAAAATGCAACAACAACAAAAAAAAACTCGAATATTTTATTGCTTCTGTTGCAATTTGTAAAAATTAAAATTGCCACAATAAACAATCACAGAGGCATAAGCCGCCAACAAGAACGCTTTTGTCGGATGCGAGACTCTCTCTGATGCATCATCAGTGGTAAAGTGCGACGTAGCCAGCCAGCATAGATTCAGTCATATGTATGCTGCTGGCGGGAAGTTGACTTTATTATTAATAATAAATATTAAGCGGATGCACTAACTGAAACTTTCTGATTATTTTGATCTCTCGTGGAAATTATGTAATTCGTTTTTTTTTTTCAAAAAAACAAAAAATATATAAAATGCCACGCACTGCCATTCCATTAGTCCCTATGGCAAAGTGTGGACGGACAAAAAAAAAGAATAAAAGACTCTACCAGTTAAACGGTCAAAAGCAGCCTGCTTTCCGCTGTAACAATCACCTACTCACTGGATTATCTCTTTAATAAGCTTACGCAATTGAAATACATACAATACAACAACTAAAAAATCAGTAACAGAAACAACTGTGAACTGAAAATGGTGCAAAAAATCCAAAAACCAAAACCTTTGTCACTGGAGCGATGCAACAATTTTCACATTTCACACAATTTTTCACATACACTCCGAGCTACTTGATTGATCAATGTCTACATCTTAAGCTCTTGGCCCATCAATTTTAAAATTACTTTGGAAATTATTATATAACTTTTTTTTTTACTAAAATTGTTCACTTAACAAAACGCATATAAAGTGTAATATCAAATTCAAATTCTATACACAATTAAAAATCAATTTCTGTTTGTTTGTCTCGCGTTAAATTCGAGAACGACTTGGCCGATTTTTTTGATTTTAGTTTTTAAATGTTTTTCGTAGTCCAGGAAAGGTTTAAAAAGTGAAAAATGTGGACAATTTTGCAAGGAAGCCGGAAAAAAACGACTTCATTTTCCCATACAATTTCTAACTGTAAAAAAACATTATTTTTGATTGTCAAAATTTTATATTTCAGTTATCTGTTCAACTGTTAGAAAAGTTATAAAGTTGCCTGTCATTCTGTCACCATTATATAGTTATTAATAACTCCAACTCAGTACAATTCAAATAATTTTATTAAATATACATTTTTTTGTGATTTCCGAGAGCAATACAAATTTTGATCGGTAATCTAACAGCCAGGTCAGTTTGAGAAGCAGCAGCATTTTATATTATTCGATCAAGTCATATTATTACTTGGAAAATTTGTCAAAATAATTTAACTGCTTTATTTTGAATTTTTGAACCTCATTTTCTAAGAAATTTGATTTATGAATGACACCATACCTGTCAAAGTTATAGGTATTGTGCTCTTGTTTTGGCTTGTTCCTTGAATCGCCTGTTACAGAACTAAATGGAAATAATGTTTTCTCAAGGCAAGTCGGACTGAGTGTTTTTTTATTCTTAAAAATGTCTTCCCGCGATAAGTTTTAAACTATTCTACATTCTCAAAATATTTAATTACTAAATCCCTGAGTTCAAATATCGTTTGAAAATTGATGATGGGTTTTCAAAATCAACCAATACGATGGTTATTTTTTTAAATGTTCTAAGTAAATTATTTTATAAATGACTTACACTTAGCTGATAGTTCCGTAAGGCATCGGCCATTTTTCATTTTACTTATCTTATGAATGCGTCCAATCAGCATTTAACTTTTTTAACGTTTCAAAAAATCCACTGGTAAAGCTAAGTTGTGTATATATAAATAATAATACATAACCTTACTTTTATACCACTTCAAACATTAAACACTGCACCTGAGCGACTAATGCTATCAGATTATACAAAAGAAGACAATAATACGAGATGGCGATTGTTCATTAAAAAAAAAAAATTATATGAAGGCAAAATTTATGAAATTCAGTAAATGCTTGAACGTCATCTGAAAATGTATGCTGTTTTGTATGCATTTTGAAGTGTCATTAATGAAAGCAATCGGCTTCAAAACGGAGCCTTATGTACATATGAGAGTAGGTGCACAGGCGGGTGTCACAGACGACCATTTTTTTCATAAAGCAAAGCTTGAAAACGATTTTCAAAAAATGATTCCACCTGCTTACTCGTAAAAGTTGAATCTTCTAAACCAATTTGTCATGAAAATTTGTATGAACACTTTTTGAAAAATGCAGAACACAGTTGCCAGCATATTTATGTTTTTGATAGGTCGTTCACATGTCATTGATTAATATTTTTGAAAGTGCTGTAATGCAGGTGTGTTGACTTTTAAACCCAATTTAAAATTCAGTCCTGAATTTATTGTAATCTAGGTTTTTTTAAAATATTTATTACATACATTTTAAATACATCAAAAATGCAATTGGTATAAACTCTTGAAAATAAGTAACTTTTAAAGGAATTGTTAATATTTTTGCAACTTTCAAGAATCCGAAAATGTGCTTTTTTCGATTACAAATGTTTGTTAACAATAAAACCAACGAAGAAGTTTTAATATTGACTCAATGAAGTCAATGTTGGGCCAGTTTTCAGTTAGAGATCATCCTCGAGTAAGATTTGACTCTGTTTTTGAATTCATTTTTAGTCCCGAAGTTAACTCAGAGTTAACCCTGGATATTATGTGAGTTAACTCTGGGACTAAAAAAAATATTTTGACAAACAAAAATTCAACGAGTGAAGTGAAGGTATTTTACTGAAATTTTATCTATATATCTATATATATAAAATAAAGACGGGTTTGTTACAACACTTATAACTCGAGATCTGCTGAACCAATTTTCATGGTTATTGATTCGTTGGATTTGTCTCCGCCCCGAATAGCAGAATACATCTTAAAAACAAAGAAAATTAACACACTATGGCTCATTTTTGTCTCTGCACTATTGAACACTGTACTATGCCAAATAATATTAAAAAATGTTTTTTCCTTCAATATTTTAAATTAAATTGCTTACGAAATTAAAAGTCTTACAAGTCTTATTTCGACACATATTTTAAACCGCCGTCGTGTTTTTGAACTACATATATAATTAACTGACAGTTAATAGTCACAGTTGACATTAAACATCAATATTTATTATTATTGATAAGAAAATACAAAAAGTGTCCTCCTGGAAGTATGATCAAGACAAACGGTTGCCACTTTTCAAATCTGAATTTCTTTATTGAAATAATTTAGACTTGCCAAATAGCACTGTTTACAAAACAGACATAACATTGAAGATTGAAGTTTAGAATGGTCGAATTGAATTTTTGACAAAACGGCCACAGTACCTAAATCCATCGTTTCTCGAAAGAGTTGGTAATATTTTTAAGACTGTATTGGATCTAGATCTACTTAACCGATCTTTAAAATTATTTTACCAATAGAAAGCTAGCTATATATGTATTTGTGATAAATTGGATATGGAAAGAAGTAGAAAATAGTGCCTCAAGATTGTGTTTAAGAGAAATACAAAGGAAACATAGTGAACAAAATAACTATAAGGTCCACTTATAGGTTCTTATGCTGGATTGGAGCTGGTATTTTCATGCCATCTATTCTGTAAAGGCTTTTTGAATCCACAAATCTAATGATATAAGTTGCTATTGTTCATGGTCCTTTGATTAGGACCCAATCAAAGGACCATGTGAAGAGAAAAGATCTAGGAGACGCTTTTATTTTGCAAACAAAAAATTAATGGCGTTTCCAGAATTTCAAAAGTCATTAATCGAATTGAGATTAAAAATTGCGCTCATTGGTTAAGTAATGAATGCCAAAACTTTATTAGAACCTGGATATGAAGATTTAAAGCAATTTCTTTCCCACAATTTGAAAAACAGGGCAGAACAACGTCTGCGGGGTCAGCTAGTTATAAATAAATTATATATAAATAGTAATGAATATTTTGAAGTCCTTTTAGATTTTTTTTTTAAATAATAAATTTTGAATATTTTTTCCAACAAACACAAAATAACTCTAAAAACAACCAAAACAATGAGAGCAGGATACCGGTATATATAAAAGTATATATGACAACTGAAAAATTATATTTCAGTGATGCCAAATCAACTTATATTTTTTGGTAATAAAGTTAACTCTTCACTGAAAAACTGATTCAAGAGGTAACTTTAGGATAAGGATTAACTAACCTCAGAGTTAACTTACCAGTCAAAATCTAGCCCTTAGTGCTTTGAATGTTATATTGTAACCAATTGATAATGTCACTATGACAACTATAAATTTGAAAATTCTCATCAGACTATGTTTAATCCAATTGAATTGAAATGAATGACGTTTGACATGTGAAAAGCTCAATTATTATAACCTAATCAAATTTGAATGTCAAAAAATCTGATAATCAATAATCATATAAGCCAATTCCAACCCAAAAAAATTTATCGTTAGACGGGTTGTAGGGTTGTATGGCAATAAATTTATGTAAGATTATTATTAATCCAGTTATGTAATAAAGTTTCAGTTTTTTGACAAATAGATATTTCAACACACTCGAAACTTAAATTTATTTATCGGATAAAACACTTCAAGATATTTATTCAACTTACATAAAACTTGAAACTTTTATTTAAATTCATATGAATCCATTTTGAAACCAAATCCATGAATAGATTAATTCATATTTATTAAACCTTTTCTGTTATTTTATAGAGTTGCCAACAATAATCTATACAAATCAGATCGAATTTTGGTTTTCCTTTTTGAAACATTCACATTTTTTATTCCATCAGAATTAAGTATGTATAATGTATATGATACTAAAGAGTATGTAATAACTTCTTTTTTTTTTGAAATTTTTAAGCTCCATAAAACAATTTTTATGTATTTTAACTTGAATATTTTAAGACTTCTTCTTCTACCATTCAATCTCACTTTATAATTCTTCAAGTAAAATCTTATAAATTCAATTACTTAAAGCTAAATATTGAGTAATTCAGAAACGAAACAAAAAATGTTAAAGCTTCAATCCATTGCACCGCAGTGTTATTCCATTAAGCCATTCCACCCACAATTGTATTTTCTGGCCATAAACATCATGGCCTGCCGAACGTGTTATGATGCGTAAATTTCATAATTGCGGACTGCCACGTGTGTATAAATCTTTTACGTGTTGCAGTACAAAAATAAAAAAAAAAACTCAAAAACTCGAGTACTCAATGTATTACAAAAAAAAAAAAAAAATGATAAACTACTAAGTAGGTTTGCATCAACAAAAAATCGCACAAAAAATTATATAAAAATAATTAGCTGCCGCAATACCATTACACCGGTAGGCGGAGGGTGGTTAAAAATAAAATTAATATTCGAAAAAATGTAAATTTTGTATTTCAATTTATTATTAATTTGTCCGAGTCGCACAACTTCACTTACTTATAGATTAATCATTTTATAAAAGTTAAGCCGAACTTTATTACATACACTTTAAGCTCTCAGAGTTTTGGAGGCCAATTAAGAACATAAAAATAGTAAATTCATGAAACCCGAACAAGCGTCGTCGACTTTAATGTGTACTCCGTACTGAGGGTTATTTTTTAATTGTGGGCAGATCTAGACTTAAAGGTTGAAACAGGTTAATCGTTGTTAGTTTTATCATAGTTTATTTATTTAACTGGATTTTGAGTAATTGAACAAGATGGGTGTTTTTGTGGTTTAACGAGAAAAGAATTCGTTTAATACTTAATTGATGGTTTAAACTTTAAACGATAGTTAAAGTGATAGTTAGTTTATGGTTATTAGAAAACACGTTTTTTTTAAATAGCAATTTATTCTACTTTTGGTCAAATTTGGTTCCCCTCTCTCTCTCTAATTGATAGGAAAAACTGTGTTCTTTTTGATTCTTAGCAAAAAAAACCTTGACTTGTATGCAATCTAAGATCAAGTCGATTCAAAGTAACATATTCGCATATAATTTCAACTATACAATCTTTTCAAAAATAACCTTCCGCGATAGAATCAACTTGTCCTTGTCCTCAAACGGAGTGTAATTAAAGAGATATAAAGCACAGCTCCAATGAAGCATAAGCCGCGGTCATTTGTAGAAGCTAACATTTCCCATCCGCCATAAATTTTACTGCCCAACCTTGCTCCTCATTAACTACATCACTTGGCAAGCCAGCAGAAGCTAAGTAACACTGTTAAGCGTGCACAATGACATTTCGGAGAAGAAGACGAATCGGAGGCTCCGTCCCGCAGTCATGTCCAACAAGCCGGCCACAGATTCATAGTTAAGGCTTCCGTTTCGATTTCCATATATAAATGCAGCCAATGAGGCGGTACAGATGCAAGCCTGTTATGGTAGTCAGGTCATAACTCACGATAACACCGTCTTAAGGTGCAATTGCAAACTTCTTTTGTACAGATTTACACTAAATACCAACAACTGTTGCTAGGATCCTCTTAGCTTTCGAAAGATGCAAGTGCTGTAGATCTAGACTCTAGAGAGAAGATCAATTCAAATGCTCGGGAAGCCAATTGGCATGCCAAAGCGATTAATGTTACGTTTGGTAACAAAGTGTGTACAATTGCAAAATCAAAATGCAGAATATTGTTAATTTATTTGCATAAATCATTGCATAAGAGAATCTGCAGTGCAGCGCGGTAACAAAAAAAAAAAAAAAACCACGACGACGGTACTGTCCGCACCGCCTTATATCCATTGTTACTTTAATACCATAAACCGCTGTTGTTACTCTTATTGCTGCTGTTGCTGGAGCGTTAGGCAATTTATCATATGTGTATGTAGAAATGTAAGTATGGATGCAAGTGCTGCGGTAAAATGTAAACGAAGTGTATACTTTTTGAGGAAACAGGAATTTCGCTAAATTACAGAGTTCACTTGCAGATGTGGACTATTAAGTCGGGCAATTGAGTATGACTCTATTGGGTTAGTTGTGATAGTTTTCGTGGTAATTCCTGTCTTTTGGAATTACAAAAAAAAAAAGAATGCACTTTAAGTTTTTTGAACTTTGTCTTATAATACGGAATGGTTTATTTCAGTAAGACGACTTGTTAAAGTGTTAGTTTGCAAATGATACCGGTCAAGCTATATTTTGCATTGAAAAATTAATAATGCTCAACTATGTTATTTAACATATATTTAGAAATATTAGTATCAAAAAGAAATCGATCAAAAACTGGTACTTTTTTATACATATGAGTTTATTATTTACAAGTCTGTCACGTATTTATTCTGGGAAAGCGGAAATAGCCGCTGAAAGTCAAATTTGGCAAAAACATCGCCGGAAATGTGAACCTAAAAAAATACTGACTTAAACCTTTTCCACTATTTAGCTAACTGCAGATTGGATTGAGTTGTACTACTTTGATTAAATAGTTAATTCAAGAAATTAAAAATACAAAATTATGCATCAAATCTATTTTGTATTTTGAATGTATTCCTGATCGACTGCAACCCACTAATGCGCCGAGCGGTTTCTTGAGTCTACCGAATAGAGGAAAAAGTCTCAGGGAACCAATTTAAATTCGATGGTTGTTGAATGGTATATGTTTCGTTTTTATCATCGTCATCAATTTAATTTTTAATATTTTGCACAAAATCGAAAAAAAAAACACAATCGCACTTTTACAAAAAATGTCAAGCTGAAAACTCTATGGAATGAACTTTATATGAAAGAATTGAGAGCGTCACCCGGTGGTGATTTCGAGAACTTTTTGATCAAGGTAATATAACGACGTTTCCATGTTTCATCCATTGTGACAAATCGGTGCAAAACATGGTTTTTATTGCATTTAATCACTCCACAGATTTATCTTTGGAAATCGAAACGGTTTGTCTTTCTCATAGACATCCAAAAAACGCTGCATGACCTACGCGTTACTTTAAGACGTCAATGATGTTCCGTAAATTTTATTTTACTGTCAAACACAATTTCACTAAGTTTTGCTATATTTTTTGCCGTTACTGCATCTTTTGGTCTTCCAGAATTCAATTTTTACATTGTAAACAAGAATAACACAGAAAGCGTCAGTTTAAGATAAATGACTTGAGAGCGATACGATGAAATGTCATGCAACGTTTGACAGTAGATATTACTTGTTTCAATTAAGATTGTCAAAGTTTTTAAGATTTATTGGGTAAGATAAGTTTTTTTTTATTACTGAATTTTATTACACACCAAAAAATTCAATTGAACAAAAATAAGTCAGTAGTCAAAGAATGTATTGTACTGAAGATAGAGTTTCGGATTGTGAAATATAGGAGGCAGTTAAGTAGTGCAAAAGACTTTAGGGTGTGTTGATTGATGTTGGCTGCACTACAAGGTGTAAATGTTCCGAAAATTACCGAACATACTTTTTTTGAAAATATTCAAAACATATAATTATTTCCTTTTTAAACTTACTTTTTCACAAAAATGTTAAAACTAAGACGATTAATTCATTTGGCGTCGAGCAAAGTAAGTTGCTTATTATCGTCAACTTTTCCATGAAATTTTTAATTTTGTAATACATAATTTTAAGTTGACTTTTGTTTGCTAATATTTTTTTTACTATCCAAATTATTACTTGCATAGTAATTTGAAGAAAATATTGAATCACTATCATGCAATTATTCCTAAGTTGCCCGCAACTTATATTTTGTTTTTGCTATAGAGTCAATGTGGGTAAATGTAAACAATTTCATGTTTTTTTCTATTTTGTGACTTCAGTTTTCAATATGTTTATACGAAACAACTTCAAGGAAATTTTAAATGGAAATACGAAATGATGGCAATTTATTTGTTTAAATAAAAAAAAATATTTCCGGAATTGTTAAAACTAGTGGCAAATATGGTATGTTTACAAATACCCCACCATATTTTTTTTTTCATGAATTCCGGGGTAAATGTAAACATTGATTTCATTGACTAGGCATAGCATAACCATCTGCAGAAACGCATGTCAAAACAGTGGTTGACGTCCCAAACCTCCAGTGAGTCTACTTATTGGAACTCCCTTTTTTCCTATGGCCTTAAGTTTGTTTGGATCATTAAAAAACCCGCTTTCATCAGCATTGAATATAAAGTTGGATTTTTCATCAATCCTTTATTCAGTTACAATCTTTTCAACTGATTATAAAAGTCGTAAATGACTTGGGGCTTTCTGGCGTCTTTCCTGCATTTTTGTAGCAGCATAATAGCAATAGTTATTAACTAAAAAAAAGTAATTTTTATTTAAACTCATCATTTTTACCAAAAATATATCTTTACATTTACCCCGAGAATGTTGTTTACATTTTCCCACGTGAAAAAATATTCTGGGGTAAATGTATACCCATGAGAATTGACATAAGTTTGTTTGGCACTTTTAAAAATTTAGTTTCAAGAAAAATGCTTCCGTCAAACGAATTCTCTTTTGAAAGCAATGAGTTTGACGTAAAAGTTAACAGACGCATGGGTCCGCAATTTGGACTAATGTATGCGTCTAAGAGACTTAACTGAAGTTTGATATGAGCCATGTTTCCATTTTCCCCAGTTTACATTTACCCACATTGACCCTATGTAAGTTAATGTTATTGAACTATGAATTGTAAGGGTGGTCAACTTTAAGTTGTGGTTGATAGACCCTAACACAGGAACCACATTCTTCCAGAGTTTTGCTGCAAATTAAATAATGATGTGAACTCTAAATTTACTTAATGTACATTTTCATGCATTTTAATGTTAAGAGTGACTTATAAAGTACATAATGTGAATTTTTTGAAACTAGTTTTACTGTGCTAGGTAAAGATTACCAATAAAACACGGCTATATAATATTATGTAGATTTTTCCAAAATGATTAATAATAATTGTTTTACTTACAGTTGAGACTTGAATTGAAAATAAAAGTGATTAAAATAATCTTTAAATCACTTTATAATTCATCGTTAATCAAAAAATTAAATTTGACATTGAATTTCGTTAAATTGTAACGTATTTATTAAAATTAAAGAACACTCGTTAAGATATGATTTAAGAAGCGGAAACGATTTTCTTTTATTCAAAAATTACTAAGTTCTCAAGTTCTTAAACTACACCACTAAACTACTTATGACATCATTATTAAAATTTCAAGTACAAAAATATTTAATTGCATACAAAATTCAAGTGTGCACGAGTACGAGTACGAGTTCTCTGGTTTTTGAAGAATCCAATTAAAAGAATCTATTCACGCAAATCTCCCACACGAATCGAATTGAAATCTTGTTTTGGCCAAAATACAACTACATTATTACGCAAATTCAAAATGAGTAATCACCTATTGTTGTTCTATTGTTATTGTTAATGAATTAGTATATATATGTTTATGAATTGTTGAATATGGTACATTATGCAAAATTGAATTTAACATGCAAAGACATTGCGCGCGAATATTATGGAGGCTACCTATATTTTGCCTGATGCAAGTTGCATGAGGCGTGGAAATTATAATTTCAATCTTAAGGTGAGCACCTACTGAACTTTATAGTACTTGATTCTTGTTTCAAGACATCAAGAGATCGCACTTAATTTCATTCGCCCAATAAAACAACAAACAACAACAAAAATCTAAACCGCGAAGACACAATGATAAAATATTGGTTGACCTTCTTCTGGTTTTTTGTTTCTTTCTTTCTTTTTTTTGTCGCCACCTCGGTGCACTTTAAAAGTCTTATGGTTAAATGTCAAGAGTGTGCTTGAGACTTGGAAGTATATGATACCTACTCCTCTGGGGTTCTGTTCGGAGACAACGAACCAGAGCGGATGCAGAGAATTCGAATTCTATTTTTTGAACATAAAAGGCAAAAACAAGACTGAAAATTCAATCCAACCAAACCAAACTCAATGAAGTTTTAACGCCATCACTAACTATGCATCGCATCAGAGCCCGCAGGCCATATAGAAGAATTTAATTTGAAGTTGTAAAGTTGTCACTCTAGATCTAATCATGGGCTTTATTGTGTGGTGGAAATGGTTTTTGACATGCATGTCAAAGAGGCGATGAAAATTATCAAATACGTAATAATTAGCCGATATGTGATCGAGGCAAGAAGAAGTGATTTCAACTCCAATTACATGCAACGCTAGAGGTGAGATATGTTAATTGTAAAAGAATAGAAGTAGTGATGAAGCTGAAAATTGGCCAAAGTATTTTGGAATGTGATGTGAAGTCTGTACAAAATAAACGTAGATTTTTAAATTCCACAAGCTTATTTTTTCTAAACACTTGTTTGATTGCAATTTAAGGACCTCAAAAACATTCTATGAATGTTTTTATTAAAACGTATAAATGAACGAAATTTTTAAGAATATTATAGAGCTGACAAAAACGGACCCACAGCCACGCCCACACCAAACGAAAGCATTAAATCAGTGAAACTAGAGAAGTTGCTGGTTAAGATCGAAATAGCGTTTTACTTTTATTATGCAATTTTTTGAAGCTTGTGGCATCGACGTTCGATAAGTAAATGTCGAGTTTCGTCATTGCTTGTTTGTAAGATTTTGGCCAAAAATTACAAGAAAGTAAACATGCTGCAGCCTCCGTATTCACCAGAACTAGCATGCTGTGACTGTTTTCTGTTCCCAAGATTGAAGAGACTTTGTAGTTTTACCAGGATTGAGGAGATAAAAGCCAAATTTCTAAGAAACATGTTTCAATGAATGGGAAAAAACGCTGGCAGAAGGCTATTTTACTTCAGGGTGATAACAAGAGGTTTAGAAATTTTGAATTGGACAGAATATTAAAGTTAAACATTAAAAAAGATCGACAAGTAAAGTGTTTTGAAACTTTGACAAAATTGAATTTGATGCTGTCAAGTCAATTTTAAAAGTCAGGGCATGAAAATAACACACTTTAATATATTATTATTTAATAAACTTCCCATAGGAAGTTATTGTAATTGGTCCGATTTGTCAAATTGAAATTTTTGACAAATCTGGACGTTTTATGGTTCCTAGAATCTAAATTCGTCATTTGTAGAGAGATGTCGAGACCCCTTTTTTTGTTAACGGTATCTCGAGAATGAATAAATATATCAACACGAATTCAATTTTATTCAATAGGCTATAACTTCATGAAATGCAGAAAGGACTTTTACAAAAATTTGTCAAACGGTTTTTTCACAATAGCAGTTTTTAAAAAAAGTGAAAATTTTAGTTTGTCGCAAATATCTCAGGAACAAATAATGCTATTGACTTCAAATAACTTTCATTCTGTCGATTGCAATGTGACACAGGTGTGGTATAAATTTGAAAATAATTTAACATACCGCTATTTTTTAAAAAAGTAAAAAAAAAAAAAAATTTTTGGCGTGGAAATATATAATGAAGGAAAAATGATATCATCTTGAAAAAAATGTTTACTATGTGAAATGTGATACTTGACATCTGGTAAAATTTTTGAACAAAATTTATTGACAGTTTTTTCTACAAAAAATAAAAACTTTAACAAAAATTAGCCGATAAATGTCAAAAGTAGTTTCTTGACTTGAGAGTGGTAAATCATTTTAACGAATTTATTTTATTTTTTGCATAATAGAATTGTCAACGTACAGTACATTTTTGACAAATGTCGAAATGGTAGTTTTTTTTACTAAAAACTAAAACTGAAATTTACATAGAAGTTACATAAATTGTTTTTCGGATTAAATATCATCACTACAAACAATGATATTGACTTCAAATGTTTTTTATTTCCAAGCAACTCAAAATGCATTTGTCAATATCAAAAAAATGGTAAAATATTGACGAATATGAAATTGACATTCTTACAATAAATACAAAACTAAATTTTTACAAGAAATACAACACTACGTACAAAAAGTTCTAAGAAAAATTGGTAAATACTCGTATTGTTTTCCCCTTCAATCTCTCTGATATTTCTTATGTTAATAAAACTAACATCAAAAGTAAATCACTTAATATCAGGAACGCCAAGTTTTTAAATTATGCATAATGGGAAGTGATCAGTGTGGGTCGCACCCAGCCTCTTTTTTAATTTTTAGTAACCAGTGAAGAAATCATTCAAAAAGCTTCAAAAACAACATTTATTTTGTGAACTTCACCCTAAAATCGGTCAAAAAGCTTTTGGAATAAACGGATGGAAAGATTTTACCTGAACAAGTCTTAATTTCTAAACAAAAACAGTAATACGTGGAAAAAATTGAGGGAACATAAAAAAGGCGAGATATTTTATTCTGCTATTCTGTTATCTGTTATGAATTTTCTTAAAAAAATTTGTGTTGTCAAAAAAAAGTATTTTACGAATTTTAATTTTGGTATTCAGTATACTAAAGCTGCTATAAAATCTGTTATGAACTGTCTAGAATTCGAACATGTCAAAAAATCTCTTACAAATATTATATTATTTTTCGTATTGATTGGGGAGGCAAAATCTTTTATGAAATCTGTTATGAATCATAAAAGACAAATATTTCTGACTTTTATTATTAAAGATTTCATTCATTACATATTTTCGCCAAATAAAATGTCCTTGAGGGGACAAATGTAAGAAAATAATATTTAAAAATACATTATAAAAAAAGTGCAAGTATAATTTATAGAAATACTTTTTTAGAAAAAAGAACATACAACTTTTGATGAGACTGCATTTAAAAAGGAGTCCCTTTGAATTTCCCTATGTGCAGCTAATCCGATTCTGACAAATTAAATCCAATTTTTGTGAAAAAATTGGAACACCACGGTCTTCAAACACGACCATTGCATTTAAAATTCAAGTGCTTCAAGAGACTGCCGAATCTCTAATGTTTTCTTTTGTAAAAAAGTGAATTTCCTCCAAGAATTACTAGTAAATTTGTCTTAAAAACTGATACCTGTTACATACCATGACTGACTTGATGGTACGTTCAATATTGCGTAACACGTTTAGCAAAGGATACTAGAATTTTAATTGCGGTATGGTACTTGATATGGTATTTTTTTAAACATAAGTAGATGGTAAAATCGTAATGAATTATTTACGATTTTAGTTCTATTTGCTTATTTATTTCGTTTTCGAATGTTCATAACAGACTTTTATAAAAGTTCGACTCCTGAATAAAAACTATAAAAGATCTTTTATGGTGAGAATCCTTTACGATTCATAACAGACAATTCATAGCAGAATAACAGATTTGGCAGAATAGGTCCCAATGTTTGTAGTTCCTTTTTTTTATAGAACGTTTCAAATAAAAACACAAAATTAAATGTAATAAATTATCTGTAAACCCGAAGTTTTTCTATTGAAAAGTTACGATTCTGAACGATATTTTATCCCCAAAAGCCTTTAAAGTTCAAGTTCTTTAAATAAATGACAACACAAAAATTACAACTTGACTCTCTTTCAACATATTTTCATTTTTTAACTTACTTAAGTGTAAATATATTTGGGTTTAAATGATTCAGTGAATGTTGGAGATTTTAAATTAAAAACTCAAACAGATCGTCAGTTTGAATGTACATAAATAGTATAGGATACTAAACAGCTCCTTGAGGCACTCTAGCATCCATTTAATGAAATACATTTCCTTTAGATCAGCGATTTTTATACTTGTAAAAAGCGATATAAAACAATGTAGATTTTTGGTTTTTTAATAATTATAATTGTATCCCAAAATTTCCATTAACTTTTTCAGTCACACTCGTTTCCCTTTTAACAATCCCCACAAGTCAGTTACATATTATTGAAAAACTATAAAAAAAAACGATTTCGCAAACAAATAATACAACGAAATCTCTTTTCAAATTAAAAATGGTTGTACAATATATTGACCACTTAAAGTATAGTTACGATTATTTTTTAATTTATAATTTTTGATGGCAAAACGCCCACAAAAGATTCAGTAGATTGGAATACTCTTTTCTGTTGAATAAAATACGAAAAATCGTATGGTAATAAGTTTCATCACATAGACGAATTTTATTTTTCCATTCCAACTTTAATGGAAAATATTCTTACAACTGCATTATTTTAATTTCTGTACAAATATGAATGGTATTCAGGTACCCCAAAAGCCTACTTCGAAAAAACAAAATCCTACACAAATGGATAACCATCAATCAAAAGTATCTAAAGATAAATATACATTTATAAGCTAAATTATTCTTACCACAATCTATGTAACAATCGACAAAAAACAAAGTCATCAACAGCAAAGCAATGTTTTTGTATTTGCTTTGCACATCTTGAATTAAAATAATTTAAATTCTACAACAAAAAAAAAAAAAACTCATTTTCCTTGAAATAATTTCTCAAAGCAATATTGGATTCAGCGCCATCAAGAATCTTCCCCGCGTCCATCAATCCACCAATGGAACGAAATTACTCATAGCCCATCACGACCCACTTCATTGCAGCACGAAAAGATGAACCGAACTTGTCTCTCGAATGTTTGCACACATGTTTCATCAGTTTAAGTGCCCCTGGGAGGTCACCGTCATCAGCAATACAAAACTGACCATTTATGGTCGGTTAGATGATAACTTTAGCCTCCTAAAACGCGCAAGATGAGCACCATTCCTACTTAGGTACTTTCAAAAAAAAAAAAACAAAAAAAAAAAAGAACTGTCTTAAATAGGAAATCATCTCCTTCGCCGAGCCCCGCTCGATGGAATTTACTTTTGTGAAAGGAAAAGTTATCACTTCGTCTCGTCGTCGTCATCGTAGTCGTGATGCGACGCTCGAAGCCTCCTCATCATCATCCTCATGGTCTTTGCTGCTGAAATCATAGATCGCCTCCAACCGACAGCGACACCAACCACCTCGGAGTCTTATTATAACATTAGCGAATGCCATCTTCATGCTCGTATATAGTCTAAGTGGTTAGTGGCCAAGTCTCAGTCGGTATGTTCCAAGTGGGTATCGCTGTGGAAGTCGTATAGGAATGAACGGTCTAATGTTCGACTTAGACTATAATCGTCCAAAACTGGATGCAGGGGCTTGTTCGTTTGGTGTTGCCACAAAACCAAAAAGTGACTTTCGCCAGTGGAACAGCTTCGACTTAGTTTGTTTGTACGAATGTGTATGTAAATGTAACGAAGGTGGAGGAGGTGGAGCGCCTGGCAGCTCCTATGCATGCTATTACATGGAAGTCGTAGTCGTCGATCTCTGGGGCATGTTGCATAATCACAAATTAAATTAAAGGTGGGTATGATGAATTTTATAGTTGGTATGTATTTTTTTAATGTTATGGAGTGTATCTCCTCCATTCACCCACCACTCTGGCACTGATTCGGCGAGTCAAGTCAACAAGTTTCAAAGACGGTGATTATCTCCTCTTCTCTTTTATCCTCTCCCCTCAATGCCGCTCGATTCGGTTAGGTTTTATTTTATGGGATGATTAATTATGAGAAAATATCACTTGCCATGCTAACGCGGATAAACGATACCGTGCTCTAGTGGACCGTCGTCAACATGCCCCTGTGACAAATACAATATATTGCCACCACACATAGTTGTTGTCGCCAAAGAGCGGGCATATAGTGGGTTAAAAAGGCTTAAATATTGGCTCAAAGTGATATCGGACCAAATCGAAAGCCTTAAATTTGTTGGAATTAACTAATTGTTACGTTTTTGAGACCCAGTTTGACCGGACTTTTCGGGTAGTCTTCTTCTTGCTTCTGACTTGGTCAAATTGTGTACGATTGCAGGTCCAAGTCCCATTGCAAAACTCGCCAAGTCGTGGTCTGCAAAATGCCGAAATCTTCTAACAAACGCGAAATTGATCATACAAAATCTCTCTTGATAGAAAGATTAAAACAACCGTAAAATTTGTGAAGCTCCTTGAACGTTGTTTGATCGAAACGACCATTTAATAAAATTATTTTATCAGAAAAAGAAATCAGATGGAATAAATAAAATCCAATTTGACAGATATATTTTCAGTAATATGGCAGATATCAACTGTCAAAGTTTGGAAGTCTTTATTGGATATAATTTCAAAAAGTCATTTCGGGACCACAAATTTGAGAAAGAAAAAACTCAAGAAAGAAGCCCAAATGAAAACAATTATTTCCAAATTTGTCCCTAGTGTTTTTTTAATTACTCCACTGTGTCCACTGCACTTCCCACCTCCGCCATCGTCATAGCGATAGCCATTACAGTAAAGAAGATGATACCAAGTGGACAATAAATGGTATTGAGAAAAAAAAGGTGGGCAAGTGCGGTATAAGGTAGGTGGTTTGGTTAGACACTGAAGGTTTTATCTTGTCGTGAATTATTATTGAGCATTACAAGCTCATGTATGCTTAAATGTGTGTATAAAATGAACCCGGAAGATATTTTATAACTAAACTACTCGTACCTCTTTTGCGATTGTCCAGGATTTCAATTATATTTTAATGTGAACAGCAGTCATAGTCATTTGTTATACATTGTACTACAATTGTTCAGGGTTTGATAATTTATCAATTGTGCAGGAGGTAATTAGCCATGTAATGAGATTTTGAGTTTTTAATTTGACAAATGAGGAATTGAATGTAAAATTACACAATTTTGGAATAGGAAATGAGTATGTGTTTGATTTTATATGTTAACAACTTAAGTGGGTTAGTTTAATCTCAATCAGCTGATTGAATGCAAAAGCTACATACATGCACAGATTTTATGTGGATGACCTTACTTTTTGCTGGAAGAAGGCCAACACTTTGTAATTATGCATGCTGATGATTTTTTTTTTTGTTTAATTGAGAAAATTGACTTCACGACTTTAATCGCACGAACTTAACGATAAATAAAATTACTGCAAACAAAGCTAAGCAATTTATGATGAATGAGGGCGGAAAAAACAAAAATGCAATTTTTTCATCACAATTAAAAATTCATTCGATTGATTGGCTAAAAAAAACACATTTAAATTCTGTTTAGTCTCTCTTTAAATTTTAAATTTTAACTTTAAAAATATGTAATTATGTAGTTGCTAATTACCTAAAATCAGTTTTGTTTAAAAAAAAATTGAACTTGAACTTGACGCTAAGTGAAAGTATCTCACCTTGAAACAGAAAGCACTATTATTGTTTCTTCCATAATAAATTTGCTATCAATTAAGAAGCAATTTGATAAATAACTTTTAACTTTATATACTTTAGGAAAATGGCAATCTTGGGAAGTAATCTACTTAACCTATTTTGTGATTTGTGTTTAAATTTGATTTGATTTTATAGGACATAATTTAAAAAATGTTTATTCTGATGCTTTTTATGGCTTTTTAACTGATTCCCGTGGCATTCTGTTTTATGTAAAGACCTCATATTTTTCAGATACTCGTATTAAGTTCAAATATTTTATAAAAAATAAAAAAAAAATACTCATTTGATAAGAAATTAAAAATAGAGGAGCAAAATTTTAAACGATTTAGCAAATCCTTAAACCCATTTTTAGCAATTTGCTAAGCTAAAAAGATGGTTTTGCTAATTTTAAACGATTTTAACAATTTTCTATCCCTTAAAATATTGCTAAAGTTAAAATTCCGAAAACTCTACTATAATTTTTAGCAATTTGCTAAATCCATATATCTGTCATTGTCCTAAAAAAAATGTCTTTCCAATTTTACTTCAAAGTGTTGATTCGTGTGTTTTTCATATTTCGGGAACTAAAAATTGTTTTTAATAAATAAAATGTTATCGATAGACAAAGATTTTTAAATATTTGAAGTCTTTGTGCAGACAAATTTTTTTTTTGGAGGAATCTACATCAGGATGATGGATGGAATATGAGAATAAACATATGTTCATGTGAATTTTAATCTTATTGGATTGCATGGGATTGTCAATTTTACAGTTGGGACATTTTCCAACTAATGGGTCCGTTTAAGAATGTTTGCTTAGCTAATCCTCACGAACTGTCACTATTTGGACATGTTCGGATGCCCGTTTTTTAATAAAAAGGAGTTAGCAATTTACTAGTAAGGAAAACGAAAAACAGGGTTTAAAATTTTGGAGTCGTTAGTAGATTGTTAAATATTTAGCAAATTGCTAGTTCGTAAAATGTTCAGTCCTTAACAATAAGTTGTTGAAAATTTTGCACCAGAGTTTTTAAAAATATGCTGTAACCCTTTTTTATGTATAAATTTAAAGAAATAACATTTTTATGAAACCGCCATTTAGTTTATTGTTGTAAATTACAATTAAAGTTTGCTAAAATCTAAAACTTAAATACTATACCGGCTTCAAAGTATCTGAAGTCTTCAATTAAAACCACGTACCTTAAACTCGAAAAAATTCAGTGAATAATATAAAAATAAATAAAATTTAATTTTAACTTATTTTAACCTTCAAAGAATAAATCATCTCTAATTTTTGTCAATCGTGCGTTTTTTAAGAGATTTTTTTCTAAACTAGACATAATTTTGATACACAAGAAAAATTTACTTTAAAAAATCGCGAGCTATCACTAGAAACAATATCATGTTCTTTAATAAAATATGAAGGAAGTATTCGCCTAGGTGTACCACAATTACAATCATTAGACTTAAAATCACTTTTAAATAGACATTATATGTACATACATTTAAAATTGAAAACTATTTTTTGTGCCTAACCGATTTGTCCCTAAAAACTAAAACATTATTCAAATATGAACATTCATAGTTTTTTGGGTTTTTAACCTACTATTACGCCACTAAGGCCTCGGCCAGAAACTCCAAGACATTCACAACCAAAAATTTGCTGTGGGCTCTTAGACTATCACTATACATAAATATATAGAGAAATAATTAAATAATTTTTATGATGCGTGTGGTAAGGCTAGACACTTGTCATTATTAAAGAAAGACTTTTGAAATTATTTTAAATTGTTGTTTTAAAAGTTGGTTTTTGCAAAAACCGAAAGATATATAAATGAAATATATATATACAAATAATATGCCACAAGGCGCCCAACTAAATTAAAAAATATTTTTTATTTTTTTTTAGTTTGATGTGCTAACCGTGTCTTATTAGATTTTTTAAACTATATTTATTTTTTAACTAACTATACGAAATTTTTAATATTTTTTTTCAAACCATCAGTCTTATTGCGAGTGTCAACTATGATTGTTCATAAATATCAATATTTAATATTTTCTAAGTTAATTGATAAAAGTCTTGTTAATTTTAAATAAACCAAGGCTTTGTAAATAACAAGAAAATTTCTGATTATGAATAAAAAACATGTAAGTTATTCTAATAAATCAAGTTGAAAATATCGAACTTCAATATTTATCAACTATCAATCGATATTTGACACTTGCAATTAGGCTGGTTTCTACGCATTAAAATAACATTCAAATTATATATTATTTTAAGTAAAGAACTTATTGCTGTAAATGCCAAAGTTAAGTTTCTGAAATTTTTCACGGACTAAAGACATTAAATATTTATGATGGAGTAGCTTAAGTCGTTATAAGTTTTTTGACTAGTAATACAGCTGGAACCATAAAATTCTGTGCAATTTTTAAAATTACTCTTCCAATCGAAAAAAATTTTGTTGTCCTTGTATCTTGACCACTTACGTTTCAAGGACTATAATATGTTCCAACAGAAAATCTTATGTTAAGCAATTTTATTAAATCCAATAAAAATACATTTTAAATTTATTATATTCCTTTCTATTTTTCATAAAAACTTTATTTATCAGAAAAAAATATGGAATCCAACATAAGTAAACTTCAGGTTATCGTATTTACATATTTGTGTAGATGTGACAGAAAAAACTTATGTATGTTACTTGAGAAAAGCATTTTTTGAAAATTGGTTTACGGAAGAGCCTAAGTTTAAAAACGCTTTTTTTTATTTGCGCAAATACATATGTTTCTAAAGTATGAATTTGAATTACATAGTTAGTTAAAAGAAAAAAAAAAACAAAATGTTTAATCAGAAAACCATGCTTTTCGTTACAATTAAATAATTGTAGCTATAAAAGTTTTCTTAGTTATGTATATAATTACTTGTTGATACTTCCTTC
This sequence comes from Scaeva pyrastri, assembly GCA_905146935.1. NCBI lineage: Eukaryota > Metazoa > Arthropoda > Insecta > Diptera > Syrphidae > Scaeva > Scaeva pyrastri. Next base: position 123,498,856 of record LR989927.1, on the reverse strand, counting down.
TTCCAAATTAATTATTATTAATTATTATTAATTATTTATTTTCTTCTTTTTTTTTTATTTAACTCAATTTACTAAGTATTATTACCAATATATTTACTACAAACCTGTTATTAACAAATATCCAAATATGATCACCACCAAAAATGTAATCCTTCGTAACATCTCGTCTTCTTTTTATTCTCTTTGTTGTTGTTGTCGTCAAAAAAAAACAAAAAAGTTCCTCACCTTTTAGCTAACCGAATTTTCCGAAATTAAAAAAAAAAAAACCAAAACTGTCGAACAATAAAATTCAGTTAACACTCCCTTAATGCAGCAAAAAATGAATCATGTCAACCGATAAAAAATTTAATTACGAGTACTAATACATACAAATCCTCAAACGAGTAATTACATAAATTGCACAAAAACAGAAAAACAGAAAAACTAAAAAGTGAAACTGAAAATCTATTCCAATGCACTTAATTTCAATGAACACAACAACAAAACACACGGCCACCAAACGACATCCACGATGACGGCAAAACTCACGCACTATACGACTCTGCCGTAATATTGCAACATTCACGTGAGTGCGCAGTAAAAGATACAAAATAAAAAACTTATGTTCCCATACGACTTTTTTTCTGTAGATACGACTAAGTTTTCTCTAAGCTTTTCCACTTAAGATACGAGCTAAGCCTATTGGCGTTTTTTAAGTGTGTTATTTTTTTCTATTGCAACAGTGATATTTGTTTTGAAGGTGTTTACACGATCCAAGTCTAAGTTGCTAAACTGCTGGAGATGTGGAGATGTGTGCTCGTATGCAAAAAAAAAATTAAGTGCAACAACCGGACCAATGCTCTATTAGCCCATATGTTATAGTTGTTGGCCAGAAATTATACACAGACTCCGAAAAACTATTGCACGCAGAATGGCTCACTCGGTGGCGGTGGCGATATCACTTAGACACGATCTTGATTAATATACTGCTGCAGTTGGTGCTGTGTTGCGTTCACCTCCTCCTCATTTTCTGTTGAATAAGACCCTCCGAAGCGACTCGTTTAAAAAAAACTTTTTCGACAAAAAATCGAGTTAATTTCAATAAATTTTCACTCCCAGTAAAATTGGCGACGACAATGACGACGATGACGATGGTCTGTATATTTGCCTCTTCGTAATAAGATTTCGATTTGCCACACCAACGATTTGCATGTCACGATTAAATGCAACGAACGAGCACACTTTATACCAAAGAGCACCTTTTGTGTATTGCAACAGTTTTTAGGAAAGCTCCTAAATGTAAAACAGTTTGGGTTTTCTTGTAAACCCTAAATTTTTGTTCAATTTTATTAAATTCGCGACGAATTAATTCGGTGAGAAAAAAAATTGCTTCAAAGCCGCGTGACTTCCAAACGCGAACTGAAACAAACGTTCCAGCGACGAAAACTTGGAGGCAACATCTAGCTCTAGAGCCTATACTCGTTCATCAGTGTGGTAAAGACTCATATAGGGGGTATAGTCGTACTCGTACAGTGTACAAGGTGCCTATGAAGTCTCAAGTGGCTAGAGGCGCTCTACGGTAAGCACAGTGATACCACTGCATAGACATACGAAACTAGTAAACAAACAAAAAAAAAGTCTTCCAAGCCACAAAACAAAAAAGCTGTCCACCAAAAAAATACAAAATAAACGCAAAACTTGAAAGTTGTAAACATTGCATGTTGATGATCTCGACTGTTGTTGCTGCTGCTGGTATACTACTGCTGGCTAACTGGAGGAACTTCGGGAGAGCAACTTGTGGACCTTTGGTTTTTTTTTTTATGAGTTCTGTAAAGCTGTTGGTATCTGTCTCTGTGATGTGGATAGCTGTGAATCTTTGTAGAATCTATTCGTCTTTGGAACTATCGTTGTCCATCATCATGATCATCGTTTTGCAGTGACTTATGCTTTAAAATATACATCTTTCATAATAATCATCATCATAAAGATGACGGCCAGAGATTTGGAGAAGCTAAGTTTGGTCATTTTGAAGCAATTTGTTATTGAATGTGCAAATTCGAGTTTGCTGCTCAGCTCTTTCGTTTTGATTGATTTCGATTGTGATGGGTGTTTAAAAATGAGTATTTGTAGCTTTTGATGATTTGCTGATTGCTGATTGATGTGTTGAAGATTTAAATACCTCTTTTTAATATATTTTTAAACAAAAGATATGAAGAAGTTAAGCATGAGATGTTTGGGTATCGCAATTTTTCATAAATAGTAATTTGCTTATGGTTTAATCTTACGTATATCTTTTGTTGTTGTTTTTTTTTTTTTTTTAGTTTTGAGTGTTAACAAATGATGTATGAAATTTGATTTTAATTTAGTTTGTCTTCCTGCTTTGGATATATGATTCCAGTTGTTCAAAGTAACAATTACTGGCCACAGAAAACTTATTACATTTGATAACTTTATTGAAGGTGTTTTAGTATAATATATAATTGAAATTTCAGTCAAAAGCCAATGTCATGAAATTGATAGGGAACTATTAGAGAAGTAAGAAGAAAAATGTGTTTATTTTTTTTAATTATAAAGCGCAATTTATTTGTAAAGTGTTTTGTTATCTACCCGGAAATTCTTCTTTTTTTATAATCTTAATTGCAGTCGAGGAAAAAAGTACTACTTGTTTTGAAATTAAGGTATCTTCCCTCGGTTCTTGAAGAAAAGCTTCATAACCTTTTCTATACAAAAATGTTATGATCTTTAAGTTTATCATTACATTATCATTTATCTTTTAATAGTTATAAGTAAGAGAAATACCAATACTAGTACTATTTAACCTTAAATAACTACTCATAGTAACACTTCAAAACATGACATTTTAGCCGGCAACAATTGTTATTTACAAACATTCCTTGTTGTGATGGTTTGTTTCAAAATAAAAAAAAATTATTATTCAAAGAATAATTTAACTTCCTTGATGCCCATTTTCATAATTTAGTAATTCAAAATTTTATTTAGTTCGTATGAAATCCTAAAAACTATGTCAAATAAAGTATCAATGCAAATTTATCACAGTTTCTAGTTCAAATTTAAAAGTGAGTTAAGGCTACAAAAGTAAACTTATGTATATACCCAATGCATGTCTAAACGTTTTTTGCATGCTATTCCATGAGTAAAACATCTCAACTATAAATAGCTATTAAAAAAATCCATTGTTTAGTATTCGCGTAAACATTCTATTTAATTCATTGATTGCTTATACATATTTCCAACAATATTATCGCATCAACCCACACTTGCATATTCAGCAAACAATCATTTAACATATACGACCATTGGTACGTTACACAAACTTTGTGCTAGTCCAAATGACCTTTTCTCGCCATCTCTCTTAAAGATTCAATAGATCATGAATCAACTCTTTAAATGCGAATGCTAAATAATTGTACATAAATTGCCAACACAATATTAACATCGATTGAAGTTTATTTTTTGTAAAAAAAAAAAAAAAAATACAATACATAAATAAATTATATTCAAACGATTGGTTAGGTTATTCTGAGTTTAAATGTTAACTTAATTTCTCTTAAGGTCTAAGTACAACCGATATGATGTGGCGATGGCGGCCTACCTCAATGCTGATTCACTGCAAGTTTCAATTGGACATTAATAGTCTCACCTCGCACACATTCCCGCCTCTGCCTATGTTCTTTACGCGCATATTGGTAAAATTATTCTGTTTCTTTAGATCCAGTGGATTATTCTGCTGACATCATGATTTATGGTAGAAGTTTATTGTTTACTAATTTGTTGGTAAGATACTTTGTCATAAATATTTTTTTCCCACATGACAAGCAATTCAAGTGACAAAAATAAGTCTTACAGGGTGAGTCGTAAATCAATTGATTCATGAATTCTTAGATGCAGAAATTTATTTTCCCTTTTATTGGAAATGAATTGTAAATCAATAGTTATAGAAAGGTTTGAAAAATTTAAGTTCCTATTTTAGGCCTTTTTCTTTTTGCAACTTGATGTAAGAAAAAAAAACACCCTTTAAAATAATTGCAATTAAACTATATGTGTATGCCCCACTTAAAACACTACCTGCCGCTATACCAATGCATGAGTGTGTATCTTTTCTTATATGTGTATGTATGTATGTCCTGTATCTATGTATAAATCATTTAGTTACAATTAAATTCGAAACAAAGATGGAAAAGATGATTCTTTTGCTAGTGAGAGATTCCTTTTGGACTTGGCTAATTCTAGACTAGACATTGGTAAGATTTTATTTTGGTTCACGTTACTGAAGTTGGGTTATATTTTTTTTATGGATATCTCATAAATAAACAGAAGACAGTGTGCCTGATGCTCTTCGAGCACATACCTGTACACACATCGAGTGCAAAGACACTCTTCATTGCTCTGAATCTATAATTATAAATACAAGGTCATTATAATGATGGCGTGCATTGGTCATGATGATGCTGTAGATGACGATGATGAGGAGTACCTACCTACCTTTGGAGTGCGTGTGGTTGTTGAATATGAACGGACAACAGTCTTACCGCAGTAGATCGTTTTTTTTTTTTGTATGATGTTATAGTGCTTCAGGTACAAAGTGATTCCATTCCACAAAAAATGCGAGCAATGTTGTGTCTAATCATTGATGAATGCCTGATGAAGCGAAACAGCGCAGCAATTTTGGGGTAAAAAGAGATCATTTACCCTGGGAATATTGGTAATTAGATCTTTCAATGAATTCAAGATGTGTGGACAGAGATACCGTGGCTAATGAATGCAAGAGGATCATTTAACAAAGATAACAAAATGAATGAATATTTTAAAAGGATTATGTAAAAGGAAACTTCGGAATTTAATCAAAAATACTTTATGGGAAAAAAATAAGTGCTGAAATTGACTTATTCAAAATCAGGAGCATTTAATTTGTTGCTGCATTTTTAGTGTCGAATTCTTTATATTTCAATTTTTTGCACTTGTTATGTTTCAGTCGAAGCTAAAATCCGATATGAAATTCAATCTGCCTTTATTTTGAGAAATAGTTGTTTGAACGACTTAAAGTTCAAAGTGATACAAAAGAAAAAATGTGTGAAGAAGTATGTAATTTGGGTCATCTCACGGGGAGCATTCATTCAGGTGACTAATGAAAACTCAGCTGGACTTAAATAAAGTCCCAAAAATGTTGCGTCTCCACAAACATTGCTACAAGTCTTTAAAAAACCGCCATACAAAATTACGTGACGTTTTTCCGATCTTTTTTTTATCGACAATGCAGATAGTAACTAAAATAACGTTATAAAACAAAAATGAATAAATTATTTAAAAAAAAAGTACGTATACGCCACAGAGTACAATTTGTTTTTTACCATTTATGACAGAATGCCCACAACTCGTTGCTTAATCTTTAATTAATATTGACAAATTTAATTTTTTCGTTCTATATTTTCTCTTTTTTCATCGCTTTACTTTAAGCATATAAAGTTACCACCCACTTAAAAGCTGGTAAATATTTAGATTATATCGATTTACTAATTAATTTCAAATTAACAACTAACTATTTACTTTACAACTTTAAGCTTTGTTTCACTTTATAATCCACTTTCTTTATTTAACTTGAAGTTGTTGAAATAAATATTTAAATATTACTTCTCTTCAACTTCTTCAAATTAGTCCTTAAGATGATGGCTCCAAGAAGAATATTTTGCCCCACTATATAATAATTCTTTAACTAGAGAAGCAGAGACATTAAAATTGCTGAAAAACGTTTTGAGCTTTGTGCCGACACGACGTTAAGGAATTTCAAAGGATGTATATTTTTTCTGTGAAATTCAAACCGAACTTAACCCAACGGAATTTTGTGCAACACCTTAGCATTCCATCATTTTCCGAATTCACACATCAAGTCCAATTATAAAATCAATTTTTTATATACAAAAAACTCACCGACAAATTAAATTATTAAATTCACTGAAGTGAAAAACTGAAAGATGCAATTTCCCAATAAAAGATATTTTTTTTTTTGTTTAGAAATTCATAAATTACAAACAGCAACAACAACAACACAATGTTGTCCAATAACAATTCACATGAATGTCATTTATTGGACCGCACATATTATTATTCCTTGAAGCCATCATCATAATCATTATCATCATCTGCAATCCAATATCCAATGTATACGAGGAGTATGTGAATGCCCGTTTCGCTTTATTCACATACGAATTATTGTTAAATTGTTGGTTAGTTACACGTGTTAAGCCCCATCGTCGGTCTCTGTGTCGTCGATCTCTGGTTTTGTCGACTCAACGCAACGAGTCTAGACTGAGTCATATCCCGTTGAACTTTTCCTTCAAATTTTATTATACACGGTGGTGCGAGTGCAGCCTCCTAGACAAGCCCATGCAATTGCAATCCAATGCGAACCGAACCAATTCTTAATCATGAAAAAGAATAATAATTATTATTACTGACGCGTTCGGGTGAACTCACAATTCGACGAATTTTTTGGTATAGCTAATTCAACTATTCCCAAAGAATTAAGCTTTTCATTTGACATTTTGAATCTTTGGTTTGATCTGCGAGGGAACGAAATTCAAAGCCCTCGAGTAACATGCATGGATGGCGCATCAAACCTGCGATGCTGTTCCAAGCTACATACAATCTAATAAGATTGGGGCTTCCAATTGCAAACAAAAACAGAGATGCCAACTTTGGTGTCTTAGTCCCTTTTTCAGGAACCTTTTTCAACAAACCTTGTTAAACAAGCTCTCCGCCTTTGTAAAGTGATTCAACTTAATTCAATTAGATTGAACGATGTCTATTGAAAATTCTCCAGAAAATTGTTCTCACGGTGATTTTTTTTTATTTATTTGACATAAAGAAAACGTCACTTAAAGGAAACAGTTTCTATAAATAATGATTTGTTTGATGTGGTGCAAAGACATAGCAAGTCCTTAATTAGTCAACTTTAAGTTGACTTGAATTTTTGTGAACCGAATTCAATTTCCTAAAAGTGGCAACTCTTTTTCCCACCTGAGATGAATATTGGGTTAAAGCCAAAATCTTAATCGATATTTCGTGTCTATATTTCTTAAAAAAAAAATAAATAAATATCAAAAAAAAAAAAAAACTCGTATAAAAGTGACGAAATGAGAACCCCCTACACGAGTTAACTGTAACACACGAATCTTGTACGGTTTTAGAAGACAAAACAAAAATTAAATTAAATTGTATAGGTAAGGTACTTGAATTCACGATGATTGTGGTTATGTTAGCCAAAGAATATGCACAGTGTGCGGGGTTATAAAGGGGCAAGGAGTGAAGAATGACTGTCGAAAAAGTGAATGTCGGGCGACCGACATCGACTTCGACAACGACGACGACGACGAGAAGAACGAATTTTAAGTTCGTTAAGGAACGTTGTTAGGCCTTTTGTTTTTTTTTATTTTTTTTTATTCGAGTTTAAGTTTGAAGGTAAAATTACGTTGTTTATGTGATCGTAGGTTCGATTGTTTTTTATTAAGTTAGACAGCAACGAATAAAAAAAAAAAGATTCCATGGAAGCTATAGATTTTGGGTTAAGTAGACGTAGTGGGAGTGTTAGTACTTCCACCTATAGTTGTTTGGGTGATCAATTTTAAAGTGATGTGCTTCTTTGTACGAAAGGGTATCTCTTTGGATTTGAAAAAAAAGGAAATGTGTGGTTTTCAAATCCAACAAAATTTTCTTTATTTCAAAAAAGTCAAAAAAAAGGTTGATTTTCAAAGAATCTATAAACATGGCAGTCTGTTACAGAATGACATTTAAGACAAAAAGTTTTTATTAGATTCAAAGGTTTGATACAAATATTCTGTTTAATCATAAGACTTGTAGAGGTAAGTTCACTCTACGGATCAAATTTTAAAAGTTTAATTCCAAAAAGGAAGCTTTGATGAAAATAAATCCTGTACAAAGAGATTACTTACTTACTTACTTAGGTCATCAGACCTTCGAAGTCTGTTGGTGTTCCCAGCAGGACATAGGGCCTCAATTACTCCTACGCACCATCGTGTGCGGTTTCCAGCGATGTATCTAAGCCCCCTCTAGCTCTTTCCCAATCTCGCTTATTCCTCCTCAACTGTTCTCTTCCATGTGCTTCTCGGTCTACCAACTCTTCTTCCTTCTTGTGTGAGTGGGTTCCACTGCATTGCCTGATGGCCTGCAATGCAGTCATTAACTTTTCAAAGCGTGTGTCCAATCCACTGCCATCACTTGCGCCTTCGTTTAATGTTATCGACGGGTTTCTGACCTGCTCGCCTATTTAGATACGATTAGGCCAAAAAACCTGTAAGATGTTTCGAAGACACATATTAACGAAGGTTTGCAGTTTCCTGGTTATTGAACAGAAATCAATGAACAGCAGGTGGAATGATGATTGATATTCGACGCACATTTCGATTATAATCCTCAAGGTGTTGAGGATGCTTGTTCAGCGTCGAGCGTTGCTTCGAGGTGTTCTTTAATACGTTCTCGAACAATCTTTGCTATTATTTTGGCGACTGCAGGCAAAACGCAGATACCCCTCCAGTTTTCGCACTTCATCAAATCTCCTTTTTTTGGGAGCTTGACAATCATTCCCTTTTTCCACTCTTTGGGAAAGCACAAAGTACAAAGAGATTGATAAAAACTAAAATCGTTCCAAACTTTTGGCTTTAATCCCTTCTAAAGTGTGTCAGTCAGACTTCAGCCTGGACTTAATACTTAACTTGTGATAAATAAACAAATTGTATAAAATGGCATAATTGATTTTAAGAGTTACAATCATTTGAAATACATAACTAACAGCATTTCTTTTTACTCAGTATAATAATAAAATTGCAATTTCTCGTATTTGCCTGAGGTGCTGAGTTTAAAATCAGCTACGGTCTAGACGACAACATAACAATTATCAATAAGACAAGGCGTTTTCTAAGGTTGTCTGAAGTTTTATTGGCTTTTCTTTAATACTGTCCAGTTTATGAGGAAATATTATAGCCGTTTTTAAAAGAGTGCCAACATTTCGATAGGTAATAGTTGTTTTAAAGAAATTTCAATAGTTATGAAACGTTATATGACTGAATATTTTGACATCTGAATGTCATTAGTAAATTTGACATCAGTTGAAACAATTTTTAGAAAAACTTATTGTTGCAGTTTAAAGTTAAAAAAAAAACATTTATTTGCATTTGAGAATACAAAAGTCTTCAATAACAGTCATGCTTTATATTAAAAATACTTAAAACTCCAAACTACGACAATTTTAAAATCAAGTACGTGCAACCTAAAAGTACTTTTTATTTTGCTTACTTATCAAAAAAAAAAAAAGAAAACCAAAACAACAATTCTATTTTCCACTGATTCCACCTCAAATGAATTATTATCCCAGAAATCATTCAACTAATAGATTTAATCAATTTCCAGTCAAAATGATGTTCTTCGTCTATCCTCGTTTGGATCAACAAACATTACATCACTTCAAGCTCATACAGCATTTTGCACAAAATCCAATGACGACGACCACGGATGATGATGTGACTGATGCTTGTCAAGATATTAAACACATTTTATTCACTCTTAAATAGCAGTCTATCCTAATTATTGTATTTTTCTTCTTCATTTTTGTGTTTTGTTAGAAATCATGATAATGACCAGTTATGTATATCTATGGTTTCACTTTGTCCAGTCTCCATCCAGCTTCAGAGAAGGCAGACCTCTACTGTACACCACGATGATGATGACCATCATCAGTATCTTTTCACTTAAGTTAAGTGAGTGAATTGCAAATATAAATATTTACCGCTATATTGTTACCACCATCCGAGTGTTAAGTCAATCTTGCAAAAGCCCCGTCCTCGTACCATGTGGCCAGGTGCTTGTTTGTTCAGCCTTACACTACACATGTTAGTTTCCTATGATTTTGCAATTTGCAAGACTGTCTTAGGTAGTTGTGCCACTGGGTCTTGAGAACGCTAATTGAGTTACATATAGGAAGGTACCTTACCTACTTCTTCTACCTACGCTTGACGTGGGAATTTTGTGGGTCTGTTCTAAAAATATGATGCATTTATTTTAATCTTATCTACGTAAACATACTTACGAGTATATTCGAGCTTTTTTTGTGTAAGATTTTATTTATAGAAAGAGAGGGCTAAAATTCCTTCTAAATCTTGATCTTGTTAATTTTACGATGACAGCAAGTTGAACCGGAGACTGTGTTAAAAGTGAGAGGAACTTAACTTTACTACCTCGAGTGTAATAATTAGTCAATAGGTTTAGAGAGTGCACATCAATAAAGTGGAAAAACGTGCTACAGTGGACTCTTTACAATTTGAACCAGTTTGGGAAAACTGAAAATATAATCATTTCAAAATTGTTAGTAGTGTTCAAACTGAAAACGAAAACTTTTGAAGGATTTAAATGTGGATTGGAAAATAGTATTATACTATAGAATAATAGTTATGCTCCCCCTTAACAAAACTCCCAAAAAATAGTTGAGAGTGAGGGAATTCTTCAAATTCAAAGTCCCTCTTTTTGTTATAAAAAACCCAACCGAATTGTTCAACTAATGAAGAGTCCACTGTTTCAAATGAATATATCCACTCATTCATTATTATTGGTCCAACAATGATACTGGTGCGGCAAACGTTTAATTAGTGATCGAATCGTTGCAGTTGATCAGTGCTAGATTGTTGTGATACTATAAAATAAAAAACCCACGACAATAAGCATAATATAAGATGTGGAATTCGAATTCAAAGTGATTGCTTTAGCACAATCTTTTATATGAGCATAATAATTTAAAAGCTGAAAAATTGAGTCATCATTTTTATTTTAATGATGATTGGATTGGATATACAATAGCTTAAGGGAAATAGTCTTAAAAAATTTATAAGAGCAGACTTTAAGCCGATTTTTTGTTTTAATCTTTGGTCTAGTGATCTACATTTTTTCTGGTTCACAATAAAATCTAATGCTGGTTTGTCATGAGACTAAAGTTTAATATATTTTCTATAATTATTGGGGCAAATTGTTATACAGCTAGCTATTAGAAATATGACTTAATAATTAATTAGTTCAAAATCATTTTATTCAAATTGTCTTAATTTATTTAAACATGCCTTAAATAGTTTTAAACGAGCCTTTTCTGTCATGTATTAATGTCAAGGTGTTATAAGAATGTGTAAGTAGTCTTTGATTAGAGAAGTCTTTTATAAATCTAGCTCCAACCTTAAAATCTTACCTCTTTGGATTCCTCTATCGTCACCAAATAGGCATAATATTTTCAAAGATTTTCCATTTATTCTTGATTTTTCATCTTATTTTTCTTTACAGGACATTCGTATCTGTGAAAATCAACTCTTAAATTATGCTTCAGCCGTAACTCTGGAAATAAACGACTACTTTTTAGATTTGCACAATTTTCTACAAATCGAAGAACGTCGAATCATTGAGAATTTCAAAATACTAGCCCGTCCATCACAAAATGCAATTCATGAAGCATTGTCCAAACTTTCCGATGGCCAGACAACCTTGAACGTAAGTTTAAAAATGTGTACTTTTGTTATTATAAATTAATTTAATTTCTTTTCTTCTCTTAATAGAATATGAGAGCTACCCTAGAAGGATTTCTTCAAAAGCCACCTTATAATATGCATATAAATGCTGTAATCGAAAAAGCTACCGCTCAATTAGAACATATTCCCTGCCATATACAAATATCCAAAATGGAAAAAAATCCTTTTGTGTGAGTATGATTGATTTTTTGACCAGACAAGTCTTGAGTCTGACAAAAGATCAAGTTCCCGTGTATTTACTCAGTCTTACGCTAAAAAGTTATCTTATTTTTCAGATTTAAAAAACTCAGAGAAGTTTGCAAAGAGGTAACCAATTCATATAGCGCAGTCGGAAATGATCCAAAAATTCGTATCAGAATGTCTCCAATGTACGGCGATCATGCCAATTCCTTTGAAATCAGCTCAGATTCTGTTTTAAGTCCCGAAGTTACTGCATCATCCATGAATTTAACCATAGATAACCCACGCCAAGCTTCCGTTTCATCATCATCGACCATTGCAATTGGCAAGAGTAGACGTGATGGTCGAGTGACGAACATCATAAGCCCTGTACACTTTTATGTCCAAGATGAAGAATTAATAAAGAATATTCGTATGAAATTGGCCAATATTGATGAAAATAGCTTCTACGTTGATTCGGTTCAAATAAATGAAATGTACGCTGTCTTTCATGCCAATACTAAGCAATGGCATCGTGGTGTTGTCAAAGAGGAATTAAAAAAGCCGATTAATTTGAAAGAAAAGGAAGTCGCAAAATACAGATTGTTTCTTTTGGATTATGGAGTCTATGAATATTATACAAAAGGAAAGCTGCGTGTTATTTCAGAACAAACAAAAGCAATTCCGACTGCAGCTATTTCGTGTAGATTAGTAGATATTGGTCCTGCAAGTGGCGATTGGACTCAGGAAGCACGTCAACTAATGGAAGAGATTATCGAAAAGTAATTTTTTTGAATTGTGTCACCAAAAATGATGTAACCCATATAAATTAAGTTTCTTTCATATATGTACCTATCCTGAGTACAAAACTAAAAATCATGCATTCCTATTTTAAAATTAAGCTGTTGAATGTAATGAATTTGAATCCTTTAGAATTTTGTATCCCATTCCAAATAGTTTCTATCCAGAACTAGTGTAATTTTTCATTTTTCTATTACAAAATTGTTATTAAAGACAAAAAATTCTTGATCTCTAGGCAAGCAAATCATTTTATCCTTTTGAGTTCTGAAGCGAACAAAGGTTTAAATAAAAAATGTAGCATTGTAAACGTATTTATATTAAATAAACTTTCAAAAAAAAAAAAACTATGTACTCCTGGCCTGGTCGATCTTATAAATCCCTTTACGGACCGTAACGTAACTTTTTTACTAGATCTATTTGTGAACAGTTTTCTATGGAAATCTTAAGGGGTAAAATAATAATCTTAACATTTACTATTAGTAAAAAAAAGTTCCATATGAAACAGAAAAAACAGTTAGTGTTTGAAAATCGAAATCTCTAATCTTAAAAAAGCGAAAAAAGTCATGGTTTAGCCTTTATTATTTAAACATACTCTAGTTCTATTTAGTTTATGAATTTTCTTGTTTGGTGTTTTCTATCTTAGTAAACCAGTTCAAGTGAGCATTCAGGACACAACAAACATTCCTTGGAGTGTTGATTTAACAATAACCAATTCTGGAGGACCAATATCAATACGTGATGCTCTCCTGTACACAGGGTTAGCAATCGATATATCAGTTTCATCTTCCCAAAGAAATCTAATATTTTCTGGCTCAAAAGTAAGAAGACTTAAAAAACACGCAATTCTATATTTATATTTCTTTTTTTCTAGCCCACCCAATTGTCTAAAACGAAACAAAATATTTTGAGACCAATGCATCATACGGGAGAAATATTTCGTGTTAATGTTTCTCATATTGAGAATCCTCAACGGTTCTTCGCAATTAAGGTTAATTAATTTATTTGAATAAATAATGAAATTGTTATTCAGTTTAAAAATTTTCTTTTCTTTTCAGTTCTCTAACTTAGAGGACTTAACTAAATTGGAAACAGAAATGGAACTTGACTATTCTAATGCGAATCAAAGACAAATAATCTTTTATGCTCAGTTGCATATGTGTTGCGCACTTTATTTTGAGGAAAAATGGCGCCGTGGATGCTTCGAAGAGATAAATGGACCCAGTAAGTAAAGAATCTGTTGTATTGCTAGCTTTTCACCACTAGAAATAATAATCTTGTGATCTAAAAGTAGCAGAATCTAAAATAGTTTCAGACTACAATATAAAATGTGGTTTTCATTTTTAGATAACATCCGGATACGACTTGTAGATGACGGTCGTACAATAACAGTCAGCTGGCGTGAACTATACGTCCTTAAAGAGCGATTCCTAGTTCCTCGAGAAATATCGATTGAATGTTCCCTAGCCGACATCCAACCATTACAAGAAAATAATTACGAATGGACAGATAATTCTATCGCTGAATTTGTTCGAATGACATCGAATCCTAACATACAAATGACCATCTCATCAAGCAGCCATTTTCGCTATCAAGTTATTTTAAATGTTGTCAAAAAGCATTTAGATATCAACATTGGGGCTATGCTGGTCCAGTTTAATCAAGCCGTGTCTACTGGCGAGTGTTCGACCACAGCTGAAAACGTTCGAAGATCGCCAATAGATAAGCTTTTGCTGTCTGATAATGAATTGAAACCTATTCCCCCTGCGAGTCCCGCCATTAGAACACTCAAAAGAACACCCATTCAAGTTATTCATATAAATAATCCTGGAGATTTTTATATTTATATGGTTGAACATATTCCTGGAATTTTGAAATTCCAAGAACAACTTCAGATAGCTCAGGAGGATCGTCTGGTAAATGAAACAGCTCAGGAGGACATCAATTGGAAAGTAGGCGATCACTGCTTGGTATATGCGAGTGTAAACGAAAGTGCCTCCGAGCAATGGTTCCGTGGAATTATAAAAAATATCGACGAAAATGAACCAGATCTTCCTTATTCGGTGTTTCTTAGAGATAAAGGAGTTGTTCTTAAAGATGTTAAAGCTACACAGCTATCGCCAATTGATGATCTCTATAAAAGAGTTTCTAATGCCGCAATACTCTGCCATCTAGCATGCGTTCATCCCACTGGTGGAATGAAAACGTGGTCGCATTCTGCTATTGATGAATTTAGTCATAATATAAGCCACTTCGAATCCATTGGGGGTACAACACAAGGACCTGCAAAGAACGGATCAATTCCAGTTGTGCTTTGGGGTATGCTGACTGAAACCAATGACGCACTCGGACCTTGCACTCCCAAATATACCAACATAAACAAAATGCTGGTCAGTGCTGGTCTGGCCCACTTGGTGGAGAAAATTGATATTACCCGGCAAATGGATCAGTTTGTGCAAGATGAAATCGAACAGGGGCAACAAACACTGCAAGACTGGTATAAGAATTTTAAAAAGACCCTAGACGATCTACCAATATGCTCGGATGACTTCAATGAACCGCAATTGGAAAAATCAAATATTTCCAACTACGAAATCAGTGATTTAACTGAGAATAACAAAGTGGTCACCGAATGGCTCCCGGCTGAGCTAATTGAGAAGACCGTATTCACAGCTTATCCAACCTACATTGACTACGACGCAAATGTGTATCTGCATGATGCCGAAAAGCACAACTTACTTAACGGGATGAAGAAAAGAATCAATGAAGAACTTGATCTGGGTCCAGGTAAGTCAACGGACGACAACTGGGCTCCTGGCCAACCATGTTTGGCTAGATATCACTTAGACGGTTGCTTGTATCGGGCTGTGATTCAGAGAGCTCTACCCAACAAGAAGTTTGAAGTTCGATTCGTCGACTATGGTAATGTTGAAATATGCGAGCTCCGAGACTTATACCGAATGACTGCTTTTCCCAACATTCCAATTCTGGCTGTACGCTTTTCTATTGAAGGTATTCGACCTCGTGGAGGACAGGAAAAATTTTCAACTATGGTGCTGGATCTAATTCATGGTTTAATTGTTGACAAAATGTGTGGTATACGAGTTCCAAACGGGGAGGAACACAAAGAGATCAAACAATGCAAAATTAGCTTTAATCGCAATGATTTAACAACGTATCTGATTCAAAACGAATTTGCCGATGGTTTTGGAAAAACAATAAAACTGGAAAGGAAGTCCAGCAGATTGCAACCATTACAATCCGCTCTTAACCATGATGATAGTAATAATTCCGAGGATGAACTGAAGGAATTTATCAAACACCAAATTTGCGATCCCACCGGTGAAGAACCTGTTAACGACGCAGCACCAGCCAATAAACTCACGAGTATGTTTCAACTTGACGAGTACAACAAAATGTTCGAAAAGATGCAAAACGAAAAACTATATCAGTCGATAGCTGACGACGACAATTCAGAAGTAATGGAAGAACCTGATCTTGACAATAGTGATGACGACGAGGTCCGTGAACTTGAGTTTAGCTTTAGGTCAAACTATTGGCACGCTGATGGTAATCTCGAGGGTGCTCCTCCATCAGCTCCACGCTCTGATGCAGGATCGAATTTTGATAAGTTCGATCCATGTGATACTTCGTCACTTTTGTCCAACTTCAGCGGAATCGAGGTATTCAAACCTCCCCAACTTCCATCGAGTGTTAAGTCCTTCTATTGCGAAGTTGCTTATGTTCGATCGCCCACCATTGTGCACATCTTTCCACATCTTTCCGAATTAGAATACCGACAGATGGAGCTGGCCAGACGTATAAAGTTAATGGCTCTCAGAACACCATTGTTTGATTCGTTCCCAGCAAAGACACCCTGTTTGGCACGTTATTCCAAAGACAAGAACTATTATCGTGCTATCATACGTTCTCACAATGCCCCTTTGCATTTGGTCAAGGTATTTTATGTAGATTTTTTAAATAGCGAACAGGTCAAGGAGGAGCATGTTCGTAGGTGTCCAAATGACTTACTGTCATGGCCTTTGCGTACATTTGAAATGAAAATCCATGGTGTGAAATCAAACCCGAGGCTACGCGAAAAAGATGTAAAGCAGGCGTTTAAGAAATGTGTAACTGGCCGCAAATTATATGCCAAAATTGTTTTGGAACGTGGTAAAATTCCAGAGATTTCCTTATACAAATCTAGATCGGAAAAAGAAGTTACAGTTTACGAGGATCTCATTATACAAAAATTTTTTTGTAAAGAATAATATATTTTTTTTTATATACTTTGACTCTGAATTAATTAATGTTTAATTTTTGTATGTTACTTTATTATCGAAATAAAATGTTTCAGTTTTCTCTTATTTAAAAAATAAAATAAAATGGGATTTATATATTTTTTTAAATTTGATATCTTATCAGTTATCACAATCATAAGCACCAATTTTTGTATGGTCAATTTTCTGCATACATACAATTTTCTCAAACAAATGAGTACACTTAAAAAATGTTGTGCTACAAAAGCTAGAAAATACTTAATTCTAAAACAAGATATCAAATTTATCTAAACGCAATTACAACGCTAGAATTTCTGCTTTTCATCATCAATACCAACGGTGCAGTTGAACAATAGGCTCCGACTGTGAAAACAATCGAATGCAATAATGGCATTCCAAAACACCTAAAACATTTTTAAAAATTTGGTTTACTATTTCGGGATGAGCTTCTTTCTAGGTATAATACTTAAACATAATTATTATAATTGCACAAAAAAGATTCAGCACCAAACTTAACCCCCCTATTTGAATTAAAATGGGGGCAAGTAAGATAATCCCCTACCATCTTTGTGCCCTTTTTTGGGAAAAGATGACTTTCAAATATGAAACCATAATATCATTATGTTTTTAACACAACACATTCATTTGTTTCTGTTATAATTCAAAAAAGGGAAAAGGGCCTAGAAACTGAAAATTGTTCGTCAACTAACCACAATCGATAAATTCAATAGAAATGAAATACAAAATTTTAAAAAGAAGACATTTGCTTCATAACATAATATTTTCTTTCGAAAGTAAAATTGTCGGAAAACGAATACTTCATATCCACTAGATGAGCAAAGTAGTTATGGACTTAAAATACGTAAATCCAATTTTATGCTTTCCATTGAAACTGTTGAGTAAAGTACTCACTAGTAATTAGGCACCCCCAAAGGAACGCGACTAATAATGTTAATTTGAAAGCAAATAGTCTGACGAATGGCCTGACTTTCCCTTTATGCCATACGAAATTTGTTCACGTTTGAATGCTGGAATCAATCGCTAGCGGATAAGCTTTTCTATGAGAAAAAAGGCATACTACATACGAGTGAAAAATTATATACCAACATCGAGTTCTAGGGCTGTCGAATGTTTATTTTTCAAATAATGGATAATGGAAACGTCTTTTGTTTGCGAAACAGAAAAAAGTACGAAAGTCCAGGGAATACGCAATATCATTCAATATTTATTTTCATAGGTCTTTTATCCTAGAAATTCTTTTAAAGAGAACTATTTCTATTTTTGTCTTTTTCAAGTTCATAAACCAAAGTGTTTCAAGCGGATAAATTGTTGCATTTTAAATAAAACATAGTTAGGTATTCTGGGGATAAATTGTATTTTATTCTTTTAACCTAACGTTGGGTACTTTTCGCTATCTGTTCCTTAAGAACCAAAATACTTGCACGTTGTTCTGGTGGAAGCATGGCAATTTGTTCATCAGACAACTGCAATACTTGCATAATGAGAGCGGCCTTCTCCTGATCGGAGGCATCGCTGGGAATTCCATTTGAAGTGAGACGACTTTGTAGATTTTGCTGTGCAGTTTGTGATGCAGCCACTGGCGGGGGCACTGGCTGAACTGGATTGCCTGGACGTAAACGTGGATCGCCAGACCGCTGGCGCGGGTCTGTTGGGAATGGTACCGGTGCAGCCACTGGCTGTGGCATCCTCTGAGCACGAGGATCGATTTGATTTGGACCAATCGAAGGTGGCGGCACGGGATTGGGCAGAGCGCGCATATCCTGATCCATGTTCCGAGCCATTCTCGGGTCAATGCTGCGAGAGTCCTGCATTGCACGGGGGTCGGCCATGGCACGAGGGTCGCCAAGGACTCGTGGGTCTACTGCTCGCAGATCTACGTCCTGATTCTGCATGACGAAGTTGGCCATAAGAGCGGCCGAAGATTGTTGTTGAGAGTTCTGCTGCTGCTGTATCAGAGGAGTTTGTTGCGACATCATAGGTATTTGCTGTGGTTGTCCTGTCATCACATTAGTACCGAGAACAGGAGGCATTTGGTTAGCTTTGAAGAGCATTGTCTGCGAAAGAAGATTCGTTCAATAGAAAGACATTTATCAGAACTCGTTCAGAATACTCACCAAGGCAGTTTGGGGGTCCACGATCCGCATCACGACCATCGACTGGAGCAAAGCGTAAGCCAGCTGTGGGTTCATCAGCAACATCTGACGGGCTTCCGATGGATTGTTCTGAATGCAGAGCTTCATTTGGCGCATCAATTCATACATTTGCTCCGGCGGTAGTGACGCTACGGTTTTTGTTATGATTTCTGGAGCCTCATCTGGATCGCAGTGGTCTCCATAGGGATTCTCCACTTGGGGCCCCTGAAGCAGCTGTTGCATTTCCATACGGGACTTCTCCGTACAAGCGTTGTCTACTCGAAGAGTTCGACCCCCAATTTCGTAGCCATTCAAATTTCGCATTGCACTGAGGGCTGTCTCTTGATCTTTGTACTCGCAGAATCCATAGCCCTTTGGTTTGCCGCTTTCCCGATCGAATACCAGTCTGAAAAAAGCAATTATCAATTCCAAGAATTTGTTAATGGGTGCCTAGACTTACTTTAACGATAATACTGGTCCCACTTCACTGAAGATTTCCTTAAGCTTCTCCTCAGTGGCTTCGTAGGGAATGTTACCCACTAGAAATATAAAAAAATAAAAGTTTAAATACGGAATAAACAAACTGTTGAAGATTTTAAGTGTTATTTACCGAACACCGATCGCATGGATTTATCCATGATACTTTGGTCTTGATTTTTATCACCCATTTTGTTGATATCGCGAGTATTTCCTTAATTTTTATAAAATATTAAAACAAATTTTTGTTCACAAAAAAGATGGGATGCTAGTGCTCAATTTATGAAACGTCAAAATGACCGCAACGCGAATAAATTTTTTTTTTTGACAGGCACAGGGATGTCCGTAAACTGTGAGTAGGCTATGTTTTTCGAAGTGAAATGTAATAGAAATGTTCTATTTAGGTGTTTCTGTGCCGTTTGACATGTCGCAACTTTTATTGTAGGATGGTGAAAAAGTTAGAGTGATGAGGTATTTGAGTAACGTGAGTGATTAATTGGCAGTTTTTTGGCTGTAATTCAAAGATCGTTAGGTGTCCATAGCTCCACTTGAAAAATACAACATAGGAGGAACAAATTTGGGCCAGTTGCACGTAATGTTCAACTGTTGTTAAAGATTCTTAAATTTTTAAAAGTCGATACATTTGAACGTCAGTTCAAGTTGAACCTCAATATACTTTACTTGTTATGTTCCTAGTTGTTTTTCCAAAAAATTATTCGTTAGTTGTCTTATATGAATTCAAGAAGTGCCCATTCTAATAAAATAAATTAAAAGCAGCTTCGTTCATGTTCTATGATTTACCTTAGATACTCATTAACTCATTACACTCTGAATATTGAAATTCTTTGCATATATCATTTGATTTGTAAATCACTCAAGCTAAAATTACGCTTTAAGAGTTTTCTCCAAACGACATTGCACCGAGGACTGAAGTCTCCATGAAGCAAAGTGTTTTTGTAAATAAACAATTTATTGGCATGCTTGTAGATTGTGATTTAGAAATGGTTTATTCCGGATTGGGCCTTATTATTTTCAAAAGCTCAAATCTATACAGGTCCTTAAGTATAACATAAAATACTCATTTGAACCTGGCAGCTCCTGTCGCCGTCAATAACATAGAATCCCCATTTTGTTCAGTTCACTCTACTACATTCTACATAACACACTCTACTACAAACCTACACCATCCACAAAAATTTTTAATCAATTAAAATAAACATGTCTACTTCACATCGGACGTCATTTTAATTGCAAAACTTTTTCAAATTTCTCCCAAATTTGTTAAAATTTTCCACTAAATCTTCGATAAATCAAAAATACAATATCCAAATTAAAGTTATTGCTAAATTCGATGTGAAAATGTGATCGATTAAAGTGGAAAATTTCTTTGTGAAAATCGTGAGTGTGAATTTTTTTCTTCTTTCTATGTCATTGAACGAACGAACTAAACGACGACGACGACGTCGTCTCCATTCCATTTTCCATATAAACGAGAACGACAACGACGACTTTTGTGTGGTGCCCTGGTGCCTCTGCCTCTGCCTGGTTCGACTCGAATCGAATCGAATACGACTTGGACGGACGTTAAAATCGAAAGAAGGAAAAAAGTTTCTTCTCTTTTCGTTTTCTGTGTGCTTTTTGCTTTTTAATCGATGATGATCATCATTCTCTACCGAGGGCGAAAAATTCCTTCCTTTTTATGTTTCTGGTGTTTTTTTTTTCTTCGAAATAATTTTCTGTATTGAGAAGTTTCATTTTTCGAATCTGGTTGCTAAAATTGTTGTGTTCTTCTCAGGCATTTATTCAATTTCAACCAACATTTACAACTCCAATTCAACTCAGTCATCAGCCCAACGACGATAAGTGGACAAAGCTGAAGATAAAGATAAAGACTCGTTGAACTCTCCCCTAACTCGCCTAACCAGATCACCGTTCACCACCCTGACCACCGTCGTCGATGAGCTGTGTGAAAACTTCTGGAGATAATTCGGTTGCGCTTAGTGCTCCTCGACCTCGATAAAAATCAATAAACCGCAATAAAACACGAACCCCCATATCAGTGATAACTCATAAGTCATAACCCGTAGCTCTCTAGAGTCACAAAGAACTTTCAAGACAAAAATATGACTTCACTTCGGAGCAGAGGAGTAAATTTAATATTTACGCTCGGGTCTTCCTCTTCGTCGTCGAGGAGAACAACGTAAGTGAATTTGTGAATTTGTTTTTTGTTCCTTCCTCTGTTCTTGTTTTGTTTTTTTTTTTTTTTTTTGTTTTTTCTTTTGTGTGTTCATGTTTATCCAAGGTAAATGACTTTTTGAAAAGCAATAAGCAAAGCAAGGCAATTGCCTGCGATTATTCGGGGGTTAATGATTGACTCTGAGCCCCGTCTGAGTCTGTAAGGCCGCTCTCGTGTTGCTCCTGCTTCTTTTGATTGATTAATCTTTTCTTGTTTCTTTTTTTTGTTGTTGCTGTTGTGCATTTCGTGCATGGGGATGGATGGAAGGAAGGAAGGAAGAATGCACTGGAAGAACACATTGCCTGCTCTTAGCAGGTGGAAAATAGATGTATTCATTGGGTGATGCTTGTGATTGTGAGTGCTTGTAGCTCGTACTTGTACTCGTGCTCGGTGCTCGGTAATTTTGCAGTATCGAATCGAATCGAGTCGAGTAGATGTCGCCATCGCCATTGCCTTCCCCATCATTGCATTCACTTCACGTGTGTAGAATTGTAGAGTTTTTTGTGTAGTATCTGTATTCGCAGCAGTGTTTTTGTATTGCTGCTGATAAGAAAAAGAGAAGAAGCAAGAAAAAAAAAACGAAAACAAAAGCCAAATAGTCAGAGGTCTACTGACTTGCTCATGGAAATGTGCGGCCGATCCATGTGTAGACATAATAAAACTTGACATACAGACGACGACAACGACGGAATCGTCGTCGGTCGTATGGAGATGTAGAGTGTGTTGTCATTATATTGACCTCCATCTCGAGTTTTGTAACCAGTTTTTTTTTTTTGTTTTTTTTTTTAATGGAATGAAGATAGGGATATGTTTTTGTTTCTGTGTGTGAGGAGCAGAAGAGAGAGAGAGCTTTTTTTTTAGCCACTCGCAAACTTGGTTTATTATCCCCTAAGTCTAAGAATTCCAATAAGAATTTTGAAAATAAAGCGAACAACTGAGTTCCTCATACTTGCTCTTATGGTTCAATTGACTTGGAGTTTTAGGGATCAATGATTAGGGTGCATTTAGTTGTCTAATTTACATAGGTATATAGAGCAAATAAAATAATATTTTGTAATACTTATTGAATGCACAAGTTCCTCATTAGAAATACGAGTATGTACATTATGTATGTATTAGGTTTTTTTTTATTTTTTAGAAGATAAAAAAAGTGAAAGCAAATAAAACTTTTTAGTATGGTTTTTACAAACAAGTTTCGCCAGACACGGTATTTGGACTCATCATAAGGTGTTTAAGTCTCCTATAATCTAATCTATCCATTAATTTTAAAACAATGTGTACATACATTTGTATTTCAAACCTTATGGAAATATTCTTGTGACTTCATACCTAGATCCAAATTATTTATAGATTTTTTTTTAGTTCTTTTTTTAATTTTAATTTAAATAATATTCTTAGATATACATATGTACATAATATAGGCACTCTCGGACCAATTCACAAAGATTATCTGAGAGGCCAAGTCCATAGTTCAAATATTTTTTAGATGTGGCCTTGCAGTAGGAATGTTTTGATTGCATTAGTTTGAGACAGGCATTAAATGAACACAAGGAAAATACATAAAATAATTGTATATCAATGCAATACGAAAATGACCTGATTAAAAATTGTTTTTAAAAAATATTAGTATTGTTAATCAGAACCTAAATGCATATAGATATGATAACGATAAACTCATTCCATCCCTGACATTACTCGCACATTGAATGGTTGAGTGTTATAAATCACTAGGCCCTGGTTCTCTACGAGATGTAACGCCACCTTATTTATTTTTTTATTGTTGGAAAGTGAAATTAAAAGTTTCTTCTGATTTGGTTTTTTCTCTTGAAACTTTTTGTTTTCAAAAAAGTCAATAATTTATGTGTATTAATGTTGATCGAGGCCAGGATCCCGAAAAACAAAATTCACATCTCCCAAACTCAAAGTACACGTTTAAAATGATTATATCTAAAGTGGGCCTAACGAATTAAACTAATTTACGATACGGAAATTTGTATGTTCCTTAAACCACTACGAATCGCAAAAATGTTCTTTTAGTGGGTGATAGGGCGTATCCAAAAGACTACTAATCAGAAAGGGGAAAATTCATTATACCTACTTCTTTAAATGATAATATTAAGACCATTACAAATAAATGTACATAGATGTTTTTAATCTAATTTTCTCTTTTTTTAATGGTTGAGTTTAACATTTCAAATTTTGAAATTTTCACAAAACAGTGGCGTTTTTTTGGTGTTTTCATAATTTCGGATTTTATCACTTTGTTCAACTCCCGTTTATTGTTCATTTGTAAACAATATTACTGTCTTGTACTCTTTTAAAGTGAGGCTTTCTGTATGAAACTATTTTTGAAATGGTAACGTCTTACACGATAGGCCTAATGAGCATTTAGCTTTATATATTTTATATATGGTTTATGTTTATTATTTATTTGTTTTATCTCATCCATTCATAAAGATTTTTCTGGCGAAAAAGTCGTTGGTGTTCCCTATCGGGACATATTGCCTCAACAAGAACGTTGTTAATGATTTTATATCCGAACAAAAATCAAATCAAAAAAATTCTACAGAAAGAAAAACACATGACATTTAATTAAGTTTAAAAGTATTTATGTAATTGATTTTTCCTACAACATTCGTTAAGCCTTGTAAGTTCGTTTTGTATACCGGCAGCTTATGATTTTATTCGTATGATTTGTAGAAGTCTTTAAAATCGAATTGTGGAACTGGCAAAACAAATTAGATTTCTAGAACCTAGTAATTAAACGATAGGAAAAAAAGTAATCATGCAACATCTTTTACTTTCTTCTAGGTACATTTGCTAATTAAAAACAAAAAAACATTGTGATGGAGAAGATCTGACCGTGGCTTGAGTCTTCCACGTCGTCGAAGGGAATTTAAATATTTTATTTTTGCAACTAATCGCATGCAAACTATAGAAAATCTGGCAATTTGAGGTGTTCAAGTAACAGAAATTTATCCTGAAGTCTAAATAGTCTGATACTTAATACACCTAAAGGATTCCAATTTCATAAAGGTTTTTTCCATACGACATAAATAAAAAAAAAAATCAAACAAAATGGGTGGAAACGTACAATGTCCCGTTTGTACACTTTTCCTGCTGCCAGGCATGAATTTGTCAGACCATCTGGAAACCCATCCAAAAGAACAGGTCATAAAAGCCCTCGTTCAAATGAGTCTTAAAACAGAGACATCTGAATCGACGGCAACGCCAGACTCACCTAAAAAAGCCAACAAAAGTTCTTTCTCAGAGGCTGATGAAACTTCTCATCTGGCAACCGAAGATGAGAGAACTTCTCCGATATCGGAGATAAGTGGCAGTGTAAGCGACTGTGCAACTAGTTTGCACGAACCAGCAACTACAAAACGAACTGAAAAGGAAAGCAATAATACGTTGTTCCAAAATTCGACACCTTCGAATATGTTAAACAGACAAGGTGGGTATATATTTGAGAATAACAGCAGTAGCAGTAACAGCAGCAGCAATACTTTCTTTGGACCACCGACTCCATACTATCATCATCAACAACAACAACAACAACAGCAACAAAGTAATCATCATCAGCAACTGCAGCAGCAGCAGCTTCATCAACAAAATATCAATCATCAACAACATGTAAATCATAACTATCAACCTTATCATGGTCTACCACACGGTGGGAATAATAATTTCACCGGCCACGGACCAACACATCCTCCAATGCGAGTAAGTTCGATTAAATACGATAACTTTCTTCCCGATGATAAGTACTTTGTTTCTCATTTCAGCTCTTCTCCTATCAACCAACACCCAAGCCATTGCAACCACCACCTGCGTATGGCGCCGCCATAAGTCAACTTCGATCTCAAAATAGCCAAAATTTAATGTCAAACACAGCCCATCGGCCGTTGTATTCCCCAGGAAACTACACTCTTTCGCCAACGGCGTCAATATCAGCTTCTACTTCATCAACCCCATCACGTCTGCCTCCTCCACTTCCGCCACCACCTCTCAACCAGCGTTACCAGTCGAACTTCGAAAATATGGATGCATCGTTCACTGACACAGATGATACAAGTGAAATATCTCCAAGGCGAACTTCGATGACTCCTCCAATCAGACCTCCTCCCCAATTATATCGTTCGCCTCAATCTTCATCGAATGCCCCATTCAGCAGGCAGTCAAGCTCCCCCTACTCAGTTATGTCTGGCTCACCATCCGTATTGCGATTTGCCGAATCGCCTGTCACAGCACACTACCTAGAACGAGAAAATGGTGATTTCATTGTTCAAGAAACACCCAAGCATGTCGTGGAGTGTGTAGAAAAAGACGATGGAGAATTTTCTGTGATCGAGCGAGTGTATCATATGCCACCGAGTGTTGTTCAAATAAATGAAGACGAAGAAGACGAATTGTCCGAACAGGGACAAACCAGCGAAGATGTTAAATTGCTTGAGGACGATCGTCAGAACGAATCTTGGCAAAGTGGAGAGTCGTCAGATCAAGGACAATCGCCAGAGGCAGCAGAAAAACCGCAGAAGAAATCTAGTATAACCGTACTCAGTGATGTACAATTAGACTTAAGTGAATATCTAGACCTAGTGGGTAATATCATAGCTTCTGGAAAAGTTGCAAAAAATCGATCAGAATTGATAAAAGTCGAAAAATTCGAACCGGAAGAAGTCAAAGAAGAAGACACAATATGTTTGGATGACGATGATAATGAAAGTACTTCTGCTTCAATGAGCGCCAATCAGAAATTTAAAGAGACGGAAAAACACAATCTCCAATCTTGTACTGAGCCACCATCCTATTGCCCTCAGGCCTTACCATCGGCATTTTCGAACACTGATTCTTGTGCATCGACACCTTCAGTGGCTCCAATGACTACAAGTGTTATTCGACTAGCGGCAACTAGCAATACGAAAACCACGTCACTCGCACCAGCCTCTAGCAACATTGAGGAATCCATTCACGAAGAATCCTCTGACACATCAACAACGACAAAAAAAGTTTTGGAGCAAATGGAAGTAAGTAATGTTGAGGAAGAAAAGCCTACAACTAGCCTTAAAATAGAAATAGAATCAACAAGCAATAGCAAATCATCTTCAATGGATGTGGAATTGGTTGGAACCAGCACATCTACAAAAAAGACTGAGGAAGCAGTTACAGCAACAAATTTAGAAAATGAAACACCCCCAGCTCCAGTAGATGGCATTTCTACGCACCCCAGAGACGAAACACCGGACAAAGCTGAAAACAGAGAAGTGAATCTACCATCAACTTCGTCTAATCAGACATTGAAGCGTCCCATAAAGAAGGGCCCTAAAAAGCTTATTATTAAGCCAAAAAATAGAGATACTAGTACATCATCCCAAGCAAATACAGAAAAGACGGCAGCTTCAATTAGTGATCCCGCGCCGCCAATTCAGATGCCAATGCCAATACCATCTACCTCGACTGTAGCTTCCATTGTGCAAGAAAAACCACAACAGCAGCAATCGCAACCGCAAGAGCAACAACAACAACAGCAAAAAGAAGAAATGCCTACAGAAGATTCGACGCCTCGAGATGAACTGAATAATAGTATTAAGATTGAAAGTGTCTCTTCTGTAACATCAGATCCAATTCTCTTGAGGCCTTTGCTCGCCGACGCCGATGAGAAACTTCCACCTGAAGATGATGCACAACCCCAACCATCAACATCGAGTTCAATAATTTCAGATGAAAAACGAGATATAGATGATTATGATTTAGAAGGGGAGAAACCCACCGCCGATTTAACAGCATTACTTGATGAGTGTCTGAAGAAAGAGGAAGAAGAAGACCATCCTATGCATTCGATCTTCGGAATGGACATCAGAGCTACCGAGGAGACTCTAAACAACGCACTGACTCCACCACCACCGACCCCAGAGTTCCCATCTTCTTCTTTGTTTGCAAAGCCGTTGACAGCAACGACGTCTGAGAACTTATCAATTTCTGAATCCATGCTCCTCGACGGCAGTAATTTGCATGAACCAGACGATCACCATCTGCACCAACACCAACAGCAAGAACACCAGCAAACTAGTTCAAACTTTGTGGAGTATCCGTTTAGTTTCCTTTACGGGGGCGAGGCAAATCACCAAGACGAAGAGGACAAACATAATATTCCCGCACCAATTTATTGCACAGAGGACTTCAACAAATACAGTGTTAGTACAAGCGGAGGCAACAGTGCAAGTTGCACATGGTATCAGTCACAAAGCAGTGAAAATGATTTCGAGATGGATGGTAAGGGAAGCTACTTAGATTTGGATTCGTGCAAGCGAAGCACCTCGTTTGCCGCTGCCACCGAGGGTAGTATGCCAACATCAGATGCACTCAATATAAGAACTGATGAAAAGATGCCTGCAAAGGGAGAGATCTCAGAGCAAGAGAGCAACTGTGGTGTGGAAAATTCATGGAGCCAACCGGTAAGTTTAGATTTTCCCAAGTTAATTTGTGTATCGGCTTTAATCATTTGTATATATTTTTTCAAGCTCTACAATGAGTTTGCTGTTCGTTTCCCAAACCCCTACCAGAATTTCATGTCAAACCACGAGAGCTGGAGCCAAGATCATTACTTCCGCCCACAGGATTTGAGTTCTTCTGTAGAAACAAAAAAGTAGTTTTATTATATCGACGTTTCATGAGCATTTAATTGCAATTTTCTCTTTTAGTTTCCCTTTGCGATCAGCGGAAGAGCCTTCGGCAGTTATTGATGCACTACCATCTACTTCAAAGCGGAAGAGCAAAGAAACGATAGCAAAATTGCCGCGCAAGAAGAACTTCCAGTGCACCCACTGCAACACACACTTTCCACTACTTAAAGAGAAGAACGCACATATGATAAAACAACACGGTTATAAGCGTGTTAACCGGCGACTGATTCGTGACCCACCGACGTCAACCGTAACTACAGCAACTCTGAATGCAATTGACCCCGCTGGAGCTAGTTCCTTGCTGCTGGGTTTGGATGGGAATGTACCATCATCCCTACCAGTTGGCGATGACGAAGACTCCAAAGCGGCGATTGTTAAAATCGAACAGGAAAACCAAGATTGCAAGAACAAGAATGTGTCCAACTTGGCGATAAGTAGCAAAAAAGTTTCTTCTTCTACGGCGACAAACAGTGGAACAAGCGCATCACGCACTAAATACGATTCAATGAGAGCCCGAGATAACAGAATGCTTATCAACTTCAATTTGAGCGCGCTAAATGTAAAAAATGAAGGCGAAGTGCACAACTATTACTTGGAGTCCAAATCGTCATTTTGTTGCTTCGTTTGCAAGCGGGACTTCCTTACTGTTAAGCTGTTTGACGAGCATTTAGTTGAACATCCCGCCGAATGTTTTACATGCCACAAAAAGTTCACTAGATGGAAAAACTTTATGGTTCATTTGAAGCGTCATCTGGGCTGGAAAGACTTTGCATGCACTTATTGCGAAAAGAAATTCGTTATACGTAGCGCTCTGGTGGAGCATATGCGGATGCATACCGGCCAGACACCACTCAAATGCAAGATCTGTGGAAAGAGCTTCAAGCGTTATTCGAACCTTACGCAGCATCGCAAGCGGCATGGCACCAAAATCAATCGTTCCAAAGAGTACGTTTGTTTTTGTGGTGAGGTTCTACCATCGAAGGCTCGCTTTATCTGGCATAAAGAGACACACGATCTAAAGCCAAAATGCTGTCCCTACTGCAGAGATAGATTTGTT
Source organism: Scaeva pyrastri (assembly GCA_905146935.1). Classification (NCBI taxonomy): domain Eukaryota; kingdom Metazoa; phylum Arthropoda; class Insecta; order Diptera; family Syrphidae; genus Scaeva; species Scaeva pyrastri. Next base: position 123,469,437 of record LR989927.1, on the reverse strand, counting down.
CATGCGAATAGCTTGAGACGTCACATACGACTAGCGCACTCTGATAAGTTCGATTACACCGAACCCATGGAGTGTCCCATGTGTAAGCAAATCTATGCCAAATCCAGCATCAAAGCTCACATGGCGACGCACTCAATAGATACGCAACACGAGTGCCTCATTTGCAGTAAGTCATTCAGTACGAAATGGAATTTAAAAATACACAATTGGGTACACGCTAATCGCACTACAAAACCCTTCAAATGTGAGCAGTGTGTTAAGGCGTTTGTGCGCGAGGTCGACTACAACAATCACATCAATTCGCACAAGCAAATCAAGCCATACACTTGCGAGCATTGCGGGTGTAAGTTTATCCGAAAATATAACTACATTCGACACAGGCGCGAACATCATGGAAACAAGAAGTTCACCTGTGATCTCTGCGGCAAGCTCTTCCACCGGCACTACTATCTGATCGAGCATCGGCGCATCCACACTGGCGAACGACCATTCCAGTGTACGATATGTGGCAAGAGTTCCACAACAAAGACTAACCACAATAAACATCTGAAGATTCATCATTCACGGGATCCGTTCACCTCGGAGGCGTAAAGTATTAAATATTTTATAAACCTTCTCCTATAATTAGTAGCATTAATATAAATTGTCTCTTACTACCTTTGGTATATTTTTAATCGATAAAATTTTTGTTTTTTTTTTTTTTTTTAATTTCAAATTTTTATTTTAAGTTTAATTTTTGAATTATTATTATTATTTTTTTTTTGTTTTTATTATATCAAGGTATTTTTCTCCTACTTCAGTGCAATCATTGTTATTAGTAATTTTTTTGAATTAGATTTGTTTAACATTAAGTGACACAGAGATATGGTCAGAATAAGAACTGTGAGTGAGATTGTAAAAAAATGGGTGGTGTTTGAATATTTTTTTTGGTTTAAAGTTTTTTGTTTTTGTCTTGTAAAGTCTGAGAAAAGTGTTTCCAAAAAATAAATGGTGTCTCAAGAACAACTTGCGCGATTTCTTTAGAAGCTTTCCGATGATTTAGTATTGATTGATACTTTGATGTTCCTTTTTGTTTTGAATAATCGTACGCTAGGTGTACAGTGGAAAAATTCTTCCTTACGTTTTTAATTAGAAATCCCAACATTCGACACCCATGGACAAAAAGACAATAGATATTGTTAAGTAAGAGAAAAAAAAATAGATTTCTTACAAATAATAGAAAACTTAAATGAATGAAAGTCTCGCTTGGTTAATTTTATATATCATCACTAGATTCTAAATGATTCCAAAAGACCTTCACACACTGAAACACGAAAGCTGAAAGAGAAACAATATGTTTGTTATTATTTGAGGAACACAAAAAAATCTAACAGAACATATTTCGATTCGGAAGTGCATTTTTTGTGGAATTTAGTTAAATTTTCCTCCGATTTCCCTCGACTCAATTTCAACGCAGAACAAAATGCGCCGACGCACGCTTTGGTGTGTTCTTTTCGTTGATACACCTCGAAAGCAATTTAAACCTCCGACAGACAAAGCATGAATTTCGTATGTTTACTCCTTTACTGCAACATTTTCGTTTCTAAACATCACGTTGTCGTTTTAATAAAAGCTTTTCATCAGGGTTGAATAGTACATGAAAGAATATTAAGTTCCACACATTCCTTTACCTGTTAAGAGAATAATTTTAGATAATATAAGTGGGAAATAAAAACAATATGAATCAATAAGAACAACAGTAAACAACAACTATACAAGAAAAAAGACTTCTATTAAAGTAACATTTGAATTTTGATCTAGGAATGCTGTTCCAGTGAATCGAAAATGCTCTCTAACTTATATAGATTGAAATTCCTTAAAGTATTAGAACAGAAAGGAGAAATGAGTATGATCTTTTTATGAGAAAAATTCGTTAGTCCAGTTCGTTTTTTTCGACTGAATGTACTCGTATGTAGCAAGAGGATTTATTTTATTTTCTTTAATTGAAACCATAGTCTGTTGTGAACTGTACCATCAACGTGTGGTGAAAATGTTCCATCTTTGTTTTTTCACATATTTTCCACTTTCCATCGATCAATGGCAAACAAAATTTCTAAATGTCAAATGTTATTTGAAAACTTGTTTTGAGAAAACAAAATTGTGCATTTTCCAAAAACGATCACGAAGTAGATTTGAAATATTTTTTCAACTGATATGTATATAAAGTAATCCACAACACGGATGGCAGTAACTTTCAAAATTCAAAAAAAACTTTGCAACAATAATTTTCGTTCAGAACTTTACAAGATAAAAATATTAAAACATGTATTTTTGATATCTATAAATAATAAAAGAACAAATTACAAAAAGAAACAAAAAAATGAAACCAATATAATAAATCATAAATGTGTGTATGTGTGTTTTAATAGTTTTTAAAGAAATAATTCTCATACTCAAAAGTATTAACGAATTGAATACAAAACAAACAAACAATTTAAGGAAACCATTTATCATTACTATACAAAAGTAGATAACATGAATTTAAATGAAATTAAAAAAAAAAAAACTAAAAATAAAAAAATCATATTTTAAATAAACTAGATTTAAGAGTTAATAATAATAATAATAAAAAAGGAAATCAAATTTTACAAAATTAATTCTTAATAAGTGTGTGCAAGTTCAATTCTAGCCAAATTATAAAATAAAAGTTTTATCATAAAATTTTAGAACTAACAAAAAAAAAACAATCTTTTCATCTGTTTACTTTCTCTTAATTTCTTTTCCTGATGTTTTTTTTAACTATTAAATAATCTTGAAAGAAGAATGACTCGCCTTCTCGTGAGCCGCGGTCCTAGCAAAAAAAAGAAAACATTTTTTGCAACAAATGCGATGTAGAACTGATTATACCAAAAATCTAAGTGAATTAAAGCACTGCCATATCAAGTGGCCGACTGGTACAAGCAACAAATGAATAAAATTAACAAAAAAAAAAAAATACATCAAACCTGAATGAAAACACACTAATTTAATAATAAAACAAAAGATTCTATTCTCAATTGTGAAGAAGGAACAACGCAATATTCTGTGCCTAACTAAATTCATTCATTAAAACCATATGAAGTTGTTTTTTGTTTAACAAAATAATTTAGCTGTATTTAAAATTTAAAACAAATAAACTTACTTAGTTTTTCTAATTAATTTTCTTTGTTTTCTTTTTTTTAATTTAAGTTTTCTTTTAAGCTTTGTTATTTATCATTTAAGATTATCAAAATTTTGTTAAATCTTATTAAGTTAATCCAAACAAAAATAAATAATTCATAGGCTTAAGACAAACAAGTAATAATAAAAAAATATGAAGATGAGAAAAAAAAAATTAATAAAAAAAATAACAAATCCTCAAATTCAATCAATTTTCGTAAAGTCTGTTAGTTCATATTATTGTAAGAATACATCATCATAATATTATTTTAAACACATTATAATACAATTATTTTAATTCTAGAATACAAAGTAATATTAATTGAATAAAGAAAAAAGAAAAAAAAAAAAGGAGAACACAAAAATGAGATCATTTTTACACACGTTCTAACAAAAAATATAGCATTAACTATGGAAAAGTACATCTTTTTACTCTTAAAAATATTGAATTATTTTAGCTATCATATTGTAATAGAATTATTATTTAATGGTTAAAACAAAATGAGAACTAGTTTTATTTTAATGGAAATTGATAGAGCATAAATAAATTAATAAAACTATTATTTATATATAACAAATAAAAACAAACAGAAAAAGAAAAATGAATTCAAGAAATTACCATACAAATTCTGGTTTCATTTATGTTTTTTTTCAGGAAATTTGCTTCCCTTTTAATCTAGCTCCTAGTACATATGCTGTTGGCTTAGCTTCTTGGTTGCTAAGTTCATCACTGCGGGCTGCTAGGCTACAGGGACATTTCATACAATATTCCAACATTGCCTGATCGCTACCTGTCCTATAAGGAAAACCAACATCAGATAGCATGATTTTACCAACTTCAAGGCACCGAAACACATTTGGCCAATTCAGAATCTTGATTTCTCGAAGAAGGTTTTATATTAGCTCCTTAATTGGTGTGTAAACACGGCTTGGCGTATTCTCAAGTGATTTTTGCAAAAGGTATGTAGACAAAGAAGTAAAAGAAAAACCTTGACTCGACTCTTCTTTTATAATGGTCCAAGTGGTCTGGGGCACACCGACATTAATAGTATTGCACTCTTCGGAAGACTCTCCAATTGTTCATTTATTGTTTTCATTTGAGTTGAAAGAAAGTCTTAATTTTCATGTTGTTACCAATGATCTTAGTTTGTGTTCCTTTGTTTTTGACAACAACCTTAATTATCCGGAGGACTAAATAAAATGGAAATAGATGCTGGTAATATTAAAAAAATAAGACACAAATTTACGGGTGGATGTTGTGATTTCAATTATCATTAACGATTTTTCTAATAGCTTTTTCACTAACCTACTTACTTTATTGTGTTTTTGCTCATCAGTCATCATATTAAATTCTTACCAGTTTAACAATATTTTTTTTATTTTTGAAGATTATTTGGTTATTTTGTCTGTGAAATAATGCGAAGCAGCTAATTCCATGACTAACATTTCGTTTTCTTTATTCTTTCCTCCATCATTTTTAAATATTACTCAAGAATCCTTAAACTTTGTGTTTTTTTCATTGTTCCAAATTTCCATCGATCTCAAAAACATGTCCAACTAATTTTCAAGAAAATCAAAACCCTTTTTTCATGTCATTAATTCGCAAACCTTCCACTTTAGACAAACATTAGATTCGAAAAGTCATAATAAAGGTCTATCTAACATTAAAAGGTATTTTTAGTAGGAGCTTTTTCGATTTGAAAGAGAAAGTCAACAAATCTTGGGACTTGTTGACTTGTGTAATAAATGAAATTAACCTTTCGATCGATTTCAATTTCATTTCAAGTGAAAGTGAAATGTAATACCGTGCTGATTTATCTTTTAACTTGTGTATGAGATTATGTTGTCGCATGGGGGGATTTTTTTTATTATAAAACAGAATCAATAAAGGTCAGTTCATTTTTATGTTGTAATGGAATAAAATTAGCTCTGTGATAGGTATTTACTATTTATTAATGCCATTATGTACAGAACATGCTCCACATATTTGATAATAGGGGTCGATTTTTGTTATAGACCTGAGAACATAGAAGACAAAAGAGAGAAGTTTTAACATGTTCAAATAGTGAAAAACAAATCCCTTGCATTTAAGAAAGTTTCAATCGGTCTGTTTAACATTAAGATTTTAAAGATTTGAGTCCAGGGTCAAAAATATCACATTAATGAAGTGTCCTGAAGAATTGAAGGCTTATTTGTTTTGTTGAGACTTTTATGAACGGGTCTTAAGTCTAAAATCCTTAATTGATAAAAAAATAATAAATAAATGCATACTTTTTCGAACTTTGTCTATTTATAAATTATATTTGACTTTAATATTTATTTATTTAGTATTTTATTACACATTTAAGTTTTTTTCTTTTCTTTGTTTTCTCTCTTACGTTACATAATATTTTACATTGAAATATTTTATTAGTTAAATTGTATTCAATTATACTCGAATAATCTAATCATAATTTCAAGAAGTTTTTGCCCTCAAATTAATTTTTAAGTGGTATATTTTTTTTCCTTTTATCTATGTAACAAAATATATTTTTCAACCTAACCTGGCTATGCGCATTACACGAACTAAAAATACAAATTAAAAATAAGTCGAACAATTTTTTTTAACAAATAAAACAGATTAAAAATAATTGAATGCTTCACAAAAAATACACATTACTCAAAGGACTTTTATAATTTGCTGCTATGCCTGGGAAAATTAAATTTTAGTAGCTTAATTTTACATAATAGCACTTCTGTATTTAATTTAATTTTCTTATTCTTTTTCTTTTTGATTATTTTAAAGAACTAAAAGATGTGAAATATTTTTTTTTTATTAGATTGGATTTACTCTAAAGAACGGTCAAAGCCAATGTATTTATTGAGAATCAATAAAATTAATATTTTGTTTTTTTTTTTTTTGTTATTTGCAAACACGTTTCATTAAAGTTAACATTTATAAAATTAGTCGGTGATCTTTAGTCAGCAATTGCTGTATATGGTAGACTGCTGTGTTTTGGTTTAGTTTTATTAATAAACACTTTGATGGCTCCATTGAAATCAGCACTGACCAGAACATAGCCACAACCTTTCTTTCGTTGTTCAACCAAAGGATCGGGTTGATTATTTTGTGTCTAAAAACATAAACATATAAATTTAAGTATGTATTTAGTTAGTCGATAATATATTCAAAGTCAATAAACCTTTTCGTATGAAATCTCGTCGGGTTCTGGTTTAATAATTGCCTCTGGATGAGGTGCAAAGATTGCACAATTTACGGTTGCATTGTGTGCTTTAATGCCCTCCCAAAAGTCACTGCGATCTCGTCGAACCTGTAAGCCAATGACACATTAAGTTGAAGGAGAATATAACGATACAAAATTAATTGCTATACGCACCGAACTGAGTTTTGAGTAATCGTGGTTTGTTTTCCAAATGTAAATGCACTGGTTTTCTGAGCCGGCCACAATATATTTGCCATCATGGCTGAAAGATGCTTTGATTTGGGACGAAACATTTACATAGCCCTTGTATTTGCAGCTCAAATTAAGATCACGCAAATCATACAACCGCACTCGACTGTCATTTGAAGTAACCAAGATCTTATCTTCGCCTGGCATAGGCTCAATACCGCTAATCTTTCTCCCTATACGATTCTTACCGCGAGTTGATCGCACATGGATCTGGGTGTGGTACTTCAACTGATCGGTGTTGTAGAAAATGCATCGGCCATCGTAGGATCCCACTACCGCGAATTGTCCATTTTGACAGAAATTTGCAGCTGTGATCAACTTCGTTTGTCCATCCACTTCATTCCAGAGGGCGACTTTCTTGTCAGGAATATTCCATAGTCGAAGTTTTCCATCCAAACTGCCACTTAAAAAGTAACGATCATCACGGGGATGAAAGGCGATCGCCGTTACAAAATCAATGTGCTGGAAGCAACAGAGGCACTCTTTGCGTGAGATGTGCCACAAACGAACTGTTTTATCCATGGAACTTGATAAAATGAAATAATTCTTTGACCAAGAGACATCCAGAAGATCAGAAGTGTGCCCGTTGTAAGAGCAAAATGCTTTTGGCATAAAAGGCCCAGTGCATTTTTCAGCGGCTGTGGCCATTGCAATGGCTTCCTCAGCCGAATGTTGTGATACCAGAGACTCTTGAGACGGAGTAGGTGAAGATTTTTGATCTGCATTGTATTTCGTTCGCATATCCTTATTTAATAAGAAAAATAATTAAAAAATGATGGTATGATTTTGGATTGCAAATCACAGAAAGAGACTAGTTTTCTTACTTGAAAAAAGGGGTAAGCGTCCTTAAGTACCCAAATGCGAAGCACCTTGTCCTGACCAGCAGTTGCTAAAAGGCGCCCACAGGAGCTAAATTTCATGCACCAAACGGCACCGGTATGTTCTCCAGACAAATCCTAAACAAAAATCATGAATGAATGGTTAAAGGTATTTTTACGTATACATATATGGATCAGTCATTCCCACCTGAACGTGCTGCAATTTCGTAAACTCATACGGACCCTTATTCGTACTAGATGCCTTTATCTTAATATTTATCTCAGGGTTCATGACATCTTCGATATCGGCCACATCCTCTTTGTGACGAGCATGAGACACCTCCGAGGCAAGTGACTTTGCCTTGTCGACAGTCTTACGCATAGTTGACCCAAAGAACCGCTTGATCTTGGCAGTTTTCTTTTTCAATCGATTACCATCCTCTGTTTCGCATTCTTCCTCATCAGGGGCCACTTCACTGCTTGCCGGGATACCAATAACACTCTCTTCGTCTGATTCTTTCTGCATCACCTCCAGATGGCTGGTTAGTTTTAGAATGTGCAATGATAGCGGATTCCAGCCTTCAGGGACGGGTGGTGGTTTTACTGAGGATAAAGGCATATTCTCTCCTGTATCCAAATTTTTTACAGGAACTTGTTCCAGGATTTCAAAATCTGTTAATTGTTTACCAGAGTCTGTGCGAGTACGGACATAGATGTTCATTTGCTTTAAAACATCCTCATCACCGGCTGACTTGCGACGTTCCTTTTCGCTGCTAGATCTATAGATGAGTGATGGATATCTGTGTACGTAAAAGAGGGGACTTTGGTTAGAAACATTCAATATTCTATTTTGCTAATCGAAACTAACTAAAACATTAAAAAAAAATAAAAAAACTAGCATAGAATTTTGAGTCTAAACGAAAGCCAATGCCATCAAGTTGTTCACAATTAAAATCAAATCCAACGCCTGCAAATTTTGAATACACTAATAACAATAAGTTATAGAACTAAAGGCCCAAAAGAAAATAATATGCACAAAAGAAACCAACTTGTTTCGCAGAGTCCGAGGAACACGTATTCGAACGACTTGGTAAAAAACGAATAAGTCGAAAGACCTGCAATTATTGAAAGAAGGTTTTAGTCTTTTCGATTGAAGCCAATACAAAAATAAGCTTTTAGCAACTACAACTATTTTTCTTTTTTTTTTTTTTAATTAAAGAGGTTTTGTCCAATTAACCTGAAAGTAGATTTCTCGCGGTGAGTGTTAGTTTGAGACTGAACATTTTGAATGCAGGCAAAACAGAAGGAACTACCACTTTTATGAGATTAGATATGAAACAAATTTTCAAATGGAAGAAAAAAGTTTGAATGAATCAAAAATGCAGAACGAAGAACCCGAGATAAGATTACGGTTTTAGTCGATTACATACATTTGAAAGGAGGGCATTATCATGAAAAAGTTATAATAAAGTTTATTATAATTGCATAGTTTTTTACAAAAAGGGAATCAGGACAGTTAACGAGTTCAAACAAAAAGATTAAAAACCTGAAATCAATCACATATGTACATAAATCTGAAGTCGAACTAAAAAAAGAAATATACAGCGCAATGTATAAGGATAGCAGAACAAGGTACAGTTCCGCTAGTTCACATGAGCCAAGAGGAACCAGCATATTTTACGGTAGATTACAAAAGTGAGACAGACCCTGTTTTCGATGAAGAATTAACATAATTGAGAATGTCAGAAATTTTGTAAAATTGATAATATCATCGTTATGCAATCAGATGAAGGATATTTCAACATAAAGGCTCGGAATTTTTCTTGTCACGAATTACAAAATTCACCCACAGAAAGGGTGAGAGTTGTAACCTTAGTTCTTAGTAGAGAATTCATTCACTACTTGTTTGGTACAATTTGTTATCTTTATCAGCACCAACGCAGTATTTCTTTTAAGAAACTACACAATTTGAATAAAACCGACCATCGAATTTCCAAATCAGCTGAAACGATAAATTTGTTCTTGCTTTTGAAATAATAGACTGCAACATAGAAGAGAAGAAAACACATAGTCACTTAATACAACTTTAGATTCTTACCTTGTTGCACTTCCTAAACTGTTCGATCCAGTTCCAGCTAGTTTAGCTCTAGGAAGATTTTCCATTAAAATCTTTTCAATTCTATCGATTTCCTCTTGTGTCGGTCCTTCAGCTTTGTTTGATGCCTCATCACGCGGCTTCACAACATATCCACCCTGAGTAGCTTTATAGAGATTCAGTCCTTGACTAGGATCAATAGAGCTATTCCGTGGCAGGGCATGAAACGACAATTTCATAAAATATTTAGAACTAAACGAATAATTAACTGATTACGCGCATAACACAATACTCACAAGTACCTCACACGACCAGGCGCTGAATTACTCTTAGCACTGTTCGACGGAGAGGGCTTCGAATAAACTGACGTTGAACTATTGCCCAACGAGTGCGAAATTCTATTTATTGTACCACCAACGGCAGTCGTTGTGACGGGACGGCTATTGCTCGCCGCTGTTGTTATCGATGAGTTCTCGTTCCAAGAATTCTCAATTGCTTTGACTATGTCTTCGCGTAGCTTTTGAACGTCTTTGACGCTCTTTATCGATATTGTGTCGTCGTCATCATCCGCTGGCGGCAAACGAAGTCCTTCGTTCATATTAAATTGTTCCGAAGAGCTTGAGGAAATCTTTCTCGATTTCTTCTTCCGCCGGGGTGGAGCAATCGGACCACTGGATGTAATACTGTCAGTTGTTTTCGAGTGAGCCAATTTGGTGCTGGCAATAACATCGGGTTCCTGGAGGATGATTTTATTTGTTTGCGGTTGTTCCGGTTCCATCGCAATTTGTCCTTGTCGCTTCTCCTTTACCAGTCCACTACTCACCAGCGACTTTGTGTCGTTATCACTACGACTGGAAGCAGTATGCGTGTCCGGTGTTGTTGACTGCGAATTGGTCGCACTCGCTGTCAACGATGGAATAGGATTTTGTGCTTGCTGCGAGTTAGAGGAAATGGAGTTTTGTATCGATTCGCGATCTATACTAATTGCTGCGAACGATATGAATATGAGGACCGATAAGTTTATTGTTTATCACATGTAAATTAATATGTGCATAATATGCATTACCCGAGGGATCAATGCTCCCAGCTAGAATTCTGCCCACCCGTCCCAAGGAAGTCATGCTTTGGATACTGATAGCATCGTTTTCAATAATGCGGAACGGATGGGTAGGACGGTTCGTAAATACACCCTCAGTGGAACTATTCTGTAGAATATAAAACACAACAAAATTGATAAGTGCAGTTGGGTGCAAGGAAAAAAAAAGTTGGATGAAGACAAAATAAATCAAATAAATTAAATTAAAATTAATAAATTAAGGGACAAAAGAGAAACATATAACAGTACCTGAGAATCAGGTGTCAGTGTATTTCCAGGATTCTCATCTTCATCATTTTGCATGCATTGTCGCAGTTCGCGAAAGCGTTGTCTACCATACTAAAATAAATATCCAATAAATGAAAAATAAAGAAGAGAAAGTGAGAAAATTTCGTGTTGGTTGTCAATATTGCTTTTTTTTAATTTTTTTTTTTTTAATTTTGATTTGGTCAAATGAATTTAGGAGAAAATCGAAACGTAGCTCATGCAACTTAACTACACATGCATTGTATTCGACATCACAGATGGTTGTTGCCCCAATTGAATGAACAGTGTGTCACACTTGATTAGATTTAATCGAATTGCCGGCGGCGGCTTCAGTATGTCATAGGCGATAAATACGAGTAGGGAAGGTTTCTACCATACATTACACTTTTGTTTACATAAGACAAGCGCATCGGTGCTTGCGATCTTCGCATGTACATTTATCGAGGCCCCATGTTGAGTCAATGGATTATTATCATATAGTTTTGTCGCACAATGAAGCTACTGGTGTTCGGAATTTTAGAATGGAATTTAGGTTGATGAAATGATAAATTTAAAACTTAATGGAGTATGAAATTTTGGATTTTTTTTATTATTGTATTGTATTTTTCCAATACTGATCTCACTTAATCAATTATTTTATTTTTTTAAGTATTATAAAAATAAATGGTTCCTTGCATGAATGAAAATTTAAAAACTTAGAGAAGTAAGATATACACTTCAGGAATTGTTTTTTATTAATAACAAGCCACACTGCTCTTAACGAACTGAGAACTCGTTCATTGTTTCTACCAATGGTGTACCCATTATCGTTTTGAGAAACATTATGCTTAAAAGGAATAATTATCTGCTAATTTGAACAATGCTGCTTTTGCCTAATAGAGAAAAAACAATAAAAACTACAATGCCAGGCAAAAATGTAAATTTTTTTATCATTGGAAAGTTAAAATGGGGCAAATTGTATCGAAAACTTAATGTATACCAGTGTATAGCACTTGCGGTATTTATTCATTAGACTGGTACTTAATTTAAAAATACTGGAAAAAAAGAGATGTTTCAACCTAAAAACCAAATAAGAAACACTGTATCTCAATATTCTCATAGTTGTACCTGTCTTTAGCCAAACTTATAATAATAAAATAATAGTTGGCTTGTAAGATGTAAAATAATTTCATTTGGAAGACATTTCTGTTATTTTTAACATGTTTCAATTGGAAGTTGTAATAACTCTTAACATATTTACGTTAATATTACATAACAATAAATTTAATTAAATCTTACTTTAAATAAAATCTTATTGAAAATTCAACAATTTTTTATTTAAATGTTAATTAAATCTGCATGTCTGGGAATTATTTTAAAATGTAAAAAGTAAGATATAATTTGATTTTATTAAATAAACAAACTTTAGATATAAATTTTTTAATCGTACAACTGGAGGTTGTCAACAACTAAATTCATAATTCATCGACTTATAAGGACGCCATCGGCAATACGGGACTGCTACTGGCGTGTACTTGGGAAACATGATTGATAAACGACTTTTTATTGCAGGAATTAGATTGGGGAACATGTGATTTCCTGCCACGATAGTATATCCAAGAAGATCACCTGATGTAAATATATCAGAATTCTTTGTTTGGGGCTAAGTCAAGGAGTTAAGTCACTTGTAGAAAATCATCTTTTCCATTCAATAGAAGATTTCCATCACTTAAAACCAACCATATCTCATATTTATACTTTTGTCAATTTATTAATCTTTTATTTGACATCAATTTTAACCTTGAACGCCAAGCGCTAAGTGAAGCTCCAAAAAAGTACACCAAATTTGATCTTTGGTACTCTTAAATACATCTATAGATACCACAGGAATTAAGGACAATGTAAAGTTCATACTTGATGGAATTTAAGTAGGTACATACAAATAAAGTTTAAATTCTATTTTATTTTATTGAATACTTAAATAAATGAAACAAATTCGGGTTAGTTACAATCGCCTTTGCACGGAAAGCTTACGTTACGCTTATAAGCTCATACAAATTTACACAAAAGATTAAAGCGAATTAAATTATATTTTTTTGTATGTAATGTATTTTTTTTTTAATTTCCCATCAAAACTAGACTACGACTTTTGTTTTTAATTTGTCCGTAGATTTAATTATGTAACTTCTTTTGATTTGTAAACCGCTTAAAAATAACATAAACTAATCTTAAAAACCTGTTGTTACTCCTACACTTCTTATTGTTTACATTTTCTTTATGAACGGCAGCTTTCACTTAAGAATTAAATACTTGTCTTGGAATTTAATTTAAATGAACTAAAAACAAAATTATAACGAAGTGTCATAACAAATGTTTCAAAATCTATTTTTTTTTATTACTTATAATTATGAATAACAATTTAAAAAAAAATTATTTTCCACAAACTAAAATGTTTCACACTAAATAAGATTTTACTTTATGATTAAGGTTTCCAATGTTTTATAATATTCTTTGTTTTGTTTTCAAATTAAAACCACTCACAACACTCACCATACATTTCTGATTCAATATAACTTTTTTGTTCGCACTCGCTCACCGTTATATGATTTTGTTAAAAATTTTAAAACACTATATCAACAAAAATAACTGTTACTTCAAATTTTTCCATTTAAACCCAACACCGTGACAACAATTACAAAAACAAATCACTTTAATAAAAATGTTTCCTCTTATTCAAAATTTAAAACCCAACAAAACAAAATTTCAGCTTCATAAATCCAAACAATCAACCGAACTGTGAGTCAATACGAAAGTCACTAATTTTATTCATGAAAATTTAAGAGATGAACTCACAAAAAAAAAAACTTAACATAAATTATCACACTCTATCAACTGCGCCTAATTAAAATAACAAACAATGCAAATGAATTAATATGCGAGCAGAAAATTCTAAAACCAACAACAACAACAAACTGCCTGCCACCGATTTGGAAATGAAAAAGCTCCACCAAACATTAGTAGAACAAGAAAAAATACAAAAAACGAAATTAATTGAACACAATACACAATACATCTGAACGACGACAGCCGTATGAATGGAGTTTCAGTCACTCTCCGGCTCACCATGAAATTTAATGCGACTGTGTGCCTAACTTGGACAAAAATGAAAGTGACAACATACGATACGAACTGGACTGTTCGGCCCATTTGACTTGCTGTAAGCACTCAATTAAAATTATGAAAACAAATGAATATGATATTGAATCAACAACAAGCAAAAACAGGTCGAAATGTGCTACTCCACGCAGAATGCTTCTCAAAACATAAGGCCAACATTTGAACGTTTGATTGAAAAGCAATTAGTATAAAAACTACACATACTATCTATGCTCCGAGTACTGAGATCAGACCACGAGATAAAAGCTCAACCACTTCTCGTTAATTAAAACAAGAACCTAAGACACCGACCATCAGCACTTGAGCTTAGATCTCGGTTGTGCATGAATCTCAGCAAAGAGTTCCAAGGAAAAGGGTAGGTAGGCAGGTGGTAGGTACCTATCTAAAAAATCAATAAACTCGAACAAACCAAAACAGTTCAACTACGTAGGAGGTGTTTCCAATTAACTGTGAGGTCATTGCAAGACTGGAAATAAAAGCCCACAAAACGGCAATAACACTAACAGGTCATTAAATTAATAAAACGACAAAAAAAAAATTAAATGAAACACAAAAACACAAAGAAACAGGTGAAGGACAACAAACATGCGATCGACTTACATTCCTCCGCGACAATGCGGGACAAAAAATAGGGACTTTTTCATGCAATAGGTCACCTAGACTAAATTTACATCTACCTTATGGGCTAATGGCGTTCGACTTACCATGCCCAAGGGTTTGGGCTCAACAAAAACATCCTGCTTAGTGTACCGGGTATTCAGACTCGTCGACGGACTAATGGTGGAGGGTGTTCCACCACCGACAGGAGTCGACTCATCGTCGCTATTGTTGATTTTCACTGCGGGCTCAGGAAAAATGAACTGCTCCTCATTTTTGCTTGTTTCGGGCGGTGATTTTTTGCTATAAAAAACGAGATTATCAAAATTTCAGGATAGAATTCAATTTGAAAAAACGCACAAAAAGAAAAAAAGAAACTAGTCACTCACCTTGATAATCGATTTGGGGTTTGGGAGTCTTCAGCATCGAAGAATTCCTCCGAGCTGTCTGAGTCAGTTTCGAGCTTAATCATCGTTATAATTAAAGATAATTCTTTATTTGTCCACCACCACTTTTTCTTTTTTAATTTTCCTGTGTACGTTGTTGGATTTTAATTTTTTTTGCATAATATGCGAAGAACTTTAAGGAGTAGCATGTTTCGCTTTGTTTTTTCTTTCTATTTTGTTATTTATGCGTGCATTTTAATTAACAGGGCAAAGGAATTCACTGAAGGAAGTTGAAGTTGTGGGAAAAATTAAGACATTTTTTTCAATTCAATTTAGAGTTCTTTTTTTGATGAATGAAGAGAAAAAATTATATATCGTCGTCGTCGTCGTCCGTCCTTTGTACTTTCCAAAACAAATGTCACATTGACAGTGCGAAAAAAATGTATGTGGGTGTGTGTCAGAAGAGTTGGAATTCTGTGAAGCGCACTTATGGACATCTGGTAGCGAAATAAATAACTTCGGTTTGTAAGGGTCTGCTTAGCTTGGGCGATAAACTCACTTATGACGGGTTTTGTTGAAAAGTAGGCTGAGGAGCATTTTATCGACATTGACGGTCTTGTTTTGTAAATCGCAACTAAAGTTGGTCATTTTTGACTGTTAAGTTCTAATTTTTTTAGAAATTCAACTGGTCTAATTAAAAAAAAAAATGAAAAATCGAAAATATTCAAATAAGGAGCACACAGGAAGAAATTTAAATCTGTCAAAATAATCGTTCGGCAGCATTGTGGTTTAATTACGAGTGAAACGTCTGCTTGTACAATCGTTGTGGATTCTTTTTTATAACGGTTTCGAAATAATAACTTTTTGTTTTTGGTTTTTTAACAGATGTTCAAGGTTAACATTTATTGCTAAACATATTTTACTATCCAACCTAAATCAAATCACTGCAAACAGTAAAGTTTATTTATGCAATGATGAAAAACCTGGTCAAAAATCAGATAAATTTATGCTCGACAAAACGAACCGTCAGAATTTGTATGAAATGGTTGTTGCATTTTCTTATGTCAGCTTTTAAGTGTTACTTGTCTATCTTCCTTCCTAAAAAGTATAAATATGTTCAAAAATTAAACCTCTTGTTGAACTTTTACTTATTTTCTTTAAATAATTCAACCATTTGAAAAAAATCTTCTGTTTAAAAAAAAAAATAATATTATTAATGAAACTCGACATTATGAACATTTACCTAAACTTTCTTGATTATCTTGTGTTTACATCTTAATTATGACCAATGTTTTCTTAAGCTAATATAAAAGAAAACTTTTTGACAGAAGTCATCTGGATCTCTATAGTTGACATATCGATTACTGAACGCGCTTTAGAAAGAAACCCGGCATTCATAAAAAAGCAACAAATAAAACTTTCTAACTTATTTTCATCGTTAAAATAATGTCCAACAAACCTGAAGAATCAGTGCCAGCTGAAGAAAATGATCTGCTTCAAATCAAACCTCTGTGAGTAATTCCCAAGAATCAATTTTGAAAACAAAAATAAACCTCATTTTTTGTTTTGTTTACCAAGGGGTGCTGGCCAAGAAGTTGGACGTTCTTGTATCATGCTGGATTTTAAGGGAAAGAAAATCATGGTAAATGAAAATTAATGAATTCATATAAAACATATTAACAAAATTTTAATGCAACGAATCCAGCTTGACTGTGGAATTCACCCGGGGTTATCGGGAATGGATGCACTTCCGTATGTGGATTTGATCGATGCCGACGAAGTGGATTTGCTTTTGATATCTCAGTAAGCCATCGTTATTTGAATACCTTTATTTTTATTAAACACATCTCTTTGTAGTTTTCACTTGGACCACTGTGGAGCGTTGCCTTGGTTCTTGATGAAAACCAGTTTCCGTGGGCGCTGTTTCATGACGCACGCCACCAAAGCCATCTACCGATGGATGCTCTCCGATTACATTAAGATCAGTAACATCTCCACCGAACAGATGCTCTATACTGAAGCGGATTTAGAAGCGAGCATGGAAAAGATCGAAACGATAAATTTCCATGAAGAGCGCGATGTTATGGGCATCAGATTCTGGGCCTACCATGCCGGCCACGTCCTCGGCGCAGCTATGTTTATGATTGAAATAGCGGGTGTTAAGATTCTCTATACCGGTGATTTCTCGCGACAGGAGGATCGCCATTTGATGGCTGCAGAAATCCCCCAAATGCGTCCGGATGTGCTCATCACCGAATCCACTTACGGAACACACATTCACGAGAAACGAGAAGATCGAGAGAGCCGATTCACTTCTTTAGTACAGAAAATCGTCCAACAAGGTGGACGTTGTTTGATTCCGGTGTTTGCCTTGGGTCGAGCTCAGGAATTGCTGCTCATTCTGGACGAATATTGGAGTCAGAATCCTGAACTGCATGAAATTCCTATTTACTATGCCTCGTCTTTGGCTAAAAAATGTATGGCTGTCTATCAGACCTTCATCAATGCCATGAACGATAAAATTCGCAGACAAATTGCCGTCAATAATCCCTTTGTCTTTCGGCATATTTCCAATTTGAAAGGCATCGACCATTTCGACGATATTGGTCCTTGTGTAGTGATGGCATCACCGGGTATGTTGCAAAACGGTCTATCACGTGAACTATTCGAAAACTGGTGCACTGATTCCAAGAATGGCGTTATAATTGCTGGTTATTGCGTAGAGGGAACTCCGGCTAAGACAATTCTCTCCGAACCAGAAGAGATAACTACGATTTCGGGACAAAAGCTGCCGTTGAATATGTCGGTGGATTATATCTCGTTTTCGGCTCACACAGATTACCAACAGACAAGTGAATTCATTCGCTTGCTCAAACCTGCTCATGTGGTAAGTTTAAAAAAGTAATTAATTAATTCAGTTCTATAATTTGTCTTGGACTACAAAAAATGGAGTAGTGATTAGAGCTATAAAGTTAGTTTGAATCATGGAATTGTTGAAGCTGAGAAGGGTTAATAAATCTTGTGACATAAAACCCCATAACGAAAATCTCTCTTACGGTGTTGTGACGTTCCTCAGAATAATATTAAAACAATCCGTTTTTAAGTTCATTGACTGAGTCATGAGTCTTTCATCTCTCCCAGAAATGTACCACAAAAATGGGCGTAAGAACTTTGGTCAAAAGGAAACCGCTAGAACTGAATGGGTAGAAATAATTCTTACCTATGGATGCAGTAGCATCGACTCTTCGTCAAAAGGTCCTTTGAATAGACCACACTGCCCAGATTCAGTAGCAAAATATCAGAACTCCTCAATACCCATCTTATTACTCTCTTCATTTCATGAAGTAACGATTTTATTTGATCAGTAGAAGGTTGTAAATCTTAAGTGGCTTCTAATGCATTTTGCGAAAGAATCCAAGACCATCTCCGATCACTTTCCGTTGACTTTAAAGAAAACTTATGATTTCAATATCAAAAATAGAAAAATAAGAAATTTACCAGAACATAAATATATGAATGTTTTTTAAAGTTTGAAAATGTATATTCCAGGTTCTAGTCCATGGAGAACAAAATGAAATGTTCCGCTTAAAGTCAGCGTTGCAACGTGAATATGAAGCTGATCCCAACACAACAATTAACTTTTACAATCCTCGTAACACACACTCGGTGGATTTGAATTTCCGCGGAGAAAAGACTGCCAAAGTAATGGGTTCATTGGCTGCCAAGGATCCTGTAGTTGGTGCCACATTATCCGGAGTACTTGTTAAGCGTGACTTCAAGTATCACATTTTGGCACCCTCTGATTTAGCAAGTGAGTTAAATAAATTGTATAGTTTTTGTTAGATACAAATAATTTAAATTTAATTTCAATCGATAGAATACACCGATATGAGTATGTCTGTTATAACCCAGCGACAGAGCATACCATGGGCAAGTTCCTTAAACACATTAAAACTTCTCCTCGACCGAGTTGGTGGTCCCGGTACGGTAAGTGTTATCGAAGACGATAAAAAGATTCGAGTGTTTAATTGTCTGGACCTGACAATTGAAGGCAAAATTATCATCATGGAATGGCAGGGTACACCTGTGAATGATATGTTTGCCGATGCAGCTTTAGCGTGCATAATGCAAACAGAAATGGGCGGAACCAACATTAAGGGAATGACTGGTGTTGCGAAACCTGATAAAACACACTTCAAAGAATGTCTCATAGAGACATTGCAAGATACCTTCGGTGAACATTCTGTACCTAAAATGTTCAAAGGAGATGTCCTTCCGATAACAGTTGCAGATAAAAAGGCAGAAGTTAATCTGGAAACTCTGGTGCGTTATTTTTCTAAAAATCTTATCATCTTGTGTTATTATTAGTTTTTTTTAGACTGTAAACTGTCCTGAAGATGAAAACTTACGGCATTTTATTCACACTGCAGTACAAAAACTTTATCAAGCACTCGTTCAAATGCCCTGAATCCGTGTTGGTGTAAACTTTGTGTTGGTTTTCTTATAATGTTAGTAGCGTAAGGAGTTATATTACAAACAAATAAAAATTATGATCTATTCAATGATTTGTTAAGAAATTTGTATTTTATTTTACTACTTATTCTAAATCACCTACAAGTAACAAAACTTTAAATTGTTTTATTAACCTTAATCAACATTTAAAAAACAGTGTTAAAGAATTTGTCGGTCCAACGTGGCGTATGAGTACTTTTTTCAAAATTAATTTTACATGGTTTTGTTTTGCTTTACCATTTTATTTTTATTTGTTCTTACTCTATTTTTGTAAATTATATAAAACAACATAAACTACTTTTGATTTACAAACTGAACACCACCCAATCCGATCCACATGCAATTTAAGTGCAACGTCAAAAATTCAAATCCTGAAAATCTCATCAGCATATCCACACAAACGTGCATATTGTTGTCCTTTGGATAAATATCCATACCTCGTATACACATTGAAAGTGGAATAGGAATGGGAAATGGCACCGGAAAACACAACGGTGGAGGATTCCTTCCTGATAGCATAAATTGTCCCATTGTATTTCCGTTCATAGTTGCCTTAACTTCAAGTGCCAGGTCTTCAGATCGAAATGCACCCATCATACAAACTTTACAAAGAAAAAATAATAAATAATAAATATGTATCTGTTGAGCTTTAGGTACATATGCATTTTAATTACACTCTTGAGTAGCATTAGATTGTGGCCAAGTGCCTTCAAAACAACATCGACAAATACTGTCCTCACAATTGCAATTGTCTTGCAGAAATTTAACTCGAACTCCCATTTGTTCCAGATGTATTGCACAATTTGGTTGGCATGATGTTAAGTTCCAAACTGGAGAACTTTGAACTGAATTTATATAAAGTGTCGATAGAAGAAGGAAAATCCATAGAACCATCCTTTCGTTTTGAAAGAAAACTTCACACTAGACAAAATTTTCAGCCACAAGTTCAAGTGAATATTTGCAATATTATCTTAGTGATTCAATTCAGGTGGTGGTTGAATAAAGTAACTATATTAACTCCGCATTCTTGGTTTGAAGATTTATAAGTTAAACGATCAAGGCGCAATGTAATGGTTTCATTGTCACGTCCCTAATAGTACAGAGGTAATAAAAACGTACAAAAAGCATTTGGCATGAATATTGCGATTTTGAATTATATGTGCTTGTATTTTACTTGTTTTTATTGGAGCAATAAAGATATCTGCATCTTTTACTCAAAGTACCGTTTTTTATATAATAGGTAGGTATAGACTCAATAAGTAATTCAATAATTCTGAAGCTTAATGAATGAAGGAATATAAAAATGCATAAGTACATTACACCTTTACAAATTGGCGGATATTTTTATCTTTTGGCATTATTTTTTTTTTTTGATTAATAAAGACTTAATAATATAATTAGCGCTATTGTAATTTTATTATTTATAATTTATCACATTACATATACATACATACATACATACATACATAATTAAATGTAAATTCTTAAATTTATCGGAGTAAATAGTAGGTAATGCCCCATTTAAGAATTAAACAAAACAAAAATTATGAAAACTCTGAATGCAATTTGTATTGTACACGTCAAAACTTTAATTTTACGATTTAGGGGGCGTGACATGCAGCCACTTTCTTATACATAAATACAAGATAAATTTAAGTTGAAAATACCTTGTACAACAATTAAATTTGTCATTTGGATAATGATGAAATTCAGCAGCATTCTGTAACTTTATTATTATTCACAATTTATAAGTATTCTAACACTGGCTAAATGAACCCATTCAATTTTAGCCAGTAATCATGAAAAATCAAAAAAAAAAATCATTATTAAAAATTTTATTTCGATATTACTTTCCAAAAATAAATTTGTTAATAAAAAACTTGGAGTATTTTTAGATTTAATTACTTTTCGCTGCAGATTTATTGCTCAGGTTTTTTTTACAGCGGAACTTGACTCCTTTTTTAAAATTTTATTTTTGGTGTGTTTCATAATTAACTACATTTTGTAAAGACACATTTTCATTATAAAGATTCAATTCCTCATTAAAAAAATTAGATTGATCCATATCTAAATTATTCAAAACTTTAAAGAATGATCTTCTGAGTTCTAAAAACAATATTGAGCATTAAGTACATGCAACAATTATGCAATTCGTTTTTTTTTTTTTCAATAAAAAAAAAATATAATTAGCTTATTTTTATTTTTTTTTCAATTTTAAAATTGCTATGAGATTTACTCGTACATATCTATCTCGTTCTTATAACAATGTCACGTAAGAATTTCATGTAATTGAATTTCATAAAACAACATTACATAAACTGTGAAATAATTTCTCGCGTTTCAAACACTTTTTTTGAAAATTTTGACAATGAATGACCTAAAATGTCGAAATAATAATGGTCCCTAAAATTTCGTCAATCATAAAATCATTTCCTTTTACTGTCCTATGTCTGCATCATTCAAATGATTTTTTATAGTACAATGACTGCCTATATTAATTCCACCCCCTAACCTTCATTACGCACCTGCAAAGTATAACTATCATTCTTTTATGATTTCCCTTTTATCAGGAGTAATTTCATTTAGCATGTCTACAAATCCCATAGGAAAAGCCGCAAAGTGAACACAACGAAAATAAAAACATAATTCAACTTAAATTAGCCAAATTACTGATAATTTAATTTAAAACGCAATATAATTTCCCTTAACAACCATATTATAGTGCGGAGGCGGGTGGGTCTGGTCGTGAATATGGTAGGTCTGGGCATGGGCATGGGCCTGGGCAGTAAAAGTAATGCAGCTCTTTCATCAACCTAAACATCACATTATATTTATAATGTATAATTCATTAAAAAAATTCCAAGTTTGTCCATTTAAAGAGAGGAATTTTAGACAAAGTTCGTATCGTATTCATACATTCTCTTTCACTGCGTATAGCTTACTATGGTTGCCATTTGTCATTGAATTAAGGCGGGTGCCTCAATCCAAAAAAGAATGTTTTCATTGAGATACATAAATGCAACAAAAATAAGCAACTGATGCAAATAATTATTTAAAGCCACCTTGTAAGTGCAACGGAGTTTTATTCATTTTAAAGTTTAGAATCAAACCTTTTGGGAAGTTTAACCCGGGTTTAACATAATCTGACTCTGTCAAACTGGGACAAGATCATGGTGTTAGTGGAGGGCTTGAAAAAATTCAGAGTATGCAAAGTATGTACCAAAAACATCTATCTTTTATTAACTTCGGTGAGCTTGCTTTGGTTTAACTTTAAACGCACAGTAACAAAACAGATCCTAAGACCCAAGTTTTTAGTGTTGAGTTTAGACAAAAAGCATGTGCTTAATTTTTCTAAATAGAATTTTCTTGGAAAGATTGCTGTCTTTTTTTTGAAAATACATATCATTGTTACATGATTGTTGAATTGAGGACTAGAATGTGTTTGAGCAAATTGTATGGACAAGTTAAATGTTAATTTTAGAGATGGATGAAGGTTAAAGTAAAGATTAACCGGAGTTGGTAATGCAGGTTTTGGTGATGACTTAAAATTGTTACATGTGTGTGACGGTGAATGTAGGTTTTCGAATACAAAAATTGTATACCTGCATTATAAGCTCTCAAGTTTAACACTAAGACCTTCTTTATTCGAGCTTAGGTAACGAAAAGTTATTAAAAACAAAATTAGGTAGTCTGCATACTTTTGTTACTACCCAAAATATGACAATTTTCATAGTTAGATAATGATATAAAAGAAAACACTTTGCCAATGAACAAATTTTGGATTCTAATGTTTAAAAATGTCGCTTAAGCCCTTCATCTTTTAAGCTTTTCAGTTATTCACTAGATACATTTTTTTGTCAAACGAGTTCTTGGAATTTTGAAAATCAGAATTGTGTAGTAATATAAAATCATAATTTGGACTCACCCTTTTCCAAACCCGATAGATTAACTCTGGTTCAACATTAATCTTGTTTTTTTTAGGAATATTGAATCGATGTCTTTTAGATGTAGTTTAAACTAGCGCAAAACTAAACTTTAAATCAAAGACGTTTATCAGTGAAAAATGCATGCACTGTTTAAAATATCATAGAATCAGAATATAAAAACATCTGCTTAATTCCTTAATTAGTATACAATTACTGAATTCGTATGATTCGAGTTTTACTTAAACATCACAATAATTTTTGGAGTAATTCCTTAGAAGTAAAATACCCAGCTTAACTTAAAAAACAATTTGTGGTTTAATATACATATTGTTAAATCGAGACGAATCTACATATGCTATACTTATATTTTAACGTCCAAGTTTAAAAGTCCAGTTCCCACTCGGAGTCAGTTGTTAATTTTAATCTAAGGCTTAGTCTATGCCTAGGCCTAATCCTCTATTTAACCGACACTTGTTTAAAAATCCTATAGTTTATTGAAATAAAACATACAAAACTAAATTAATCATGGAGAGACAACGATAACCAGCAACTGCAGCTCCCAGTGCCACCTCAAAGAAGTACGAGTATCTCTTAAATTTGGTATCTCAATCGATAAAAAACCAGCTTATAGCTAAAGTATCTTAAACCACTGCATGAAGGAAGGTGAGCACCTTGTATAGTTTCAGTTAACGACGGACTTTCGAACAGAAACATTCGGTTACGCTAGTGACGCTCTTAAATAATTTTTTTTTTTGAATTCGCTAAAACAACTCAGAGTTAATGAAAAAGTGCATTGTCAAGTTAAACTTAAAAATTTAAATAAAATACCAAACACAACAGTGATTAGTAATTGATTGAACCTTTTAATTCAATTCCCCAATTGGGAATTCAAAATTGAGTGCATATGGCTTGGAGAACCAACCAAGACCAAAGTGAATGTTAATGGATACCTAAGTTTGCAGTATTAAATATTACATTGAAAAAATAAAATTAAAAAAAAAAAAACAACTACTGTAATGATAGTTAGGGAAATCGATATATTTTGCATTCTTGTCCATCGATAAGTGTATTCAAATTGTGACCTAGAAAATAAAACTGGTGTTGTTCTGGTTCGGATTTCTAGTTTAATATTTTTTATTTTCTTGTGCCTATCTCTGTTTACATCTTGTTCCCGTTTCACGCGAACAACATAGCAAAACAGAAAAACTAAAAAAAAAAACAACAGAAAACTGAAAACAAAATCAAAAAGAGACCACTAACATGGCTACAGTGAGGAGAGCTGGACCGCCAGTTCCTCCACGGCCACATGCGATATTATTGAGAACCCGAACCGTAGATATAGGAAGAGCCCCTTCATCTGTGACAGCATCGTTGTCTAATCGTTCAACAACAGGACCAGGAGTTAAGTCAACTGTGTCTTCTGCCTCTTCGACCACGTCGTCATCTTCATCATCATCGTTGTCATCGAAACCGGCAGAAGACGGCAGAACCGTTGTCTATAAATCGCCATCTTTCAATTTGCAAAAAAGGCAGGAGCAACGAGAGAAGAGGTACTCCTTCAACACTGCCGATGGCACTTGCGGTTCGACATCAACGATAGTGATTGAAAGGGGATATGCTCCACCGCAGTTGCAGGCCAAGCCTGCGGTGGCTTCGAAAAAACCCCCAAAGCCGACTGCTCCAGTGCCAATAAATGTCAAAGGAGGAGACAATAGCCTCTCAAGGAACAATAACAATTCATCGTCCTCGTCGTCCTCTGCGTCGGCAATCGATAACCACAGAACGGAGGTTGTCATTGTTGAAAAGAATAACAATGGCCATCCGAGTCCGGTAGCGGTGAATCCTCCTCAGCCCAAACCGAGAACTTTGATGGCGAAGCCTCCTGGGGGGTTTCTGCGCCGTTCGAAAACAACGCTCGATAATTTCACGAGGTCGACCATAACTATTGCGACCATTTCCAATGGCGATGCTAATAACAACACCAATGACACCGACAATGGCAACGGAAATACGCATTCCCGCATTAGCAATGGCTTCATGTCGGGCAGAACATTCGACATCAAAAACAATTTGAAAAATGCCGCCGAGCGGTTGTTCTCCGAAATTGTTAGTCACTCCAAGGACTCCAAAGGCCAAGCCAAGACCTCGGCCTCGCCACCACCACCGTCGCAGTTGAATCGAAGTGAATCATGGATGACAAAAAATAGGGACGTTCTTCCCGGTGATCTCGATCAAAATGGGAATAATTCTCAGATTAATGTGTCGCCATCCAAGACAAAGCTAGAAGATCCCATTCCGCCAGAGAAGAAAATTGTCTTCCACGAAATGCTCATCTCTGAGTTAGCCGAAATGCGTCAGAGATCCAGTTCGGTTGACCAGTTGAACACACGTTCTGATTACAGTTTCCGTAGGGAATTCAATGGATACGATGGGGAGGAAAAATCGGAGGATGAGAAACTCTTCGAAGCCCGATCGGAGAAGTCAATGGACGATAAATCAATGGATGATAGTGGCACTGGAAGTGCTCTCACACTTCCATTGAATGGCAGTACGAATAAAATCAAACGGGCACGACAACGTTGTCCATCGGGGTGTTCGACTGATTCGTCGCCTTGCGGTCCGGAGAGTTCACGCATTCGAACATCCGATTGGATTGAGGTTGGCGCCAATGGAAAAGAGGAAGTAATGACTAGTTGTCATATAAGTTTGGAAGATTCAGGAATGGAAGATGAGGAGCGGCTGGATGATGGTTCATCTGGAGTTGGTGATTCATGGGATAGTGTTCAAGAGGCAAAGAAAGAGGAAGAAGAGGAGAGGGAGAGGGAAATGCGAATCAAAGCAAGAAGGTAGGATTTAATTTTGATTATTATGTTTAAATTTGTTGCTTTGTCTTGATGAATAAGGTAGAAGTTTAGATAGGTAATTTTTTGGATTCTTAGCTTAATTCTCGTGATTGGTTTAGGTTTGAATACATATGTAATGTATGTATATATATAATTAATGAAGATTCCGTTAACCTTAAACAAAATGATGGGTAATTCTGAGAAGCCGTTTAAATTATTAAGGGCTTAAGTTAGTTTGGAAATACTTAGCTATATACAAAAAATATTGAATTATTATGTGCGGGTTTTTATACAGCGTTTCATTCATATACGCAAGTTTCTAAGCAAAAATTGCAGTTAAACTTTGAATCTAACAAGATTCATTTTAAAATTACATTTTTCAAAACTAAATGATGGAAAAGTGGTCGTTAAAAGCCGCTGGTCCTTATAGGCGGCGTCGACTGTAGTATTTGTTACCCACACGTTTAGTTTATTGTACTTTTTATTTTGTTTACTTCTACGTTTTCAAAAATTCTATTCTTCCACTTTTGTGTTTAGGAATTATTACAGTTTTGACTGATCAATAAGTTCAAAAAACAAATCTAAGTTTTTGAGATCTAAAAAATATCATAATTTAATCATAATTAAATTAATTCAACAAAATCCAAAACATTATGAAAATATACTCAAAAACTGTACACTTAATTTTGAAATTTGTTCGAATAAGTTTATAAATAATTTGAATATTTTTAGAAAATTCTGCAAAATCTTGGAATTTCTAATACCTTTCAAGTAATCATTCACAGCTTTTTTTTTGTAATATTGTTTAGCATTTTTGTTTTGCGAATTTGTTTTTGATTTTATTACAATTTCATATGAATTTATTTAGAATAACTTTAAATCTAAAATTATGGTCTGCAATCGGGGTTCTGTACTCCTTTGTTTTTTTTTTTTTAAAACTCATAAATAAATATTTTTAGAATTTAAGATGTTAACTAAGAAATTTGGTTCAGTAGTAAAAAAAATTGGCAGTTTTGAAAAATAAATACAAAAAACAACCTTGAAATGAGAGATTTTTTTCTTGTACAGATACATTATTATCAAATAGGTAAATGTACAAAACGAAAAATAAACTTTCTAACCGAATCAACAGTTTAAAGTCATCTATTAACAGAAAAGGAAAACTGATCAACCCTCCAATTTTGAAGGAATAACATATTTCAGAATTCATAATTTACTCTTAAGATATTGTTGTATGTATGTGCAACATAAATCAACAAAGAAACTATTAATATGATACAATTTATTTAGATATAGCGTGTGCGAAAACCAAAAAGATACATTAACCATTTTGGGAAGAAACACTCAAAATCCAAAATCACAGTGGTACAAAAGCAATAAAATTACTTTTTTTTTATGAATATTCAACTACATTTGAAAACAAATATGTAAATTGCAAAACTTCAAATGCTTTAATTATTATTATTAAAAATCAAAAAATAAAGCAAAAAACAACAGTACAAAACAATAATGTTAACAATAATTTGTTGAATATCAATGACCTTGAAATTAATTCCATTTTTCTTAATAAATACACACGTAGACGTATGGTAATAATAATTATAAACAACTGCTTTAAAAAAGAACATGTTAACAACTAAACAGTGATTGGTTTAAATATTTGAGCTACAAAGTACATACATATTAGTACATTATAGTCGAACTGCAATTTAACAAACAATTTTTTGTTATAAAGCGGTCAAGGTTATTATTTGTTAACAGAATAATATAATGATTCATTGTTAAATAACAAATTTTTTACTTTAATTAAATGATATCGTGTTTTAATAATATAACAATAAAATTTTGGGCAAATTGTGTGTGTGTATCTAAATTATCTGTATAATTGATAGTTATTTTATTCTTATTATACATTCCTCGATTTTGTAATGTTGAAAACCTTAAAATTTCATACAAACATCGAACACGAGGTTATAGGGAGTTTCGGGGCCTTTTCCATCCACATACATAATTGATTCCGGATTCACTTTTTTTTAAAGCTATTGACCAAAAACACAGAAAGAAAAATGAATTGGCAATCTGGAATCAGAAAAAAGCATTCTCAAAGCGTTCAATTGGGCAAAAGTGACAGTTCTAATTCTGAAAAAGAAGAGATTTCTCTTCTGGATTTGAAGTAAGAAGCAAAAACAGAATCACTCACACATTCAAAGATTTTAAATGTCACACTTGACAAATGTCATATTTTTGAATTAACAAATTGTGCAATATCTTAGCAATTGTTCCTAATTTGTTAGAAACATTGTTGAAGTCGTCTTCCTCATCTTCTTCATCAAGTGATGACGATGCAAGTGATGCAGTTAATTTTCTATTGCAGGAGTTTTCCAAAAAGCCAAGACTGCAAAACTACCAATACACAAAAAGTGTTCAATTGGGATTCTGCTTCTACTTCTCATTCCGGATTGCCAATTGAAAACGACATTAGTTATCCCCTAACGGAATGTCATTAATGTCACATTTTTTCACTTAATATTAAACTTGAAGCTAACTCTACACGTTATTTTGTTCAGATTCTAACCTAACAGAAGCAAATTTAATTGAAATATTAAATTAAATTGTTTTGAAAAGAAAAATTCTTATCAGATCTGGATGATATAAATATAGTTTCCATTTATTCGAAAAAAGAGATTTTTATGATCTTTTTCACTTTCTTCATTTTGAATGGATATATATAATGTAGTATTTAAAACTAGCTGCCCCCCATATGTACGTTGGTCTGCACTGTTCTTCAAATTGTGTGACAGAAGTTACTTTAAATCTTCATATGGAGGTTCTAATAAAGTTTTGGCATTCATAACTGAACCAATGATGGCAATTTTTAAACTCAATTCGATTAATGATTTTTAAAAATCTGGCAATTGATTTTTTGTTTGCAAAATAATAGCGTCTCCCAGATGTTTTCTCTTCTTATATCTATAGCAGGACCAACAATTTTTCGTAAGAATTTACCAGAGTACAGTAAAGAGGTCAAGACTCCTTTTGCTAAACACTCAAGAATGCATATGTGTGTACTCATGATTAGATTTGTGGATTCAAAAAGCCTTAACAGAATAGATAGCATGAACATACCAGCTTCAGTCCAGCATAAAAACCTACAAATGCACCTTATATTTTTTCAATATGTTTACCCTTGGATTGCTTTATTGTTATCTCCAAATGGTTCAACGAGTAATAGGATCTTATGATCTATGTGGTATCACAATGGACCATTGATGGTCTTAGTGTGCTGGCCTTCTTTCCAGCAGTCACCCTAACCTAACCTCACCTTACCCTTGTATGTTATTATCTTAAACACAAGCTTCAAGCACTATTTTCTGCTTTATTCTGTATTCAATTTATCACCAATGTTACTTACAAACTATGTTCATACGTAGCTTTCTATTGGTAAAAGAATATTCAAAATCGATTCAGTAGATATAGAGATTACCCCCTACAATGTTACAAATTTTACCAACTCTTTCGATAAACCAAGGATTTAGGTACTGTGGCCGTTTTGTCAAAAATTCAATTCGACCATTTTAAACTTAAATCTTCAATGTTATGTCTGTTTTGCTATTTGGCAAGACTAAATTCGAAAACATTTTGAGACATCCAATGTTAGAAAGTGGCAACCCTATCTCTTGATCATACTTCCAGGAGGACACTTTTTACATTTTCTTATCGACAATAATAAATATTGAAGTTTATTATCAACTGTGACTATCAGCTGTCAAGTTAATTAGTTAAAAAACACGGCGGTACAAAATATGCGTCGAAATTCGACACCATTCATAAAATCTTGTAAGTCTTTTAATTTCACAAACAATTTTATTTAAAATATTGAAGGATTGAATAATTTTTAATTTTTGACAAAGTACAGTATTCGATAGTGCAAAGACAAAAATTAGCCATGGTGTGTAATTTTTTTTATATTACACAAACAATAATGAATACAAAAAACCAAGAATCATCCAATTTGGTTCAGTCGTTCGAAAGTTATGGGCGTACATACATTTCGAAGAAAATATATCGATTTCGATAATTTTTTTTGACATTTACATCGATATGTATGCAGTGATACCAAATTCACAAATCACTCATTAGGTTTGAATTAATCGTGCAATTAAAGACTGCTTAATATGAGGTAACTCTGGTTTTAGTATTAACTATAAATCTGATTTAACTTTGAGTTAAATTCAGCCCTGAAGAAATATAGGCCTTGGTTTATCGACTTTTTTGACAGTTTTTCATACGCGAAGCAATCATATTAAAATTATTCTTGTACTATTGATTCTTTAATAAATAGTTATCATTTGGAATCAAATTCCAAATCACGTGTTTTTTTTAAGGTTTATATCCAATAATTTCACTGTATGCCTATCAATTTTCAGTTTAAGTGCTGCCAAACCAACATGACGAAAAATGCCAAAAGTCATGATTTGTTTTTCATTACAATAACTCGAATGACACTTTATTTAAACAAACATTATGACGTACCAGTAATGTTATGATGTGCGTAAATGAGTACTGAAGAACAACTCGAGTACCTACAATTCCTTGGTGCTTGAGTATTAATTCTTTTAATTCATTCATAAGTTATAAAATTTACGGAAATCGATTGAGTATTTTTTAATTTTGTCGTTGATGTACAATGTACATATTCAAATTTTTTAGTGCATGTTTATGAAGTGATTCTTATTTATACATCTTAAGTTGCCGCAGCTCCAAGTTTAATTTCAGGGCTAAAGAATCACCTTTTTCTGAATATTTATGAACTGCTTTTTCCCACTTTCCTACTTATTCAAAGGTGCACCTCATAGTCATATATTGCGAGGCTTCAGATTCGAGGGCGTATTTTTTTGCAGAACGATAAACACATATTTTTCTAAGGACAAGGTGTATACTCAGTTTAAGAACTTTAGTAAGCAGAACTTATGAGATAGTATAAAAAAAACTTAAGTCATTCCCACCTCATCTACTAGTACTTCTTCATAAAATGTATAAAAGAAAAAAAAATTCTTTACTTAAATATTGAAACACTGAAAGATATGAATGTATCTTATACTTATCTGAAAAACAAACACTCCTTCACTATTTTCCTTTTCCAATTTTGAAGTTGGTCCTTGTGTGACTAAGTACACTTTGAGTGTGACGGTCGCATTCGCAACTATGATTTGTTATTTTTTTTCTCTTCCAAATAACCTGAAAATAAAGTAAGGACCTCTCTTTATAAGGATTTCTTTACGAAAGTTTCTCATATTGTAACTTGGGAATGAACGAATAACGAGTGTATTCAAGGACAGAACAGATATATACTCGTACAAGTTACTGTATCTGTTGATAAAAGATGTTTATTTTCTTGTATTACATCATCACAGTATGTTACAACATTCTGATATATAGTAGATAGATAGATATACATTATGTATGAAAATATATTGCCAAATATAAATCGTTGATGGATGGTTAACCAAATGAAATGACTTTGTGGCGACAGAGTTCCTATTCAATATTTTATAATGTAAATGAATTCAGAAACAACACACCAAATATTTATATGTGTTGAAAAATTCGACGTGCAAAATAAGAAATTCCTTAAAATTACTATATTATCAAAATTCTCTTCTTGCTCCTTGAACACGTTCAAAAGGCGTCTCGAGGGAGTTCAACGAATCTTTGAAGTGAAAAATTTATCTCGGTTTTAGGTGATTTATTACTTTAAGAGGGAAATCATTTATTTTGCAGAGGTTTTTTTTAGTGCCAAAAAAGTTTATTAATCTCAGGAGGAGATTTCTATCCAGGATAAACGAGTATGAGGCGGTTTTAAGAGGAAAAATGTTCTGCCTTCGTCTGCAACTTCATTATATAAACTTTATTAGGGAATTTGCAATAAACTGAAAGAATATAATCTTCATCATTTTACACTATAGTTTATAATACCTTAGATTTTGGGTTTTTCTGCAAAGAAGAGTTTCAGTTTCAGTTTTTTTTTTTTTTTTGAGAATATAGAATTATTTGTATTTGTGTTAGTTTTACGAATTATTATATTATATTTATACAAATTATGAATAGAGCTATCTATTTACATATGTCGTGTATGTATTTTATTGACTTCATGAAGAAGTCGGGCATTAGGAAGGTTTATGTTATCCAAGTTGTCATAATTCTTATAGCCTCAATGGATCATTTACCCAAATGTGTCTAATGTTGTATTGCCTGATAGCTTAAGTCGCTTAAATGCAGTGCCTTAACTCAGTAATATTGTATCTATGTTTTGTTTTATAGAGTGATTTAAGGGTTTAGGGAACAAACTTGTAATGTTATTTGGTCTCCTTTATATTGTCAGTGGAAAATAATAATTTATTATTGGAGAGTTATCCCTGAAAACGTCGAATACCAGTTTGGATTTTGACTCAGTAGATCGACGACCGACGACTTCGACGCACGGTAGAGCAAATTATTATCCTGAAACTTATTCTGGTTGGAGAATGTAAACGAATTCCAAGACGAACCCCATCATTTTTTCATCGACTTTATGGCCATATAGGATAACATTTTTCGTCAAGAGCTCTATGTGACAATGATATTGATTTGGGAACCCGGAAACATAGATCCAGCTGTGCTGTGTTACTTTATTGGAAAGCATTTTGTGCTATATGTACAATTTAGATGTACATATGTAGCTCTTTTGAACTTTTCCAATAATAATCTTTGAAGGCAAATGAAGAAACGAAAATTAACGAAGATCTACTACTATCCTACGTTACGACAAAATGTGTTTTATTTCTTCAGATCTTTAACAAAATAAAAATTGTTGTGTACTTTATGATTTTGTTTGTTAGCATACTTTACCTCAATTTAAAGAAAAATTTAAAAGTTGCAAAGTATTCAAATAATGATATGAGTTTTAAAAGCATTAAAATATTCTTAAATACGAGTATCTTCCTAAAAATGCTCGAGGTGTTTTGTACACCTTTTGTTAAAGAGTTTGGTTTAATAACTTATGTCTTGTCAAGGTCGTTCATAAATATGTCATAATTTTAGTATAAATAAATTCGTGAAAAATAATCACATGCGTGATTTTAAGCTGTCAGTCATAATTTCATACCTAGGATTGTGTATGTATATTTCAATTCGACTCAATCTAGTTTTGTATATTTATTATTAATCTCTCTAAATAAACAGAAGCAATCAAAATGATGACTAACTAATTAAGATGGTCACGCTATAATTGTAGGAGCTACAAAAGCGTCCTCGTTGCGAATGATTCTCGCAACGTTAAACCAATTAGATCTCTCGTATTAATTTGTACAAGACGAGTGTCTAATAATATGTGTGAATGCAAATGCTTCTCGACAACAAAAAATTCATAGTTTTGCGAGACGTTAATTAAATTAGACTACAGAATAGACATAGGCAAGAAGTTTAAGTTCAAGTTTAACTATGGTATGATAATTGTTTATATTTGCACATTTTTTTTTTTTTTTTAATTTTATGACCCAAAGCTATCCCCAGAACTATGTATGTATGTATATTATCACAACTTGGATGGTTTTGTTGTAATGAGATATTCTGTAGTAGTATGAGTTTCCACTTAATGCAAATAGTTTGAAGTTTTTATTTTTGTTTAAGATGATTGATGAATCACTTAAAACGAATCAAGAATATTTAAAGACATCTTTTTTTGCGACTTATCATTGAATGGGAACTAGTTAAAAATTAAGTTATTTTTGATTGCGAATTTCGTGTACCTACTACGAGAATATAAATTATAAGGAAGTTTTTATTGAAGGTTATTTCGGCTTGGGGTATAACTTTACTATTATAAATTAAGTATTTTTTTCATGAATTTAAACAAAGTTCAATAAAATAAAAATAGGCATGGATTTGAATTGGTAATGTTTTGAATGAAGAAGGAAAGGAAATGAAAGATAAAGTGAGACTTGCCTTGACCTTAGGATTCATTAAAATGATTACTTTTTTTTTTCTGTTTCAATTGCACGGCATTTATTTTAATGACCAATCTTTATTTCGTCAAGATTGGGTGTGTTTTTTTGGCAATTCTATCCGTAGAGAAGTGGGATTTCCCAAATGTGATGGGGTTTTTTAATTTAAGATCTAGTACTACTGACTTGACAACTTGACTTGACTTGAACAAAAAAAAAACAAACAAAAACTTTTTGCCAGGAAATGAAATGAAAACACAGAATAAGGAGATAATTAAGTTAAAATGGAAGTTTTACAAGATGATATGGTAATAAATACCAAAAAAGTTTATTCACCTTAGTTAATTCATGTCATAATCAAAGGTTGATTTGTGTATTTTTTTTTTTGACAAATAGCAAAACAAAAGTCAAGGGGTCAGTTCGCAGAATTTGGTTGGGTTTGAATTTACACAAAGTGATTTTTTCTTGAAGACGAACGATAAAAAATCGATGCTACGGCGAAAGGTACACCTGGCAAAATTGATTTGCAAACGATAGGACGATAGTACCCACTTTAAAGGGATTCAATATTATGAATATTAGTGATCTAAGCTTATGAGATTTCATACACAAAATCAAAAACCGTAAAAACATCGCTGCCTCTGTAATAGTGTTTCTTAAAAAAAGTTTTACAAGTTTATTACAATAAGATTTTAAACACAAGTTATCAATTGTACCAAACTACCAACATTTATATTCGAGACTCGAGCAAACGTCAAAATTCTATCGGTAGTGGTATCCTACTTCTACTTTTATTAGCAGTGAGGTTGGTGTATTTGTAATGCGAGTAAAATCTTACTTCACTACGTATAGCATTGCCAAAAAAACACACCTATTGGATTAACATTTTTCTTTAAAATAAAGAGAAATGTTGAATTTATTTAAAAGGTAGGGTGTTGAAATGTCAAATTGGCTGTCATTTATTATATTATAGTACCTAATTGTTTTATCAAAATGGTTAATCACGTCGGAAAATGTTCCGTGCATTTGTCCCCTAACAGAAACATTATTCACAGTTCTGTGGAATCTAATGGCGTTTTCAATTGGCAATCTGGAAGCAGAAAAAAGCATTCTGAAAGCGTTCAATTGGGCAAAAGTGACAGTTCTGATTCTAAAAAAGAAGAGATTTCACTTCTGGATTCGAAATACGAACGATTTGCCTTGAAAATCAAAGCTGTCAGTCAATTTTTTATGTCTCTCATATGAACTCGTTTTCTTACAGATAATAACATTGCATCATTCGTTAGGTCTGTACAAATTCAATTGGTGTAGAATCTGAATACTGAACGTAATCTTAAGTGATCACTGTGGACAAATATGGGTACGTCAATAAACAAAATTGCAAAATTTGTGGATAATAAAAATTTACAATAGTTCAATAGCCATCAACGCATCAGTCCATATTTATCTGAGAACACCGTTAGCTAGGCCATCAATGTCAGGAATGGAGGGCACCTACAGTTTTTATGACGAATCCAACGGCTAATTTTTGAGAAAACAATTTTCATGACAAGAATAAGGAGGATAAGTGAATTCCTCCAAAGAGGCTGTGCCCGTAAAAACTTTTAAGTGGCGCAGGTAGATAACGAACCAAGGCCTCTATCCTACACACCACGGGTACTACAGTTTCAAAAGGCTAGCTTTTACTTATATTTATGAAATTCCTTTCCAGCACTTTACGACGGGTTTAATTTTTGTATGATTTATAGGCCGGTGCTACTTTATTCGGGCAAAAGCACCAACTTCGAACTAAGCCAAAGCAGTTTCTTTATAAACGTAAATAACGTCCTTATTTTGAAACCACCAGTTCTGACATATCGATTCGCATTATTGGTTCTACCTCATGTCCCAAAGACACATCGATTTATCCTTGAAGTCATTGAAAGTAACAATTCTCTTCTATTTTTCTTAAAATTAAGATCAGATGATATTAGTTAATTTTGTTGTTGTGTTGTTATATCCAAAAATAAGCCTTGTCCAAAAAGATACATTTTTGACCAAATTAGGCAGTCCACCAACAATTGTCGATTTCTATGGCTGCCCGGCTTAATTCTTGGTGAAGAACCATCTCAAACAACTTCAGGCCCGCAATCTCCAACCATACTTGCTTCCACAATGGGTCGGCTTTGTTTTCTTTACTTCGTTACCATGTTCAAAAGTGTGCATTATAAGTTCCAACTTGTTCACTGAACAACGAATTACCTTGATGATGACCAAACCTCACAATAAAAAAATTCACGTAATGCAACGTGCCACATAAAAGAACGAGTTAGGTCAATCTATCTTTTATTATATTGACACACACACAAAAGTTATCAAGAAATTATTGGAAAACCTAAGACCATTTTACGACGAAGCCATAAATGAAAATTATGACGTTGCAAGTCTCCCAATGTTTTACACAATTTCAAGACTTATTTTTTCATTCGACTTTAGTCACCAATATGATTATAGGAAACTGCAGTAATTTCCGTTCAACAAAAACTCTTTAATCGGTTGGAAAAAAATAATAGATACTCGTAGATAGTTAACGTTGACTAGAATTAATCCTTAGCATTTATAGTGGGCAAAAGACCAAGACAGTTACCATTCGCCTGGTTTGGAGCGTTACTATACTTCATTTTTGATTTATATTACAAAAAAAGAAAACATAAGCCCCCATTAAATAATATTTCCTTCTTTGCAGAGATTGCACATTTGGTTGCAATAATAGCATCTCAATTTAATCGAGGAGTTCCTTTTTTATATGGTATGGCTTTATGGCCTCTTTTCTCTGTCTCTCACTTTTGCAGACTGATGATCCACTTAAGATGAGATACATCAACATGTAATAAAGCATCAATTGAATTCAATTGAAGGCTTTCATCACTCTGCAGAAAAAAACGATATTAAAAAAATATTTAAACATTTGGCTGGCAAAATGAAACATTACCTTGGTTTGAGAGTCTATTATTAGCCAAATAAAGTCTTTTGGACTTTCAATTTCAAATAAAGGTTTTCCTGCGTTGGCTGCCGCAATCAATTTTTATTTCCCTCTACAAATGGTTTCAGCCATAATTTCGAAGTGGAAATTACAACTTAGGGGCAACTCCATTTTTATGTGTTATGAAATTTAATGCTCCTGCATAGACAGGCAAGGTACGAGTATATAGAGGATAGAGTTTGATGCAAGTCGGAGTTTCGTGCGCGGAGTTTATTGCTTGTTTCTGATTTAAATTCGTTGCGTCCAGCAACTTAACCGTCACTTATTGTAGTTCATTTTCCAGACAAACAATTATGGCTCACATAATATAATCCATAGTTATAGTTGTTTCCCTTTTCAGCTTTGTATTCGCAGTGTAATCAGAGGCTTATGACAGCTCATAGTTGGGTTTATTGACTTCTTCAAAGTACTAGAGTTGCCAATGTCAAATTTGGAGAAGGAGTATTAAGAATAGAGTTATGAAAGTTGACACTTCTTCGATTTGGCGCTGAATTGATTCAAAAATATAAATGTCAAAAAACCATTCCTAATGACATGTCAACATTTTAGTAGTTTACCTCATTTCTTTGAAGGATCTTATTTAAAAGAGTATTGTGTTTTTTTTTTTAACTTAATTCGATGTAAAATTCCATAGGAAATTTAAATTTAAGAAGAATACCACATTCCATATCCGCTCAAAAACAACAAAATAAAATGACAGCAACCCTATTCAATAAAACTTAGATATAATATCAGCACAGGTTAGGTTATGCGATGTTCTCTCCTTAAAAGTAAAGTTAATTGACAACTCCTAAGATTATTTCTGCAAAAGAAGACTTAAAATGGAATTGAATGTGTCTTTTGTCTAGACACTACTCCTTTATTTGATATCAACTTATTGCCATCATTCGAGTAAAAGCCACAACTTTGTCTATTGTACGAGTACTTAAGTAGTTTTGTTAGAACTTTGACAGAGTGTGATAAGTTTTAATTAAAATAGTATTTTGAATATAAATACTGGATGCGGTGTAAAGTTCGAAGTATAGACGTAAATATTTTGGAAGTTATGTCTTTTTCTGAGAACTTTATTGTACACAAAAGGGTTTTGAAATAACTACAAAAAGCAAAGTTATTTAAAATGAACCTGATAAATTGATAACAGCAGGAATATTATAACGGGTTTTTTATTATGTTTGAATTTTAATGGAAGAAAATACTTATAGTACATTTCAAAAACCGATTGATTCCATTATGTAAATTATAAAGTATTTAAATTAACATTATTTTCGTAAAAGTCAATGGCAGC
The DNA here is from genome assembly GCA_905146935.1 of Scaeva pyrastri. Lineage (NCBI taxonomy): Eukaryota > Metazoa > Arthropoda > Insecta > Diptera > Syrphidae > Scaeva > Scaeva pyrastri. The sequence continues at coordinate 123,430,823 of LR989927.1, read as the reverse complement.
TATCTGGATGACTCCCGTAATAAGTTTGCAATTTCACCAATTCTAGCAAAAAGTCAAACTATTTTTGACCGATACCATGATTTATGTTGGTTTTGGAGGACCCTTTGGTTTGAAGCTTATGATGAATTTATAATGTAGAGGGAGTTGTTTGGCAAGTCACAATTTGATTAACTTCAGGTGTTTTATTTTCACGGTGTTGACAGATTTCTGTCAAAAAAATGCTTCATTTTAGGACTTATCAAGAAATTATCATTTAAAATTCACTACAACTTCATATTTTACGATTTCATAAGCTAATGCACAGAGACTGAGTCAAACAATATTAACAAAGCAGAAGATGAATTAATCTAAGACAGACTCTTTTTCGAAACTTAAATACACAAAGTACACTTAACAACATAATTTTTAATTAATAAACCTTCATAATTAATTCCAAAGGTGTGTGAACTTATGTATGTATACTCGTACATGCCAGAGCATAAAACATAATTAAAAAGTCATTTACTGTGATGACACGCATTAATTAGAAAAGACTTCATTACAAATTTGTAGTGCGTTGTCGTCGTCATCGTCGGCACTGCAAACGAAACAGTTACAAACTATTACGCAGTCTTGCTCTTGATGAATGAGGTTAATAAACCTCGATAAGAATAGATAACATGATGACTTTTAACCATGTTTAACTTATGCATAGCAACAACAATGTTTTCTTGTAACAAATTGTCTTCTTTTCTGGATGTCAGTTGTGATAATATACGAGTATCTTGTGTCATTTGCGAAAGTGCAGTGGAATGCTTTTGTTATATCAGTTTTTTTTTTGGGTCATCTTTTAGGTAAGATACATATGTTACTATGCTACGTTTTAAAGACAGTTATATAAACTATTTTCATTGCATAACTTATTTTCTGCCTTTAGCCTTGTTGACACAATTTCACATTCGACCATTGGCAGATTTATGCAACTACATATGTAGGTGCTCTAGTTAGCCTTTAAGGGTGAGTTCGGAGTGGAGCCTGAACTGTCAAAAATGAGCTCAAAATTAAAGGATTAGGCATTCAAAAGTCGTTATAATCTTGTTTTCTGTTCTATTTTGTTAAGGAATTTCACAATTGTGAATGACAAATGAAAATGTTGACAGTTGATAACTTCTTAATTTAAGATCGTTTTCAGAGTGTTCTCGGAGTGCTTAGACATTATTCAGGAATCTAACTCTGAACTAATACATTTTTTTCCATTTGAGTTGTGTAGAGTTGCACAAACCAACAGTAAATTAGGAACACAGTTCCATGAAGAAGAGGGTTGACCTAGTTTACTCATGGTAGTGGTACGTCACGCATGTTCCTATAAGGGAGTATTTTTAACCAGCCAACACCTGTCTCATTCTTTTGAAAAGAATGTCGCTGACTTCCTGACATTAGTACTATATACTGAGCTGCTTAAAGCAGGTGCTCAATCTGTCATTTTTGACAAATCCGGCTCTGCATATGACCTAGTTATAAGACAACTTCTTATCTGAGTTGTTGTTTGCATTGTTACTACGAATGTCACGACATTTCGAAAGTGTCATTAAACTTCTGTTCAGAGAACGTATACACATTTTAAACACTTAACAAAAACAAAAATAAAAACACTATCGCCTACGGGTGTTCCAAATACGGAACTACATGCCTTGATGCATGATCCAGTCAGTTAAGCTACTCCAAACAGAGAGAGAGACCCACAGACACATTACTCGTTTAAGTCAAGACTCAAGAGTTCCTTCCTTTTGCATAACACTTGTCATGATGGAGTGCTCACTGCGAACACAGGTGTTGTGACTCTTCACGAGGACTCGCCACATTCACATTCACCTCCACATAACATACGAGTAGTATAGGTATGTATATGGAGGCCACATTAGCCAATATCACATCACAACTTCAACAGGTTTGTGTTCCTCAAAGTTATGGTTGGAAATAAAAATTAAATAATACGCTACCAGCAGCCCAATGACACTCTAATCACTCCTATCCTCTGCTTGTCAACGGGTATCAGTTAAAGAAGTGGATGCGGTGGCGCTGAGGCTGGCGGCAGTGACGTTTGCGGGATACGTTGTGTCGCACTGTGCAATAGACCAACCAGCCAGCACCGTGCAGCACCTGGAAATGTACACAAACGGCCAACAGGTTAACTGTGATAACAGTCCAACGTCGCGGAACGTGTTTTGTATATAAACATTCCTCCCGTAGCCCGTTCCCTGGCTGATGTCATCTTTGTGGCGGGAGGCGACAACAACGCAACATTCAATTGAATTCACTTCACTCTTTTGCAGTTGTTTGTAGGAAGGAACGCCGAACGCGTTTATAGGCGCATGTGTTCTTCCGGTTTGACATGACTTATGTAACGGTTTCTTGTTGTTGTTTTTACCGGTTGAATTATATTCACCACCACCGGGCTTTGACTTTTCCGCGAGTCGAAAAAAATTACATCAAATGTGCGAAAGAGCAGGTACTACAAAAATAATGGACCAACGATAAAAACTTCCCATCATGTGCGAAGATATAAGAAGATATACATAAACAAACAGAACACAACAACAAAAAAACTTTGTACATCTCGTGGGAATTAATTTGGTAAAAAAAAAAATGACAAAAGCACCGATGTGAAAAAGAGGATAACACACATTCAGAAAAACCATCCAACAAATTAAACCATGCACCGTTAAATCCACACGAAATTCAGACTGGAAACAATGTGCTTTTCCGGGCGATAGCAGAAAAACCTTGATGTGGATTTTATGACATTTTATTTTTGAACAGCCATGATTTTTTATCTCTTTTCTAAATGTTAGAATAATATGTGCTAATGTATAAAATGTTGATAAAATATTCTTACATGAATGATTTTTACATTTCTTAAGAGATTAAACAGGGATTTCCATTTTCTGTTGACGTAAAAAATGACATTTACACATAACATTGGACAGGCTGAAATTTTATATTTATGTAAAAAAGTGAAACTTTTGACGTAGATATATTTATTCTACTCTATTTATACTACTTGTTGTTTATAAAAGTGAGTTTTCCGGATGTTACTCCTAGCACGTCAGTGTAGCTTCTGCGATATCAATCATATCAACAGTACAATCCTCCTGAGTAACACGGCTCCAAGTTATAAGTGAAAGACATGCTAAAACAACAGTTGTCTAAAATTCAAAGTTAAACTTCAACTAAACCTCTGATTAATTTATCAAATCAAGTATGAATGATTACAACAGGCTTAGAGGCTTGGGGTTAAAACTGCACCTGCACTAAAGTTTTTAAAACTAGAGTTAAGAAAATTAATAATTTCAGTGGATTAAATAAGATTCAACAGCGATTGACATAAACTGACGTTTAGGTCGAAGATTGAAAACTGAACAAAATTCAATTCAAGTGTACGGTTCATTGGTTATGGTACATATAAAGCTTGCATAACATATTGATGTTAAGTTTGTAGAATAGACACCTAAAAAAGTTATAGTTTTCAGTTTTATATTCTTTGTAAACGCCCTTAAAATCAGCATAAAGAATTATGAAAAATTAACTATTTTTGAAAAACATAGAAATATTTCTGTTTTTTTTTTTTAAGTTTCATTCAAAATATATAATATAGTTGGTATATATTTTGTGTTTTATACTTTCAAGGAATTAAATTCAATGACAAAATACTTCAAAACTGCCCTAAACCAGAATTTCTATTCAACCTTTTTCCTTCTTCTCTCGAGAATAATGTTTCACTAAAATGTCAAGTCCGATGTTTCACATTTACAAAATATTATGCTCTTAAACTTAACTTAATATTTTACTGTCACATCACCACCCACGATTATAATCAAACTTTGACGTCTGCCCTTATTATTATTATCAAAGGGACGGATATAATAGTTTCTGACAGCTTTCAAAAAAGTTATGTACCTTTTTTTCAACTTACTTGTAGAGGTCGCTACTTCCTAAATTAAAATACAACGTGACAAAATTACTAAACGAACACGAATTTCCTGTTTAATGAAACAAAATTAAATAAGACATGAAAGCTGTGTGAATATAAGTACATAGGTACATGCCTTAAAATTCTAGAAGCAGAACCAATTTTACATGAATCTGTTTTAATTTTGATATAAAAATATTAAACACGCATTATGCAAGGTGGCTTAGTTTGTTGTTTATTCTATTACGACAATCCGTGACCCATAAATTATTTAATTGTTTGTTGTTTATGTTGTTCTTGTTTCATTTTCCAAACAGCTTTATTAGTTTTTTTTCAACAATAACTATTGTTCTATTATGTACTCTAGAGTTCTAGACAGCTCCATCTACCGTCGACATGTGGTATTGAATTATTCATGGAATAACATCATAACCGTGCGTGTTTACGGTTCTATCATGTTCTCGTTACCTGAGTGAAGTGATGCAAAACTTAGAATCGAATCGAACTGCATTCGAAAATATCTAGGTTGATAACAGTGAGATATTAATTGAAGTTCGGACAAAGATTGCGCTTTTGCGGTTCCAATCGATGATGTCGATGTTGGCCGGCTTGCCAAGCCAGGAGCGTTTCCCGTGATATAATAACTCAATTATCATCGCTATCGGTATCGTCTTCGTCACACCACTTTAAGTCGGTCGGTGCTGATTAAAGCAACCGCATTTGCATAGTTGCCTGGGAGCATATTATTTCGTTGGCGTTCATGTGCATTCATCAGAACACAATAATCATTCCTTAAGCTGCGATTGCATTATTCGGGTGGCGCGTTATTCCTTCCAGTGGCTGTGATTCGGTTATGGCAGGCAGCAGTGAAAAATTAATATGCACACCGATAACCCTGGATGGCGCAAACGATTTTAATTCAAAGGAAAAATCAATATTCGCAGTGAGTGATTCTTACTGGAGTGGGATTTGGTTTTGTGAATGCGAAAACTGACAGAGTGTGGTTTCTGGGTCAGAGACAGAACGATAACGAACAAAAGCCGGTTCAGAGAGGGAATGACACTGAACGTGTTCATTCAAACGCATACGAAATTGAAATATGGTTCATTCTGTTTCTTAGTGCGGGAGACGAGTGGTGGAGTGGATTTGAGGAAATCGCAGTCTTTTATTATCTAGCTTTGTGTATATGTATTTTGATTAAGCATAATCTACTTTAACTCATAGTCCTGAAAGTAGGGTTTATAAATAATGTAATTTTCGGGTGTTTAACTCATTTAAACCATGGAGAAGACAAAGTTAAAACAACTATTTAGACAGGAGCTTTGATGGAAGAATTGAGCAATTGAATTTGACAGCTTGAGAGATTTTGTGATGACATTAAAGTTTTCGTTTGATTACACGTGAAAACTTTTGACTTAATACTTTGTCTGAATTAAAGGTTTATCTTTGATATGAAATAGTATTAAATAAAAAATAAAAAAACAGAAACGAACTTTGACAGACTGGAAATGAGTATAGGTTATGACTATGACTACGTATAACGAACTTGATTGGTCAGCTGCCAACGGTCCAGTTATTGATAATACCTAATTGTTAAATGATCGCCTCTCGTTGATCAGCAACCTACACTGTGATATTGTCATGTATTCTCTCTGTTGTGTGTTCTTTCTAATTCTCTCTATTCCTCTCTTTGTTGTTATAATTTTTTAAAATTGTATCGCCAGATAGTCGTAAGTTATTTTTTTTGTGAATGTGAACCATTCTTCATCTTTAAGACTACCTAGTTAATTTTGTTTACTGTTGCATTCAAAGAACACATGACTGCATATTGTGTTCTGAACGTTCGCAATCAAAAATTGGAAGAACAACTTTCCAATGAACGTGTTCAGTGCGAAAGGTGTGCTCGACTTAAAAAAAAAATATCATTCGTTGTAAGAGTTTTAATCTTCGAAAATTAATTTCCATGGATTGATGATAATTTTTAGGTATGTCACAATAGAATTCTGAAATAAATCCATCTATTTATAAAATGTTCAGAAAAACAAAATCACCTCCACAACTCAGAAAAGTTTAATATCTTTCTGAGTTGTTGATCTCTTGAAGCAAACATAAAAGTTTCTGACAAAACAAAAATGGAATAAATTTATGCAAGCGTGAAATAGCTTTCAAAAACAAAGATCTAAACATGATAAACATATGCAAATTAAGACACTAAAATAAACCATACCTTCTTGTTTATATTGTTAATTGAAAGAAGATAATGTGTCAAATAAAATGTTAATGAAGATCATTATCATTATAATTTTAGATATAATTTTACAGTTTTTTTTCAAGAAATAATTTATCTAGTTCGGTTTATTGTTCGGTATCTATACAAAAATTGTGACCTAGTTCACATGAACATACAAGATGACGCTGACCGACAAGAAAAGACGCCATCTACAGACAACAATGGATTCAAACTGTCTAAAAGAAAAAATGATGTAAGAGTTTTGATTTGGCGACACGACGCTATCTTAAAATCTTCATTATTTTAATGTACATATTTTGAAAAATGTTTTAATGATTTGTAGGGAATTTTAATTATTTTTTGTAGGTAACCTCTTCACACACAATTAACGATGTTTTCAACAGCAAGTTCAAGAAAACTGTAGGCCTGACAAAGAAGGCCGCAACTTTTTGAAAATATAGTGTGTCAGTCAAATGCTATTATTTAATTTATTTGGGAAACCTAAAACAATCCACTATTTGCAAATTTTTTTGTGTTAAAAAGTCTAAACAAAAAATAGTTTGACAGCTGTCAGGTTAAGAATAGTAAAAATGAAGAATAATGAACGGTTATTCAGAATTAGGAGCTATGAACTCTTGCTAGATAACCTAGATCTATAAAATTGGTTATTATTATTATAATTATTATTTTTGTTGGAATAGGGCTTCTGTTTAGGAAACATTTATGGTTACCAAAATTATTGTCGTTCACTATTTACGAAAAAAAGTCAATGGTATCTCGAACACACTTTTTAAAGACCCTTAACATTCTCTCTAAAGCAGTTGTTATAAATGTTGCACAGTTGACTTTGCAATTTAGATCTCATCTCAATTAACTTAAATTCCATAAAATTAATGTTTCGTTTTTGTTAACCACTCCCTAGACACAACCATTTTTAACTATAAGAGAAACCATTTGGAATCTTCTTTTCTAGCTAAAAATTTAGGCCACAGTCATCACAAAAATTTAAATAAAATTAACAAAATGGGAGGGAAACATTAAAAAAACATAAACTTATCATTAAAACACATTGTTGTAGGGATTAAAAAATGTATTTAATTTATTAGGTTAATGCAAAAAACTAACGGAACCAATCTTTTATTGAAATTCAATGAAGTTAAGCATACATTATATGAATTTCATAATTAATTCCTCGTCTCTTTATTATCAGAGGCTTATATTGTAACTTAGTGATTATGACTTTGTGGCGATTCGATGGCGATGGCGGTTTAAATGGCTATTGGCTCATATACGCATTTAATTTTCACTTTCGATTGAAAATTAATATTGCAGTTCCGTTGCAATTTTATGTGTGTAATGTAAATGTATGGACGTACATAAAGATGATAAAATAGGAAGTTAAATTTCCATTAGAAAAGTAATTAGTTCAACATTGATTAGCCATGTAATTTAAAAGACGAAGAGAAAGTCTTGTGTGTAAATATTGGCAGTGTGTAGATAAAAAAACAACAACAACATTAATTTATATTTTCTTGTAATTTTATATTGATGAGTGTTTAAGTTTTATTTACTCTTTAGTTGGAGGATTATTATTATTGTTTTGTTTACTTTCCTCTTTGAATTGATGCGCATACATACATATGTAATATATAATATATAAGGTTCATTAGGTTTTTTTGTTTTTGGATTTTATCAACATTTGTTGGTAGTTAGTTGGGTGGTTAGGTTTTGTAATTGTTCAAAAAAATTACTAATAATTATTGAGTTAATGTACATCTATTATTTTTAATTATTGTTATTAGTTATATTTATGTTTACTTGTATATTTAAACATAAACATTAAGGTATAACTAAGAGGAAGGAAATTATTGCAAACGATATTAATATAGTGAAAGAGTGGACCCTAATCTCAACCAAGAAACAGCCAAATCAGTCTCTAGCTGTTCAAAGTTTTCGTTTGTCACATCTTTTTGTATCCTACTTAATGTTAAATGTGTAACATCAAAAACATACATGTTAAAACTGTGGGCTGTCAAAGATCTTTGTTGTACAGAAAACTCAGTAGTGACCCCTATAGTAGGTAGACCATCATTAATTTAACATTTGTCTTTAATTATAAAAATGTTCCTAATTTTTTGTTTTGTTTTAATTTAATTTCAGACAAATTTCTATGGCAGACCTTCCACCTTTGCCAAAAAGCCTCAGTACTCATTTAACTTTTAACGAATCAAATAATGTTGATTGTGAGAATGGAAATGGATTAAACAATGGAACTTCTGAAGTAATTGGTACCACATTGGACAAACAGTTGTCAGTTTTACGAAAAGAAATGGTAAGCAAATTCAAAGTAATAATACAAAAAAAAAATTGCCAAATAAGTAAGTTATAATAACAACAAAGGCCGAAAAAAAAAAACAAAGCCAAAAAAACGCCAATTTTTGTTAAACTTTCCAGACCCACATACTAAAGATGTAAGATTGTAAGGTCTAAGGTGGAAGAGGTCAAAGTAGCTGTACATCAAAACCATGCAATTTCTCCCATTTATAATAAATTCATATGACAAACATAATGACGACGATGATGACTATTTGTACTTCATTTATTTGCAAATGTTTCATCTTTCATTTATTAAAATCCCAAGCAAATTCTATTTATGGTTAAATGATTTTCATTCGGCAATTTAAAGGGTCAGTTTATGGATTTAAGAAAATTTAAAAATGTCTTAGCAGAAGCCTTAAGCTTGGGACAGACGGCTAATAGATGTTAAAATGTTGTCAGATTTGTCAATCAAAAATTTACCGGTGGAGGCAATTAAAGTGTCAGTTAAGTAAAAATTTTTTGAACAAAACATTTTGTATTATTTTCAGACAATTACATTTCACCACTCTTTTGGAACTGTCAGAAATCGTTGTTTATGTTTGAGACATCTGAAAGTTTGTGTTTTTCAATAAATCGAACAATTTGTTTGTAAATAAATACCAAAAAGCCAAAAGCGTCAACTTAAATTTCTCACCCTTAAATTATTTTCAGAAACGTCATTTTCAATAAAATGACAGCTAATCACTTGACAGTGAAATTTTTCGATTTTAGACATTTTTTATTTGCCTTTTGGCAACTTCTATCTGAGTTCTGACAGATGTGGCAATATTGTAAGATCTGACCTTAAATAGATTTAAGATTGAATACAATAAAGTTACATGTCAAAGAAGTTCTGGAAAAAAAAACCTAATATTAAGTGGGTTTCAATTTTGATCAAGAATAATTCATCACGGAATAATAAAAATAATGAACAAATTTACGTGGGTTGTGATAAATTGAAAAATAAATTAGTAAATAAAAGATTAACATAAAGCCAATGCCTTTATCTTTTAAACAAAACAAATCTTTGGTGAAACTAAAAACGTATGGAACTTTTAATACTTTACGTAAAAAGATTTTCCCAACATATGTAAGTGTAGCCTTAACTACAATTTCTGTCATTTTAAAGTTTTCATCAGACGACGTGAAATAAACCTTTATGACAGCAACTGCATTCAACAAAGTCTTTAACTTAATCTCTTTAAGCCACATCAAGCGCCCAAGAAAAACATCAAAACCACATAAAATGCGCAATAATGGGGCCCAAAAGACAATTAAACTGTGTCTTTCGAGGCAAAGTGTTAAGTCTTTAGATGTTCATCATTTTCATGCTAAATCCGTCCAAATGAGCTCCATAATATGCGAGGTACTTTCTTTTATGGCTCGAATTTTCTTCGAGTATGTCAAAGTGCTCTGTGCCAGCTCCAGCACTCTCTGTACTTAACCTCAAATTCACATCACAGCACACATAAAACCATTACAATGATGATGATGATAAAATGGTTGCTTCTGGTGCAGTGGAGTTTAAAAAAATGCGTTTCAAAGTGTTGAGGTTTCTTTGGTGCCATTGGCGTTGTCGATGGAAATGGAAATGGGAATGGCGTTGTCCAATTTACGAAATGAGTGTCGAGAGTTTATTCATGTCATGATGTGAGGTTTTGTTTTTTTTTTTCTGTCATCATTGGGATAATCGTGAAAAACGGTTTCCAAAATTATGCAAATCCATCTGTTATGAGGAGGCTTACAGTTTCAAAATGTTATTGTCTTACTACACAATAAAACTTGAGGTGTTCCGTTGTCGTTTGATCATGCTTGGGGGGAGTATTAGTTTTGTTGTTATTGTTGTTTTGTCATTGATTTTATCAAAAAGATAAATGCACATTCCAATCCGACAGAAACATGTTGTCTCGAATTTCAATGAACTTGAAATTGAGCACAACCATCATCTGACAAATCGCAGTACGAGTAGATACTCGTAATGCGCTGAATAAAATCATGATGATGATGCGAATAAAAAATACGAATACCAGTTTTATTGTAAAATAAGAAAAAAAAGAAACAAAAATAAAAATAAAAATTACTTTGTTTGTTTATTTTTGTAATTTTTTATGCGATGATAAAATTTAACTTATGTTCAGATTTTCAATGAACAAAGCAACCTACGTCTTTTGAAGAACTCAGTGTTCATTTTGAAAGAAATATATATAAAATCAACAAGAGACATACTTTTACTGATTTGAAATTGATTTTCCAGCTTATGAAATTGTTAAGTATTTTGTTTCTACAAAAGAGGACTCTGGCTTATTTACTCCAAGTGAAAATAGCACTTTAGGGACATAAAAATAAAAAAATAACTGTTCAGTATTTGAAAACTTAAGAGAGAAATCACTGAAAATTTTCAAGACATATTTTTTTCCCTAAATTAAGAAAAAAACAATATGCCAAAATATTGCTGGATATCTTAGGAGTTTAATATCAGTTAAACCTGAGGTGCAATCAGCTTTGATGACCACATTTGAATTTTTATTGAAGAAATAAATAGAAATAAGTTGAATGAACAATAATTCAAATGACAATGGTAAAAATGCAGTTATCATAGTGAAATTTTCAAGTGGTTCTAATATTACTAAATGAAAGGTAAATATTCGTATTTGATAATATTCGCAATTTTTGTTTATCGTTTTCAAAGTCGGATAAAAACATCAAAACTGATAAGAAATGTATAAGAATGCTTTTTTTTTAGAATCTGGTAACTCTATTCATATAGCATAAGAAACGTAAAATTCACTGAAATATGAATTTTAGAATTTTTGTTGGTTTACCTGTTAAGCTGTCACTTTTCTCTACTAGCTTGTCATTTATCGCAAATCATTTTAACCTATTTAAAAATTTTTATTTGAGTTAGCACCCTTATTAATTATTATTATTATCAATTCATTAGTACATATGTAATGTATGTATGTAAATGCCGATAAGATATTGACATACATATCAGGTATGTGTAGTGCATTTATGTACATAATTCGCAATAGATGTCTCATATATCCATAAAAGAATTTGAAAACCAAAAAAAGGTTCTGACGTATGTATAAGCACTGAATAGTAAGAAATTTCAATTTGACGTTAAGTACTAAAGTCACCCTGTGTTTCCGCTTTTGCTTTTTCTTAATAGGCGTTTTTCTTTTGTAGTTCAGAGCAGATCCTGAACTGTCAAACAAAAAACTGTTTTTCTTTTTTAGCTCTGAACGTTCAGAGCATCAAATTTGTGTATCTTTTTTCTTTCTGAACATGTTCTGAGCTTGTTCAGAGCGCGTTCTATGACTTTAGAATAAAATAACTGAGCAGACTGAGTTGAATTTTGTTCAGAGCTTGTTCAGAGGATGTTCTGAGTTTGCTCGATTTGTTCAGACTATGTCCGAGTTAAAAAAGAAACACGCCTAATGTGGACTATCTACTCATTCGGATGTTCTCTCCCGGCATAGCACTGAACTATTCGAGGACATGAATCTGACCAAATTTTAACTTTATAACACAAATCCACAATATTGTACCACTATTTTCCACCACACAAAGTAAAAATACATTATTCAAACATTCTGATAGATAACACGAAAATGAACACATAAAATGTTCAAATTAGAAAAATATATTCAAATACATTTTCCAAGACATGTTATCGTCGGTCGTTCGCTAGATTGTAGGTTAGGTATCTACTTCGAAAGACATTTGAGGGTTCGGCGTCCAAAAAGATTATTGGTTGAGATAAATAATGCACAAATAAATCTATTTATCGGGTTAAGTTTGGCAATCATGAGGCTTTTCGCGATGTTTCAACAGTAGGATAGATTTGATTGAGAGTTGGAATAAAGTCTGGAAATCATTTTAACGTAAAAATTTAGACTGTCAAAAGTCTGTTGTCTGTATTTCTATTTTATCCTTATATTTTTATAAGTAAGGTTATGTTTGTCTTTTTCTTTTACAAAATGTACAGAACTTATAGAATTTTTAATAAATACTATTTTTTTATGAAAATGTTTAATTTCCATAATTTTTTATTATTTTATAAAAAAGAAAGGAGCTTTTGACACAATCAGTTATTATGTTCAATTTAAAATTTATTAAAATTATGTTTTTTTATTCATGTTCTAAAATTTTTTACTTCAAGACAACGTAACGTTAATTATGTATTTCTTATTGATGTTTTTTTAGTCTCTTATTTAATTTTATAATGTAAATAAAAAATATAAACTTTAAAGTCCAAAATTAAAATATTCCCTCTCTAAATAGCCAATTATTTAATTTTTCAATTTTGGGGGATAGTTCTCCCACTATGATTGTATACTTGTGTAGCTTCTACATAAAAACCTTTCACATTTTAAGTTCGACTTCCAAAAAACTAAAAACAAAAAAAAAATAATTTATAAAAAGAATTATAAGCTCTTTTATTTTATATTTGAAGCAAGTAAATCCATGTTGTAATCGCTTGTATGCTTGAGTAACGAAAAAAAAGATTGTATAAATGATAGTTTCAATAATTTTAAGCTCGACGATGCCTGAAGAGGGATTTTAAATCACGCAAAAAAAAAAACTAAATAATTAGTTTGATATTACCAAAACTCGAACACCCGCGAAAAGGAAATTAATTAAAAAAACAGAATTGCAATCACAAATTGTTGTTATTGTTACAAATTCTATGAAATCCATTTAATTGGATTTTTAGTTTTTTTTTTTTTTAATTTGCAAATTGGAAAAGGAAACATTTGTTGAGTCACGAATAAAAAAAAATAACATTATATAATTGAGGAACAAATATAATTTAACCTAGAGTTTGAATGTATGTTGTGTACATTCTATAGAATGGAGATTGGGGTAATTTAATTAATTGAGATGATGTTTTTTTTTTTTTATTTGCACGACCTTTCTATTCATTTAATTTTGAATTTATTTAAATATGGTGGGTTTTGTTTTGGTTGATTAAAGTCATGCATCAAGTGGATACTTATCTATATATGTATATGTAGGTTTAACTTTTGTATTATTCAGAAATTGAATGTGGGTTCACAAAATTAAATATTTTGTTTTTTAATTAAATCACTGATGTTTATCGTGTTGAAAATAAGTTATATGAATGGTTATAAGTGCAGTAATTCTTGATCGAATGCATTCTTTTGTTAATACAATTTTTATAAATCATTCTTTGAATTTAAGATAAAGATTCATTGAATTCACTAAGAAACTATTTTTGAATTCAATTGATTGCAGTTATTTACTTCGTGAACTAATTTGCATTCCTTGAATTTTTTGTTGTACATATTTATTTGAAATCCTTAGTTTTTGAATTTTGTACAAAAAATAATAAAAACGCAAACGAATGCAAACGAATGCAAACAAGACTATTCAGTCTTTTGAATTAACACAAATGAATGCTTAAGTTTTAATGGAATTAAATATTTATGCAATCTATAAATAAAAGTCATAACAGATTGCATTTCCAAAATATTGAGTTTTTGTTCAAGTCTGATAGACTAGAATCTAGTCACTAGAGCAAGGAATTCTAGAATTCTACTACTGTAGAAAATCAAAGATGTTTTTGAAAAAAAAAGCTGTAAATTGCTGGCTCGTTATCCTGTTTCTTCTAGGTTCTAAGAGATTGCATCAATAATGTAAAACTATTTGACAAGTTCAAACAAAAATATGTAGGACATAATATTTAATATATATTCTCAATTAATAAATTAATTGCGCATACGCCTAGGTGTACCAATACTTTTTCGTTGATAAATATAAAAAGAAAACTTCAAAAAGCAAATAAAACAAGCATATTTTAAACAATAAACAAGTTTCAAAATTGAACCCTAGGCAATTAAGACTCAACAAAATTCTAGACATGAAAATAAGCCCCCTAAGTCGATATGCACAAAAAATTACTAAATTTTTCCAAAAAAAATAGAAATCTGTCTTAATTTATGCCCTATGAAAAGTTTTGAATAAGTTTTAATTTAAAAAATCGTTGCAGAATTTATTTTTGGTGCTGATTTCGGATCCATACTTTTGCTCAAATTCAAAAATAAAAATATACGTTATTAACTTTATTTAAAAAAAAAGTATCTTTCAAAAACTCAATGCTTTATTTAAAAATGAAAATCTTTTTAAGGATTCAGTATTATCTGTATGAACACTACTTTGTGAATTTACATAATATGTGCATAACTTCAAAAGTCCTTATTTTATCATTGGAATTTCAAAAGCTCAGATCTCAAAAACCTGATATGTAAAACAGAGATTTCCAAGTTGAATTTGAACCCGATTTTCAAAACCTTGAATTCTATTGCCACTTACAAATCCTTGTTGGTTAAAGTGTAAAAAAAACGCTTCAATAATTTCATAACCTCAATTTCAAAAAAGTTAAAGCCAAACAAATAGTTAAACTTTAAAACAAATTGTACCGTTACCGCAATGCGAAGTTACTTCAGCAGTTTTCTATGAAACTATATTAACGGATAACACAAACCGCACCCTAAGGTTAAATGGAGTCAACAACCCAAAAACAAAAAAAAAAAAGAATCACCTCGAATATGCATTTGCTTTGCGTGCCAAATGGATTTAGGCCCACCTCTGTTACGGACGCGACCGACAACGACGGCGACGGATGAACGGAAAGGATTTGCATACCTTCCCCATACATTCGACATACAAATTCACATACATACACACATGAATGTAGTTCTTTCGACACAATTTATTATTATTGTTATAGTTTATTGCTGCGCAAATGTTAAAGTCTACAGAATATATTTTTTTTCACCCTTTTAAGGAGTAAATGTTAAATGGATATTTGTATATTCCATAAAGCCCATCGCAAGCTTCCGAAGTACAAATAGGCATAAAGTCAGACAGCAGAAGAAAAAAATTGTTTACACGCCATAGTCAAGGGTATTTTTATTTATTTTTTTTTTAAATGAAAACCCAGACACATACATTATTTATACTAAAATAAATAAATATAATTAAAAATGTGTATGCGAAGATACGAGGAGGTCTTTCAAGGAAAATTAATTCGAAAAAAGAAAAAATGAAGACGGGTTGGGATATATGTTGGTGTGGCTTGACTTGGCTGATACGTTTTAACGAGGCACTTTAAGATTGATGACTTAACGAGGTCCGTTTTAGCTAATTAGTGATTTAACTTTTAAAACGCTCAAACATCATGCAATAGTTTTCAATTTATTAAATTGTTTGTAAACTCTTCTTGTCTTATCGGTTTGATTTAGTCATTAATTTTACAATAACGAAGAAAGCTGTGTGAGTTTGTATTTTTAGTATTTTCACTTTTATTCTGGAATATCAAAAGGGGGAAACATTTTTTTTAACTACAGAAAAATAAAATTAAGAACGTTTTTCAAATTTCATATGAAATAGTTCTAAAAAAGACGTTTTTAAAATTAAAACACAATTTGAAACTATTGCAATGTATTAATAATATGTTGGTAAACCTACAAGAATTGACAGTTGACATTGACACTTCAGGGTTGTTAAAAGAGCGAGAGAGAGTGTAGAAACTTTAAGAGTTTGAAATTGGTTTCGGTTTCTCTCAGAGAGGTCGATGGAGGACCAGTCCAAATGCAAATTTATCTGCATATTTGTCAAGTGTGATCATCATTATCATCGGCTCGTCAACCGGGATCCGGTCTTGGCTTAATTTAACAAGTCTCTCCATTTATTCCAATCGCGAGCCGTCGCCATCCAATTGCGCAACCCAAGGCTTCTTTCTTTCGTCCTGGACTACGTGATCACTCCATTGATTACTCAATGGTTTCCAAATTTCCTCAAAGTTTTCGAGTCAGAATTTAATGAGCACATGTTAAGATGACAAAAGATCTTACTATAATGTAGGAAGTATTATTTTGAGTGAAAGAATCTATTAGAAGTTTCATAAAAGAAGATTTATGTACGTCCATTTCTTTTCCTACGGTTTTTATAGTAGGAAAAGAATTGGACACAAAACTAAACCCTGAGGTACACCAACATTTTATTTCGTGGTGTTCAGAGATGAATACTACTTTTTGATAGTCAGAAGAAGGAGAATAGTAAGCTTCTAATGGGAAGAAAACTAGTAATTTAGGAAAATGGAAAACTCTGCGTTTTAGGAATAAAAAGATGAAGAAGTACTCTTGCAACTGAAGACTGAAGAGTTGTGCCATAAAATCGTTAACACACCCAAGAACAAGGTTTTACAAAATACCCAACAAATGTTTACTCCTTTTTACGGTAATTTTTGGACATTTTAGTTCGATTTCAGGAAATACAAATGCGTACATTTTGAAACACCCTTTCCTTAAGTTTATTCACATTCCTTTTTATTTTTGAGGAAGTAAAAATTTATAAAGTATGAGTTTGCCATTCGCTAAACTGACTTTTAAAACAATTATAATGAACCCAATTTGCAGTCACTAGATATCACATAGCCCCAATTCAGGTCTAAGTGTGTCAGTTGTCAATCACTTCAAACGTACCTAACCGAGTGTGTTCAGACTATTTATTTATATTTTGAGTGACGCAGTAGCGCGATTGACAACTGTCATTTTGCAAATGCAACCACCGTGCCCAATTATTTCTGCCTTCATTATCTGATGACGTAGAACATTTTACACCCAAATGATGGGAACAAATTATCAGGTTCTTTACATGTATCTTGACAATGTTCGATTTCTTATTTGTTGGTGCCACCTTTTTGAACCTACTTCAATTCAATTCAATTTAATTCAATCTTCTTGAACATGACTGTTGGTTTAAGAGCACTTTCAAACTCCCATGAAAATCAAAACCTTGATCATGTGAACTTTTTAAACGCATGCGCTTCATGTTAAGAGTTTTATCTACTTCAGCCATCTTGACGTTTGTAAATTTCAGAACAACAACAATGTGAGTGTATAGTTAGGTAAAATTTAAACCAAATCCAATGAAACGTCAATTAGTGCCAAAGTTTGACGTTAAATAGCTGTCCATTGTCTTAACTATCAATATCACCATCTGAAACATTCAAGAAAGAACAATGAACTCGCTTCTAGATTGCTCAATTAAACTGGTCAAGTTCATTGCATTGTTGGTAACAGTTTAATCATTACCCGCATTTAATGTCTCATCAAACTGAACCTACACTGTCACGTTTTACAAATTACAACTTATTATACTCGTAACTTGATTTTGATACTTTTTGTTGACCAAACAAAAGAATCGGAACTTTTTGTATTTTTTCTGAAGAGGCACTCCTGAGTACCTACACTACACACATAGTTTAAGTTTACTGTGGTGGTTAAGTTAAGTAAACTTACCTCTCTTTTAACTGATCTTTACAGTTATTATAGGTTATGGCTGCACCTATACTGTGTATACCATATGCCTATACCTTGTAGCTAGTTACAAGGTTAACAACTTTTCTGTCTTTCAATCACAAGCTCTCGAAGCCAGTTAGTTTACCCATAGGTTAGTGCACCTATCTTTAGGTGTGAAACACATAACAAGTGGCTCAGATACCAGTATCGAGGAGGACTTGAAGACTCAATAGTACACCTCTATACCTACATACCTCCAGTTCCAACAAGCTATACGTAGTGACTATAGACTTTAAGATTCGATTCGATAAGATCTGATGTTGGCTTTCCGCGTTCGAGTATGGATTCTTTGAAGATTTTTTTTTTCATTTTGTTCGTGTTTTTTTATTCTTGGCAAGTTGTCTTACTCGTATAAATGTCGATACAGCCATTTAAAAAGTCAAATATAGAAAATTTTACTTACGTATATGGTCGTTTATAGACAAGACATTCTTCGAGAATTGAGTGAGATGTTGTCCTAGAAAATGTTGCTATGATACTATTACTACATTAGCATTTTTGATAGTTAAAGCATATGATTAAATAATAAAAACATTATGACTTGTGGGAGCAAAACCATAAATGTAAAGTTACAGAATGAGGAAGAAAATAGTTGTGAGTCTAGGAATTCTCCGGTTTTAAATTAATTTACATTATTTTTTCTGTTCGAAGTCGTGGCATAGATTTCAGAAAACAGTAGAATAAATCATTATAAGTTTAGAATATGATTGCTTTTGACATTTCCGTAGCTTAGGAAAATGCGTAAAATTCCATTTTCCATGAGCCAATGAAACGCTGCTGTCCCAAATTTCCTTTTCTGACAACCAATACGTTTCTTACTTGGTCGTAATAGCTTGAATTTTCTTCAAATTAGTTCATTACGTTTCGGACCACATAGTACCTTTTTTTTCTCTATAATTCATGTGAACAAGCAAAAGAATTTCGTTTTCTTATACCTTATTAAGAATAATATGTGTGGTACTAAATAAGTGCGTTTTTAATTGGGATTCAATACCTTAAGATAAAGTCTGAGCCATTAACAGTTGTAATTTGATTTCATGTTTGGTTCTAGAAGATTTTTCGTATTAATTTTCCTAATTTGGCGACCAGTAAGTCAATAAAAGTGATTTTTAAAAATTTGGAGCAAAAATTTAACCCAGATTTTGTATGTTTTTATAAGAGATATTATATTATTATATTATTTAAAGGCTCTCAAATTTCTTAAGTCAAAATTTAGTGACCACAAGTTAGAAACTAAGGGAAATCAAAACATTTTGTTGAAACTATGATTCTCGAGTAACAGGCCACTGCCCAGAACCAGAATTTTTCAATAATACATAAACTAGTACAAAAATGCAATCTCATTTAACTTGATCGAAATATACAATTACCAAAAATAAAATAATGAAACAGATTTTTAATACCGAACACACACTTTTTGCAAATTCCACTGGTGAATGTTAGATTTGAATCTTGAAAAATATGTTTTTGTATCAATTCACGCCCATTTAGGTTTTTTTAAATTTAATGTTTTAAAAGATTAGCAATAATATCGAAGATGACCAATTTAGTGTTTTTCTCTCGTGAATAGTTCGAATTTTTAAACAAAATACCGATTAATCATTAAAACAGTCTTCTTTGAAGCAACAACGCCCTTTGAGTTAACTTTGCATTAATTCATTTCTAGAGTAAACTAGTTACGGTTTAACTCTGTACTAAACTCAGCCTAAGTTTCAAAATACAAAAGTTAAAGAAATAGTACAGAAATAACAATAAATTTTGGTTTTAATCATTCAGATAAACGAAACATAAAAGAATACGTATTTAAAAACAAGACAAGAACTCTACATAATATTTGATTCGCAATAAATTTCTCGTTGTAAGGTTCCGAAGTCTAATATTGTGAAAACTTAAGGATAATTTTCTAAATATTTTTTTTCTTTTCCTTTAAACTTAAAACCATTCGAACGTACAGAAATCGTATGCAATATTAACTTATTTAATTTATGTATGAAGTTTTAATTTAAAATATCTAAATTTAATTATTCTTATAAATATTTGTTACTGCTTAATGAATAAATAAATCGTCATTTATAAAAGCATATCTTCTAATACAAATAAATTGCCTGTCACTTTGTTTGTCCACGATGAACTCCTAAACTACTTAACCGATTTTAATCAAATTTGTACACCGTGTGCAGTTTGAAAGATAGGATAGCTTACATCTCAAATTTATGATCGAAATATTATTTTATTGCAAATTATTTGTCTAGTATTTGACAGTCACAATTATCTGATAGCTCCTAACGATTTTAACAAATGGCGACTGTTGACTGGATTGAGTAAGTACATATTCAATAGATGGCGCTACGTCAAACGTCCAAACGTTTAATAGATGTCGCTATGTCAAACGTCCAAACGCTACATATAAGCTACAATTTAATAGCTGAGTCTAAAGTAGAAGTAGTTATAGGTTAAATTTATTTTGTAGTAAACCGAAATAACAGTGAATTTTACTTTTTCAATTTTTGGTGCTAGCGTTAAGTATTATCAAATATTTAATAGTTGAAATATATGTAATATGAAAATTGGCAAAGAAATTGATTATATAGTCTTAAAAAGCACACATAGGCTAATTTTTACACTGGTAAAATGTGTTTTTTAGAATTAAAAATTCAACGTTTAACATAAAAATTGAAGCAATCTGCGGTTATTGTTTTACATTCATCACAACCAAACAGATGTTTTCAACAACTTTTTAAAAAACAAGCGAAATTCGCTGGGGCATCTAAAAAAAAAATGTGTGGGAAATCAAATAAGCAACAACAAAATTTTTAAATAGCTTGAGTTTCTGCATTAAATTGGGGCAAGACGAGGTCTGCCGGGCCCTCTAGTCTATTATACATAATCTTCTCTTAAGGCACAATCGCATGTTATAAATTTTATTTTATTTAAACGATGATTTAAGAAAATCCTAAGTAAATAAACTATGAAGGTGTAGAGCTTAACCATACTTGGATTGTCCTTATTTAGTTGTATTTAATAAATTTGAATAATATAAATATTATTAACATTTTATTTCTTAATGCAAAAATGAAAATTTGTATTAACATTTTAAATCGGTTTAAAATATATGAAAATAAAGTCAATATTTTAATTGGTTAATGGGATTGGTGTAGCTTAATTTGGATAAAGGTATTTCTCTTTATTAAAAAATTCTATCTTTTAAATAAACTTTGTATATGTCAGTTAAATATTTTGCATTTTTATATTTTTAAGGTTATACAACTTTGAATTTTGGGTGTTCAACTTTGAAGCCCTATCTTTAATGAATTGATTGTGAATTTGTTAGCAATCTCTTGTGAGGAATAAAAAAAAAACTCGAATATGAAGTCATGTCATAAGAATTGCCATTAAATTGTAAGTCCCTTAAATTCATGCAAATTCATTTCAGAGTACAAATAGTCTCATACTCAGGTTTGTTTTTGTTTTTAATTAAAAATTTCCAACAATGTTGCATTTTTTATATTCTTCCGTAATCAATCTTCATGGAAGAATGGTGATGCATTCAACTTGCACCTGACCCCAGACTTTTCGTGTTTTGTTTTTGCACATCGGCGGCCCCAGGCTGACAAGTGTATATTTGCCTATAAAATATTGTGAATTTAAAACATAAGCTAAAACATTAAAGTGTGTAATGGAATTTTGTAATTATTTCCTCAACCGACCGAGCACGTGATCCGGTGGTAGACTATGCATTTATTATTTTATTTTGTCCCTCAACTTTATTTTGCACTTGGCACTTCCCTCCACTTCCGCCATTAGTCGTGGTCAGTCGTCTCTTCTTTCTTTTTCTTTTTTGTTGAAAACAAAACAGAATTAAAAAAGAGATCTTCCCTCTTATCTGATTATTGCATCTGCCTGCAAAAATGCAGTCAATGGAACGCCACAATTTGATAAAAAACAAAAGAAAACAGAATAAAATAAATTATCCTAGAGCTGGTCACGGGTCGAATTCATTCTCGGTCCCATGAAGAGAGTCACACAAATCTCCTTTGTTTCGTCAGTCTGTTCGGGTTTTAAAGTTTGAGCACACCTTCGAGTTCAAACTTGTTTTTCAAATTAATGTTTGAATGTCAAAGTGTATCAGGTGGGCTGAAAAGTTCGTATCCTGACACATAGATGGCGCTACATACATTTGAAAGCAGTTACAGACTAGATTCTACTTATGTAAAGGCAACCATTTTTATTAGAATGATCTCTAAAATTATAAAAAAAAAATACATTTATAACGAAATATTACAGGGATGTCATGTATTTTGACAATTTTTAAATATATAAACTTTTAAGTATCATTGTTGTTTCGAAGTGACATTAAGAGACAGATAATCTTAAATTTCTAAGTATGTACATTGTACATATATTATAAGACTACTTGATACGAGATGAGACGATACTTAAAATTAAATATTCACTAGACGACCGAGACCGATATCGACACAAAATTGACGCCAACTGCAACGAGACGAGACTGGCAAAAGTCTCTTGGCCAGCCCTAAATAACACCACAGAGTGTAACTGATGGATTGTTGAAAAATGTAGACTGTTTGACATTTACTGAATCTGCGTTTTAATCTAGGGAGTGAGAGGTTTAAAAAAAAAAATAATTTTAAAGTCATTGACCATGAAAAACATGAATTTATGACAGAAGAGGATAATTTGACATGTGAATTGCGGAAAAGTGGACGTTTAAAGTATGCAGCCCTCAAAATGTCATACGGAGGCAGTGTTTAAAAAAAAACTTCTTAAAGAAACAGGCCTATTATACTCTCTCACTGAAGAAGTGTAGTGTTTTGTGTTCTATGAATAATTATCATAAATTATGCCATTTGAGTTGACATTCATCCGACATTTTACTTGTTGACATTTCATTTTTAAACAACTTGCACTCACCTCCTCCTCCTGCTCAATGTACTCCACCTTTAGCTTAAAATATCACTAGGTCAGCAACCTTGCGGCACAAGAATAAGTGTGTCAAGCAGTACTCGTACACCTTGTTGTGGATATTTACTTTGGAGCTATTAAGTAATCATAAAGACGCAATCTGAAAGCTCATTCATCTAGATTCAAATCGACAGAAGGATGTACCTTGTGCAATATAGAACTTATATTCTAGAAAATCACAACACCCCAAAAGCTTTGCCAAAGCCAAAGATTACACAAAGCTATCAGATGTTGCACAACTCTTCTCATTTAGATCACCTGATGCATTGGTCGTTTGGTGTTGGTTCGGATTGTTGGAACACAAGTAGACACAGGTAAACAAGGCAAGGCACTCGGAGTTGCCGCTGGTCCTCCGGATCCGGGGAGTTCCAAATCCAAATCAAAGAGGCGGATGGTTGATGAATCAAATTCAGTTCACTTTATGGCTGAATGACTTTCACTATATGGGTGCACTCATAGATACTCCTAATGTTTGCTCTGTTCTCGGTTTCTGTTGAAATTCGAATCCATAGTGCAGATTCAAAAGTTTCCCAAGTGGCTCATGGCAATAAACGTATCACTTCAAATGGAAACTGCAATTTTTTTGTGATTTTTTTGTTTTAAAGCTCACAGGAACACTCGACACAGAGACCAGGATTACTGCATGCAGCATATACAAATCGCTGCACTCACTTTTGTAATATAATTGCATGGCTGAAATTGTGCACTTCAAATCCGGCAGAATGGCAAAATGGTTAAATTGTGTTTTCGTTTCGAAGAATCAAGCAAAAGGTCAAAGAGTTTTTGTGATTGTTTATGTTTTATGATATATTTTTGTATATATGTTTTAAGTTGTTTTGGGTAAACTACTTTTTGAGTGCACAATTACTGGGTCGTTATTGTTTTTTACTTTTTTTTCCATCATATATACAATACATATACATGCATATTTACATAAGTGGATGCATAGGTGGTTGAAAATTGCAAATTTTAAAATTATTATTACGATACAGAGATGAATGTTTGCCATTTCCTTTTTATATATTTCGAATATATTATTGAAAATATATGTTTTGATTTATTTGTAACTATGTTTGGACTTAAATATGGACGACCTTTTGCCTTTTATTAAATGCAGTATTGGTTATTAGTTAGCAGTCTATTTCAAATATTAAATGTAGTTAAAACACGATTATTAATTTTATTAATTATTTATTGTAATTTTTCTTTCTCAAATGACCTCGTTACTTTTAACACTAAAAATCTAATCTAATAATCTTTTTGGAAAAACAAAATGTCGACTTCCTTTCTTCGTTTTTATTAGTTGCCATCTATGTGCGATCTCTATACAATCATTGCGCCATCTATGTGCGATATCTTAGGTGTCTAAGAAAATGCTTAGATAGTTTAACCTTTGTATATGAAAACTTTAGATTACAAAGCTTTTACTAATTGAAAACATTTCATGAGCTTAAAGAAATTCGTCATTTCGAGTGTTCGAAGAGTTTAGTTTTTTCCCGATGCCAAAAATGACGTGTATTTGGAAAATATTGACTTTTAAAGAGCAAAATTCCATAATGTTTCAGACAATTTCACCTCGGGATGTCTCTGTCTCGCATGGTAGTCATTGATGGTCTTGGTTTCACTATTTTTGTCTTGACTTTGCAGATAAGTATACCAAGTCTCAGGAAACAGACAAGTGCTTTAATTATGGGGGTTGTATCTTCACACTTTTCATAAAAATAGAAACCCAATATTCTTCCTATCACCTGCTTTGTTCTTAAATGCTGATGAGTTATTTAAAAACTCCTTAACTTTTCCTGCTTTCTCTGAAATACTTGATAATCATGTTTCGCATTTTCTACCTTCAGAACATACATACTTATGACTTTCATATACTCATAAAAAATTAGAAAAGAAAATGGTCAAAAGAATAAGTTATAATCCGTTTAGTGCTCTGCACTTCCTGGTTTTGGATTTCAAAATGGTTCTTTCTTTCTGCTGTTACATACTTATAAGCAAAAACAGTCATACTTGTAGTTGTTTTCTTTAATTTAAGTACTCATCACTTATTCCAAAAACAAAAATCCAATTCCTCAGAAAAAAGAATCACGTTCCGAAGACACGACGACGACGCGACGCGACGTTTACACTTTACCAACCTACTGTTTGAAAAACTAAACCATTATTCCAAATGGTATTACAATTGATTCCGAAACTCTTCTGATGACGACGACGACATTACATTCACAAAAAAACAACGCATTCTTGTGTGCAAATGCAAAGCACATTTTTTATTCTCGGTTCTTCTGATGCAGCTTATGAGTGCTGAAATAAGATACTTTGTGGCTCGAATTTCATTAAAAACAAAAAAAAAAAAAACAAAAAACTAAAGACTAGAAAAATGGCAACAGACAATGGAAAGCAATTAACGTATAACTCATGTGCTGTCTGTCTGTCCGAGCGTGTTTTACATTCACAGAAAAGTCTGCTGATGAATTATGCAAGAAATGCGACCCGTGACTTTCAGAGAAATGGTGATAAATTGAAGAAGCTTACTCGTATTTCCAAAGAAAGACCCATAGAATTTTGCCTGACTAACCCATAAGTAGGAGTAGGTACACCACCTATAGAAGAGGATCATGTGGTACTCGAGTTTGTCTGAATATGACAACATGCTTTGCATGTCGTGATTTTGTTTTATGTATTTGCCTTTTCCCAGTTTAGTTGGGAGTGCAGTGGAAAATAAAATACAATGTTTTCAGAACATGAACATACATACGCGTTCCTCGCCCCTTCCGCCCACAGGCCCTTAACTAATCCAATTTTGAAAAAGAACTTCAATGTGCCAACTGACGGGGACGGATGATGGCCTAGTGGGCAACACAACACAACGCACACGAGACACAACTGACAGAGGTGTTGAGTAGTTTATCATAAAGAGAAAATCAATAGCCAATCAATATACGAGTACTGACTAATTTATAGCAGTTCCTGGCTCCAAGTGGCTTTTGGCATTAAATTGGCAAAGCTAATAAAATCTGCTGAAACGCCAATTGCATCATCTAGGATATTTATTATGTACTCGTACCGACATACATACATTGTACATATGTATATGTGTTTTGACTTGGGACGGGCTTGTTTTTAATGCGATAAATGTGGATTAGGTTAATTGCCAAGGCTAGGTCATACCAGGAAGTAGAGCAAATGCCATTAGAGCTTGGTTCGATGGTATAATGTATATATATAATAAGACTATTAGTGGGAATTTAGTTAAAGGATTTAATAGCACTTAAAAGTTTGCGTGACTTTTTTTTCATTTTAGATTTTCTTAAAACAATTGGTCTTGTAATTTAAGGTCCAAAAGTGTGGTGATTTTATCTTGATTGGTTATTAATCGAAATAGAAAAAGGTCAAAAGACAAAGACTATTGTTTGAGAAAATCAACATTTTCAATTTCAGAACTGATTTACATAAGTGGGGAAAGAAGAATGATTTTTTTTAATTCGAACTTTGTCTAAGACAATTTTATGTCTACAGGTATTAAAACAAAAATACAGAAAAAAGTACATACACGCCACAGTATTCCATTTATAATCATCATCAATGGTTTCGTAAACTTTTAAGCTGGATTAATTAAAAAAATGAACAATGGCCATTTATCAATATAAGATTGAATTTTTTCTTTGATTTTATTGATGAAATAAGCCAACAATTTAAATTGAACCAAACAAAAAGAGAAAACTTGTTCAAAAATTTTGGAATTTATGAGTAGAAAATCTAAATTTATTTGAATCAATATAACAAAAACTTTAACCGTGTTTTATTGGTAATCTATCCCTTACATTGTATTTCGATACCAATAAAACGCTTTATTCACTTTTAAACTCACTCTTAATTTGACTTCTCAAAGTTGGTATTCTTACATTACTTGTCAAATATTATTGATGTCAAAATTTCAAACTCTTCCGTCACGGACAAAATATAAAAGGGAAATGTACACTTCATAGTAGAAATAAATATAGTTTGAAAAAAACTAAAAAACACGCTTTTAAAACCCATCATACTAAAAAAGCGGAAAATAATGTTTAATATAAGCTGAAAACAATAATGAACTAAAAATACAAGTGTTATTGTGAAAAAGCGTTGGGCGCATTGGCCATATTTTTTTTTCATATATCGAGCGCCCCACGCTTATTCACAATAACACTTGTATTTTTAGTTCATTATTGTTTTCAGCTTATATTAAACATTATTTTCCGCTTTTTTAGTATGATGGGTTTTAAAAGCGTGTTTTTTAGTTTTTTTCAAACTATATTTATTTTTAACTTTTTAGTTTAACGTGTTTTAAAAGTGTTTTTTAGTTTTTTTTAAACTGTATTTATTTTGTGATTTAAGAAAACATTGAAACATTTCATTGACCCATTTAGTTGATTGAAATTGTAAATGAAATTGGAATTATTTATTTATTATTTAAAATCTCGTAATTTTAATTAAAAAAAAAAAAAAGTCACCCATAGCTAGGATTTGATCCCACGACCCTTGACGCTCAAACTGAAACGTGACCGCGCTTTAACCAACTGAGCCACCGCAGCACTTAAAATGGGGGAGTCTATTAATATTTATAAGCGCATAATAAAATCACGAAAAAGCAGGAGCTGTGGGATTAAAATATTTAATCCTGGTAATCCTGATAAGGATATTGAGATAAACTTATGAAATTATTGTTTTGCCACCGGTTCTTGATATGTGTACAAAATTTTATTAAAATCGGTTCGTGTAAAGTGGGTCAAAATCGAGTGTAAAGGTGTCGGTTACATACATACATACATACATACATACATACATACATACATACATACATACAAGTGAAGCTAATATAAGCGTGTTAAAAATTAAATGCATATTGCAAACAAAAGTTGTTTTAGAAACTTCTGCCTTTCATTTTAGTTTACTACGTATTCAATTTGAGTTTGAAAACAAAAAAACAACAGCTATTCTAGATGGGGTGTGTTCGAAGAATGTGTAATTATGTAAATTGTTGGGTCGAGTGGGAAAAAGCATGAAAATGATAGTTGAGTTGAAGTTTGCATGGAAATGCACACCAAGTTGGCTTAGAATGTTTGTTACTTTTATTTGCAGTAAAACTTTGAAAATATTTTGATTTTGTTGTTAGTCTTACCGCCAATAGCTTAAATTTGACCATCTTAGCAACTCCCTGTTCAATTTAATTAGCTTATATGGAAGAGCGAAAACTATGGAACTAAGTTTCCGGCAACTTTAAAGACCAGTTGAATAATCGTGGTTCACTATTTTCTTGTAATCATTGTCAAATATATTTTAAAGACCATTAATTTGGATGGTAAACAATTTTGTATTCTTTTCATTCAATAAATAAGATATAAGAAGACAAAAGTCAACATGAACATACTCTCATGTTTTCCAACATTTATATTTTTCTTGCACTTCTTGACAGCCTCCTGCAATTAACTAGACGAAACTCTATCTTCACTAAAATACTTTTGCAGGATAAGTGCTAGCTTATTTTTGTTCACTAATGAGGTCTTGTTGTTTTTCTTGTCAAATTTTACTATAGCTAGTATTTTCACTTACCAATAAAACACGGCTATTAACAAACACTTTTTTGAAACTAAATTTTCTTTTACAAAATGTCAAAGAGAATACGTGTACCTACCTATGTAAAGTCCATATGTTTGACAAGGACGCACGAAGAGAAAGCCTTTGCAAGGAAATTTCTCTGCGACCGCTCAACAATTTGGTAAAATCAATACCAAGCCGATTGCAGAGAGTCCTAAATGCCAAGGGAAAATTCATTTTCCATTAAATTAGGTCTTAATTTTTTTTCTTAACAGATCATTTTGGTTAGTCTTATTATATTGTCAAAATACTTTAACCGCCACATATTTTACTTTAGCCAAAATACTATTTACGACCATTGTGTGAATTACAGAAATAAGATGTCGAAATAACTCATCTAAAAAATTCCAATATTAACAACGAGGTACTAAACCTCTTCTAAAGAAACCAGTTTTTGATATTTTCTGTCTTTGTCTAACGTTAAAACCGAAACCTATATTAAAAATTCATAAGGACATTAATGGGTTTACCCATGACTCTTTTTGAAAAGTAGGTTTTTCTGTTCAAACAAAAACAAATTGACTTTCTTTGCTAGACTAAGTTATATTTTTTTAAATAATGTCAAAAGTTTTCCATACACAAAAACCGTCAAACTTTTCTAGTAAAATTGCAAAGTTATTGGTCAATTTTTAAAATTGAATCAAATAACATTGTTTTTAAGACGCTTTTGCGCGTCAGCCATTGATTTTGACAGTATTGCCAAGTTTTTTGATTAATAAAATGTAATATCGGAAAATTTTAAGTACCTACTGTTTTTTTTTTAATCTGCTGTGACAGCCTCCACTATGGGAGTCCGGAAGTGCAAAAGGATGAAATTGCTTTGCATCAACAAGCATTTGAGCCACTTTTAACATAGACAGACTTAACAATTCCATCTCTATCCATCTCTTATTTCAAGACCAATAAAGAAATTCTTATTAATCATTTGTATGAACCTCACTTCTGGTTCAAACAATCGGAAGCAAACCGATTGACTCCTAAAAACCTTTTAAATTTAAAACGGTTGTAGAACATTTTGCTACAAACAAAGAAGAAAAATTAGAAGTATTGCACCTAATTTCTCTACTTTGGCTAATAATTTAAATGATCAGTTGCAACTCTTTGAAAATGGTAAAGCGGTTAAAGAAAGTTTGATAACTTAAATTCTTTCATTGAGGAGGTTAGTAATTAAAGAAAAAAAAATCAAACGGTCTCTTAAACATTCAGCCACGTAATGTTATCTAAAAATTACCAATTAGGTATTAACTTTATTATGATCTTTGTCTTTTCGAAAAAACTTCAAAAATTATCCACATAATGAATGTTGACACTCATCATATCCATCATATGTTCCTATAATTAAAAAAAAAGAATATGACAGATGCAATAGCTTTCAAAATCATTCGAAAAACCACTTTCACGAAACCACTATATTATTAGACTAGTAATCCGAACTTAACCACATCAACTATATACGAGTAAGTGTCACCACCAAACTACCATAATTTGGAATATATCTAATCCACCAATACCGTTTGAATGTTAGATCCTATACCATTGACATTATGTATCTACTCGTATATACATACATACATTTCCTGTCAGCTGTCATTAGCCGTCAAAATGTATCTGCTGTGGTGGCGCTGCTGCTGCGGCACACGCTTAAATGACCCAAGGAACATGATATTAAAGTCGTGTGCCATATGCAAAAAATGACATTCACTATTCAATGTTAATTTGCTTGTTAAATATTAATACACAAATAGGATTTCTAACTCCATAGATACAGATAGTTGTATAAGTATATATGTACTTGTAGAAAGAAATAGCGCACACTAACACCTTTCACATGTTCGGTGATCCATCATAATCAAAAGTCGTGCAACACACACACATAAACACTGGTGATTTGTCTCAAGTAATTAATGTCGAAAATTGAATTAATTGCTTTTACTCGTTTCTTCGATCCCCTTGAACTCAAAGTTAGAGAGTTGTTAACATGGATTAAAACCGCACAAAGATATGGGCAAAACTTAACATGGCGACCAAGTTAACTGCCAGTTACATACTCGTATATGGAAATCGAATACAAGCTCACTGTGGGGTTTTATGTCACTGTTTTTAATATCGGATTTCCACTATACCTACTCTGAACTATGACCGCAAAAATTTATAAATGAAGACGAAGAATATTTTTGATTACAATGAATTTTATCATTTGCAAGACTCAAGTTACTGTGGTTAGTGTGAGAGTAAAAATTTTAAAAAATGAGGTCTGGTTCAAACCTTTTTATATGAACTTATATAAATAAAATCAAGCCATGTGGTTTCTTGAGGATTACTACAGTATTACCCGCTTGAATGAATATTTGTCTTACTACACAGGTTTTGTATGATCAAGGGAAAAAAAACAAAAAGTTTGAACAACAAAAATAAATAATTTTAAGAAATTTGAAAAAAATAACCATTTAGGATGTTTAAATGCCAGTTTTTAAAAAAAGCTATGCAGCCTTTTTATAATGAAATGACAGCTCTGTACGACAAATGACAGAGGGACATTTGTGTCTTTTTGTATTCGAACATATATTACAACCCAAAACCTCAATGAACAAATTCAAAATGTGAAGATCAAAAAACTTTATTAACTGTCTGCTTTGTTTTGGATATGTTTTAATATAAATTAATTAAAATGTAACAGCACCCTAAAAACTCCTTTAAAACTTCTACAATTACGTTGCAGATACGTTACGTCATTGACATACACTATACAGTCAAACAAACTCATATTTGTAGTGTAGAAATGATTTAGTTGAACTCGTTCAGAAGACAAGAGATTTCAAAACCAGTCAATTGCATTCCTTGAATGTAAATTCAGATCAAGGGATGTCTTTTTCACCTTAAATAAATTTAACGCACAAAAGAAACTATTAACAGTTTTATCTATGTAAATACAAGAATCATCTTACGATACGAATATAAGATAATAAATACGAAACTTCAATTTTTTGTTGACAGCAAAGACCTGCTCCCATTAAATTTGACCTTATTCCTTAGTTAATATTAATATCTAAATTTATTTCTTTTAAGGTTACACAAATAATAATAATTAGATAAATCTGACATTTGATACGTTTTTTTTATTTTATTTTCAGTACGGGTTACGGCAGCTAGACATTTCTCTACTCTCTCAACTATGGACGTTAAATGATTCCATCCAGAACTTCCGAACGATGTTAGACGACGAAGAATGCTATTCACCATCTCCCGAACACTCACCATACCCCTCGCCGTACGACTCGGTATCATCTGATGTCGAAGAAGATCTTTCACCATCCATCCAAACCCAAATTCATCAGTGTCCAGTGTTGGACTTCTCAAATCAGACTTCAAAACAGTCACCCTCTCTGCATTCATCTGACGCTAGTCTAACCACTGCAGCGGCAACACATCAATCAGAAAATCGAACCGGTTTGCCACCGGCGATAACTTCACAGCCAACATCTCGAATCTCAATACCCCCAACACCCACACCCAGAAGCCCCATCAAATCCTCATCCCCAGTATCGATTCCGAGACAAATTAATTCCAAATCATTGCCTCCACCTCCAGCTCCGCCAATTACAAAACCACCAGTCGAGAGGTTGTCATTAAGGCCTTCACAATCCTTCCCAGCAACAAACAATGGCATCAAATATCCATCATCAGGAGCAACTCCCCAAATACAGATTCCAGTGCCAGTGCAGAGGATGCGTATTGCACCGCCTCCACCACCAGTCCAACGACGAGCGCTGGTATCGCCAGGGAGGCCATCTTGATGTTATCCTTCGGAATTCCTTGCATCTGTCAAATTGGCCATGTGCAAAGTTTTTCATGACAACAACAACGAAGAAGTTGTTGAGTAAATTTCAACTTAAAATTTATGCGGATCAAGGAAATTCCAAGGTTTTTCGTAGAAGCAAAGCAAACGAAACACAAGCAAATAATGCTTATAAAAAAATTATGTAAAAATAAGACAAGATTTTAACTTAAAAAAAAAAACAAATGTTAAAATATTCAGAGAAAAAAAAATATATAATCAAAGCAATCATCAGAATGGAGAAAAATAATAATGAAATGAATTTAAGGTTAAACAAAAAAACAATAATTATTTGTTTTCAGTGCATGTTATATATTGTTATAAAATATTAAGTAAGCTTTTGTGCAGCGAGAAAATAATAATAATTATTAATATTATTACAGAGCTGAATGCTTTTGATGCGTAATAAAAAAAAAGACATCTTCTATGACTATTTACTTCAAACAAGCATTAAGACGTCAAAGCTTCTTTTTATTAAGAGCAAAATTACTCAAAATCTGTTGATTTATTTTAAGACTTAAGAAAATAATAAAATCTGCAAATGTAAGACAAGATGATGATGTTTTTTAATTTAATACATTTTGAAACTTAATGGCGTTATACGTATGTAGATTAAGAAAGTAACTATCTCAATTGGAAACTAAAAACAAAGTAGGAGAAACTAATAATGATCTTAGATTTTTGAGATGTTTAGCCCCAAAGGCACTAATTTTAATTATTAATTTTACTGTTTCATAGCTCCCACTCATTTTTCTTTTTTAATTAAATTCCTGTAATGGCATTGTAGTATCCAGTTTAGCCGGTTTTTTAAGACCCATATACTTCAGAGCCAATTAAGTCGAGGAGATGGAGAGGAGCATTTAAAAACATCTGACTGACATTTCGAATAAACGGAAAACTATAAACTTCACTTCCGAATGTCACTCAGATTTGTTTTTATTTTTAAGTTAAATTTAAAAATTTATTGTGGACAGTCAAATGATAAACGTTTTTTCATTCTTTTTTCTAAGTAATAAATTATTGAGTATTGAGTATATTGAAAGTAAAAGTTGGGTTTTCAGTCCATTTAAAAGATGTCGTTTTTTATGTCAGGAATAGATCTGTTTTCATAAACGTCGGAAATCTGCGCTAGTACAATCGTTTTTCTGTTTTGCTGTATTACTGAACGCACTCATTTTGCATAGCTCCCACTCATTTTTCTTTTTTAATTAAATTCCTGTAATGGCATTGTAGTATCCAGTTTAGCCGGTTTTTTAAGACCCATATACTTCAGAGCCAATTAAGTCGAGGAGATGGAGAGGAGCATTTAAAAACATCTGACTGACATTTCGAATAAACGGAAAACTATAAACTTCACTTCCGAATGTCACTCAGATTTGTTTTTATTTTTAAGTTAAATTTAAAAATTTATTGTGGACAGTCAAATGATAAACGTTTTTTCATTCTTTTTTTTAAGTAATAAATTATTGAGTATTGAGTATATTGAAAGTAAAAGTTGGGTTTTCAGTCCATTTAAAAGATGTCGTTTTTTATGTCAGGAATAGATCTGTTTTCATAAACGTCGGAAATCTTACTAGTACAATCGTTTTTCTGTTTTGCTGTATTACTGAACGCACTCATTTTGCATAGCTCCCACTCATTTTTCTTTTTTAATTAAATTCCTGTAATGGCATTGTAGTATCCAGTTTAGCCGGTTTTTTAAGACCCATATACTTCAGAGCCAATTAAGTCGAGGAGATGGAGAGGAGCATTTAAAAACATCTGACTGACATTTCGAATAAACGGAAAACTATAAACTTCACTTCCGAATGTCACTCAGATTTGTTTTTATTTTTAAGTTAAATTTAAAAATTTATTGTGGACAGTCAAATGATAAACGTTTTTTCATTCTTTTTTTTTAAGTAATAAATTATTGAGTATTGAGTATATTGAAAGTAAAAGTTGGGTTTTCAGTCCATTTAAAAGATGTCGTTTTTTATGTCAGGAATAGATCTGTTTTCATAAACGTCGGAAATCTTACTAGTACAATCGTTTTTCTGTTTTGCTGTATTACTGAACGCACTCATTTTGCAGAATGTGTGCAATCCTGCTTAAGTACAATTTTCATGTAATCAAATCACTGAATGTTCATAAACGACTGATAAAATTTCGAAGTGGCATTCAAAGAAAACATTTCGAACCAAGAACTTCGAAAGCTACATCCGAGGCAATCTATTCCATACAACATTATGTATGTTTTATGTTTTTTCCTTTAAATCACGATTTTTTTGAAGCCAAACTGCGCAATCTGCTCGAATCTGACGTCAGAAGTGACGTTTATGAACACATTATTGCAAGTTAGTCCTATATCACAATTCTGACTTTATGAACATGATAAACGCAGATTCAAGTTTATCCGACGTTTATATGAAAACACCCCTTTACTTAGGTATGTAAATTAATATAATGCTTTTTATTATATGGTTTTAAAAAAAGTTTATTTTATTTTTTAAAACTTAAATAATAAAGCTTAAGTTATTTGGGCAGGTTAAAAGATTAATATTACAAAGTGGACTTGCCACTTACGCGAATCTCTAAAGACTGACTGTTTATAATCAAATGCAATTTCGAAAAAGATAAAATAATGATAAACATATTGATGTGCAGCGATCGCCTACAAAGGAAGTGATGATTCGGCGATTCATTGCGTGGGTGCAAGAATGTATCAATGTCCGTTATTTTGCTTATCAAATATAGTGTAGGAACTTCTGGATGGGTGGCATCTCACACTCAAGTGCATTGGATGAATATGATTGTTGATTTGCACTTTTGGGTGGCATATCGTATGACGCCGTCGGATGATAACTCCCCTCTTTCTTAGATGACGTGTCCCGCGTCTTGTGTTTCTTCAGAGAGTTTTGCTATGTTCTTATTTACTTTATCTATATAAATTTCTCTATTTATTATTTGCTTAAAAGGTTGGGACATTACAAAAAAATATTTAAACATTATTAATAATATAATAATAATTATTATTATTGTTCCAAAAGTTAAGCTATTCGTTATAAAATGTTTGCTTTTAATTTCTTCAATAATTTTTCTATTTTCAATATTTTCAAAGTGCAATTCTGGTAAACTCACGTTTACGTTAATATTTTTAATTTTAATATTTTTAAAAATCGGAAGGATAAAATTTTCTTTAACAATTATATTTTCATAAATATTGTTATTTATATTAATTTTACAATTTCTAAAATTTATTATAATATTTCCAGATATCATAATTTCATATTCATTACAATTATGAATAAGTTTAGTTTTCGGAATATTTTTAGTAATTACAATATTGTTTGTTAATTGTTTAATTTCGATTTCTTCATTTTTAACATAGTTACAAACAGGATCTTCCTTTAACAAATTCTCAATACATGTATCATTTAATTTCTTTAGATTTTTTTTCATTATAATTTTTTCTGAAATATATTTATACCAGGTATCTTTGCTTAATATTAATTCCCTGTAGGGTGTATCTATTTCCAATTTATTTTTATTTGGAATAGGTTCTAAAATGATTTTGTGATACGTTTCATTACAAAAATTTGGAATCATAATTACAAAAATTATATTATTGTTATGAAGAATGGCTGAACTTTTAATAAAAATTAAATCTTTTAAGGTTATGTTATAGGTCTCATAATCTTTTATAGTTAAAATATCTCTACCCAAAATTCCTAATCTACACATCATAAGGCTTTCTTTAATTTTTTGAATTTGTTCTTTAAGAAGTTGAATATCATATTGAATTTGGAAAATGTGTTGCATGTGTTCCATGGTCACATCTCTAGATGTTCTTCCAAGGAGATTTGTCAACTGGTTGTTAATAATTTTTTGTTGTTTATTGACGTGGTCTGTTACTGCTTTTATGGCAGTATTGAATTGATCATTTATTTTTATTTGATCATTTAAACCATTTATAGTTTTTTCATTATTTTTTTCATTAATGTCC
This sequence comes from Scaeva pyrastri, assembly GCA_905146935.1. Lineage (NCBI taxonomy): Eukaryota > Metazoa > Arthropoda > Insecta > Diptera > Syrphidae > Scaeva > Scaeva pyrastri. The sequence goes on along the minus strand of LR989927.1, from coordinate 123,394,451 downwards.
AATCTTTGTCTTATTTCAAATTCGTCGTCGGCATCCATTGTGCCCGTTATAAATTTTAAAGTATTTCCTAAAGCATTGAATAAACCACGTTTTGTTCTTTTGTGTTCCGGTAACAGATTGTTTATTTCTTCCTCCAATCCATTAAAATTGTGAAGCATAGATGGGTAATGGTTACAGAAGCTAAAGTTCGCAATATTATTTCTGATTAATTCCAAGTTTTCTCTCCATAAATCTAAATCTATTGTATACAATATTTTCCTATAATTATCAATAATTTGTAGTTCGTCACTTTTGATCATTGTCAATCCCTGTCCGTTGTTTAAATATTGGACGTCAAGTCGTTGACCTTCATTAAGTGGTAATGCAATAAGAATTATTGCCAATATGAAAGATAGCGCCATTTTGTTCTGAAATAATTCAAATCTTAATGTTATCCTTGTGAATAATACGATTGTTTTTGAAAATTCGTACTTTATTTCCTAAATCTTCCTTTATTTTTTGTTTTCTATATCTGGGTTGAAGTTTGTTTCTAACCCCTATAATTTTCTCATATATAATTTCATTTTCTTTATAAGTTTTTGCTCCCTTATTGGGTTTATTTCTTTCCAACATCTTTTTTTGAGCTTGCAATAGTTTTGGTTCTAAATCCCTGTGGTCTAACTTATTAAACAAGACCTCAAATGGTTTTTTCTGTGTGACTGAATGTACAGTCTTATTGTATTGTTGTACGGCTCTAAAAATTGATTCTAGGTCGTTTATTAAATGGAATTCTTCTTTTAAGCACCTAGCTATTTCAATGAGTGTAGAGTGAACTCTCTCAACTTGTCCGTTTGTGGTGCTGTGTTTAGGATCACAGAAATACATTCGAATGCCTAATCTCTGCATTAACGTTTTAAATTGAGGTGTTGAGAAACCTGGTTCGTTATCAACACATAACTTTTTTGCTTCCGGGAAGCTCTGTAAGAGTTCTAAAACTTTTTCATCTAGTTTCGTCCTATCGTCTATTTGTTTTATAACTAAGTATTTTGAATACGAATCTATACATGTCAAAAATTTTAATTTCTGGGCAAAGAAAATGTCTAAATGCAATTGCTCCCCCTCTTTCTTAGCAATTGGAGCCTCTCCAATTGGGGCTTTATAGGGATGTCTTTCATATTTATTCCTGTTACAAACTTCGCAGTTTCTTACAAATTCTTTGAACTGTTTGGCCATTCGTGGCCAATAATACGATGCATAAATTTGTTTTAGATTTTCTTGATAACTACGGTGTGCCCTTACATGTGTCTGCTGTATAATAATTCTCTGGTCATCTTCGTTCGTTATGTCAATGGGAAAGTTTTTTGTATATAAGAAGTTGTTCTTAAAAGTTTCCCTTAGTTTTAGTTTAATGTCATAAAGAACTTCCGGTGTGCAATGAATTGCAACTGTTCCGGGTTTTAAATATTGTTTTAAAATTATTACTAAATTTTCTGGGTAATCGTATTCGATTAGATGTCTTGTTTTGTTGAAATTGTTAATTTGTTCATGAGCAGTAAATCGTCCCTGGCTTAAAAGAATTTGTTGCTTAAATTGATTAAGAGGTTTTGTTGTTTCTTTAAAGTCCATATTATCGCTGCTTTCGGCAGAGTGCTGTGTAGCAGTACTAAAAGAATCTTCTTCAGAAAGATGATTTAGATGTTGTCTAGATAAGGCATCGGCAACTACATTTGTAGAACCTGGCTTGTATATCATTTTGGGAGCAAACTCCTCTATAAACGCGTGCCAACGTTTCATTTTGGCATTTGGATTTGGTACAGATACAGCGAATGTAAGTGGTTGGTGATCCGTGTGGATCTCAAGGTCAGAAACTCCATATAGGTAATTTCTTAGATTTTTTAAACACCAAACAATAGCGTATAACTCTTTTTCGTTGGTGGCGTAATTTTGTTCTGTTGTATTTAACGTTTTTGATACAAAAGTTATGGGTTTCCCCTCTTGAGTTAAAACTCCTGCTATTGCATTATTAGATGCATCAGTTGTTAGTATAAATTTCTTGTTAAAGTCTGGTTGAACCAATTCGATTTGGTCAATTAACAGATCTTTTAAAATTTTACAAGCCGAAATAGCTTCGTTATCTAATGTTATAATCGTTTTTTTGGATAAATTTTTAGATATCCTGCCGTTTTCTCCGGCTAAGTATTTTGTTAATGGTTTTGTAACAGAAGCGTAATCTTTGACAAATTTACGGTAATAACCGGTCATGCCTAAAAAACTGCGCAATTGTCGTAACGTATTTGGTATTGGAAAATTTTTAATTGTCTCTATTTTCCTCGGGTCTGTTTTAATTATGTTGTTACCTACTATGTAACCTAAAAATTCTGTCTCTTTTTCATAAAATTTAGATTTCTCTAAAGAAATCTTCATGTTAGCTTTTTTTAATATATCTATAATATCATTGAGATGTCTAGTATGCTCATTCAAATTCTTTGAGTATACTATTATGTCGTCCATATAGACGTGACATACTTTTCCTATATATTCGCGCAGGATGTCGTCCATCGCTCTTTGGAAGATACTTGGAGCGTTCTTTAAGCCAAAAGGCATTCTCAAAAATTCATATTTGCCATTATTTATGCTAAAGGCAGTTTTTTCAATATCTGCGGCTTTCATTTGAATTTGATGAAAACCAGATTCTAGATCTATCGTAGAGAAATACTCGGATTTCCCTAAATTTGATAATATCACGTTACTCTCTGGTATTGGATATCTATCTGATATAGTCTTTTCATTCAATTTCTTGTAGTCAATTACCATCCTAAGTTTTTGCGTTCCATCCTCGTTAGAACCTTTTTTGGGCACTACCCAAACTGGTGAGTTATATGGTGACCTACTGGGTCGAATAATATCGTTTTCTAATAATTTTTTAATTTCCTTATTTATAAAATTGTTCGCACTGAGTGGATATGGGTATTGTCTAGACCATATCGGTTTATCTTCAGTTGTTCTAATTTCTGCCTGCACATCCGTTCTAAAGGGTAAATATGTATTTATTTTACTGTGTTCATCCATAATATGAGTAAATATCCTTTTGCGAAGTGATTCTATATCTGTTTCATTTATATTATTTATGCTAAGAAGATCATCAAAAAATATCCTCTCTTTCTTCCCTCTGTATTCTATCATATCTTCAGCGTAATTTATTCGGGTTCCTATTTTTCTTAATGTATTAGAACCAATTAAAATATCATATTCCAAGTTTGGAATTTCATAGATGCGGATGATTTCATCGAACATCTGTGCATCATAGTAATCATTTATTACAATTTCACCATTGGGAGTGAAAACTCTTTTCTTAATAGCTAAGGGGTTTTTATAGTCAAGAACACCTGCTCTACAGTAGTTTGCATTAGCTCCGGTGTCTAGTAAAATTTTTATTTGTTTATTGTGAACTACTCTTCGTAAGTGTGGTAGTCCACATCTTGCCCTAAAATATGTTCTTTTTCGTTTATATTATTTATCCTTTGGGTCTTAGCTGGTGGTTGTGTACTATTCTGTCCACTAAGAGGCCTTTTATCTACGTATACATTTCTCGGAACATTATTAAAATTGTTCTGATTATTTCTGAAAGGGTTAATTCTATTACCGTTATTATTACTATAGTTGTTATTATTATAGTTATTTGGTCGCCAGTTATTATTATTCAAGTTTTGCCTATAATTGGGCATCTTCATATTGGAACTACCAAGTACCATTGGTGTTGGTTGCGGATGTGAGTGGCGATAATGATTTTGATTTGGATTCGGTTCCCAGACAGATCGTTTGGGGAATCTCAGATGATTATTACTATTTTGATTATTATTATTGTGATTATTATTATGCAAATTATTATTATTCGTGTTACTTCTATTAAATTGAAGGGCAAACTGAGCCCTTTGGTTATTTGACTCTAATTCTTGTGCTTTCGCAAGAGCACTTGGTAAGTCATTAGGACTAAGTGAAAACATTATATTGCTTAGCGGAGCGTTAAGTCCTGTTATAAAAACACGTAAGGCATTTTTCCTATGAGCTTCATTCAGCTCTCTTGTCAAACTGTCTTGACCATGAGTCATAATTGTTTTATTTACTAACAACGTCAATTTCTTATTGACTATATTATAGTAGTCTATCAATGACGAAGAGCCCTGCCTCAAGATACTTAACTCCTGCTCTATCATGTGAATCGGACGTTTGTCCGCATATGCGAAATCAAGACGACTCAAAATCGCATCAAAATTGAGAACCGTTCCATGGTTCGTCAGTGTATCATTTGCATTTTTAATGATCTTATTTCTAAGTATCGTTAACGCGGCGAAATATTTTCGACTACCTCTCGTGTAGAGAGTCATTGAATTATTAGCTGCTTCCCTCCAGCTAACATACGAATTTTCGTCTCCTGCAAATTCGGGTAGAGATTTTATAACGTCGAGTGATTCAGTGCAATTAATATTTTCATCAATTGTCTGTGGCTTGTGTTCAGTGACGTTAGAATTTGTTGTCAGAACAGAAAGTTGATTCCGCAAACTTTCAATTTCATTTTTTAAAGAAGCCAAATTAGATGTTACAATTCTCGATATAATTTCTTCATTGTTCGTCGCCATTTTTCCGAACTTTTCTATTAAATCTTCCAGTTTAATACTATTTATTTATAATTAATTTAATTTTATTCTGGTGTTCAATTTACAGTCAATATTCTTATACAGTATATTATTTTTCTTTCTTATGAATAACACACAGATGAATATAAATAATATATTTTTTTAAATTTCCAACAAATATATTTTAATAGGTATATTCTTAATATTATAACAAACAAAATAGATATTTTTAAATTTCTTACTCTCTCCAATTTTAAATTGTTGTTTTATATATTCGTTTTTACTTGTTGTTTATTAATTAAGTCTTTATCTGCATATGTATTTGATTTTTTTCTTTGTTCACTTTGTTATTTTTTTGTTATTTAATTATTTTTCTTAAAGTTTTTTTCTTAATTAACCCCCAAAATCTGTTTTTTTTCGTATATTTTTTATCAATTTATGATAAACTTTTATTTATTTTTCTTCTAAATCACGAATTCAGTTATTTTCACTGTCTTCTTCCTTTTTTTTTTTAATATATATTTTCCACTTTTTTGAATGTTATATACGCTCACTCTTTGAATATATATTTTTTCACTTTTTGAATATATATATTTTTCACTTTTTTTATAACTTTTTCAATATATATATTCTTCTTTATTTTTTCAATATATATTTTTCACTTTTTTTATAACTTTTTCAATATATATATTCTTCTTTATTTTTTCAATATATATTTTTCACTTTTTTTATAACTTTTTCAATATATATATTCTTCTTTACTTTTTGAATATATATTTTTCACTTTTCCTTAATTTTCTGAACATATATATTTTTCTTTAACTCTTTTTTTTTACTTTTTTATTAACCTTTTATTAACCTGCCCCACGTTGGGCGCCAATTAATATAATGCTTTTTATTATATGGTTTTAAAAAAAGTTTATTTTATTTTTTAAAACTTAAATAATAAAGCTTAAGTTATTTGGGCAGGTTAAAAGATTAATATTACAAAGTGGACTTGCCACTTACGCGAATCTCTAAAGACTGACTGTTTATAATCAAATGCAATTTCGAAAAAGATAAAATAATGATAAACATATTGATGTGCAGCGATCGCCTACAAAGGAAGTGATGATTCGGCGATTCATTGCGTGGGTGCAAGAATGTATCAATGTCCGTTATTTTGCTTATCAAATATAGTGTAGGAACTTCTGGATGGGTGGCATCTCACACTCAAGTGCATTGGATGAATATGATTGTTGATTTGCACTTTTGGGTGGCATATCGTATGACGCCGTCGGATGATAACTTGTATATTAAGTTGCAAAAAGCGTATGAATAAGGCAATATAAGGCATTTGAAAAATGTGCTGAAAAAAAAAAATACAAAGAGAATTAATCCGTTCTGCTTGACAACGAACAGAGGAAAAAGAGGCTAAGAGATATCTGATTATTTGGACAAATTGCAATTGGACAGAAGACTTCTTTTACGTAGAGACTTTACCGAAGACGACCTTAACAAAGTCTTATACGAAGTGATGAATCCAAGTTCAAGGTATTTTGAGCACTGAACAAAAGAATCGGAATCTGCGAATATAGTGTAGGCCTGTTGGAAAAATGAACCACAAGAAACAGACAGAATATAAAAAAAATAACCGGAAATTGCATAATTTTTTGTGTAAAACGTGGTAAATGTTTATTCCTAATAAATTACTTTTTACAAGGATAAAAATTTACATAAAGTGTCAAATTTTATCCAGATCGGATCAGATATTCTGGCGTAATTGGAAAAATTAAAAGAAATCTATCCTTTGGGAACCATACATTTTACCGGGATAGAAAGTAGGCTATAGACTTTTTCAGACTATAAACTGTCCCTGTGCCAATTATCAGCTAAATCGGTTCAGCCGTTCTCGAGTTATAAATAGTTTAACTTACACGTCTTTCTTTTATATAAATAGATGACAATATGAAATTTTTGTAAAACAGAAAAGTTATTATTCTTTGTTTCAATTAAAATTAAAAAGTGGAACCTGAAAATCTTTTTTCGTGTTATTAAGTCATTTAAGTTAACTTAATAATTTGTTTGAATACATAAGCCCCATTATATATGCACATTATTTTATATATAAGATGAAAAGTAGACTACTTCTCAGGGCGGCACATCCGTTTTGTTTTGTAATTTTACAGGCCTAGAAGTATGCAATAAAAATGAAAAAGTAACCGCCTGTTTTTGAAAAGATAAAACCATTAATACTTTTTTTCAGTTTTCTTCTTTTGTGAAAACTTTCATAGTATAGTAGTTACATATAGCAGCTCAAAAAAAATTAAATTTTAACAATTTTCCTTCCACTATCAATTATTTGAAATACTCGGATGGCTGCTCAATACCAACAGAGGCTACTATAGTCTGTCAAAGCTATTTCAATCCAGAAACCTTACCATAACTTCTATAAGAGCTGCTGTACAGGACTATGGTTCTGAAAGTACTCACATAAAAATGGTTCCTATACCTGGGTGCTTAGTAAAAGGCACTCCTGCCTCTTAGTCGTGTTTGAGCTGTAGGTCTTAAGAGATTTCATTGTCCCGTATTTGAAGAAGGAAGATTCTGGAATCTGGAGACGTTACAATCATTGAAAAACCTAGAACCACTTTTTATTGTTGTACATTTTATGGTATGGAACAGCGTGGCAGACCATACTTAATCTGGAGAAATGTCGTAGTCGTTGACAATTATTATACCTGAAGAATTGGGTAGCGCAACTTAATGCGGTGCGTATAGCGTCTCTGTTCGCAATCGGGATAGATGGAGATATGTTACATATTTGAAGAATTAGGCCAAGACCAGATCCCGACTATCGAGACGATAATGCTGATGATTGATTATAAGAAATTGAAAATAGTTATGAAAAACTGAGCTTAGTTCAGTAGCAGAACTATTTTGAATTAAACTGTATATTTTAACAAAGAGCTATACAAAAGTAAACCAATAGAAGCTCTTTTAGCATCTGCTCAAGGAGATGATAAAAAAGAGTTATAATCCACATAGAGCATGAAGATGAAGGATGCTTAACGAAGTGTAAGACTTGATAAATTACACCAACTCTTTGGATTTAGATTTTAGAAGCAGAAGAAGGCGGCAAAAAGTTTCGACAGCAGAGCCCTCTATGTCTATACGATAACCAAAGAGCTCTCTGGTGTTCAAAATAGCACCCGATTAAAGAGATACCTGATACTTTGCTTATTTCAGGTGAGGATCAGCTTGGAAGATGGTAAGAAGTGTTTTGATTTGGTCTTAAAACTTGTATTTGAACGCAGCGTGCAGCTGATTATACACTGCCATACAGTAAGGAAAGATATGTTCCGCGATCAAAAAAGCGGAAGGGCTTGGCAAACTGTCCGGCAATAGCTTATAGAGATAGAAGGGGTCTCTGAACGGTTATGTCTAAAGTGGAAAAAGGGAATGATTGTCAAGCTTAGTTGTCCCAAAAGTATCAGGTTCAAAGTGTCGCCAAATCTGTTTTTATAGTTCATCAGTGATGTGCTACAGGCAGTCTTGACTCAGACCAGACATTTAGACTTAACATCTTGAAATAACTTTTTTTAAACTAAAAACAAGTTAATTCTTCACGTATAAATTTAGAATTTCACGTTAAAAATCAATTTTCGAAAGTGTTTAGGAAACATTCAATCTTATTCATAACATTTCCACCAAATTCTTTAACATAAAAATTTACAGAATTTTGTTACTAAGGTCTATTCCTTTGTATTGTTAATAAGGTTGGTGTTATCACAATAGGTTTAGGTGTTTTGTTTTTTTTTAGATTTAAGATAAGATTCAAGTTAAACCTTATTCATATATTAGTTCCGTCAGAGGCACTTACTTCCTTACCACAACAAAACCTTGCCTTACCCTTTTCATTTGGTTAATTTAACTTAATAACGTTCCTATGTTCCCATTGAAAACGGAAGGTAAATAGTTGTTAATATTTTTCAGTAAGAAGGTCACGTCTAGGTTGGACGGATTTGTTTGGAAGATTCAAAGAACTTCACACATACAAAACTTATATAAAATTGATATATGTATGTTTTACTTCCTCAGTAACTTTTAACAAATTAATAATTTATTAAAAGACGTTGACGTCCGATCAGCTCAGTCGAGCTGCTCATAAAAGTTTTCAATAAAACACGTTTTTGTTGCAATGTTATTTTACAAAATAGAAGTAATGACAAATTTATTTTCAAATTACATAAAACGATTCAACTTCAAAAAAGCATACATGATCTTCGTAAAAATGCCAAAAGTGTGTCTGACAGGTCTTGAACTTGAGATTTTTTTCTCGAAACCATAACTGAACCTTACAGTAGCTTTATCAGAAGCCAAAAATAGAAAATCAGCCAAACAAAAGAGGTCTTGAGTCTTAATCGATAGGTAGGTATTATTTTAATTTCAAAGAAAATCAAAATTCCCGTCCAAATCATGTCTCACAAATGTCAAAAATTCAATTCAAATTATTATGAGATCATTAGTTGATCCGTCGGATTAATCTTTTGTGCTAAGGTACACCTATTTTTAATATTGCCATCAGCTGAATTATGCAAATAATTGTTATTTTGTTGTTAGTAATATTATGTATCTATGTATAAATGTATATGTACATGTGCGAATTTGACCTCAACAATTCTGACAATTAATCATAATAGCCTTTTTGTGGCATGATTCAAGCCTCCGAGTGGACATTAAGTTCCTCTTATTGGTCTTTGAATTAACTCTGATAAAGTGTCATGAGAGTTACTTCATTAAATCAATAATTATGTTTTGATTTTGTGTTTTTATTTTTGTTTCAACAGAATATTGGGATGATTGAAGTTGAAGTTTGAAGTTTTATTTTTGTCAAATCAATTAGTCTCGCAAAGAAGTGTGATCTTTTTGAGCCATCAAGATTAGGTAATATACTCTCTTGCATTGCCTACCAGGTACCAGGCACGTACTCTGGGTTTGGTTTCAAAGGCATCAACTATGCTTTAGGGAAGTAGTTGAAGTTGAGAAGCACTTTTTAATTGAAATGTGCTTATAAAGGGTCTTTAATTCAGAATACCTTTTTCTTAAATTTAAACAAAATAAAGAGAGGAAGATATTAATTTTAAATCATAGGTTATGCGTTAGCTTTGTGTGGCTAAATTGCATAGACCTGAAACTTCAGCATAACTGACAAGAAAATGTCTAATAAGGTGAAACACACGATTTGTATGGCCAGTTCACACCACTTCTGTGTGACATTGTCAGGCGATGGTTAGATAGATTCCACACCAAACCGTGACTTTCTCGGAATGCGTGGATGCTCTTTAATCTTATGTGGATTGGTTTGTTATGTATTACGCGTTTTTCTTTTTTGTAGTTCCGAGAAGAGCCTGAACTGTCAAACAAAAAATTTTTCCCTCTGAACATGTTCTGAGCTTGTTCAGAGCGCATTCTATGAGTTCAGAATAAAATAACTGAGCAGACTGAGTTGAATTTTGTTTAGAGCTTGTTTAGAGGATGTTCTGATCATGCTCGATATTCTCGGACTCTGTTCAGAGCTCTTTTCTGAGCTAAAAAAGAAAAACGCCTATTATATAATTTTATTTGTTAACGGGCTCATTTATCTAGAAATGGGCCGCATTCAAAGTAACAGTCAAATTGACAGATAAAGCTTCAACAACATGGCTGCTCTCAACTGTCAAAGTTTGGAAGTGTATATTATTGAAGTTAATCATTATGTATTAGTTAAAATATGTTGTTCGTTTTAATGGGTAATTCAGTTATTTTAAGAACAACCTTAAATGTTAAGTATAACCCGTTCAATTCACGGTTTAAACCCATGTTTCCCCTTCCTCGTATAGCCGCCCATGACTTATCATAGCTTAAATCATTTACACCGATTTGCTTTTTGAACTTTTGATTTGGGTTTTTATTTTTTCTTTTAGGTTTTTGTTTCAAGAATGATTAAACTTTGTTAGGATGATTCAGCAAAACGTTAACCATTTGCGCAAGTAGTAGATAAACCTTTTATCCCTACAATGTATTTTCACAGTCCACCAAGAGAATGTAAGTAATTACTCGTACATACAAAAAACAAGTAATTTGTTAGCAACATTTGAGTTCATTGATAAAATTAGCTTAATGGTAATATTAAAAAAAAAAACATAGCTCCGCATTGTCTTTAACCGAAACGGAAGTTTAACATTTATGTATGTAGTAGCAAAATAAAAAACCCAAAATAAATGTTAATAATTCTTTTCTTGGAAATGGGAATTGGAAAAACTTAAATGGTATACAGTTAATTATTCTTTGGGGTTATTGAATCTCCAATTGAGCCGTACGTATACCCTCCGGCATGGTATCGAATATAAAGGAGTTATAAGAATGGTTCATAGAGGAGGTTAATTCAAATATGAGAAGTTCTTACAAGTTTTAGATAAGAATAGAAACTGTTTCCTATTATAACTACTTTTAATGGAATTTAGTTTATTTAATTTAGTTAAAGTTCTGACAGTCAAAAATGTTGTTAAATAATTTAATTTGAGGTATTTGAAAAACCAAAAACAAGTCCGGGATCCAAATCTCTGACAAAAATGGATATTTTATGCTTAAAACAATTGAAGATAAGTATCTTAAGACTTTATCCTTTTGAACGCATTATATCTTAGAAAATCATTTGTATTTAATTATTTTAAAAATCTTTTATTACTATTAGTAAAAAAATAAATAATTATTCCTTAGAATGTAAAGAGTATAACTTAACTTTTATGTGAAACGTGGTCAATATTTAATCTTAAAAAAATACATTTTATACAGGGGTAAAAATTAGACTACGTGCTTTGACATTTGACATAGCGCCATCTATTGAATACTTACCCAATCCAGTCAATAGATGTCGCCATCTGTTAAAATCGTTTGGAGCTAACAAATAATTGTAACTGTCACACAATAGACAAATATTTTGAAATAAAACAATTTAGCGATCATAAATAGAGAAGTAAGCTATCCTATCTTTCAAGTTGGATCACACTGCACACGGTGTACAAATTTGATTAAAATCGGTTAAGTAGTTTAGGAGTCCATCGCGAACAAACAACGTGACACGTAATTTATATACATATATTAAAATAAGATTACGCTACGACTAATAGGAGCGAAGAATCACTGGAAAATGTTTAAAATAACGGGGAAAATTATTTATCTTTGCAGGTTCCGTCCCTTTGTCAAGGTCGGGTTTTGGAGAAAATCAGTGTGTTCTTCTGCCACAAGAAAATAAAATTAAAACATGGTTTACGCAGAAGTAGTGGGCTCTCGCTAACTTGAACATACAATAACTTAAACAATCCAATTACTTGAACATGCTATTTTCCCTGTTATGTATTTAGTAGCTTAAACAGGAAATGTTGAAGACTCTTTAACTGGAACTTTTCTATTGCTTACTCTATACAAGTTGAACAATTAAGACATTTGAACTTTTTTATTGCTGACAATAAATAAAGATGTTTGAAACGGGTGTTGTTGCAATGGTATAAAGAATTGTAACTTATACCGTAGTTATCGAATCAATTGATAAAGTAGTCAATTGGGACTGTCAAAAGAACAAAACGTTCATAAAGGATTCACAGTTCTGCAAAATCTGAGAGAAAGTGCGCTGAGATATTTTTTTTAAACAATCTTAAAAAAAAAATCTCTCCGCAGTGTTTTCTTAACTAATTAACTGACAGTTGATAGTCACAGTTGAAGATAAGAAAATGCAAAAAGTGTCCTCCTGGAAGTATGATCAAAGGTTGCCGCTTATTAATACAAGGGATGTCTCAAAATGACTTTCGAATTTAGACTCGCCAAATAGCACTGTTTACAAAAGAGACATAGAATTGAATATTGAAGTTTAGAATGGTCGAATTGAGTTTCTGACAAAACGGCCACAGTACCTAAATCCATCGTTTATCGAAAGAGTTAGTAAAATTTGTAACATTGTAGGGGGTAATCTCTATATCTACTGAACCGATTTTGAAAATTCTTTTACCAAGAGAAAGCTTTACGTAATAAGGAGTCTCGACCTCTTAAACTGTATTCTGGTAAATTCTTACGAGAAACTATTGATCCTGCATGTAAAGAAAAAAAGATCTAAGGGCGCTATTATTTTGCAAACAAAAAATCAATAGCGTTTCCAGATTTTTAAAAATCATTAATCGATTTGAGTTTAAAAAATGCGCTTATTGGTTCAGTTATGAATGCCAAAACTTTATTAGAACCTGCGGAGATGAAGATTTAAATAACCTTCTGTTACACAATTTGAAGAACATGGCAGAACAACGTGTGCGGGGTCAGCTAGTTTTTTATAAAATTTCTATATGATTTTTTCTTATCTTATCCATCCAACTTACTCATTGTTTCTCTTTGTAGCATCTTATGCAAATCACCTGGTATATAGAAAAAATATTTGCAATAGTTTAGGTAATTATCTATTGTATCTACATATGACTCAAATACTAATCACTTGTAATTGGAATTTTTATGAATACTTTGTAATTACTTCGTAAAAATATTATGTTTAAAATACATATACCTAGTGTAATTCAAATGTATTCAATTAATAATTAATTAAAAAAAAAAACTCCACTCGTATGTACAATGTAAATATTGATTGAACTAAAATATGTTACAAACTATAATTATTTATATAATATTATTTATAAACTTAAACTGATATGTATTTATTATTCAAGATGTTTTTTTTTATTGAATAAAGCATTAAAAATGGAATATGTATATTTGAACTGGACTTATAGATTTTTAAATTACTGAACTACTATGTTGAAGATAAAATTTATTCCAAAAGTTAAAGTCATTAAATTTTAATAACTACTCAGTTCTTAGCGTATAATTTTAGCAATCTTAAAAGACATATAATAAAGAGCATTTATTTTATAACCGACATACAAACATATGTATATGTAAGTAAACATATTCAATTTTTGAAACGTATGAAAAGAAAAAAACTTAAATTATATATACATGTATGTTTGTGTTTAAACGTAAACTGATTCGTGGTTGCTATAAGAAGATGTGTCCAAAGTTATAATATTATTCAACATACTGTTAAATTAAAGTATAAATATAATATACCTGAAACACAAACAAAAATAGGAAATCGTGAAAAAACAGCATCAAAACATCGATTTTTGACACGAAACTAAAACAAAACATTCTTGTGAATTAATTACATTCTGTGGGTAGACATTCCACTTTAACCTCAAATCTTTTTGTACAACCCATCAGTATCAATTGATTAGCATATAATATTATACATATGTATATTGTTTTATTTAATTTTATAACTATAGTTAAACAAGCTGTATCATGAACGCAGCTTCCAACAAACTTACTGATAGATAAACTATAACTTAATACAATATATTATTAACTTAAATTGTATTATTCATCTCTTATAGAATAGCAAAACACCCTTTTCAGTATTCTTTACTTGTGCCAGATGATACAAAATTCTTGTTTCCTACTGGATTTTAATTAATTCAAACTTAATAGCTTTATTTGATCTTAAATTATACATTAAATTATAAAATAGTAATGTTTATAATAGAGGATTCAACATAAACTTGTATGGTTGTAAATTTTTGTAAATTTTTAATTGAATATTTTAATACTTTTTTAAATTATTTCAATTCACTCTCGAATTTCTTATCTTAATTTTATTTGAAACTTTGGAACAAATTTAACATTTAAATAAAATTAAAAAAAAAGTAATTGAAACTGGAATTTAGTTGAAAATTGTAATTTATATTCATTTAAATTAAAAAAAAAAAGGTTGTTTGGTGATGATGACATAATATAATAATATTTACTGTTTGTCTTTATAAAATTGTATTGTATTTCTAGTTATTCCAGTAAAATAAATTTTACAGTTACCTTTTTGGGAATTTATTTGAAATCCGGACATGATCTAAATTCTTGGTAAAGATTAAGTTATTTTGTCATTAACCCATACATTAAGGAAAGAAGAATTGAACTTTTAAAATAATTCCTTTTGTAAATTATGTATACCTACCTTAGCGTTGTCAATATATGTATGTATTTAGTAGATAAAAGTTATATTCAAGTATGATTTTCAGTGTTTATTTATCAAGATTTAATTGGTCAATTAAGAGTGCTACCTTTTTGTAGTCTAGCGTAACACATTCATTAGCGGTGTACTTAGGCGTATACGTATTTTTTTACACATATGTGTTTGTTTAAAAACATGAAAACTGTAATTCATCAATTAATTTTATTTTTTATAAAAAATAAACAGAGAATGTTAAATGTAGTATGTTATATGAATAATATTATAAATTTCTTGTCAAAAGAAAATAAATACTTGTAGAATTCTGCTCGAAATGTCATCGAAACTTCATCGAAGAATTTTTACAGTTTTCACAAATGGTGAATGTCAATTCTTATGTGACCTTTGTGAGGTTAAACAACACTAGTATTGTGTGAAGAGCTTAAACGGAACTGAATAAGTGTAAAAACCGCCTTAAGAAAAATAAACAACATAAATTGAAAAACTTTTGTTTGGTTACACAATAAGTCATATAATAATGCTCAAGGCCTTTGGTCTAAATTAATTTTTTTTTTATGTTTTATAGAAAAATTAAATATTTACAAAGTACGAGGTGCTAATTAAATAAAAAGTTAAAACATAAAGTTTGAGGTTTGTTTTTTCGTTATTTAATTAGATTTGGTGAACATGAATATTTATATTTGCTTTTAATATACTGCTCATAGATTAAGCCATCATAATGGACTTGTTTAAGGTCGATGCCAAAAGCTTATTTTTTTTCTAATACATAGATTTACAAATATTTCAAAAATTAATTCTAAAAAGTTAACGACCCAAAGGGTGAATTGATTTTGATGTGTCTTCTTATTATTTTTTGGTCTCTTAAGGGTCTTGCTAATTTTTACTCTGGAATTTATAGTTTTAATGGACATTTAGAATTTTATATCATATGACTGTCAAAATTTGGTTTGTTGTGCATGTAAAGCCCAATAAACTGGCAAATTAAATTGAAGGATAGATATGAATTTGATTTAGAAACAGAAATTAAGTTTTTTTTACCAGAAATAAAATATAACATTAGTTAATTTTAATGATATCCCAAAATTAACATTTTTAGCATTTATGTATATTAAAGTGTTGACAACCTTTAAAAATAATTTGACAGCTGACAGTTTAGGGTTTTGTAAAAATAAAACCTAATGTGGCAGAGAAGGAAAAGGTTTAATAAAAGTTTAACGAATACATAATGTAAAAAGTGTTGTCAGCATTTTTGTTTCACTTCGTTAAAAAAATATATTAAAGAAAAAAACTTTCAAGATTGAAATGTGGCAGGCATCAAAAAATTTACCATTAAATTTAAGAATCAAATTCAACTGTTGAAAAGATTTTGGAACACCCTTTATCAAACATATTTATCATATAAAATGATCAAAACATTCTTTAATGTCCATTTAGTTAATATTAATTTATTCTTCCACGCTTCTTCCTCAACCAAAACCAACTATTGGTGTTTTTTGTGACTCAATTCCACGAACTATAACATTTTTGTGATACCTATGTACCTAATATTCCTTCCCACGGATTCACAATCTTGGCCAAAGTTGGTTCAATCTAGTATATTCTGCCATCTTCGGAATAACCAACCGGCCTATCCGGAACTCTATGAAACAACTAAAGTTTAAATTTAGAAGTGTTGAATATTGTTTCTGACCTTCAAAATTTTTAATTTCACAAAAAAAAAACAAACAACCAATTTTATGAATTCAAACTTGTTTCATATCCAATAAATCACAGATTATCACATAAGAATTTTTTTTTTTTGTTGATGTGATACACCAGCTTGATAGGTCTTCTAGTTCTTTTTGGAAGTTATGTTCAAGTTAATTGTATGTAATAAAAAATATCATTAATTGTGTGTGTTTTTTTTTTTATCAAAATCTTTTATTCTCGTAAAATTAACATCAATTTAATAATTCTAAATTAAATATAACATGGTTTTTATTTTTATCCAGAAAGGGATTGAAGAAGCTTTGGTGATACTCCGCGATTTTTCAGCTGAACTCTGGGTCTGTATCCATTCTTGTCAGCTGTGTACATGGTGGTTGTCTCGATGTTTCCATCAGTGTAACTGTATGCTCCCATAACAACGAGTTCTTCCTTGTCAGTTCCTGGGTTCATGATCATACCAACTTCTTCGCGGTAGGAGCCATCGGATGTTTTGTAGCTGAAATATTACAAAATAAATAAAGTTTTTATTAATGAAATGAATATTACATGGAGGAGTGAGGGTTAAAAAAGTGATATTCAAAGAAAACTAAAACAACTGTTCTTGTTAAATAAAATTTTAATCTTGCTAAATTTTGCAGGCATAATTTCCAAAATTTCTTCCTTCTCAAAAATGAATAAAAAACGTTTTCATAGCTATAAAAATAAGACTCAAGACAAAGTAATTCTAGGGGATTAAAAAGTCAAAACTAATACTAGATAACTGTCAGTGGGTAGAATAGTCCCACTGAGGGACTAAATTCTCACTTGTGCAGGGAAATAAGTCCACTTGAGGGAAAACTGTGTTTTTTTTTTATTTAATTCAGTTTTCGAGTTTTCAAAAATAATTAAATAAAATCGGACGAAGAAAGTGGAGCTGGTTCTCACTTAATGGGAACAAAGAACACTATAGTAAAATGGATTTCGTTCCCATTAAGTGAGAACTAAGTTCCTCAGTGGACTTATTTCCCTACGCCGACTTTCTATACCTACTGTGAAATATTTCTTGTGCGAAATTGACTAGTACTGTAAAAATAAAATGCTTTTAGTTTTTAATATCTTGGTTTCTTATGGTATCAACAAATTTCCTTCCGATTCTGATACTTCCTTGGAACCCAGTTTATGGAACTCCTTCCATTAAATTATCGTAAACTACGAAGCAAACATAAAATTGTCTCAAAAACCTATAAATTAACTTTATCTTAAACATAGGTTAGATTAGGTTAAGGTGGCTGTTGACCGAAAAAGACAGCACACTTAGACCAATAGTTGATGCTTTGATATACCACATGGAGCTAATAATCCTCTCTACTCGTTAAACCATTGCATTGGGAGCGTTTGAGGTTTTCGGAATTTCTTAGATCCCTAGGATCATTATAGAAGAAGTCTCCAAGGTGGAGTCTTCGTCTATGTGATAGGGCAGGAAAAACGAAGATGAGAAACTGACTCTTCTTCCTCTACATCGATGCAGCTCCTGTAAAAATCGTTTGCTGGAGCTTTATGTCGAAAAGCATGCTAAGCTAATTGATAGAAATGTCTTATATGTAGTTTCAAAGTTAGACTGAAGCATTTTTGTATATTTAAGTCTTGAGTCCACCGATACAATTTCTAGGTACTTTTACTTGTTCTTTGAAACTATAAGTACCAATAACCGGATGAAACTGTGCACTACAATTTCTTTTGTATGTGGTTGTTCCTGATGGTTGGTGGATGTTTTTGATAAATGAATGAATTTCGATAGTTAAATTTAATTGTGCAAATAAGTTTAGTTTTCTATTTAGAGGCGTGGTATTAGCCAACTAATTCAGCCCCGAAGTCCATTACAAAAATTAATTTGACAAAATTACTGTTGGGATTCGAAAAGCGTTTAAAGAAATTACCAGTCATTAGTATTGAACTTCCTCCGGCTTTTAGTCACCGTGAAAGTCCAAACATTCCAATTTTTTTCCCTTTTTTTTAGAGAATCAAGTTTTTAGGTACTTCATCCTTTTTAAAATGACAAACTCAGCTAATAAAGATAGAAATTTAAAATTTGTAAGCTAGTTGAGAATATGAGCATCACCAAATTTATAATAATAGTTGTTCCTGAGATACAACTCTTCAAAACTCGTTAGAAACTTTACGGACTTACTGACTAACTTAATTTCATCATTATTTAGATTATATCAAGCAATCTCTGATAGCGTCTAAGATATAAAAGTAGATACTGTGGTACTGATAAAAAGGACAGTATCTGGTCACCTAAAATAGAATATTTTAAGATCTTTTTTTGCTCTACATCGCTTTTCAAAAAGATTAATAGTTATTAAACATTCATGAACTTAGATTGTGGGTTGCTTTGCTGAAGGATTCGAAATATTTGAGATTCGTGTTCTTTCTTTTCCCTAATATAGTTTTTAGGGCTTTGTTTATTTTGACTTTAGATAAATTTCTATGGAATATCCAACAACTGCTAACTATAAAATTATATAAAAGGATTATCCTCTCCAAACACATCATATTACCAGAAAAAACAGTTCGGTACACTGGGGCGTATATGCAATTTATGATTTTATTTTTTCTGACATTTAAGACATTTTTTAAACATTTTTTTCCCATTTACGAATCTATTATTTACGGATATAATTTAGAAAAATGCAAATAATATTTCTATTATGAAAATGTTAAGAACAAATAAAATGTTTTTGTTTTTTTTACAAAAAAAAAGAAGACACAGCAACCAGTTTCAAAGATTTTTCAAATGACCAATAAATCTGCCTAATCAAATTTATACGGTTTGGTTTGCTTTCGAAGGCCATCCACATTTTTTGCATTTTTTTTAATGTTCACAAAAATTATAAAATTTTATATTGTCATCCAAATTTCTCACACATATTATGAATGTTCAAATCTGTCATAGAATAATTTTTTTCACAAAATTTAAAGCTTAGTTTAAGCATCAAAACTTCTATTAGGTAAGTTACTTAGAGATCATTAAAACTTGTTTTTGTTAAATAAAAAAAGGATTTAACTAAAATTCGACACTTGTTTTTTTCACTAAAATTTTGGAATCTTAATTTTCACTTTCAAGACCACCTAAATCCCGGAGCAGAAAATCTTCCTTTGAATTCTTTAAACACAATACACCAATATTTTTTGGTTATCAAATCCTTGGACTTACTTAAAACGATATCCTTCTTCTGTTGGAACATTATTGTATTCCAAAAGTAATATTTTAGGTGTCATGACATCAAGAAGTTGCTTTGCAAATGGTTCCGCTTCCTTAGGTAAAAGACTTAATGGAGACACTAGTCCCGAAGCGAGATTGGTGTATCCAAAAACACAGACCACAAGGACGAACTAAATTATTCAAAAAAAAAAAACCAAAACAAACATTATTATGAATTCACTTTCACCACGTAAATTATTATTATCTATTATTTTCATTGAACCCACCAATTTAATGGA
This sequence comes from Scaeva pyrastri, assembly GCA_905146935.1. Taxonomy (NCBI): domain Eukaryota; kingdom Metazoa; phylum Arthropoda; class Insecta; order Diptera; family Syrphidae; genus Scaeva; species Scaeva pyrastri. Next base: position 123,374,564 of record LR989927.1, on the reverse strand, counting down.
TGTCATTATTGGAATTAAATATCTTTCCACACCGCGCGAGATGAAGACGAGGAGATGAAGTTGATTCGATCAAGCTTAAAGACAGACTGAAGGCACATTTGACCATTGGCACTTATGTAGATATAAAATCGCGGCATTAAGACAAGTGGTATTATCATAGCTGCCTCTCTCAGGTGTCCATTTATTCAAATTTGCTTGAGAAGTTTTTTTTTTTTTTTTTGGTGGTAACATACAAAGCTCCACAAAGGTGGCTATAATTTAATGATGCTATATGACTACTGTTCCATTGCGAGTGGATTGGCTAGCTCCGAAATTTTTTAATCTATCATTGATCTATAATACGGGTACATTGTGTGGTTTAATATTTGCTTTAACTCATCTTCGGCCCGGTCCAGAGGTTCGATGAGCGTTTCTTACATCAGTCAAAGAACAAGAAAAATATAATTTATTTATTTGCCAATAGTTTCATTGCTCTTTTGGCATTCAAAATTATTATCATAACGAGATAGTTTACGTATTTGGCGTGTGCACGTGCTGGTATCGTCATCTTAATAAGTTTTTCTTTAACAAAACTAATTAATATTTAACAATGTGAGAACAAGAAAATAATGGCACTTCGGTTGATTCAAGGATATCAAGTCTTTAAAAAAAACCATAAAGAACATCATTAAATTGTTGTTGTATATTCTGATGATGATGGTTTACTTCAACCACCCAACCCGAGGAGCATCGGTTTAGCCAATTTCTTGTCATGTAAACGAGTGACGTTCGAGACAACATTGAAGTAATTAGCCTCGTTGTGGCATAAGATGGTAATTATCATTATAATTGCGAAGAGAGTGAGTTCTTTTAATATATATCTAATTCAAAGCTGAGAATGATTCAAACAAGTTGGAGGGTAACTTGTATGTGTAGACTGATTAAAAATCACCAGAACATCTATGTAAATCTGTTGAAACATCTGTCATTTGAGAAATATAGAACAAGTTGTAACACTTTAACCCTTAAAATGTTAATATGATGTTCAAAGAAGGGAAGAAAGGGTTGGTTAATGGCTGTAAGGCATCAACTGCTATAGAGGAGCATTTGGATCAAACAATCAGGATTTTGAATTAAGTCACTAATAAAATCGAAAAGAGTGTACTTTAGTCTGTCAAAGCTCTAAATTTGGGACTTCTGTGTTAAACAAAAGGCAATCCAACTCTTACCCCCAGTTTTTAATTTAACTCGTCCGGTTTCACTGTGAAATCTGAACTTCAGTTTAGTTGAGCAACGTTCAAGTACGTAATGAATTTTCTTAAATATTTTTCTTTTACTTAACTTAGCTTTTTAAGACTAATGTTCACCGACATCTCCTTTTAAATACCCTCCTACTTACCTAAAGCTCGCACTGTGTCTCTGACATATAAAGGGTACATAAGACCCCTTGTGTGCAATCTAATTATAAAAAAAGTCGTGTTTCTTTTGAGGTGGCTTAGTACTAGTGAGTACTTAACACCCCAGTTTCAATGGAACACAAAAAATTGGTGTTACTAATAAAAATCTACTACATATTTGCATATGTCCAATTCCAAACTTCAAAAAGACGTCATTTGCCTAAAAATAAAAGTAAGAGTTAAAATAGAAGGTGTTAATATTTTCTTATCAAATAATAGCTGTGTTTTATTCACTGCTGCAAAAGAAGCCAGCAAAACAATAGCAAATGTGTTGGTAATAGAGAATGTGTTTGGTCGTTTTATTCACTTGAATGCTGCACTACCTATACGCATTAGTGAATAAAACACAATTAATAACAAATCTGAAAATAGGAAGAAATATCAGCAAATCTCTCAACTTTATCAGACGCCCTCTGGGGTGCTTTAAGTGCGTAACTATTGTGCTCATCTACTCGCGCATGAGATCACGAGTAGATGGTAGTACTAGATTATGGTTTTCATCTACTGACGATTACAAAGCTACCGACAACGGAACGCGGCTAATGGATTAAATTCATGTACGTACATATTTAGAAAAATATCATTCTTTTCTATAGTTTAGAAGATTACAAGACAGACCATAGGTACTACCGTTGGAGTAATGTCCCAGACCAGGACGTCTTAACCTTTAAGATGCATATCTGAATGACAAAACCTTGCGTCGACATGAATTAAATTGACTCAGAAATATTGATCGTGTGTTTAAAATTTTTTTAATAATCATTTCGCAATTTAAGTTTTGGAAAAAGATAATTGATTTGCAGTGGCAAAAATGATTATGCACAACTGTTATATTACTCATATCACTATCGCCACTACAAATGACTTTATTTGTTTTTATACTGTCGGACGAATTATTTAAGGTTAAATACTTAATTAAAATATTTTAAAGAAGAGTTAAATCGCACGGCATGGTGAACTAAACTATTCTCGATATAATATTCAATAAGTTGATTTCGAGTCAAAATGTGAAGAAGTCTTGTAAGAAAATGCAATAATTTTGAATGCAATCTGTTGTGACTTAAATTAAAACATAATATTCATTGATTTCATTAAAATTATGTCGAATGATTTGTGATCACAAAGTGCCATTTTAAAATCTGAATTCAATGAAGTTAGTCTTTGTATTGAATTCAATAATTCAGTTATGACGATTACTTTCATAAAATATTTCATTCTTCTACAATACTTCCGATCAATGTTTGATAATACATTTTAATTATCTTATCCTTGTTTTGAAAAAAAAACTATACATATTTTGTATATTTAGATAAAATCTATAAACAACTTTTTTGCATTAATTGACACACGAGTAGTTCAAAACAACATTTCTTCATTTAATTTATCTAGATAAAAGTTGACTTGTAGTTTTATAACAGGCTTCCTTAGATACTTTCTTTTTTATAAGTGCTACGTAAATTAACCACAAGGATAAACAAATCCTTCGACACAATACAAATTTACCCAAAACAATGAATAAAGAAGGCGCTGTTAGTTTGTAACGAGTTACGATTTCTTTTTAAGATAGTTTCTTATAATTTTTTTTAACCGAGATTTTAAAAACTTAAATTCAAAACTAGGCCTGTGAACAAATTGTCTTGTTAAAATTTATAATTGAATAATTTATAACTTGTATCATGGTAAATACCGAATGGAAAAAATATTCACCAAATTCTTAATATCGTAAGAAATATTACGAGAATAAAAACAAAAAGTACAATGGTTTGTGTCACCGGTTAAAGCTTTTTGTAAAATGAGAAATTACTTTTTTACAGTGATGATTATAGAATTCTTTCAAAATCTTAAAAATTATTATTTATCTAAACAAAGTATGAAAATATTCACATGGCTAATTTATATTGTTGTGTAGATAATTTTCCTGGGCCCTTATTATGAATTACGAAACGAACGGCAGAAAAAACGAAACTCGAAAAAAAACGAAAGTCATGGCGAAGAGCGATTACAAGATACAAAAATAGAAAGCAAAACAAATTGCCAGGCAAAAACGAAAAATGATAATTTTTTAAAAGCGCAACTAACTTCACTCCTATTAACAAATGTCAAAATATAAAAAGCTGAACGAGAGCTGAAGGCACTCGTAAATAAAAATACGAGTATCGTAATTTTTACGATTCTCGTTTTTCTTAATCGCAATTTGACGAATACGCCTTATTTTGAACGAGTATCATTTTTCATAATAACCCTCCTGGCTAACATGTTTCCCAAAGAAATATAGATTGATGAGTACTCCAGCTTAAAATCCACATTAAAAACTGAATTTTTAGATATTTTTTGGAAGCTCTTAAGGCTCACGCAGATTTGCATTGTCCTATTTTTGAAAATTTGACAAACATTTACAGCGAGTGGCGTCGTTTTCGACAGAAATTGTTTTCAGTTTTCAATTATTCTGAACAAAGCAAACTAAGTTCAAAAGACTCTTTTGAAGGGCTCTTTATATAAGAAACATTAAGGAACTTAAATACTATTTTCAAATTAAATAAACAATTACTTCATTAAAAAAAAATGTGTACTATATTTTCTTTTAAATCATGTATTGATTGACTGTCGTCACTTTAATGTTATCCAAAGTAAGATCAATGCATTTCTTACTCTGGAATTCCAAATGAACCATTTGTATGGGATCCAATTGTAAGAATCCGTTCTTCGACAGAGTATAGGTTGTAACACTACTATGGATAATTTCTATATAAACGAACAAAGCTGGACGCTGGATCTTAATGGCAAAACTGTAGCTATTCTTGGTCGATTCACTTCGACAATACTTTGATGATATTTCAACCTTTTGTTTTTTGAAAAATAATAGTTAGTAAATGAAATATCTTGTAAATTCTTGTTATACCTTCAACTCTGGATCCATAATTCCGACAGCTGATTTAATTTTATACGGAAAATAATAAGTTCGAGACAAGACATTGGCATCTTTGCTAAGAACAAACTCCACAAACGAATTACTCATGGTGAATCGTTCCACGAAGATCTGATCCAATGGAATCACTTTATTCAAATGATCAGAATTTGGTTTCTGTAATAATAAGGAAATCAAAAAAAGAACAGCGATCTTAGCCCATATCTTACCAATTCTGCCTGCCATGTAATTGAGCTCTTCGGATACAATTCGGACCACAGGAAAATATTCATTGTAACATCAACTTCTAGGACTGTGTCTCGAATATCATCACGAACAAGTGTCAAATTTATGGCCTTCGCTCGCCAATCGAAAAGAGCTATTATACTTGTAGGTGCCAGGAAATCTCTGGCCCAATAATGAAGAATTTTCCAATTGCCATAGAAGTCAATGCTCGACCACGAAGGCGCTACCCAAACATCGTTGAGCTGCCAATAAAGTGCTCCCATCGTTCGATATTCGGTACTGCGCAAACTACGATAGAGTTCCGTTTCGACTTTCACCGACATGGCCTGGGCAATCTGACTCAAATAGATCACCCCTTCCATTTTGGGGTCATCGAAAGGCAGCGGGAGATGCCTCAATACCATATTGTTGATTACAAACATCCCGTAAGGATGGTGCTGACGATGATCGATCAAGTCGTAGATGTCATCATTTTTACCTAGGACCCGTTTCCAAGCTCCGGCCGAAGGAAGGCTCTGAAAACCATATTCCGATGCAAAGCGAGGACGCGGGTAGATATCGGGATCAAAAGAGTCCTTTAAGATGTCATAAAAGTGAACTACAAAACAAATAGGAAACTTATTAATTGAAGGCTTTTCCAAGTTGATTGCACGTCTCTCGCTTACCATCTCCGTACTTCGGATCTTGAGGATTCTTCGATATAAAACGATCTTCAACTCCTTTGATACCATTCGATGGGGACGAAATCAATGGATCTGGCCGAGAACTATCTGCGATGATTCTCAGTTCATGGTTGATTGTGCCCACGTACAATTTCCGATAGTCTTCATCGAATTGATCTCGTTTGATGTCAGTTCCATACCAATCTTGAGCCAAGGCCGCTTCGTTTTCATTATTGGTAGCAAATATTGCGACACTAGGATGACGAGCCAGTCGTTTGGCATTCTGTATGACTTCCGTTCGCACTGAACTTGAACAAAAGGACGATAAATTGGAACTTCACTAAAATTAAATTTGTATAATTACTCCAAGAAAGATGAAAGAGTTGGATACATGGCACAGGCAAACATCATATCCTGCCAAATTAGTATTCCATTTAAGTCGGCCAGATCGTAGAAATAATCAGATTCATAGATTCCTCCACCCCATACACGGATCATGTTCATGTGAGCCTCCTTAGCCGATGTCAAGAGTCTCTTAACTGAAGATAAAAAGAAGATAAGTTTCATGAGCATACATATTTCAGGAGCTATCACTTACTTCTGGTCTGATCTGCACTCAATTCCGGCAGAATATGTGATGGAATGTAATTGGTACCCTTCATGAACATCGGGACGCCATTCACCCGGAAAAAGAAGCTATTCCCATCATCTTCAAATGAACAAACCATATTAGTAGTGTTCCAAGTGGTAAAACCTTTAAAAATGCTTACCCAATTCTTCTTGAACCAATTCAATAGTTCGGAAACCAATACGTATGGATTTCTGTGATATTGTTCGGTCTCGAGGTTTCGGACCTTGTTTGTCCAACCAGGCATTCATTGTGAAATGTAATGGGTAAAGTTTATGCTCTCCATATCCATTTGGCCACCATAATGCAACGTCTTCCTAAGAAAATGACATTTTTCCTTAAGATAAATGCTCAAGAAGCTTCAAGTACACAAGATATCATACCACCGGAATAGTCTGCACAAAGTGAATAACTGGATCTGTGTATTTTATCGTCTTATTTCGGTAGCTTACGGTAACTGGGCTTGAAAGAAGTTCTCTGTAAAACGATTTTTAGGAAGTTTTAGAAAAATGTTCAAAGCACGAAAGGAACACCAACTTACACAGCATAAAAAATTAATTCACCGTAGAAGTTCTTTCTGATTCCGGTCTCAAGAAACACACGAATATTCATCTCCCAGTGGGTATTATTTCTGGAAACTGAGACATCAATGTCTCTAATCAGAGCCACTTCATAATATTCCAATGCAACAGTTTTCCTTCAAAAAGGAGAGAAATAAAAAGCTTCTCATTTAAAATTCTTTTCACCGAAACAAATCAATTACAACTCTTACCAAATGCCCATAGATGGCGCTGCAAGTCCCCAATCCCATGAAAAGCTCGCCTGCATCTTCCTCAACATATTCATATGACATTCACCGTGATATCGTGAATTCGGACAATTTGGCGGAATACTAGAATTTTTAGCCTCTAGAGAATCTGCTAACATTTTGGCAGCCCAAACTGGTGATTTAATTGCAACTTCTAGAAGATTTTCTTCCTTCAATCGTTGTCGAATGTTGTAAGTGTATCGCACAAACATATTATCAGTGTGACCAAGAACTTCACCGTTCAAATAGATTGTTGATATTGTATCGATCCCGTGGAATGTCAAATTGACAAATTGGACATTTTCAATATCAGATTTTTCAACTGAAAGACAAAACTTCAGTTGAGATAGGAAATAGTAACGGATTTTTGCATAATTTTGAAATACCTTTAAAAGTTCTAGAATATGTCCAATTGTCGTAAGCTATCCATCGCAAATTGACATCGTTGTAAGATAAAAGAACATCTTCAGCATAAAGTGAACTGTAGATACCTGAAGGAAGCTTGAGGTTTCCCTTTGTAACAGCTGAAATGGAATAAGATATAATATTTAATTTAATATCTTTTCGTGACTGCGCTATTTATTAAACAATGCTACAGACAGTTGAAATGTTGCTATTAGCTACTATTGGTAAAGTTTTCAGTACCCGAACTCGATCATATCAAAGTCCTCTTCAATGAGGCAATGGCAGAATAATAGACTTCGTCAAGAAAATATCTAAACTTTGACCTATACTAAATTATAAGAAAAAGATTCGTTTTCTATTTCCTTAATTTTCTTATATCCTGATAAACATAATAATGTACATTGTGTCGAAAACAATTTTAATCATATGAATTTTTTAAATTTGTCAGGGCCACTTCCACTTTTCTTATGTCCTTTGTTTTTAGGGAACGACTTAATCGATTTTATTGAAATTTTCAGACTTTTCTTTTGCAAGTCAAGTTCTTTTAAAAATTATATACGTATATTCAGTTGAACCCATTTATCACCAAATCTCTCAACAAACTCTAAATTCATTCAAAATTAATGCGTTAATATTTTATAAAAAAACACCCTTTAGTAAGGCGTTCCTGTTACATTCAAATTTAGTTATTTGTCTTAGAATTTTTATTAAACTTGTTTATGCCCAAAAACAAAAACAAGCTGTACGCTTTGTTCCATTTTTGTGGTTAAATCATTTTTTAAATTTCAATCTCTTGATTTATATGAAAATATTCAAAAAAAATAATAATAAGATCGTTTCAAATCTAACCCGTTCAATAGGGTAATTAAAATAATGACAATGAGTATTTAGGGTGGTAAATATAATTTCTTGGAAGATATTTATGATTTTTTTTATCATATTGAAAGTGTAAGTACAGTCGAGTCTTCTTAACTGAATCTCTAAAATATTTAAAATATTTCGAATATGGTTTCTTGTTCTGAAAAATTCCGAAGAAATTTTGAACTGGTAAAAAGAAGAGAAAAGTTTGTATCCCTCGGATATCGGTGTTTTTTTTTTATTTTTGTATTACTTTAAAAAATAAACTATATAATTAAAATCAAATTTTAAAAATTATAGAAATAGCTAATTTTTTATAATAATATAAGTTAATAATAATAATTTAAGGTGGAGTGCTTTAAATTAACTTAAAAAAAGGATAACTGTTCTAAGGATAAATATGTCGTAATAAGATTTTTGTTTCAAGTTCCAATAAACGTATTTGACTGTAATTTGATCTTTTTAATTTTAATTCTTTTAAAGTTAATACACTCTGATGTGTACTTGTGTACAAAACAAAACAAAAAATTGCACGATTTTTAGTCCAATAAAATAAGTAAACAACGGTATTAATTCTGACTGCTCCCATCATCAGACATTCAAACTAGTTAAGCCAGAAATATTTATATATTTAACTGAATCAAAATTAAATTTATCATTTCATTTCGTCTTAAAATTTCTTCGGAGTTGGTAAACAAAATATTAAATGAAATGAAATATCCCGATGTAACGAATTTTTTAAATCATTGGTTCTTTATTTTACCATTTGCAGGTAAATTTTTACATATTTTAAAATTTAACGAAATTTTTCTAACTCAATCAAAGTGCATTAAAGTTAAAAAAGAGTGATTTAAAAAAATTAAATTTTAGTTTTTGAATTTGAAAAAATCAAAATGTGAATGTGATTTATTTTGTAGGAAACTGGAACTATGAAAATCAAAATCTTTGGTCGTTGTCGAATCCGCAATGTGGTGGAAAACTCCAGTCACCGATAGCACTTGACACAAGAAATGTAAGCTTTTTTAAATAGTTTTACGTTAAATTTATAAAATAATAATTTAATAATCTAAATTCTCGCAAGTAAAGAAAAAAGAATGTGACTTTAAATTTTTTAAATTTCTAAAAGTTCTTTTTTAATTGTGGGCACTGAAATTAAGGACTTACAAAAGTTTAAAAGCAAATCACTGAATGCTGCCATATTTGAAAGTGTTTCATAATTTTTTAATAAAAATGTTATTAATAAAGAAGAAAACCACGCCCTCCTTGTGTTAAAAATTAAGTTTCTAATATGTTTTCGTTCGTTAGAGAAAATAGAAAAAGGGAGTAGGTTTTTGACGTCAAACCTTCTCAAGAAAGCTTTGGGCACTCTTCTTCAGCGCCTTAAATAAAATTGAATAGAATTATTAAAATGTATTCAATTTGATGTAAAACTAAAATTAGTCAAAAACAATAATTTGGTAAACTATATTTTTATTCGTTTTAGTCATTTTTTCGCCGTAACCTTCAATTGGAATTTTTCAACTATCGAAAACCGTTATCATCGCCTGTCGAAATAATAAACAATGGCTACTCTGGTAATTTTATCACTTTTCTTATTTAATTGAAAGATTTTAAACCTAATTTTAAATTGAAATCAATTTATAGCTGAAGTAGGCCTTCGAGTAAATGAAGATGGTTCTACACCATTCCTAACAATCGGTGAATTTCCAGACTACTTTGAAGTGCAGGCAATTCATTTCCATTGGGGTTCGGATGGAATTCAAGGATCCGAACACATAATCAATGGACAACGTTATGATATGGAAATGCATGTTGTCCATAAGAATTCGAAGTATTCCACAGTCGAAGAGGCTAGAGATCATCCAGATGGATTTGTAGTATTGGGAGTGCTATTTGAAGGAGTTCCTGTATGATTATAATATTTAATTTGTTTTTGGGAAAGAATATTAATTATATATTTTTATGAAAATCAAATTTAGGAAAGTGAAGGTCACAGGACATTAAATGAATTATTCACAGCTCTAGGTTCTATAACAACCTACAATGCCACAGCCGAATTGAGAGGACCTATTACTATGGAATCGTTTATTCCCGATTTGAGGCCAAATGAATATTTCACTTATAGAGGTAGGTGGCTTGAGAATATTACATCATCCCCTTCAAGTCAGAAGCATGAGTGAACAACCCTTAGGAATTTGTGCTGAAACTAAAGTCTTCACTTAACTTATCTAAAATATGATTTTTTGATTTTAGGATCTCTTACAACACCACCATGTTCGGAAGCAGTAATATGGTATGTCTTTTCGGATGTTCTGCCCATATCCTATGAAGATGTAAGTATACCTACACCTTTCGGCTTTCAAAAACTAAATAAATTATCTTATTTAACATTTGAATTATTTTTTACATTTTCAAAGCTTCGTAAATTCTGGAATCTTTTCGATGCCAATGGACAACCGATTCTTAACAATTTCAGACCAATTCAACGTTTAAATAGACCAGTTTTTAGACAACAGAGTAAACTTCAATTCAATACTTAATCGCGTTTTAAAGAATAAGTCAATTTATTATCTAAGTTCAAAGTTACAGATTAAAAATAAATATTCATACATATAATCAAGTCTTTTTTATTTAAATCCTTAAAATTTCACTGATTAAAAAATAGCCAAGGCTCAAAAACATGTTTGGAAATTTTGTCAACATTAAAATCGGTTTTTGACTTGCATCCATTCAAAAATTGTCAAACTTCCGACGAGACGTTTCTCCCATTCATTGGAAATCACTTTGATTTTTAGGAAAATTTTAATTAAAGAATTAATGTCAACCAACAAAGCTTTTACCTTACAAACAAATCATTTTTTAGTTCAAGGATTTATACGAGTATTACCACCTATTTGCATTACTTGGAGTTCATCAGAGGCTTAATTCCGAAGTCTTTAACTCTTTCTAAAAGCTCATGTCAAAAATTCATAAATATGCCATTTCCAAAGCTTAGTAAGCTAATATTTTAATTCATTTATTTTCCGTCACTTTACTGTAAATTTTAAATTGGCTTTATCTTATATTTTGTAAGACCTATGTATGTTCATATAAATATTTATAATTAAAAAATAAATATACATATATTTAGGTTCTAATAATAAATCAATCAATCAAAGAACTAATAAAAGGAAATAGCTTTATCAAATAAGTATACCATACTTATGATTATAGAAGTACGCAGGCAGATAAATTCAAAAATAATAAAAGCAATTTATGACCGGTATTAATTTATTATTCAAAACGATTTGTATATCAAAAATACACTGCCAATCACTAGGATGAGGCCACATATTTTTCAACGGATTTTCGGTCCGATACCTGTCGGAATTTGTTTAACCCAATTATACAATTATAGGGTTAATTAGAAAAGACCGTTGGAATTTCCCTACATTAATGAATGAGCTACCTAAAAAGGATATAAAAAAGTGCGTCACTAGGATGAGGCCATTGCGAATATTTCGTTGTAGAAGTTGACATCAGCAATTTTTTTGAAAATTTTGATTGCAATATTTAAGAAAGTTATACAAATAACTCTTTTTATTAAATTTTAATTACAAATGGGTTCCGGAAAGACGTTGAGAGTGGCAGAAAGAGGACAAATCGATGCTTTCAAAGAAATGGGACTCTCAAGCCGAGAATTAGCAAGGAAGCTGAACAGAAGTAAGACAGTTGTAAACAACTATCTTGCTGATCCTCAAAACTATGGAAAAAACCAAAAAGGACTCACAGCCCAAGCAACTACATCCCGAGAAAAGCGGTTAATTTTACGTATTGCTTCAAATTCTAATCAATCAGCTACTAAAATAAGGTCCAAAAGCGGAGTATCAGCCAGTATTTCGACAATCCGAAGGATAATAAGAAAAGATGGTACTATCCAGAGAAGAAAACTCAAAAAGAAACCTAAAGCAAGTACACAAGCAGCTGCGAATGAACTTTGCAACAGAACATGTCTCTTGGAGCAGTCAATGGAAACGCGTCGTCTTTTCGGATGAAAAAAAGTTTAACCTTGACGGCCCCGATGGTTACAATTTTATTTCCATGATTTAAGAAAAGAGGAACTAATTTTGGGAAGACATCACAGCCGTACCTTAGATGTAATGGTGTGGGGAGCTATCACATACTATGGCAAAATCGAATTGGAGTTTCTTTCTACAACAATGAACGGAAACAGCTACAAATGCTTGTTGGAACGGTCATTTCCGAAGATGAAAAATATTTTTGGACCTCTGCCTTGGATTTTCCAACAAGACAATGCCCCCATCCACACTTGCAGGGTTGTCAAAAGCTGGATTTTATCAGAAAATGTAGAGCTTTTGCCATGGCCACCCTATTCACCGGACTTGAACATAATCGAAAACGTATGGGCATGGCTATCTCGAAAAGTTTATGAAGGCGGTAGACAATTTGAAGACAAGGACTCCTTAATTGAAGCTATCCGTGATGCCTGGGACGAGATTTTACTTGACTATTTAAAAAAACTTTATGATTCCATTCCAAACCGTCTAATAGAGGTCATATCGAAAAATGGGGGGCATAATCATTATTAATTGAGAAAAACTTAATAAATAAATGTTTGAAAACCAAAAACTGTTAACATTTCTTTCATTTTTTTGATATTTTATAAGATTTTTCATGTGGCCTCATCCAAGTGACGCACTTTTTCATACTGTTTTTAAGAAGCTCTTTAATTAATGTAGGGAAATTCCAACAGTCTTTTCTATTTAACCCCTTAATTTTATTACTTTTTTTAAAGAAAATATCTACCTACTTAAATGTAGTAAATTTTTATGGGTACGAAATTTCCAGCAGGTATAAAGAACGAAAATCGATTAAAAAATATGTGGCCTCATCCTAGTGATTGTCAGTGTATGTACATACTATACATACATATATGAAGAAGTATTGAATTAAAGATTTTAGGACAAATTTTAAACTTCGCCACTGTTTTATCAAGCACTTTAATTTTTTAAATCTGATATAAAATATGTTAAAACTCTTCTTCCGTTTTATTATTTTATTTAAATCGACGAAAAAACTCATACATATTACCTTGGAATCTAATATTATATCAATTTTTTGTTGTTGTTTCGATTAACTTAAAAAACAAGCTCAATATATAAAGGATTTGGACGAATAGGAAAAATGTAAAATGTAAAAATTTAACTGATTATATAACTAAACTACTAAATTATTTATCCTTAATGATTAATCCAAAAATAAACGTTAGTTGTTAGTTTCTTTTAACTGCAATTTAATCAATTCAAATCACCAATAAAGTATTAAATATTTATTTGGTATAGTCAGGTATTTATATTTCAAGGCTAATAAATTCAATAATTGATTAAAATTCAAATTAGTTTATTTGTTTGTTTTAAGATTTCAACAACCTTTGCAGTTAATTAGTATCATACCGTTATTTATTATTTTATATTATATTATCCGCATGTCTTTTTTCCATTATTCAAATACTATTATTTTTCTGTGAATATTTTATCTTCGTTTTTAATTTTACTTTAACTTCAAATATTTCCATTTATTTTAACTTTTAGGTGGTATTATAGAAATTTAATTGGTAGACAAGAAATCTCTTAAAATTATCTTAAAATTATAAAATGATGGAATTTGAGAAAATTTCTTTCAGAAGTTATAAAAATCTTGGTAAATTTTTAACAGAAATAATATTTTTTATTTTAAGTATTTATTTTAACTTCTGTTTCTGTCGAGGTTCTTTCAAAGATCGCTGAGAATGTGGGCTTTCCAAACAAAATTTCACACCGACGAAATTAAGGCATGCAAACAATTTTTAAATGTTCTTTGAAAGAACAAATTTTTCTTCAGTTACTTCCTCCATAAGTGGTATCCCATCTCCCGTAATGCCGAGTCTTTGGAAATGTGGTAAATTTAACCCTATATTCACACCAACATTATTTACATTCCTTAATATCTACCCAATCCATATGTAAGTTTACATGTATTGTATGTACATACCTTTAAATACTTAAGTGTCAAAATCAATTAAAATCATTACAGGTATCTATTAACCATATCACTTTCGTTTGTTTATACGTAAACAACAACCAAAAATGTTATCTACCTTCCCACCTACCAACCAATCAATCATTAAAAAAAGAGCTTTATTTATCAATAAGTCCGATAAAAAAAAAGATGATTAAGAGACAATTATTATTGTTGACAATTAACTTCATTAAAACACACAATCCACACTATTAAAGGAAAGGGAAACTCATAATACTCAGTACTCACAGCCATTTTGATTCTTTATCGACCAACCAGATGTCAATTCGACTTCTCTAATACTTTCACTGCTTGCACTATGATAACATTCGACAATGACAATTGTTAAAATAACGATACATCTGAGAATCATTCTTAACGGCAGCAGCAACGGCGTGCATTCGTGCAATGAAACAAAATATTCCGATTTAGGAATGTATTTTTTACTTGCAAAGCAAATAAAATGTAAACAAACACCCGGTTGCGATCCCGTTGACGGTCTAACAGCAACTAAATGGATGTGCGTGTAAATATAACGGTGAATCATATAAAAAAAAAAAACTATAGCAGGAGCAGCTATGAACTGATAAAGTCATAAAGTAATTTCTTTTTTTTTTACATGCGGTGGTACCTAAGTCACAATAATAAGGCAATTTAAGTATTCGTGAAAAATGGAGATAAATATTTTGAGAATAAACTCAATGTCCACATATATGTATCTACTATATGTCAAAATATGAACTTAAGCTGTCAAATTTTATGGATAGATAGAAACAACAAATCAAAACATACATATGTAGGTATGCTCTGTAAAAATAAAGTTTTCAAGTGAGATTTTTGTTTTCCGAGATGAAAGTTAGAATTCATAAAAAAAGTAACACTAAGACGATGACTAACATTTTTCGATTTTAACGAGACAAAGACAAGACTATCAAAGCTTTCGTTGAGTTTCTCTTGTCTCGTGGTTGGATAGTTCGATTGAAAATCGTTAACTTCTTTGTGTTGTATTTGTCTTGTTTCGTTAGATTATATAATTCCTACTATAAACTAATCTTTCATTGACACAACACAGGAGTCCATTGAATTGAAGCCGAATGTCACGTTTCATGTAAAAGTGGAGTTTGCAAATAAAAAAAGTAAACTTATGTACATATATGTATAAAAAACAATAATTTACACCTTTTTTTAACTAACAACACTTTAATTCTAAATAAAACACATTCAGAAGTTTCTTTTTTTTTTTTCTTTGCCTTAAATATCATATGTACCATGTTTCTGAACACCCCTAATTCTGAAATTCGTTATGAGGTTTGAATAAGTTTATTTTTCGTTTTTTCTTGCGTAAATCCTTTCCTAAAATATAAACTTATCGTAAATGGTTAGCTAATTAAAAAACGTCTCTACATTTCATTAAATGATGATTATTTTAAAAAGTATAGGTACTAATAAATTTATTTCTGTAACTACTTAAATTAAAATTGTTAAAAATACTTAACTATCAATATTCGAGACATACATAAAACCAATAGTGCAAGTTCATCCGATATTGTGGGACACTTTATTTTATTTTTATTTTACTCAAATAAAGAAACACATACTGAGGGGAATGGAAAATGACAATGTTAGCGGCAAATATCAAATGAAAGTCTAGATGAGTATCTAAAGCTTATGCACAAAAATAAAAAAAAAAATGGAAAAACGTAAAAGTAATGGGTTTGTAGTTTGAGGTTGGATGCATTTCACTTCAGCCATCAGCCAAAGTGAGTGTAGCTACCTTACATTCTACACTTATAAATTATTAGATTGTATGATTGAGTTTCTAATCATAATTAACATTGACAGAAAATTGATAAGAAATACATACAGTGTTTTTGAATTTTTTTTTTTTTTTTTTTGATTATAGATACTTTTGTTTTGATATAAAGTTATTTTTATTTACTATCAGGTCTCTTGAGTTTTAAGTTGAAAATAATGATAAAATAATTTACTTACCTTCTTATAAGGTTTTTAACAAGTAATTTTATTTGTGTAAATACGGTATTTTTTGCTGTTGGTATACCGCGACAGATATCCTCATTGCTTTTTTAATATAAAAATTGACATACAAGTCAAAATTCGTACAGTTTCAGAAAAGCTATTTAAAGTTACTCATTACAAAAAAAATTATCGAGAATCAGTTTAAATGCCAAATTTCGACTTGCATAATGTCAATTGATTTATCATTTAAAGTATAGGGAATGTTCCTTCAAAAAGAACTTAAATTTAAAAAAGGAAAGTTCTTATATTAAAATTCATCCTGCTAAGTTAACCCCACACATTTCAACAATCTCAAAATTATAGTCTTCCAATAAGGACTTCAAAACTCTGACAGTTGAAAGCAGGTTTTACTAATTTAAGCATAGCTATTAACAAAGCGCACAAATGATAAAATTATTACATACATATGTAGGTATGTATATGTACATATAAAAATTTGTACAAGGTACCACTCACATTTTACGTTAGTCACAAACGTCCTACTAAAAGGGCTATTCGAAGTTTAATCCACTGGGTCCCTAAAGAATAAGCCAACACCAACACGAAAGATTACCTGCAAACTTAATCTCTGGTTGTACGAGGGAGTGAAGAAGAATACGAAGAAGTCGATTGATTTCGGGTTTGCTGAATGGGCTCCGGACATTTGTAAACGGACCCTAAATTTTACCAAAAACCTTTCTTAGCTAAAAATTGTCTAATTTGCTAACGAGACTGTGCCACGACCAAAAAGAGTAGGTTTTGAGCTGTGTAGGTTTCTGAGGACAAAATACACAGTGGCGTAGAAAAAAAAATATGTTGACTAAGGATCAAGCCCTTTCCCATTGTTTGAAGGCAGTTCGGTTCCTATGCCATAAGATCGATTGCAGAGAGAAATACCTTACTTTTTTACAATTAACGCATATTCTGTTTAAGGAAATTTTTCTTCTACATTTCAGTTCTACTTTAACTCAGGAGCTCCTCTTAGTTCGGAACGTGAAACTGTGGTAACTGCCCTCTTGATTTAAAAACATGATCTCAGATGCAGTGTTCAAACTGCAAGATAAGAAAACCAAACAACAACAATTTTATTTTCTTATATATTTTTGAAATATTTATTTCAATATAATAATATTATCGTTATAATATTTTATTTGTATACTGTATTATTAAATAATATATTTTTACTTTCATATATTCTTTTAAATCGATTTGATATTAAAAAGCAACAAATCATTTCATTATTATATTATATTTATCATTAATATAGATGTTTTGTTTTTATCGGTCTCAACAGTATTTGAGTATTTTTTGTCTGTTTGTGTTTTGTTTTAAAATTAATATAATATTAAAATTCATTTATCTTTTTTGTTAGACAAAAATTAAAAATTATTATTCAGCATACCTATATACAGTCTCTTAAATGATATAATTTATACTCTTTTTGTTTTCATTTCATTTTGTTGATCGTAGCTATTTTATTAAAATGTATTGGAATTTTGTAATGTAGTGTAAGTTTAATTAGAGCATACTTAATATAAAATTAACCCCAGTCAAACTAAAAAGATAAAAGTATTATCATAGATGATATGGAGAGAATTTTTATTTATTTTTTTTTTGTTTTTAATATGGGTGTGAACAACAATTGAATATGTTTTGCATAATTTTATTTATATTCCCAATAAGTAATTTTTTTTCATTTAGTAATTTATTTAAATGACACAAAAGTTATTATAATTTTACATATTTTACTCAAGTATTGGCTTCCAATTAGTTTTGTTAATTATATTATAATTTTGATTATCCATTTTCCTAATACCATTCCCGTGTGTTTGCGTAAGTATGTGTGTTTGTGTATTTATAGAAATAAACAATAATAATTTAATTATGTTTGTTTTTATTTAGATAAAAAATTTTCAGTAAAAACATTATTTTTATATATATAGATGTATATAAATATCTTAATACATTTGTTTTTTTCTCTTTTAATTATTTTTATTTTTTGAAGAAAGCATTTCACCTTTATGTTTAAATAAAATTAATCAAAAGGAGATTCGCATCGAAGGCAAAATATTATTTCCTAAGCGTTTTATGTATATTTTTTTTAAAGGTTTTATATTACTATATAAGAGTACCTATAAATTATTCTTATTTTATTTATAGTTTGAGCTTGAAAACATGAGATGAGTTGAAATTAAAAACAAAAAACAATTACATACATACAAACATGAAATTAAAGAAGAAGAAATTAAAAATTGTGTTCCATGTTTTTTTAATTATTCTTTTGCAAAGCTGATTCTTCAAAGTAATAAAAATAATAGACTAGACTGTTCTAATTTTTCCATTCTAACAGAGGTGGGATGGTATTTATTAGTAAGCTTGGTGTACCTAATTTGCTTGTAATTATTATTGTTTTATTGCAGTTTCAATCAAAAATGAAGGACGGTATTGGAAATGCATTTTTTTTTTCAAATTTCCTCGAACACTCAATTAAAAAAAAAATTAAAAATCCAAAGCATACGATGATGTTGAGAATTAAGTTATCTACGCGTTCTTATAGACTTGACATGATTTTACTAATTGCATCATAGTCATGAAAGCATTCAATATCAATGTTTCTATGTTCTGTAATAAAAATTATAATACAACAAACATAATTCAATAAAACGTCTTTATTAAAACGACAGACGATCATTTTTTTCTTTTATAGTTCCTCGTCTAAAAGCCTAATTATTTCAGCCGGTAGAAAATGTGTTATATGTACTTTATATTAATTAAATAAATATGTATAAGTGCTCCTTTGCATCTACTGAAGCTCTGGTTTAGTTTTCAACGATTCTATTCTGAATGCTATATGATGTGATCACTTGACAAATTTATTCGAGTTATGTAACTTTGTGATATATTAATTATATAATTAAAGTCACTAATCAAGCATTATATGAGATTCAATGGAGAGCGATTTCTTGAAGGAGAAGTAATTGCAAATAATATTTATTCATTTTATTTGGAATAATGTATTTATCGTTTTATTTAATACAAAATTAATAACAATAATACG
The DNA here is from genome assembly GCA_905146935.1 of Scaeva pyrastri. Lineage (NCBI taxonomy): Eukaryota > Metazoa > Arthropoda > Insecta > Diptera > Syrphidae > Scaeva > Scaeva pyrastri. Next base: position 123,355,485 of record LR989927.1, on the reverse strand, counting down.
AAGTAATATTACTTTTGATAACCATTTCATGCAATCTGCATGAAACATCCAAATGCTTAACTTTTCAACTAAACAAAAAACTTTCTCACTTGCATCAGGATACTGGTATAAAACAATGCCTCTATACCTTACAATACCTTTTCCTGCTAATCAGCAGGTGTCTAAGTCTTCACGTCTAAAATTCTCAATGCACATAAATAAAATTTATTTGATTCGAGTCTCAAAACAACAAAGAATTAAAAGTTTGTGAAAATGGAGTGGTAAATGTAGGGCTGGACCAAAAATTGTGGGTTTCAAATATCCAAACTTCTCCCAACTAAATGTTGATGCTAGGATGTCATAATGATGGTGTCATGAATTAAAGGTTCTTGGAGAACTCTATTTTAATCTAAGAAACATAACCACATTATTCAGAAATAAAGAAAGGCGAAATTCAGATTGAAATGTTGTACAAAATAATTTCCAAAAAACTATCACATTACCAGCACCATTATTTTATTTTATTCTCAATTATCAATTAGCGAGCATTTGACAGGCATAACATTCTGGAAAATGAAATCTCACAGATTTTTCCTTTTCCTTTTTCACAGATTACTGAGATCTTGATCTTCTAGGATTAACTAGCAATTTGAGAAGTACAATTCGTTATGTTCTCGAATTGTATAGTTAAACAAAAAAACCGGCAGTCAAAAATGTTTGGTATAGTTAACTTTAAAAATCAATCAGGTATAATGTCCTCGAAGGACAAGAAATTGCTAAGCAAGTAATGCGCATATCGTAATTCTTCAAGATTTTATCGAATGAATCAAATTAAAAACTATAACTTTATGATGTTTTATGTTTAACAAAAGTTACTTAAACTTATGGGGAAATATACATTCATCACTGTATTTTAAAATACACTTACGAAATTTCAACATATCACAAAAACTGAAAACATTTTCCGAGTCTTTAACATTCGAGCTTATTCTGGACTGGATTTCAAATAAAAAGATGGTGAACAAAAGTCGATTTGGTGTTAAAAAACGTAAACAAATATCAACCAATAAATAAAATAAAATAAAAGTCCAAAATTACTTTAGGTATTTTAAAATAACATTTATTTGTTTGACTGTTTTGTTTTTTCTCTCATTTCTTTTTTGCTTTTTTTAATTTTCGCGTTTTGGCTGTTTTTTTCCCTTCGAATTAAAACATTTATTACACATTTAAATAAATTAAAACTTCACGTCGAAGGTTCTCAATAAAATCAAATTTAAGCATTTTAACATGTTTATCATAACATTGTAAAATAAAAATTAAAATTAAAATTAAAATAGAAACATTAACATAATATGTATTGTATTAAGCTTTGAATATTTTCATTTGAAGTCTGAAGAACATTTCAGACACTTTAAAGGGATTCTTACTTCTTTCTTTTTTCTTTTTGAGTAGTTAGGTGCATGTTTAACAAAAACAAAATAAAATTATATTAATTTAAATAAATCCACTTGCATGCTCACAGTCTATGCAAAATTAAATGAGTGTATGCTAAAAAAAATGTCATTAAAACTGTTTAAAATTATTTAAGAAAAAAATCCGTCTTATTTATTTCTTGTTACATTTAAATACATTTTCTTTTTATTTACTTTTTGTTTTATAACTATGTTTTACACACTAGAATAGTTTATTTTTGTTTTAATAATAATTATAATATGAATAGTAATAAAAAAATACAATTACTTTGTGAGTTTTCCCGCGTCTGTTTTTAAATAATAATATTAATTACTTTTATGTTTTTAATTGTTTTTTTTTTTTCTTCTTTGTTTTTAACTTTCACGTTTTGCATTTTATTTTTCATGCACTTATTTGTTTTTACTTTTGAATATAATCTATCAAAATCATAAATGACTATAAATATATGTTTTTTGTTTATTATTTAATATATAACACTGAAAACTAAGAGAAGAAAATAAAAATTATAAAAGAGGAAACAGAAAAATACATTTGAATAGCAAAATAAACTTTGTTTCTATCCTAACACATGACAACTGTCCATTTAAATTATTATAACTTTAATTAAGTTTTTTTTTTATGTTTAATTACTCATTTTTGTATAGAATAAAATTTAAATGTTTTTCATGCGATATTCATGTTATAATGTGATTTAACCCATTATGTTGTTTATTTTTTTGTTTGTTGGTTTTTATTTCGGATGTTTGCCACCCGACATCCGTGTAATTTCAACTATCAGTTGTTTGGTGTATGGTGTGGGACTTTAGGTTTTATCGAGTGCGTGATACTGTTCTGAAATAAGAAAATAAAGAAATCTTTAGACATGTTTAACAATTGTAATTATGTACATATGTATATTTATACACTTAAGAACACCCCGGGAATATAAATTCTATAACTCAAAGCCAAAATAATAATGTTCTTGGTCCATATTTATAATAAACATTAACTCTTGATATTCTGTTTTGAACGGAAACTCAACAAGCTCTTGTGACCTACTAAAGAGTGTGTTATACATAATGTATATGTATGTACTCCAACATTATTCCTATTTAAAATACACTCAACAAATGATTAGCCACTAAGCTGCACTAATCAAATTGGTAGCACAAGGTAGAACTTGGAATAAAAAAAGAAAATATTTACCTTGGTGACTGCACTCGACGTTTAGGTGTGGTTGTGTTGCTGTGATTGCCACTATTGCTGGCATTTCCAGTTCGATTACTACACGGAGTTCTTGTCCGTGGTGCTGGTACTGGTGGTGTTGTTGCCGTTGCAGCTTGATTGTGGGCTGCTGTTGGAGGCGCTGCTGCTGTCGCTGGTAGGCTGTACCTTTTAGGTGGTACAATTCGACTTGGCGATCGCAAACTCTTTGGGTCTTGTATCACTCTAGTGTTTAGGTTAGAAGAAGGAGTATGAGGACTAGCATTTGTGTTATTCCTAATGAAACGAGTGTTTTTGGAACCGAACAAAAATCCAACAAAAACAGGCGAACAGATGAACATAAATCAAAAAAGGAAAAGAAAAAAGAGAGGAAAAAGTGAACAAAAGTGTGTGTGTTAAAAAACAATTTCGATAATACATAACTCAAGACGATAGAAAACTCAAATATAAATTTTTCCAGAAGGATATAATAATAAACCAGTGCATGTTGGTGACTGTGGTTAATGTTAACTTACTTCCCCGCCGGATAGCTGACCGGTCGCGGTATCCTCGACTTGTGCGCCGCATTCGCTGATGTTGGGGTGGATCCTCCACTCTTGGTTTCTTGTTCGTAGGCCAGGTCCTTCAACATCATGCTCGAGTCCTTGCTCAGGAGTTCCCATTGGATTTGAAGGCGTCTAAAACGATTCGTCGAGATCTTGTTCGGTTCTTGTTCTTTTCTGCTACATCGTGGCGGAGGCATGCCACCGGTGTTATTTAACCTCAATGCAATAGAGATATTCGGTGAGTTTGGTGGTGTTGTAAATCGTTGAGCATTAAGACCGAGTGTGTTACATTCGGTCTTCTGGTTAAAGGAGACTTTCTTCTGACTCAAGGCTCGACTGACTTCTTTTTTCAGTTCAGCAGGATCATATTGCTCCGCGGGATGGTGATTCTCCTCAACGGATTCCAAAAAGTTCGCAATTTCAGCGTAATACTTAAGCTCTGACTTTGGAACACTGGCGAGGAAGTTCTCCGCTCTCGCCCGTGCGTCCAAATCTTTGCGCGACAATCGTTGGCTTCCTTGAGTTAGTTTCAAATTAGAATGTAACTCATCGTAGTACTCGTCTATTTCAGCCAAAGGATTTGGCAAATCATCGTTGGATGAGAAATAAGCCGCAGGTTCTTGCAAACTACGCCGCTTTTCAATGTTATTGCGAACGTTCGAATTGCACTGCTCTTCTATCAGACTCGTTCGTTTGTTGCGCAATCCAGAAGTCAGTCTATTAGAGTTCTTACATGAGTTAACTCGATTATGGCGAGCCGAACACTTCTCCTCTTCCATCCGCTGGTTCTCATATTGATACACGTACATATTCTTTAGTGGGTCCGAGTCCTCTGGCTTTCTTGGATTATCGAAAACTGAATCAGACAAAAGTGTCGAGGATCCACGATACCCTGAGCTCGGGGGATGACTAGATCCTGAGCTGGACTCGCAAGCAGCTCGAGTGGCTCCCTCTGTTTGTTCTTCACCCGTCGCCGTTTGGAAATACTGAGCACAATCACAGACATTAGCCCGATTGTTGGTCCGCCTTATAGGCGGTGTCATACAGAAAAGCGGCTTCATCGAGCACTCCGCTTCGAGATCTGCAACGTCGACCTCTGGAATGTGTTTCAAGCGTTTCCGATACTCTGTAGGCAGAAGAGTGGCCAGCGACTTCCAATCCACAACATGCTTATAGTCGACGTTCTTCAAGAGCTCGTCCTCACTCATTGATCCTGCGTTGGTTCGCTTCTTAACGCCGACCGCGTTCTTGTAGTTGAACGGAGTAAAAATTACCTCGGCTGTATTTGTCTTTACAAAACCCAAATCCGGCAAAGCATAATTGGGATAAATGACATAAATCGGTGCCTGCTTCTCCTCACCTAAATTGTTCAACTTGGCCAGGAATGATGGTGGTATAAATTTAAGCCTATCCCGTGCAGATGTTTGCATTGATCGAGTTATCATTTCGGCGGAGATCTTCATGCGCTGACTTCGTTGATCATTGTACACCTGGGTTAGGTTCTCTGAAGTGCGACTACCCTCCGAGAGAGAGTTATTGTTGTTGTTATTCAACTGATTATTGTGCTGGTTATTCGTCAAATTAATGACTTGAGGATTTTTGAGCGGTTGGAGCTTTTTGTGCTCCGGTGAACCAGAAGCAGCAGCTGCCGCCGCCGCTGTTTCAAAGACCTCTCTAAACAGATCATGTTTAACTTTTCTGACGGGCGTTGTTGTAGCTGTGGTCTCATTTCTCTCTTTATCACATATAATATCAAGACTGTCCAATTGATAACTTGAATCAGCGGGATCCTCTTCTTCGTCGTGTCGACTTAAAGCCGATCCCTTGCCCGAATCGTTCATGCTCTTTTTGCGGATACGTTGCTCAAGCGAAGAACTACCTTCACTAGATGGCCAACATCCCGACGAGACATCCATACAGGTTGTTTCGCTGGAACTGCTACTCTTTTGTTTGATAAAGAGCTTGACTAGATTAAAGGCCGGTTGATTGGCATTCGTTTGTTTGAGAGTTTGAATGTTATGTGTGGCCGAACTAGAATTCATGCCGCCAGTCGAATCGATGTGGGACGAATCGTTATGATGCATGTTGCTTGATGAAAAATGTATGGGACTGCCCACTGACGTCTGGGATATTGGCATCTGGCACATTGGAAGAAGATTTCTAGATTTACACGATTCAACCTAAGAATTGGAAATGGAAATTTGAATTACAAGTGAAATTAAATATACAATATAACTTACGGTGGAAGTGCTGAGCGCTTGTGACACATTTAACTGTTGCTGGCTGGGACTTTTTTTCAACCGTAAATTAGGCAAGCTTAGACTCTTGCGTACAGTGCAATGAGGTGCATGGCGCATAACAATATTCACAGATGTATTGTTGTTGCCAGATGGGTACCTAAAAAACAAGAAGTATGAAATTATTGAAATATTTAAGAAAAATATGAAAAGCCTAATGAAATATACAGCCTAAACCAATTTTAAGATCGACAGTTTGAATATTCAAACATTAAATTACGAGGAATATTTCCATAAGCAACGTGGACAGAGAGATATGTAGCTGAATCTACAAAATTAAACTTTCTTTTTTGTTACTAGTCAAATATTCCTGCAGAGGGAAAAAGGTTACAAATAAAAAACAATTCATCATTCTTAAATAAAATTAACTTCCAGGTCAGATGACTAACAATTTTTTGAATATATTAGATTGGAAACACCCTCGATTGAGGCATTTCATCCTTTTTGACCCAATTATTTTGTTTAATATTCAAGTTTATTATTTATTTATTCAATATTCATTTAAAAAAACATCCTCAAACCCGCTTCCACCAGCAGATATCTTTATAAAAAAGCAAAAAAAAAGTTCCAAGGTTAAAAACTGATATATGAGTGTGAAACTTTTATCAATTACTAACCCTGAATAATTTGCGACTCAACCAATTAAAAGAAAAACAAAAAATGTAAATTCTGTTTCCATATCCAATAATATTCATGCAGTACCAGCAGCTGTGGCAATTTAAAAAGATATAAACACATATGTGTTTAAAGCACAATAATGAATTGAATGAAATGGAATGAAAGGAATGTTAAATAATATGTTCGTTCAACCAAGAAAAAAAAACATTAAATCAATACTTTAATGTTTATCCATGAAGTTGCGAGTGAGGCATTACTTGAAACTGAGAACGTTGAGATAATGAAAAATATACATATTTGAAAAACTTTACTTAATGAAAAAGAACAATTTTTGAATGAATTTGACTATTCACTGGTACATGTTTGATGAATGAAACTTGTATGCTTTTAGTTCCTACATATACAATCGTTCAATTTTGGTCTGATTCATCTTCCTTGTAGTAGGATAACAAACCCAGATGGGTCATTAAAAATGTATGCTATTATTTGAAAGTAAAATTTAAGTCAACATAATAAATTCAAATACTTTTATAAAAGTGACGCCGTATTGAGTACATCTACATATGTACGATTGTACAATTTAAAAAATTGGATTGGATTTTCCACCACTATAACTCGTCATTGCACAATGCTGTCGTTATCCTTGAACATTTGCCTAGGAACAAAACGAATATAATTAAAAAGCCACCTGAATTAACCTGATATGGCTTAGTGTGACTTTTTTCTATGCGGTTGACTCAAGAAAGCGCTCCGACGAACGCGTTTCAGCACCGAAGATGAGATCAAGGTAAGTCGAAAATGGATCTATGTCCGAAAACCAAATATAAAAAATGTTTTAAGGATTGGATCAAGTACAATCCAGAAGTGCTTTGCAATCGATGGTGGAGTACTTTGAAAAAGACAATATCGATTAATGTACCTATAATCTTCTATTTTTTAATTCCTAATTATAAATTCACAAAAAGAATAAAAGCAAATCTATAAACTATTCTTGAAAGAATTTGCAATCACAACAAACTAAATTTAATTTAAATTAAATTTAACCCACTTTTAAGTGTTATCTTGGATAGAACAAATAAATGAATAGTAGGTTTATTCAAAATTGTGTTATGAGAGTTTATACAAAATCAGAATGTTGAATTTCATTTTGAATTCCGTGTTCAAGTTTATTTTTACTCCAAAGTTATCTTGGTTTTGAATAATATTTGAATTTTTTTTCCAAATCAAATTATCTACAGTTTGTTAAATGCAGTTCATAAATATGGCCGCAAATAAAATCCATTACTCACTGATGAAACTAAAACACACCATAATCATTTCATAACTAAGAGGCAGCTTCGTCGTCGTCGTCAGTTGATTGAAACCAATTGAAATGACCCCAAAGAGTAATATGTAATAAAGAAATTATATTTTCCAACGGAAACTTTGTCCAATTTATTTATTGACCATATACCACAACAACAACACAAACACACACAATCAAAGTGGATAAATTAAAGCCTCCTCTTGCCGAGACCACGACGACGACGAATAATGGTCAACACTCATTTAATGCCAGGGCAGAGACAGTTCAGAAATAAATCTCATATGTAAGTAGATGCAATGGAAGCACTTAAGAGAAATTAAAACCAGTACACTAGTCTGAGAGACTTACCTCTGCAGTTGGGATGTGCTGCTTTTCTTGAGTTTGCTCCATGTCGTAAATGCATGATCCGACCGTGACATGGAGACTTCTAGCGATTTTCTTTTAAGGATGTCATCCAAGTTACTATGCAAATTGATAAAGTTCTGTTTGTTCTTCATCGTTATCTCGTTTGGTTCTGCTGTGAAATAAATTTGAAAACACAATAAAATAGAACCAATTTAGGTATTCGACGAAAGTGAAAGCAACACAACTTTTTTGTCCCTAGACGACACGAACACGAAAGACAACAAAGCACAACCATCGTGTGTTAAGGAACAAAGAAGTATCCGCAACTACAACTAGGTACTCCTTTATACGAGTAGTTACTCACCATAGAAACTTTCATCCGAATACAGGGCACTGCCCTCAAAGGCAATCGTATAGTTGTCCTTGTTCGCCTTGCAAGTCAGTATTATGTCGCCATCGTCCGGATATGCATCCAGATCCAGCGAGTCAATACTGATGTGTGATTCCTTCACTGGCGAGAACAACAATTCCGACTTGCAGATAGAATTCTCAATCTTGTCGTCGTCCTTGTGGTGCTGGTACGACGGAATGTGTGACAGTAGCGAGTGAATGTCTTCCGCCCGGAAACTCTCCATATCCACCTCGGCGAGATTTGCGTCGATGTTCTTTGCCAGATCATCGTAGTATGATAATTCACCGATGCCATTGTAGGAGGCGGACAGCGAAGAGAGGACACTCTGGTGCGTAACCCCATCTCGATAGCCGTAATCCAAGAACCACTGGTAATCGGAATTGTCATGAGTGAAATCGTGCGAAGAAGCTATGGAACAATTTAGGGGACCACCACCACCATGAGTAACACCACCAACCCCACCAGCCCCAATCATACCACCACCAACAACACCACTAGTCAAACCTACCAAATGGTTGAAGTGGTGATGCGGAGTTGTTGCATTACTATTGTAGTCTGATTCCGGGGTGGTAACCATGTTGCCAGCCATGTTGCTGATGCTGCTCAGATTGTTGTTGAAGCTGCTATGGTTGCTAATGCCACCACCGTTGACTTGCTCATTCAGAATGATGCTACGCAGAGCGTTATTGTAGCGGTCCAAATTGTTAAGGACGATTTGGACGTTCTTCTTCAGACATTCGTCGGTTAGTTCGTCATCGTTGATGAGCAAATCATTGAGGTAGGGATTTGCCGAAGTGAGACCGAAGGGATGATGCAAGGTATTGTGTGATGCAGGATGATGTAAATGTGGAAAGCCATGACCATACAAATTATTGAATGGTGAATTATTTGGACTAGTTAATGGGCGTTTATAATGATTGTTATGTTGCTGATGCTGATGCTGTTGTTGATGAAGATGATGTTGGTTCTGATTATGATGATGATGGGTCGGGGAATGTGGTGTTGTCGAAAGGGTTAATGGTTTCGTTTGATGATGGTGTGTCTGAAGATGATTATGATGATGATGGGATGAGTTATGATTAAGCTGAGGCAAATGTGATTTTTGGTTTTCGTTTGCTGTTGAGAATTCTGTCATGCCACGTCGGGGTTTCGGTCCTAGAAATAAGAAAAGCAACGAATTAATATGGAAAAACTTTGAGCAGGACATCATAATGGAAAAAGGAAAGCTTTAAGGAATGGAAAAATTGGTGTATTTTTATATATACATATATGTACATAAATTAATAATAATAATATACTTAGCCATTCAATATTAGGCAATTTATAGTTTGTATAATAAAGAAACTAAATGTTGATAGCCCATATAAATTAATGAAAAACAAAAAAGTTAAAGTCTAAAAGTGTTAAAGTAAAGACAATTTTTGATGACTACTTAAGAGATTTTATTCTGTCAATATTTAAATAACGTAAGTAGACATTTGTCAGTTTGGCCGAGGGTCAGATTTTTAGTATGAGATTGAAGTTAATATTCAGCAAACATTGAATGTACGTAATATATGTATGTATGAGCCGGATGTTTTATTATACGAATTTTAAAGGCTCTTCTACATTACAGCTCCATTAAAAAACGTCTTTTGGAGTTAGGTGCATATTGATTTTGTTTATCATCCCTGAGCTGTCACTGCATATTTGTTACTTGAACTATGACATTTATCTATTGTAAGTTCTTTCGCTTATTACAAGATATACAACGTACAATGTATACGAATGTCATATTGCCAATGTACACAAAATAAATAAAAGCGTGCTCCCCAAATGAGACGTATGTATTTGACAATTCAAATTCATCCAGTCCCTAAGAAAAACGAAATGCTCACATCCCACTTTTTTAATATTTAGTCCATGGCCACCCAAAAATTATCGTCAGTATGTTTATGTATATACTTCGTTTATATTCTGTGAATTTAAAATACAAAGAACAAATACAATTTCAACTAAACGCTTTCAATAATTATTCTTTTTTACTTCACACGCTAGATTCGAATTAATTGCCTTCCATCATTGCGCATTTTTATTAATGTTCATCAATTTTATGCTCACTTTAGTATGTGCTTTATATGTATATCTTCAGCAGCTAAAAAGTCATTATATCAAACTCTATCACATTATATAAACCAACAGAGCGTGTTCTAATGGCACATGTTTTTTTTAATTTAACATTAAAAAAAAATTAATTCTTGTATGCATCTTCAATTTTCAAACTTGTGCTTGATGAAGCATACCAACATTAGAGGCGGAAAATTCTCTCAAACACTCGAACCATTCGGCCACTTTTGACTCGTACCAACCCACAAATTTAATATAAAGAAAATATTCAAAGTATATGTGCGCTTAATAATAATTGTTAATCCTGCGAGTAATAAAAAAATACATTCTCAGCGCCGGGGTAAAACATTTCTTTGAAGGAGAAACTAGTTTTGTCGAAAATTTGTTCTTTATTTTGTTGTGTTGGTCATGCATGATTTCATGCAAACAGACCATTAAACATTGAAGTCAAAAGTCATAAATTTATTGACACAGGGTGTCACTGGTTACGGAGTTTTTTTTATTAATGATAAGAGTGACAATAAAATTCTTTGAAATGTTAAAAGATGTATTTATTGTCTAGCTATTAAAAAGATGCATTCTGGGCACACCTTTTAATTGAAAAGTGACCTATCGTGGGGAAAGTAAGAAATAAACGAACTTTTAATGACTTTTCTTTCAGATAGATATGTTAAAATTTCTATTAATATATAGTACAATATACTCTAATGGTTTCATTAATGACATTTCGATTCGATGACTTAATTTAGATATATGTAAATTTGATTTTTAATCTAAATGAACAACGGTTTCAGATTGATCTTTTATGACGTTTGGGTCTGTGAACTTTAACTTGTCAAACTTATGTATAAACTTCAATTAATTTGATGTTTAGTTCTGTCGCTTAAAAACCCAGCTTGTGTTTTTCATTGGCAAACCAATGATGAGACCCAACATTCTCGTTCAAATCAAAAAATTCTAGTCTCGTCTTTCTAACGTCCTTGGTCTCTTAAAAAAAAAACAATCTCATCTCTTTTGTTTTTTTATCATAAATAGTATATAGTTGTGAGTTGTCAACGAATGTGATTCTTTGACATGTCAGAAAATATTCATCTATGTAAAGCGCTTTTAAGCTAGCAAATTGTTAGACATGTAAATGTTTAGCGGTAATTTTTTTGTTCATAACACCCTGTTTGTCACATCATGAACTTGTTTCCTTTAATGAATGTTGCTGTTTTTTTTTTTTTTTTCAATTCAAAAACCTAAAAATGTTCTTCGTTTTTCAAGACATTAAAAAAGAGCTAACTCGTACGTTGAACGGTACCACACATAAAACATTGGTAATCTGCATAAAAATTAAGCAAGCACGCTGATGACGTTGTTACAGTCTTGCACCACTAATTACCTTAATTACACCAGCGATACAGTTATTTTGCACATCGACAGTTTGCTTGCGCTTAAAGTCGTGTACCTACTTGTATTTTTTTAGTTCTTATTTTCGATTGACATCTACTAATGGATTGCATAAGTGGAGTGGCACTTTGCGCAGAGACCTTCGAAGGTCAAATAAAAAAAAAAAAAAAAACAATACACGTACACAAAAAAAGGGGTGAGCAGCCTTTTGGGCTGAGTTTGTAAGTAATCCGCATACAGTATCTAAGTTGAGTGTAACGTATCTATAAGTTTATAGAGTAGGTAATCCATTGTTATGGTTAATTAAGTTTGTATATAAGATCTTTTGTTTGGCAATTTTGCAACATGTTCTTTTGTCTATCGATTTATTGTCATTTTGTTTTGTAGTTTTCGAGAAGAAGGAGAAGAATAATGTAATGGAAATTTCATTGTATCTACTAAAATTTTGCACTATAGCTCCAGGCGAGCGATTTACTTTCTTTTCTTTTCTTGGTTTTGTTTGTTTGACTGGCAATATCGATTTTTGTTTTCTCATTTTTGTTTCAGTTGGAGAAGAGGAGAATTGTTTTATTGAAAAAAGAATAAATATCAGAAAAATTATATTTAAATTCCAATTTATGTGAATTACATAATTTTGAGAGCTTTAATAGTATATATTTATTATTTAAGAGTTTTACCTTTAACTTACTTGAAAAGAGGCGCACAATTGAATTTTCTATTAAACATTAAACAAACAAACTTTCTAACGGAGATAAATATCTCGAGATCTTACTTTTATAAACTAGCCTATATTTATTGTTTATAAACATGCGGGAAATCCTATCCTATAATCATGAAGATATATGAAAGAAAATAATATTTCACAATTAAAGGGATTCTATTTTTAGTTATTTCTTTAAATTAAACAAATCTTCAATTCAGAAGAAGAACTGTCATAAAGTTGAAAGTTGTCATTTGATTTGACAGTGTTTCATGCTCATTTTTTTAACTACTTCTGTCAAAAGAAAACAAAAATTGTTATCCAATCTGTCAATTATTCAAGCAATTCTATGTTATTTTAAATAGAAAAAAAAATGCCGTCTAAAATTTTTGACAAGTGAAAAGTTACGAACTTAAGACAAACAAATTTTTTGACAACGCCACAAATGCTTTCCTATTAAAGGTAAACAGATTTTTTTAAATAATGGACACATCCAATTTATAATATTGTTTTAAATTTGTATAAATCTATGGTTTGTCAAAATCTAAAAAAATCAATATTTTGCTTTAAAAAAAAATTAACTTTGAATTAAGCAAAGAATGTTCGTTGTTTATTTGTGAATTTCATTACGCAGAAAAGTCAAACTCTGAAATTTAAATTTGAGGAATTTGTTTTTTTTTTTTTTTTTTTTTGACATAAAAATGTATGAGAAAAAAATCTGTTAATCAATTAAGCATTAGATATTCACTGAAACATACTGAGATAACTATATTACCTAAGGCTATGAGTTGAAAGATATTAAAACTAATATATGGAAACATTTTTGAATTTCCTCAAGGCAGCCATATCGAACCCCCTTTGTTAATATTTTATCTACTTTTTGCTTGGTATTATAAATTAAAATTTTCTTTCAAAAACTAAAAATCAGATCGAATTAAAACAACATTCCTTTAAAATAAAACTCTTTTGATAAAGTAAAATTAAAATTCTCCATTTATTAAATTATTAAGATGATTATAATCAATTTCTCAACAACCAAAGCTTTTACCATGTCAAAAACAATTAAGTTTTCTACACATTATTGTTGTTGTTTTTTTTTTTTTTATCAAGGCGTCCATTTTTTCAACCAACAAACACCTGGTAAGTAATGGATGGTTTTTCTATTTATAAAATGAATTATTTTTTTGTATATAGAAAATAGAATTTACTTAACTTTTGGTCAATTCTTTTCTAAAATTAGGTTTCTCTGCACAGTAAAGCTCTTTATTATTCCTCGACGAAAATATCTCATACAAATTTAAACAAATATTGAAAAACAACTTTACCATATGTTGAACATCATTAAACACATGAAGTTTTTAAAAATAAAAAAAACAAACCATTTATAAAGAAAAGCAAACACAACACGAAAGAATATAAATAAAAGCTCAATATAAGAAATTCAAAAATAAAATATGTTTGTAATATCTAAAATAAATGTTAATATAAAAAATGTTCAACCATATTCCACTCGGCAACACAATCAATGGTTATTTCTTGGCTACACACTCGAAACGAATCTGGAATGTTCATCAGACGCACTCACTCAAGTGCATCATCCTCAGACAAGACGGAGCAGCAACCGATTTGACTTTTGATTAAGTGCACATAACATGGCATTGGTCATGCAATTTAGTTCCAGAAGGAGGGAAAAAAAAAAAAACTGAAACCAAGAAGAATCATTCCCAGACATTATGAACATGAAAAACGTCCACCCACACCCTCGCTCGAGAAAAATCGATGAATGTTGTCTCCCACTCACACACCGACCGACCGACTTTATAACTCGATTCCCTCGGGAAAAAGGGGCACCACAAGAAACTATTATGGGAATTCTCAATTCTTCAACTCGAAATTGAGTTATTAAGAATTTTTGAAATAACACACAGGCCATAGAAACAAAAAAAAAAAAGAATATTTTGATTAGCCAGAAGAAAAGTTACTTTTCCTTTGAAGAAAAGATAGCAAAGATGCCTGAACCCGATGCAGATCCACTATGGGCTATTATTTTAGTGGAGGCGTCTGTTGATCTTCTGTGGGATTCCTCTCTCCTCTAACTCTATATTCTATGGGAACAAGTGCAACCCTCGAATTGGAGATAAATAATCTCCCATTCAAGTGATGTTATATTACTGAACGTTTAGAAAATGATCCCCGCTCCTTTAACGCAATCACTCAGCGGCGCGGCGCGGCGGCGGTGGCGGTTTTTGTATATTTTCACGAGGGGAGAACCCTCCAAATAAGTTAAACAACAACTCCCAAGACCCTATTGCTTCTACTTGTCACCAAATAAAAATCATTTGTTCAAACTACAACAACTTAGGCTCCATTAAATATTTGTTTCGTTCTTAATTATTATTATTGTCAGAGACACGTTTATTTTGTGGTTTGTCTGTCACTATAGTATTTGAAAATGGGCAGCACTTAAGAAACAGCCACAATGAGTGTACTTGAAAATGAAGTCAAAAGTCCATCCGATTGGTTTCTGAAAACCAGAGCAAAAGAATGCACCAGAAGCCTTACGAAATACATTGTTATGCTGCCCTTGTTAACTTCCTAGAAAAAGTACTACAATGTTTCATCTAAGATTATGTGACTCTATAAGCGGAAGTCTTATGTATTTTGCACTGAATCATCACTTAGTCCTTCTTTTCCACGAAGGGACAAGTTGCTGGAGATTGTTCGACTTTTTCTTTTCATTTACTTTAAATTTCTTAGAACTTTCACAAGAGAATTTCAAACGCATTTTGATAGAAATAGAAATTTCTTATAAATGACAATAATTGAAGGGAACGTCAAAAAAATGTTCAATTTCTATCCAACTGCCATTTCCATCAGTTGAAAGAAAGTTGTTCAAGAAGTCTCCAATGACATAATAAAAATGACAAAAATTTACACATCTAAATTATTTTTCTAAGTCAACTACTTATCTATTAAAACGTGTAGATCATGATATGGTTTACGTGGACGATTGTTTTTTTAAATCTATACCTTTTTTAAACTTTGTTGTTTATTTATCTATTGCTTTTTTCAGACATCCAAACGTTTAACTTTTTGTTAGTTGGCATAATGGTTGCTGAATACTATGGTGGTGAAGATGACGATTTTACAGAGGGCGCTCTCTTGTCTTAGAAAGTTAGTAGACCAGGGGTGTTATATGAAAGAACTTCAACTTTAGATTCATCACGTAAAGCAAGATAAACACTTTAATAGATAAAAACACTTCGAATTTAAATCTAGAACTCATTCAAAATACTTTTTGAATTGTTTATTTTATTGTATTGTATTGTAAAGAGTTGAAGATCATTGAAATTGAATAATTAAGCTACTCGGAATGAACTCGGGGAAAACAGATGTATTTTGTTAACAACTGCAAAAAAACATTCGAAATAAATCTTAACAAAAAACAAAATAAATAAAAACAACAATTCATTCAATATCGCTTCCTTAAATGACTCATTTTCGCTCAATTAATTACTTTGTTTTGTCATTTTGTATGGCTTTCATTTTGTTTTTCCAATTTTTTGTCCCAAACACCAAAAAACACATATTTATGTACGCAAAATTCATTTCGGTCACCCCAAAATCAGGCCATACATTCCAATTCCAAGAATTTTTGCCACCGGTGAATTTGAATTTCCTTTTCAACTCACACACCATTTGGCAAACTTTTCTCTTGGACACTGGCCAGGCCAGTTCAAATTTAATTGTTTTTTATCAAAATTTAAACTAAAAAAAAAAAAAAAAATAAAAAAAAGAACTTAATTTAATACCTTTACTCGGTCCACCATTTGCATGGTTCCTCGCTTCCACCGCTGTCGCTGTCATCGTCGTCGTCGATGTTGCATTATTTTTTTTACACTGATTCTGATTCAAAGTACAGTTTTGTTGTTGTCGCATCTTTTGCCTTCGCAACAATTCCCGTTGCAGAAGCAACAATTGTTGCTGCTGCAATTGTTGATAGTGCCGAAGTTGTTGCATTTGTTGCGGAGTTATCGGATATAATCCGTCTTGATGATTTTGGTTTTGGCCATTTTCAAAATAATAATTTTCCTTCGATGAGGAATTACTGTTGCTGCTGCTGGCACTGCTGTTGCCACTGCTGCTGCTATTGTTCACATTTGTTGCAGCAACATTCGGGCCCCTTGAACGGGCCCGATTTAAAATCGAAATATCCACGAATTTCATTAGGAAGACGAGTAATATTAACAACATTAGATTATAAATAGAAACATAAGTATGTTTTTTATGTATCTCGCCTCGGTATTGAAGAAACACACACTTATTTTTTTGTTTTTGTTCGATTTTATAATTTTTTTTTTTCTTGTTTTTTGTTAAACTAGCGAGGTTTTGTTTCACAAATTTAGCATATAAATACACTTGATAATACACGGTTTTGTGATAATGTTGATGCGCGTTGCAGTGTTTGTGCGCCGCCGCTGCTGGCTGCTGGTTGCTAGCTGGCAAGACCAACGCAATGGGACGCGCGCTTTTTCCCTCGAATTTAATTGAACGATTGAATTTCTTTTTAGTTCATGTATTTTTATATCCAGGAAGTTTAGAGAACGGACCGATCAAAGATCGATTCTCGATAGTCTAATGCACTGCACATGCAATTGTTGTGCAGCAACAATCACGCTATGGGACGCAAAATCTCTCCGATCACAGAAAAATGTATCGGCATCCGTTCGTTTCGTTGGCTTGGATTGGCTTTTTGGACAGAATCCGAATCCGAATTCGAACTGTTGCGTTATGCCGCGTACGATGGGATAGACTCTATGCTAACTCTTTCGATACTCACTGAATGTGTATTTTTAATTCACTTCGAACTTTTTGGGTTTTGGTGTTGTTTCTGTGCACATGAATATATTATACGTGCAATGGATTTTATTTTTAGTCTAATTTTGTTTCTTATTCTTCTTTTTTTTTATTTTTTTAGGCGAAACACTGCTGCTTCTGCTTTAACTTAAGGAAAACACAAGTTTATAATTTTTGTTTTTTGTTTTGTTTGGTTTTTTGAAATCGAGAGTTTATGAGTTTTTGAAATAAAAATAATTCTTCGTTCTCTCTTGGCTTTACTCAAATTTATCGTAGCCTGCATTTTCGAATTAGCTAAATATAAATCAATGATGCGGTAGCGTCATCTAGCGGTGGCGACGCGACCGACCGACGCGACGCGACGCATGGCAATGTGCTATGCGAGAGCATAAATATTCCTTGCAGAAAGAAACTACAAGTAAAATGGCCTCTAAAGTGAATAAAATGAATTTCAAAAATTCACATTAAACACCAGACTCAATTGCGTTAAATGCAGAAGGATTTATGTGCCATTATAAGAAATGTTGCAGAGATTTATGTCCTTAGGAGTGATAATTAATTATTAGGCTGGAAATTTTGACTTTTCTGATATGTGTAGAGAAATTTTCTAAGCAGTCAGCAGAGGAGTGATTTAGATAATAATTTGTCGTTGCTGCAAGTGCCGTGTGGTGGATTTTATATAATAAATTCAAATTTCAGTTTCCTCAAACAAAAAAAAAAAAAAGGATTAGCGTTAAAAGAAAAACTATGCCACATAAAATCATTATAGTCGTAATGTCATGCTGACATCGAGAAGAATTCATTCTAATTTTCACATCTAATTAACGCCCACAAAATGAATTCCACTTTGAAGACAATTTTTACATCATAAATTTGAAAATTCCTGCACGAATAAAGGTTCCCAATTTATCTTCTTCTGAGTTTTTTTTTTTGTAATAAAAAAGTGCACGCAAAATAAAATAAAAAAAATGTACAAATTGACGGACGAATATATTTAAATATTTTTAATGAAAGGTGGAAATTTGTTCATTTGTGTTTTATGTGTGCCAATTTAAAAATTTTATTTTAATTCTTAAACTTGAGAGTATTGGTGATGGTGAAATAATTATACAAATACACACAAGAGAAACATTTTTTTTTGTCGTCATGAGATAAATATTTTTCATGGTATAATCAATTAAAAATGAGAATAATTTTTGCTCAAAAAGATAAATACTTATCTAGACTATAAAAGATATGTAGAATGTCTTAGTCATTGGAAGTAAAATAAATATATTTGTTTAAGTTTGAGAGAGGTATGTTTATAAATTGGAGAGAAACATAAATGACTAATGAAGGTTCTAAGATTTTGAATTATTTTTGAAAAAGAATAATATTTACTTTGTCTTGTTTTGCCAAAAATTCTTTAAGTACTTAAAAAGCTTTGTGAGCTTGCATAAAATACTTTGTTTTATGATATTCATTTCAACTTTGAAGGATCTTTTCTTTCTGTAGGGACTTACGAAATTTGACAGTTGATAGAGGCCATATTTTTAACCTGCATCTTTCAAATTGGCTATCAGTCTTTTTGTTTCAAATCACCACGGGCGATTAAACGTATAAGTGGTAAAGTTATGTTATCAAAACAATTTCTTCGTGCACTTCACCCATTTAACAATCGACTAAGACGTTCTACCGAGAGGACATCATGAAATGCAATGTCTGCTAATGATATTGCTGCTGTCAGTTTTATATACTAAAACTTATCAAATTTTTTTTCGAGACTCATGATTACACCTGCCCAAAATATAACCGGCCTAAAGGCACCCGAATAGGTGCTAGAGAAATTCGAGACGGTTTCTATTGGGCTTGGACAACAAGTACTTTTAAAGACTCGAACAACCGAAATTTTGACTTAAATTTGCGATTTAAGTAATGTTTGATGCCTCATTTCCCCGTTAGGGTATTGGTATTCAATTTACTTATACGTCTGTATATTTAGTTTGTGTAAATAAGCAAATTCAAATTCGCTACAGATTAAATTACTCCACCTTAAAGCTCTTAGACACAGTAACTAATTAACACAAAAAAAAAAACTATTTTATTTTCATTAATAATTCATTTTATAAACTCTTGTTTAAAAAAAAAATATCAATAACATGAATTAATTATATTAAAATACTTCTGTTGGTTCACACGTTCGTTTAGTTTAAAACTAATTTAGAATTTTGTTTGAATTAATTAAAAAGCCATTTATTGATGGAATTTTTTTTATGTTTTGTTTTCTTCCAAATGCATTTTGTCTAAAAATAGTCAGACTGGTTTTTGTTTTTTCAATTTAGGATATTTAATCACAAAAAAAGAATTAAAATCAATTTTGGAACTGAAACAAGTCCAAAATGAACTCATTAGAAATTCATCCAATAACGATTTTTTTTTATTTTGTATTTTTATTTTTTACACATTTTATAGAAGATGGTAGAAGTAACCCTAATAATGACAGAACATTTGAGCTTGTTGTGTCAATTTATAGAAATTGCAAGAAATTAACTCAAAATTTGAACAGACAACATTTTAAAATGTATTTCTTCGGAAGTTTAATTGCCTTGTGTCAATCGGGCTATAGCATTTTCATTAGATATTCATTATTCAAGGCTTTGGAAATGAACACGTCAATGAATTTTGACTTTGACACTTCTGTATTTTTATATTTGATGGCTGACAGTTGGTGTTTTCTTGCATTTTTATAACAATAACAGCCATGAGGTGTGCCACCCTATAAAAAACACTTTAACATAACCCAACGAAACTTAATAAAAAAGGTTTTATTTCCAATACAAGGTTTGTTTGACAGTTAGACAGTTTTATTTGACATTTAAAAGCTTTGACTTTACAAAACACAAAACTTAAATCCAACTGAGAGATCTTTAAAAATAGGAAATGCTTGTGGCAAAATGAAACAAGCTTTTTTTGTTTCTTCATTAAATTCAAAGAACGAACAAGAATCATTCGAAATTGTGTAATACCTCATTACGTTACGGTAATTTTATTTAGCTCATTTGCTCTAATTGAATTATACTTGTTTGTACGTATGTTCGTCTGAAAATCATCTGACGTTTATAGGCCATCACCACAGTCTGTGTCATTATTGTATTGTCCTGCATGTGTCCAACATTTAATGAATCAAATTTATGTAGATTACCAAACTACCTACTACTTGACCGGAAGCAACTCATGAATAGAAATTTAATATTTTCATTCTTTGATGTCCCCCACAATAACCCTTGCTTATACAATGATATTTTGACGTCAGTTTCTATAGAATAATTTGACATCTCTTTGAATATAATTTTGTATGATCTATATTGAAAAAGTAACATTTAGCAAAATAATACATAAAATAAGAAGATATAAAAGGTATATCTTTTTTATTTGAAAAGAGATAAGGGCTGTTGACTTTTTATCACATAATTTATGCATTGAGGTCATTTACATTTCCCTAGAAATTTGATAAAAGAATTTTATAAAGTTATTTGTCATTCGTCATCAAATTTTCATGAGAATCCTCATAATTTGTTTGTATTTCTGTTTATAATACTTCAGCAAAATGCTTATATTTCTGATTTATCATAGAAATCGGTCATAAGTTCAAAATCTACGAAGGTACTTAGTTCCTGATTCAGCCATTTTTCTGTATAAAAAAAAAGAAAAAAAAAGATAAAATAGAAAATACTTTACATGAAATTCCGACAAGTTTTTGCTAGAATCCATTGTCGTATACAAATACAAATATTGGTGAAAGGAATTCCTCTCCTGACGGATGCGCTCTAATGTAAAGCAAATCCCAGAAGATTCATCCTAGATGATGTCGTCGTTGGTCGGTTGGTTATCTTCCTTTTTTATATAAACATTTTCACGCGCCCTTTTAAATGTCATGCTCAACGATAACAAAGCACATACGATGCAGTGTTGCCAGATTTTACATCGTAAAAGTTAAACTTGAATCATGAGACATGTCATGGCAAAGTTCTTACAAAAATCAAGAGAACTTCTAGATGTAGATTTTATAACTTTAGAGTGACTTTTCAAATGAAAAGCATAATTTTAAAATGTCAAAATATGATTTAGTGTCATAAACTGTCAAATTTTAATTTTATTTTCATTTTTGGTCCAAATAATCATATTCTTTTTTAATTTTCTACTCAAGTAAGGCGCAATTTAAAAAATGTTTAGATGACATTTGTAGTCAGTACAAAAATTTGTATCTGGCAACACCCTGAATGAATGAAGAAGACAGTACTGGTGTTTTTCTTTCAGTATACAAGAATTGCATAGAATGCTTTTCAAGAGAAAAGCAAAACTTGCTCGCTTCGAGTGAGTTGGAGGGCCAAACAAATATCCTCTGCTTACTTTCAAGTACACGTCACAAAAACAACAGAAAAAGAAGAAGAGCACACGAACAGGCATAAAGGGAGGTTTTCTGTTTTGTCAGTCAGCCATTTCAGTTTCAATCATCAATGCAATAAAGCAGCAATGCAAAATGGCACTGCATACAGTTATTCATGCACAAGTACATAAGTATGTATGTATATGAATGTATGTAAGTACACATACTCAAACATTACATGAAATTTATTTTTCATTCCTATAAAGCTGGATGCCATTTTCGATTTCATGAAATCAGAATTTATTTTTGAATTGCAAACGTGTGAGTACTTAGCTCGGATATAAGGATACAAAGTACATATTGTATAGAGTGGAATAGTTTGTGGTGCGGTGCGGTCTTTTGTTACGTAGAGGGGCCTAACACCTTTGGTAATTAATGACCTAAGGAGGTGAAGGAAAAACGAAAGAAAATGTAAGGAAATAAAAGTTCCTGTGTTTCCTCATGAAAAGTATTCATTTTCTCATTCAAATTATTCTTCAGATGATAAAAAAAATAACAAGCACCTTTAATAAGGAATGACCTTTTCGAAAAATATGGAATAGGTACGAGAGTCTCATGGAAATGGTAAGGTTCTTGTGGTTTATTTAAATTAAAAATCAATAATTTTTATTTTAACTTAACTCACAGTGAGTTTGGATTAAAGCCAAAAAAAAAAAAATAGAAGAAAAAACTTTTGCAGATTAAATTTAAATATGAAAAAAAAATGAGAAGGACGTCTGTCATATTTAAGCTTTTTATGATTTCTTTTTTTTTCAGTATCGAAAAGATTTATGCAGACAGTTTATTTTTATAAATAGAATTTGCGAATTTATGACTTAAATTCTAAGCACATTTTTAAAAAACTTTTTCAGCAATAAACACAAACATTTCGTAAGTGTATATAGGCGGTATTATCGTTATATTTAAGATATAACTGACAGTTTGAAGATACTTCACTTAAGTATCAAATATTCAAACAAATCTATTTTTTGCAAATTGTTTTGAATACATTTGTATCTACTTTTGCTACTAGTCAATAATGGTATCGGTCGATAAAAAAAAAGCATAAGCAAATACTATGAAAACCATAAAAACTGATGGTATAATCCAAAGAGGAAAGTACATTTATTAATAATTCACTTATGTGAGAGAGTTTCATTTTTAAGTCCCAAAAGCTTAATTTAGAAAAACATTACTAGACAAGAAATACCAATTTACAATAACGACTTCATCAAATAAAGATGATGGCATAACTCTGTTGAGAGTACTTTGATAATGATTTTTTTTCTAAATGGGACTTGACAATTTTAAATTTTAACTTTAACGACACTTTTAAACCAATATATCAACTTTAAATGTCAAAATATTCAGTAAATATTTATAACATTTTCATCATTGGCAAAATAAATGAACGAATGTAGTTTCAACAAATATGGTGTTACGAGCCACAATCGACTTAAATTCAATTCAAAGAACGCTTCTTTTTGATTGACTCCTCGGAATGTGTGATTCAAAACTTCTAGAAGATAATATATCAATGTCCGTTTTACTCGAAAAGAAACGTGTACCTGGGTATGACATAGGAACAATGTCAAACTCAATATAAAAATTGTTGAACATGCGGTTTTTTTGGGTCATATAAGCCAATCAACTGATATCATTAAAAAAGTGGGCGGCCATTTTTTCGAGGCGATCCTCAGACCAGACCACTATAGTCCTCAGAATTCTATACTGAATATTTTTAGCTAAAAACTAAACTGAATAATCTTGAAATATAAATAAATAAATGGACAAAATTCATCGTTGGTCTTTGCAAAAGAAAAATTTATAAAAATCTGGGCATCAAAACAATAGGATGCGATTCTTGCTTCGCTTTTAGTAGAGACCGCACTCCACTTTAGTAAAGAATGACAGAATAATGAATTTACATTTTGACGTTTGCAAAAGGAACTTTTTGTCATTAAGTTTTGTATAAACAATTTAAATTAATTCTTTGGACTTGATTTTAAAACAAACCGCAAAAAGTTTAAGAAAGATATTTTTAAGAGTCATAATTTATCATCGTCTTATTAACGGCAAATTATTTATTTATAAACTGTTCGACAAAGTATGTTTGTACATACTACTTTTAGACATTGAGTGGAAGAAAACACATAAAAGATTACAATATTAATTTGAAAATGTTGCAACTTTTTACAGTCAAAGTAAAGAAACATTATCAACTCATAAATCATTTGACGTAAGAAGTCTTAAGAAATGTTTGTCGTATGGAAACATAAAAACATTGAATGACACATAATTGTCATAACGAATTAACGACTGTATGCAAATGTTTGCAACTTTTGGATTCTTATATGTTACTTCGCTAACTTTACAATCAATTATGTCACCTGTCAACTGAAAGTTCGATTTTGAATTGATTTCATCTCAATTCTGGATACTAGGTAAGACATAATGAAAATTGAATAACTATTTGATTCAAAGATAAATTTCCATTAAGAATAATATCGCGTTCTTACAAAAGTCGTTTTGATTAATTGATCAGAATACTCTTCGTCACTTATAATTGAAATTATTACTAAGGTATGCATGGGCTTGTGTTTTGCGTGACTGCAAAAATCCATCTGGTATTTGCGCTAATTGCTTCTAAATTGCTCTAGCACTAATCAACAAGAAAATACTTTATAGCTGATGCTGATGACGATGAGATATATCGACTATAATTTATTCCCCTCAAACCGCTCACATGCATTCCTAGTCCTACACCTATGTATAGCTTATGGAAGATACAAAAATAAACTTTCATATTGAAAGATATAAAACTTGTTCTATAACCAATTAACTCTCAATCCCATTATACAAACCAGATTTTGCTAAAACACAAACAAAACACAAAACCGAACTCCTTTGAGATATGCTTAAATAAAACTTAAACCAATAAATGGTATAGGTACGAGTAGGTAGAGAGGTACCTCTGCGTCCTAAATCGCATCGTGCAGATGTAGTTTCTGTTCTGTTTCTGGTGTACTTTTAAATATTTCTTAGGATTCAATTTTTAGAATAAATATTTACTCAACTGTCATCGCATTCGCACTGCACTGCCAATTTTTTATTATTATTATTTGACTTGCACTCTGTGGTGTGCAAAAACACGCAACACACAAAAAATGTAAATGCTGCAATTTTACAGTCCACACCCACTCGCAATCTAGGGCATTTGTCGGGTGTAGGTACATTGAACCAAACTTCTCCCTCTGTCTACGTCTAGAGTGTAGAATCGTTTTACAGCAATGATGCTGACAATAAAGCCCAATGGAACCCAGACTGGGGACTGTTTGACTGTTTGTAGAAGAAACTTGCAAATTCCATTCAATTGATATAAATTATTAAGAATTCCAACAAAAAAAAAATATACATATATATCAAGGAGATAAACAAAGTCAAGTTAAGTGAAACTAACAGAACTTTTTACTTCAAAAACTCATAAATTCACTCCAGGGATGCTTTAGAGGTTTTTTTTTTTTTTTTTTTTGAGGGAAAATGTTTTACCAATTTGTGTTCTTTATTTAAGATTGTTTTATCCTTTTGTATATGGTTTATGTTAAAGATGCTCAGTTTGTTTATTAGAATTTGTTGTGATTGTTTGTTTTATTTAAAACTTATTCACATAACACTGTTTGTTTAGTTTATTGTATAATTTCATAACAATTGACCTTAAGAAAACCTTGTGATAAGACTTAAGACTCAATGAGTTAAATGATAACGAACAACGATAATAATATAATCGTTCACTTTTCACACAAACGCGTTGTGTCACTTATGTGTATCTCACTAAACACGTCACTTAGTGTGTCACTTTGATAATTTTGATAATAATATATTTTTTCCACAACGATTAAAAAAAAAAAATCTATTTTAATCGAATTTGTTTATTCAAAACAAAAAATAAATAAATAAAATTATTCGCGTACCGCGATTCTACATCCTATAAGTGAACATTTTGTAGAATTCTTTTATTCTAAAAGATATAAACACGATCCAAGGAGACCAACTGCGTCGTGATGTTCTTTGGAACACTCTCTGTTTTCATCTGCTCTGGATTTAATTTTGTATATTGTATCTCACGCCGCGGGATGCTGCTGCTAGCTGCTCGCATTCGTTCGATTTAATAAATAATACAAATACAGCACGCGCACTAGTAGCTAGAGTAGAGTATATGTACGTACGGCTCGGCTCGGCTACACAAAGATACTTCTATACGAGTATGAATGTGTGAGATGAGATTCGATTCGATTTGAATAAAAAAAAAACACAACTCATGCGGGTGTTTTTCTTCTTAAAAGATACAAAATCCATATACCATATTATACCCGTCAACACAGAAGCAACAAAGAGTATCTGTGTTATTTTGATGATAAGTAAATCTTGAATGTATGTATCTGTGTTTCGAGGCAGATATATTTTATGATATAGATTTTACCGACTGTACGAGTACACTACACACGGATACCGTACCGGCTCTGAGTTGTGCGTTTGGCCGCGACAAAATTACACTAAAACGAGGGTCTTTTCGGCAAAGCTAGAGGCCCAGTGCTAGTGCCAGTGCCAGAGCCTAACCGACTTACTAAGTACATTTGATGTTATCGTCAATATTATAGGGTGATTCATGTTTAGTGAGCACTAATAAAAACTGTTTTGTTTTTCCTCCACTTTGTTGCTGGTCGGTCGAGTACTTGTATAGCTAAGCTACCCTCTTCATTTTTGAGTTTTTCGTTTTTGTTTTTTTTTTTTCGTTTTGATATCGATGGATGTGTCGTCTTTGGAATTCAATGAATATGTTGTATTAGGGATGCTTTGTTAGATAAGGTCCTCGAAATTGATTGATGCTTTGGTATGGTGGAGGTCTCAATAAATCCAGATGGTATGTCAATGTCGGTCGGTCGGATATATAGGAAAATCCACATGTATGCATTTGAGAGCGGAAGGAAGCAAGACAAGTCCGCCCTCGTACACATATCCTATCCACTTGAATTGAATGCACTTGAAAAATGCGGTTTTGATATGAAATTACATAATAGACCATAAGAAATATTGCATTTTCGACATGGTTCTTTCGGTTCTTTATCAATTATGGTTTGGCGACGACCAAATCTAAATTATTGTATAGGGGACGGCTGTGGCGCATGTGCACAGTATCTTATTTCATCAGAGGGCATTAATTGGGGCAGTTCTTGTTTTTTTTTCTTTCTTAAACTCGGTTATGGCATATAAGTTCCTCTTGAAAATATAGTTTTTAAAATGTATGGACTAAGATTGAGGGAGGGAGGGATTAATGAAGGATGGAACTAAACCACTTTGGTTCATTAAATTTTCGTTGCACTTATGTGCATTGCATGCAACTGAAAAATGTTATGGGGTGTTGGTTAATTTATTGAAGAGGATTATGGGTTTGACAGACAATCTTTATACGAGTATAGTTATGTGAGAGCCTATTAATGGGCAGACATAGTCAAAGGATTTATAATGTTAGGTGCCTAAGCTATGAGTAGGTATATGGACAAATTTTAAAATCACTTCTCATAAATCGTTAGTTGATTTCAAGAGAGATATAAATTTTAAGTGATTGGATTAATTTCAAGTTGATTTATATGAATGTTAAAATTTACCGGAAATGTGATTCAAAGTCCTTT
Organism: Scaeva pyrastri; assembly: GCA_905146935.1. Taxonomy (NCBI): domain Eukaryota; kingdom Metazoa; phylum Arthropoda; class Insecta; order Diptera; family Syrphidae; genus Scaeva; species Scaeva pyrastri. The sequence continues at coordinate 123,328,157 of LR989927.1, read as the reverse complement.
TTGAAAATCAATTAATTTGTTTGAGAAACTTGAAAAGATTAATTGCGAATAGATTTAGTTTCCACTGATAGAAAAATTCTTAATCCATATAAAAATTAGCTTTTAATTTACTCCAACTAAGAACAATTATTTTCCAAAAGAAAGAGGACATACTAAGCTAATATTCACATAAAGTTCCTAGCATTTTACCAGATTGAAGTTTAAAAATTGAATGTACCTATATTATGCGCTTAGAGTTGCCACATGTTAAGATTTGCTTGCAATTTGCAGCTTTTTGAAGCGATATGCCTTTTTTTTTTTAATTTAAATCGAATCTAGAATACGAGGTACAAGTTTGAAAGAACAGAAAGTTTTAATAGACGAAATGTTGAAAACTTATATATTATTTGTCAAAACAAATCACTGAAACTGTAAAGCACCTTTTAGACGATCAGTTCAGTTTCAGCTTCAGTTGAGCTATCAATTAAGCTTTCAGTTAAATTGGTGTCTAAACATAAAAAGTAAAACGTTTACCTAAAACTGATGGAATTCCTATCAATTGTCAGTTCAGTTCTCAGTTTAACTGATGAACTAAACACCGAACGGAGTTTCATTTTAACTGATCTGACAGTTGGACTGAAAAATGAACTGATAACTGAAAACTGAACTGAGAACTCATCGTCTACAAGGGGCTTAATGAAGCAAATTTGATTTTTTGGTTTTCAATTTGATTTTCTTATATGAACTTCACAGGACTAAGTGACAGTAAAAAAAATGTATGCTATGATTATATTCGGCAACGCTGGCTAGAGCATGCGTTTGACAGTTATTCAATTTGACTTTGAAGTTTGAAGTAAAAGCTCAGCCAAAGTTTCTAAATTAAAGGACTAAACAATTCATTGAAAATAGTATCAAATCAAAACTTTACTCCAATGAACTGCTTTAGGTATTTATTTTTAAATATTTATTAAAAAACTGTCAAATTTATACTATTCAAATAACGGAACTTTTTAATTCCAATGATCATTCAGAAGTCTCTAAATCTCAATTCTGAGTTAGACATCGCGTTTTTCTATTCTATAAATTTATATTCTACTACATTTATCATAAATACTTTGACACCTGTCAAAATAAAGAAAAAGACAAAGTTAAGTCCCAGCAATCATTTAAGTCACAGATGCTTTTTATCTTTCTATGAAACTGGGGCCTATTCTCGTTTTTTGGACGTCTCAACAGCAATTGCAACGGACATTAAATCTATGCTTTGGTGTGCCTTAAAGATCTATCTCTTGGCCACTATTGTTTATTGTGTTCGTTAGAGACACAATTAGAAAGTCTTTTTGTACTTTGATGATGTGCAAATCTTCTTGAACTTAAACCGTGCAAATTTCGACTAAGGAAAGATTGTAGAATTGTTACACAAAAACAACTTCCATCTGAACCCAAACCGCAAAGGTATAAGTTCCAGCAACACTTGGTATTTAATTAACTTCGTAGATGCATTGGCAAGAAGTACATTACATAAATAAATGTAAATACAATTTGCATTGTTAAAAAATTTGTAATAATTGTTTGTTTATTAAACACAAATAAGTTCATTTTAAAGAGAAGGAAGTAACTATTGATCAAATAATAAATATCAGAATTTTATGAATGAATATAAATCTTTTTTTCTATTTTCTAAAACTAGAATGACTCATATTTTTTACCGTTGAATTTGAACTGCTGTATATTTCAGAATGTGAATCACGCCGCCGGTAAATGCAAATTGTCGGATATTATATCTTAATACTACTTAACCGATAAGAAATGTGTAACAGTAACTGAAATTCCTATTTAATGACTTGTTTTGAGGCGGCTTCACTTCCATAGGAATACGCATGAATGCCATAAAGGTGTAATTTTTGTAAGACAATATGAAAATAGGTTGAAAACACCTTAATTGCATTTTAAGTGATAAGACAGTACCGATTGTTGAGTTTGCTATTTATTACTTGGTTGAGTTTAAGGGCATTGTTCTGATTTTTTTTTTTAAGTTCCAACAATTGAAAACAAAGAACTCATTTAAAACGTGATTATCAGAATATTTAATGATAGTGTTTTGAATTTTAAACTGGTTCTTTAGACGTAATACAAATTTTAAGTGTTTTTAAATTTAAATATTAAATTTGTTAACAAATTTATTTGGTTTTGTTGTTAACTTTAATGAATATTGAATAAAAATAAAACTAAACAAGTATTTGAGATTGCTAAACGAACATCTGTACCCTTTTCTTCCTTTTCAAATTGAGGGGAACTTTAAAAATATGCTTTAAACATAATAACATATCTTAAAATATTATTTTTTAACAACAATTAGATCGATTGAAAGAAAGTTGAAGGTCCATCACAAATTTATTGCAATGTGATTTCATTGATGTTTGTCCTTTTTTCTCGATTAAATGACTTGTGATGTATCATCTGTCACAATTGCTACAAACGAACTTTTAGGTTGAAAAACAAGTTGTAAAGAGACTGAATATGTCAAAATAAATTTTATAAAACATTATGTTGTATTTCAACTCTCGAGTTGGCTCGTCAAGATTCACTTTTTTCTGCAGTTCAGACATTTTAAAATTGATTAATAAAGAAACGCTTAAAGTGAATTCAAACAAATTCAAAAGTTGAAAATAAAAAGCTAATACAATATTCTGTATTAAGTTTAAACAGACCCTTAAAAAAATTAACTTGACAGCTGACAGTTTGAGGTTAGTAAGAGTAGAACATTTCACATCAGAGAACAAAGTCTTTTCATTAACACACAAAATTTTAAAAATAATGAGAGTTTGACATTTATATATTTCGTCGTCCTGCAAAGGGAATGTTTTGCAAATTTACAGAAAATATAGATCACCCTATGTCAAATAAGTAATTCAGGAATATGTCTTCTTTTTTTTTTATTTTGAACGAAGACGAAATTGCACTCTCTCTTGTTTTCACTCTCTTTCATCTATCATTATATTCCTTTCTCTCCTGACGTGAATAATTGAAGAATTTAATCTCTTTAAGTGTTATGGTGTCTATGCATATCAAAAAGTTTTGTAAAGGCTTCAAAAACAACATGCCACACCGAACCGACTAAAAGCTCTATAATCATCTTCAAACAAATCCCAAGAGTGATGCTAACCAAGTACGAATCTACGAATCATCTGCTTATGTCCAACATAATACAAAATATTTATATATTAGGAGTACGAATTCCTTCAGGTACACTGTCTCACATACAGATGGCAAAATCGTATGTTTTTTCAGTGCTACATTGTACAGATTGCGTAGCGTATATGAAACACAATTTTGAACCATTGCCAATTATTATAAACGCCGAATAGATGATGGGAGTGTAGGAGCAGCCTTAAACAAATCTAGAAAAGTTCAACAACAACTATAATACGACTACAACGAAGACATGATGATGGCGATGGGGCATTAAAAGCGGCGGCGGGTGCTGTCAAGTCAGCATCTTTTTTTTTTTTCTTGTATTTTTCGCCCTGGTTTCCATTCACCCCCTCTGTGAACAAATTGAATAAAAAAGCAAATGATACAGTGCACACTAAGAATGCTAAATGACACGGCACTCAAAGGGAAGACAAGACAATTTGTTTTGTATCCCCAATCCCACACACTGATGCCGCATAGCGGGTGTTTCGTATATGGCTTCGCACATCTACTAACGTGACCAGAGTTGGTTTTTGAAGATATGTACTATTTATACGGATGCTTCAGAAGTTTGCCACTGGAGTGCTGAAAATTGCCCCCACCGGCCGGCCATGGCAAATCAAGTGGGACTTCATGAGGCCACTGTTATTAAAAAAAAAAAATAGGCTTGTCAGGAATATGGTGACCAGTTGCCCTTAATTAAAAATGTAAGACATGTTGTGTTATTAAACAGAAGTATTTTTGACACTTTGACAGTAGAAAATTGATATTACTCGCAAATGAATTTTGACACTTTGTGGGAATTATTTCGTAATGTTCATGATTTTTTTTATGTTTGAAATACCGAAAATAAGTAAGACTTGTTGAGTACTTGAGTATTTCAGAACTTCAAAGCAAGTACAAATACAAGGCACTATAGTAATCTTATAATTTTGGATCAGTATTTTTAAACTTTTAAACCGTACTTCGAGTATTGGGTCATTGTTTTCAATTCCAAGTCAATCAATTACATTACATATTTAAATTCCATCAGAATAAAGTAATGATAAAGTTTAAGTCCTGGATTTTTTAAGTAAGAATATTAAGATTCTGGTATTGGTGTTTGTACTTGAAATTTTAAAGTTCTAAGGAAAATTACAATTACAATGACATGTGATTTCAACTTTGATAACGGATCCTGGCATCCATCAAAATTCACATTCTAGACGAGAATTTATAAAATGTGCTAGAGGGATGTAAAGCAACATAATTCAAGTCATCGATTAAAAATCCAAGTTGATTCATTTAACATCTTTAAAACTGCCAGGTGAACAGTTGAGTTCATTGTACTCAATGCTCCAACTATCTGTCAACGTATAATAAAACTTTTGAGTTTATACAGTATGAAGTTCTCGTTCCCATCTTTAATACATTGTAGTACTTAGGATATTGATAGGGGGCGCTTTTTCACTTTTTGTATAATAAAGGCAGGGCCAAGATAAGGTAAATTGTGTGGTAATATGAGTCAGGACAATTGCAATCTAAATACTGTTGTCAAAGATCTTTTTTATACAGAAAGATTTCTGTATAATGACCTTTATGTTGGAAATAAATGATTTAAACAAACACACCTCTTTACAATTTCAGAGCTTAATTAAACGTCATAAAAATGACGTTATTATACAAAAGGAGCTTATTTGAATTATAGGTTGGGGAGGGTGATTGAGTTCTTGAACAATTTAATCACTGCGTTAAAAAAAAACACCGTGTCTTGTCAAAGGAAAATATTTAATTCTACGAGTTTTTTTCAAGATTTGAGGTAAATTTTTGTTTTATAAAATCTTGAAAGTTTTGGAGATTAAAAACACAAAAGTGACATATGAAACTTCACTTCTGCAAACAAACATGAAGAACTGTTTACACTGAAGAATATGGTCACCTATACCTACCCTATAGTCTCACTTATGGCAAATATCAGACAGAAATAGAAATTCTGCAAAAAAAAAAAAAAAAAAAAAAAAAAAAAAAAAAAAAAAAAAAAACATCATGGGGTTGATTTATCCAGATATTGAAAAGAAGGGAAAAAAAACAACACAAAACAAATAAAAATTATATCATCAAGTTGAGTGATTACAATGTGCATGGGTTAAGTTATTAAAGAATCATTGGACCACAGCAGCGTAACGTTCCAGGGCATCGGATTAATTCAGCTTAATATATCTCTATTTTTTTGCCTTTATATCCCATACATAAATGAATCAACTTAAATTAAAAAAAATTATGGAAGATTGCTGCTTATTCATCTCTATGGTAAATTGTATAATTATTATTTAATATGACGATGGAAATTCTTCTTGAATTTCAAAAAAAAAAAAAAAAACGCCAACAAATTCCTTGCAATTAATCAATTTATTGATTGACATTTAATATGTTGTATAAAGATGCAATTTTTTCTGCTTTCTCTTTATTGGTATAGTAAGTGATAAACTTATATAGACATGAGATAATATAATAGTGCATATAATGTATGCGTGAACATTCGTAGGTGCAGGAAATAATTTATACAGCAAGCTATGTATAAGACTTGAAGTGTCAAGTATCAAACAGCAATTATTTCTTATGGATACATATTGATTGATTTACTGAAGAAGCTGTTATGGAAACTTGCTTGTCCATGGTTTTCATAATGAATTACATATTTTATAACCAGTAGATAAATAGTTGTTTAAGAGTTAGAAAAATTTTATAATAAGGCAAAATTACAGGCAGGAAGGAGTGTCGTTGCAAATCAAAATATATTACATACCTAATTCTTAAAAGGGAAATTTTAAAAACCTATTTCCTAAAAGAACAAAAATTACCTCAAAAACCATCCTTCTTCCTTTCAAAAAAGTATTGTAATATATAAGAAAATAAACCAACCAATTGTAAAATAGAAAAATGTGTGCTTTAAATTGAAATAACAAAAAAAAGTACGTATACGCTCCAGTGACCCTATTTTATATCGCTGTTATCAGACAGTATGACATAGAACTAGGGAAAAGTTATCTCTTTGAGTTTATAGATTGAAAACTAATACTTCAAAAGAATGGCAACAAATGTAAATTTGTATGGTATTGAAATAGTTGCAAGACAAATTATAAATGTTGAATAAAACACGTCATTTTGGTGATTTTAAGTAAGGACTTTATGTTTTGTTCTTTTTAATCTCGATCATTATATCATTGGTTTAAAGAGCTTAATGGCACGTTTGCAGCGGTAGATTCATTGGTACCAATTTTTAAAGACCTTTTGCAAAAGAAGAAATCAAAAATGTTTAATTTTTTATTTGTGGGTGTGGTACTAGCTCAGTTTCTCTTGATTAGTATAATTAAAATGATCAGGACCAATTTTTGTAAAATGGTGAAATTTAAAAATGTTATTTAAGGGTACGCCAAGGAAAAAATGACTACATTAAACACTTGCCTTACCCTCTAAAAATGTTTACTAAAACACAAATAACTTTTTCTATATCATCGATAAATGCTATAGTTGACATTTAAGCAATAAGTTAAGCTATCGTTATTCGCCTGTAAAAAAAAATATCTAAAGGTGAAAATATAATTTTTACAGTTCTTGTTGAAACACAAGAAATTCCAGTGTCAAAACACTATTTTTATCTTCGTAAACTTATTAAATTCCAAATTGTAAAACATGTCTACCTCAATTCAGTCCAAGACGTTATCATTATATTCAATCCTATACAGTGAACCTTTTTATAATTAAACTAAAGAGTATTCTGTTAAAATGTACACTTTAAGCTTTTTGCAAAATTTTATAATTTATGAAGTGAGTTGGTTGTCTGAATATTTTACATCGACAACCAACACCTGTCAACGCGCTCGGTCTTTTAATTTATGTTTGCCTTCAAATTTAATTTAAATCACCTAAGTTTTTTTCCTTAAAAAAAATGTTTTCATACCAAAGATGGGGAAAATGTGTGTCGCTGGAATACGAGATTATATTCATTTTCTTCCTAACACTAATTTATTCAGTCTGCGATAGCACACTTTTGCTTCTTTCTTTATTTTTGCTTTTAACTCATTTTATGGAAATTATTACCTAAGACCATTACTTTGATGTGAAATTACTTTCAAGCCGTTTTTGTATCTTTCTTCCTGCGTCATGATGATAAAGAAACGTCAAGTCTCAAGCCATTTTTTATTGTATTTTATCTTTTTTCTTAGACAAATTGATTTTTGTTTGGTATCATTAGGAATGAAAAATGAACCTAATTCGGTGCAGACATATAAAGCGCTTCTCGCTTAAGTATCTTGAAATCGAAATCGGAATACAATCTGCAAGTTTACGAGGCGAAACCACTCCTCGCTAATCGAAAACTAATATTTATCGAATCACCTTATTTTACGCAGCAAACAGCACATCGCCGCGCTACTGGTGCCACCAACCCGTGCACCGGGGCGTATACGTATCGGATAATGGTATTTTAATGATCATGGGAAAATTATGTTTGTTTCTCTATTGGAATTTATGCGAAACTACTTTACGTCAGACTCACCAAACATTGGCAAATTGTCAACAGCAACAACAACAACGGCAACAAAAAAAAATCGGAAAAATACCAGTTTTGGGGTTTTGGTCATCGCCACTTTGTTTTACTGGTTCCACGCACAAATAAAAAACGATAGGCAAGTACGTGCATCTAGCCAACTACTTGTTGCCAATTGCCACACTTGCAGAACCAGAAATGGAGGGGTGGTCGTCGGTGGTGCAGATGTTGTTGAACAGTTGTCAAACTATTGGAAGGTACAAATTCGCAACATTGCGTATCCGTGTGGCAGCATCAACACATCAATACGGTGCCGGATTTTGCAAGAAATCAATCAGTTAGGAAAGATAATATGTCGTTTTGTAATTTCAAATGGAACACAATTAGAAATTTGTCTTATTAGTGTCATTTTTAGCCTGTTTCACCATTTCATGGCGTTTTGATTTGGAGATTTAATAGCACTTCCCGATCTGAACGCCAATAAAACAGGCAAAATATTAGATTCTCAGTTGTCTTTGTACAGCAGTCAAAATTAAATGTCAGTGTCACTTTTGTTTAACGTTGTGTAAGTTCACAAACGTATCACTGCAGTAATGATGCCCAAATGTTCAAAGTCAAACGTTCACAAACGCAGATTCTGGCATCATTTTTCTCGTCAACTGTTCATTATTGCAAACTTCCATAAACTGATGCGCAAAAACTAAACAAAAAAGCATCACTACGACAGCGTGATTAGTCGGCATCGCATCAGCAACAGCTGCATCAGCAAAAAAGCAGTGATGCCGAATCACTGCAGCAAAATTTGACGTTTGTGAACTTACACGTTGTCAGTTTAGTTTCGATTTTGGAATCAAGCTGTCAAACGAGTTGTCACATTCAGACTTTTAAGACATTAAATCAGAATTCTTAAATGAAATGTCATGTTGGCAGTTGTCAAAATACCAAAGTTTAAAATTCTTAAGCTCATAATTCTTTGGATGAAACCAAAGGCTTTAATTATCATCGTCTTTTTTAGTTTTCCACACTTAGCCTGAGTCCAGCCATGAACAAAGGTCTTATAGTTTACACCCTCCCTGATGCTGGTGGAGCTCACTTAACAAACCTGTGAATTTCAAGTGAAAGTTGATATTAGGAAGAATTTTTTTTTTATAAAGCTCTCTATCAATTACATAGTTTGTAAAATGCAATTTAATACGCATATTCGTATAACTTTTATTGAAACGAGTATAAAACAACTTGCAACGGTTCAGATGAATAATTCCAAGTGTGTCTGTCGGGTGCAAGGAATGTTCATAATAAGATACAGAAACAGATCCTATAAGTAATCGATGAATCGATCGATAATGATTGATTGATATCATCGACGACGGCGACGCAGCGCCGATGGATATCATTTGAAATATTATTTCCATTTGTGTATATACATATACATATAAATTTCAATTCAAATAGAAAGTAGTTCATTATGTAATTTGTGTTTTCTTGTGTTTGGAGTTTGTTTGATTTTAATTTTTTTTTAAGTTCCTGAAATAGGAATCTACATTCGGTCACACAATATCCATGATTCAGACAGGTTGCTATAGTTTGTTTGTTCATTTGCACCTTTGGTGACAAATGTCAATAAAATGATGTTGACAGAGTACACACATCGGATCGTGTTGTGTTAATGACGATAACTATGGCTTATATGAATATGTCAAGAGTCTCATTAATTGTTGAAGTGTCAATAACCTTTTAAAGACGTATGTTTGTGGATCATTTGGGAAATACTCGAAGAATCTCCAGGGAGAGGTTTTTAACTAAATAAGTTCAAGATTGCAGATTCATCATTTAACTTATTGTACTAACCTAAAATTAATACAATAATCATAAAAACAAATTGTTACGGTATGCATTGGAAAATGTCAATCGATGTTCTAACACCGATAGATTTTTAACATTTGAGAAAATTTCAACACTTGCTTGAAAACATTTGCGCATTTTACAGCATTTCCTTTATGAACCACTAAGCAAGCAGGAAGAAAACAGAGCTTCTAGTGTTCCTTTTTGCATTGAACTACGCTCTCGATTCTGCAAAAGGTTTGTTTGTTTATTTCATCATTGTATATTTGAACTCAGTATAACATAAAGGTTCATCCACAAGCTATCATCTAAATTAACAAACTTCTTTATGGAAAATAAAAATAATCTGGTTTACATAATATGTGATGGTTATTCGTTAAACTGGAGTACCTACATAAGTAAGCAAACGCATTTCATCATTTTAGAAGCCTATCAGCACATTTTGCACAAATTATTATCTTTCCATTGTATAAAAATATATTTATAAACAGCTTAACTATAAACCGTATTATAAAAACAAGTGTCTATCAAAAACAAACTTAAGCTAAGTACCTACTATATTCCAATTAAATTCTAAACGACTTGCATTCCAACACATTATTATTATTTCACAATCACATCAAAATAATAATACAAATTCCTTGATTAATAAGAAAAAAAAAAAACTTATGTATACCTACATATTTAAAAAAGTAACACTTCACTGACATTGACAGTCTTATCAAAGTGCCTGTCCTTGAAATGCTTATAAATGATGCCCTGACGACGACGACTACGACGACACGGCGATGTATAATTGAATTGCACGCTAAATGCATCAGTGATTGTTTTACCTGTCATTGGTCCGTATACCGTATCGTCTTCATTAAATTTATTATCTAACTTATACATTTTTTATTGTTTCCTTTTTTTTTTAATTCAGGTCATATTAAGCGAGAGAAAAATGCAATAAAAAAAAGCATCAATGAAATCCGACCGAAGAGGAAATGAATAATAAACACAAATAAAATTCATTGAAAAAAATTTAATGCAATTTTCTCTTTTGTCTTGCTTTTGCGGTACAGTTCCGAGTAGCCAATATCCGAACGTCAACCGCCACCGACCGACCGTTAACCGCCATCACCAGTTGTCGCCATCAGTTCTTGACACAAACAACACAATGAACTGACAGCTGAGCGCCATCGCCAATACCTACTTCTAAATGCTGCTCTTTCAACGTCATTTTAGAATAATGTTCGTGTATTTACTTTAAATAAATAAAGTTTTAGTGAATAGTTCTTCGGAATGCATCTGTTTTCATCTGGTGGCAATTTTCGATTTTATAGGATCATATCCCGAAAATTCTAAGAACTGTTTGATTTTTTTATAGCATCATTATTCTTTAAACAATCGAATTAACAATGGAGCATAAGAGTCTGAGAGTGTCTCTGCACTCTGTGAGTGAATGGAATGTTTACCTCCCACGATCTATTTATGTGATCTGGTTACACATTAACTGAAAACATGCCAGAGGATTATTCAATAAAGGGTTGTAAAACTTATTCTCAATTGGATTCGGAGAAACAAATAACGGAATTAACCCTCGGCGCTAAGAATGAGTGACAGCTACGAAGAACCATATCGTGTCTTGTCGGCGATATGTATGTTGGTAATAAAAAGATCGTGAAACGTGAGGATAATTAGTTTAAGATGAGAAAAGGAAAATCTTCATTTAACATGAAACTGTTAAATACACGTCACGAGTCATGACCTTTCTTAAAGGAAATTTAAATCGGAAAACACATGTAAAACTCGATTAAAAATGTATAGATAAAAATTGTGACACATGACACATGCAGTAGTTCACCTATGGAATTGTCCAATCAGTCACGTCATTAGTTTTTTTTTTTTTTTTTTTTATTATTTGAAAACAAAAACACACTGCGTCAGATTGATTAATTAAGTACATTATAGTATCAAATATCATTGTTATTAACTGTGATTTACAATTAAATTAAAATGCTACTAACCGACAACTCTTCTGGATCAATTGATTACCAACGACCACGAAACCGAACAAGGTTGACTTAACCACCGCGCTACACCACAAGCACAACCGACACTGAATATCCCAGGTGACAATCCCGTATTACGACCACGTTACACATTGTTGAATAATATAAACAAAAAAAAAGAAAAACAGTTTTTTCATTAGCTTTTTTCAGTTTAGGATCTAAAGGGCAAGTCGTGCGCCCGTAGAAATTTTAGTAAAATAAGTAGCGAATAAGTAAGGTATACTTGAGAAAAGATGACAAGACTCTTATGGGATTTAAAAATAATAAGCAAATAGCTGAGATTTTAGAATTTTTCGTTTTGAATATAAATTTTGTCGTGTGGGATTCTGTCCGACTTTACATCAAAGTTTATGAAATCTGGACTGTTTTAAACGCAAACTAAGTAACTTTTGTACCTACCTACTTTGTTTGTGAAAAAGGTAACATAACATTTTTTTCAATAAAAAAACTTTACTCAAGCCATATGCATATCTATTATGACTTGTTATTACCTTTAACTTTTAAATAACAGTTAATAAATAAATAAATTAAAGGCTTGAGTAAAAAAATAAATCTGCACATTTTTTGACACAATACATTTAACTTTTTTTTAACAAGCAAATTCATATTTCACTAACTTTCCAGTCAAGTTTCCAAGATCGGAAAAAAAATTTCTGACAGTTGTTTAATAAGAATCTCTAATGTCATATGAAGATTCTCATTTTACCAGTTAAATTGTAAAAAAAAAATCTCACTGAGAACTCACTGTCTAATTGACAAACAAAAAGTTCATTCGGTATGACATAATTCCAATTGTGAAAATCTGTCAGACACAAGTTTTTTGATGCAATAATTTTGCATGCGTGGTGAAGTTTGAGTTGCATTATTTTGAAACTTGTATTTAATTTCATATAATTAAAAAAACAAAGCTGTTTAACAATAAGCAAAAGACAGTAGGTACGGAAATTGACTTGACTTACTTTCCAGTAAAAAAAATTGCTTATCTGGAAGTCAATTTTTTGACAGCTGACCATTGGGATACTAGAAATCTGGATAATCTACATTTCCCTGTTGTTCTTGAGACTAACCTTAACTTAAAACAGATCTTTTAGGTAAAAAAAATGTTTAGAATATCGCTTATATGTATATGTATCACATCATTAAAACATTAATATATACATTAACTTGTATATTCAATTTTAACAAAAAGCCCATGGAAGTTCCTACGCCTTAGTGCAACCTTATTTTAATTTTTTTTTTTTGTAACATATATATTTTTAGCGTTCACATGTGTCAAGTTGCCAAGTCAACAAAACAACAACAACGACAGGTAGTCGGGTATTCCTTTTGTATTGTCTTCATGGTTCCGTATCAATATATAAATCGGAATCATCAGAATTGAAATCAAAAGAGCATAGTGTAACAAACAAAATATCAGATGACAACAAGATGAATGATTATATTTTGTTGTTCTTGAAATTAATAGCATATATTTTTTTCTTTGTGATTAATTTCACACAAATCGAAATGTGTTTTGTTTTTTCTTATGAACTTAATAATGCACTTAGGAAATTAAAAATCAATAAGAGATTTACAAACGTAGATTTAAGTAGAAAAAAAAATTCTTGTCAATTTGTGTACACAAAATTGCACTTTCAATTATTTAAAGATTTATTCATTAACGGTAATTAACTAGAAACGAAATCTGATATAAATGTTGGTCTGGATATTGCTTTGCATAGCCAAGTTTATAGTTATAAGTTTACTTGTTTATTGTTTTCAAAAAACTTTACTTTTTTCGTTTTTGTACCTAAATTGTTCACAAAACACAAACATATGTATATTTTGAGAATGTAAATTTTCAGTAAGCTCACGTTGCAAGAAAAACTATCTCAAGGTTCGTTGTTTTAGGGATTCCTAAAGTTCGACTTGTTAATATATAGTGTACTCAATCTGAAGTCCTGAAGATAGTTCGATACTGCAATGTTCTAATTTACAAAAGAAACATACTAATCTTAACTTTCTCTTCTATGAGAAATCTTTTTTCAACAGTCGATTAGATAATTATGGACTCCGCAGTAAACAAGTTCAAATATTGTGTAAGTTCACAAACGCATCACTGCAGTAATGATGCCCAAATGTTCAAAGTCAAACGTTCACAAACGCAGATTCTGGCATCATTTTTCTCGTCAACTGTTCATTATTGCAAACTTGCATAAACTGATGCGCAAAAACTAAACAAAAAAGCATCACTACGACAGCGTGATTAGTCGGCATCGCATCAGCAACAGCTGCATCAGCAAAAAAGCAGTGATGCCGAATCACTGCAGCAAAATTTGACGTTTGTGAACTTACACGTCTTATTTATTCAATTTATAGAGTAAGCAATAGAAAAGTTCAAGGTAAAGAGTCTTCAAAATTGCCTATTCAAGCTACAAAATACATAACAGGGAAAATAGCATGTTCAAGTTATTGGATTGTTTAAGCTATCGTATATTCAAATTAGCGATAGTCCACTATATTAAGTTTTGAATAACAACAAAATAACTTATTAATTAACAAAAATTAACAATCAATATGCTTTTTAAAATTAAAATGTTCTCGCATACGTCCTTCATACAAGATGTGAAATCTGAATTAATTTCCTATTTTTGTATCTTAGAGATCTGAAAAATACCTCTGCTCTCTTTTTATTTTGCTTGGATTTACTGAGATTTTTTTAATTTCTTTTCTATTAATCCTTAGTTTTATTTTAGTCTTGTTTAAACATAGTAAGAAATCATTTTCCTTAACATAAGCAACAATTTTCCATAATTAGTATTCTTTCTTCGAAGCAATTAAAGTTTTTCGATTTATTTTCAGAATTAATTTATATGTTCCAGAGTTTCTTGGATTAATTAAGCTGATAGAGATATTTCAATGTGACAACATTTTAATAATGGAAATAATTAAAAAAAAACAAGTCATATTTATCATTTATGAAAAATCTCTTTCACTGTACGGATGTAGACTACGTTATATTCCTATAATTCCTAGTATTGCAATATAATTATTCCAACACACCTTCTTTTTCATCTCAAACAAAATACTTAAGTTTAAAAATAACAAAATCATAACAACATTTAAGAGCATCGGTATGGTACCTCGCACATTTATTTAGTTTTTTGTTTTTAACATAATCTATGAAAAATTTGGAGCTTTTTAATAACATAATTTATTATTTTATCTGTGCAAATAAGTTACTACATAAAACTATAATTTTTACAACAAAGAAAAACTAAATTGCTGTTTACAATCATCAAAATCGGTTTCGTAAATATGAAACAGAAAAAAAAAACATTAATATTATATGACTTTTATAAATTGATATAATTAGATTAGACTTAAGATAAACATGATTTTAATTTTTTATATATCACTGTACGAAATTTAGATACAAATTAAACAAACAAATAAATTGAAAATTAGGATCAATCAATAATATTCAATACTTTTAGAAATTATATTGTATTATTTCTTGTAATTAATTAAGAGCTGCGCAAATAAGGTAAACCCTCCAGTGTACAATAAAAAGAACAAAATTTTAAATTTAAACAAATCAAAAATGTTATAAACAAAATTAGAAACTCAAAAAAAAAAATAGAAGACAAACTAAACGTAAAATTTTTTTTTCTATGACGCACAATCTCTTGACTGATAGAAGAGTATATATCCCGTCTCAGAGGACTTTTGAATGTCTGAGGTCAGGCCGTAAAAATCTTCAATTGTTGAAGCCTCGATCTTATCGACCATATCGTCATCGAATAGCAGCCATAACCCGTGACTCTTGACAATGCTTATGTAATGGCCACGATTCGGCCCAGATCCGCAATGTATGACCACAGCCATGAGGTTGTACAGTCGATCGGGATTCACAGCATCATCGGATGTGTTGAATAGACGCAGTTCCAACGGGAACACCACTCGATGTGAGACTTTAATGTGTCTATTAAACTGTTCCATGTACTTGAAACGTTTAAGGTGCAAGGCAAGGATCATCGGCAGCTTCTTGACTCGCATTCTCTTCTGAGCCTCTTGGTAGCTACAGCAGTTGTCACATTTGAATTTGTTGTCACTACACAGCGTTTCTGTGTTGCTAAAGCATCGCAGACAGTGGGTGATGCTCGTATTCTGATCCACATCCACTTGTAGGTCGAAGAAGTTCTCATCTTTGCTGCTTACTGTCTCACAATTCAGGCAACGCGTCTCACTGGTTAGGATGCCCTGGAAAATCTCATGGACCCAGGTCGGCTCGGTGGGACCTTCATTGGTTCCATTGTTATTTCCATTTTTGCCTTTGCCGGTATTGCGTTCGGCCAAAATGATCTCGTTTATGTGGTTTATTAGGAAATTTAGGAACTCGTGGGCGTCCTGTTGCATGTAGTTGTCGAATTCTTCTTTTTCCTTTCTCAAGCGGGCAATGAACTTTTTCGGGGCAATCGAACCGACTTTCTTCTTTTGGGTCGCTATGTTATAGAACAAATCAGCCAAACACGACAGAAGTGTCTCCTTGGAGCGTTTGTTCTTTGCCTTGTATTCCAGAACCTTCTCCCTGAATGGCTTACAGAAATACAATGCTTGCAACACCGAATTACTGTAACATGTGTTGCCGAAGTTAACAAGGCCAAAATAATGTTCGTTCGGGGGAAATAATTCGCTCCCTATTTCTCGTTCTAGTTGCGACACATTGGCACCCATGTTTTGTGTTTTGTTATTTTTTTTTTTAGTTTTTTGTTTGTTTTAATGAAACTTAAAATGATTTAATATTTCAGAGTCTTCGACATCAGTTTGGGGATAAAGTGAAGTCATAAAATGACTAGAAACATGTTTTTTTTTAAATTGTTTGTTATATTATCTCAGTATGAGCAATCTGACGGAATTTGAAACACAAAATCAAGTCTGAAAATAAATTTTGAAGAGGGGGATACGTGAGTAAAGAAAATTAACTTTTTTTTGTAATTTAAATAAAAGTTAAAAACTTTCTAGTTTTTTTGTTTTGTTTAAATTGAAAATTAAATTAAAAAAGGAAAACAATAATATTAACAACTAAATTGCACTTGTATCCCCTCTCCAAAATTATATGAAATTAAGGAAAGGACAAAAATAGAAATGAAAACAAAATAAATGTACATAGTTTTAGAATAATTGTACAAAGTTGTAACAAATTGCATTACTTTATTTCAGTTATTAATTTAAATATAGTTTGTTTGATTTATAAATGTTAATAATTATTCCTGTTATAGCAAATATTTAATATAAATATTGTAAAAATCTTAGGAGGGTTTACAAGAGCATAACTTAACTATATATATTTATATCTAACTATAGATTCAAAATAATCTTAACTTAAAGTATTGTCTACTACTTGGCTCTAAGCCCTAAATGCTGTAATCTAGTTTTAACAGTAGGTATCTAAGAAGAAATGGGTGCGTTTTTGGGAACGATTCAGTAGTTTGAAATTATTGGACGGACTAGAATAATTGGTTGCATCGTGCTTAATTATATTGGAGTAGTAAAGTTAAACAATAAAGAGAAATTAAAGGTACAGTTAAAATGGTTGAGTTTCCGATTTGCAGACTTAAAAGTACGCCAACTAGATGAATAAAAGATCTGTTTCCTTCAATCACGGAGGAAACTTAAGAACGCATTTGAATTCGTAGATTGACATTTATAAGAAAAAAAAAGTTCTCAAATTTTCTTTAAAATTTAAAAATGTAAAAGTCCTATTGTAAAAATCATTTGAAAATGTAACTAATTACAGAATTCGAGTTTAAGACTTTCACAAAAATATTTAAAAAGCCAGAAAATAAGTAAAAAAAACATATACGAATCAATTTTAAGTTTTACTATGGCAAGTTGTGCAAACTATTAATTTAATCAGAGTGTCCATTTCCAAAAGAATTAATACTGTTACAGCCTTGGTCTAATCACCAAAAGCTGAGAGTCAAAATCTTGAAATAAATCAAATTTTAAATGTATTAAATAAAACAAAAGGTTAACCAAACAAAAGATCGTCACTCTGTCTTTGTTAAGTTTAAAATTTTAAAATCAACTAAAATTAACAAAAAATGTGCTGTTAAGAATGTATTGAACACTTATTCTTTTTCATCAAAAAACTTCAAAGGATTTGCCTAACGGTCAATTGTTTTCTTTCATCTATACAACTTTTAGTAAAATATAAGGACGATAGAAAATCTTTGCTTAAGGGATTCAACTTCATAAATTAGTCAGGAAATATATATAAAAATATTTTTTTTTTTTAAATTAACCACTTGATTTAGTTTAACTATTTTATTAGATTTGGGTTTATTTGTAAATAAGGAAACAACTTAAAGTCAACACTTTCAATTTGAATATTTAAATACCCAGCCAAAAACACTCAACAGACTCTCCATAAAAAAAAGTATAATCTAGTTCCCCGACTTTTATACGAGTACATAATGTGTACATACATTTTAAGAACCACTATTACTTATTAGATTACGAAGAAGACTTAATTTTCTAGAGATTACGAAGCCTAAAAAAGTAGAATTTGTAAATAGGCACCCTCCTTCTCCAGACAGTAAATATAAAAATTAAATTATCCACAAATTTATCTAACTGTGCTAATTTGAAGAAGACTAGAGTCCGTTTCTAATTCGGAACTAGGAAACATGTTGCACATTTCAGATCTCACACATGTACTCATATGTTATTAATTTCAATTATTTTTTATTTTTTATTTTGTTTTCATTTTAATCCCATTCCCATGCTGTTTTGTTTTTTTTTTTTTTTTTGGTTTTCTGAAATCTAAAAATTAGAATTTCATAAGTTAATCACACACCAAACGCAAGCGTGTATGTCTCTATTAACAAGGGGGAACATCAAAGCTATTGTTGCACTATTATTTATAAACAAAGTAGACAGACAAGCAGAGAGACACATAAAATTATACTTTCTAATATTAGACCAGAACTGAAGACAGGTTCATTAATCTTGATAGAGTTTCCTCTCTTTGTGTTTTGTTCTCTTTGTTTCACTTTTTATATCATAATAATGTAGTTTCACTCTTATCATGAAAATTGGGAAGATATTTATGTATTTTAAGAAAATTTCATAAATTTATTATTTTTTTTTTCTTTAAAACGCAACACGCACGGCCATCGGTTACATCGACCCGAAAGACGAACAAATAAACAAAAAATATATCAAAAGCTTTCCAACAGGAGATTAGTTAGGGAAATAAATTAAATTAACAACTTAACGAAACAAATATAAAGTTAGGTTTTTTTTTTTTTAATATTCCCGCAATAGCGGAACGCGCGTATGCGGTGTTTCACCATCAACCGATTGGTGTACATTAAATGCGAAAACGAAATGCTTTTCTTTCTTAGCTTTTCCCTGTTGACTAAGGTACTCCTGGAAAAACTGTCTAGTCTGATAAATATGTACATGTCTACAATGGAATGAGTCCTTGTATATCAAAAGGACTTATACATAATACAACTGTACAGGGTTCACACAATACAACACCGGGAACGATTAATTTCTGGAGTAGATACTAAGGTACTTACAGGAGCGACACATTTTAAAGAGCGCCCAAAAGTCAATTGACTAAGACAAAAAAAAACTTTTTTTACTGGAATACCTCATTATATCCAGGTTATTGGGGACGTCTTTGACTGGACTTTCAAAAAATATATATCTGATCAATTTCTAGACCAAAGTGTTATGATTTGAAATTCTCCCGGGCGCCATTCGGCTCAAAACCGAACCTGTTAAAAAAAACTACCAACACCTTCAAAAGCTCAATCATTCCATTCTCTTTCCTTAATTTTGTTCACAAACTTTGAGAATTTATTTGCAAGGAATGATGATTAATATTTGAAAAGGATAAATGATTCAATATAAAGGGTCACCACAGTTGAAATGGAGGGTGAAAAATGTACAAAACTACTATCGGGACACTTCAGAAGACGAAGACGACCACAAAACATAGTACTGTTTAGACGTAATTGTTCACATTAGGACTTGAAAATGGCTTCGGAGAGAATTGTTTTTATTGGAAAAAAAGCACATTGACTTTTCTGCTTCTGCTTCATTAATTAAAATTAAATTCTTGACTGTGGAAAATAGAATGCGGGCAGGATTCAGCAATGAGTCCTGTATTCTGTCTGTATCATGGCCTAACAGCAATGAGTATATGTATATTTTATACTTATGTATGTATCTACTTGCATACTCGTTTTGCTTCCTGCCCGATATGGTGTGTGACTAAGAGTCATGAATAATCAGGGCTGTCAGGGTTCTATGATGACGAAAACAGAAGCAGCAGAAGGGATGTTTTACAACCAAACATCAATTGGAGGTATATAAATAAAAAGGGAAAACATTCAAACGTGCATACAACATACATATAAGGGGAATTTAACGTTAAGCGAATGAGTGAGTCATGAGGAAGTTGCAGAAACCCGAACATGGAATATGCGAAAAAAGGCGACGCTTATTTCTTATTTATTTTTATTTTTTATTTTCTGTTGAGGAAACAAACAGAACGCCCGCCACCGGAAAGTTAAGATTCTCGCTGGCAATAAGTATCTAAAGGTGGTTTGTAAAATTTTGGTTTTCACGAATAAATTATTCAGGAAGAACAACTGGAATGACTCATATAAAGTTAAAGCATCATTTTGTTTCAACTTTAACAAATTTTTAAAGCAGACCAAAGTGTGACTTGATTTTCATAAAAAACGTTACCTTTCTTCTTGATATGTATGTTATTTACATAAGCAGTTTGTTCACCTTTTTAGCTAAAGCAATCGATACATTTTATTTGAACAGTAACAGTAGTATATGTCTATTTAACCTCCTTGTAAAATTGTATTCATTTAAAGTTAAATTGAGCTGTCAGATTTGTGTTTAGTTTTAAGGTTCTACATCCTATCAAGGGGTACAAAATTCATTGAATGCTTAACGATGAATGAATTTGTTCCGAAAATTTCTGAATGCACTCATTTTATCTTTTGACAATTTGTTGACAGATGACTAGAGTAGTGGTAATGTAGGCATAGGTTAACGATCACATTCAAGCAAAAACGTCACACTTCAGACGTTAAAAAGAAGGAAACAAATTCGAATAATGACATTAACTGATTTTGACAGTTTTCACCAACCTGCACTAGCTCAGAACATTCAGAACTAGAGTACAATAGTTTAGCTTAATGAACGCTAATAGGTGGGTTTACATTATCAAGCATGCTTGACAAGCATGACTTCATCAATTCGAATTTGAAAATATGAACACTCCATCAAACGGCTTGTCAAGCATGTTTGATGAATATTAAAATATTTTGATATTTTGATTGCTTGACAAGCATATTTGATAGTGTGAACGCATTCTCGTCAAACCAGGAGGATATTTTATTTTAAAAAGAGTAGTAAGGAAAATTAAATGTCGAATTCCGAGTATAAAAATAAAGCGTAGGAGAGAGCTAAAAAAAAGTGAAATTTTTTTCCTCTTATTTTCTCGCCTTTTTTTCTTCTTCAACCAAAACGTTGAAGTTCTAAAGAGAAATGATGCTTAACATCATGTTTGACAAATGTGAACGCAAATCCATCAAGTCATCAAACAACTCATCAAGCGGTGCTTGTCAAGCATGTTTGATAATGTGAACGCCCCAATCATATTAATGTCGTTTTTAATTGGCAATCCGGAATTGGAAGTAGAAGCAGAATCCCAATTGAACAGGTTTCTGAATTCTGAAGTTCGGTGTGACTGTATTGGTAAAGTGTAACATGTGTTAACTACATATGTGTATTTATGTACGGAACAAATTAGGAACAATTATTGTTAAGATATTTTCAATATTATTTTCCATTATTTATATTTCAATTTTAATTTCTAGCCATCACTTCACAGTTCACACACATTTATCAAGTGTGACATTTAAAATCGTTGAATGTGTGAGTGATTCTGCTTTTGCTTCTGATTTTAAATCCAGAAGAGAAATCTCTTCTTTTTCAGAATCAGAACTGTCACTTTTGCCCAATTGAACGCTTTCAGAATGCTTTTTTCTGCTTTCAGATCGCCAATTGAAAACGACATAAGTTATATGTACATAAATGAATTATTAAGTTATTAAGTTCAGTAAAAAACTATTTTCAAAAAATGTCAGTCTTAAGTAACATGAGTTTTTCTGTCACGTTAACATTAATTAATAAGAGAACCTTAAGTTGACTAAAGATCGGATCCCATTTTTTTAATAAATATACGTAGTTTTAACTTAAGTCAACATACGTTTTTATGAAAAAGTAAAAGTTAAATATATTTTTTTTTTTAATCTGTTGAAATCATTTTATTAATTAAAAACATACATTTGTAGACTATTAAAAAACATAAAATTGTAGAAATAGTAAAATGTTTCATCATTTTTATTTCTATAAGGAAATAGATATTTTAAACTATACTTCATGCTCATTCTTTTTTGTTGCTTACATATTTCATACCATCTAATTAAAACATCACCCATATTACGTTCATTGTCAATTAAATATCAATTGATACAATTTTCAATTAAATCCCATTGAGAAGACTTACGATAAATTTGAAAGAAGAATTTATGAATAGTCAATCTGTTTTTGAATAAATTGTATTTCCAATTTGCATGAATTTTATCAATTTAAAAAAAATAATTCCATATCGTAATAAGAGTGGTTTTTCTTATTTTTTATTTAATCTTCTCCAAAAGACTTTCCATTCATACAATAAATTTATTACAAATAAATTAAAATTAATACCATTTACTTTCGATTGCGATTTTTCATTCATCTAAAACTATATTTACTTAAGATTCGATACATAAATAACATTCATTTAAAATTTTATTTAAGAGCTTGCAAAAATAAACCAAGGACATTATGCCATTAAGGGAAGTTAAGAAATTGCTTATGTCATAAATTACTTTTAATGGTACTCTTCTACTACGATGACATTGGGTGGGTTATTATTTTCTATTCTATTCTTAATATTAAGACGTTCCAGATCGTTCACAGCGCATTAAGCAGTTGGAAAATTTCCAAAATTATAACAAAGACTTATAATGTAGATATATTTTTGAAAAGAAAAGTATTGAAATTCAATTTTATATAAAAGTCTATTATATAACTTATATACTTAATAAATTTAATTGGGAAGGGATATTTATTGAAATAAAATCTAAATATGTATATATTAATGAAATTAAAATAATATGCATACCGTGTATATTTATGGTTTATCATCAATTAGAATGCAAGCATCCAGCACTAAAAATTTCTACTAATCAACATCTACAAAAGCTATTTTTTTTTTTGAGTGCTTATTTAGTTTTACATAGAAATTTAGTTTGAAGCTTTGCCTGAAAAAAGATAAAAAGAAAAACAAATTAATAATTTTATTTATTTATTGTAAAAATAAATAATTAATACAAAATTACAACTTTTTGGCTTATATAATGTTCAAATTCCCGTGTGCATTCAGATCAATTTATAAAAAATATATGTAATAGATTTTCCTTTTTATACAATAACTCAAACTGTTTTGGATTTAAATCTGTCAAAACACCGATATTTCCTTTATCGAGTTACACTTGTCAAACAACTTTGATTCATTCATTTTTCCTGACAGTTTGACAAAATTTGACAGCAATACACCAACACAAATTCCACCGACAAGAAAAAACTTTAAAACAATTGGGTAAGAAAAAAAATTATTTTTATCAAAATCCAAATCAAAAACTTAATAGGGTTTATCAATCATAACCGATATCAATGGAAAGTTCTGGAAATTAAATTCAAAATCAGTTTTTAACATTCCCTAAAACTCATTGTTTCAAACAGTTTACTACGAAATTTTTTCGAGCAAATAGAAGAGATCTGTCAAAGACTATCAAGAAGGAAAATAATTAAAATAAACTTTATTTGATTTGTATTTAAATGTGATTTTGGTATGTTGTTAACGTAGGTACCTCAATAACAAACACACACAAAATTGTTTTGTCATTTAATTTGAGTTATCAAAATTTGACAGTGAAAAGTAAGTCAGTGGAAATAGCAACAAACAGATCTAGTACTTGTTAGTCATTTTAAATTCTGTTTCTAGTCCAATGTCCATTAAATCTCAAACATCAAAATTTATACATGGCGCTCACATAATGACAGCATGTCACAGTTTTGACAGAAGGTACATAGAGAATATGATTCAAGCTTTGAATTCAAAATAGAAACGAAAGGCACTACTACAATCACCCCATAAAAAAAAAAAAAATTAAAGGAAAACGCAAAAAAAACATAACGCGTCATTTACAATCAAAATATTGAGTCAGAGAACATTGCTTGCTAATTTGAGTCTAATTTTTGTTTATTAAAAACTTCAATCCAATCATATTGTATTTTGTTTAATTTATTAACTCGAAATTTGTTTTGACGTTTAATCTTAAATCTCTATCAGTAATTTTATTGCTCCAAGATAACCCTACATCTCAAACAGATTTTCGTCTCGGCAGTGAACTGTCATTTACAAATATTTGTTCCAGTTTCAATGCCGATAACGGAAAGAAACGTTCAAAATCACACAGTGAATTTTCTTGAAACGAAATTCAGTTTTATTTAGCGAAATAATATAATGACGTCGCGATCAATAAAAATTCGCAGTGTAGTCTTATTTATATTAACTTTGCATCAAGTATGCGCCTTCCTAGTGCCA
The DNA here is from genome assembly GCA_905146935.1 of Scaeva pyrastri. Classification (NCBI taxonomy): domain Eukaryota; kingdom Metazoa; phylum Arthropoda; class Insecta; order Diptera; family Syrphidae; genus Scaeva; species Scaeva pyrastri. Next base: position 123,303,823 of record LR989927.1, on the reverse strand, counting down.
GTTAAACGTTTAAAAAGCAATGACCTGTACAAGTTTCGAATTCCCAGGGCAGATAAGATGCGCCGGTATATGAATGAGTCAGTCGATCCGTGTTTTGATTTTTATGAATTTGCATGTGGAAACTGGCAGAATGAGTATCCAGCAACGCAGGACAATCCAAGTACCTCACCAATGAAGGACTTAGAGGATACAGTACACAAGGAGCTACAATCTATTCTGGAAGACGGTGTTAGGACAACCGACGGAAAAATTGGACGGTTCGTTAAGGATTTCTATGCGTCCTGTATGGACAGCGAAGAAGCTTCGCAAACGATCAAACAAGTATTCTCGGAGTTTGTTAAAAAAAATCTAGGGATGCCCGCTATAGCAGATCGTTGGGATGAACGAAATTACAACTGGGTAACACAAGTGAGCAACCTGAGGAAGCAATACGGTATGGACATCCTAATAGGGCTCAACATCAGACCGGACATGAAAGTCAGGCAGGACAGCCGCATTTACATTGGTGAACCATCGACCCTGATTCCAAGAGACATTTGCAGGGAAGGTGATTTCAAGAACAGCAAATACTCTGAGCTAGAGACCGAGATAGCAGATAACATGGCCTATTGGTTCAACATTGACAAAAGTGAGGGCACAATATTTGCCAACCATGTGTTGAACTTTGAGACGAACTTATGCCGCGGCATGTCCGAAGAGGAAGGTCCGGATGTCTTTCCCAACACAACTCGAATGACGTTGTACGATCTGAACGCATCATTTCCCAACATGAAGTTCATTAACTTTGTCACAACAAGTCTTGGACACTCAATCCATCAAACCATCTACCTGCAGCATGAAGGCTACTTCACTCATTTGTCAAAGATGCTGCCATCCACATCGAAGCGTCTGATTGCAAACTACATCATGTATCGAGCTCTAAATTTCATCAGTTTTCCGGAAGAGCAGGACAGGGAAAAGCGAGCAAGCATGTGCGTCCAAAAATGTATGCAACACTTTTCAAAAGCTCTTGGCGAAATGTTCAGCAAGCAGAACTTAAATGCGGAAACTCAGGAAGATGTAGAGCAGTTGTGGATTAATCTTACAGAAGCCTTCAAAGCAAACATAGCCAGTCAGTTATGGATCGAAGAGACCACCCGCAGACAGGCTGTCTACAAGATAAACAAAATCAAACTTAAGTTCCCCAACTATTATCAGGATTTCCTCCTCAACGAGTACGGCTCTGTGAAAATAGACAAAAAACAATTTTGGGAGAATATCCTCAACATACTAGAGCTGGAGCAAAAGAACGAAATCAACAAACTCTACGCCAACGGCGCGTCCGGTGGCGATGGAGGGAGATCCACTGGGGGCAAGGAAGTAGAAGCGTTCAATATCAATGTGGGATACAGCCCCGTGCAAAATCTAATTCGAATGCCTTTGGGTTTGCTCCAACCGCCGGTCTACCATCGGACTGCTCCGTATTCGTATAAATTCGGAGTACTCGGCTACTTCATTGCTCGAGAACTGGTACATGGATTCGATGAGAATGGTTGGAATTACGATGACGCCTCAGCCTTGCGATTATGGTGGGATTCGGATACTACACTTGTGTACAAAGAGCGGGCAACTTGTTTTCGCGAGCAATATGTAAGTTACGTTGGAGAGGATTCAGGTATGTCGGCGGGAGAACTGGACGAGAATATTCGAGAAATCATTGCTGGCAATGGAGCACTGAACATTTCATTCCATGCATATTTGCAATGGCTTCAAAAAACCGATGATCCGCATATTTTGTACGATGAAACTCTATCAGAAGTGGACTACACCAATACTCAATTGTTTTTCATATCGTTTGCACAGAATTTCTGTAGTGCAACATTCACGGAAGAGAAACCCATTGGATTATTCCCATGGGATGTTCCGAATTATATGGAAAAATTCGACGTAAACGGATTGCTTTGGAATATGAAGGAATTTTCCAGAGAATTCAACTGTCTGCCGGGAACCGAAATGAATCCTGGCGATAAGTGTGCTATATATTGAAAGATTATACATAATAGCAAGTAATTTTTTGTAAATTTTGTAAAATGGATTGTCATTGAAAATATGTTTTCTTCTCAGTTTTGAAAAAAGAATAAATTTAAATTTAATTATTCAACATTAACATTGTGTTTTTGAAATATTTCTATGAGGAATTATGTCAAGATGACATTCAAAACCGGACATCTACCTACGCCAAAAGCTAAAAGTAAAGGCATGCCGCAAGGCGGTGTCTTGTTATCTATTAACTGGTCTTAACTTTGCTAATTTAGACAGAAGAAAATACAAAAAACTGTGAAAATCTACCTTATAATGGAAATTTGTATTGAAAGTCCTCAAAATTGCTTAACTGACGTATTTCATGTACGTTACAAAGACGTTAGCAGTCTCCACATAATGAAGTTATTTTTTTATTCAATGAAATGACATTTGAAGTTCATTTCCAAACGGCGGCGAGTCCGCAAAACACAGACTAAATCCAGATCGCGACTGTGTAAGTTTGCATGAATTGACTTAATCTTCATTTTGATGTTCGGCTCCACGGATGATCTGCAAGGATTCTTCTAGACATTAACCTTCTGGTTCCGGTTCATTAAGCTTTCAAGTTTTATTTATAAAAACTTAATTTTTTAAGGAAAAGAAATTGAAAAAATAATAACAGATATATTTTTGCTGTAAGAACATTAACATTTTGACTTTCCAGTTTGCATACATTTAAACTATGTTTTTAGACTCCGAGACAGTTATGTTTTATTTTTGGATAGCTTTTGAACTTTAGAAATGACGCAGCTACTCCATATACCTCTACGAGTATACATTATACCTACCCAAAGTAGCAACAACACTCCGAGAAGCTTCTATTTTGAATTCAAATCTTAAAAATAAATTAGACCAAACACAACGCCATTAAAAGTGACTTTTCCCAGAGTAGTTCAAGGCTTTATTCTGACAATAAGTTGTTTGGTGCTAATTTATTATATGTACATATGTATGTATGCACGAGTATGTATTTTTATTTGCGTTTGTTTTCACGACATGTGTAAGGAAAAAAAGTAGACACTTAGTTTTTATTCTAACTGAACGAAGAGCTCTTGTGTTGGGAAATTCATTAAGTCAAGACCTTGCAAAACTTTCTTAACACAAAAGATGAAAAAAGAAAAAAAAAAGTCTCCGTTTTCATTTGATGGGAGACCTAAAATTTAATATTCTTTAGACGCATTCACAACCAAACACACATATGATGCACGAAAATAAAAGTGTGATTCAATGGAATGCCTAAGAAGACTCTGCCTGCCTATACTTGTATCTCAATCTCAAGCGATAAAAAGCAACGAGCTCAAGCAAATATTTTATGCACCCTACCCCTTCCATAATGGGTTGTTTGGTTGATGTGATGGAAGAGACTTCTTTGTTATATTCGCCGGATATACATTCCTCTTGAGCATTAATTACTATTCCGCACCGACAATAATTTTAATTAAGATTAAATGCCATAGACATGGTTAAGGGAAGTACATAGACATCATATATACCCTTTCTTCCTTCCTCTTGGCTAAAAGACGAAAAGAAAAAGAGGCTTTATTGTTGGCTGCCAAATGGAGCTAAAAAAAACCCACACCAGAGTAAAATTTATTTGTGGTAAATGGCAATCTGGAAGCCTATAAACAGTAAAGTTGGCAGATAACTAAGAGTGAACGGTAATAATACAAGTTGTTTTATTTTTTGTCTTGCATTGTAAGTTACGACGAAGTTTATTCAACACTAGTGTTTAAAAAGGCACAGTGTTAACTGAGATTCTTCATACGCGTGCTTCTTGTCCAGAAAATAAGCACAAAACGCACGTTGTTTATGTTTACCAATTTCCCAATGCAACTCTTGCAAATAGAACCGTGAACAGAATAGAATCTTATTGTATTTGCATTCTGTGAGCGTGAACGTGAAAAGAATTATGCATAAATAATTAGATAATAAATTGGCAAATGTACTGCAAGCTATTAACCATGAACTAATTCTTTTTCTTTACCGCTTGGTGCCGTTTCTGATGATTGACATTTTACATTCTTAACGAAACTATACAAAGCAACTAACGCTGTTCCCTTTTTTTAATTATTATTTGAATCAAGAACAATTTACAGTTGTTATAGTAGTTTGAATATTGTACAGGAACTACCGATAGGCTTCCGAACTTTGACAGCAATGTGGTTGTAGCTTTATCTGCCAAATTTGCTGTCAGTCTGTTTGGGTTACGTCTATGCAGAAGAATCCGATGCAGTCGGTTCCACTCGGTTGACAAGAAATCGGCAACTTGGTGACTCTCTTGCGTTTTGACATGAGGTTGTACACGTAATGACGTGTATTCGCTTATAGAGGGCCTTGGAGCAATTGTAAACAGACCCTTATTTTCATCGATGTAACTTATTTTTAGACAAACAAAACTGTCAATGTTTTTGACTTTGAAATTTCAATCTCGAAATCACATTTTATCTATGATGAAAGACGAATTTAAATGTCATTCTAATTTGTGGAAACAATGACAAAATTTGTCTGTCAACAAAAAATTGAAATTGAATCGAGTATAAATGAAACGTAGATAACCTGTCACATATGAATTATGTAGTTCTAAGCCAGTTATAAAATTTTTACATTATGTGGTTACTTATCAAAACAACCACACTTTATGATTCTTCAAAAGACAATTTATAATACAAAATTATCGACAATCTTATCGATTACCTCAATACAAGTATATAAATATATACATATGTACATTTCAAGTAGTCACCACGATATAAAATAAAATATTCCAATTATCGCTCATAATTAGTTGATTAGATTTTGTAGACAACTAATGTCATTAATAGTTATACTCACATTTTGGTAAAATTAACAGGTTTTTCTTTATATTTGTACTCAAAAGTTCATTTTGATTTTTAAGAAGCTTAAATGACATATTTTTTAAGTTATTAAATATGATTTAAAAATTACATCACTGTATGAACACATTTTAAAAGCTTTAGAAAGTTTTATTGCTTTTTTTGTTTTGAAGGTCAAAATAAATTGTTAAAATATAAAGATGGCTCGAGTAAACGTACTATAAATTATATTTTTAACCTAATTGTTATAAAGTTAAGTTTTTCTCTCTGCTTTGAGCATGAAAAATTCATAGTTATTTTTTTTTTTTTTTGCTAAGTAACGCTTTTTAATTTCTTTACAAAAGTTACTGTCATTGTGCACTTATGTACATATATGACTTAGATTTGAATTTCACCTCCGAAATAACAATGACTTATAACAAAGAGTTTAAATCAAAGTAGGTTGAATGACGTGAGTCGCCAAGCAAGTCTGTAGGTAGACACTTCTATCTTTTTATAGATGGTGCTGTGCATATTCATTTAAATAAGTTTTTTTTTTTCAAAGGTAAATAGTGTTGACAGCATCGCATCGTCTATACTTAAGATTTTAACGGTCATTCATTGAATTTGATAAAAAAATATATTTATTTCTATAACAATAAATTAATCGCAAAAAAATTAACACTTAAGTAACAACTCAAGTACATTTTTTTAGGTTAATATAATTGATGTCCAATATAACCAGAGTCGATATAACAAATGTCCTGTATAACGAGTCACTATTTGAAGCCCACTGGTATCTTTAAATAACGAGTAATGACAAATGACAACATAATTTACTGAATGATGTATTAGTGCTGCGCAATCATTAAATCACATTAAGATATTCTTTTCGTATTACAATTAAAAAAAAGGTAAGTCTATGGCTTGCAAATTTTAGGCTTTTAAAAAATTCATGCCAGACGATAAAGTAGTGGTCCTAAATGAGTACCCTTAGGAACTCCTTATTTAGCAACATTAAGGTTGATGAAAGAACTATTGAATTTACTTACGAATTTAACGATATAAAGATTTGGGGAACCGAAATGTCTGCACAGCTTCAACGGAAATACAATCTAGTTATGAGATGGATCTCTTGCAAGTTAGAAATCTTGATATTGGTTTGGTACTTTTTGTTAAATGTCAAGTGCTAGAACCAAGAATTTCTTTTTTTTTTTTAAGCACTTAAAACAATTTAAATGTAAATCAACAACAAATTAAAATTTAATTTATAAATAAACCTTGTACAGAGTATTTTAAGCCATATCACATTTTGATAATCTACTTAAACTTGAACTCTTTGAACAAGTACTTGCGACCCATAATCACGTATCTTTGACTTATCTCGACACAAGTGTAATCCACATTCAAGTTGTGATGTGATGTAATTTAAATTTAAAATTGTGAGTATTCGATTATTATTGTTCGAAAATGCTATTCGCACACAGCTGTTATTAAAATTGATTGGCATCTGTAATGGGATTTATTTATATATAAAACAAAAAGCATTCGCGGAAGACATCTGGAATTAAAACAATTTAATCGTTTTTTTTTTTTTATTAAATTGTTTCCATGAAAATTAAATAGCAATTCAAGTATGTCCCTCTATATCTCCATCTGGATGATGGAAAAATCGAGAAAAAAATTGTGTTTAGATAAAGATTGCTTTACAATAATTGATTTCCGCACATCGTCAAACGGAACAAATTGTAAAATGAGAAATAAAAAACAAAAAACAAAATACAAACAATTCCATGTCTTGTCTAGACTCCTTCTGTACAACCAACACAAGATTGATCGAGGCACATGGACGTATGTAAATGGTCTTTAATTAAAAATTGCCTACGAGTACTTGTTGCCATGTGAAAGTTTTATTTTTCTTCATTTGATCTGTGTCTCTGGTTTTTTTATAAATCCATTTCCACATGACTTGAACATGTTTTTTATGTACCTTTTTACTTCTACATCACATAATATAACCATATACTGCAGAGTTTTTTTTTTAAATGAACATATCAGGTATCAAGTTGGCACTCATCGGCGACGACGACAATGACGATGACGACGGACGGAGTGATTAACTTGTTTCATGTTTTATATTTGTATGAATGGTGTTTGGACAATAAAAAAAACATTGCAATATTAACACTCAGTAAAATTAATTGGATTTTCTTATTTATTTATTTTCTTCGAATTTGAAAGTTAGAGTGGAATTCAAGGAAAAGAATTGGAACGAAAAAAACTTAAATAAGATAGAACAAACAAAAATCTATTTCTTCAATTCAAGATTGAATGATTTGTTGTAACTTATGTTTTAATTTGGAAAGGTTTAATATTTCGAAGTTCGTCAATTGTGGAGACTTTCAATAAAACCTTTCGAACTTTGACAGTTGATGGCAGCCATGTTGTTCGTTTTAGAAATTATCTGTCATTTCTTTAACCCCGTTTATTACATTTCCAAAGATAAACATACATAGCACATTCAAAATGGGTATTCTGTTCCATATACATTGTCACTGTTGAGTGTTGATTTTGGGCTAGAATATGAACTGAGGGCTTTGTGTGAACTGTCAACTGATGTCGTACCATGTAACTTCTTCGCTTAACTTTTTTCTGAAATCACAAGTCTTTAAGAAAATAAGCCGAAAACCATAGCCAGCGCCCTGATAGCTACTAAGCCCAGTTATCAGTCAATTTAAGCCTATGTTTTGCGACAGTAATGAAAAATTAGACATTTCGGATAAACATGACATATCAAAGCAAAAACACAATCTGAAGTCTATCTTATGTTGCTTTAAATTTTAATTTAAGTATTTTTATAGAATGCCTGACACTCATCCTTTAACCAGATTAATTAAGTTTGAACCAAAATTATTTCCTACTAAACTTTACCTTAAATAAAATGTCATAATATAATTGAAAATCATAAGGAGTACTTTCATTTCCGGTGACGACACGTACATAGGCTTTCAAATTCAAATTATCCAAAATGAGTGAGTATTATGATAATTGCATGTTTATAAACACGCGAAGGATATTTGATCACATCATTACAGAAGTCATCAACGGCAATTTAGTTTTGTTGGAACATTAATTTCCTTAGACTTTCAGTTTAACATAATTAATAAACAAGTTTTACAAACAATCAACAATAATCTTTAAAAAAACAAAGAAATCATCTTTATTAAGTTGTTTGGCCATCATGGAAAAGAAAATTTTTGGGTCACTTGCAAGGAAAAAGTTTTAGTTCAATACTTTTGAATGTTAAAAATTATGGGTATTTTATGCAGGGTTCTAAATTAGGAGTAAATTATGATTAATATCTTCATTTGAAGGTTTTGACAAAAGGAACAATATTTCAAATTTGATTCATTTTTAAAAATAAATTTTAACTAATTAAATGAAAAGAAAAAAAATTCTACATGCTCAAATCAAAAATAATTTGTAATAAATTTAAAAAACAAAAAAAAAAACCATTAATCATCACCCAAACCCTTCACATTAAGAATACAATTTTTGAATGACAAATATTGATTGATTTTATATTGATTTTCAACAAAATTAAAATATATTAAAGAAAAACTTTTAAATCAAAATAAAGTTTCTGACAGAACTGTCATTCACATATTTTCCAATAACAATAACGAAGAATTTTTTACTTGTCTAACATAAAAAAAAAACGGAAATCCTAATTTCCTGTTACCTCTTTTATTGCCAATTTTTTTTTTTGTACCGGAATTTGAAACAAAAACACTATCTTCCATAAAATTCTTTTATTAATCAATATTTTTTCTAGTACATATCCTTATAGCTTTTGGAAATAATTTATCTTTTCCGTCTTCATGTCCTTGAAATAAAAAGAAAATATCTACTCAACACATGCATATACATTTGTTTGTACATCAATACATACATACATACATAGTACGTATGTGTGTACATACATACAAACTTAAGCCCACTAAATATCCTTCTTCAAAATTAAGATAAAGATTCTTATGACAGACATACATAAACACACATCCAATAAACATAAGAAAGAAATTCTTTATTTCGAAATATAATCGCACCAATCAACTTTATGGGCGGACACATCTTGAACCATTACAAAAGACCCGGCAAAAATAAAAACCGATTGATCCAAGTATATATGTACATACATATATAAGCACATATGTACATAATATGTACACATATTGAAGGCTGAAACAAGGAAAATGAAGAAATTTATATACATATTTATGTCTATAATGTCATCTATACGTATTGTTTATGTATGTATAAAAATAAATGGCAAGTGTTATTTTATTTTAACCAAAAAAATCGATAATACATTTATAGCGCATTTACACGAAAAACAAACTGACAATAGTTCTGACATAAGACTGACAGCATAATGGATAAAATGAATGCATGCTCAACGTTTTCAATAAATCAAACAAATACCGCATTTTTATAATCTGACACCGTACAATATAAACACCACAGAAAATTCAGTAAAAGAGGGATCACTGTGGTTTGTCAAATTCTGTAAAATGATGTCCACAACAATGTGACACTAAAAGGAATCAAAAAACAAAAATATTTTATTATATTTAAAACTACGTTCACACAATAAAATCAAAAATACACAAATACACAAATACTATGAGCAAAAATAATTGACTTTCTATGTAGTGTAAAATTACCGTTGAAATGAAAAACTTGTATGTCAAAAATCTCCAGATGCTTTTAAGTAGGTGGAAGATATTTAAATGTTGTTATTAAATTTTGAAATAATTAAATTCAAAAATAAATTGAAAAGGGCATTATGTTTGGTTAAAGCCAGCAATGACATTTTGTGAAATAAGAATAATGACAGTGTTAATGAGACATATCATTTGACATTTGTGCGATAAACTGTAGAGTTCTTGTTAGATTGAAAGGTATAAAGAATTCAAAATAATACAAGTATGAATAAACCAAATAGGCGGATAAGATGATCATTAAACTTACATTAAAACAAAAATATACAAAAACTTTGACAGATCATACATTTAATTCAGCAAAAATATGCTCCTCTTTCGTTCTGAATTCTTAGACTGAATAAAATTACTCCAAAGAATTATTGTTCTGTGATATTATTTCAAGTTATTCCTCTGCAGCCATTTTTCTTTCTTTATTTCTGTGTGTAAGCACTCACTGTGTGCATTGCGCCTTTCCATGTCTAGATACTTAAATAGACAATCAAATAATTAACTCATATTGACGAGAATGACTCATTGAATCGATAAAATTAAACTGCATACACTGATCAATTGAATTTCCAAATAAGATCGTTCAATCTGATAACAATCGATTACTCTTTATGAGCTTTATTAAGATTGAAGCGGAGTCCAGTATGGAATATCAAATTGGCAATAATTTGCAAGCGTTGTTCTGTCTGGTGAAAGTCTAATGTCAAAATAATGTCAAATCAACGATCAACCAGTTTTTCAAATGCAGGAATGTCATATTCTGTTTATTTGAATTTTACAACTAAAACAATGACAACCCTGATAATTATAAAAATTAAAGGTCGCACCATCTGCACAAACAGACCTACTTTAATATCTCATTACCAATGACATCAGGCTCTCGACACCAATCTAACAGTAATCAATAGATTTCTATTCCTACATAGTAGTTTATAATAAAAGAAACTGTAATTTATTTTCTTTTTTTCAGATTTTCTATGGCTGCAGAAGAGCTACAAAAGAGAGAATACCAAAAACAAACTACGAACAGAACAAAACCCAAAGCAACTACAAAAATAAACAAAATTTGAAATCAATAAACGTTGAGTGTTATTTTATGTTCCACACTTTGAAGTCCTTTTTTTGTTGGTATGTACTTGTATGTAGTACTTTGAAGCCTAACACATGACGCATGGCAACAACACCTATAACGGACAAATTCTCAAGTATGTTTCGCGTTTACATTGATATATGACTTTAACCAAAAATAGAATCGATAGATCACAGATCTTTTCCAATGCAATGGAAAAACACATGAAAAAACCCATCAAGATCCAAGAAGGAAAACATTCAAAAGAACTGATCGTGTCAGATGAAACACCATAAATGCTTCGCTTTCACTGCACTATGCACATGCATTTACCATCTAGTCGGACTCTGGAATATGTTAATGGAAGTGTTTTTAATACCAAGTTTGACAATAAAAAATGAATTACTTTATTTGAATCAAATTATACTTAATATTTGATTGATTTAAACAATTTTGTCTCAGCTGTTCATGGAATTTTAAGGGTCCCATTTGGATGAGCATTTACATAAATGTGAATTTATGTTATATTATATTGCTGACTAATAAATTGAGTTGTTTTAATTGGTCTAATAATTTTAAGCGTTAGAAAGCTAATTAGAAACGACAAACTTATGCTGTCGATGTATCGTGAAGAGATCATCTATTAAAAAAGGCCCTGATGAGCAGGTGGTAATCAATATTTTACGTATTTTTGTCTGTTTGATTGTGTTTCATATCTTTAATTTGAAGAAAGTTATATTTATCATTCTAATTTAAGACGATATTCATAAACCATAAATATATGCATTTAGTTCGATTCGAAAAATGTACCTGTCAAAAAATAAACCAAAGCGGTCAACTGTCAAACAAAAAACTGAGGTACTACGAGACGAGTCGTTCTATGCGTTCACACGCCAACGATAAGAGTTAATTTTTAAATAGAAGAAAAACTGCTTCTGGGTTGGAAATCAGAATCGTTAAGAAGCACTAATAAAATCACATATAAAAATAAGTAAAACCTTAGTTATAAAACTACTCCAAATTAAACTACCTACAACAAAAAAACTTTTGTTATTTCTTTTTACCGATTACTAATCAGAGGTCAGCTGTCATAAGAATTATTTGACATTTTGTCGAGTTCAGTTATGTTTCATTTAAATGTTCGTATTGGACTCTTTTGAAGTGATTCATTCTGACGTATCACATACATATGTACGTATTCTCTCACTCCAGCTTACCCTGGTTAAAAAGAGATAAGAAAATGAGGCAGAAATTACTTTTTTTTTAAACTAATGGGAGCGAGTTAAAACAATGAAACGTCAAAATGAGTTACCTAAAAAACAAATTAAAATAAATAAAAACCATTTATAATTTAACTTTTTGTTGTTCGATACACTTTTCTTTGGATTTCAATACTTTGATAAAAAAAACTTCTTCGATTTTGGAAATTCAATTTTCTTCTCAAAATTCTTTGAAAAAATTTCGTCTTTTCGTTAAAATTAAGTTAATAGAAATAAGCTTACAAACTGGAACTAACTTCTTGTTCCTTCAAAATTTAAACTTAACTAGATTTTTTGCAATGCTGTATTCAAAAAATAATGGCATTTCCGACATTCCCCTAACGAAGCATATAATTTTTAACTAGCTAATTTTATGTTTAAGTGCGGACTTATTATAAATCTATAACATTTCAAAAAGTGTATCCAACTACGTAAGATATTCTTCCTCGTAAATTTATTTTAACAATCTTAACTATAAATTCAAGCGTAATAATAGTTGTTGTTTATTTTTAAATTAATTTTTCGATTTGCACAAGTTAACAAACATGTTTCTGTCAAAAAAGGAAACAAAAATTCAAAAAAAAAAAAAAAAGATATGCGACAAGAGTTTCGTGTTTGAGTCCAATTTATTTTAGCAAAAGCTTGTACCACACATAAAATACTGCAATGGTTCGCCTCATATCAAGGAGAATGTCTTGTTTTAGTTGACGCTAATTAATGATTTAGGTGTGTGACTTATGTAGGCTAAGAAAATATGTATGAGTATATTTTTTTTATTTCTTTTTTTTATGGATGTGGAGGTAAGCTTACTTATTAAAGGTATTATATAATTTATGTACATAGGTATATGACCTTAAAAAAAAACTTTATTCCCTGCAGTTCAGAGCATTGCAAGGCAAGAGAAATAATTAATGACCCAATAGTATATGAAGGTCACTTCCTGCAGTACTATTTGGTTTCGGTTGAAGCTTCAGAAAATTGTTAAATAATTTAACCTGTCTCTTACAGCTGCAACTTATGGCGAGTTTCTATCCAGTAGATACCAAGTACATCCAACAGTTAACTATATACAAATACATCAATATACATATCTTCAAGTAAGGACTTTTACAATATAACAGTTGATAGGGACATTGTTAAAGCCACATCTGTCAAACTAAACTGTCAATTATTCAGTCTGATTTGTCAAATTACCATGGACTGATAAACAATCAACAGCATGTGCAAATTATATAATTTTTTATCAACATGGATCATCTGTTTATCTTCAGCGACATGGACTTTATGGATGAATTACATTTTCGAGTTTAGGACGATATCAATCCTCATAAAATCCAAAAATGTCCAATGTAAGAAATTTTGTGTTTAATGTGACTTTTGGAATGGCTGCAACATTGGTTTATATTTTTTTGAGATTGACATTGAGCAAGCCATCAGCTTTAGTGGCAACTTATTTCATCAATGTTTTAAGGGAATAAGCTTCAAACCGCAGAAACCATCGCATTTATTCTTCACAGTTGTGGAAATTTAGACACATCTGATGAACGCCACCCTAAAGATCAATGCAAAATATTAATAAATAATTTCATCCAGAATGACTTTAGTGTCTTTTTAAACGAATACAATGTTTTTTTTTTTATTTTAAATTAAAAACAGAAAGTGCTTAATTAAAGACCCTGATCAGTACACTTATAAGGACTGCGTTTTGTCAGTGATGTCTTCACAACATAATAATATATTTAATACTTTTACAAAGGCTCTAGATTTGCAAAAGTATGTCACGACATTAAATTCATTAATTTTTTCAGTAACATTGTTCTTATATAATTATGTACATGTGTTTGTGTAACAAACATTTCACTATTTTTCATGCTCTAGGAAAATAAAATCCTTGATATTTAAAAAAGTTTCAATGAACTTTTGGGTGACAAAAAGAAAAATTCATCTTTTATGGTCAAAGAATCTTTTTCGAGCAAAATTTTTTTTTTAATTCAAAAATGACTTGGGGTGAAATTTTTGATGACAAAAAGATGGTTCCATTTATGATTTTTTTCAATTTAGTAATTACAAGAAAAATAAAAAAAAATCATTTGTGATTTTTAAGAGAAATGAACAAATTTTCACGATGCTATGTGGGGATTAAATCAAATGTTCGCGTTGTGGTAGCAAAACAAAAAGCTTTGAGTTTTGTGATGTGTTTCGAGTTTCGACGAGATGAATTTTCATGACATCGTATACATATTTACATTATGTATGTTTGTTTATGGTGAAAAATTGTGTCAAGTGGTTTTTTCTGCATCTACAAATACATTATGTATGTATGTTTGCATATATGTACTGTACATGTATCATCAGCAATCACATTACATATTGCATTTGTATCTTCGTCATATGGAGTGCTTTTCAGAATCCCTCGGGTTTTCTTTCATAATTTTTTATTTTCTTTGAACAAATGAGAATGATTTTTTTTACGCTAACCTGCATTGAGCAAATGCAAAGCCATGTTTTGCTTTTATTGCACATCAACCACGACACGGTATGTATGACTTTACTCACTCTATTATCGCCACACTTACTTTTCTGTATTGTTATGGAAAGTATTTTTTTTTTACAAACATAAAGATACAAAAGAACATAAATAAAAAAAATTGATGTAATATATATTTAAAGTACCTATGCGGTTTCACTTTCATAATAAGAAAACATTTCAAGACTCTAGATGTTAATGCGACGAATATGGAACAGACGAATCACAGCGTAGTTAAGTTACTTGTTAAATTGTTGCGGACTCTTTTTTTTATAAAATTATACAATCTGTTTTGAAACCATAGTGTTTTGAACTTATACCAGTTTGTTAAACTTTATAAAATTCAGACTCAGCTAGTACAAAATTTTTTAAACATTAATTTACTTAAGTTACCCACCCCAAAAGACTTGGATTTGATTATTCACATTCTCACATAATGCTTAAAATATCTAGCAATTAAAAAATAAATACAAACATTTTGTCGTCCTTTTACCTTTGCCTTAACCTCACTTTACCACAGACAGAGATACATTTTAAATATATCTACGCTTTACAATGTCATCAAAGCTACTTTAAACTTAATCCTTTTTTTACCACGCAGCGGCACTGTTTCTCAAACATATCGTGTTGTCAATATTGACGGATAACCAGTTGACTGAATTATCCTAAATGATTGAGACACCATTTATTTGACAGCTGTTGTCATTTGTTTGCTAGGCTTTCTTCACATTTTTTTTTATAGAAGTAGTTTTGAGTTATTGCATTGCTTTAAACATTTCCATGAGTGTCAGTGTCAGCTCTGTCATTTGTGCAAGATGACCTGTCAAATATTTTCACATTTTCTTAGTCCTTTTTGATATACATATTTATATCGGGAAATGCAATCAGATTATTTTTATTTTGTCGACCGAAATGACATAGAGACAAAGTAATTCTTGACAGAAACTCTAACACCACCTAAATTAAATTTCATTAACGTAAACGTCAAAAAGGATAAGATCTTTTAAGAGCGTTTCTATTGGTATTTCTACTTTGGATTTATTAACCAAAAACTCGATATGTGTGTGAAATATCTAATGTCAAAAAAAGATGTACCTACTTTAATTTTGCAATATTCTGTGAGTGAATTTGATATTTATATCAGAATACTTAGAGAAGCCTTCTATTTTCAAAAAGATATTCATACATATGTACATTATTTAATGTATACATAAAAATCTACTGTAAAATGTCAAAATATATTGAGCCGCTTAATTAACTGTCAACAGAAATTTTGTTGCTCTTGCCAGAAATAATGACATTTTATCATTTCAATAAATGAGAATTCAAAGCTGATTTTGCACGGGCTTATATTGAAAGATGTATACTTTAATTACATGTTTACAGTACCAGCAAAATTGTCACAAAGACTCTTTTAAGATCCAACCATGCTGTTCTAATGTTTTATTATGTTATTAAATCACAAGACAAAAAAATATGAATATTTATACTGTGTCTTTTTATGTTTCTTCAAGCTATACACGAAAAAATATCCAATGCTAAACAAAATGACAAAAAAATTAATTAAACTTCCTCCCAATCAAAATCAAAAGAAGTTTAAAATTTTATAAAGATGTCTTCAGATTCAACTCAAACCTACATGTGATTTAGGTTGAAGCAGGAAATTACAAATAAAAATTAATTTGATGTGCCTAATAACATTGAAAAAAAAAAAGAATGGAGAAAATGGCCACTATATTTACATAAAGTTTTTATGTACATACATATGTATGTACGCATAATGTACCAATGATGAAAATATTTATATTAAGACAGACAGGTGCACCTCTGGACCTTCAAAGCTCCTAAATTTTCAAAGAGAAGAATAAATTTCAACTGATACGCAAAATTAAGAAATAGATACATACATATGTATGTATTGTATGTACTTGGTAAAATGAACAACTAGGAAGGCCATAAGCTTCATCAAACCATTTGGTTTTAACTATTTAAACTCAAATAAAAAACGAATAAAAAGGACTGCTTGGTTAACTTTTGTTAGGTTCATCCTTTCTTAATATTGGCAAATACTTTATCCAACACATCAAATATTTATTCCCCTTCCTGGCAAGAATGTTTAACCATCTAATCACCAATGGACCTCTTGGTACGAAAAACAAAAAACTGAAATTTACTTCAACTTTAAGTTTCCGGCAAAAAAAAAAGTACCTTTAAAACATACAACCCCAATTTGAAGATACGGAACGTATCGATGCTGGGTTCGGCCAAACCAATCACCCACACTTTATTTCGCCTCATAGTGCTTGAGTGCTTTTCTGGGGCTATATATACAAAATACATCCAAGTTACGACCATAGATTGCCAATTGCCTATTTTTCTATTTTCCTTTTTTTTTGCAAATTACAGAAGGGATATTTTATTACTTAGAATCCCACATCTGATGAACCCAGCCTCCTCTCTTATGTAAGTTAAAATTCCCATTAAGTGAAGTATCTGGAAATCTGGAGGGAAGGACGTTTTTCTGGGTTTTTAGTTTTGTTGTTTCTTTTTTTTCGATTTATGTTACTTTTCATAGAAACAGATTACTTTAGAAGAGCAGCCGAAAATATAACAGACAAAAAAACCACACAAAAAATGCCATAGAATTTCAAGGCATTTGTAAAATTAATCGCAAAAGTTTCTCATTATTTTTGTGTGGCACGGTTTGGATTTTATGTGAATGGTTATTACTGAAGAGATTGTTTTTAATCATAAAAGTTTGAGCTATTAAGTTGTGTTGTGTCTGAAGGCTTTGTTCTTGTTCATTTTAGAAAACTCCCGAGTTTGGAAGTTTATTTGTTTTGGACATTTCATTTAGTATATGTAGTTTAGTTTTTAAGGCTCATAATCATAACTCTTATGCAAACGAAAGCTGTCAGGTATTTATGTCACATGGTTTGTGTAAATGGAGAAGAGTACTAGATTTGGGTACACTCTTTATACGAAATATAAATAATAGTTTATTGCTTTAGGAGAACTTTATGGTTAAGAAAATTAATATGGAACTGATTAACCATTTACTCCAGGCCTAGAAAATAAGGACTTCTGGTAACTTAAAGAATAGTATTTATTACCTTATATGCTTATTTAATTAAAGTGAATGAAAGAACATAACCAGATGATATTTAAATTACACTTGATTTGATAGTAATTGAAGTTGTTCTTGGCCAACTTTTTAATCAACTTTCCAAAAAGTGTGCCTTAATACGCAGAACTAATAAACAATAAGACTCAATTGTTTTACCTTACATTCATTTTATATCTTCTTGAATATTACGTTCATCCATATTTTTTTCTAGTAGTTTAGAGGCAAATCTACATAGTATGCTATTCATAAATTCTGTAATAAAGTTAAAATAATTACATTTTGTGGAATCACTGTTATGTCAATGCCCAACCTTGATAGCAAAAGACTGAGCAGTTTATCACGCAATTTGACTTAAACCTATTAATCAAATTTCTCAAATATTTCATTTCCACTCAACACTCTTCGTAATTCCCTAGACCTAGATTATTGGAGTTCCAATCCTATCTGAAAAAAAGACATTGTTTTGTTTGTATAATGAGATACATCTTCCTATCGATTTGCATATTTGTATAATTTGCATTCTTATATAAATATGTACATAGTTGCTTTTGCTTTACTAAAGTAGCATATCCGAGAATTTAGATATTCTCTTTCCAACATACTCAAAACGAAAACGAAACAACAAAAACTTCTACACAACTGCATTAGCGCTTAATAATCTACCGTTTTAGGTGATTCTACGATGAATACATAATCAAGGTTGTGTCTATAGGTTCAATGTGGGTATCTACCCAAGAATTTTCAACCTACATTAAAGCTTCAACATTATAGCGAGAAGGTTTAGCACTTTGTTTTGGTGTATTTAATCGACTTATGGCACGCAATGTATGTAGATACTATGTAGTAGAGTACATTTTGTACGTAGGTCGTTCATTGATGCAAAGATATTAACTCAAATAGACTTTAGATCAGACCATAAAAAAAAACTCCATAAATAACGATTTTAAAGCTCTTATCCGAGTCAATCAAAAAATCAGGTTTTTCATTATCCTAAAGAGCAATAATCTCAATCAAATCGGATTACAAGTTGCACTTACTTTACTCGTACTTTGTAACACAAAGCTATTTTCCCACGTCTTTAAATCCAATTGAAGTAGATTAGATTACAGTAAGGCAGGTAGATACTTTTTGTATCCTCTATCAAATCACCGTAAAATAAGGTCAATACAATGGAGCAATTTAATTTGCATACCAACGACGACGATAATGACGTTTTTAAAACTATTTCACACCATATCGGGATTGGATGTCATCAGCAGAATCACAAAATACGAAATACTACGCAGTATTTTGACGTAAAGTTAAAGTACGAACGACCACCAGCAAAACTAAATAAAACTAAAATAAAAAGTCTCGACAAGGAAAGCGCAATAAATCAATAACAAAGAAGGAAACCTTTTCTCTTGTAGTCATTTCCTATTCTTGTTCTATTGCAAAATGACATTATACGCTAGAATGTTGGTCGCCATTGTACTTTATTGTATTCTTTTAAAGCACCTAACACTGTGTGTAGTATGGAAAATGGAAAATCGATTTCGAATATACTGAACTCCCCCCATGTTGCTCTCGAACAGAGAATAGTGGAGAACTTACGTCACACTGTTTTAAGGACACCAAAAGGAGTAGATATTTTTTCACGAAAAGTATATTTTTTAAAAGAAAAATTACCTTTTCACTTGACGAATTGCAAATCTAAGATGACCCGAAGGTGGGATGTTTTAATCCAATATTTCCTTTTCAAAGGACTCCAGGAGAAATCCTACTTTTTTGCTTAACTTAATTTTATATTTGCTTGATTTTTTTTTCACCACACTTCCTTGGAAAATTCACATCGCAACCATATTGCCCGTATAACACTTATGAATTTGATTTTTCTTTCAGCCAGGCTTAAATAATCCTTTTCCGTTGAAGGATTATATCAATTATTGCACATGATTCACATCACACTAAACACAAATTGAGAAACTTGTCGATTTTGAACAAGCACCAAAAGCAAGAAGCACCAACTAGAAATTTGGAAAATTATGTAAAACACACAGAGATACTTTCTCCATAGAATGCAACTGACAGAACGATTGATGGCAAACTTTGTGGATTCTCCCCGAATCTCCAGAAGTATTTGAGAAAAATAATATATTGATGAGAAAAAAACTAAATTTATAAATAAACTTTTATTCAGTTTTATTTTTTTTTATGAATTTCTCCTCGAAACTAAGGAAAATCACTAACGGCCACTTATTAGATACTTTTTCGAATGGCCATGTTGCTTATGTTCATGTTGACCATTTTTCGTTAGGGTGTAAATGGAGAGCTAGTATGTGCAACATAAAAGTTAGAGGGGAAGTGTGGTGAATATTTGCGACTTGCGTGCAGTCTTCATCTTCACTCACGTTGCTAAATAGATAGATACGAGATACGACATACGAGTACGTTAAAGAAACGAACAAAACCACCGCACGTTAGACGAACAATTCTATAAAAAGTCAAACAGAAAATGAAAATAAATGAGTTATCACAACCACTGACAAAGAAGATGGAGGAACGCTAGTAGAATAAGATAAAAGCCCGAGATGTCGTGCGTTCCACTTAAACGCTGGAAGCACAGTGTCGAAGGCTTCGCATTCCCATCCGCTGCCGTTGACTTCTCATGTGTGTTCCATTAAGCGTGTGGTGTTTTATTTTGTTTTTGTTTTGTTTCGTGTGTCGATTGTGCTTGGTATTATGCACCCAACTTTTCGATCCGACAGTGACGTCCATCCTGGTCGTCGTTGTCGCTTGTAAGTTGGCTACACACTTTGACGCATAAATTACAAGATGCAACTTATCATTTTCGTTCTTTTTTTTTTTAATTTGTGATGTTAGAAGAGACGTGTACAAATCTTATCTGCCCATGCATTGGATTATGTGCATTTAATCTGACGCCAACATGTCGACAGATAGAAATATTTTTTGTATGTACTATGTACATAATTACATTTACTGGAGCATTGTCTGTTTGGTTGTTTTCGAATGTGATTGGGAGTTGGTATTTCAAATTCTAGAAGGTGAGTGAGTGAACGCCCACAATCATATGACGAAATAACGAAGAGTCACTCACTCGCACTCAAGTTTGTAGCTGATCAGGTTTCCTTGTTTGGATGTAATCTGCTTTGTTAGTGTTTTCTTTTGCAAATAAAAAACTGATCAAATGAATACAAAAATGTCACTACAAACACATTTTTTCAAATTTGATTTGCTCGTAAAAAATTAAATTACTCTAAACTTATTAAATTAGAATCATTTGAATATACGATCGCCAATCGATATTCAGTTATTTTTTAAATAATTTTCATGTCGAGGACTCTTTGGTTGAAGTGTTTCGCTGGCTTAAACAAAAATGAGTCATTGACCCCAGGGCCATAATCACGGATAATTGACGACCAGCTTGAAGCAATTTCTTTACATTTTATTTAACTGGATAGGAACTGACTATCTTGTGATATTATTTTCAAAATCCCCTTCTCTTGTCAACTATTTCAAATGGTTCCGTCTCAACAGATTTGCCTCCATACGACGGAAAACCATTTTTGGTTTATTTTAAGGCGAATATATAATTCCATTAGATTTATCAAACTGAATCCTTTAAGTCAAAAGTCTTTTTGAATTTTGAAATTCGGTATAAAAAAAGGACATTGACTTATCCACGACAAATAAACATTTCAATTAATTATTTTCAAAAAGGTAATCCTACAAAATTTGTCAAAAATAACCCAAATGATAAACGATTATTATTATTCAAGCCCCCACATTATCGCCACCACTGTACCAACTTCCCTGAAAGGAGTATTACTCGTATATAAAATCCACTACCACAAGGAGAAACTCAATTTTCTCAGCAAAAAATAAAGTAAAATTGTGCATTCAGAGCACGTTCCAACGATGTTAACAAACGACACAATATGGAATTTTATTATTCCCATTTTAGACTACATGCGTAGAAAGGGGCCTGCTGAATCGATTTAAGTATACTCCACAGGAGATTTGAGCCCGAGAGGGGTATCTTCATAGTATGAAAAGAAAAATTATGGAAAAAAAGGTTTAAACGTAATTACGAATCCTCCAACGCATCTTAAAGAGAATTTATATGCAGAGAACGTAACGAAATCCATTTTATTTTGTGCCGACTCCAGATGGATTCACCTCTACCACCCTCTACTTCATGACAGAGTCCTTCGGAAGCTTTGTTTTATTTTTTCTCTTTCGTTTAGTTCTAAAATAAATATTCTAAGCTTCCACCATTTTTTTTTCTGCAACTCTCATCTGTGTTGAGTATGCGCTCAAGAGATTTAAAAATTGGAAAATGTGGTAGCAGTGGTGAAAAGAGTAAAAGTCTCGAAAAAATTAGGGTATTTATGTAGTTACATTGGTGAAGTGGAAACTTTATTAAAAGAATAACAGGCGACTTGAGGGTGTGAGACATACTACTGATGTGGATGTCCCCAATTACTAACAACCTCTTCGCAGATTCTCCGCTTCTATTATTTCCGTCAATAATTCAGGGCTGACACTTACCACAGGAGTTCCCAGTTAAATACATACATACATACATACATTGTATGCTATCAGACTGGGGTGATGGATGGTGGCATGAACTCATTTTGGCAATTTTGTCAATGAAGTTTATGACCAGCCTTGGGCTATGGGCTTTTATTTTGAAAATAACTACTCACATCATACACGAAAATTATATTCGAAAAATGGTGGTCTGGGGACAAGATATACGGAAATTTAACGATTTGTTTACAATTTACCTCTCGTGAACCGAGTGTTTTATTTTAGCTTAATATTTTTCGTAATTAGAAACTCAACTTGTTTACTAAAAGCAATCACATGTAGTATTTGTAAATTCATACCACCTACTTCAGAAATAGTTAAATGAAAGCAGTTTAAAGGTGAATTCAGATTTGTACCACCATTTTTTTAATTAATTATATTAGTTTGGAACAATATGAGTAGGAATTTATTATTTTTATAAAAATAATACGACTTTTTTTTTTAAATTATGAGTTAAAGAACGGACATAGCAGCCATATCGTACGATCACCACTTTCAAGTTTTTGTTTTAAAAACTATTTAAACGAAAGCTTCTATATTTTAACAAAAATCATAAAGAAGTGGTCATATGTATACGTATTTAAAGGACAATATTAAAGTGCCTTTCCATAGAGTGCTGTCTATTTTTAGAATCAAATCAGTGTTGAAAAAATTATGAATATTAAGTTTTCTAAGTAAAGACAAAACACCAATGGGTTAGGTTTTTAAATATATTAGCTCTTATACTAATTAATGTGTATTCAATACAGTTTAAGAAAAATAAGACTCTTTTAAGGGCATCCAATAACAAAGTCTTGCAGATGTCAAGTTTTTTTAAAAAGCGATGATCCTTAACTAAATTAAAACGGCATATAATGAGAAAAACAAAATACATTCATGGTCCTCCAATTTTTACCGGTTATGAAGACTGTCGGTTAAAGGAAAGATTTTCGTATTAAATAAATTATAACTTGTGAGCTGCACTGTCTTAAAGACCAAATACAAAACAAAAGCCAAAGAATATTCGAAAAGGGATAAGAAGTATGTATTTTTGTTTTTCTTGAATGACGCATTTGAAATGACAAAATGTTCAAGAAGTTTGTTCAAGAATTTTTGAATGATAAGTTTATTTTATTCTTCAAATTTCTTGTTAATCATTTAAAATTATAATGTTCTGTGTTTCACACTCGTTACATGAAGAATTCAAAATAAAAAAAAAATAAATCAAATACAAATTTCCAATTTCTTAAAAAAAAAATAAACAAAAAAAAACAATTCCTCGAAAAATAAGCAAACTAAAAAGCTGAAAATCTTAATATAACCTTAACTCGCTAGTACTTATTTTTTACTTTTGCTTCTATAGGTAATATGTACATAGGGAATCCGGCTTCTCCCAACTAGACGAAGTTTTGCTCAAATATTTTAAAATAGGAGCTAATAAGATGCAAAACATATACAAAACAATTTCCATTAAACCAGATCTTCAAGGTGATTTTTTTCAAGTCATGTCAGGGTTTAAAATTAGAAATGCTTGACAACAATTTCTTTAATCTTTACCAAACATCAACATAAAAGTAATAAAACTACCTACGTTGTTTCTGGATAAGTGGCCTACTAAACCAACAGGACTCCGCAGGAACAGAGGGTTGGTTGGTAGTTATTTGTTTGCATGGACGACACACCCTTTTTGCAAATTTCCCTTCTTCCAGAAAATTACTAACAACAAAAAGAAGGGAAGAAAAAGGAAGGTTGTTCAATTTATTTATAGGAGCTTCACCATACCCATTGGATAGGAATGTTTAATGAAGTACGTATTTTATTGTGCCAATGACACAACCACAATCATCAAAACTACATAAGTTAAATTTGATCATCGAAATGATTCATAATTGACCTTTTTCTTTTAAACAAATGCAAAACAAAACAAACAGAAAAGAAATAAAAAAAACTATTCCACCAGCTTGAGAATTTAAACATCAATTTGGAAGCCCACGTAACCTGCTTCCCTCAGCCCCCGCGAGTCGGGAACCACTGATTAACAGTTCATATCCACCCAAAATCTTAAAAGGAAACACAAAATAATAATAATTCATCATCACCACCCCACCATCACCTCATCCACCGGCCGCCACCACCACAAAATCGTCGTTATCGTAACGTAAGACAAGTCGGTCTCTCGGGCGAACTCGTAACCATTTGGTGATTCGCAAAAGTTCCAACAAAATACAAAAATGGGATACGTAGGTATAAAAAATAAAAATAATTATGTAGGTACGTGTGCTTACCTTTTTTGCAACGACAAAGTTCCCTCATTTTTAACTCGCTTAATTCCAATTCCACAAAAAAGAAAATTATGTTCGGAAGCAATTAATATTATAATTTAATTTAATTGCCCTTCCACTGATTATGATTTACAAACAATCGAATTTTTAAACATTTTTTTTAGTTTTCTTGTGTAAAATATAACAATGGAGATAAAGAATGATCAGAAATAGAAATAGAAACACAGAACTCCAAGCTTTGCTTTGCGAAAAAATTAAATTTTCTTTTTTTTCTCGTTTTCGTTTTTCGTTTCCTTGGACAGACAAATTGGTTTTGTTTACAAAGCTGTTTCGCAAGTTTTTGTTTTTTGGACAGTAAAACTTTAGTTTTTTTTTATAGAAATACAAATATTTTAATTAAGTTTTAGGAAGTTAACGTTTTTGCGAATTTTTGTTTAGTTTTCGTGAAGTTCTTTGAGTATAGTGAGTTTTTTTTGTGGTTTATTTTGCAAATTAATTCTGTTTCTGTCGTTGTCACGGACACGGAAAAAGACTACATCGTTGATGGTGGTCGGAATAGAAATCGTGAAAAATGTGTATCGTTTATCGTAGGGAAAAAGTGATGATTGTGAATGAAGAACAGAAATGTGAAAGGGAATGTCAGAGAACGCGACAATTGTGAACCATTTTGCCAACTGGAAAAGGCATGGCCATTCTTATTGGAATAGTATAACAGTTTGGAAGCAAAGTTTTAACAATTTTGTCGTGATAGGGCGGTGTTAATTTTGATGAAAGAAAAAACAAGTTGGTGTGTTTTGGTCGGAGCTTAGTGCGGTATTACACGGCGCATGTATTTAATGCGCAGTTCTCGGTTATTTCGTTTTGGAGTGTCTTTCGGTGATGCGCTCGTTATTACACGAAGACTTTTCTGAGTTTGCAGCTTTACTCATTTTTTGACAGATATCTTTCATTTCACATTCGTTGTTTCGGTGATCGGTTTAGTAATTAAGAAAAACAATAATAAAAATCCAAAAATAGGACCAGAGAATGATTTGAACAATTTAGATTTACTTAAATAAATTATATAATAAACTCGTATGTTAAGGCTTCATTCCATTTTATTTTATTTTCATTAGCCAAAGCCTCATTATGGATGTTTCCTTAATAACGAACGAAACGAAATAAAGCAAATTCGAAAAACAACGGAGAGGGAGAAAGAGAAACGTCAAAAACATGCAAGGATTATTCCGTCCGTGCATGTCAAGAAAGATTTATTTCCGTTTCATTCTTTCTTTATTTCTTTCTCTTTCGCACTTCATTCAT
This sequence comes from Scaeva pyrastri, assembly GCA_905146935.1. Taxonomy (NCBI): domain Eukaryota; kingdom Metazoa; phylum Arthropoda; class Insecta; order Diptera; family Syrphidae; genus Scaeva; species Scaeva pyrastri. The sequence continues at coordinate 123,278,036 of LR989927.1, read as the reverse complement.
GCGAGACTTAACATGCGCTGTGTAATACCGCACTTACATGAACACCTTTTGACCCGACTAATTTTTTCGATTGCAAAATCCGATGAAAAAAGGTCCTGATGGATCCAGATCCAGAGTGATTCTTAAATACGTTTTATCGATATCCTTTGTAACGGCCTTTTCGAATTCTGAAATCAGTGTATTTATCTCGCTCCCACTGATGAATAAAATAAAAATGTCTGTCACTACATTTTAGCCATCAAATAGGAGTGAAACTAGATAGGAGACGTCGAAATAAGTCTTGTCTGGGTTCACTCCCTCTCTTTGCCACATGATTTACTGTAATTGCCTCTTGCGAGCAATTGTCAAATTCTTTAAGAGAAATTCTTGTCGTAAAAAATACTTTCTCAAAAATTATCTGTTCGGACTGTAAGTTGAGAGTTGTAAGTCACTAGGCCCTGGTTCTCTAGGAGCTGTATCGCCACCTAATTTATTTTATTTTTTAATTTAGTTGAATTTTACGGTGACATCCTTGTTAAAGCAAGTGAACAACATTCCTTTTACTTCATTGGATTTAAACAAAGCCCACAGCTCTTTCAAAATATTCCTTCTTTTTCTTATTAGGCTCCTGATTTAGACGGATATTTGCTTTAATACTCCCAAGCACGTTAATCAGCGAGGCAAAGTGATCAATATCAAACATCGCATCGGTTTTTTTTTTTCAAATTACATAATTTATTGCCTCTTTTTTTCTTACCGAATGCTACGCATAAAATTGTTAGTAATTCATGTTCAATTAATTCTTTATTTCATTTAATTTAAGCTATGAATCAGTTTCATCAGTGATTAAAAGGTTTATATAATTAATAAAATTCAAATTTAAACCTCTGTTAAACCTCAGTTACTCTACTTCAAATCAGGAATAAAAACGACTTAATCATGGATCAAATTCATCAAATAAATCAAATCTATAAATCACTGCTTTGTGTAAGCGTAGCCATTGAACAAACCAAAGAAACTGTTATACACACCTGTTGCCCATAATCAACAAACAGCAAATATTTGACAATTAATTCAGAAAAAATAAATAAACGGTACGTGGTAGGTAGGCTGCTGCTGGTAGGACGGAAGCCATATAAAAAAAAATCTAGTTATGATTTTTAGACGGTGGCGGTGGTGACTAAATTATTAATAAGTTATGAAAACAATAATTTTGTTCACAATATGCATCCAGGGCTTGCTTGCCCTCGAGTCGGAATCAGAAGGTCAGTGCTCTGCAATAAAAGCGGAATGCTCTTCTGAATCACCCAAATCATCTTATCTAAAGAGTAAGTACCCACAAAAGAATGTTTTTAAATTGTATGTACAATTGTTTTCTTTGCAGACACAAATGCCATTCTCGGTCAGATTAAAGCAGCGAACAAAACCTATTCGCCATGCCCAAAGGAAAAGGACGATGGGTGCTCCTGTCACACGAGTGTTATCGAAAGGGATCTCGCGCCCTTTCGTTCTACAGGCATAACCAAGGAAGCCATTGGAACTGTGTTGTCATATGGAACCAAGTATCAAATTGTTGATCACACGCTTTACCGCCAGAAGGCTTGTATGTTTCCATCAAGATGTTCGGGAATAGAGCATTTTATAAAACCGCTCCTGAAAGACTTGCCGAACATGGAAATGGTAGTTAACTGCCGAGATTGGCCTCAAATACGGCGTGATCATGGCCCGAAGGGACCCGTATTGTCTTTCTCAAAAACCGATGATTACTTGGACATCATGTACCCAGCCTGGTCGTTCTGGGAAGGTGGTCCGGCGATTGCTCTACATCCCACCGGCATTGGCCGTTGGGACAAACATCGTAATTCAATTTCCATGGCTGCGAAAAAATGGCCTTGGGAGGAGAAAATTGGAAAAGGATTCTTCCGCGGCTCCCGGACATCCGACGAACGAGATTCATTAGTTCTTCTATCGCGAAAGAATCCCGACCTCGTAGACGCTCAATACACCAAAAACCAAGCCTGGAAGTCGCCTAAGGACACCCTGAACGCCGAACCGGCTTCAGAGGTGACCTTCGAAGATCATTGCCAATATAAGTATTTATTTAATTTCCGTGGCGTGGCAGCCAGTTTCAGACTCAAGCATCTGTTTCTTTGCAAATCGTTGGTGTTTCATGTCGGCAGCGAGTGGAATGAATTCTTTTATTTTGCAATGAAACCCTGGGTACATTATATTCCCATTAAGTCTTATCCCACCGAACAGGAACTCGAGAGTATTTTGTTGTTCTTTAAAGAGCACGATGACTTAGCCAAGGATATTGCACAAAGAGGATACAAATTTATTTGGAAACATCTCAAACTATCTGACGTGCAATGCTATTGGCGACAATTGTTGACCGAATATGGCAAACTGATGCGTTATGATGTCGAAGTGGACAGGAATCTCAAGAAAATTATTTAAATTTAGAGCAAATTTTAGACTTCGCCTGTAGACATTCTTTAGAAATTTTAAGCGCCTTGTAGTATACAATTATACAATTTAACTAAGACTTTTTACATGTTAAAATATAAAAACTTGATACATTCCAAAACAACAAACTGTGTAATTTATGACTTTACAAATTGCAACTTTTGTTCTCTGGTTATTTGAGGTCTAAATACCCTGGATTCTAGATTGGTAAGCAAAATACTAATTTAGATCATCGTGAATAAGTTTGAAATATTATAGACAAGATCTTTTCTAATTTTACAGTTTTTTTTTAATTTTTGGATAGTTATTAGAAATAAATCGAATTTAAGTGCTTAAAGGGGCTATCTCTAATTCTCAATTAATAAAAATTCTGAATCTGAAGGATATATGATGATTTGCGTACCAATTGCTTGTGATTTTCATTTCAAGCTCTTTAAATTATCTAATAACTTCGTAATCATTACAGTAATACACAAAGGATATCCACGCCGCAAATCCTGGATAAACCTTTATCCCCGCAGAAACAAATTGTATGGATTTTTGTCTTTATGATAGACAAATTAACCTACTTAACTGATGTGAAATGATAAAACTGATGAAAGAAATTAAAAACGTTTAGAGTTCGTGTAAATCGAAATTTATCTGACTACATGAACAAAATTCTTCAAAGTTAAGGCACACCCTTAAGTTGAACGAGAATAGTTTAGATATTATTTGTCAGATCTACATTGAACGTGCCCAAATGTCACAAACAAAAACATCCAAGCCAAAAATCTACACTTTTATAATTGACATTTGCCATCGCCTGCAATTGCATTTTTCGTATTTCTGATTTGTTTTGTTTTGTTGCTTAAAAAACTATTGATTACAATAAGAAACTAATTTCCATTTCCAAAATGGTTAAAGTAAAAAGCATTGGTTTTTCTGTTGAAAAAATCGTGGACAAACGTATATCGAGTGATGGTAAAATTGAATATTTCATAAAATGGCGGGGATATCCGAAGTAAGTTTTCCTCTTTAAAATTTTAAACTAGTCAACCAATATTCTAATAATTTCAACGAAATAAAAAGCTCTGATAATACCTGGGAACCCGAAGAGCACTGCCATTGTCCGCAATTGATTCAGAAATTCGAAGAATCTCGTGCCAAAGCAAAGAAGCGTGGCGATAAGAAGCCCAAAATTGAAGAGGTAACCAAACCAAGGGGTTACGACCGGGGATTGGTTCTCGAGGAAATAATGGGTGCGACAGATGTTACTGGTGACGTTTCCTATCTAATCAAATGGTCGGATTGTAATGAATATGATCTAGTACCTGGAGTTGAGGTCCGCGAACGTGATCCGAAAGCAGTCTTGGAGTTCTACGAGAAGCGCTCGCCTTTCCAACGTTGGATCGAAAATCGATCCAAGGGAATACCAGAGGAGTTTAAATCAAATGCTCTCTACAGCAACAGTAATGCAGATAGCAACGTAGAGGATACCCCAGCCATCGATGGTACAGAAATTCCATCCATTGAATTGGACGCCCAGACATTATGAGAAGCAATATGTACATCAATAAATTTTTAAAATTATTTATTTTCCTTATTTCTATCTAAATGCATCGCAGTCTAGGTTCACTTTGCCTAATTCTCCATTTCGAAATCCTCGAATGAAATACTGGGCAGCCATTATTACATCGGGCATCACAGTGATACTTCCATCATAGGTCTTCAGTTTCTTGGTCTTCCCCAGCTTATTTGCGCCGGCAACAAGAACCTCTACTATGGAATCAGTGGGAGCTTCTAGACCCATGTATTCAACATAATCAAATCGAGTTTGCGAGTTCATCCAGAACAACAAGTAGTCAGCGATTAGGTCCTCGCCCACCAGATGATCTGGCAAGCATCCACTGAGAGCCAATTTCATTCCCATTTCGTCGTCTCTTATCTTTGGTTCGAGAATTCCCGGAGTGTCTATCATATAGATGAGCGGATCCTCGGAAATCTTTATTTTATGCATTACACTCCGAGTTATTCCAGCAATCGCACCAACAGTGGTGGCTTTTTTCTTGTTTAGATGACGATTTCGCATGACATTCAAGAGAGATGACTTCCCTACATTCGGAACACCTATTACCATCACACAAAAGTCTTTTTCGTCACTCCGATTGTACCTATTCGAGTTTATTATAAGATCACTTGCCAATGGCATGACTTTCCGTATTCCAGGACATTGTTGATCTTTACAATTTGTGAATATAATATGGTCAATACCTTCGGTTTCTTTGATTCTCTCGCTGATACGCGCGTGCATTCTTTTGTCACTCAGGTCTTTTTTGTTCAGAACCAAGATGTGGGGCTTGATACCACCGATTGTGTTTTTGAATTCAGGATTACGTCCAGAAAGTGGTATTCGAGCATCGTGGACCTCGATGAGACAGTCGACAGACTTTAGTTTCTGTTGCATTTGGCGGAGACCTTTACCCATATGGCCGGGGAACCATCGGATAGCTTGTTTGGTTACTAATTTGTAGGAATTGCGAAATGACATCGTTTGAATCGAAAGGAATTTGTTTTTTAAAACCTTTTCACAAATTTCACTCGGGATATCAGCGGCTTTTGTTATGTGAATTGGAATTGTCAAGTATGATACACTCTAAGTGAGGTGCTGAATGCTTATAATATTGGAAGCATTCAGGAGATATGTATTGTTCAACCATAGAAATTTTAAAATTATGCTTTGTATTTATTACTATTGATGATGACAAATAAGTCTTGGCGACTGAAAGATTAATAATCACTCTTTTTCCTTTTCTTAATTGTGAAATGTAGCAGACCAAACGTGAAAATAAATCTGACTGTGCCGGTGAAAACACTTTGAGATTTATTCTAAATCTCATCGCTTAATCTCGGGTTTATGGCCGGTGAAAACGTAGTATTATTATATTATTATTATTAACTTCGAAGTAAAATTCAAATGAAATACGTATACAGTAAACAACTCTTCAATTGCGTAGTTGTGGGAAATAAATTATTTGTGATATAAATCCTAAGTGTTTAATGTTTTTTTCTACTTATTTTGATTTTATCTTTCGCAGTCATTTAAATTTTTTCTCACTCTTTTGAAATGTCGTCAGAATCGAATTTTATAGGTGTATCAGGTCCTTTGAATTTTGCTAAATAAGTTCCGAAATAAAATGCACCTTTCATTGAAAAACACTCTGAATGCATTCATCATGAAATCATCCCATCGTTCATAAACTAAAATTCATCACCAACCAAAACACAACCAACTTCGCCTTAATGACTCGTAAATTTTTGTTGGAGTGTGACATTCGCCAAAAAAATCTTTAATTTCGTGTGAAAAATCTAAAGATATATCTTTGAAAATATGGTAAATTAAATAAAAAAATATATTAAATTGATTTCTTCATATACCTTACTTAATATTTTTGATAAATTCTATCAAATTCGGTTTTCCAATGTCGTATATTTTGATTACCTTTATTCTCTTGGTCGAATTCGGTCGAATTCTGCCGACATTGTTGGGGGAAAAATGAATTAAAAATCTGAACTAATTTCTCTTTTAAGGGTCAAAACCAATCTGGCCAAAGTGGCAGTGGCGATAAAAAAGACGATAAAGACAAGAAGAAGAAATATGAACCACCAATTCCAACTCGCGTCGGCAAAAAGAAGCGCCGCGCAAAGGGGCCCGATGCAGCCATGAAACTTCCTCAGGTCACACCGCACACACGGTGTCGCTTGAAGCTGCTTAAATTGGAAAGAATCAAGGATTATCTTATGATGGAGGAAGAGTTCATCCGCAATCAGGAGCGACTGAAGCCACAGGATGAGAAGAACGAAGAAGAGCGCTCCAAGGTCGACGACCTGAGGGGAACACCCATGTCTGTGGGTAATTTGGAGGAGATTATCGATGATAATCATGCAATTGTTTCGACTTCCGTTGGAAGCGAGCACTATGTTAGCATTTTGTCATTTGTCGATAAGGATCAGCTGGAGCCCGGTTGCTCAGTACTGCTCAATCACAAGGTTCACGCTGTTGTGGGCGTTTTGGGTGATGATACGGATCCCATGGTCACTGTGATGAAGTTAGAGAAGGCTCCACAAGAGACCTACGCCGATATCGGTGGTTTAGACACTCAGATCCAAGAGATCAAGGAATCTGTAGAGTTACCACTTACCCACCCTGAGTACTATGAGGAAATGGGCATCAAGCCGCCAAAGGGTGTGATTCTCTATGGTGCCCCTGGTACTGGCAAGACTTTGCTAGCCAAGGCTGTAGCCAACCAGACGTCTGCGACTTTCCTGCGTGTTGTGGGAAGTGAGCTGATTCAGAAATATCTTGGTGATGGTCCCAAGCTCGTGAGGGAACTTTTCCGCGTGGCAGAGGAACACGCACCTTCGATTGTTTTCATCGATGAAATCGATGCCGTGGGCACAAAGCGTTACGACTCTAACTCTGGAGGCGAACGTGAAATCCAGAGAACAATGTTAGAACTGTTGAATCAGCTCGATGGTTTCGATTCAAGGGGTGATGTTAAGGTGAGGGTGTAGAGAATTGTAAATTTTGGGCAATCTTATATTTGTTTTCTTGTAGGTTATCATGGCAACTAACCGAATCGAGACCCTAGACCCCGCTCTCATCCGACCCGGTCGTATCGACCGAAAGATCGAGTTCCCCTTGCCAGATGAGAAAACAAAACGTCGCATTTTTACTATCCACACTTCACGAATGACCCTCGCCGAAGATGTTAATCTCAATGAGCTAATTATGGCTAAGGATGATCTCTCCGGAGCCGACATCAAGGCGATCTGTACCGAGGCTGGATTGATGGCCCTCCGCGAACGTCGTATGAAAGTAACAAATGAAGACTTCAAAAAGTCCAAGGAAAGTGTACTCTATAGGAAGAAGGAAGGAACGCCCGAGGGATTGTACCTTTAAATTATTTAACCAACTATCGTTCCCATTAACTTTTTTTTTTTATTAATATTTTCTATTAAATGTGTATTAACTTTATCGAGAGAATAAACTAGTAGCAATAGGCAAGTCCTTGGCGAACAGAGTTGTCTTTTCGTTCACGTAGTCTGATTGCTTTTGAGCGAGACTAGGAACTTCGTCACTTCCGATCATGAAGTGCGACTTATCTGTTGTATCTGGAACTTGCAGTTGTTCATAGATACTGGCTTCTAATTTCAGGGGCTCGGTAGTGGAAGAACTTTTACTTAAGACGTCATAAAAGGCTTTGTATTTGGCCAACTCGAAGCCGGTAGCAAATCCGTTTTCGTAGCCGGTATCAAAACCCTTTTGGAAAACACTTTCACGGCCATCTGTTATACCATCAGAATAACCAACCTAAGGAATAAAAATGTTTTATTATAACACTTTAGTTTGTTTTGACAATTTAGTTGTTGTTGGAATACGAGTGAAGTGCATCGTGCTGTGCTGCTTACAATTTTGGGGAACATAACCAGAAATTACCTTTGATACAGTGTTGTGGATTCGGTTGTAGTTGTTTTCTGTGATATCACTGAATTCGGAATCTTTTTCATCAGTAAGTGGCATTCTAGAGCTGTAAGTTACATATGTAACTTCAAGTGTTTTTGAAGAATTAAAGTAAAGTGAAATAGTTTTACTTTTGTACAAAAAGAGGACACAAATTTTGACAGAACTGAAAGTAGCTCAGTTTAAAATAAAGTTCAATCTACATCGGTTGTGCTTTTACTTTAAGTCCGTGTGTCTACTTGAAAACTTAATTTTTAACAAACCATAATTTGTTTTAAAATTATACTAACCACACAAATTTAGAAACTACATTCTTTTTAAAGCTTCAATCAGTCTTAAAATGTCTGCGGACGAAGTAAGCCATCAGATATTAGCCATCATACAAGGTTTTCCGGCTGGAGCTACGAACGATGATCTAAGAAAGAGTATTCCCGATGTTACACCTGCACTACAAGTTGAAGGGCTCAATAAGCTTTTGCAGCAGGGTGTTATTGAGATTCTAAAGAAGGGAGAGAAACTCATATATCGAACAAAGGATCCAAAAAAGAGTACCCTTCCCAAAGAAGCCGATACAGAAGAAAAAGTTGTTTATGGTATAATTGAAGAAGGAGGCAACAAAGGAATATGGATTCGAGATATACGAATGATCTCAAATTTGAATATGACGCAGTTGAATAAAATACTAAAGAATCTAGAAACAAAAAAACTTATCAAAGCCGTTAAATCTGTTAATGTAAGTATGTATTAACAAAAAAGAATATTAAAATGCGTATTTTATAAAATTTTCAGGCGAGTAAAAAGAAAGTATACATGCTGTACAATTTAGAACCCGATCGGTCCATAACAGGTGGGGCATGGTATCAGGATCAGGATTTTGAAGCGGAGTTCGTTGATGTGTTGAATCAACAGTGTCTACGTTTCTTGCAAATGAAGCGAGAAACAGCAGAGAATAAACGTGACGGTCCATTGGCATTGAAACAAATGTCTTGTTGCTCAGTCAAAGAGGTACATAAATTTATATCCGATTTGGGAATCAGTAAAGTTAGTTTGGACGAAGATGATTTGGAGACTATTCTGAAGACAGTTGTCTACGATGGGAATGCAGAGCGGATTTTAATGTCTAATAATTCCTATGTTTATCGAGCCATTAACTCTCCACTTGCTCCACCTGGTCTTGTACAAATGCCTTGTGGTATTTGTCCGGTAATTAAGAATTGTTCAAACTGTGGAGATGTTACACCAAATCTATGTCAGTACATGACTGAATGGTTAGATTAATAAAGACTAATAAAAAGAAACTAGATACTAGTTCAACATTTTTTTTTGTGTTTTTCAATTGTTTAATCATTTCTGATATAAAAAAAGGCAAGGGAAAAAGTGAGACTTTATTTTTTATCGTGTGCTCGTAGTAGCTTGATGATGAGGGTATCTTAATTATGTTTTTTTATTTTTAATAAAATAATTTAAAAATATTGTTTTATTTCTGTTTCAAAGTAATGATACAATTTTTTTTTTTTCAAAGCACTAGGCCATAGTTCTCTACGAGCTGTAGCTCCACCTAATTTATTTATTATTTTTATGTCGAATTTTGGGTCTAATAAATTTTATGTCCAGTATAGACGCGCCCTAAAATTGCTCAATTTAGATAATTCACAAACCACTGCATTCGTATCTTACGTGGCCTGTCACTTGCATTTTTTTAACAGCTGTCACTCGAAAGTAGAGAATACCGATTTGTCGATTGTTTTCTGTGGAAATGTAAAAAAAAAGTTTAATTAGCAAAAGAAACACAAAGAAACTTTTATAATTCCGTGCATTTAGTAAATTTAAATCCTCAGCAATATTAAGTTTGTTTGTAATTAATTTTTTTGATAAATTCAAAAATGGGTCTGTGCAAATGTCCAAAACGTAGAGTAACAAATCAATTCTGTTTCGAACATCGCGTCAATGTTTGTGAACACTGTATGGTCACTAGTCATCCAAAGGTATGTAATTCACCTAATTTAATTTATGTTTGTCTTCATGATTCCTTCATTTTATTTTGCTTAGTGTATAGTCCAATCATACATCCAATGGCTTAAGGACAGCGATTACGTATCCAATTGCACTTTATGCGGTCTGACTTTGGAGAATGGAGATTGCATTCGATTGATTTGCTACCGTAAGTCTTACTTTGCTAACTGGGTTATTCCAAAAATATTTAACCCGGTTTTTGGTTTGCTTTTAGATGTCTTTCACTGGGAATGCTTGAATGCTCGACAAGCTGCACTTCCACCTACAACAGCTCCGGGCGGTCACACATGTCCGTCATGCTCGAATCCGATCTTTCCCCCAAATAACTTAATTTCTCCTGTTGCTGATATGTTAAAAAATCTCTTAGGACAAGTTAATTGGGGTCGCAATGAACTTGGACTACCAATGGTAATAAAAGATGCATTTGAAATTTATTGGATTCGATAAGACGTTCTGTTTTAGCTTTTAGACGAATCCTCGAACAAATCTAGCACACAACCGATGTCCATGAGTACTATGACTAAAATTCATCACAGCAACGTTGAACGGAGCAAGCCTAATGGAGTATATTATAATAATGGTAACAGTACACTGGATAGTCCACATTCCGTATTGCTTATGGATGCATTCAATCCGCCGTCGAACGATTCGCAAGGTAAAACTAATGCAACCATAATTTTCTTTCGTACTTATATTATAGTTTTGTTCAATCCGAGTGTAGTCTTCTTTATTTAATAATATATAAAAATATAAGGTTCTTTTGGCTGTTTGAAGGAATTTTTTAGTCTGTCACTATAAAAGGCGACTATTTGTCAAAGTCGCTGATAAATTTTAACTAGAGAGATATCTTATGGTAAGAGGTCTTCCTTATGACCGGCAGTGCGGTTTCTGTTTCCTTATTTTTAAAATTATCTGATTATTTTAATGTCCGAAATTGCTTCGCTATAGAATACGCTCGATAAAGGAACGTATTCTAACGGAAGCAATATAATGTTTTGGACATTTATCCCACTGTTCCAGGTCGGTCATTATATTATTGTTGTTTTCATAAACAACAACTGTCTAGTTAAATATCCAATTGAATTCCTTCCCTCATAGAATTCAAAAGAAATGCTTGGTTTTCTAAGAATGCTCATCAATTTAACCGTTCAGCCTAATTCTGATTGCTCTATTAAGTTAGATATGTTTTGTTTATCCGGACTACATGAATGCTTCTCCTGGCTCAATATTTCGTTATTATATTATTATACAAGATGTGATATAAATAATTTTAAAGTTGTTCTTAATTTTCTCAAACAACATTATATTGCATTCTAATCAATTACAATCATTCCAACAAGTTACATTTATCAGAATCTGTAAAATATTTTAGAAAACACGAAACATTTACCCATTACTTTCTTAACCAACAGCCAACAGCAGACGTCCCATGCTTCCGAGACAATCGCCGATTGGTGGAACTGATCGAGACGACAATAAATATAAGCGGCGAACACCTGCTGAAGTTTTTTCGCGTTGGTCGCGGCGTTTTTATGCACCATCATCACGACCGCCATGGCGACGAACTTGGTTCTTAGTGCTTAGCGGAATCCTAGCATTCATAATTGTCGTCTACATGATGGCATTCTTTGGTCGTGGGCTATCAGCCGATTCTGTTGATGATTCCTGGAACAACAATCCTAATCCAAATGTACATTACGATTAAAAAGAAACAATAAATTCGCATCGATAACTTTTGATTTGAAACTAATTAAAAGGGCAATTTAATTAAAATGTGTTTTAAAAATAATACCTGTGATTTCACAACATAAAAAAAAAAATGTGAGGAAATCAGAAACGACATCAATGCATAATGTGTTTTATATGTTCTCTTCATGTGTTAACACATTTATTTATTTTTTGTTCAGTGTATTTTCTTAAATATTAGGATTAATTATTATATTATATTGTTTTTATATATAAAAAATATCTAGTGGATTATCAGCAAGATTACATTATAAAAAATATAAACAAAATAAAAATTTTAAAATTATAAAAACAAAATTTCAATTAGAGAACTTTTTTCTGTCCCTTATACGAAGGCATTGAGCAGAATCTTTCAGTAAGCCAGTCAACAATCGGAGTTGGACAGATGCTAAACAGAAATCTGTATATCTTATATCTAAAAAAAGAATAAAAATATGTCACTTAAAAGGCTTGGATTAAACTGTTTTTTTTACCTTATGGGTTCATGAATATACATCGATCGTGGATATGTATTTGCGAGAGCATCTTTGAATTTATCCAGTAACAAATTGTCGTTCATCGCATTTGGTGGCTTGAATCCTGATATTATTTTAAGATATTCATGGTATTCGTTAAAATAATCGCCATAGAATTCCAACTGTTCGGAATTTAGTTCTTTTTTCATTTCAAGTGCATGGTTTTGCTGGCGTGCAGAAATATTGCTAACGGCTACAAAGGATCCAGGTATAAAGTTCACAACATCTACGCCATACTTTTTCAATTCGATTCTAAGTGAGTCATTCCAAAATCGAAGAGCTGCTTTTGATGCGGCGTACGGGGCTAAACCTGGAAGGCTCTGCAAATCAAATAGGCAAAATTATTTTATCATACATAAGGCAACTTAATTTAAATGAATTTTCAGTATTTTATTTGAAAGATCATCATGCCTCTGAACATGGTAATGCTTGGCATTCAAAAATCCAATCAAACGAATTTGAAACTTTAGAGGATGCGAAACGACTTGTTTAAATTATTTCTGTTTTTTCTAGGGGTACATAGAAACATCACATGAATTTTAAACACAATCGAAGTAGGGATTTCCATATCCAAGTTCTTCGCACTTTAATTTTATTCTGTTGTCTAACGTTTTTTCATTTATTCTTATCTCCATTGATTCAGCTATCACTCAGGTAGAATTTGGAAAACAAAAAAACGCTCAATCTTACCTGAAGACCACAATGACTTGTAATGTTTATGATCCTTCCCTGATGTTGGCGTATTAGTGGTAGCAATTCTTTAGTCATGCGCATCGTTCCCAAAACATTAACATTAATTTGAGATTCAAATAGATTGTTTGTTTGCCATTCGAATTCACCAAAACACATAACACCGGCATTATTAACCAAGGCTGTGAAATTATAATCGTTTTCATTTTCAACTATTTCACGAATCAATTTATGTGCCTTAATTATCGTATCCTGTCTCAAAAGATCCAATTCAACTGTTATCATTCGTTTGGAATCCGATACATTCTGCAGTAGTTTAGCACCCTCGGAATGGCAATTATGGCAACCAGAAACCACAGTCATATTAAGTGAATGACAAAAAAGGGCTAAGGTAAAGCTGGAATGCACCAAGAGAAAACATTTATTTAAATAATAATAATGATATAAAAAACATGATATAATTACCCTAAACCAGAATCACAGCCGGTTATAAAGACCACATTTTTGGGTGAAAAAGTTTTCAATTTCCTGCCGTAACCAATCATTGAAAACAATTGTCGAATCATCATTATTCCGGTAGATTTTTTTATTTTGTAGGTATATTTATTAAATGAATGAACACAAAAGTGGATTGCTTCTTATTTGTCATATAATTATTATTGGAAAAATTTTCGGGCAACCTTGCAAGAACACGATCCCATCGAGCCGGTGTTAATAAAAATACTGAATTCTGGTTCTGAAAGAATGTGTGGAAGAAACAGAAAGTGACGATAGTGAACCAAGAGATCTTTTCGTGGATTTGTAGGTATAGGACTGATTGTAATGCAAGAGAGAATACATATTTGGGTATTATCTGTGCGCTGTGTACAAGCTGAAATACAGAGTTTGCTTATACATTTTGATAAGTGCTAACACATGTACACTGAACTGAAGATTTTCAAGTAGATACGTTTAGGATTTTCTCACCAGGTTCAAAAAATGGTTTTAAATAATTTAAATATATTTCTTTAAGTTGAAGTTCAAATTAAAGGTTCTGCAAACGTCGTAGATGTGTACTCATTATATTGTCTGAAATATTTGTAGGGTTTTTAGAATGTACATAATTATGTGTATTGTAAGAAATTATTAAAATAGAATTGAAGAGCTACCCAAATATCGAATCTATGTAGGACAAGAACACGAAGGAATGATGGTTGTATATTGGCTTAAGTATGTAAATTATAGAAGCCAAGGTTAATATTACTTTAAGATTGATAAATGCAAAGTCCAACAGTTTTGGAATTACCTAACTAGTTCAATTTTTTAATGGTTATTGAAATTTAAAATCACATTTTGAGCTGTTATAAAGTGAATTAGTAAAAGAATAATAACTATTAAAAGAATTACAAGAACATAATTCTTTAATTGAGTAAATAAATAAATAGGTAGAACTAATATTAACAGTTTTTAATAGGAACATAGTTTTAGAAACAGACCAATGTGACCCCCATCCCGGTAAAGGCCAAGGACTTAATAACTATATACTTAAGCACCCTGACCCGTAAACGTAATGTATCTGTTACGAAAACCGATAATAACTTATTTTCGATATAACTTATATTATTTTATATGTGATTCGTTTGATTTTGTCCATGTGACAATAAAATAAAAATGGACACATAAACTGAATTCAGATTTTTTTTTGTGAAATGTTAAGTTGAAGTTGGTTGTATGAATTTTTGAAAAAATTGCACAAAAACGGCAGGCAGTGGTTAAGAATTGTTATACATACTTTTATTCCCTATCAAATTCCCCAACCTATTAAAGAAAAACCCGAGATTCACCTTTTTTAATATTCAATAAATAATTGTTAGGGTAATATCTGAATAACATAATGTAATAGTTATTTGTTAATTTTGTGTATCGTGTTTTCGAACGTCTTAAAGTCTTCAATAATTGCAATTGAATAAAATGTGAAACATGATAACAATCTTTTTAGAGTAAAATAAATCGGTAATTGTAAAATTTCAAGTTCAAGTTTCAAATACAATTTGTTCTTTTACAACTGATGACGGTTTAAGGCCATATGACGTGCGTCGTCATATTATGTAGATCAACTCTGGGAACATTTGATATGAACTTATTTGGATTTAGCCTGATTTCAGCGCTATTGTTTAAACTTAGGGTCACGCTTTCTTCATTTTAAATAAGAAACGTTGAAATATGGAACTAAACCATTCGAAAATAAAGGAACTCAATGAATTTCAAGCATGGGTTTTTTTTATACTTATTTGGTTTAACGATTGATAAAATACTTACGATCTTAAGAAACTCCAATTCAATTTTCATCCACAATCTTATCTAAATAAAACAACGCAATTATTTTGTCTTAAGATGGTATATATTGCAATTGTTTTTTTTTTTTATTTGTTTTTGTTTTAAGATTATCAATACAATAATTTGCAATATGGTTGCTGTTTTGCTCTGCTATTGTTCTTTCATTTGAATTTGGTAAAGAGTAGCATTTTTAATGTATATTGCTTTTTGATTAACTCAAGTTTTTGATTTACAACATTATTTTCCTTTTTTTGATCGAATAGAAAAACTATTAACTGTTTTTTTGTCTGTTTTGTTATCTGATTTTGTTAAAAGATTAAGTTTTACAATTGTTTTATTTTAAAATATAGTTTGCTTTTGTCCAAAAATATAATATTTATGTACTTTAAGTTTTATACTTTTATTTTTCTTGTGTTCATCGAATGAATCTTATGATAGTACATTATACATGCAAATTAGTTTTTATTCTACAGTTTCAATTTATTTTTGGTTTACTTCAAGTTTTTTTTTTAAATATACAAAATGTAGTTATTTTCTACGTAACCTTTTTTTGTTTTTATTTAAAAGTCATAGAAACAGTAATATAATAGCTATTGAAAAAAGTAATACACATTTAATTAATTATTGCTTTTGCACAAAAACACAAGGCGACAAAGGTTTTCTTACTGCATATTTAATTTATAAATATAATTTTTTGTTTTTATATCTTAAAGATGTGATTTTGTGTAATATTTGTTTTTTTTTTTTCACTTCTAAAATTGTTTTTTAAACGATCGACAAAAAGGCTTTTTTTATTTTTATTTTTAAATAATTATAAATTTAATGATTGATTTAGCTTAAAATTAATAAAAACAAAAGAATGAAAATATTTTCACTTCCTTTTGCTAAAACTAGAAATTGAGAGTTAACATTTAAGTTTCAACTGTTGTTTTCTCTTTTCTCTAAAACCTTTTTTTTTTTCTTTATAAAAGAATTGAATGAAAACAAAATCATCAAACTCGTTTTCCTTGTTTTTCTTTTCTATTTTAGCTAGAATTTGCGCTAAGGAAATATTCATTAATTATTATATGTTTTTTTTATTATTATTTTTAGTTTATTATCGACTTTTATTTTTATTTAGGTTTATTTTATTTTTAAATATCACAACGCCTTCTCTTTTGTTGGTTTAACTTTTTAAACGTTTTAAATCTTCTAAAAAAATTAAATTACAATGCTCTTTTTTTTTAATATATTTTCTTTTTCGCTAGATATAAATAAAACAAACATAATAATAATATTTAAAAAAAATAATACAAAAGAATTTTAGGACAGTAAAAATAAATCATTTGCCTTAAAATAAGTTCTTCTTATAAGAAAAAGAAAAGGTTATTTTCCAACCCACTTTTCTTTCGACATCTTTTCACAAAATATGGTTTTCTAAATAACAATTTTCCTTTCAGCATAATTTTTTTACAAATAATATTCGTTTAACTATTATAAACTGACCAGCTTGGATGGTTCGCTGGTGGGTGTGGACAGCTCAAGGGGATGCTTATTTTGCGACGAGCACGTTGGAATTAGGGGACCAGAAACCGGGGTTAGGCCGGTGCCACCGTCCATAAGACTGTCAAAGTTGAAAATCACTCCACTAGATGGCGTTGTTATCGCAACACCGTTTATATCGGTGACGGTTTTGCTCATGCCGGGCATCATCTGGAGGGGAACATTAAGTGAGCTGGGTCGTTGTTTTGCCGGGCCACCTGGTTTCAACATGGGCGGTGGCGAATTTGTGATGGTAGGTGTGTTTAAAGCAGCGACTGAGGGTATGGACGACGAAATCGTTGATACATTCGGTAATGGCGGCACCATGGCTGAAGAGGATTGCGATAGCATGACTGGATTTGGTGATGCGGTTCCGTCTGGGCTATCGTAATGGTCATTTGGTTCGCTTTTAACGTACTTCAAATCGAAGTCTGGCACAACGGGCTTGAGATCGAGAGGAGAACCGCGACCGGTATCGCAAGCGTTGAAAGTATCCATTAGAATGTTGTTGTTGTTTGGTCGAATCTTACGACACAGTAAATTGTGTTCTGCCAGTATTTTCTGAAGGTGTTCTTTGGTGTCGACATAACTCTGCAATTCCTTGTTGAGATTGCTTTTACGTTTCTCGAGGACTCCAACCTCTTCTAGGAGTTCATTTGTTTGATCGACACGACGTTTTCGACAGCGCGCGGCTGCCAGTTTATTGCGTTCCCGTCGAACTCGCCGTTTTTCTTCTTCTTCGGGGGACATGTTTGTGGCCTTAGTCGGACGACGACCACCTTGATTACGACGGGACGGAGTGTTTGTGTTGGATGTTGAGGAGTTCTTACCTCTTGTAACTTCACGTGCCAGAGCTCCAGTGAAATCATTGACAGCATTTGAGGTAGATGCGGCATTACTGCAGCCGCCGCCAGTGCCATTACTTTGAAAGGACGGACTGTCGTTATTTGCAGTGGCTACACTTGCTATAAAACCATAAACAAAAAAACAATTAGTTTACGCTACTTTTTAAGAACTTATATAGTTCAACAACTTACATGTATCTGTTGTGGCCAAAGAATTTTCTTCGTTTATCATGGGGGTCGTAGGCCACGAATTTTGAGAATCTTCTGACGATGACATACTGTTGGTTTCATTTTGGAATTCAGGCAAATTAAATGGCGCCCGAGGCGGAACAAATCCAGCTTGATAGGGTGCAGTATTTGGTGTATCAGCTGTAAGTTCGATGAATGTTTGTTCGATATTGCGAAGTGTTGTTGGCGTTAATGTTGATGTGGTGAGTGTGGGTACACCACTTTGTATGCCATCTAATGAGACAAGCTGAAAGGAGACAAACAGAAATTTCATAAATAAAGTTATTAACCATTGAATATAAAATTGAGATATTTAATTTAAAGATTTTTTCAAAAACTAATCAGAATTGTAATTATTCGAATTGTTTCTCGAAATAACTCTTAACATAAGTTCAACAATAGCAAAATGCCAAATCGGGGCCATTACAAATTTTTGTATCTAATTTTCAATTTGAGTGCATATTATTCCTAAGCAATTAACATACATAGTTATTTCTTTTAAAAATTTGTTTGCTCTCTTGCACGAAAAGTTAATTTTGAGTGAAATCTTAGAAAAGAATTCGGAAGAAATCTATAAAAGCTTTCACCAGCTTAGTCAAAACAAAAGTGGGTGGCTTAATTAAATTCACATAATACCTATAACTCTCTGACGTAGGTGGTTAATGTTAAATATAATAAAAATTAAAAGGAAACAACCAAGCTAACAAATACGCAGTATACATAATGGCAATAAACAATGTGTTTTTTTTTTTGTTTTGTTTTATTCTTTACTTTTATTTTATCACTTTCAACCCACGTGGTTGATGGCAAAATATTTACAATAAATTGAAATCTAACAACGGCAGCGGGAGTGCTGTGTCAGACATTGTTAATGTGGGTACATTTTTATGTAGGGTGTCTTTTTTGCATCGATGTAATTATGTAAACTTTTGTGTTGTTCTTATTCACCTTCATGTGTTCATTTGCTATTTATTGTTCTCTCTACATTTAAGTACCTATGAATGTAGTTAATTCAAGTAAATGGATTTTTGTTAAAAAGTAAATATGTTTATTTAGAGCTAATAGAGCGCGCTCCGAGCTACCTACAATTGAAAACAGGAACACAACTTATCTGAGCTAAAATAGAAACAGATCTTGTTTTTGACAGCTTAGTTCCATGTCTTATGAAGCACACCTGAACGCCGAACTGTTTTTCTTTTTTAGCTCCGAGCGGGGCACCGAGCTGTCAAAAAAAGAACTGTGTTACTTTTTTAGCTCGGAGCGCTCGGAGCACTCGGAGCCAAAAGCTTGTGTTTCTTTTTTATCTCCGAGCTCGCTCGGGGCGCGCTCGATGAGCTCGATAAAAAATGACCGAGTAAATGTCACTTTTTTGTTCATGTGGTAAGACAGAGACAGACTGCTTTTGGCAGTTCAGTGCTCAATTGTGTTTCTTATTTAGTTCGGAGCGCTCAGGTTACGTTAAGTTCTGAGCGAGCTCTGAGTGCTCTGTGCCCCGCTCGATGCCCCGCTCGGAGCTGAAAAAGAAAAACGCCTACTTAGTTTTAAATCGTTTAACAAATAAGTTGACTTTGCTCAGCGATTGCTATTTTGCTATGTCATTTTATCCTGAGCAAATTTATGAAACTCCGCTCCGATAAATCTGAGCTAAAAAAAGGAGATTTCTTTTTGACAGTTCCGTTGTCTGCTCAGAGCTTAAAAAATAAAAGCGCCAAGAGAACTCTGATCAAACTCACTCTACGTGCTCAGGTTCTACTCTTACGCTTTCTGAGTACACTTTCTGCATTTACTTATTTTGACAGGTCAACAATTTTAATAAATACTCTAAATAAAATATTAACCAACGTTTTTTACAACAACACACAAGTAAAAACTTCAAACATGGATAGAATATTATTTTGACACTTTTTTATTAGACAGTTCTTGTACTCTTCTTTTTTTTGTGGTTAGAATATAACATTGTGGTCATTAAGATCATATTTAATATTCGTTTCGCAAATTTCAAACTATTGTAAGCTATTTTGTGTTCAACTCATTTAATTAAGGGTCACAAACTAGCTCCCTTATTTTTTTTTTTTTGTATAAACTAGCACTACAACACTGTGACACTGACATTTATAAATGCCAGAGAAGGTTCGTGCATCAACGTACAGTTGACGTTTATTAATAAAATTAATAGTTAATTGTTAGTTGGTATCTAATAAAAAAAAAGATACCTATTAAAGCAGTTGCAAAAAAAAAAACACCCTCTATCATGTTTGCTATCGTAGAGATATTATAAAGTTCCACTCCAAAGCTCTTCTAAGATTGTAAAATTGTACTCTCATGCTTTGGCGGTAGAAACGAGCAATAGCAAGACGCCTCTTTTCCTCTTTATCTATAAAGTGTTCTTATTGCAAAAAGAATAAACAAAAGTTTTTGCCTTTTTTAATTTTGTTTTTGTATTGGATATTATTAAACTCAACTCATGTCTTGTTGGGATACATTGTTGTGTATATACATTATACGTATGTATATTTGAACCATGTTGCGGGATGCTGCCGTTTTATTCGTGGTGAATTTTTCGTGAGATGTGAGAGTTCGCAAACTGGTGCTTCCTAGTTTTTCACCCTGATTCTATTTATAACGATGAACTCGTTCGTTTCTTTGAATTCTAAAGAATTAAATTGAAAATAATTCTAGATATATTCAAGTATGTTTGTATATAATTGTTTTTTTTTTTTCTTAATTTTTATTTTATATTTATTGCTATACTCTTTTGTTATTGCACTGACGTTGATTTTAATTGTTGCTTTTGCTTTGATAAATTACTATTGAAGTTTTTGTTCACATCAATGTTGTTATCAAAGTAAGAAATCCTTTTGTAGAAATTATTAAAAAAATTGAAAAAAAAATGTCCACTGACATGCGATACTCATTTTTGTAACAACCATTACCTCTGTTAGATGATGGGACTGTTTGGTGTGTTATACCTCAACAGCACTTCCTATTGCCAATTAAAACTTTGAAATAACAATTTAATGATGTGGGTTATTAAATTATATTGAAACATTGTACATATGCTACTTTTTTTATTGTTTGTTTTATATGAACTCATGGGATTGCTCTTATTTAAAAAAAATTACTTCAGGTCTGACGTCTAAGTGTAATAGAGGTCAAAACTGAATTAAGCTAATTTATATTTGAATTTTAAAAACACCATTTAAAAATGAAGGTTATTTTGCCATTGTTATTTGAGACAAGTTTTTAAAAATAAGTGTATTGCATGCTTTATATTACCATTTGAATTTATTAAAATATAAGAATCAAACAGGACGGAATACCAGCTGTTTGTAGAGAAATTGAATTCATCTTTTTCTTTTCGATGAAGAGGTGTGTCCGGATTTATGTATGTGCATGATTTGTTTACGAAGCAAAACAATGACAGATAAAATCCGTATGTATATGTAGTTTGCAATAAACATTAATATTTCATCAGATTTTAAACTCATTTATTCATTCGTATAGAAACAAGTAAAATGTTAGTCCTATTTCCAAAATTATATTTTATGCATTATTTCACATAAAAACGTTCTCTTTCAGAATAATTCAAATCACTTGCTTAATTTTATCACATCTGGAGGTTGTTTTAAATTTGACAAACTACGGAAAACAACAGATTTTACAATGTACATATGTAGGAGAAATTTCTTTGTTAAATTGTAAACAATTGCATACTCATATGTCAAACTTTAATAGTAGATAAACTTCTATAAAATAGTTTAACTTTAAACTTTAAAATATTACAGTATTGGAACAAGAAACATATTTTATATGGATTCTGTAATCCATATACATAAATGCTATTAGTAAACAAACAGAACTTAAAGAATCTTACAACAAACAGTAGAATTGTCCCCTTACTCTGAGTCTGAATGTCAGTGATGTGCTCCCAAGAAATGCCTGTATTTAAATTATAGTTTCAGTATGGACTTTGAACTAAAATCAGAGAAATTTAAAGTATGTTTATGTTTTTAGTTTGAATTTACAAAAATCTTTTTCGTTTTTTGACATTTCTATTAATTAGTATTGAATTTTCGTACTGTGATTTTTTGGATTTTCTCTATTTATTGTATTTTTACCTATGTATGTATGTATAAATACAAAAATATTTACTGTTGAAAAGTAGAATTATTATCTTGTTGAAGAATCATTAATTTATCTTCGAGTTCTTTGGAAGACACCCAAATAATATCCCTTGTTTTCAGCGAAACTGTCAGAATTAATTTTCTCATTATTTTTTTTTAATAGTTTGGTTAGTTTAAAATGAACGAAATCACAATAATCCCAAAGTAAAAAAACCTATGACAGCTAACAGATTCAATTATTTTTACTGGGATTTTCAAGCGTGATGACTTCGAATGTCATTTAGAGAGTTAATGAAACTGGGAAAACAACAACACTATTGACATTTTAAAGACTTCAAGAAAACCATAAATACAATATTCATTTTAAATCGAACTGACAGAAGAAATTAAATTAAATTTTCTCAACTATTTTTTTGAGGAAATTGAACTGTTAATTCAAGAGATATTCGGTGCTAAATAACAGGGTGATAAAAAGAGTTTTTTTTACAATTCTAAATCATACGAACCAAGACAAACCAATTTTGTTAAATTTGACCCACCCTAATACACCTACTGATGGAATTTTCAAATGCTTCTTAATTTCTCACCTAATAATCTGTCGTTTGTTAGTTTTGTAGGTTTGAACTATTATTTTAAGAGAAACTACTAATCTCAACCTACACTAAAAAAACGCTTAATATTAATTGATATCTATAAAATAATCTTAAAACTTATGCCTGTACTTAAATGAAATTCCATTTACAGACATGCAAGTAATTCTTAGAAAAAAAAAGACATATAAAACCTCCACATAACCGTCTTCGACGCGGAGCCGCCTACATTCTCAGCAACAATCACGTTCAATTGAATTAAATTAAAACTAATTAATTTGAATACAAAAATTTAAAAAAAAATATGCGTATCGTGTGGTGAAATATTCCAAAAGTTGAACTGACATTCAACCTTTTTTTATGGCAAATTATTTTCCCCCTTAAAATTATATTCAACTAGCAGACTTAGACTTTGATAAAAACTTAATTACTATATTTCTTATTTACTAAATAATTTTACCTGATGCATAAAAAGCTCATTGGCCAAAAAGTTTGCAATTTCGCAAGCATCCATTTTTCGTTTTTAATAGTTAATTGGATTATTTTAAAATTAAGGATTTTTGATGTTCGATATGTGAGTATAGAATTAATTCGTTTTTTTTTTATATTTTATTTATATTTAACTACTTTCTATTAAATATATGGATATAAAAAAAACACTTTCGAAAAAACTTCAATCGACTAGAGAGTTTATTTGAATAAATATAATATCTTAAATTAATTTCACACACGCGTTAAATATTACTTTTTATTTTTATTTGTAAAAATATTTATTAAAAAATAATTAACTTTTCTTAGAAAAGAATTAAAAATAAATTGTTTTTTTGTTTTTTTTTTTTTAATTTAATTTAATTATATATCTTTAATTTCCCACAAATGAAATTAAGTTTGTTTGTAAATTAAAAACAAAATGTATTTTTAGCTTATTCTCGTTACAAGTTTAGTTCGTTTAATTATAAATTTATAAAAGTTTATTTCAGTAGATGAGTGTTTTATTTGTATATAGAATAAATCTATATAAATTATATGTATATTTTTCTGTTACAAAAAGTCAATATGCGGGTACTCGTGTAAGAATTCCGCTTCTTTGGTTGTCGTTTTGTGATGATGGTGGTCTTTTAAATTTGATAAATTCAAATTCTAATTTAGACTCCGATTTGTGTGAGATTAATTTTTTCCGTTCGTTATTTGTGTGATAATGCAATTGCTGCAATTTATTCAGCATTAATTGTGATTCGTAATAATTGTGTTCGTTGATTTTGATTTTTTGCTCGTTGCACTTGTTTTTTACCGAGAACATAATAGAATTTTATTTTGATTTTTAATTGCTGCACAATGTATATAATACACGTTTTTGAAATTTGATTTTTATTTTTCCTGGTATCTCGTTTGCAGCAGCGTAAACAAATTATATAATTATTCGCATTGGAATATTTGAACTAACGGTGTTATTGTATAGATTTTGAAGTTTTTTTTTTTGTTTGTTTTGTTTAAATAAAAATATTTTCGCGTTTTCAAAACCGAAATCGATGTACTAGTTTTTAAGATATGTAGTTCTTCTTTTATCTTGTACTTTTTGTTTTGTGTGTTTTTTTCTTTTGTTTCGTTCGTTCGTAATTTTTGTATGTTGAATTTTTGTCTCAAATAAATTCACGCGATATTTTTGAAATTTATTTTCAGTTCAATATTATAAATTTTCTACCCGCTGAAGTGAGAGCTTTTCAAGCTTCAGGGGCTCGGACTCGGATTCGACTAATCGAGATAGATTTTCTGCGATATTTGCGAAGAGGAAAATTTCTTTGCCGCGCTCTTTTTTTTCTATTTCATTTCATGTATATCTTTTTTTTTCGTTTGTTTTTGTGGTGGCGATGATGGTGATGGTGAGTTTGCGATCGCATCTATTAGATACTTTTCTCCGCCCTGTTACCCACGCCTCGTCTCTTGTTAAATGTCATGTGTTTGCCGTTTCTTTTGCTCTGATCTCTGGTGTACTCGTATCCATATCAATCCAAGAGATAGATAGATGCAATGTTTAGATACATTTAGAATTTTATTTTATATTTTATATTTTTAATTTGATTTTGAATTTGAATTTGTTTTTTCTCTGTTCGTGCTTATTTTTGTTTTATTTGTGTTGTTTTTTGAGTTTTTAACCTCTTGGCATGATCGCGTTGCTGAATTTTGTGCCAAAACGGCGATTGTTGTTGGATTGATGGGGTGCGGAGAGAGGGTTTCTATTTAATTTGCAAAAATATACATTTTAGATTTTTTACTTTTTATTTGTTTTTTTTTTTTTAATTTTTTTTTTTCGTGCGTGGATACACATTGTTTAATTCAATCTTATAAGACTTCTCGAGAATATGTACAATTTTTTGGCTCGTGTCACAATTTGAAAGAAATTCATTTTCATTTGGCAAAAAATAAAACAGGTGTTTCGGATAATTCGTCATTCTTAATCGTAAATTGTGTTGAACATATTTAAAAAAAAAAAAAATTGCCAAAACCGTTCTGTGAGTGCGTTTATTTTTATCTTATAGATACGTCAAGAAAAAAATATAATAAATAGAAATGCAGTGAATTTACAAGAAATGATTGATGCGTTTTGTTTTTGTATATAAAGTACTCGCAGTTGGGAGGTATTTTAAGATTACTTATTTTTTTGTAATTTTTTGTTGTTTTTTAGTTATTGAAACATCTGCTGCAGTAAAGGATAAAGGAAAATCATTTTTTCAAAGCTATTTTTGTAGATTTTAAAATCTCTAATAATACAAAACTGTGTATATCTAATGATATGACATGATGACGATTATATGTTTAATTTTATAAGAGAGGGAATGTGCACGTATAAATTACACACATTGTTCTTTGATGCGAGGCAATTTTTCGCTTTGAATGTAAGTTTAATTGCTTGACATAAGAGTATTATTAATTGGCTACTTGTTTGCTATGCACTTTGCCAAAATTTGCTAGTTATGCAATTTTTGAAAATCTCAAGTATGATGATTCAAATGAAGAAATGAACGCACAAATTAATGCATTTGGGTGTTAACAAGGAGCATACATTTAATTAGAAAAAAAAACAAGAGTTGTACAAAGAATTTAAAAAAAAAATTACATTTTTATTTTTCTTCGAAGAAATATGTTTTAATAATCGCCACGCCCTTATTCAATTATAAATTCATAATCTAAAACTTTTCTTTCATCATGAAATTTCATCATTTTAACTGAAAGTTTTTTAACTCTATCAGTTCTAAAGTTAGAAGAGTGCCTTAAATTGGATGAGTTTGTTTTGTAAAAAGGGGTGTGGTGCCTAAGACTTTAGTCTTAAATCTAAATAAATACAATTTTGTAAAAAAAACATGAACTTAGAGTGTTGTGAATGTAAAGTTTTATTATCGTCTATATTAAGTTATCATTTTAGAATAGAGTGATGGCGAAAATTTTAAAAGTTTTTTTTTTTTCTGAAGCTGGCAGCACTGTTTCTATAACGAATGACAGTAACATTGACAACTACTGTTAATGATTTCTTCTATTTGTATTAACAAAAGTAATGTGCACACACCTTTATGTCATTTTTTAAACTCTGAATACATTAACTCTTTGAAAGAAGATGTATGATTTTTTAATTTTAACTTGAATCAGTAGATATTGAAATTTTAAGTTGATATTGTTTTATATTTGGCATGAATAACACAGAGTTATAAATTTATATTTAAAGCCACTAACTTGACGTAATCGTCTTCGTCTACACTTTTTTTTCGATTTATGACGTCAGTAGTTGCCTTGATACATACATATACCTATACATACAAATGTATGTAGTCTTTAAGACAACAACAACAGCAAAATTAAGTTAAACTTCTCCAAATATAGTATTCTTTTAAAGACAAACAAAAAAAAACCAGGCTATACAAAAAAAAAAGATAATAAAACAACTTTTTGTTTTATTTTCTAATTAAAAATGCAAGTGTGTCACTTCGAGTTAACACCAAATAAAATACTTTTTTTAAATAGCAACAATCTTGCCACCACTGGCACTGCCACTGTTGTCATCCATCGTATGTTCATACAAAAAAATAATACTATACTTTCCCACTTATTTTGTTGTTGTTTTGTTTATAAAAAAAATAAATACTTAAATAAAAGTAATGGTTCAAAAGAAATAAAAATATACATTTTTGTTTGTAGTTTCGAGTTCATTCCACTAAAAAATAAATTGTTGTTGTCTGTTGGAAAAATAAAAGATACGTTTAATTTAGCCGGCACGACACAGTCTGCGCGGTTAATGGCGATAGCTATGGTTAAAGTTTCTGGTGATTATTTTGTTTTGAAGCTTAAGCCACACCTGCATCATGTCTTCGTGAGAATTTAGTATTAAAAATAGTTTTCTTTTTTTATAAAAATGATATTGATATATATTTTTATAATTATGTACGAACATAGAAGAAGCTCCTTATTTGGATACAAAATTCAATCAAATTAACAATAATATTATAATTATGAAATAACTTTTATCTTTATACGCGATAAGTTTTTAACACACCGTTTGTATACTTCTTCAAAGCACTTTTCACTTTCAATTGCTTAACAAATAATTTCTACACTGGACTTGTATTTTAAAAAATTATTCAAATCAATTCCGGACCTTTGCGAAAATCCCCATTATACAGAATGAGAGAAGACGGGGAGAACTTTCACAATAAAAAAAAGTTCTGTTTGATTGCATAACTTACAAAAACAAGTGTCAATCTCTTTGAGACAACATATGTGCATGTTTTTTTGACATGTTTTATTTTATTAATTTTTCTGTTTTGTTTTTAAAAAAGGCTTTATATTTCTTTTTGTCAAAATTGCTAAAAATCATTTTGAAAATCACTCTAAGTTCTAATAAATAAATATGACAGCGCTATTAGGCAAAGAAATCATATTAACGCCTGAAAGATAGTTTATTTAGGCCCTCATTAACTACCAGAATATGTGACTGTCAAGCCTTTCTCGGGCTAAAAGTTTTTCAAAATTTCTAGGTCATTTTGACTTTTAAAGGTAGCACGCTGCATGGACATGAGAAATGGAAGATAAATGTCTCGTGTACCGCAGGGGTGCGTATTGTCACCTAAACTTATCATCATAATTATTTAATACATAGTTGTTACTTAGAATTGAACAATGTATTTTAAGTTAGAAACATATCAAGGATGAAAAAGTATTATTTTTGTAAATCATTGTTTTACATAGAGTTCAACAGATTCTAAAAACTCATAAATCTTAAACCAAAAAAAAAATTGTAAAATCCAGGAAATACAGGGGATTTAATAAATTTAAACGTTTTTTTTTAATAAAAAGACTTTAACGTTCCTAACAATCAGTTTTTACAATAAATAACTCAATATAAATATTTTTAAATCAAATGTTAAGTTCTACTTAATTTTTTGTTGTTTGTTTGTGTAACTTTTATGTTTTTTTTTTTCATTTCCTTTAATATTTCTACACCTGTGATTTAAGAAAATTTATTAACAAAAGTTGCAAATTGATTTTATGTGAATATTTGTATTTGTATGTTGTTTTTGTTTCATCTATAATTTCAAAATAATAACAAAACAACATTTTAGTATTTATCATTTAAGAAATTGAACATTTGCCAAATTTAAAAATTACCCACAAACGTGCGATGTTTCCAAGGAAACAAAAAAAAAATTAAAGAATATTCATTCTTATTTATTTCTTGGGGTTGATTGTTTGGCCTTTTTTCAAAATAAATTGTTTTTTTTTTTTTTTTGTTAGTTTCTTTTTGGTGTTCCTTTTTATGTTTATGTAGTTTTAAAGTAACAATTTTTTCTAAAAAACATTATTTGAAACAAAATTTCAAAAAATAATTATGTGCCAATATTACTGCGATACTTTAAAATGTTCTGTTCCTTATTGTTGTTAGTTTTGATAACAAAAAAAAAAAGAAAAGAATTTTTTTTCCAGGAAAATTCCAAGTTCAAATGATTTTTAATATTTTTTTTTTTAATAATTCGTTATCGGTTTATGTAAAAATGTTTTTTATTTTAACAAAATGTGGAAAATGTTTGCTTGTTCTGATAAGAGTAAAAAAAACACTTATAGGTAAAGAATTTTTCGGAATATGTAATCAATTTGGATAAGAATGGTTTTTATAATTTTAAAGGGTCTTTCAAATTTTGATAGTTGTTTTATATGCATATGTTCTGTTCGAGCAACGATTTTGGATAAATGGACGAATAGCATTTATCCAAAATCGTTTTAAGTCGTAGAAGTATGCCAACATAAACTTTTTGGTTTATTTGTACTTAAGTAAAGAAATTTGAATGAAAGGCAAATAACTGTGTTTTAAGTACCTGCATACCCACTTTCAAACTTTATTTATAATAATATTTGGAAATAAGACCTAAGAAAATCTCTTGGAAGTTTGGTTGCTCTGGCGTATACTTAATATATTTTAAATACAAGTGAATACTGAATTAAAAAAGTGAGTATTCGACTAAATGTTATATGAGTTTTTGTTTATCTCGCAGTAAGAATGTATAGTCATTATTTCTAACAACAAGTTAGCCCTTCCCAATTGTTATATAAAAATCATTTTCTTTGTTAAATAAAAATAAAAGTACATGTAGATATTCAATGTCGATTATAATGAAATAATTAAGCCGAACATGTGAAAAGCTTGTAAGCCCTGACTTTGAATTCATAAGCTATCCTCAAACTTAACATTTCAATTTGATTGTTAATTATTATTTTAAGCTTTTAAGAAAGAAAAGAACAACAAAAACACCTCTTATTTGCTTTGTTTTTGTTTCTCAGAAAACAATGAAATTCCTATCTTCATCACACATAAAAAGCTTTAAAAAACTATCTATTTTTTCCTTCAAAACAAAGTCTTTTCACTGTCGCCGTTGTTGTTGTTGTTGTTGGTCGTAACAATCTATTAACACGAACAAAAAAAAAAAGAATAAGCTTCGAATGCGTTCTAAGAATTTGCAAAGAATTCAAAGATATTGATATTCTCTCACACACATTTCCATATTCCTGCTAATGACCTAGAAAGCTTAAATGCAGTACAATTCAAGTTTGTTTCTTTTATTTTTATTTTCAGTAAACAACTACTGATGATGACGACACAAGAAAACCCAACCACGAAACGCGACTTGATTTGATTTGTCAGAAGGTCTTTCATAGCTCATTAATACTCAGCACAACAAGTCAGCTAGCAATACAAAAAAAACATCTATGTATTTACGTCATAATCTCATTATGTTTAAATTCATTTTTTGTTGGAGGAAAAGGCAAAATTTAAAATTTGAAGAAAAAACAAAATAAACATTAACCACATCAATGCTTAGTGCTTATCTCATTTATGATAAGCTTAAGTTAATGTCAAAAATCTTGAACTCAACCAAATGTCAAAACCATCGATCTTAATTCATTTTCCAAATGTGGTTGAAACTTATCCTCAAACTTCCTCTGCTCTAAATGCAAAATTTTTTTAAAACCCTCATAAAAAAAATAGAAACAAAAAAACAAAAATAACGATTATGAAAGATAAAAAAAAAGTTACCATACCGACATCGCATACGTGTTGGGTTATTTTTAAACTGATTTCTAATGAAATGACGTTACACTCCGATCACACTTAATTCAGTTGATATAAGTAGGTAGGTATTGTTCGAGTCTTTTCTTTATTTTCTGTCTGTTTGTATCTTCATTCAAACGAGTACAATTATAATCTATGGATTTGTATATAGCACAAATAAAACAACAACAAAAAACGTGCTCTGTTTGGCGTAGGCACAATTTTTTTTTTTTCTTTTTTTTACACTAGACGATTAGTAACTCACGCTTCTAATATAGTAAAAAGTCAAACGCTTACTAATGCCTCAAGAGTGCGCTGAAAGCTTAGACCCCTATAGCACCGTAGTCGCGTCGACTACGTCGCGTCGTCACTATAAACACTTTTGGTATTCGTAAGTTAGATCAAAGATCAGACTCAATCGAGCATGATTGTGTGCTTTTTTTGTTGTTGTTCGAGTGTTGATTTGAGTCGGAATTTTTTTGTTTTGCTTTTTTTTTTCTATTTTCATTTTTTAATACAAACTCGAGTAGCTTTTTATTAAGCCCAACTTTCGCAGTTTGAATTTTTTAGTTCGGTTTTTGGATAAAGTTGGTAGGTATCTAATATCTATATAATAATTTATTGGTTACTTCGATGTTGGTAGTGGGTTTATTGAGTTTTCGAGTTTTACGTAAGAAATAGGTCGATAGGATTCGGTTTGCTGTAGCGTCGACGTGCGTCGTCGCTTCGTATAGATAGGGGAGACCTCTGTTGCCTTAAATGGTAAACAAAATTTTACAAAACAAATATGTGTGCTTGTCAAAATAATTGGTATGAAATACAAATCGGAGATAAAAAAGAGACTGACTTTAGAATACCGACATGGATAAAGTCAAATAAAACTTATTTTTTAATATGATTCGTTGTTTTTGCTCATTCCAACTAGACGCAGAAAAACTGGTTTAAGCTTAATAACAAAAATAGTAAGATGTATTGATGAACTAAAAAAAAAAACATTGACAAATGTTTAGAATTTATTCTTGCAATTTGAAGACATGATTATATGCGTATGTCTATATACTCTTTCAAAAGACCAACTATAGCCTTATCGAATTTTCAAGGTTCACACACAAATTTCTATTTTAAATTCTAAAAGAAAACCATTTACGATGGACATCTGTGACTCGCCTAATTTTATTTTGTTTACTTAAATAAGCTTTCTATGGATTTGTTTGTATCTTCTTCCGGTGTCGCATGTTATACGTTATACCACAGATAAGATAGCAAAAAATAATAATAAAAGTAAAAAAAATACTATGTTTACAAAATTACGAAATTTTTAGATGTACCTACATATACCTAGTATACAGAGTTGACAAGGTTGGGTATTTATTAAGAGATACCGATGTGATTTAGCGATAAAACGATAATATTGATAACAATGAGTATTTTTTGTATCTTTGGTTTAAGTGAAACTTTTTTTTTTATCTAAATATAGAATTTTAATGTTAAACTACTTTTTAGATTTGCAGTTAATATACAATGAAGATTATTGATAGGGTTTAGAAAATACTTCGCAGACAGTTTTATAATGGGATTTTTTTTTTATAAATTGTATTAAAATGTCTCATCACTTGAAGAGGCACGCAATAGTTTATCTCAAGGAATGTATCTATCGCGGTATCAGTCGTATCAATTATTCAAGGCTATAAAGTTAAAGGTGTTACAAAGGAACACTTCATTGTAAAAAATTTATAAACCTTTTAATTCTCATCTACATATGTGACATTTTGAAAGATGTCAACCAACCAAACATTTTGCTTAATACAATACAATATTATATTTTAAGATATAATCTGTAAATGAACATGGTTTTCGATTGCAGCTTGTCAACTTTGAACTTTAAATCTAAAAGTACCCTTACGTTAATAGATTAACTGTCAAATGTCAAAACGTTAAGTACAAAAAAAAGTTCATGGAACAAAGAACATCAACAAATATATTAAATTTACTACCAATTCCGAATCGGTTATGATTACCGTATTAACTGCTTAGATCTTTTATATCCAACAATAGCAAGATTGAAATGTTTCTATTCTCTGATTGGTTAGCTGTCAGATTATTGCCCTTCAAAAACTGACATCATTCAAAATATGCATACGAAGTCGCACCACTGAACGTACCCATTCTCCATTCCAAAATGTCTTCTAAACGAGATAAACGAGGGAGCTTATAATTTTACAAAAAAAAATTAATGTCGAGTTTAAGTTGTAAATATATTAATAAATCATGTGACAACATCTTGCCCTTTTAGTTTTCTTTGTTTACAATCTCCTGAATATCATTTACCTTATAAGAGAAAGTAATAAATCATGAAGTCTACCTTCAAAAATAAACAAACTGCATTTAATATTTTTTTTGTTCATGTAACAGTTCATTACACTCGAAAATGTGGTCAAAGTATCAAAACAATTAAAAACTTTATATTTTCTTTTTTTTTATATAGAATAAAATAAAAAATAAACTAGGCAGGTACCAACATACATACCATACGCTAAATGTTTTATGTGGTCAAATCTATTTGCACATGCGCGTTAATTACACAGTAACCTCTTTACATTCTCAGTCTACCTCTCCTATCCGCATCCACACATACATAGAACTCAGAGTTGTGAGATACATATATAATTTTTTTTGAATTTGCTTTTTAATCAAGTGTTTTAGTTTTATTTTAATTGTAATTTAAATTTTATTTCCCAGTTGCGAGTATAATCTGCGATTCAAGCTAATTTCCATTGGGTAGGTAGTAGAGCAGAGAGGTACGAGCGTAATGTGCACGAGAAGGAATTAAATGCAATAAAAAATCCCATCAACGTCATTTAACCGGAATGATGAAATAAATCGTTGTGGAAATAAAATAAGTTAAAAAAAAAACTTGCCAACTGGCGATAGGACGTTTGTAGATATGTTAAAATTTATCTTTCATCCACTGAACACAGACTACAGTACAGGGATGTGAGAGAGTATATTGCAGTAATAAAAAAGTTTGTTCCTACCAACTGGCTAGTTAAATGCAACACATAAGCAAATTGTGCAATTAAGTGCGTCATTATTTTATTTCTGTTACTTTAATTTGTGAAATAAAAAGAAATTCGAGACGTGACTTGAATCAGATAATAAAATATTTATTATATATTTTATATCTCCCACAAGTCAATGACTTTAGAAACTACCAGACTGCCACAAATTACCTCTGCTGGTACATACATATACACCAAAAATTAACCAAACCAAAAAACTAACCCCACGCAAAAGATGTCAATCATTTTTTTTAGTTTTTTTTTTTTTTGCACTTCCAGTTTTAATTTTCGGCAAACAAAGACCACCACTTCCCTAAAAAAAAATTACATACTTCAAAAACCACCCACAGATGAAGAAACAAAAACCATGGTGCCACACAAAATATACATACGTATATTTTGGTGTCTTGCGTCCTAATTATGGCTGCCCCTTTTGCAAAAGTATCTCACATACTCGTTCTTATTTATGCAAAACATATATAAAAAGATAGACTAAGTGAAATGAAGAAAAGGAAGCCTGCAAAAAAAAAAAAAACTATAAATAAACTGTAAGAAATACACATGAAACAATCACCAAGAAAAGTCAACTTAAAAACGAACTCCCTTTTTGGACACCAACAACAACGCCAAACCCAAAAATATAAAAACTCACATATTAAAGTAGATATCAGTCTAAAAACGCACGTGTCCCTCTTGGTTAAAATAAATGTTACTTTGCTGATTTTAAACGAATGTTTTTGTTTGAAAAATTAGCAGAAACGCCAGAAACAGTGCACAATAAAGTATACAGAAGTTGTCAAAAGTATACGTTCAGATATAACTCTATTACATCGTACATATTTAGAGTCACTGACGTTTTAATATAGCCCAAAGTAATCTATAAATGTCATAACACTAAGATTACAAATTGTCACACTCCAGATGGGAAAACATTTTTAAATGACAGTATACTAGTAGTGTTATTGCTTTAAACAATTATCTTGGTCGTTTTGACATTACGTTTTGGCTTTCTGGTAGTTTTTACTAGTTGTTTGAGCTTTATGAGTTATGACAATTTTCAATTGGATAACTATTAACGCACTGTTGCGGATATAACGCGAACTTGGCAGCACTTGTTTTTAGTGTTTGTTTTGAATGTTTCAATGCAATTGTCAATCAATTCTAACTCTACAAAACATACAAAACAAAATGGAGTATCGTTATGAAAAATAAAGTCTCTGGGCCCTTATTATGAATTACGAAACGAACGGCAGAAAAAAACGAAACTCGAAGAAACTAAAGTCATGGCGAAGAGCGATTACAAGATACGAAAATAGAAAGCAAAACAAATTGCCAGGCAAAAACGAAAAATGATAATTTTTTAAAAGCGCAACTAACTTCACTCCTATTAACAAATGTCAAAATATAAAAAGCTGAACGAGAGCTGAAGGCACTCGTAAATAAAAATACGAGTATCGTAATTTTTACGATTCTCGTTTTTCTTAATCGCAATTTGACGATTAAGTGCTACTGCAATCGTTTTTCCTAATCGCAATTTAAAGAATACACCTTATTTTGAACGACTATCGTTTTTCATAATAACCCCCCTGTATTGATTGATTATGTTTCAAGCATTTCCTATAAGCATGTGATATTATGTTATTACCCATTTATTGTTTCTATAAATTTTACTTTTAAATACCACTGTATTAACACTGTTTTATGAGCACATTTCTCACGTTACTTGCGTGATCATGCAAATAACAAAAAAAAAAGCAAGCACGAGCCTGTTTGCTTGTTCTGTTGCCACCAGCCGCGCGCTTTATTTCCTTTGTTAGCCGCTTCATATTATGTACGAGTAGGTATAATAAAAGAGAGTAACACATTTAAATAAATCAACCTTAAAATTACATTTGGGGATTTCGAAAGTATTAAAAAAGTATAAAAATGAAACATACGAGGGGTGTGTTTTTGGTGTAAGTTAAGTGGCGATGACGACCCGTTGTTGGTTGTATGCTACAATGGTATACACACCTACAATAAGTTGGTTGATTTCATAGATCTGGTTACCACTTAAGTGTTGTCGCTGATATTAATGTTGCCAGACAATCAATCCAGGGATATTCCTGGATTTTAAGCATAAATTCCATTAACCTTAACATCTTAAATGACAAAATAATAACTTCATTGTGATTCAACCTTAACCTAGCAAACCAAACTTAACGAAAAACACAGTTTTCGTGCAAAAGTTTTATACAATTTAATTTCTAGATTTGAAAACTTCTGGACAGTTGTCCAACCGCATGATGTGTAAATTATTTGTCGGTTCTTTATTTACACAATTAAAGCTTCCCATTAACAGTTGCCTGAAACAGTTCAAACTCAGCCTTAACAATTTGTTTTCGTTACTCGCCGCATTTTGCACTCTGAACGTCGCCATTTCATTTTGTTTCATTTTCACTTTTCCAGTAGCTACTTTAATTTGTGTCTCCTTTTTAAGCTCATTTTGGATTCGCCAGTCAGCCAGACAAGGAGTGCAAACTGCGGTAAGTAATTTTTAGAAGTATAGGCGTTTTTCTTTTTTAGCTCTGAGCAGAGCACTAAGCACATGAACAAAAAAGTGACATAGTCGCGCTCATCTTTTAACTCCATTCGCTCGGTCATTTTATTTAGAGCTCGTAGAGCGCGCTCCGATCTAGCTCCGATAGAAAAAAGAAACACAAACTGAGCGCTCTGATGTGTCTGAGCTAAAAAAGAAACACAGATCTTTTTTTGACAACTCAGTTCTCTGCTCTGAGCTTAAAAAGAAAAACGCCTATAATAAGATGAAATATAAATGTATTACATTAAAATTTACTTATATTTCAGAAATAAAATATATACATGTATTTATACGAATGAATGCATAAATATTAATTTCGAGCTCCCTTATTTTTGGAATCCAAAATCCATAGTTGCCTAAATGTGCCTCCTTTTTTTCGATGACGTATTTGGAATATGTCAGTTGAGAGGTTTTGGATGCGTTCAATTCATTGAACTTATTGCCTTTGTAATATGTTGGACAGTTTATAAAAATGTTTTTGGGCTGTTAGTGAGACCCTCCTTATTAAATGAAGTGATACATGATTTTTTACCAGAGCCAAAGTTCTTGAATCTCGGGAGTTGGCAACCCTAGCAGTTATGTACCTATATATCTTATGTATATTCTGCAGATTATACAAAACTTTGTTGTTCAAAGTCAAATTTTCAAATTTTTTTTCTGTAATAACTAATTATTTTATATTCAAACAAAGGGGTTGCGCTTTTTTTCGTATTCATTGCTTAGCCCCAAAAATATTCAAGTAATCGCTTTGATGTATTGCGCGCTATATCAAGCGGGTGGTGGTGGTGGTGAATCTTGTTTAGTGCGGTAAAGGGTAAACTTTGGTCGCGACAAAACTCTTTATTCATTAACTTTTTTTTTTTTTGCAAAACAGTCAAACATATATGTACGAAAACTTCTATACATGCAAATAATTTATGAGCCTTTGTTTGGCATTGGCATACAGAAATATACATAAGTATATTATGCATATGTATGTATGAATATATGGTATATCTCATGTGGAAGCGGGATATACTCGTACAAGTGCGAACAAACAAAAAAAAAACGAAATAAAAGGAAACTCTCTTTAAAATGAAAGGTGTGGTTCCCAAAAACGGACAACAAAAAACAAACAAGACAATCCTTTTATTCATATAGGTACTGGTGTTTTGCCGTCTTCTTTATATTTTTAAAATTTATTTTATCTGGTTGTTAAATTTGTATTTTTTCTTTGCTGTAAAATTTTAAATAAAAATTCAATCAAAGTTCATTAAACCATAATGCTGCAACCAGACATTTAAAATTAAAAAAAAAAAAATTTAAATTAAATAAAATGAAAACGACTTTCGGATACAGTTTTGTTTAATTAATATTTTAGATTGGAGATTTTCTTCCAATTGGTTTTTGTTGTTAATAAGTGGATAAGGAAATGGTCGTTTGAAAAAAAACGCGTGTTTTTTGGTATCCAATTGAAATTGTTTATTTAATATTGATTGATTTAAGTTTTTATACTAAAACATATGTATGTATAAATAGCGGTCGGTGATTGAAATTTGGTTTTGAAAATGGACTTAATGTGTGCTTTGTTATATTTTTTGTAGATAATTTACCTAACAAAAATATGATTTACAATCATGGGAGTCTCATTATTCTTAATTATTGTAATCAATTTCATAAATTTGGATTGGAATAAACAACATTTGAATAACTTTGAAAATAAATTGATAAATTACATACCTACAAACGTTCAGATTAGGATTGTGATACTTTGTACTGTCTTGATGTTCATAAATACATTGTACATATGTATGTATGTGTAAGGGAAAATGGCACACTTAAGATGTCAGTGCTCCCAAAGGTTTACAATCTGATTGTCATATGGTAAACTGACAATTCTGTGACAATGACATTTTTGAAAATATTGTCATGGCGTTTTACACGGTCGGACAAATTTTTTTTACGAAAAATTGGTTTTGTATTGACGATTTTTCGTCCGTGCAGAAGACTTTCGATATTATTACAAGGATGAAACTGCTGGCAACTGTCAAATGTCAAATAAAAGCTAGTGACAATTTTAAATGTCGTAAGTGTCTGAAATTAACAAGAATTATCTGTTGTAACCATTAATACAAATGACAGATTATTTCAACAGGATTGACATTTTGATTTTTTTTTTTGAGCAATCCGTTAATGAACCATGAATGAAAATGACATACAACTTACAAAATATTCAATAAATTTCAAAGTTTTTTCTTGAATACTCTTTTTAACATTTCAAATATTTATTTCATCTTTATCTCTCTCTCTATTTCATGATAATGGATACATTTAAATATTTTGAAGACAAAAATCATTTTAAATTTAAGTTTCATTCTCAATACAGATCAATCTTATTGAGTTCAGAACTCAAGCTCTATTGGATGCGCGTCAATTTAAGACATTTCAGGTTAACTTTCACATCAATTCAATTTCTTCAAAAACACTAACGAATAAAAAATCTATCCTAAATTTATTTTTTGTTTCTAATTACTGGTTGAACTAGAAACGAAACCAATGCCATTTCATTAAAATTCTCATATCATTATTTACAATTATGTAGTATGTATCTTTGTATCTATAAACAAAACAGAAATACAATTAACTTTAAAAAAAAATGCTCTGGAATAATTCTCTCATAATAATTATTTCCTGTTCACTGAATTTCCAATAAAATAAATTAAAACAAAAGAAAATAATGATAACTTAAATGCACATTAAATGTATATTATATACAATTTAAAATGATCAATGAGGTTGGTTTAAATTTAATCAGAAAAATTTCAAAAAATTAAATGCACACACGCGGTAACTTATTTTAACTAACTGTGCACCATTTATAAAATTTATTTCATTATTTGAAGAAATTTAACAAAATGAAATTCATTAGATATTATTTTCTATCTTTCCAAATGGTTAAATTTTTATATTTAATTCTATTTTAAAGTTTTTCTCTTTATTTTTGTGTTTTGTTTTAATTATCGTGGAAATGTATTTTTTTTTGTGCAAATATTTAATTTTATTTTGCAGTGAAACGTGAGCAGAAACTTGAATGAATATAATGTTTTTATTTTCAGTTTCTGAATTGACAAGCAGGGATAATTGTTGGTAATTGACAATAAGGGGAAGCCCAGTAAAGTTCAAAACAAGTTTACGTACGTATCGTATATTTTTAATGTACTATACACTTTGTCGAAAACAGAAAAAAATGTAATAAAATAAAATAATAAGAAACAACAATGTCAATGTTATCGCAAACAAACTTTTTAAGCGCAATTTTTGTAGATTTAATTGCTTTTTTTGGTCGAAATACTAAATAGATTTTATTTTATCTTATCTTGCAAAAAAAAAGAAAAACACACATGTTTAATTTTACAACAATATTGATATCACAAGTCACATAACATGAAGAAAAGATATCGCGGCGCAGCATTCTACCGACCGACCGACGATTCGGGGCTATGGCTACGACGACGAACGGCATCAAGGCGAAGGGGAAAATCTGTATCGGTAAAGAATTGTGATTTATATTTTTCCGATGGAAACATAACGAAAAACAAAAACCAAATTGCTAACTTGCTTTGGGTTAAAAAGATTTTCTTGGCAATGTTCCGAATAAATTCAATGTGGCTTTAAGACAGTGGTGGAGAGTGTATATTGTTGTCTAAAAAGGGCCCGTTTTAAGATTCCACAGCTCAAGGTGACAAAATTAAAATCCAGGGATCAAAAAGACTTGCCCGTAACAGAACTAAATCACAATAAATCAAAATAACTTATTTAATTAATTCATTACTAATGGAGTACATTTTGTTTACCATTCCAAAGTATATCCAACTTCAGACATGAGTCCAACTATAAAACTTTTCTTGATAAGATTTGTTATTCGTTTAAGATTTGTTATCCGTTGTCCAACAGATATTGTCCCAGGCTTTTCAAGAGTTAAAATGTCACATGATACAAAATTCCCCTGAACGTACCCTAAAACCTCTTAACCGACATATTCCAGGTATGGTATACCAAAAAATGAGGCATATTTGAACAACCGCTGTAAAGCTCTTATAAAAAAAGAATTGCGCAACTATTTAAATATTTATGTCAGGAAAGCTATTAAGCAATGGTCTAAGAAAATCTTGTAATGAAGAATGTCAGTATGTAGAAATTAAAACGTATAAATTTGCATACATATGTTTTTTATAAGCAGCATTTTTTAATGGAGATGTGTCGGTTTGCAAAAACTATGTTTAAAGTTTTTTGACATCAAACATTTGTCTAATTGTATTTCTCCAAATCCGACCGTTTACACAGAAAATCCTTACATTAAAGAAATAGATCTGTCTATATAACTGGACCCAAAAAAAAAAAAACCAACAACACACAAATCCCAAGATACGATACCAGTTTAAAGTCTGGATATTTTTCTGAAGTACCCCCCTCCTACTGAGTTAAATGCACATAGTTTATGTTTGTACCACTTTAACGTCGCGTCGCAAAACGACTGTAGAGCAAACAATTGACCATGAAGCTAACGAATTTTCCTTTTCGTTGGAAAAGTTCGTAAATATTCTGTCAACAGAAGGTTTTTTGTTGTTGTTGTTTTTTTCATTTTTGTGAAGTCGTTAACGCGCTTGTTGGCTGCTACTTTTCCTTTTTACGCTTGGCTTCGCTTTCAATTTCAATTGTTAGTCGCTTATGAATTTTATTTTTTGTCTTTGTAGTCTTTGTACAACATAATTTTTTTTATTGAATTATGCTATGTACTTAACATATTGTAAAGTTGCAGACAAAATGGTTTAGGGGAAAACACAGTTGTTTTTTTTTTTTAATCAAGATTAAATTTTATGAGGGTCTCTGAAGTCTTGAATTATATTCCAAGAATTTTAAAGTTCAAATTATTTCAATGTGATGTGTGCGTAAGTTATAAATACTCAATTAAGTCACAATTAAGCTATAAGCTGCCAATGTTATTCAAGGTGAATTAATGTTTTGGAAAAAAAAAACTAAAAGTAGGTAATTATTTAAAACCGGATCTTTTTTGTGTTTTATTTTTTCATATATAAATTGTTGTAAAAATAAATTAGATATCTTTTGTTAACTGTTGAACTGGTTTTAATGGAAGTAAGATTTTTTGGTTTATTTTGAAAACAAAAAAAATGGATGCAATAAAACAAAAATTCATGGAAAATTTGATGATGCACAAGCACGACATTGAAAAGTATTTAGTATTTCTAATTAAAATCAAAAACAAAAGTTATAATTTGTGATGCAAATTGAATTAGCAGCAATTAGGTGTATTATTTCTTTTTTCATTTTTGTAGCTAAAATACAAAATTCCAAATAAGGAAACATTAAAAATGTCTGCTCCTTCCTTAAAGGCTTAATCCATAAAAAAAACTTTTTGACATCTTAAAGACAAACTTCCGGTTAAAGAAAATAACTGACAAAATGATTTTAATTTGGAATAGTGAGTAATAGTGTAGAAGGGCCTTAATATACACGTTTACATTCATACTTCTAAGGTTGCGAATTGAAAGCGTCCAGTGGCAAAAAAGAACACAGCCTAATCATTGATTTTGAAGTTATTTAAAAATTAATCAAATTTCCGCTAAATTAAACTAAAAAGTTTAATAAATGTAACTTTCCAAAAATGGACACAGTATGTCAGAATGTCACTTCTGTGCACCTAGTGGTTGATTGATAGAACTAAATAGATATACGAACAATCAAATAACCTACTATTATCGTGAGTATTTTTTAGTGAAATTATTATCCAAGGACTTAAACTGCACAAGCAAATTTCACGAAAAGAAATTTTAAATCCAACCCACAATCCACATATTGATTAATGTAGCAAAGAATCACTTTTCTTTTGCCATTGTAGGAAGTAATAACCGGGTCAATACTTAAAAAAAAAATCTTTTTTTTTATATTTCCTCCTACTCTATGTTGAAATGTTGAAATCACCCCCGGATTTCACTTACACAAAAAGTACTTCAACCTTCGATATTTTATATCTGTTTACCCTCAGGCGACATACCTATATGTATTTGAAAAATTCCATAGAAAAACAGTTATAAAAAAGTTTAAGCCAACGTTGTTATTGAAAAAAAACAACAACTTTCTTCTTTGTTTTCACCTAACCTCAAAAACAAAAGAAACAAATAACAACAACACCCGCGCTACTTGTAAATCCACATTTTTTTTTTAATGTTCAAATTATTATGATAGATTTGAAATAGAATAATCTAGATTAATCCGAAAGTACGGAAGATAGAAATTTAAAATCCATCAGCATTCAGCACTTAACCTATTAGCAAAAATAATTGATTTAAAATTAATTGTATCCATACTGTTTTAAGCGAGTAGGAATAAGAAAGAGATTGTAAGATGAGGTGAATGGACAAGTAACAATAACATAAGTTTTGGAAACTCTTGCGTCAGACACTATAAAACATAAAATTATTCGATCAATTTTTAGTTATGATGTAAATTGACAAAAAAATTGCTTAATCGCTTCTGACTTGTCTCACCTAAGATAAAACAAACGCATTTAGATCAGTGCTGTCTCAAAATGTTTTAAATTTTGATTATGTACCTATACGACTTTTAAACGTCAAGAAAATTATTTTAAGGGAAAATAAAGAAATATAATATTTAAAAAGATGGCGCAAAATATGTCATTTGGTGCAACAGATTTCAACTTGTCAATATAATTCTGACATTTGCATAAATTAAACCAGCTTCCTATAGAGTGATGACATTTCACAAGTTGATAAGTTAACAACTTTTTAGTACTTTAAAAAAGAAAACTGTAAAATTTTGGGATGAGACTGGTTCAACTATTTAACTTGTGCGATATTACAGTGTGTTCCAAATAAAACGGATCTTGTATTTGGTTAACAAAATACAAATTTTGAGAAATTTAATAAATTTCAGTGTTTAAGTTATTGTATTTTGAAGTGTTGAAATTAAGATAGGAATCTGAAATGAACAACGTTCTTATATCTTTAAGTTACCAAGTGTCCCAAATTTTAAAAGATAAAATACTTGAGTTAACTGATATTCCAATTATTATTTTACAATTTTTTAATCTTTCACTTTAAACTACATTCTATA
Organism: Scaeva pyrastri; assembly: GCA_905146935.1. Taxonomy (NCBI): domain Eukaryota; kingdom Metazoa; phylum Arthropoda; class Insecta; order Diptera; family Syrphidae; genus Scaeva; species Scaeva pyrastri. The sequence continues at coordinate 123,235,138 of LR989927.1, read as the reverse complement.
AACACAATTATTATAATCCTTGTCCCAAAATATTAAGAATAAATGAGCAATTTGGGTTGCCAAGCTAACCATTTATTATATACCTACCTACCTACTTGTTTATGTATGAAAGAAAACGTTTGATTGCTGTTTTTCTTCATAAAATTAACTGAATGAACACAATTATAAAGGTTCTTAAATTTAAACACAACATTCTTAAAAAATTAAGCACTAAACGGCTTCATTTGAAGCATATAATTTTTTGGACCCTCTCTAAAAGTTACCGCCATATACATACATATGTACATAAGTAGCTCTCCCCTTAAAACGTCTTATTTGCGTTAAATAACCCACTCAAACAGGAGAAAGGAAAAAAAACCTAACCACCTTAATTGAGAACACTTAATAACAAAAAAAAACACACTTCACCCTTGACATGAAATGCAACCCATTTAATTGCCTAGGTTAACACGTGTCAGTAAATCCTTAAAAATAAAAAAATAACGAATCGATAAAGATGTAAAAACATGGGATGTCAAAAAAAAAAAAAAACAATTTAAAAAAACTCGTAATTTAACTTTGTTTACAAAATTTTCTATAAATTCACTTATTTTCGAACTTGAATCTAGAAGATTCCATTTTATAACTTGAAATTCTTTGAACTTACCAATTTTGGCACTGGAGACAGTGGCATATTGAATGGCAGATTCAAATAATCGTCATTAAAAATATAATTATCCAACGTCATAACCGCTGAATTATTGTTTTTCACTTGTGCTTGCTCAAAATTCCGATTCTATTTTATGCGACAAACAAAAAAACGCACTTTATAAAGATTGTTTTGTTCAAAAGGGGGTCTTCTTTCACCAGCCCCAAATTATACACAATAAAAAAAAAATTAAAAAAAAACAAGACAATTGTCAATAAATTATATCACAGAACAGAATATAAACAATGAGTCAGTTCAGTGGCGAACGAAATTCTCGGGAATTGTTTGTTTCGTTTATGAATGAAAATCCAATGACATTATAGCGAGATACACAGGTAGATATATGTACGAGTACTATAGATACATAGATACTTTCTCGATAGAGTATCTGTGTATCTGTGCAATGGAATTTCCCGGTTTTTATTTTGTTTTTGTATCTTAGTTGGACAACTATCTGCGAGTAGGTATATTAAAATTCACTAAATATTTTGATTTTCTTTTGTTAAATATTTTATACAAGTTTTATTTTATTTAAGTTATAGAAAAATTCACTGAATGGAATATTTTAAATTTACAGTTATTTTCTTTTGTTCAAATTCAAATTGGATAAATATCACCGTCACTTCGGATATTCAGAGACTATGTTATCGGCGCGAACCGTAATTGTACAATGACTGAATGCGTCATCGGCAGCCAGGTTTTAATATATATCTCACTCAGTTTTAAATATTTGAGTGAGATACAGAAATAAAACGAGACTTTTTTTTCTTTACACTCAACTTGATTTTCTTTTTCGTTGATAATAAAAAAAAAAAATTGTTAAAGACTGAAAAATGTGTTTATCATTTCAGTTTGAGTACTTTGAGTTTGAGGTTGAGAGAAATTGCGAGAAAAAAAAACTCATGTGTGGAATTATTAGTTCAATTTATTGTGCATTGCAAGTTTTATCGAAAATAAAAGTTTTTTAAAACACATACAAATAGTTTAGATAGCAAAAATTTATAATATGCGAGTAGGGAGATAAGAAAAATAACAAAAAAAAAAAAAACAAGCAAGGCACTTAAGTAAGTTTAACGAGTTTTCGAGTGTGTTTTCATAAAAGTGCTCTTTGTTGAGTATGTACTTGTTTTGCAGTGTTTAACGTCACACGATTTACAAATGAATTTAAAAACTTTATAAGCTAATTGAAAACAACAAAATTCGTTGAAATTCATATAGGTACCTACCTATACATTAAAATATAGTGGGGATGTAATGTGGTGAATTCTAAGAAATTCGCTAAATATGTGTGAATTGCGAAGGTTAACAAAAGCAGTGGATTTTTGTTTTTATCTAGGTGAACTTTTTAATGTTTTTGAATTAGGATTGCATTCATTGGTAGGTAGAACGGTTTATGGGAAATGTTGGATGATACAAATATTCACTTCAAATAAATAGAATTTGGCGCCAAAATTATTAGGTTATGCACTTGATTTGCGATCAATAAAAAAAGAGTAGTTTTAATTTAATAATATGATGTGTATGTGGATAAACTTGAGGTAGTTTTTAATATTGGGATAAATACTTATTCTTGTCTGTATTTAGCAATCATCTAGTGATTTTAAAGGGTTAAATTGGTTAGAATAGCAATTATACCCAATTCAATTATGAAAGCTTTATTTGAAAGGTCCAAAATGTCCATTAGATAAATCATTTTGGAGAAACAATATTTAGATAGGTACCCAGCTATTTATTAAGATGTTACATCTTAGAAACAATCTTCTTTTTTCAATTCGTTAAATTATCCTTGGTTCAATGTTTGACCAACTAAGAAAAATTTAAGAAAATAATATGAATTTATACCTAAATGCTAAATGCTCAAGTGGTCCTAATTTTAATAAAGAAACAGTTCTTAATTTCTTATTTTACAATTTTCAAAATTTATGAAATTTTATTTAATACAAAAATTCTTGCCTTCTGCAATGAGATATCAATTTAAAGTTCTTATAATATTCAGCTTGTATAATTTGCTGCTATCAGGTTGAACATTTATATATTTATAAAAATTTCTTGGAATTCGAAATAAATATTTCAAAATGTAGCTGAAATATTACACCTATGTACGTACTCACGGTTCGTCAAATAAATGTAAAACAAAACTTTGTAAATTGTGACAAAGTCAACAGCAACTTACCTGGAAATAAAAAAAAAAACATATTTTATTATGTTGATGATAAGGAAATGTGTATGATAAATAAAATAAAAGTTCTGGAAATTATTAAAAATATGAAACAAACATGAAATTTAATTAAATTCCTAAAAATTGAAAATGGAAAAAAATCATTTATCAAAATTGTTGCTAAGAGAAAAAAATATATAATGAAAACATACTTTTCCTTGCACAAAACATGCCTTAGACTGGACAAGTTGCAATCTCAACATAAGTCTTACTAAAATTTACAGAATTGTAACCTATTAAAGTTGGTTTATGGCAAGTCTGAGTATTTAGCTGACAACAATCATACTAATTACAGAATTTGATTAGTAAACTACGAAGAGAATTAAATCTCAATTTAGATATTTCTTATGTCAAATAAATCACTCGATATCCATCTACAACTCATTCGTCATATAAATAAAAAGATAACAGGAAAAACAAATTTTACAATTTTAAGTAACTTAAATAGTTTCAAGTACCAATTAAGGCATTGACATTACAAGTACAAGCCTTGTTTTATTGGTTATCCTTAGCTAGAGCATCAGTAATACAAGTTTTTTAAAAAAAGCTTTATTTATTGTATAACTTATTCTTTTACTTCTAAAATTGGTATCCCTACATTGATCGGGGTGTTTTTGAATAATGATGTAAAAAATTTCTTCGTCGAGTTGAAAAATTCATGAAAATATAGATCGAGTTGAAATACTCATTGAAATGCATTCCGAATTCGTTTCTTTAAAGTTTTCCTTACTTTGGGAAAAAGTGGTTTTTATTCTATGATCTACACCCCTACAACTTAAAAGTGCTCATCCTTACAAGTCGCATAGTTCTATATTACATTCGAGAGCAAAATCTATGGAAATAAGTTGCCGACAACTCTAAGACCCAGTTGCATAATCGTGGCTCAATATTTTCGTCCTATCTCATTTTGTGACTCTTAAGTTCATGATTTCGTGCATTTTTAAATTATTTGCAACCCTCAAAAGAATATCATATCGTATTTAAAGAATATTAAAGGTCATCCATTTTGTCAATTATTATCAAAATTAAATGTAAAGTGCTTATCTTAAAAATTAAATGGGTCTCAGTTAGGATACTTAACCTACTAAATGAGAAGGTACAGGGTAAAAATTTACTTCAAAGTCTCAACAGCTATAATTTATTTAATGGCTACTAGTGTATACTCGTGTAAAGTAAAATAAGGTCGTATACCTACTTCCAAGAAAAACGGAAGTGAACATAATATACTCGTATTCGTATAAGATAGGTGGAAGAAGGTATACCCACACACCGTTGGAACTCTATCGGAAATACCAATCACGCCTACCTGCCTCATATGCCATTGACATAAATGTGCAAATAAAGTATAATAAAACGTAAAGAGACATATTGGCGACACATACAATTACGCGCCAATTGCGTTTTTGTATCTTCCCTTGCAATTTCTTGATAAATTCACTGAAGAAGGAAATATCTTTATCATTGCGTTTCTTATCGTTATCACATATGACAATATAAGTTAGGAAAAACCAAGTGCTATCATCGTGCGTCGTCGTCGGTCGGTTGCACTTTCCGAAAAATGTGGCTATGTGCATGTGGAGGTATCTTTATTTTTGTAATCATTTGAAGTTTTCCAAGAAATCGAATGAAACATTCTGAAGAAGTAAATCTTTCACTTTTCTTCCCCGACCACACCATCTTCAACCGGTCTCTCGTTCGATTTATCTCTTACCCATACCCCTGCTCTTTCTCTCTGCAAAATGCGAAACGAAAAAACCTATTTAGCAATTTTTATTCGTTGGATTTCCAAGAAATCTTTACATCCATTACCGTGAGTTTCTTTCTTCCGATTTGACAGGCGGCCGGAGCATGCCAGGCCAGGCCAAAAGAAGAAGTGTATCCCCGAAAAAATTCGCTGACTCATCCAATTAACCAACCAACCGTTCGTTCGTTGTTTTTTTTTATTTTGTTTGCTTTCTTTTAACATTTTGCACGCAAGCCAACAAAAAATCACTCAAAACTAAAACAACAACTCACGAAACTGGTCAAAATGCAGACAAAATCCAAGACCAATATAACATACCTTTACCTTACCTGCCTTGAAGAAGATGACGATGGAAGGGAAAACGGAAAAAATAAAGCAATCTTGGGAGTGGAGATCCCTCTCACGAGAGCAAAATATCAAGTAACGCAATTTACGGTCGGAAATTCCCACATACGATTGAGTGAAATAAGAAGAATCTTCGAATTCTTTCAAGGCGAAGGCGAAATCGTATCGAAGGCAGACTTCTTCGAGCGCGTGATTCTTATTAGCACCTATGGTGTTGTTGGGGATCTGGCTCTGGTCTTCGGTCTCCTCTCCGGTGAGTTAAATAAGAAATATTCTCAAAAACAGCCAAGACAACCGTTCATTTACGCTTTCATTCAAGCATTCAACAGCCTAGTCGCAACGCAACCATTATATGAATATGAGTGAAATCATTTTGTGAAATTTCAAAGAATTACCTTCACGAAAAAGACGAAACCAGATGAAACACGAAAATTCGGTTGGCATTCCAATACCGATACAAATGGAACTGTAACCTTCGGAATGTTTACGATTTCTTAGAATAAAAGAAATGATGATGAAATAGAAAAAAAGAAATAAAATAAAAATGATAAACACAAGCACGTATGTACATACATAGATGGAGATGAAAATGGAGGTGGCCTTTATGTGGATGCTGGAAATTTTCGGTATTTTTGCTGCAACACTGGGGAGTTTTGTGTTAAACCATTAAAATGGAGTTTGCGCGTAAAATATTGTTTTTTCCGTATTATTTTTCCCGGTCAAAGCTTATGGAAATCTTTGGGATACAGTGGCAGACGAAGGTCATAGTTAAATTAAGGAAATCAATATTGAATAAGAGAGAAAGTGGAGGTGATAAAATCTGATTTGTGAATGTTAATAGAATGGAAAATCGATTGGGGGGGTTGGGGGGAAATCTAGAATAGACAGTGGAATTGTGTTCCTTCACTCGGAATAAAATTGATGGAAAGAAGGGTCAAAGGTCTTTGCCAACATTTTGAACTTAAGGCGAGCACACATTTTAAAGTGTTAATTTTAATAAATCAGATTTGTTGTAATCTAATAAGAAACAATTTACTGAAATATTTTGATAAAATATACATTATTCCAATCTAATTCAATAAAATAAAAGGAGCGGGAAAATTTGTATATTTGGGGTCAAAATAAGAAGAGCAAACATAGCCTTGGATCAGTGATGCCAAACTAAGCCGACAATTTCCCACGATGATGATCAAAATTACCCTTTTTACCCACGCGCTGTAGAAAAAAATCCCTCGGTTTTTCTCACAAGAAAATGCATATAAAAACACATAAAACATACAAAAACAGTCATTTTATTAAAACAAAAAAATAAAGGAACAAACAACAACAAAAAATATGATTACAAACATATTATAAGGTATAAAGCGTATTAGGGAATTCAATCACAAGAAAATCTGTTAAAATGTTTGCATATTTGCAAAACCACAAGACTTAAAATTGTATTAAAAAAAGAACAAATGATTTGGACATGAAAATTGTAGGTACATTCATTACACGAAGAATTAATATTAAAGTAAAATAATAGGATAAAAAAAGTTGTTTAAACTGAAAAAGCATATACATTTTTTGAGTTGTGAAATGACAAGTGATCCTCATTTACAACTAAATTAAAGCAAGTAGTATTCTTTGATTGAAATGATGATCTTATAATACAGATGCTGTTTACCATTCCTTTTTACATTTTACATCGGTAACGATTGAAAAAATTCGTTCTGCCTCCGCATTTGAGTGAGGTAGAGTCAACGCTGACTGAGCGCGTTCAGTCAGAGAATCTGAATGGATTCGTTTAAAGTTTTAATTTTTTTTGTCAACGATGTATAAATAAACTTGGTAGAAAAATAAAACAATTTTTTTTTTTTATCAAATAGTCTGTAGAATTAAAATATCCCTTTTTTTTGTTCTAGAAGGTAAGAAAACGCTCTTTTGCCCTTTTAGCTATTTTGGAGACTTGAAATGCCCACGAAATGGGTAATTACTCACGATCTGATCTAATAGTGACTTAAACAAAATGTGGAAAATGTATTCAAGTCTTATTTTCATTTTAAATTGAATTCAATGACGAACTTGACTTATTTTGAATTGCCATTGCAATGAAGTCAACATTCGAACAATATGTTTTTGTCATTTGAAAATGACATTTAATACAATTTAGGTATACATAAAAATTTAAAATAAACTTAATCGTCAATGTGGAAAATTTGTAAGCGAGGAATTAAATTATGCAGTACAGTCAACGGACACATTCATGTCTCAGCCTCTCTTATAGAGACATCTAAGTTGACAGTAAAGTTGGATTTACATGTTTCTGTAAAATGCAGAAAATTAGAGAGAAGCAAATACATATATGTATCTATGTATGTATGCCAAAATCCGAAAGTGGGAGAGAATACACAGGTGGTAACTCTTTTTTACTTCCTATTAACTGCTATGTCTTTTTGACAGCTATTAATTCTGTGTTCGTCCTTACCTCCAGGAAAGAAACAAAAATGAAGCATTTGTTCTCTTCCATCTCGATATACCTATTTTTTTTTTTGAAAATGCAACAAATTTACAAAATTTAGTTGAAGATGCTATAATAAAGATGAACTTGTTTGTTTTTACTATAATCTTGACTTCTGAATTTCCTACCCTAAAGTAGATACCTAACTTATGTATGTACGTGAAATTTGTCTGAATAATTTTAACTATTAGTGTAACCAAATATTTTTATAACAATTAACACTTCCGATTAAACGGTGAATGATGTTTAAAGTTGTCTTCCATCACTCTTATACTGAGTGCACACTACTACCGTCATAACATGCAACCGGTGTTTTTACATTTTGCTGAGTTATTCATGCTCAAAGAATTGCAAGAATTTCTCGGTTATTTGCGAAAAGAATAAAATTGCAAAAAGTAAAAAAACGACGATGGAGTATAAATGAACACAAAAAGAGATAAATAAGAGAACAATAAAAAAGATACAATATAAGACGACGACAAAGTGGAATATCTACACGGAACACACGGCAAACGAAAAATCTTCCCATGGAGAGTTGGGGATTTCCATTTCCACACGCACACTTGATTGTTTCAGAACATTTATGAACGATGACGTCATTTCGGCCATAAAATAATATGGAAGAAGAAAAGTGTTTAAATGTTTTATTTTCTTATTAGAAAAAGGTCTTATTGTTTCTTTCAAAAATTTGCACATGCTCGACCAAGTCCCATTCTTCGCAAGAACGTCATTATTAAAGCTGAATACACAATAGAAAAATGTCAGAATAATGTCAAGCGAACGTGTTGCAGCATGTTCACTTAAGTCATAGCAGCTAAAAGTCTGAAGGTAGGTATCTTGAAACGGAAAGTTTACTACGCATCAACACCCTCGCTTGCGGGATGCAAGCGATTGTAGTCGTCGTCATTGTTGTCGTTGTTTTCGCCGTCGCCGCCGCCGGCCAATGTGACTTTTCAATAATGCAGACGTAGTCAGGTCAATGGCGTTTTGTTACGTTTATGTCACAGGTAGACATAGACGTAGCTCAGCGCACTTCTAAACCGATAATGACAGTGCATCGAATTACTATATAACAGATTTGCTTAATGGACAGAGTTTTGTTTTCAATGTATTTATTGTTTCATTTTTATACAGCTCAGATATTCATACCTGCCTGGCTATTCTTTTGTTCATTTAAATCCGCATTTTGGTAGGTTTTACATTCAGTTTTTTTGTTTATTTTATTTGACGTTTTTATGACATGACAACAACAATTCTGTTGTCAGTACAATGCTCGTCTTAGTGTCGCCAGTTTAGTAGTGGTTTATTGTTGCATTAACAACGCACAAAGCAGACTGCGACTGCGAGCGATAAGCCGCGAAGTTTTGCATTTATTTTCGATTTGTTATGATCGTTGTCGTTAAGTGGGCGTATACGCTTGTAAAAATACTTTTAAAACAAAAAAAAAAAACTGTATTTTTAAAGACCACGCCCAGATAGGTTACAGATGTTTGTTAAAACTTGGAAGGATTTTTTTTTCTCAGTTGAAATTTTTATTAAGAAGAACCACATTACAATAAACAGGTTTGGTGTTTATTTTTTTTTGCATACAAGTTATTAACGTTTAAATTTAATTATTGTTAAATGAAATAAATCTTCTGTTAAGCAATTGTAAAAGCCGACGCTTGATAAAGCGAGGAGCAAACTTGGTGACTGAACTTTGAACTTGATGCACATAGAAAATAAATAGCGATTGTTTCAACCAGAGAGATTCACAATTTATTCATATTCCTTATGATAGCCTTAGATATTAGCCGTGTTTTATTGGTAAGTGAATACGCTACCTAGTAAAATTTAACAAAGAAAACAACAACACTTCATTAGTGAATATATTTTTTTACACTTCGCCTGCATTACAAAGTGCAAGCGTTACAAAAATTCCAAACCAAACATTTTTATCAAAACAAAATTATTTCATAAGTAAACTTACTAAGATGTATGTTAAATATATATGTTATGTTACATCACATGACAATCAATCGGTTTCCTGAACTCGCAACAGAAAAATACATAAAGTAGAGTACTTGCTTGCCAAAGTTAAATTAGTTGACTTTGTGGTGTTTTAAGGCCAAAATCACACTGAAAAAGATGGAGTCTTCTTAGGGCCAGTGTCATGCTCTTTAAACCATTACTATTAACTTTGATTCAATAGAGGTTTAAGTGTAAGAAAGTTAAGTTGAACTTTTTATACGAACCTTAAAAGATGGTTCCACATTTTTAAACCACGAATATATGTAATATTATATTTATTTGTATCACGTTTTAATAATTGCAATTAACATAAAGCAGATAAAAAGCTCACTAATATTCTATAAAAAGTGGCTAGTTCCAAATAAGAGTTGTACTGTGGCGTATACGTAATTTTTTGTAATGGAATTTTGAATGATTTTTCCCAATTTTCATTAAAAAACACACATTTTCTTTAAAGGTACAGAACAATTTCCGTCAAGACAACAAGTTTAAAGCTTATAAAAGAGAATACGATGATGCATCAATCAATCTTAAACATTTTACTCTCTTTGTAGAGGCCACTTAAGAATAGATTGCACAAGATTTATAGATAACTTTGTTGAACTTTCAGGTTAAATATGAGGATGGAAAGTTAATAAAATATACGACATGTCATGAGTATTAAATTTATAGTCACATATTTTTTTGTAAATATTTTACTTCTGAAATGAGAACATCTGCTCTTGTGGTTTGATGTTGATCTGATGTAATGTAGGTACGTGCCTGATTAAAAAGAAATTCTACATGCAATGCAGGTCAACATTTCACATAATGTACAACTTAAACAGTACTCATGACAATGTAAAATGACATTTTAAAATTAAATGGTGCAAAATATTAAATAGTCAATTGTTAAGGTCTAAACATTTTACTAATTAGAAAATTTTTAAACCCTTTTTGCTAACTAGTAATTTGCTAACTCCCTTTTAATAAGAAATGGGAAGCCGATCATTGTCAAACAGTGACAGTTCTTGAAAATAGGCAAAGAAAACATACTTAAACGGACCTATTAATTGAAAATAGAGCTGACAATTCCATGCAATACTCCAATTCTGATAAGATTATTTGTATCAAGTATATCACAGGTCTATTATCGTGTTCCAATAAGAAGTTAACTTACCTTCATCACCCTGATTTATATTTCTCCCAAAAAATGGAGGGTTACAAGCATTTATCTGCACAAAGTCTTCGAATATATCGAAATCTTCGTCTTCCGGGAGCATTTTATTTATTTAAAAATAAAAAACATTTGTATTCACTCCAATGTATTAAGTGTACAATTTTTTTAAATATCTTAAAAATTGTAAACAATTAGTGATACCACTGCATTTTGAAATCAAGTTATTTATTAAACCATTAAAATAAACCTCTCAAAATCATCAATAAAAAATATTTGATATTTTATTTGATTTCTTTACCTCATAAAAGGAAATAAAGAAAAAGAAGACAAGTAAAGATAGTTCAAAAACTTCATAAAAGTGACGTTCGGGACACGTTACGTCACATTACGCAATTGAACGAAGTTTAAATAAATTAAAGTTTAGGCTTCACTGTGAAACTGGACGAGTAAAACTAAAGAACTTGAACTAATTTTAAGTTTCAGCTAAACTGGAGGATTATACTCTCTTATTTTGAAACTAGGGGTATAAATAAGAATTCTTTAACAATTTTTTTTAGTTGAATTGGTGTTTTCAAAAAAATGTCAACTCTATCTTATAAAAATTGATGCATGCATTTAGGATCACATACTATGTAAGTATATTTTTCAGCCTGGGTAGAAACTTACAGCAATTGAAAATCTTAAGACTATTTTCTGGAATATTGAAGAGCGATTTTTTCAAAAGCAGGACTCTTTTTTGAAGGTTAAAAAAGTTTAACATATTAACGTATGTAAGTATATGACAGTTAGTGATTGAAGTATTCAATAAGTTTCTATTTGCAATTTAACTATTTAAGTTTCAAAAAAGCAAGCGGCTTTAAATAAAACTATGTATTTGTAATAGTAATGCATTTTATTTTTATTAATTTTAGCATCAATAAGAATCAATCTTTTTGACGCAAAAAATAAGAATAAATAATATTAAAAACGTGTTTTGCAAGCAAAACAATAGAGACTCACTGCACATCACACAGTGCGAGTATATTTCTCGATTTCTTATCTCTCTCTTTCTTACACCATAAAAATCAAACTATTTTCTTTTTCTGTCCGTCAGTAAAATTCCAGAGACCAATACTCCCATACAGAGAATCCCACACAATCGCCTCACTATTTTCATTATCTTATCCATGATTATACAATACATGCATAGTATCGGTGTAGCTAAAGAGCGAGACATACATTTGAGTTGCTGGAGTATGTGTGCTGTCAACAGAAAACCAAAAGAAAGACATACAAAAATTCGCCTTGCCTTGCCATAGCCATTCAAAACACCAGTTTTTCTCACTTTGGCAGACAGAAAAAAAAACACTGCACTATCCCCTTCGCCCAAGTATTCGTACCTGACAAAAACTAAAACTAAAACAACCACCGACTTCGACCACTACTGGTCACAAAAACCTATCTATTGCTTCGTGCAAAATGTCATAAGTACGAACATGAACAACCCTCGAAATCACAATCTCAGCGGCGCTCTTTTGAAATCGATGTGTACTTTTATTTCGGTCTTTAAATGTCATTTTATCTTCTTTCGTTCTTCTATTTCCGAACAAAGGTCATTTGATTGTTATTTTTCTGATTAGAAATAAGTAGGGGGAGACTTATCTAGTAAAAACTTACGATAAGATTATTCCTTTGTTGCGCAGCACCGCCAATACTAAAATCAACTGAATTTTGACTATTTTCCGGATCACTTGCAAATGAGGCATTTGAATTCGTATTTGATGTACTCTCGGTTAATTCGACCTTCACCTTCATTTTGACAGCCGCTCACAGACAATTAAGCACTGATTAGGATTACGCCAAATTAACCAAAAAACGAAAATAAAAAAAAACAAACAATATACGAATGAATTGAGGGGAAAAGCACCAAACACAAGCTTTGGCAACTCTTTCTTCGTTTTGTGTCACTGCTAAGGCTGACACCGATTGCCAGAATGAATTTTTGCAAATTATCACTTTTTGGAACCGCGCTGTCCTTGGGTATTGTGGTTGTTGTTGTTGTTTGTAACACCAGTATAACTGCCGCTGTCGATGTCGTTGTGGATGTCCAATGACCCAACACCCAGCAAAACAGCGATGTCAAAATTGTTCTACTACGTCGTTACGTATTTACTCGCAGAACTACGTAAAGACAATTCTATGTTTTTTAATCGAAATCGAATGTTTATCGACAATCGCGCACTTTTCCACGTACCAAATTTCAATTATTAACTTCACATAAGAGAACCACACCCGTTTGAATTTTTATTAAATCAAATAGAAAACAATTAATAAAAAAAAAGAAAATTCTGTTTTCAGTGGAAATGGAAGTGTTGCACTTGCACACTGGACTGAATAGCCCCGCAGTGTACACGTCTTCACTCAACCCCCTTTTTCAAATGCTGGAACACGCCTTAAAATGTTCGATTTCGTTTTTTGTTCGTATGCTTCGAATCAAAACGTTTTGGTTAATTGTTAGTGCACAATTATTTGCTTGAAAGGAATCAAAACTCGTTCGATTTTCTTTAGATTAGTTGGAAAAGTTTATCGAATTTGGAAATTTATGTAGGTAGTTTTTTTTCATCACTTTTACTATGGGTGACAACAAAACACGTCGCAATCGAATCTTCGTCGCCAGCGAGCGAAAGACACAAAATAACTATACTGATACTCTTCTTTTTCTGTTCAACTCTGGAAATCCGCAGAGATGGAAGGAAGCAGCGATAGTACTCACCCACACTAGTGCACCAACTGTCAATGCCACACTCATACTCTCAAAAAATCAAACGCACACATCTTGACGGCAACGAATGTTCGGAGAATGGAGAAACACCGTGTGGAACTCGAGTGGAGAAGAGCAGAACCAACAAAAATGTTGAGAACGGAGGAGAATTAGTTAAAAAAGTAAAAAAGAAGAAAAGCAAAAGAAACAGGAGAATTACATGTTCCTTCCAAACTTCCAATTTCCAATCCAATAGCTAAAGCAGCAATTTCTATAGCAAGCAGTCCTAAATTAAATGATGACTCATCGGGTTTTTACCCGAGCACCGAGCTGCAAGAGCAAGTAGGTATCTTTCGGATTTGATTTTGGTTTTGATTCGAAAGTGCAATATATAGCTAGCTGACGGATGATGGTGGGATGGCAAACAAATTGAGTTATTTGATGAGTGGAGATCGTGGCTATTTGAGTTGTTTCAATTTTCTTCTTTTTTATAGGGATGATGAGATGATGGAAATTGGTATTGGTGTTGAGATAAATGGGAAAGGTGATTAAGATGAGATGCATTTTGAATTCGTTCAGTTCAGGTAGGTAAGGAATTTTGTGTGGTGTGGTGCGTGTTGTTAGTGTTTTTTTGGCGGGATAATAATTTATACTGATTATGAAGGTTATCAGAGTGGAAATCAAGACATTAGTTTGATTTATTTTTAAACTTAGCTTTTAGGGTAGATTTACATTATTACAGTTGTGATAAATAGATTTTTATCAAAACTTTAAGCTGTTGATAGGTTTATACTAGGATGGATCTTATTTAAGGTATACTTGATGTGATTAAATTTGTTTAGTAATAAATAAATAAATAAAAGTATTATTAAATAAATAATGTAAAAAGTTGTCAGGCTTAAAATTTTTATTAAAGTTAAAATGAAGACAAAAATATCACATTTCTTTTGCGAAATTTAATCTGTATTTCTACTATTTCATATTAATGTTATTCGGTTCCCATTTTTTAATGCAAAGAAATTGGTCCCCTTTGTTAATGTCCTGTCAAAAAAGTACATATACATATGTCATATTAAACCGCTATAACATATTTTGGGAAAATTTACTCTATTTCCTTTTTTTATTACAAAATAATATGAAATAAAATATATATGTAATGCTATATTAAAGCAAAACCTAAATGTTAGTAAAAAAATGGAATTTTAGCAATTTAATACAAGGAAATAAGATACAAGTTTATAAGTTGGCTCAAAATCCTCATCTTATCGGAAGATAATATTTTTAAATGGAAACAATTGTCACTTTGACTTCAACATTTGTTAAGTCAACAGAGAAAAAATACAAGTCAGTATGACATTATGAACGTCGTTTCTTTAAATTCAATATTTTTTTATCGAACTAAATTTTAACTCAATATCTAATTCTTGGTACTTTGAACAAATAAAATGTATCAGTTTCTCTTACGTAGTCACCCACAACATCTAAAATTAGTTCATTAAAAATAAATAATAAAAAGTCAAAAGTTCAAAAAATTCCACTTAAAAATTAGATTGGTTTAATTGCATTGAACTTTAAATGATTATATTGTATCAACTTCATAGATGACCCGGATTTTGTGAACTCTTATACTTGACACTTTTTGAATTGTATAAAGTCGTTATGAATTGGCATTTCCTTTGCAATGTGTATCGTTTGATTTTAAAATTGACAAATTTAAATTGTCTTTGAATGTAACTTTTTTTTTCATAAAATAAAAAAAAAACTTGCTGCATTATTATATTTAATAAACTAAATAATGAAGAATTTATAGAGAGTTGTTATTAACCACTTCGTCAAATAAAAAGTCTGTTTTAACATCATCTTTCAAAATAAAACAATACAAATACTTTAACATGTATCTCTATAAAATGTTTACGCTAACACCGTTAAGGTGCAATTAAAAGACGAGAAGTTTTATTTTTATTACATATATACTTTTTCAATTGTTTTTTTGTTGTTTTTTATTTATAAAAAGAAGTTAAGTTAAAATTGGCACCGATTAAAATAAGCATTAAATATAAAAGCAAAATATTAAACCTGGTGATCATAAAACAACCAACAACAACTACAATAAACAAATAAAATATCACATCGCCAGATACAAATTCCATTAAAATAATATTTTTTTTTCTTCTTTTTATAAAGCCATTTACATTCCAACCAACGACAACCAAACGTGCTTTATTTGTTTATCTTTCTGTAAAAACTTTAAAAAAAACCATTAAAGATTTCACAGATTTTTGTAAGAGATAAATAACAAAAATAAAGTTATTTTAATTGTTTCTCTTATAAGGACTTATTATTATGGTTTTATGTACTCACTCGTATATAAGGATTTGATAATAAAGTATAATTTATTCTATAAAGCTTAAACCATCGACCTCTAGTTCGAACAAAGACATTCAAAACATAATCAGCATCGGTTCTACAAATGGTCGCTCGTAAACATTTATTTGAACCGATCTTTAATTAAATTCAAAACAATACTTGATCAAAATTATTTGAGTTATTTAATATTTAATTTTGTTTCGATTTCAAACATCAACTGCAATAGTTTGCTTTATTGTTAATTTATCCATGAAATATGACCCTAATTTTTATTGAGTTAAATCAGGGCCATCAAAATCAAAGTAATTTTTTTTTATACAAAATACTTTTAAGTATTTTATACTTAGTAGACCTTGTTATTCCCTTTCTTGAAGTTAAAGAGTTCACTTTGATTTTTAGTTCTTATAGATAAAATTTGAAATGTAGGTGAATCTTTCGATTTATTATGATTTAGTCAAATAAAAAGTACGTATACGCCTTAGTGTACAATAATTATTTTATCGTCTATTTAAGAAAAATTTTGAATAAAGTTAAAGCACATTGTGTATTGGTAAATCAGATTGTGATGGTTTGACAGCTTCTTCTGAGTTATTAAGAAAAGATATAAAGGAGACTAAAAGATGATACATATGTACATATGTATGTACATATGTATATTTAGAAAAGATATTAAGGATATCATTTAAGGTAACCTTTTTTGAGTGAAATGAAATAAAAACTAAACTGAATAAGAGTACTTTTATTTAAGTTTTTTTTTTAAGTTATTCCAAAAGACAATTCAATTTTGTAAAGGTGTTATGCTCATATAATTTTGATTTGGTTGATTTGGAAGAAATAAAAATCGTTCAATAACGTTCATTGTAAAAAAGTTTAAAGAATAAAGGAAACATTTTTCTTTTCGAAATTGGAAATTATAGTTGCGAGAAGATAGGGATTTCAAATCTTTATGAAAAGTTTTGTAAGTGGATTGCCTTGTCTCGCCTCTTCAATACAAATTTAAAACTTTAAATTTGTTAATATTTTTACACATCAACCTCCACCATTTTACTGACTTTTATTATTCTACAAGAATCGGAATTGCTATGAACATATGAAAGGGCTAAATGACATATTTTTAAATTTTCTTGAGTATCATCTCTATCACGTGTTGGTACTAATATTGGTAAAGATTAGGATCCTGTATGCAACCACTCTGTCAAATGCGTAGCAAGTTTTGAAGACATATTTATAATTGTAAAGAAAAGTTGGAAATAGAACTCTTCCTTTCAATATAAATCAGGAAACAATTGCAATTGTTTCGTTGTTGGAAATTTTAAGGGTCTTCTATATCGGGTGTTTGGTCAAGTGTATGCCCTTAACTAAAGTCATTAATAATTTGAAATTGAGTTTTTTTTAAATATTTCATTAGTGGTGAAGTTATTTTTGGGAAAAAATCAACTAAATTGTTGTATTTAATATCAATACAGTTTTATGGTTAGATACATTTGCATAGCTAATTTATTCAAGGAAAAACCTTATACTTAAAAAATCTTAGATGTATCTACTTAATTTTACTAAACTCTCTAAAAGAATTGCTAAGGAAATGGTTACACTGGTCACTTTTTAATTGTTTGTTGCATTTCAAAAAAAAAACATATTTAAATAAGAAGAAGTCTTTAAAATTCACGAATTGCATCTTTGAGGTTTTGAATCGGCGCGGTCGACGTAGACCTTATCTTTCACGGAAACTCAAAGAAAGAAGTCACAAGGTGTTAGATCACAAGATCTCGCTGGCCAATTGTGATCATTCCTTCGGGAGATAACGAGATCTGCAAACTTTACCCGTAAAAGATGGATGGTTTCGTTGCTTGTGTGGCACGTAGCCTCATCTTGTTGAAAGTAAACGTTTTCCAAATCTATACCATCTAATTCCGGTTGTAAAAAATCATAATAGATACCCAAAATGCATTGTCCAATGACCCTGCCGGACCATAAACCAAACCAAACAGTTACACGTTGAAGATGGAGACACTTTTAACAATAAATCTTGGATTTTCCGAGCCGACGACAATTTACTTTTTGAAGTGTCAAGATGATTTTTCGATGAAATTCCGGATCAATATTTATAGTAAATTTTAATAATTTCAATACATTGTTAAAATGTGCATGGTTCCATTTTTATAAATGGTGTAGTTTCCACTTGTCAAATGTCAAAAAATTACAGCTTCAAAAATGACATCTACCGAAATAGCGGGCTATTCAAAATAGCACCTCTTATTGTAGAACTGACAATTTGACGTTCCCGATATAATTCAAAGTCAAGATTTTAATGAAATATAAGAAGCTGTTATAAGAGATTTTCTTTATTTTCTCTGTCCATCTATGTATGTACAATTTACAAACATTATCTATACACAAAGGCCAACCGGCAAATTTTTCAATTTTTTTTTTAAATAAAGTACCTATTTTATCAACAACATTAATTTGTTTATTAATAACAAGTTGATTTGCTCTTGATAAAACACGCGTTCTTCTTGGTTCCGTGGTACGTGCCGGTGTTGTTGTTGGCGCTAACTCGCCTACATTAAGAAAAACATCGAGATTTTCGTACCAGTCACTAAAAACCTTACCCACTATCTGAGTACACAATAAGACTTATCAGTCACAATGAGTACCTATACACACACCCCTACCCTGTACTATAAAATTATACTCATATCTATGCATGTTATAGAAACAAATTTGGCATATTTCAGAGCTTTTCCAAGAATTCTGAATGAAATCACCAACTGGAAATGGCGTTTGCGCTCATTCGTGATTTCGGATGTCACAAATATTCAATACAATACAGCCACCTCCCCCCCCCCGCCTTCATCATCGCCACCACTAAATCCACTGACAAAACGAAACCAAGTCGGCTAGACGATATGTACCTATATGGATATGACATATAAGACCTACGTCACGTTCACTTTTCGTTTTGAGTTTGAATTTAACTCAACTTAAAAAGCTCATACATCGATTTCACTCGAGATTCATTAATTTGTTTACAACAAATCCGGAGTGAAACTATAAGAGCTTCACGTTCACTCGGAATGACAAAGTTGGTATTTCCTGATTGTGCGGGCAATTGCCCTGGCTATACGTTTAATTTCAAAGCCGCAAGTTATTCACTTCGCTGCATATTAATCCAATTCAAATCTTGAATAAAAAAGTAAATAAATAAAAGATTGATCTTCGTTTGATTTTTTTTTTAATAATTTTTTTTCTGCAATTAGGTTAGCAATTATAATGAAGGTGTGGGAGGTTAAGAGTGAGGGCGAGAGATTAACTATTTATCATTTTAATTTCGAAAACAAATTATAGAGTTTACGTTCTAACAACGACGTATAGACAAACGTTAACACCTTAAGTTTAATAATGAAATAAATTGAAGTTGATTTGTTTTTAAATAATTTCTCTTTCTATAAACGAAACTTAACATTTTCGAGGCACCAACATGACAAAAATCCACTGCTTTTCACACGAAGTGTAATTTTTACAAAATTTTCAAAAAAATATACAAAACTGAACTAAACATATTTTTTAAATTCAAATAATATTTTAAAGTTTGTGCATCCGTGGACCTTTCCTCCTGACAATAAAACTTTACATTTATAACATAATTTCACTTAATAATTTCCTTTAGAGAGTTATATTTATCGGTTTGATTTGTCAAATTGGAGTTTTTCACAAAAATCTGGACGTTTTAAGTTCCCTAGAATCTTAGTCTGTCGTAAGTTCAAAATATCTTTTCACGATTGCTTATTCCTCAAAGAAAACTATCTAATAAATTCTCTTTTTAAATCAAACTTAGGTGTTTTCGTTCTAAAAAGTCCTCCTAATATTGCCAATTAAAATTTTTAAGTTGAATTCAAAAGTGTTTAATTACTTTAAATGTCAAGAACGAGTAAAAAGCTTGACAAAGACAGACATGGGAGATTCCTTCCTCTGTTATAACAAAGAGCAATACAACAGAAAATGCTTTGTTTGGCAGATTGTAACACATGTTCAACATTTTGCCTTGACAAAGAGACAACAGCTTTATTGAAAGTGTTAAACTAATTAGCAGCTAAAATAAAGTTCACACGATTTTGAGTACGAGTGTATCAGATTCCACAAAGGGTTTAGTTAAAGGTTAAGTAAAGTTAAGTTCTTTCTTTTGTTATCGGAAATAACCAATGGAGCGTAAAAAACAAAATAATTAAATTTTTAATTTATTTACTTATTGAAATAATTTATAAAGTGATCATGTGATGCTATATTCTATATATTTTAATACATTGGTACCCTGGGCGTATACGTACTTTTGTGATATTTTGTTTTATTGCCATCCCTAACTATAAATGTTCATAATATTTTGTAACTTAAAGAGCAAAGTATACCAAAGACCATCAGCCATCTATTACTTTTTACAAACTTTTAAGGACACTGACTGCTTTCCATTAAGGCTTCCATCTTCTGAGTCTAGAGTCCTTTAAACACATCGCCGAAAAGCGCACTGGATGGAGCGTATAGGAAACGTTGAAGTTCCACTAGGGTACTTAGTAAGTAAGTACATAAGTATTTTGAAGCAAACAGTCAATACAAATATTTAAGAAAAAGAGTTCTAAACAAATGTCAGCCTCTTTTAAGAGTAATTTTAGATAAAAAGGTCCACAAATGTAACGTTTTCGTCTAGCTGAATTATTCTATATAATGAAGACTAGCGGACCAACCCGACTTTGCACGAATAGACATTTTATCAATAGTTTTTGAATTTATTCGTTATATTTCAAGTAGTTTCAATGCCTATTCAATTCTTTTTTTTTCTGAAATTCTTGATACAGAAATGTAAATACGTGCAACATGTAATATTACTCATACAAATTTTGATAAAAAAAAGAATTTCTTAATGAATAATACCAAAATTACATTTACATTTTATATTTTATCAATTTTTAAAAAGTTGATTCATGATTCAGGAATATTTGAATGTCAAGATAAAATGGACCAGGCTAAAATAAACATTATGTTTAAGTTAAAAGATCACCACAAAATACTAAGAACCTACGTAAATTTTTATAAAAAATAATTGATAATATTATTTTTTTTGTTTTTGTTAATATAAGACTCACCCACTGAATTGCGCAAATGCATATTTTTTCATTACACACAATTTGTTTCAACTGAAAAAAGATAGAGCTCCTTGGAAGCCATATTTGACTTGACTCAGAAACAATTGACCAAACATTCTGTTTTCAGCTTTCGCTTCTGGAAAATATATGAATTTTACTATTTACGTTTATCTGAAGTGTGTATAAAACATATCTTTATTTATGTGAATAATAATTGAGTATTTACATATATACGAGTAAGTGTCAATATTGATAATAATCGAAGTGTCGTCGCACAGTCTGTCATCGATTGTTTTGTGTCTGTATGAAACTTTTAGATAAGATTGTTATTTTCAATCGTTTTGTAGATTGAATTCGAAAGAATCATTATTATCAATATCATCGTGATTATTCAATTTATTCGATTTAATTTTCTTGTCAATTTTTGTTGCAGTTTTGCAAACAAGATTAGTTATTTGTAGGAATTAATGTGGTTCCTTCAGTTTAAAAAGAAAAAGAGGTTAGATAAAGAACAACAAAGAATAATTCAAGAACTACTGCAAGAATAAGACAAATAGAAAAGAATGACACAGTAGAGGAAATTCTCATAAAAACACTGTAACTTTCCATATCTAATTTATTACACCGACTGCAAATTTGGCAGCACTTTTTATTTTTGTATCCAAAAGGATCTTTCAAACCAATATGAAGGCAACCGTTATTTTTTCAACCTTTTTCATAACCTTGGACCATTATTCGTCTTTGTTTGTGAAATCTTCTTTATTAACTTCCCATTAACTACCATTTGTTAACGGTATCTCATTTTAGTTTGTCGCAAATATCTCAGGAACGAATAATGCTTTTGACTTCAAATAAATTTTATTGTGTAGATTGCAGTGTGACACAAGTTTGGTATAAATTTGAAAATAATTTAACATACAGTTATTTTTTAAAAAAGTAAAAATTAAAAAAAAAAATTTGGCGCGGAAATATACAATGAAGGAAAAATGATATCATCTTAAAAACTATTTATGCTATGTCAAATGTGATCTTTGACATCTGGTAACATTTTTGAAAAAAATTGAAGTTTTTTTACAAAAAATAAAAAAGTACAAATAATTCTACCAAAAGTTGGTAAAAAGTGTGTTTTGACTTGAATATCTCGAGAATGAGCACCGGTATTGACTTCAAACTTATTTGTGTTTATACAAAGAACAATTATTAATATATGCACCAATTTTGACAAATATCAAATTGACAGTTTTTTTACGAAAAATAAAAACTAAAACCGAAATTTACAGAAAAGTGACAAAAATTGTTTTTCGACTATCAATTAAATTAAATTGACAATTTGGACAATAAATGCAAAATGGGAAGTTATCAGTGTGGGTCGCACCCAGCCTCTTTTTTTATTTTATTCTGAATAGTTTTCAATTTAAATTTTTAAACGTGAAGTGATTTTGAGTTATAATACAAAAAAGTGAGTGTTTTCAATATACCGATGTGTAATTTTTTTGGTTTCAAATGTATTTAGGACCACTTAAGGATTTTGTTGTTTAAACAATGTGTGTGTGGCCGCCTAACGCGCGAATTTATTTAGCGATTTCAATTTTGTTTTTGGCATTTTGTAGAGAATTGTTGGTATATAAAAAATGATATTCGAAAACAATTCTTTACAAAATAAAAGTTTATACAGTCACTTTTAGTCATATTCGTACACTTTGTACTACTTGCATTTATTTACTCCCAAGAAGGAAACAAAAAAAATTTAAACAAAATAGACATGCAGTTATTTGAAATAAATATTGGTAATCCTAAAAATGACAAAAAATCATTTAACAAGATGCATCAAAATTGAAACTCTCATTCGTATTCGTACATTTGAATCTTTTCGGATTTTTTAACGAAAGGGGCGAATTTGGATAGATTTGTATTATCTTTAAGTTTTTGTATACTTTCGTTCTTCTCAGAGTAGATTTAAATCATAAAAATCTAAAATGGGACAAAATTGAAAAAGCATTTTTATTCTTTTTAATTTCTTAATTTCAATTATGGACAAACATCTGAATGGTATTTCATAACTATAATTTCCGAAAAATCGAACCAGCAACAATAATATTTTTCAGTATAATCTGTTTTCTATCTGTTAGTCATGAGAAGGTTTTTATAAAAGAAGACATTCCCAACAAGTCAGAAAATTATTAAAATTGATTTTTGTATGAAAAATAAAATTGTCTTGCATGCATTTTGCATGGAGAAATCAGAAAGATAAATAATAGATGGCGTTGGGGTACGATCAATGCCAAAATTTGATAGATATAGGTTGTGTTCAATTTGTGGGTGTTCTTTCCGCATTGGCATTTTCTATTGATCAAATGTGTTGATTTTTGCTGCAAATGTTCGATTTTTGTGTATTATTACACCTATTCGGAATAGTCGTACATCGCACACAACATACGCAATATGATATGAGCAAAAATTATCTGAAATCTGAATTATACGAAATTGAAAATGTCATTCAAGAAACTGTTGAAAACAATGTGATTCACGACAGGAAACGATTATCAATGGAATATTCAAAGGAGAAAAACACCTTATCCCATGGGTTCCAATTATTACAACTGATCCTCCAATTAAAGCGGATTCACTTTCCTTTTCTCTTTTGCCATGACGAATCGTTGGAAGTAAGTGAAATTAATATCGAATTTCCCTGTTTTCCGCAAACCGTCTTTTTTTGTTTTTGAACCGGAAAACTTATTGAAAAATTTAGCTTTCCATTAAATTTGAATTTTCTGAGTTTTATTATCACTCTGGAGTGTATCACATGGCTTTAAATTGGGGTGAGACCAAATTCAATTTTAAATTATTTTTAGCCAGGTTCAATTTTTTTTCTTCATAAATGCACACAGTGGAGCGGGTGGGAATTAGCTAGTGTATGTATATAAAAGAAAGTCGTGTTAGTTACACTATTTATAACTCATGAACGGCTGAACCGATTTGGCTGAAAATTGACACAGAGACAGATTATAGTCTGGAATAGTCTATATAGGCTACTTTTTATCCCGATAAAATGTATGGTTCCCGTGTGGTAGATTTCTTTTAATTTTTCCAATCACGCCAGAACGACTAAACGGATTTGGATTAAATTTGTCACAGAGATAAATTATAGTCTGGAATACCACATAGGCTAATTTTTATCCCCGTAGAATGTATTTTATTTGTATTAAACATGGACCACGTTTTACATAAAAACTAAAAGCAATCTGCGGTTACTGTTTTAAATTCAGCACAACAAAACAGATGGTTATAACAACTATGACATGAACTTCAGTTGTCCTGCCGCTCGATACACTTTTATTAAACTTACGAAGTACACCGGGACATCTAGAAAGCATGGAAAATCAAATAAGCAACAACAATATTTTTAAATAGTTTGAGTTTCTACATTAAATTGGGGCGAGACAACGTTTGCCGGGTCCTCTAGTAAAATCTAAAAAGTGAAATTTAAAGTCGGAAAATCGTATAAAAACAGACTAATTAAAAGTGGTTATTTCATGAAGTTGTTTGAATTTTTGATTGAAAGTGGTAGGATTGATGAAAGTCACATAAGCTGGCCGAAAGAATGGAGAAAAGTTGTATTTAGTGATAAAAAAAAAATCAATTTGGATGGTCCAGACTCCAGATGGATTTCAGTCATATTGGGATAACAAACGTCTTCAAACTGGAGTGAGAATAAGTCGAAACTTCGGTGGTGGCAGCGTAATGATTTAGGCAGTTTTTTTTTGCAAATGGAGAGACGGAATTTGCATCGATGAACTCAGAAAGTTATGCTGAATTGTTAGAAGATGTTATGATTGAAAGTGTGGAACTGACTTTATATTGCAGCAGGATAACACTCCTATATCCACGTCTCTCGAAAAATGAGAGACTGGTTTGAGGAGAAATAATTAACATTGCTCGATTGGTTGTCTCGAAGACCCGATTTAAATCCCATAGAAAATCTCTGAGGAATACTAGCCACCTGTATTTATACCAACGGGCGCTAATTTAACAACGTTCAAGAACTTAAAGACGCAATAATTCAACAATGGCGCCCGATTACAACCGCGGAACTGGAATAGCTTGTGGAATCAATGCCGAGGCGAATGAAATCGGTCGTAAGAGCAAGTTACAAATTTCTGACCACTAATTTTTAATAAAAACTGTTTTTATGTACATTTTTCTTGTTAATTTTTGTTTTTTCTTAATTTTTTATTTATTTCGTTAAAATAAATACATTTTTGTTTTTATTTACAACTTTAAATACATTTTCTTATTTCATAAAAAATTATGGCTAAGTTGCATGCAGCAAACGAAAAATGCGTGAAAATCATGTGTTCTTATGGGAATTTCCTTCACTGTATGAATGCACTCTTTAAGGACTTAAGACCTTAAATATAAATTATAATTATCTCTCCTAAAAAGAAAGCTCTGGCTCTGGACAGGCTAAAGTTGTCCAATTTTTTTTTTTATACATTAGCTTCTAGATAACTCAGAGTAGTATTTACAAAAATTAAGAAAAATTTGCTGAAAATTCAATTAAATAAGTACGTATACGCCCGAGTGCACCATTAAACCAATAATTCAATGTGATTGGAATTTGGTGCAGAGAATTTTTTAAGTAGTAAAGAAGAAATGTTTGGTATCTACAGTTTTGCATTCAGAACTCATATATTCAAGTGTAAGTTCACAAACGTCAAAATTTTGCAGCAGTGATTAGGCATCACTGCTTTTTAGCGATACTGATGCAGCTGTTGCTGATGCGATGCCGACTAATCACGCTGTCGTATTGATGTTTTTTTGTTTAGTTTTTGCGCATCAGTTTATGCAACTTTGCAATAATGAACAGTTATGACGAGAAAAGTGATGCCAGAATCTGCGTTTGTGAACGTTTGACTTTGAACATTTATGGGCATCATTACTGCAGTGATGCGTATGTGAACCTACACCAAGTAATCCGTGCAAATTGTATGAGTTAGTTTAATTTGTAATTCTTAATAATTAGTTACACTTTCTGTGTAGTAAATATTATGATACGGTGAATGATTAACAAAATGATTAGGAATAACTTTTGGTGGCCTCGTAACGGGACTAGAGAAGGTTTCTCGATCTCATTAGAATCGAATAATTACAGTCTCCTTTCGGTAACCATAACGATATGTAATTCAATCGTGTGGTTTTCTTTTTTGTGAATAGTCTCCTCTCGAGTTTTGTACAAATCTCACCTCAGAATTTAAAAGTCCGAGTATTTATTTTTGACGATAATTTTTGTAAATCCTAAATAGATGCTTCTGATACATCAAGAGAACACTGCCAAGACTTTTGTCCAAAATATTTAGTCTCGCCTTTTTTTACGTATAGTTTCCAAATAGCCTTAGGAAAATGGTTGATATTGAAACCAATTGATTTTTAGGAAAACAGTATTTTCTATTTTACTTATTGCTTGACGTAAACTATCAATGGCGAATGTTGTCAGATTCTTGACAGCTGCCATTTAAATTGGAAAATATAATTTCAATGTAAACTTTTCATTTATTCGATTTTCTAAGAA
Source organism: Scaeva pyrastri (assembly GCA_905146935.1). Taxonomy (NCBI): domain Eukaryota; kingdom Metazoa; phylum Arthropoda; class Insecta; order Diptera; family Syrphidae; genus Scaeva; species Scaeva pyrastri. The sequence goes on along the minus strand of LR989927.1, from coordinate 123,208,663 downwards.
CAATTTTTTAAAGTTGTGTAACCCCACTGATCGTCACTTTAGTAGCGTTACCTGTCATTAAGTTTTTAGTGCGATTAAAATCTTGACTTTATTTATTTAACTTGCTCTCAAATACCTATGGACAAATATACATTTATAAATATGACAAGTAAATAGGAAAACCCAAAAATACTTACAACATTTTTTTTACCAAATGTTACATACATACATATACATATGTACATATAAGTTTTTATCTTAATAAAATAGTACTCTATTTTAGAGTGGATATAAGACCTGTTCAATGCCCTTGTCACTCATCAGATTCTATCAACAATATTAATTATCTATAATTTAGTTAATTTAAATGCAATACACAAAATTTCCTATTGGGATTTACCCAATATGCGGGTTTTTCTGTGACGTTATATGATTTGCTTGACTTGAAATTGCATTGAAACACTTTGAAAATCACACAAATGTAGCTTTTAACCACAAAATGTTTGTTTAAGGGGAAATAAATGTATTCAAAATATGCACAATACATCTAAGTTAAAACTAACCTACCTCTATATCTTGATTGACTTGTTAATTTATACATAGGTGATATACAGTGGCGTAGTTAGACATTTGGGGGCCTAATAATTGTTTAGCCTTGATTTTTTTCTCAGTATCAGATTTTGTATTCTAAAATATCATTAAATAAAATAAAAAGAAGTGGCCCTTAATGACTGCCCTGAGGAACTCCGGATTTGACAGTGAACTCATTGAGAAAGTGCTTTTTAAGATGAAATCTAAGTAATTTCAGGTTTATGATTCTAAGAAATAAAAAGTATAATAAAGACTCTAAGAACAATTGAATTTTATCGTTAGGAGGATTTAACAAAAAAAGGTAGATATCCTTTAACTTGTTTTAAAATACAAAAATCAAATCTGAGGATGAAGACAGGTTAGTCTAAATTAAATTAAAGGACCATACGAATTTAGAATATAAAAAAAAAAACAATGTGTAGGGTTTATATCTCAAAAAGTACTTAATTCGACATCTATGCAAATGATTTCTTATGTCTGTCTAAACATATAAATATAAACACTCGATTGAATTCTCACTCCTCCATAAGAGACAATTCAAAATATATGTACCCACAGTGAACACAGTGTATCTTAATTTTAAACACACAACAATGGCCACTCCCATTGATGTTGTTAAGTATCAGTCTCAATTCTCAAAATAACTTCACACAGTCTTAATTTGTATTTTTTAATGCAACTCCATCTCGAAAATTATAAAAAAAAAAAATAAAAAAAAAATTAAAGTAAAAATCGTATCTTCTCATGACCGTTGAGTTAAGTAGCTGCTGCGGTTGGATTGGAAATGATGTTTTGGTTTAGCCTTGAACTTTTGCAACCATTTTAAATGACCTCATAAATGCTTTTGAAATATTCTCTAGAGTTTGACTCTGACATTGAAGTATCTTATGGAGATTTTGCACTTATGTATATGTATTTAAAAAAAAAAGAAGTTTTTTTCTTCTTTTCATATGTTAATTTATTTAGCTGCACTTTATTTATATTGTTAACCTTTTCGTTTATTTTGAATATTTTTGACCTGAACCTCCTTTTAATTACCTTAAAATTATATACCGTTGCCGCAGCACCCCGCCGGCCGCCGCGCCGCCGGGGAAACCAAAAACTGATTTGTCTGAGTGCTTTAAAGTTCTTTATAACTTATATATGTAAATCGATTATTTAAAGCTTAAATTATTAAAAAACTGAAACGAGAATAATTAGGCTTCCAATTGACAACTAAAGTTTTGGTGACAGTAAAATGACAGATGATTTTTGTTTAACATAGTATGTGAATTAACTTTTAAGTGAAATGTCAAATGTCATTTAAATATTCCTTATATTGACAAGTATCTAAAGATGTGTGAATTTTGTCATAGTGGGTGTAAGATCGGAATTTAAAAAAAAAGTCCTGTCGAAATGTCAAATGATCATACATTGTGATCGGTCACAGTAAAATTATATAAACAAGTCTGTCCGAAATGCAAAATTTTTAAAACAGGAATGCAAATTATAAATGTTGTTTAAATTAAAAAGCTTTTTAGTTGTAAGAAGTCAGGTGGGACAAGTCGCTCTCAGTACTCCATTTTATGAACCTAAAGTTTTCAATAGAATAAATACGCGGGCGGCTGTTCAAACAGATGTTACTTTATTCTGTGAAAGCTATTTAAATCCAGAAACCTTTACATAACCTTTAAATTGCTGCTGTTCTGGTCTATGGTCCTGCCAGAACTCACATATACAAATGGATCCAGGGTGCTTAGTAAACGGCACTCCGACCTCTTAGACGCGTTCAAGTGGAAAGTCTAAAAAATAGTTGGCCCCGTATGTAAGGAAGGCCGATTCCGGAGACGCTACAATCATGAACTGAATGCAATCTACCTCGAAGGAAAAAACAGTCAGCTCGGTAGACTATGGTGGACTGGCCTCCTTGGTAGCTCGAGCGAAGAGGAACCAGCTAGGAAAGTTCTTTGTAGTACAAGAATGACAGTGCAGTATCTTTACGCTGGAAAAGTGGCGTAGACCAGGACGCTCGAGCCTTCGGGTGCGCAGCTGGATGGCGTGTCGGCTAGTGATCGGGATAAATGGAGAGACTTGTTAAATATGGTCAGGATCATATCCCGGTAGTCAAGTCCATGATGATGATGATGAAGTCTTCCAATAGAGAATTTCCAAATAACTTTGGACAGTTTAGGCTTTCAACAACACACGTTCTAGCGAGAGAACAGTATAGTGGACAAAATTTGAGGTCATTGGTTTAGTGAACAATCAACGAACACTCGTACGTCAAAAAAGTGCGCAGGATTTGTCGTAACTCAAACTTGCACCAAAGTTCAATTGACACAAGAGCCGAACGTAAAAAACGAATAGGCTATGGCGGTATATTGGAAACTGACACAAATCGAATTTAAAACGACACCATTTAACAGTTTTTTAAGGATTTTGGGCTGCCGGACGGACCCTTATTTCTTTGAGACATTAACCAAGTCACCGGTGATCACCTTAGATCGATGATTGCCAATATCTTTTGCCCTGAACTAGATCATAGTGTATGGACACTTACGAATGTGGTTTCAACTGTACACCACTACTTGCCAGAATGAAGGTATTGGTCATGGTGCAATGTGTACTTATCATCCAGATTTAGAGTTTTCTGAAGGCTGAAGCTGAATGGTCTTTCATTTTCAATAATTTGGGTTGTCCGTTATAAACTGTACGTAATTTTAAGCGCAATTTATAACGAAACTCAAATTTTTTAGATGGAATTTTGATGAGATCTGAATTTAAAATCTATACCATATTTTTGTACTTATTTAATAATTTCTATCTTACAAATATTGGTTGCTTGCTTAATAACTTGTTTGTGTCAATATTGATGTCTTAAGGGCCAACTATAATACACTTAACCGAACTTAAGTGAGCGAGCCAACACACTGTTTTATATATCACTAACCAAAATTGACGTTCTACTCAGTTTCGTTAAATTTCGCGAAATTAAGCAAGAGTTACATTGGCTCGAACTTACGTAAATGTCAAATTTGAATGGTATTTCAACTCAACGCATGTCAGTTTTGCTTGTGACGTTAGCTATTATCAAAGAACATTTGCTTAAGTAGCCAGAATTCATTATGATTGGTTACTTTATGTTTTAACGATAACTTTTGGAAACTTTTCGTTCGGTTTTGACATTATAGCTTAAGCTTGGTTAAGTCTATTATAGTTGGCCCTTTAGTTAGTGATTTTTGTTTTTCAAAATCAAACTTTGCTTATAAATTACTCTATAGTAATTGTTTGTAATCTATAAACGGATAAGATTCATTGGGTTCTTTTTGTTAATTATTAAAAAATCAATTATGATCAAATTGTTTCCTCATTTGTTTTATTAATTGGGATTTCCAAGCACTTAAAGTTTTTGTGCTTTAACATTTTTGTGCTGTTTTCATCAACTAAATTCTTTTATCCTTATGAGAATTTGATCATAACATGACACTTAAAAATACAAAACAATTCGCGTTGATAGGACGGATTTTAATGTAATGTGTTTAATTTATTCTTTGTGTTGCATAACCCTCAAGTTTATGGAATTTATATATAAAACACAAGCTGAATTATTTCCTAATTTAAGTTGGTTAAATGTGTCAGAAGAAAAACCCAACTTTGTAAAAAAAAAATAATGTTGCAATGAAAATCTTTCCATTGAGATATCTATTTAAATTTACCTAACTGAGTGAAAATATATTCACAGCCCAAAGATTAAATAGTCTCCGACGACAGAATGACAGATTTATCACTAAAAGTAACATTTTAACATGCTACCTTCTGAGTTATTTGATATTATGGCCAGCCGCTAATTTAAACATATAAACATGTTTATATAAAAAGTGTAACTTGTAACTTTTATCTCTACACATTGTAATGTTGGGCTTATCATTGAGCCACTATTTGGAAGTCTTCATATTTTTTGTTTTACTTTAATTAGTTAAGGTTCTGTAAGTGAATTTCCCCAGGAAACTCTGAGAACTGAGATGAATGTGAATTCAAATTTTCTGAATTACAAAAGGATATAACCACACAATACATATAAAGTTGATAGTCTTGTAGAAAGACGCAATCATTTGGAAATTAAATCTTTTTAATATTGACGATCGCATTCATTGCATTTACAATAAGATTGGGACAGAAAACTCTGCAATCAAAGATCATTTAACATTGAAAGATATTCTTAACATTTAAAACTTTATACATTCATTATCTAGTATTTGCATTTAATTAATAGAAGATTTCATATTTTGCTAGAAGCTGTGGAAATTATAACATTAGTCAATTAAATAACTGGTACAGTTTTTAAATTCAAAGAAAATGTCTTTAAATAAAATCATAATTGGGGGCTTTCAAAGTTTCATCGTGGAGAGCTGCAAGGTCGTAATCAAGGGGCAATAGAAATCTGAGGCACGGTTTTGCTGCATGAGTCAGGCTGATTTTAATCGAGGGCAATGGTTTTGTTGACTTTAAGGACTGTAGTTCGTTGTGGTCTATTCGAATATCCTTAGATTCCAGAAAACCATCGCACCATCTCGGTTTCCAACTCACACCACTTTCAATTGACCAAAAAGAGAAAGTAGAGAGCTTCCAATATCTTGGAAGTATTGTCTCTTCTGAAGGAGGAACCTAGACATATGCCAGCCGTATCGGAAAAGCAAAGGTTGCGTTCGGGATTTCGGCAAATAACAACAACAATAACCGGGAAACTAAAAACCTTCGTTAATATAATCCACTCACACAAGAAGGAAGAAGAGTTGGTAGACGGAGAAGCACGTGGAGAAGTACAGTTGAGGAGGAATCTGCGAGACTGAGAAAAAGCTGGAGGGAGCTTAAATACATCGTTGGAAGCCGAACACGATGGCGCGTAGGAGAAGTTGAGGCCCTACGTCCCGCTAGGGAACACCAACGGACTTCCTAGCGTTGCCCGAACAGAACCTCTATTTTGATACAACAATTGTATGAATTGTACATATATTATTGAATGATTATTATCCATTTGTAGTGATGTGGAAAAAGAAATTAAAAAAATAACATGCTTATTTGACAGATGTGATTTCAGCAATATGATTACGATAAACTGTCAAAGATTCCTTAGAAATCAAATTTATTAAAACTGTTTACGCTGCAAGCTCACCTTTAAACCGGTTAACCGAATGCAAAATGGAGACAACTAATTTTTTTTGACTTCCTATTATTACTTTTGCTATCTCTTGCTTTTTGAGTGGATTTGACAGCTTTTTTTTCTTAAGTAAAACTAAATCGTATTTAAATCAGTTTCATTTCGTAATTATATTATTATTAATTATATTAAACAGATTACAATCCACAAATACGCGAACAAAAACTCTTAAAAAATAAGGTCCTCGCGCACCTTTTATACTGTACGGTTCTTATTAGGATTCGACTGCTGATGGGTTTAAAAATTTGATCCAAAAAAAAAAACTTAAGTAAAAATAATAATTTTATTATTTCAAATATCCATATCCAGACATCTAAAGACCTAAAAAAAAAGTAATAACCATGAATCTTATCTAGCATTAATCTTACATAAAATTCGTATTTTTCCACACCCAGCACCCAAATGAAAACAAAACACATTAATTAATAAGAATAGCCTTATAATTAATAATAATAAATAAAACAAAATAAAATCATGACTAAACAAACAAAAATTTCATAGGAAATAAAATGTCATGTGATCGTTTTTAACTGATCAAGTTCTGTTAAATCTTAAATAGATGCAAAGTTTTATAGATCTATGCGAGATCATCGAACGTGTTCCATTTAATTTATATTGAAACACAAAAAAAAAAAAAATATATATATATATACCAGGCCCAAATAGGTACCTACCTTAAACCTACCTATCTTTTTTATTTGATGTTTTTTTTTCTTTTGTTTTGTGTTGATAAAAAATTCAAAAACCAATATTATTCTAACTTATGCGTCAGGGGTGTGATGTTAGATGATGGAAATACGAGTAATGAAATGAAAAAAAGAACAAAGGGTGTTGGTCTGAATTTATTTGAATATATATTCATCAGTGAAATTCAAAGATACGTTTGCAAAAAACTACTAGTTCCTGGCTTCAACCATTTTTAAAAGAACGTTACATAAACCTTACTCAAATGTCAACGCAATTAGCCCTAAATACCTGTAAATCCTTTTACGCCTTGATGGTCATTAGCGAGGGCAAGTGTCTGCCTATTTAGGTAGCTTATCTATGTAATATTTTGCCCAGAAGATCAAACCTATATATGATTGACCTGGAAAGTCATTCAGATATACACCACTACAAATATGCCAGGAGATAGAGAGGAAGGAAAACAAGTATCAGAAGAAAGGAAGTCCTTTCGTTTCCGTATTTTATGACCGTGGCCACCTTAAATCACACTCACCCGATGATGGTTATGGTTATGGTGCTGCTGATGATAGTATGGCGCCGGAGTTGATGGTGCTTCGTAGACATTCCTGTCGTAGGCCTGCATTTCCACTCCGGCGGCGGCGACAGCAGCGGCGGCATTGGCGTTGTAAGGTAGATATAACCTATTTGATGGTTGGACATATTGCTGTTGAAAGTTATGTTGCTGTTGCTGTTGTATATGAGGATTATGTTGCAAAAGAGATTGTTGTTGTTGCTGTTGCTGGTGTTGCAAATGCATCATAATTTGTTGCTGACTCCTTTGCTGCTGTGATAAGTGTTGCACTTGCTGCTGCTGATGTTGTTGTTGTTGTTGTTGTTGCTGATGTTGATGTTGCTGAAAATGATCATTGCTATTTATGTTTTGCTGATTTGCATTGCCAAGTGCGCCCGATGGAGTCAGCATTACCGCACCCCCATTCGAAGAATTACACGAATAATAATTACTAGGATTTTGCATGATCGCTTAAAGGGTGTGTTTACACTACACTCATTCAAATGCCACCAATGATTATAGATCATTAACTTTAATTTGTTCCCCCCGAGAGAACAAACTTACACACTATTAATAATCACTTGAAACTTAAAAAAACAAACCGACAAAGGAAAAAAGGGGGACAGATCCCATTCGATGTGACTCGATTCTATTCGATTCTATTCGATCCGATCCGATCACCACCCAATCAAACCTTCAAATGCAATTAAATTTTTAATAAATCATTAAGATACAAAAAAATATTGCTAACCATTCACACAAGAAACAGAACACTAAAGAAAGTCTTTCGAACTATATACTCGCCTCGTACATAGAATGAGATTAAAAAAAATAAAATATTTTAAAATTAAATTACACTATACGCAATGAATCATCGCACAATATCACACACGTCATCGATGTTGTTGTTGTTTTTTTTTTTGTATTCTTATTTTTTAATTTGAAATTCTCTTATTTGTTGTCGGTGTCAGTGTCGTTGTCGTTGGTCGTTTATTGCTATTGCGAGTTCCGAGACCGAATATTCAAATTCGAAAATAGCGCGCGCCAAATTGATCAAGCGACGACGACGGACGACGAGAAGCATGAGTTCGAAACAGAAGTACACTCAATCTACATCCCGGGGACACTCAGAAGTCAGAAAATACGTGATGTGGTGTGCTGCGGACTGACTTGCGGTCGGTCGGTGCGGTGCGGTGGTGGTGCCGTACTGGGTTTTGCTGATGTAGTTCCTACCTTGTGGAAGGCAAAAATCGAATTGACAGTCCGAGCGGTAACTAAAATTTGATAAACCTGCGCGCGCGAGAGGTTTTACTTTATTTTTTTTTTTTTTTTTTTGAAGATACAAAAAAGTCAACACGAGGAAAAACCAACCTCTTTTTTTGGCTTTTGTAAACAACAAAAACAAAAAAAAAATAAGACAGAATTCCTCCAGAATGAATGAATGTGTAATCATGACATTAAGACGGTCGGTCGCCCTTGTGTCGCCTCATAAATGGGGATCACTCTCTTGAAAGAGTTGTGCCGAAGCAGCTGCCGCTCGAACTCGAATGTAGGTACAATAATTACGGATATACACACAAGAGAGTGGTAGCTGGTAGCTATAGCCGTAACGGGCTATTTGCCTTGGTTTTGTTAGTGCGGGTGCTCCAAGATCAATGACACTCATCGCTAATTAGGGGATGAAAACAATGTCTAGATGGGATTAATTTGTTCTTATGAGTATGCGAGTATTTACTCGTTTTTTTTTTTCTTTTCTTCTCACTCGGTTTTGATGAAGATGATGAACTTTAGAATTCTCACAAATGTGTGGGAACTCGAAGAAAGCTCAATTTTATGAGTGTTATCAGATTGTTATCAAATTTCGTATTTACAATTTTTGTTTTGGTTGAAAATGTATTAAATATGAGAGAAATTAATAACCGCAATTGGAATTTTGCATCTTAAATGACTAAAGACTCTGGAAGCTTTAAAGACTTTGAAAATAGTGCAAGGAAATTCTTCCCCGGGAATCTGCTCCAATTGGGAAATTGTTCCACTTTATGTGGACATCTAAGAAACTTCTTAAAATGTCAGCAAGCAATTTTTTATTTTTGAAAATGTTTTTACGATTTGTTTTTTGATGGCTCAAAATTTTATCTAACAAGTCGTTTTTATTTTTGCAATGAAAAAATGTATTAAGTTTAAATTTAACAGATGTCTCTGGAATCACTTGAGAGTAAAATCACTTCACTTCACTTCAAACTTCCTTTCACATTAACAGCATATTAGACTAAGATTAGGCGGGAATTCGGTTTTCTAGCTCAATAACAATCCTAAAATTTTATTTTATATAGATAACTAGCAGACCCGCCCACGCGGTGCTGTGGCTAAGATTTTTGTTTAATTGTATTGTAGTAAACAGTACCCTGTTTAAAAATATTTATTGAAAAAAATTGACAGACGTGCGTCGCTCAATGCAAATTGTGTACCAGCACCAAAAATTGAAAAAGTACGAACAATTGAATTTCACTGTATTTACTTAGATACTATTTAGGTCCTCAGACCTACGAAGTCCGTTGGTGTTCCCTAGCGGGACATAGGGCCTCAACTACTCATACTCTCCATCGTGTGCAGTTTCCAGCGATGTATTTCAGCTACCTCCAGCTCTTTCCCAATCTCGCAGATTCCTCCTCAACTGTTCTCCTCCATGTGCTTCTTGGTCTACCATCAATTCTTCTTCCTTCTTGTGTGAGTGGGTATTTAGCTTACTTCAAAATAAATTTAACTTGTACTTTAGCTGTGCTATTATATTGTAGCTTACATGAAACGTACCACAGCGCCATCTATTGAATACTTGCTCAATCTATTACATATCGCCATCTTTTAAAATCATTTGGAGCTAACAGATAATTGTGACTGTCAAATAATAAATTGAGATATAAGCTACTCTGTAAAGAAATTCGTTTAAGGCGCCATCTGTTCTAGACTTATGGAAACTACGATCAATATCAACAATCAACGTTGTTGATCAGTTTATTATTAATTATTAATTATTGGGACCGTTAATTTAAATAATAACTATCCTATCATCTAAGTTGGACCAAATAACATATATATGCCAACTTTCATGAATATCAGTTGAGTTGTTATTGAGTTCATTCAAGACACACACACGGACATTGAATTTTTATATATTAAGATATCTAATTTGCTAAATAATTTATTTCGGGTAACGCTATCCAAAATGATGTGTCAAAAACAAACGTTTTCTATTTGAAAATGAAAATGAAAAACTCCCGTGTTGTGTACACACGATTGCGCTGTGATCGATTATTGGATTTTAATTAAAATGGCACTGTGTCACTCAAAACTTTATTTGACACATAGATGTTGACGTAAAATAAATATAAAGATATCCCTTTTATTCATTTTTTAAATAAAATGGATCAAATTTGTCTTTTTTTCCGTTGGTGGCAATGACACATAATTTAAAAAATAAAATAGTCTGGCAAACACTGAATTTTTGATAAAAACAAAATTGAAATTAATCAAGTTTTCTTTTTGTGGTTTCAAAATAAATGTAGATTAAAACAAACAATTTACAACTTATGGAGATGTAAATAAATGATTCAAAACTTTTAAAATACTTTTTGAGTCAATTACTTTTTTTTTCAATCAAAACAATTAGCATCTTGATAGTATCGTTACAACCCAAGGAGTGACTAATGCGATTGAACTTTTTGACAAGTTTTTGACAGTTTACTAAAAACTGACGCATTTCTAAGATTTAAGATCTTTGCCACTTACCGACGTCACTGTATTTTTACCAAAAGAACATTCACTCTTTTGCAATGGGACAAAAGTGTTGATGTGATTATTTGCAAACTAAGAAAATAAAAAATAAAAGACTATTAAATCGAATTCTCTGTCCGTACTCCGTACTTATACGAGTAGAGAAAATGAGGGAGGAGCAAAACATTGAAAAGTAAAACACTTGTTGGTAGCGTGTCGTTTTCTTTTTATTATTCACCATCTTTTTAATACAAAAACACTCTTTTCCCTTTCCGGAAATTGTTGGAATTCCAATGGAGTCTACTTTTTTTCTTAACTCATTAAATGATTGTGTGTCGTCTGTCTCTCAAGTCGTACCTATGTACTCGTACCGACTCTTTAAATGCGAAGATGAAAAAGATATCAAATTGTGAAGTAAGCAGGTATACCTAATAAATATTTGGAGCGACAAAACAACTTAAATACGGATAGGTTTCTCGAATTATGCTAATCGGTTTTTGTTTTTAGGTTTTGGTCAATTTTCCATCAGTTTAACTCTCCGCTTCGTCTTTAGCCCCTGTCCAGCAGCCAGAGTAGGAAGGCGCAGGCATGGAGGTTAGGTAGCACATTGTTTTTTTTACCTTTTTGATGTTTGTGACGTCAGTGGATGGGCGATGACGATGATGCATAGTTTGTTATCGAAGCTTAGCTGAGACTGAGTCATCTTTGATTACGGTTTGTTGCTCAATTGGACGGCTTTTGAAAGTTGATATCGTGTACCTCGATGTTAGATGCTACCTATGTTAGGTATACAATGGACAGACCGACCGAAGGTTGATCAACGAACGCGAATGGCTTGGCGCACGCATTTATTGAATCCGTAATCGTGCTGCGTAAATCAATTAGTTTGGGCGACTTCAAAGAGATGGTTCAGTTTTGAGGTTAGTAAATGCTGTTATGACATTTCAGGATTCGTTCGTTGAAAAATTAATTGAAATAATAATTGTGTGAGACCTAGAAGTGACCTAGAAAGAATGGAAGGATATAAAGTAATGAAAATAGGTATTTAATTTCTGGTTGTTTGTTCGGCTTTTAAAAAATTGGGGGTGGGTTGCAATTTCACCTTTCAAAGTTATGACTCTCCATATACAAAATCCAGCTTTTCAATATTCAGCTGGTGTATCAACCTGTTTCACGAAATTATGCAAGCTTGACCTCAACTTTCATATAATATAAATTATTTGCTGAAATTATATATTTTAACTATTATAATGTATGTGTTTTTGTTCAACAAATCAAACAATACTTTCCGTAAAATTTTGCTGTTTTAAATTCGAATTTTATATTTTGGTATTTCTCAATTACATTATGTTTATAAAAAATACCATTTTAAAATGTAAAAAAAAACATAACTCGTTGTTTCCAAGGTTAGGGTAAAATTCAAAACAGTTTTTAACAATAAATTGTATAATGATTTTGCAAATCATAAATCTCGGTGTTTTAAATAGTAACAGTTTAAATTTTTGACTCTATGAGTCTTCATTTCACTCCATTTAAAGTTTTGAAAAAAACTTGAATCTTTTGTTTAAATGATTTTTAAAAACACGCTCTGAAGCAATTTTTTCGAGTTTATGTAGTATGTATGTAAATATTATTATACAATTTTTGAAGGTATGTATTAAAAAAAATAGTTTTTAATATTTATTCTTTCTGTTATAATCACGGTTAAACAATTCTTTAAGTCTACGAATAAAAGATGAAGACAAGCAACTAATGAAGAAAATTAGATACTGGCAATATTAAAACTGAATGTACTACGCAATTGTATAATATAGGAATTATAGATTTTCAAAATCATCAAAAATTTAACAAAACAATTCTGATTTATTAACGTAGCTTTTGACGTGAAAGTGGGCTTCACCGATCATTTTGATCATATTTATACATTTCAAAGACCAAATTAACAAAAATATCACGTTGTTGCTAACCAACCGGCTTAAGTTGCTGCGATATATAATTTTGGGGTTTGTGCACTGCGACCTGTAAGATGTATTGCGCTCTAGTTACTGCGATAAATGAGCTTAAAAAACTTTAAGACTTTAGTCTTTATACAAATTCAAATTCGTCAATTAAACAAGGTATTCTTAGTTGTTCTTCAGTAACGCATATTACAATTTGGATTCTTCACATAACTACAACTGCTTAAATTTGTCCACCTTTTTCACTATTGCCGACCGAGAAGGCCCAAAGTGCGAATTGCGAAAATGTTTACCATTTCTATAATGCATTTTTTCAAAAATGTAAAGCAAAAATCGTTTTATTTCTCGTAAATCGTAATGGTGTACTTTTTGCTTTCAAATGTCGAAAGATGACAAACTAAGAAGTGACACTCTCAAGCAAGTTACTTTAAGTGAAATCTCTTATTGAAAAATCTTCTAGTATAATTCTAGTAAACCACAATGTAAATCCAAATGTCACCTCACATAATATTTTATGACATATCAAAAGATTATATTTGACAGTTTTCGTTAAAAATTAGCAGGGAGTTATGTCTCTCTTAATTGTCAGAATCTGACAATCACAGAGTGCGGAACGAGTTTGTTATCTTTTGACCCAGATATAATCGCGTGTATAGCTATTAAAGATTTATCTTATTTTTCAATTTCTTTTTCTCTTTCTTTTCTTATAGCCGTTAACGGTTATGGTTGAAAAGAAAAGGAAAAAAGAGAAGTAATGGGGCTTTCCTATTCCTACCAGTCCACTGACTATACTATAACTCAATATGAGTCACCTGTAAAGTCGCGTACTTGTGTTTCTTGTTTAGATAGATACTCGTACTCATATGTGGTTTTGGTTTGAGTGTTTTTGTTTTTATTTAGCATAATCGTTTAAAAACATCAAAGTGTGCTGCTGTGCGGAGTGTGTACGTGAGCTTGATTGCGCACACCTACCTACCTATATGAATTTATTTGATAGTTTTCGCTTTGCGGTTTGGTCAGATATATTTACAAAAAAAAAAATTAAAACACATTACTACTTATACCTACCTATTTATCAAAATGTTAAAATTATTAAAACGGAAATGAAACCACCATTGAAACTAATTCTATACAAAACAAATAAAGCTAAAAGATGTATTGAATTGGTGGTTGGTTTTACCTTTTTAAGGTGAGATTCGCGTGTGAAATATCGTGTGGAAAGGGTTCTTGAGAGGTTATGCATGTCAAGATGTCAATTTTGGCAACGGCCTTAGCGCACGTGCTTCATTTTAATAATGCATTCCGAATAGGTCCCGAGTAGAGAGTTTTCGGAGTGTAACATTTCAGGTTTAATCTTTCAATTCAATCACACGTTGATATTAATATTTCATAATAGGCAGAACGTGCAAGTCCTGGAGGGATCTTGAGTATACACAAAGATTTAAAAAAGACCATTGGACAAAATATCCCATTAATGGAATGGGAAATGGATTTTTTTCTTATATTTGCAACTTCTGGCGTTCCGCAAAGTAGCTATAGCCTTCTTCTTTTTATCCTTACTGTACACAATGGGGTTATTTGTGACCTTGAGCTTTTACGTGATCGGGACTTTAATTTCCTGACCCATATACACCTTAATGCTTATTTAATACTCTACTTCCTTAAATAATGGTTTCCAAACCTTATAGGAATTATCTGATCTATCTACAACACCCCTTTTCAACACCTCATCGATTGGTCCCCCTTCTAAATCTTACATATTTCAAGAATTTAAAGCGTATAATGGGAGTGTGTCCTTTAATTTGCAGTCCCCAAATACCTCCTGTAGGCGATTACTTGCATTTTTTCAATAGTAACAAATAGATAAACATTGTTTGACAGCTATTAGGCCCTAGGTCTACTCGTAATTATCTCTACAGAGAAACCAGTGAATTTAATTTCAAGAACAATAAACTTATTCATCTAACGTTTAAATATCTAATAATTTAAATTAATTGATTAATTTATATTTCAGAATATTTGGAGAATCTTTTACTGTTGATGTTGAAATACATAACTGTACAAAAGTAACATATAAGAACTTTGTAAGATGTTTAATCAAATACGTATACGCCTATGTAAGTGTATATCAAAGTTTCGGGTTTTTTTTTCTGATAAATTAAACAATATACCCGTGGCGTGATGGTTAGTGCAATTTTAGGAACTACGCCATCAAGTATATACATTTTTAAATAAAATTGTGATGCTTCATGAATATCGCACCCCATATATTAGTACTTGTACTAAATAAATATGATTCATAACTAACAAAACAATTAATCTTTTAATGGCTCACTCAAGAAGAATTTTCTTGTTTTTTATAAATATTTTATCTTACTGTTTTCTTAAGAATTATAAAAATATAATTTTGTTTTAATGATAGTACAATAATAAGCTGCTTACAACATAATATATTTAACGAATTTATAAACCGCAATCATTTTAAAAACAATTTATATCCCTGTCCTCTATGCTGTAACAAAAAAAAAGTGCAATGCCCTCGAAATCATAAAATTTTACAAACTCGTATATTTGAAATTCATGAGTTTAAACTAAGAAATACATAAATAAAAATAATTGTTTTTTTTTTCACTCACGAACGTGTGGATATGCAAGGCCATATACTTTGTATATGTAACTTTTTCATAAAAAAAAAACAAAAATAAAACAAACAAACATTTAATAATATAATTATTGTATCTGCCATCACCGCCTGCCTCCGAATCATATATTCAATGTCATCTCAAACATCAATAAAAGCGACGATTAGAGTCGGGCTCACGCCTGCGCTGAGCGTCCCATATGCTTTGTCAGAGATCGTCAAAGATCACGAATCCGATACTGCACCGCGCAAAACAATGCCAATGGATTGCATGTCCGACATTGTTCTGTTGCACCAAACCTATGCCACATATACACACCTGAGAATGTTTCTCCAATTGCAATTCAATACCTCCAACGTCGCGTCCGTCGTCGCGTCGATGCGAAGTTCGGTGTGTGTCTGTCGGAAGGAAACAAAACCGATCGTTAGCAATCAATGGTCGATTAAAGTGTTGATTTGGGTCTAGAATTTCATAGCCAGCAGCTGTATTGTTGTCGCAAATCGCAGATCACACAGATCGGCTCAGTTTGCCACGATTGTGCGCTCAATTAATGTGTGATCAATGGGATCACCGGAGTCACGGGAGTTCAATTGACCGATTTAAGTTAGATGTAATACTGCTTTCGGGGAAAAGGAAGTTGTCCGTTGAACCAATTTATGCTGTTTGACTTTTGAAAATTAATCAGGGCCAATTTCATTGAACCCTTTAACTAGAGAAACCTTGAAAGTACATATGTATGTATTGTTTTAGAAGTATGTACATACATATATGTAAAATACAACATTCTTAGTTGCCATCTAACTTTTTTTTTTAAGTTGACTAAAAAACTAGTCATCAAGGAAAGTGAGATTGTTTCAAAATATCAGCTGATTAAACTTTTTTTTTCTTCATTGATAGCTGTACTTCATTGCTTTGGAATTAATTTAGTTGTTTGAAAATTCCATTGAATGTTTTGTTTTAAGAGATTTCTTGTCAAAGTGGTTAAAGAATAAAAATATACTTTTTATGTACATATTATACAAAACACAACCCCTAAAGAATTTATAACTTAAGTAAGTTTTTATAGGAAATAATCATGCTGGTTTTACAATCTTGATGAATAAGTTACGGTTGGGTTAGTAGTAATTTTCGGTCTTTTTAATATGGTAGAAATTTCAAAATTGACTTAGTTCCTCCACGATTGACACCCAAAAAACTAACTACTTCCTTTACTCAAAACTTATGTTAGGTAACTAGCGTAAGATTTTGACTAGCGTTTTTAACTTATAAGTTCAAAGTTAAATAGTTTGAAATATGAAATACTATTTAGACTAAAATTTTGCGCTTAGGTCGCTGTTCTTATGACCCAGAAATATTTAATATTGGTTTTTATGTCACGCGTTGGTGTGAGTTTAGGATGACTCCTTGTTAAACTTAAAAAAAGTGAATCACTGGTCATATGAGCAATATTTAAAACGATAAATTAAATACTTTTTGCATTAGTAAATATGATGATGGTTACATCAAGCAATATATCCATACTCGTATTTAAACATATCGCTTACAGACCAAATAAATACAATTGATAAGGTTTTTGCTGTAAGACTTTTGTGATTACAACTGTTTAGAATTTCGTCAAAACTTAAAATATTACCATATTAATTTCTGATTTTAAGATGCATACATTTTTAACGAAAAGAGTAACAAAAAAAACATGAACTTTAATCCATACTTCCATACTAATATTATAAATGCGAAAGTAACTCTGTCTGTCTGTCTGTCTGTTGCTCTTTCACGGCTGAACGGATTTTGTTGAAATTTGGCAGTGGGCAGGTAACTAAATTGAGTTAGTAATTTGTAGTCGTTTTTGTTGGGACTTTTGCTTTTCCACGTCTAAACGGCCGAACGGATTTTTATAAGACTTGGTTAATTTAAAGATAGGATCCTAGGCACGGACACAGGCTACTTTTTACGGCGGGAAAATACCTCATTCCCGCGGAAATCTAGCGTGATCGTGTCAGGTTGATTAGGTTGCTTTTGAACAAATTTTGATGTGAAGTTGAGGACCGGAACACGATAGTGGTACATTGTTGCAGGGATTACTTACAGCCGGGAGAAAACAAAAAATCTTATGCGGACGAAATCGCGGGTAAAAGCTAGTATGTTTATAAATTTCTGTTTTCTCTGCATTTTTCCCAAAAGCAATGGTTATTTATTAGGATTATTTAACCAACTACAAAACATAGGAAATACAAAGAAACTTTTATAAAATGACGTTTTTTAAGGTTAATTACCCAAGAAGTTGTTTTTTGGTAGTAATGCAATCGGAATCAACCTTTCAAAAAATAATACAAACTAGGTGGCGTGTGGTGCACCGGTATCTATTATTTAAATTAAAGTGTTTATTTTCAGAAGAATTTAATTTTTAGTTAATTTTTCTAAACGATCTGTTGGGAGGACAAAAACACAAAATTGACGTGCCCTCACGTAAATGTAACTAATGCATGAGCACTAGCCTTTTTTCGTTTCAATTGTTACTACAAATTATATGGTATATCAAAGGATTACCATCTCTCTTAATCTACTACATTTTCAATATGTTTACAAGACTCTACTCTATTTTCGCTGTCAGCTGTTGTCTTGTTGATTCATTTCAATTCGCGCTGTTTGGCTAATATGACACTGACACTTATGACATTTCGCGCAGTTAATTTTTTTCGTATCTTTCAAAAAAAGTTCTGTGCAAACGAGAAACGTCATACGTCATTAAAGAAAACTTTGTGAAAAAACGGAAAAACCAAAAAAATCTTTGCAAAAAATCACAAAATCGCGTTTAAAATAAATCAAAAGTCTTACCTATTCTAATAAAATATGATTTAATTGTTAGAAAAATTGAAAAAACAACCCGAAATATACCAAAGTTAGAAACATATTTACGTAGATAGTTGTTCTTTTTCTTTTAATGTTTATTCGTAGCAAACATATTTTATTGGCTAAACAACAATACGATATTGTTAAGAGCGATTATATCGAATTTGTTGTTTCCCCATCAACTGAGTATATAGAAAATTCCATTTCAATACTCGGTTTTCGAGAATTCGTTTGAAGTCCGGTGTAAACAGATTGCTGCGTCGTAGTCGTAAACGACCACGACGACTACAAAAACGACGACGTCGACGAAGAAGAGTCTTTTACTCGCAGAGGTGTAGGAAGGCGAGTAAATTTTTGGTGTATAACCCCCGAATATTGTTCAGCTTTGGCCAACAAGATATTAACTCGACGGGCAAAACACATGATGTGGTCGTTCTTCTCGCGCGACTCCTCCAAAGAGTTCCCTTACGAGATCGGGGAACAAGTTCCCGGATACGAATCGCGTTCGATATGGTCGCAACACAAAGCGAAACGGAAGTCGACGAACGAAGATGTATCGGTTTTTGTGTACGACATTAAAAACGGCTCCGATGCAAAATTCGATTTGGCCAAGGCCGCGGTGAAAAGATTAAAGACGCTTCGTCATCCGAGTATATTGCAGTTTTTGGATAGTTTGGAAACGGATAAAGTGTTGTATGTTGCAACGGAAGCGGTAGAACCATTGGGTACGCACATAGCTAAGTTGGCTTCAGATGGACCACAGAAAGACCTTTATTTGGCTTGGGGAGTCTTTCAAATTACGGTAAATAAGCGTTTTTAGATTTATCTGATAACAATCGATGAAATGTTATAATGTTATTTTTATAAAATATTTACAGCGAGCTCTTTCTTTTCTAAACAACGATGGCAACTTAAGACACAACAATGTGTCCGTTTGGTCGGTGTTTGTAAATGCTTCAGGTGAATGGAAACTTGGAGGATTGGAGTATGTTTCGCCGGCTGATGGTAACCCAATGCCTCCGATAAAGATACCTCCAGCTCTCGAAGTGTATGATCCTCCCGAGAAAAATGATCAGACAAAACTTAAAGCTGCAACTAAGTGGTAGGTGTTTTTTTTTTTTGAATTTACTTTGAAATTTGAAATTCAGAAAATTCAATACTTAAAAAGTACAGAATTTCTGGCCTTTTGTTTATAAATTTTGAATTCTGAAGTTGTAGAATGTGTCGCTGAGTGTCGAAATATGACACACAAATATCTTTAATGTAATGTAATTTGTGTTCCTCATTAAATTTACTTTACTACACGAAGACCGTTAGATGCTATTACTATTTGTTTTTGATTTATCTAAGAGTTCATTTAGAGTTCATTTCATTAGTACAAAAGTTTTTCCTAATCACTTTTAAATTTAACTATATTTTTTATTCTTTTTTTCAGTTCCGTTGATATGTGGGGTTTGGGATGTCTTGTATGGGAATCATTCAATGGTCCATTAAAAGTTCGGGGTAATTTAAAAGATATCGATAACGTTCCAAAGTCTTTACAATCATTATATTGTGAACTTGTGGGTGCATCACCATCTAATCGGCCAAATCCAGCTGATATTATTACACGATGTCGAAAACCTGGAGGATTTTTTAAAAACGATCTAGTCGATACTTTGTTATTTTTGGAAGAAATTCAAATAAAGGACAAAGCTGAGAAAAATCGATTTTTCAGTGGCTTAACAGTACACTTAGAGAATTTCCCGGAGAATGTTTGCAAGTAAGATATTCAAATCTAAGAGTGTTTTTCTGTGTAGCCAAAATATGAGTACCTGGGATTGTGACGTTTTCAGTTGTTAGGGATTATCGAATGCATTAATTTGTCAGATTTCTGGAAAATTAAAAAGACGCCTTTTAAATATTTATTAAAATTATTATAACCCAAAAAATCAAGACTTGTCATTTAAATAATTTAAGAAAGTTATGCATGAGTTTCTCAAAAACGTGCTCATAAGATATTGAAAATTAGATCTCACATCATCATACAAAAATTACTATTTTTATGTCCCTATCCTGATCAAAGTTGAGATACATGCCCAAGAGCAATCGTACTCATATTAAGGTTATATTTTATGAACACCCATTCACAAGAAATTTATGTCGGCTCCTAGACAGTTTGTACTTTAAAAGATTAACATTTTCCTGTTTATCTTTTAAGACACAAAATACTTCCTCAGTTAATAACGGCTTATGAATATGGTGATGCTGGATCAGCAGTCCTTGCTCCAATGTTTAAAGTATACACATTTTTACATAAGTACCTTTGCTAATTATAATTTTTGTGTGTATTATTAACAGCTAGGAAAATTATTAGACGAAAACGAATACCAGAAGCGAATAGTTCCATGCGTTGTGAAACTTTTTGCATCAACAGATCGTGTAACACGTTCTCGTTTATTGCAACAATTGGAACTCTTTATAGCACACTTGCAACCACAAGTAGTAAATGATCAGATATTTCCCCAAGTTGCACATGGGTTCCTCGACACAAATGCTACAATTCGAGAACAGACAGTTAAGGTAAGGACTTTTTATATTTTTTCCGTTCAAAGTCTTCAAAAGCCTGACATTGGTTATTTCAGTTTTTAGAACCAAAATATGCAAAAATAAATTTAAATAATTCATAACTTATTTGTCTGTTTTTAGTCAATCATTCACTTAGCTCCAAAACTAAACTACAATAATTTAAACGTTGAAGTGTTGCGACATTTTGCACGCCTGCAAGCACGAGACGATCAAGGTGGTATTCGAACCAATACAACAGTGTGCTTAGGAAAGATTGCTCCACACTTGCATCCACAGGTAATTTAATCTTCTAAGTTTTAATTGTATTCTGAACCGTACAAGTTTTTGTTCAAATTCAGGTGCGACAACGAGTTCTAGTATCTGCATTTATAAGAGCTATGCGGGATCCATTTCCACCAGCGCGGGTTGCTGGTGTATTGGCGTTAGCCGCAACACAACAGTATTTCCTACTGAGGTAAATTATTGAAATTTATTTATCGTTTATATTTCGTTCAAATAATGTGTTTATCTTTAATAGTGAAGTCGCAAATCGTGTCTTACCCGCCTTGTGTTCGCTAACTGTGGATCCAGAAAAATCTGTTCGAGATCCAGCGTTCAAGACAATTCGTGGTTTTCTGGGAAAGTTAGAGAAAGTTTCTGAAGATCCCAGTTTACGCGAAACAATGGGTAAGTTTGAAATATCAAAAATTATGCGAGCAATAAGAATTAAACATTTTTTCTCATGGTTTCAGAGGCTGATGTTCATACAGCAACACCTTCAATAGGCAATGCTGCTGCCACTTGGGCTGGTTGGGCGGTAACTGCAGTAACGGCGAAATTCTATCGAAGCCAAAGTGATTCGTCAAGGCCGCGACCGCCACTTACAGGTCGAAATCTTTCAAAACCAGCATCATTAGGTAAGTTTTTGTTCACAAATAAATCTTTGCATGTAAATTTCCTAAATCAATACTCATATGCCTTGTTTTTTTTTTCTAAGAACAACCATCAAGTAGCAGTTTATCGACAACAACGTCTAGCGTAACATCAATGACTTCTTTGGAACATGAAAGTAATGACACGTCAGCATCTGCCAGCGATTATGGTGCAGATAATTGGGATAACGAAAACTGGGGTGAAATGGATGTGAGTTAATTTGAAATGTTATTTTCGTTTTAATTCCTAAGAAATTTTACGCAATAAAAATGTTCCATGAAAGGCTCATCGTTCTCGAACAAAAGTTTAATATAATGACAAGCAATTTGTTTGCCAATGTCAATTATTATTCCCAAGAGAAACTATTAAACATCATCATACCCCGAAATATAAATTTTTCTAACTTTAATCCCACTGAGTCTTCTTATTTTTCAGACTTCACAAGATCCAAGCAGTCCTCTAGCTGGTTCAGTTCCAAACAGTGGGCAACTTAATGCTTCTACTGCCCTAGCAGATGTTCGAGATGGCTGGGATAACGAAGAATGGGGAAGCCTAGAAGAGGATCCTGTAAGTATTTCTTACCAGTGATTATATTGTAAAATAACTTTTTTTTTAATTCAAGATCGAAGAACAGGAACAAGAACAGGAGCAAATACAACAAAACCTACATTATAACGATGTCGAACCAAGTAACAAAAGCCAACAGCAACTGCACCAACAGCAGCCACAGCAGCGACCAAACGATTTGCCTAGCGTATCAAACGTACTAACAAATTGCAACAATATCAGTCCAGTTCACGACGACGATGACGACGGACATGGACACGGACACACAAACAATACCAACAATGCCAATTGGAATAGTGACTCATGGGCCGATGGCGAATTCGAACCTATCGAAGATGCTCTCACCGGTAAGTTAAGAAGAAATAAGGAATTTATTAAACTTTTACAATACAAATTTATTTACTAGGAAATCCAAAACTTGATGAAGCTCGAAGAAAACGAGAAGAAAAAAAGATTCAACGTCAACGAGAATTGGAAGCACGTCGAGCCCAGCGAGGTCCAATGAAGTTGGGCGCTAGAAAGCTTTAAACAATTTAAAAAAATACAAACAAAAATCTTATAGAAATTTTCAACAAGAAATTATATACATACATAAAAACATTATATGAATAGAAAAAAGTGATTTTAAAAAATGAAAGCTAGGAAATAAAAAAATTGTAAAAATAATATGAGAAATGAGAAGCCGAATCTTCTCTGTCCAGACACAGAAAGTTTATATTAATTTGATTCGATTTAACTTTTATTTTTTTTTTAGCTGAAAATTGTGATTTCCATTTAATTTTTAAATATCAAGTCGAAGGCACTTCCAACAAAGAGACAGCAAGAATTTTCCTGTTAAATATTTAATTTTGGTTTAATTTTAATAAGAATCACCTTTTGACAAAGCACATAGACTTAAAACTTTAAACAAAAAAATGTATTAAATATTTTAACGAAAGCTTAATTTTTGTAAATCAAAATGAATCTTCTAATAACATATAAAAAAAAAATACGGGAATCAACTAATAATGAAAGGTTAGTTAAAACAAAATTATGAAAATATCAAACAAATTTAGATGTGAGCTTATGATAATTAAAAAAAAAAAATGTACGTCAGAAAAGAATTTTTATGAAAGCCAAAACTAACTTTCATTTATGATTTTATTTATTTGTTTATGGTGATGAGATTATATACATATGTTCAGTTTTGAGGTAAAGCTGATTTCGCCTCAATAGGTAGACGCTTATTATAGTTAATGGTCTTAAATGTTGCAGACCAATTGAATTCCTTCAGGAGCTAGACAAATCTTTGGAAACTCTAAGTACAGTTCCATTTTTAAATTTATTTTGAACCGTTAATTTATATGTACATCATTTAACCCAACAACTTAATGTTAGTTCAGCACTTTTCAGACATTGGGTTATAATGATAAATAGATAATCTTTAAAATTGTTTACAACTATCCTGCAGAACGTGTTCAGTTCAAAACATTTTCATCTAAAATGCATTTCTGCAAATTAAGGTTTAATAGTTTTGTAGACCGAAATGACAACGAGGTACAGATTTGAGTTGGAATTTTAAATCTGGACCTGAAGGGAATTTCAAACACCATTGGCCCTAGTTCTTGTTCAAGCAATTTCTGCATGATTTCAACATGAGGATTTAACTTTTCTGAATATTTTTCGTGCTATCCCGAATTTGTGTTCCTTTTTAACTAGTTAATTTCTAGTTTTCACAAAGTTCTATACATATTTTCTTAAGAAATTAAATGAATCTATTATGGAAAGCAGGATAAATTTTAAACCTGAGCAAAGCGCTCTAGTTTTTCACATCCTACACAAGGTACCTACTTTTGAAAAATTTGTTTCAGCTTCTGCCAAAGAAAGTTTCAGACCTCTTTTAATTTCAATCTCTTCTGTGGGTCGAAGTGACAGGCTAGGAAAACTAATTGTTTCTAAGTTGTGTGTAAAAAAAGGCAATATTGAATATTTCAGTTCACTTTAGTTTATTTTTTTATTTTCATGATATGATATAATGAAAGAAATATGTTTAAACCTTAAAAAAAAACATACATTGTAAATGTATGTTAACAATTCCTTGAAAATAAAATTAAAAAAAAAAACAAATTATCAAATCAAATACATATAAAAAATAAAATTAAATCAATTCTAAATCAATCGTATACATTTTTAAATTCAAATTCTATGTGTGTAAGAACCTTCCTCTCCCTCACACACAAAAACAAAAACTTAATATACCTAACAAAATAAAAAGAAAAACAAATACAAATACAAAAACAAAAACTCAGCTCAATATAAACATTTATATGTATATTTTTTTCCTATCAGAGGTAGTTTATAGTAAAAAAAAAACTTAATTACTATTTAAAAACAAAATTTCAGCGTGCGAGCGTCCAAACGAATAGAGTTTTGTTAATCGTGAAAAAATGAATGTATTTTATATATATTTAATTAACTGTGTAAAAATGATCAAACAAAATATTAGAGAAAACCAACAAAACAAAAATAAAAAAAAAACAATATGGTTGTTGTTAACAAATTGCGTATTTTCTACTTTTCATAAAAAACAAAAACAGAAATGTAACATTTTATTAAACAAATAAAACACTTAAAATGTGTTAAATATTTCGTAAAATACCCCTACGAGAATAAATTGATTGTGTCAAGAAAGAGCAAATGAAAATTAAACAAAAATGCAACAAAATTGTTTTAACCAAATTAAAACATTTTTATGGATTAAGGGAATTAATGTGATGTCGAATTTTTATCCTATTTAACTAATGATCGTCTTCTATTTAATATACGTCTACCCAAAAACTTAAACCGAAACAAAAATAAAAACAATAAATAAAAAATAAAAAAAGAACATGAATACTTACATAAAACGTAATTCTTAAGCACTAACATAAAGTTTATATATATTTTTAGTGTTTTTTACACAATTATAATTATATTATTAAAAATTTTAAATTATCAATGTCCTCTCAGATTTTGTCTTTATCATTTAACCCAATGCACAAACCTTCCAAAAAAATTTTAATAGAAGTTATCTAAATAATTGCCTACCCCAAATATGAAAAAAAAAACAAGAAAAGCAAAACATTTTTTACTCATACAAAATCTTAGCTGCTTATTTTTCGGTCTTATAAATGAGATATAAAATGAAAAAAAACAAAAGAATCAATGTAATAATAATTATTATACTTAATTTGGTTTTTATTTTATTTTCAATGGCTGTAAGTAAATAAGCGTTAAATGAGATATGAATTTTTAAAATAGTAAAGAAAATATTGTTTAGAAATTTTTAAGACTGCAAAGAATTCATTGAAGTGGAAATAAAATCGTAATAAAAAAAATAATATTCCTCTATTTGTTTTTAAATCGATGATTTTCTATTATGGGATATAAGAGGATCAGAAATTTTAAACCAACAGGTATAATCTGCTTAATCTGTCGCTTGTCTCCTTATTCAATAAAATCAATCATAGTTATGATTTTGAGGTTTCAATAATAATTTTGGAGGTGATAATCTTTAGAGTTAATCTATTTATAAGTAGCTACAGAAACAAGATTGCTCGTAGGACTATCATGCCAAAGGTCTGGGTGCAACCCCTAACTGTGCCTCCTGAAAATTTTTACGAGTACTGCCTCTTGCAAGGAATAAACAAATTCTCCAAAGGTAATTTATTCTTCTCATAAAAAGTGCTTTAAGTCGATTATGTGCACCGTAAGTTCCTTGATTCGCACGAAAAAAATTTCTTACAGAACGTGAATTTTCGTAATACATCTAAACAATTTGAAGAAGCTGTTATGGTGTTGCAGTTTGAGTGGAGTCACGAGTGACCTGTCATACAAAACTTATTAGAAATCAAAGCTCACAATGAATCACCCTATATTTCTTATGTATTTTCAAGGTTACTGCTTGAGTAACTTGTTACAGATGAACTTGAATGGAGCTTTAATGTTATTTATGTACATACATATGTATATAAAATTAATACGTGTATGTCGTTATGGGCTTTTAAATTTGTGAATTGTATTTGATACATAAAATAGTTTGTCTAAATTCTCCAGGAACAAAAAATAATATTTGTATGAACTTTTTTTTTTATAAATATTTATATTTATTTATTTTATTTTCAAAGAAAAATAATAGCGTAGCTAAAAATATTTAGTTATTTATTTGTTATCACATCCAAGTGGCCCCGAAATACGTACAACATCACAATCAATATCATCATACTTTACCAATAGCCAAATATAACTACCTACCTATCATTAATTGTTGAACATGAAGACTTTTTCTTTAATAACCAAAGTTGTAGACGTCATATCCTATTTCTAGTAAGATAGTGTCAACTATTTTGTATGTAGAATAAAATTAGGTTGGTCAACACCTAGAATACGTTTTATATTAAACGATTTGTTTTGATAAAATAACAATACCAAGACCTATATTCAAAGATAAATAGATTTTCAGATATAATACATAATTTTTAATTTAAAAGTTCTTACACTTCCAAATAACTTGAACTAAAAGATACACTTTGCATTAATACAAAAAATAATATAAATGTAATCATTTTTCTTCTTCAGTCATAAAAAAAATATTTTTCAAGCTAAAAACAATACAAAATTTTAAGTTAAGAAAAAAACGAAAATAAAATAAAAAGTTCCTTTCATAGTTTATGGAAAATAGCCCTTCTAAACAGAGTCCAGTAGTCCTTCGTCTTATACCTCTAACCAGTGAAATTAAACTCGCAATGGCGGATTTTAACAGCCCAAACCTAGAAAATGAATACAAAACTACAACAAAATCCCTTCACGATTTGGTAGCACAAAGCCTACAAAACCTGGAGTCAAGCATTGAGAACTGTGTGAAAAAGGACGACTTATCAGGTTTAATAAATAAAACCATTCAAGAGAATCTTGCTCGCTATCCTAGTTCACATACACCTTCCTCATTATCTCCAAATCAAGTCACTATACAATTTGTAGAAGACGAATCGAAATGTGAAGACTTAATTACTAAAGAAAACTTATTAATGTTAGAAAAACGAATACATTCTCTTGAGTCGAAACTTTCGGCGATTTTTCAGTTAATTCCGAATTTAAAAAAGGTTTCACAAGATTTAAAAACCGATCAAACGGCAATTAAAACGAGCACCGAAAACATTAATTTGTCATCTAATGAAACCAGTGGAGATACTTGCAATTTGGTGCATATAAATTCGTCGAAAAATAAAAACTTGAATATGAATCCATATGATGAAATGTACTATGAATGGCGTCAAAACAATATGAATTTGTTTCACTACAAACACTCCAAATGCAGTTTGCAACTAAATGAAAAACCAACCATGGAATCTTCCTTCTTTGTTCTACCAAATTATTCCTTGCCAGCATCCAGCAATTCACTTGTCAAGGCAAAGTTCATAAACTCGCAGCATCTCTTGATTTGAAAATAAAGAAATGTCCGTTCGATATTGAAATACATATGTGTAGTGTATATTATGTTTTGCTTAAGATTGGCTCATTTTGCCCTAGATCGAAAAGGTAAATATCGAAAATACATACAAATATTAGTAACATAAAATTACTTTATGCTACTCTACTCATAAAACGAGGGAGTGATATTATTTAAGAAATTAATAGGAGACAGATCGACAGAGAAAGAGCAACAGAAAAAATACCCACAACAGGCCACGGAAAGTAAGATGATTCTCATCTTTAATCTGTGCTCCCTATACCTTGATTTCAGTGATCGACTTAAACCGTTGTTTTATCTGTTTTAGTAAGGCTAAATTCTAGCATCTTCAGATAGGATAGGAAATTTGCGACGTTTAGATGGAAAATCTTAATTGTTTTCCAAATCTCAAAAATTGAATGAAATTGATCAAAACTTTTCGTCGTCTAATTTGAGCAATTGAAAAGATGTTGTTATAATCATCATAAACAAAAAAGAACTTCAGGTGTAAAACATAAAAAAATAATAATTCAACGTGTTTACCTTAACGGCAAAACTACAGAACTTTATTGATACATACATGTAATCGTTACAATTATTTGCACATATATCTGGTTATGTTTAGTTAATAACTTGTTTCTTTTTTTCAACAATAAATACAATCTGAAGTTATTATGGAATATTAATAATTTATGGGAATAAATTTTATTTAAATATGTCAGTTTATATATTTCAAGCATAATGAATAACATATATAAACTGTGCTACACGCATTTAAATAGAATATGTATTTTTAATGCAAGCTGAATTAAATGTAAGTATATTTAACTATTATGTTATTAGGTGCCCTTTTGCTTGTCATATAATAATCTCAAACGTTCTTGGTATTTTGGTATATTATGTTTGTATTTATTTCTAATTAATAAATTCTCTAAAAATGTTTAAATTCATCGAATAGTTTAGTTTAACTGCTTCGAACTTATTCTTCGGCTGTAACTGCACCAGTTTCCAAAATAGCCTCGAATGCAAATGGAGTGAAAGCATATCCTTGACCCGAATAGAATTTGCTCTGGAACTCAACCCTGTAAAAAGAATCACAATCAATATAAAACTTTGAAAGTGCAAGCTTTGTATAGTTTACCAATGCAAACGTAAAGTATGCAGGAATGCAGACAACCCTTCCATCAAAACCAAAATTCCAACTGTTAGAACAGCCCAGAACGAAAACACAGCCCACAACATTATACCACCTAACCAGCCATCTTGACGTAATCCAATCGACAAAACCATGGTCCACAACACTTCAGCAAGTTCTAGCAAAAGAATAATCAATTAAAAAATCACCTCTTACAATGATGTTTATAACTCACGAGCATGAGCCAATGACAAAGCCCACAAACGGAGATACGAAGCAGTATGAGAGACAGATCCAAGCACGTATTCAATTGTATGGATGCCTTGATGAATGAAAATCTCAGACATCTCTTCCTCGTCGTGACCACCTCCACCGTGTCCGCCTTCGGTATTTGTCATTCCATCAGGATTCATTCCGGCTTCAGCATCGCCATTTCCGACAGGATGAATAGGTTGGATCTGTAAATTAGTCGTATATCAGCAAACAAAGAACATTTTATAAAACATTAAAAAAAATAAAAAATCGTAACGAAACTCAATACATTGAGAGTAGCTGGTCAAACATTTAAACTAACCTCTTCCTAGTGTTTTTGGAATTGGGAATGTTTTTGGTGTACACAAATAGATTAAAAAATTAATTAGGAAAACGTCTAAACACACGCCAAGCATTAAAATTCTTTAAAATTAAATATATGATGACATTTCATGGTTTTAGCGTGTATTGGAATTTATTTGTACTTCAAATAAATAACAAATAGATTCCAATCAACAAGCGGGTGACTACAATGAGTTTTATTTTGGTATTTTACAATAGCACAGGCTTTTACTTACATTGGCAAGTTTCCTCTGTTTCATGATGT
The DNA here is from genome assembly GCA_905146935.1 of Scaeva pyrastri. Lineage (NCBI taxonomy): Eukaryota > Metazoa > Arthropoda > Insecta > Diptera > Syrphidae > Scaeva > Scaeva pyrastri. The sequence continues at coordinate 123,178,930 of LR989927.1, read as the reverse complement.
GGAATGGTTTTCCCAGTAGCATAAAGGGAATACAGCCCAAAGCAATTAATACAAGTAGTTTCTCAAAGAAGGCTTGCCCTGCATACATGTAAGGACTGCATCCCTCACTCGGTTCATTTGGTGGCTTGAAGAGGACCATATTTATAAATGTAATTAGAATAGATGGAGCACAGGAAGCCGAGAATGGTGCTAAAAAAAAAAACATTAAACTAAGTAAAGAAAAAGTTACAATATTAAAATTTAACCTACCAGGTCTATCGGCAGCATATCGATTCCATTTAATAAACATCAACAAAGCCATATAGAAGAACAAAAACAACAAAAATATCATCTGTGGAATAAATTCGAATAAGATAGAAATGCGATTCTTGAAGTAACGATGATTATGCCAGCTCATAATGACACCAAAAATCATATGAATTACACCGAAAATAATAGATATCTTCATTTTGTAAGCATTTTGAAAGATAATCTTGTTTGCACTTGCAATCTGCCACACAGGATCCATTCCAAAGGGATAAGGATAACCTTCGTACTCATCGGTAGCTGGATTCAATTGTAATTGTTTGTTTGTCATGACGGTAGATTCATTGTAATGAATTTTCCAATGTGATCCAAATATGTTAAGTGATTTTGAGAAAATATCATTATAAATAAGTCCAGTGTACATAGAGAAAACACCCATCAGAAAGATAATATACCGCCCACCAAAGAAAATATTCCAGATTTCATTGTCAGTTTTGCGTGCAGCTAGTCCTTTTTCCTTGCGAATCATCCACAAACCGAAAAGTGCCATAATGGCTCCGTGTCCCAAATCACCAAACATCACAGCAAACAAAAAGGGGAAAGTAATAATTGTATATGGAGCCGGGTTCATTTCCCGATAGCTCGCTACACCATAAGCATCAATAAGAGCCTGGAAGGCTTTGGTGAACTTGTTGGTTCGATTGTACGTCGGCGGATTCTCAAAAGTTTGCATGCGATTGAGAATGGGTGGAACAGATGAACCCGAGCGTTCAGTACCACGACGCAATGCTAGCTGGATAGTTTCTATATCCAACACTGGCACCCAGCATTCGGCAATCAAACACTTTTGTGTAACATCCAAGTTGAAAAGATTTAAAGTATGGTAGATGGCTTTAATCTTGCGAACTTTGACAAACCAGTTCTTAAGATTCTTTGCAGCAGCAACCAAAACTCGATGACGATGGTCTTGAGTTTGTCCCAAGACAGTGTTGAGATCTTCAATACGTGTCATTACACCCATGGCCATTTCCCGACGATCGGCAGGTGCCTCAGGGCAGGGATACAATGTTGCACGGAATCCTTCACAGATCTTCTTTACTCGTGTCTTAAGTTGGTCTCCTTGGAAGAAAATGATGAAGACCGACTTGTAAACTTGATCACCCTGTTTAAGAGTATTAAGAGTTACAGATGAATTCAAAAGAACTTTATGCACGACTTACATTAGCTGGGTCTTCCAGTGGAGATTCGATCATTGCTTGCCGCAAAAATACATTACCACGGCATGCACGCCATAACATTCTCTCGAACGCTGGCAAACGTTCTCGAAGGATCACACCAGCAACGAAGCTATACGACGATCATTGAGGAAATTGGAAAATATTTATTTAAAAAAATGGTTCGTTAAAAGCGTTTTCGATTTTTTTTATGTTCTGTTATTATCGCACACTCGACTATCATTATTCACTGGAGATACAAATTTTACAACTTTTCGATTCAAACTGTGTCGTTGATATACAATAATTAGTAGCTTCAATTTTGTTTGTCCTGTATTCAATGTCTAAGGCTTAAGTCAAAATGAATACTCCTCCAGTTCATATTATTCAGATAGAATCGAATATATTCTTTGGAGCTTGTATTCATTGTGCACTCTATAAGCTTATAGAATTTAGTGATTTAGAATATGGAAGATGATGTTGATTGGCAGTTAGTTAGACCATTTTGCGATGAAGCCCCAATGTTTAAGTTTGGCTGGCAATTATATAATCCAACGACACAGCTTGTTATCTGCGCAGATTATGTCTTTTTACAAAAAGTTAAACTATACGATCTAAATAAATGTTTTGTTTGTTTTATAAAAATGCACATATTCATTTGTCGTATAATATAAAATGGTAAAACGAATCACTCAACTATTTTCTACATCACGAATGATGAATAATATAAAATAACTACGACATATTTTAATTATTATAAATTAAAATAAAACACAAAATGAAACGATTCACACTCAAAAGAAGCAAAATTAAAATAAAAAAAAATAAAAAAAAAATCCATTAGATGGCGGGCAGCATTCAATTTTCTAATAATATTTTTTTAATTGTTTTGATGAATTATTTATGATTTTGTATTCGTTTAAGTATGAAAGGGTGCGTGAAGAAAATTTTTAACAAAATTCAAACGAAGAAAAACAGTCGCATCAATAAATAAATAAAAACAGAAACAAAAACAAAAAAAAAAACAATAAAATCGATGAAGACTGATTAACATTAGCAAAATGTTTAGTTTTAGGCTTTTTAATTAGTTTCTTGTTCATTTTACCAACCATGGGAGATAATCTTCACCACGCTCTTGTGACTTTTCCAGAAAACTAAACAAAATAAAGTAATTAAAGGTAGAAAAATGTTGTTTCAAAAAAGAATCCATTAGCAATATTATTTATGTAGGTATTCACTAGGTTAATGTTTTATTTTTATCACAATTTAACAACTCCATTTTTTTCTATACAAGTCTATTGTTTTATTATTTTTCCTTTTTTAATTTTAATTTTAATTTGTGATGCTTTGTAACGAGATTTTATTTTTCACACAAAGTATGTATGAACATAATGTATGTTCATCAATAGTTCTACGCATTTAAAAACAGCAGTTTTATTTTTTTTTTTTTAAATTAAATTTCAGAATGAATGCGAACGTTTGAGAAAGATTTATGATTGCGGTTACATAGATAGGAATATCAACGAACTGAACAGGCTGTTCCCAAGATGCTATAAAATCAAAAAAAGTTAAAATCCTGATTCAAGTGAATAATCGAATGAACACTTATTCCCTTGTTTGGATTTGGATGATCATAAATAGAGCAGTATAGGAAGACCAATTTCATTGGAAGACGGTTTATCCCTAAATTTTTACATGTGTACCTATGAACTTCCCTTTATAATGAACTGGAGGGTCCGGCGAACTTCGTCTTGCAGTAGTAATGCAGAAACTCAAGCTATGCTAAATTTTTTTTGTTGCTTATTCGATTTTTCATGCATAGTTTCTAGTTGTAACCATCTGTTTCGTTCCACTGAAAGTAATACAATAACAGAAGATTACTTCAATTTTTGTGTAAAACGTGGTCAATGTTAATCCATTGTGCAAAATTTCAGCCAAATCGGTTCAGCTGTTCTTGAGTTATAATTAGTGTAACACGACTTTCTTTTATATACATACATATGTACCTACTTGGTATTCTTTCTTTGTTTCCCTAAGGGATTTCAACGAATTTATATTGCCAGTGATTATCTCCTCACCTATGGGTACATTGTTAGCAATACAATCATTCCATTCCCGCTGGCTTTAAAAAGTTTGTGAATAAATAAATTCGATATGCATTGAGTGCATCGATCATCACAAGCATCACAAATTTCGATAGTACTCAATATTTTCGTGATACATACGGTACTTTTGCTTACATCACTGTTTTTAATTCTTTGAAAATAATTTAAAACTGCTTTGTGTTTTAAATTAAGAAGATAGGAAAAAAAACTTAAATACAAATTAAGACTCAAATCAAACATAAAAGCCAAAATACCTACCCAAGTTGCACAGGACCCATTGAATGTCCAGTTCGTGATTCGTCCGTAATTAGTGCACGAGTCATCGATTCGGTTGTGGTATTTAGACCACCCTCTTGCTATAATAGTAGTTATGATTCATATTTGTTTCATTGGGTATTTTTCGTTTGTTTGATTTTTTACTTTATTATTTTTTTTGTTAAATTAATCATTAGTAGACAGAAACTATAGTTTAAGTTTTAGTTAAAGTTACACGTAGATTTTTTATTATCATCACAAAAGTTAATTTTTTTTATCTATGAATGATTTTGATGATGTGAAATAAAATCAGAACACAAAAATTAAAAAAAAAAAAAAGTTTGTTTTTGAAAAGAAACTAAAATAAGTCTACTTATTGATTAAACCTTACTCGATCTTCGACTTCGGGATAGGAACCCCTCCACTAACCAGCGAAATCGGTTTCAAAATGAAAACAAACTTTGGTTTTCACAAATCCCATCAAAAATAATTTATACACTTTCATTCATGCGCAGTAAACTTACAACTACATACACCTCTGTGATACAAAAAGAATTAACTAGGCGTGCTTGAGATTAAACGTGATGAAAAACAGAGCAAAGATGAAGGATGATTTTAAAGAAAAAAAAAAGAAAAGATAAACTATCCAAAACACCAATTTTATGATATCGAATAACAGATCACCAGTTTTTTTATATGATTTTGTTTGTTTTATTTCTTAATTTTTTAATTTTTCTATGCACCCAATCACCATGCAAATTCTTCACAGATCAACCAAAAAAACAAAAAATATGTGCATTTTTAAAAACTCAGCTCAATGTTTGGTTTTCTCTTAACAACTAATTAATTTATCTTTAATTAATAACAAACATTTAAAACAGCCAGCAAAAAGCTTGCCTTAATCGGGATCGAATCGGACCGAACAATACGGTTACAGTCGGTGATTCAGCAGGAGGAAACGATATTCTATCCCAGTGCTTACTTAAGCTTTTCTAATGTATGTATAATAATGGAATAAATTATTCAAAAATATATAATTCATAATATTTAAATAATAAAAATAAAGCTTTGACATTGAACACAATAATTAAACCAAACAACACGACGGTAAAACATTTAAAACAAACATACGAGTAGAATAAGTAAACTTCGATAATTATTTTTGTTTAATTTTCCTCCAGTAAAAATTGATATATCCTTCTCTCTGGAGAGAAAGCGAACGGCAAAGAGAGAGAGTGATAGAGAGAGCTTATATTTACCCAAGTTTAAGATTTTGTCCCGGTTGACTGGCACGAACTCCTTCTTCACCTAAGAGCTGAGCCTGCTCATCCTCATTTTGGTTGTCGGCCATCTGTTGATAGCGTGATTTAGTGAAGGATATTGATGGCACTGCCTGGCAACACAACCGAAACGAAAGGAAAACAAACGAAAGGCAAACGCAAACGGAACGCAACGCAAGGGGAAAACCGAAAAGGAAAACAAACAAAAATATGCGAACTTAACGAAAACAAAAAATAATAAGAGGACATTTCTTCTGAAGGTGAGCATTTAATAGTCAAGCAATAAAGTTTATTGTTCTTTGGAAAATCCTTTACAACAGGGTATTTAGAAACTCCTGAAGGGCAACAAATTCACTTCCAATTTGTTTTAATATGATTTTTACATTATTTTAAATAAATGAAGGACAAAATGTTATACTTTTAAAAATATATTTTGGTTTAAGCTTGGTACGCATATGTATTAGTCACTACCCAATGCCCAATACCCACCTTCATTGTGGTAAAATTATACCAACATTATATAAACATAAAATAATAGGGGTAAGCGTATTTATTTAGAAGAAACATCTATTTCAAACACATAAATTACAATCAAAAGAAGCCTCTAGAAATAATAAAATAGCAAACTTATTTTCTACTTACATTGAAACTATATGGAGAGGGGTATCAACTGTGGTCTCTGAGACACTAATTCAACTAAAAAAAGAACTTTGTACTTGCGTTAACGAGCAATAGCTGGAGGGTGTAGAATTTAAAGAAAAAAAAATCTAGCAGGCTGATAAAAAAGTGTTAATTTAAGCAAGTACCTACGTTTTATAATTACGTTAGTTTCGAACAAAAGCATAAATTGAACTTAACTTAAAATTAAGACAATGGCTTAGAAGATGTGACTTTAAAGAAAAGATTACATTTTTCAACTAAGTGGAGTATGTGATTTATGTGACGCGAAAGCTCCAATCGTATTGAATTGCAGAATATAGCTCAAAATTTAGTTTACTCATCTTCTAAGCGTATTATACCTCGTTTGTATATTTCTTTAAAACACAAATTAAAAAAAAAATAATATTGTGTAGGTTACATTAGTTTTGCAAGATAATTATACATAAGCCTTAATAATAATAATATGGAATAATAATAATAGCAATGATGTAATGATATTCAACAATTCGTAAATTTAAAAATTAAGACATCGATTTGTCGACTTCCTTCTGACCGAATACAGTTTCTTAGAAAAACCCACTAGAGTAATTGATATTTAAGAATTTGACCAATTAAATTATCTCACCACTTATAATACTTTAGCAGATAGATCAAGATAAAACATTAAAGCAAAATTGAAAAAGCTTTAAAAAAAACTGCGAATTTCAAATCGAAAATTAATACTCGTCAGGAGCTACGATAGATAGTCCTGACACAAGGTCTTGAAATCGATGGTTCTTTTTTACCAAAACTTTGTCGTCTTTATTGCATTATCTGAATCCAGAGAATGTTGCTAAAAGGTTTAACAACGGTTGTGAATAATTTTGTCTTTCGTTTCAATAAAATATAAAAAAAAAAATATTAAATGGATTTGAATGTTGACTAACAACTCGGGCTAGAATAACTTGTTTTACAAGTACCAACCCGATCATAAGATTTCTTAAGTGAAGTTTCTACTTAGTCCTTTATATTAATTTAAAATGCTCTTCTTTGGCTAATAACTTGATAATGGTTTTTGTTTTTAAGATAAACATACGTTTTAATGGTAAATCAGCAAGCTTTTTCATTTACATACTTATAAATAATTTCAACTCTAAGCTTCTTAAGCAAGTGCATACATACATAAAAGAAAACAACTTTAAACCAAATTTACGAATTATTGAATAACAACGTGCTGTTAAATGAGTCTTTGGTGATGTCAATGTTTCATGAAAACAATGTGTTTTTTAATAAATATTCAAATTTACAGCATAGAAGTGTTTTGAATTTTTTTTTACGACAATTGCAATTTTCATGCCACAGCATAATTTAAGGTTTTTTTTTTTGTTTCTTTTGTTTGAATTTGGAATATACACTTAAAAAAATAAACATATTTGTGGGAAAATGCACATACATTTTGTATTTTTTTGTTCATAATTTTTTTTTCGTTTTACAAGGGAATTTTATTTTCATTTGTGAAATTAGTGTGTTGGAAAGATTAAAATGTTGTTAATGGAAAATTGATAGTGCGAAAGAACACAAATAAGAAACAGGAGTTAAACTTTAAATATATAAAAAAAACTACTTTCAAACTCATTAGTTTTCTATAACGGTGAATTGTTTAAAATTGAATCACTAATTATATTATTATAAAAGAATTAAATAAAATAAAGTTGTGTTGTCGGGGCATTAGTTATTTATGTATTGTTATTTATTTTAATTTTAAGAAAAATGCTATGATTTTTGCAATTAGTAGTGCTAGTCAAGCATTAATTTTTTGTATGATTAATGTGCATGCAGCACAACTCGTATGAAAGTATGATAAAATAATTATTCTAGAAATTAAAACTAAAACATTTTAAACTCGATTATGATTAATAGTAATTAAAACATAAAGAAAAGATGTTTTAAACGTGAAATGTTTAATGGACTTTAGAACTTTCGAGGACAATTATATGTTAATAAATAATGTCCAGAATCAACAACTTACCTCATCAAAGAAGACCTGAGTCTTACGCAGTATATGCTTTAACTCGGTTAATTCAAGAAAGTTGCGTTTTAATGCTTCGGCATTTTGATTAACTTCACGAAGCTCATTCTCAAGTTTCTCAAAAGTTGCCTGATAAAAATTGAATTATAAGTATCAAACTCATATCTATAAATTGTAAGTGAGTTTACCTCGAGATCTATCATTTCCCTGGGTTGGGGAGCTTCGGGGCTATCGCCAGTATCCAACATAGGAATACCGTCTTTTTTAATTTCCTTCTCTAGGTAACGCAATTTCCTTTCCATTTCATCGCAACGCCGAACTTCGTTAACGAATTTACGTTGAAATGCATTTACATCAGGATTTAGCTAAAAAAAATCAATTATAAATTATATTCATACATATATTACACATATTTTGTATTTTTTTTCAAATACGCTAAACTTACATCTCTAAATTGAACTAATCCAAGTTCACCGAGTTCAGACACACAAGCGTAAGCAGCTTCACTTTGAAGAAAAAGCTGACACAAGGTCATTTCTTCGCTCCGGAACAATGACCCCATGATGCTTATCGGTCAATTCCAATATCCAAAATTAGTAGGACAACCAATATGTCAATTCAGGTGGAATTTTAATGTTTGGTTATTTTTATCTGCAACGAAAGGTAAATATGATTGGTTTCAAACACATCTGAGGTTAATAACACAAAAATTCCACTTCTTTCAAGTGTGTTTAATGATTTTATCGTTTTGTGTGAAAAAATAACAGTTTCGAAAATATAACAAAACAGACAACACTGTCTTTATTCACAGTTTTATGCCATCATATAAACGGCATTTCAGTCAAGAGAAAATTGTAATAAAGCTGTGCTGTTGAGTGTTACTAGGTATACATACATACGTTTCGAACAGATTTCCTGCGATTACAATAATAAAGAAAAAAATATCGATCAACAAAACACTAACCAAAAGATAACCTTATCACATTGAATTAACAAATTTAACGCAGCTTTGTACTTTTTCTTCCAACAACAAAGTACAGAACTCACAATTTCGTCGCACAATAGTTAAAATTAGGGAACCAAAAATTTTGATCCTGTAAAGCAAATAAATATATTTAAAACTGAACAATATTACTTATTGTATTTGTATGTATGTATGTATGTATGGATGTACATTCATATTATACCTAATATGTACCTAAATATGGAAATTTGTCATTGACACTCACATTTTTTGGGTTATCGCTCTTTGCCTAATCATATAATAAACACAAAAATTACACCCCCTCATTGCTTGGACCACAATAGAAACTAACAAAAAATATGTAGGAAATTAAAAAGGGAACACTTAGGATTGCTGGCTTAGATTTTATGTTATCTTTTGCCTGATACTATCTACATAATAAATATCATACCTCATCAAACGAAAAGAATTAATATATGTACATACATATACAAATGAGAAGATTTTGTATGAATTCGCAATTTCATTAATTTTTATAAGTCACATGATTGAAAAATTAAGAAAAAATGTTTGTATACATACAGTATTTACATACATATGTATATACAAATTACCTATAAAACTGTTTATTTTACGATGCAGGTATGTATATCATTTTCAGATTAAAGAAGAAACTTATTCCTGCCTGATTTATCCTTTTTTTAACGAAAAATTTACAAAAATGTTCCTGTTTTAAATCTCGGAATTATGTTTTCCTTTTGAGCAGATGGCTGATGAACTGATGAGAAGATAAAAATAAAACTTTTATGCTCAACCAGTTAAGGAAAAATGTATGTAGTATGAAGTAATATGTTCATTAAAAACAGCTGGGTTTGATGACAAACATGCATACCATAAGTCAGACTCACGTTTCTGAAAACAGATCGTGAGACACATCAATGGATAGTTTCTTTGTTACGGATTTATTTGTTTTTTAAGCAAACTAGTTTGAGTAACTTAACAAATTGAATTTTGTTTGTTATGTTTTTATTGATACTAAGAGGGCAATGTTGACTATAGGAAATTTGACTGCGTTTATTTTTTTTAAGACGAGTTGCTTATTATTCAAGACCAGGGTGAGGCAAACCATAGAATTCATGAGAAAAAGTACGAGAAGACAGACGCATTTCATTAAGTAAAATAGAACGTATAACAAAAAAATAAGAGGGAATGTCGAGTCCAGTCGAGATAACTCTCCGGATATACTACCTAAAAACAGTTTGTTTCTGTATAAGTATAATAATGTATAAGAAGCAATAATCTTAAATGAATGCTTTTCTGAAGGTTCTGAAATGAGACAGAAATCCAAAAGTAAGTATTTCATTTTCTCAGAGCAACTCACTTAGAGGATGTACCATATGGACGCACAATACATCTTTCGGTTGCAGTGTATAAAATACTTTTCAACTAAAATTAAACTTGTTAACTTAAATTTATTCGCCGTTTTTTGTTTGCTGGGTAGAGTCTTGCAAACTATTTAAGAACCGTTATTTATCAAAACGGAGCTGAAACAAACTTGAAATATTTTTTTTTATTCTGTCTAGTTGTATGAAACACATGTTATTCTATATTATCAGTTTATTACCAATGAATATTACTATTGTAATAAGCAGTCGTCTTCCTTCGTAGGTACTTGACTAACCTTAACCTTTTTATTTGTATACACACACTAAGTACCCACATACAACACACATGGCCAACATTTGAATTGAAATATAATTTCGAGATAAGAAAGCTAAACCATAAGTAGGTAGTTATTTATAGCTCTAAAACTTTTCATAATCCAATTTTTGTTTAAATCTTAGCTAGTTACAGATTAGTCTGAATTGAGTTCTGAAAATTAAATTCATTACAAATTTGTCCTTTTCAGCCAGCATATTGCACTAAAAAAGCTGTTCGCGAAAGATTTCAATGCATTGGAATGTAATTTCACAAATGCAGAGTTTCATGTCCCTTCGTCATTCAATTAAAAATGTTTTCGTTTGGAAAATTTTAATTCGCAAAACAAAACCATGTCTCAGACCTTCCCGAGGCAATAAGAGCAATCAGATACTCGTATGGATGCCCCAGATGCTGGTTTACAACTAACTTAAAAATTAACAAAAAAAATCTAAATGAAAAGTTGGATTTTCAATAAATGAATGCATGGACCAAGTGCCATGTGCACTGCAGATTCTTCTTTTATTCAGAATCAGAACAGTGATAACAATTTTTTTTATAATATTTTACGGTTCTTTCCAAAATAACATTTAGTTCGAAAAAGATGACATAAAATGTAAAGACCAAGTTTTATTGCAAAAACTACTCTTACGTCGCGTCAGAGTGTGAAAAAGAAAGGTAATTTTGGATTTGGACGCAACAAATTGACCTTTTAACCATTTGAAAAAGTGATGATACTATACATTTTTTATAGCCATTAAATAGAAACTGTATTTTGCCAACGTGTGTACTGAGAAAAGTGTACATACACTTTGTGTGGTAAATTCCGAACTTTTGTTGTAATACTTTCAGAGACTGCTATGGACATACTCGCAAACAATGGAGAAATTTTTTCTTTGGTTTTTTTTTTTTTTTTGCACTCAAATTATTTGTTTCGTCTTTAAGTTACATTAAATGGAAAAAACTTTATTGAATTCACTTTTTCATTATAGCGACCGACCGACTTAAGTACTTCCGCATCGCAAATATAAAAATATAAGTACAAAAGAATTCGAAGATGATAAATCTATCAAAAAATGTAAAAAATCGATACTCTTTTCTTCCTGAGTATTTCTAAACGCCCCTGAAAAGAAAATCTTTTTACAACCTTCTTAAAGTAAGATTAGGATAAAATTTATTATTTGTGCACTTTTAAAGTGTATTAGTCACTTATTCTACAAGATAAAGATGGTAAAAGTTATTGCAAAATTAATTTATAAGAACTTGCTTTTTGATTAATTTACACTTACAACTGCAGCGCGGAAGAAATGGAATTGAACTGATACCGTACCAATTTTAAGTCAAGTATTGAAGTGTTGGAAAATTCAATTTATTGTGACCTATTTGTGTATTGTGAATGTATCCGAATTTGGTCACAATAAAGAACTCTCAAATTAGGGTTCGGAGTGAATAAACGGAGTAAAAACAAATTTGTATTAATATTTCTAATTATTGTTTTGTGAAATAATATTAGAGAATTTAAAAAATATTTTTTCTGCGAACTTAGAATCAATCAATTTGTGAGAATTAGAGAGAGAAAACCTCTTTCAGATTTTACATCGAATCAAAAAAAAATTGTTTTTGAATTTTTCTCACGACATTAAACCGAGACACGAATAAACATAGAAAAAATAAAATTTAAGTATACAAAAATAATTAACATATACAAAAAGAAAATAAAGCGAATAACAAATCTCTCAGATACACTTTTAAATTATTGAAGATAATCAATGATATACAGTTGACGCCGCTTGTAACGACCACTTTTCCATCACTTGTTTGGTTTTCATACAAATTGTACTAGTGCAACATTGCGTCGGATATAACGACCGCCGGCTATAGCTACCAGTTTTGCCTGGTCCCTTGACGGTCGTTTTAAGTGACGTGACGTCGACTGTACTTATAATTTTAATTTAAAAAATACATGAATTTATCAATCAATAAAAACAATACAACTTTTGTACTTTTTTCGAAAGGGAAATAATTTAAAGTTTGGTTGATATGACATCAAGCAAACGTTAAATTAATAATCTCCGTTTTGGTGGAAACACCTCATGATTTATTTGAAATCTCTTGCCTTAAATCTAGTTTTTGTTTTTGGTAGAAACGTAGTAGATTTATAAGAACATACTAATATTGCAGAAAGATCCGGACTCTGATATAGGTCGAATTTTCAATATTATTTGATTAGGGTGATCATTATATTTAACATATTTTCAGAGTTTTTTGTTAAATGAGACATGAATTCATGAAAATATCGTAATTAGGAGTCTCAAAAAAATTAAAACTTGATCTATTTGACTCATAGAAACAAATAATTAACAAAATCTGTCAGAATTATTATTATTACAATGAAATAAATTTGGTCTCCGACTTACAATAAAAACTTTATTATATAAATATATACATACATAATTTTATATTGTCCGAAAAAAGCTTGTTACATATTATTGTATTGGGTGTTTGATGAAGGAAACATATTATTGTAAATATTACCGTTGCCTTGTAAAAACAGGTTTTTATTTTTGTAATATGTACATATTTAATACATTAAGCTTTGTATCTTTCCTCAATCCATTTAGACTAGGATTTAAAATATTAATCTCTTGACTCTACGTATATTTCTTAAAAAACTATTTTTATTAATCATTTCTCACAATTGACTTATTTTCTAACAATTTCAATATTTTATCCAACTTTGAGTTTTGATTTTCTTCAATTTCAAGCAACCTTTTAAGAATTCGGTTTTCGGATTCCTGTAGTTTTGTGTCAATATAATTCATCATTATGTGTGAACTATCAAAGGTTTCTGCCATTGACAAGTCAGGTTTTGATTTCAGTTCTTTGTGAAGATTCATACCAGTCTTAAATTTATCTAATAAATCTGAACCGCCATTATTAATCACATTGTTGTATGTTTCCAAGAAGTTCTTGCACTTTTCTGCGCTTGGAGATAATTTTTGATTTGAATTGTTTAGTAATTCCTTAACATTTTCCAGATTTATTCTATTCGGCAATAGTGTTGTGATTCCATTTGGATTGGGTGCAACATTCAATTGAATTCCATAAACACAAAGTTCATTGGAGGATGTTATCAGCTACAAAAAGTTCAACTTTCTCATAAATTATCACTAATTGCTTTTTTTATCGACAATTACCTTGAGCATCAAGTTCGTTACTCCAGATTTTTGAATTTCAACATCATATCTATATCCTTGAATTTCGTCCTGGGAGTCCTCTTCATCTTCCAAACGTTCTCCATACACCGTTTCCACATACTCGCTTTGAATTCCAGAAAAGAATTCGATTTTTGGCGATGTACAAACCACAGTGAGTGAATCAATTTTAAACTTTGGAAACACTCGTATTATAAGTTCACAGGTGGGTTGGTTTGATTGTGTACCACTGCTCAGTAGAATCGCTCTTTCTGTTTCCAATATTTCTTCTAAGTTTGGTCTAAAATACAGAGATTTGAAAAATTGTGTTTTTTGTTAACCGAAAGGACTCTTAGTGCTTGATTTACTTGATGAAGTCTTCTGTGTTTGATATTTTGGCTTGGACCACCTTGTTAACTTCTGTACCCGCAGAAAGGTTCCAGTTTGTTGAAACCTGAGCGCTTACGTCCATTCTGAATGAAAGTTGGTCTCGAATTGCTTTTGTTTGATAATACAAAGAATTCTTTTAAATAATATTTTTTTTTTTTTTTGTTATTGAATATTTCCCAACTAAACTAGTTTGTTGACAGCTTTTAATACCCCTACTTGTTTGTACACCGACCCCTTAGTAAAGCTATCAGAAATGACGTTTTTCAGTGAAGCCAAGTTTATTCCAAGCTAAAGTGAGGCATACATCGGTCCTAGCAACTTAATCAGTTTAATTTTAGATCTCATCCAATAGGCAACTTTTGAAGTTCTATATTTTTTGATATATGATTATAGTGTGAGCTCTATTAGTGAATGATAGCAAGTTATAACTGTTTCAACCTCATAATCTAGAAAATATTCTCTAACATGTAGCCTTTAATTGAAACCCATAAGATGGATAATCGCAGTTATTCCGGATTGACTACAATCATGAACTGTATAATATACCAACCAGAAGTTATGAACAAAATTCAGCTCGGTTGATTCCGGGGGTAAAACCTATGACACACATGTAGTACAGACACCATAGTATACGAATGAACAACATGTCTGTCAGGATATACCACGGTAATATCAGGCTATTAACATCGTATGAGTGTTACCTGTCATAGTATTTTCTTTAATATGATTTTCATTCTATGGCGTCTATACTAGATGTGTATCACGGGTATTAGTCATCTAGCTCGTATGAGCAAAGAGAAACCACCTCAGAAAGTGTTGTGATCTACGAACAAGGCATCAGATTGTGTTGTCGATGTAAGCTTATCCTAAGGAAATGCCGAAGTTGTTATTTTCGAACATAATTTTATTGGCACCACTTTAATTTCGAAATAACCTTGCCGATGTCATCTTGAGGTCAAATTAAAATTTTGCACAAATTAACTTTGTTGGTCTCCAGATTTTCAAAGCCCTAGATCGTCCCACAAGTTCGATCTTGAATAAATTTAATCTAAAATTATAACAAAACTTAAAAGACTTTTAAATATGGCTGGCAAATATAAGATTGTCATGGTCCGTCATGGAGAATCTGAATGGAACCAAAAGAATCTTTTCTGCGGCTGGTTCGATGCTAACCTAAGTGAAAAGGGTACGAAAAACTGCGTTACATCAATACATAACCAAATACTAAATAAACATCATTTAATTAAATTACAGGACAACAGGAAGCCATTGCTGCTGGAAAAGCCGTCAAAGAGGCTGGCCTTAAATTCGATGTTGCCCACACATCTGTGCTTACCCGTGCCCAGGTTACATTGAATAACATCTTGAAGGAATCCGGCCAAACTGGAATCCCCATCAACAAGACATGGAGATTAAACGAACGCCACTACGGGGGTCTGACTGGATTGAACAAATCCGAAACTGCAGCCAAGTATGGCGAGGATCAGGTGCAGATCTGGAGACGTAGCTTTGACACCCCACCACCACCAATGGAACCAGGCCATGCCTACTACGACACCATTGTTAAGGATCCCCGCTATGCCGATGGTCCAAAAGGCGACGAGTTCCCAATGTTCGAGTCCTTGAAACTCACCATTGCACGTACTCTGCCCTACTGGAACGACGTAATCATTCCACAACTCAAAGAAGGCAAACTAATCATCATTGCTGCCCACGGCAACAGCTTGCGAGGAATCGTCAAGCATTTGGACAGTAAGTTCATAAAATATAATATTCTTATCGGAAATATATTTTATTTCTTTTTTTCCAACTAGACTTGTCCGATGATGCTATTATGGCCCTTAACCTGCCCACCGGTATTCCTTTCGTCTACGAATTGGACGAAAACTTTAAACCTGTTGTTTCTATGAAATTCTTGGGCGATGAAGAGACAGTTAAGAAGGCAATTGAATCTGTTGCTGCACAAGGCAAAGCCAAGTAAATCGGGGACGAGCATTTTAGAAATGCTGTTTTTTGTTTATCATAGGTAAAATTTGGCTACTCAAAAATTCATGTTGCATATTTGTTTATTGTATATGAAGCGCAGTTAATTAAAATTGATGTTTTTAAGTAAAATAAAAAATATTTATTCACATAGAAATAATGGTTTAGTTCTATCTTATTCAATATTCACGATTTTCAAAACCGAAACAACTACAGCTTTGTACAAGTCCTTCCCTCTTTCATAACATTTTTGTTAACTGATTCGACAGCCGAATATTCAACTAACTATAATACTCCTGTATGGAAGCCAAACGTTCCAAGTATGATAGCAGTAGAGGCTGATTTAAAATATAACACTGGTCGAAAAAAAATGTCTATGTTCAAATGGCGATTTTCTAAATCTTTGTATTGAAAAATACAACTGTTTTCTTTTGTCTAAAATTTGCTTTTGCACCTGTTAGTTTTACTTGTTTGTTTATAGTATCCTATTTCATCTGCCTGATGTCTCATTACAAATTTAGGAAACCTTGTTTGCAAATTTGTTTTTAAGTTTATACTCGTATAATTGAGATGATTTTATAAACCTATCAGTTTTGATTTGGAATAGATACCAATTCAATAAAGTGGTGAAAACCAGAATATTGAACTGCATCCCGACAAAAACGATCACATTTGAATTTTGAAATGGCAACTTTTATATTTTGTTACTAGAAATAATTTACGATTACGATAAAAACCGTAGTATAGCTAATTGTCCAGATGGTTTAAGGCGGTTACCGTTGCGTTTTCAATTGCTATGTTTGAAACTTATTATAATACAGAATACTGTTGCACATCAGGTAACTATTATAGGTCCAATTAAATATTTTCTAATTCTACAAAAAATAAAACTTTGCAGTTGGAATAGTCATTTAATTCTTTTTTATTTTGTCTTTATAAATCTTTTTGTTTATAAAGTTACGAGTCACGTCCTCATCATTTCTCTAAGATGTGAAATGAACGCCGGCATTCCTCGTCCTTTCTCGTATGGCACTAGCGTTTCAAAGTCAAGCATTTCGAGACTCTTTGACAAACTGCTTAAGTTACATTGGAATATATAGCTGTCTTTGGCCAGTTGTTCAGCCAGCTCAACTTGATGATTATCCATAAGGGTGTCGTTGACAACCACCAAGCCGGGTTTCCTGTTCTTCAAAATGTCCATGCAAGTTCCAGCGCCGGCGTGTCCAATCGTCAGGTCCGAATTGATTATATCTGTCCGCTCTGGCCCAAATTTGAATTGATAAATTTCTACCGCTATCCCATAATTTTGGGCTTTGTTTACCGGTGGAGCTTTACCGGTTCCATACTGTACGGTAATCTTCTTACATCCTCTCCTCTGCAGCAATACAAGAACTTCGTCGGAGAATATCTTTTCAATTAGAGCGTCGAATTTTGTGGTCCCCACAGTCACATAAACTGATTTTAATGGAATCATTTTGGAAAACAAAACAAACAAGAAAGGACGATAAATAATAAAAGTTCTGGAAGTTGAAAAATTTTTCACCGCCACACAAATCAACGACAGTTTTATGTGTGACGTTTGGAATTTTTGACATTTGCAACGAAGTCAGGGATGGCATGCGGCTAGTTAATTCAGCAGAATGCATTTCCATTTGATAATAAACAGGAAGTGAGTAATGTTTATTATTTTTCGGATTAGTTTTGAAAATTCAAATAGCACTGTTAATAACTTTTGCCGTAATTTCTGAAAATAACGATTCGGTTTAAATTTAAAGTAAACGAAGTAATAATAAAGTAAAAATATAATACAAAATCCAGTTTCCTGTTTCTTTCACTTAAAGCGAAACACTACTTTCAACTTCGGATTTTGTAATTATTTACACAATAGACTGTCATTTTTAAAACTTACTGCTCGGTTCACGATTTGATATGAACTCTAGAGTTCCTCATTTTTAAAGGTTTCGGAAAGTTGATAATTCTTTATTTTGTTGATATCAAGTAATTTCGAGGCATACGAACTCCCTGTAGACGATAATATTTCTTAAAAAAGCATCATCGATATTGTGAGTAAAAAATTAACCAAAAAAAACACCTTTATATTATCTTTACGAAGTAACTTTAGAATAATTAAACAAAGACTTTTTCTTTTAGGCTCCAAAGGCTATTAATGAAAAATTAAATTTTCATTTTAAATGTTAACATTTAAACAGTTGTAATAGGTGAACAAAGTGTCCTCATGGCTATTACATCTAGTACCCATTTTGAATTGTGTAGTGAATATATTTATTGATGATATGTACATATGTATGTATGAAATAAAATTGCACTCTCTTATTATTTTTATATCCAAATACAATTTTATGTACATAATGCAAACTACCGCAAAAGCCCAAGAAGTAATGGTAAAAGAAAACTATTTCTTTTATCATAAAAATAAAAAACAAATTTAATTTAATATGTTTTTTATTTTAAGTACACAATTTCATTAATTCATCAATAATTAAATGCTTAATGTAATACTTTTATAATGTTAACATACAATGATAAAAGAAATGAAACATTTAAAATGCATGTTATCTGGCATCTGGTTTTGTGCTGACTAAAATCGGAGTGTAAATTCCTTAAACTCTAATTTAAAATCTAAAATATTTTATTGTTATATGTATAATCTATGTTTATAAACATTATTTCCTAAAGTGTATGTAGTACAATGTTAATTGTTTAATATTTACAACAGACGGATAATGGTAAAACCTTTTTTTTTTGTTAAATCTATTACATACAAAATATAAACAAAATAAACATACAAAAGTTTTATATTTTAAAATTAACTTGTTAAAAAAAATGATTGGCATGTTTGGATTTGGCCATTTGGTATTTATCTTACACTTAAAAAATTTAACATAAATTAGTTTATTAATAATAATATTTTTAACAAAGGTTGTTTCAAACCAGTCTTTGTTTTTGTTTTTAAATAATTTGATTTGTCTGGCATTCAATTTTAACTTTTGTTAACCTCCTGCTTTTTGAGCCATTCAACAATTGTATTGTAATTGCGATCCATCCAATCAACGTTTATTTGAACCTGTTCAACAGCCTGTTGGATGGTACGACCTGTTTCCTTGAGGTCATTTTTAACAAAACTCTTCAAGTCAGCCAAAAGAAATCGGGTGTTCATTAGCTTTGTTGGAAACTTGATGATCATGTTTAGATTGGACATTGACTTTCCAAGGCTTTTAAAATAAAACAAAATGTTTATAGTAGAATATTTTATAAGGGTTGAATACAAAAAAGCTTACTATATTATAATGTTATCCCAATGATTTCGAATGTAATCGAAAGCGATTTGTTGTCCAACAACATTATGAGAAACTGCAGCGAAGACTCGATATACGTCTTGTTTTCGAATACCCTCTCCAGAAACAGCTCTTCTAAGGTATCGAGATAGAATCCATGGTTCTTTGGAACAGCCGAGGGCACTTAATAGAACTTCTTGTTCACTGGAGACTTTTGAGTTCATATAACGATCGAAAGCAAAATTCCACTCTGCTTCAGTTCCGTACTGAATAGCTGTGCAATAAACAATATTTCGTAGATTTGGTGAGATCCTGTTAAAAAAAAAAATATTATGAATTTCTTTTTATTTTCCGAAAATATTAACATTTTTTCGATATATATTACATTACATGTTTTGATTTACTTACGGATTATTTAAATCTGGATTAGGATCCTGTATCCAGTTTTGGAAATGTCTGCTACAATCGGTAATGCATTTCTGATGACCCAAATGACATGCCATATTCAGGATTTCATTACGCTTCCAAAGCATAAGCATATCCTTTTCATCAATATCATCAGTGAATCCCACCTGATCATAAACCTTGTTGAGCAGCTTCAATAGATACGTCTAAAACAAAATAAAGAGCATAATTAAACAGAGCATATCCCAGCATATGCGAGAACAAACCTTTAAAAGGTGGTAGTCTCCTTCTCGCACAAACATTGAATCAATGAAGTTGAAAGCAACAATAGCAGCCTTCCAAGGTACATGGTCCTCTTCGTGCACAAGGTATGTGGTTAAATTCAAGGCAACATCATAGCTTATTAGTCCAGCCCTGGCAAGATTCATGGCGTCATCGATCAGTTGAGCTCGATTTGAGGGAGCGATTTCCCTGAACTTGGATGGTTGCAATAAATGTTTCGTAATCGCAGCCCAATTTTCCGCATCGTAGTTCACACGATAGTAGCCAGTTTGTTGGATGTTAAATATATACCATTCAGCGTTGGAGAGGTTCTTACTGTTGATTTCAAAGTTCTTCGTTTTTGGAACCCATGTAATGGGTCGTGTGTTCTCAAAGTTCAACTCTTTTGATGTTGTATAAGTGATCGGAATCCACCATAAGGTGTTTGCTTCCTCAGAACTGCTTTCGTTTACGTAGACAAATCTCTTCTGTTCCATTTGGATGACAAATGAATTTGGTTTCTTTCTGATGGTCAAGACTGGGAACCCCATTTGCAATGTCCAGGTGTCCATAATTTCTTTAACACTAGTTGAATTGCTTAGCAAGCCACTTGACTTTGCCTCATTGGTAAGGAAACGCCAAAGATCATCTTGTTCAGCAGCGCGGTATGCCCTGAAATAGTGGAAACATAATTATTTGAACCAGTGCAAGTGGTGAAAGGAAAGAAAACTTACATCTCTCGTAAATACTTCGTCAATCCCGATCGAAAGACTTTTGAGGTTAAGAAATGGCTCATCATCCGGATAATCGTAGCCCCCTTGGCATATGAAATCTTATCGAAAATTTCATTTATCTCATCAGGATTGGAGACCTCAACCGAAATCTTATGCGACGACGAAAAGGCATCCAAATGGAAGACATTTTGCAACTCAGTTACAACAAATTGATCCATAGTCTTCCACTCTGGCTCAATGGCATCAACAGTTAGATATTCCATGTAACTTGCAAATCCTTCATTTAGCCAAATGTCAGTCCACCATGTTGGCGTAACCAAGTTTCCAAACCATTGATGGGCCAATTCATGACCAACAACAGAAGCTATCCGTTGTTTGTTTGTTGTTGGAGAAACTCCTTCTTCATAGAGCATGGCAATTTCTCTAAATGTAATCAGTCCCCAATTTTCCATGGCACCAGCATGGAAATCTGGCAATGCTATCATATCGACTTTTGGCAATGGATATGGAATGTTAAAGTATTGTTCTAGAAATTTCAGTATTTTAGGCCCCACAATAAGAGCATATTGGGCAGACTGTATGGCATCGGGACGTGCCCAAACGGAAAAACTTCCTTTGGTAAGATTAGCAAAATCCGAGACTGTATATGCTACCAAGTACGTTGACATTGGGAGAGACTCCATATAGTTATCCCAAACATAATCAGGAATGTTATTCCTGCAAAAAAGTAAATATTTCAAATATCTAATATAAACTAAGGAACTTGTATGGTAAGTTCGTTATATACTGTCGGTCGGTTTAATAATTGTAGGTAGTCATAAAAATAACCAGTAAAGATTTGCTGTGCAAAAGGATTACATTTTCAAACTAATTTCTAGACAGTTCCCTGAATTGGCGCTACGTTAATCCAGCTTTTAATCTTTTTAAAATAATTAAAAATGTATGCCTTATGGTACATATAATTTTTTAAACTATATAGTGCGAGCTGCTTCAAAAAATGTCATCGCGAACACCTAATTGGAAGGCAATATTCTGACGGATGGCCAATCAAAAACTAAAAATATGTTGTCTACAAAGTAACTTATGAAATTCTTTTTATAGTGCAAAAATAAGATCTGAAAAAGAATTCGTTTTGATATCTCATTTATGGATTCAGGCACAACGGTTATTGATAAAAAATTATTATTTACAGCTTCAGTACGATGTACAAATCAACCATTTGACATTTAAATATGGATTCGTTTCACAAGCCCCACTGTAACTTACAACCATCCACTCAATTTATCCCGGGAAACAACTCAAACGTATCGAACTCAAACCATGTCAAAATCAAAACACAACAAGTTGTTCCACACCATGTTACCTCCTATCCCCCAACATTTTCTTATCTCCTATTACATTTTGCCTTGCCTCCTTTCATACTCATATATGTACCTTTGTCAACTTTGTATCATAAATCAACTCATAAATATATTTACATTCTTCTCTCAAATTTCAGGTCTATACTTACACTTTCCTCAATGGTCCCTCTTTCTTTGGCATGTTCGATATCGATGACAGATTCAATGGGCGCGCAATATTCAATGTGAACGTAGCCTTAAGAGCTGGTTCATCAAAACAAGGAAACGCTCTGCGGGCATCTGTTGGCTGAAATTGAGTCGAGGCAAGCCACCTACACGATAGAAAACACAATTATGTAAATCGCACAGATTTTATCTTCCACACACTTCCAGGCATTGGAGATGTAGAGGTTAACTTAAGAATCAAGGTATGAGGCATTCGCCTCGAGTCTTTGAGCTCACCTCGTTTCGTTGCCCACTTGATGGGAACTGCGATAGAATCCTTGTAAATAGTCCAGTATGTCCCCATAGAACTTGATGCGAATCTCATAATGAGTATCCTTTTGTAGTTCCTCATAAAAATCAATGACAAAGAACTGCTTTGCTTCGACAAAATATTGCTTCCGTATCCGAAGACTTTCGCCGCTGCCAGATGCCCCCATCTTGCCATTGTCATTCAATTTTCGCACAGCAACATCCTCCTGGGCTATTCTCAATTCTGTGACATGCATGGTAATATTGTGACAAGCTTCGACTACCCGCACAATTATTTGTACTTCACCCTCGAATTTGAAAGTGTTGTTGGAAAGATGAGGAATTAATGAGATGTTATATTTCTCCGGGACAACAGACCGGGGCAATCTGACATCTTTATCCAAGCCCTTCTCCTCAGTACCGTCAGCATCGCCAGCAGAGGAGCTCCGTTCTTGACCCGGCTGCAAGTGTGGTTTGTGTGGGGTGCATACTATATCATCGCTGTCTTGCACCAAATGAGCACAGGAAGCGAAGTTATAGATTATAAAACTAACCGCTAGCAGCGTGCATATGAAAATAGCTCCGACAAGGATGAGCGTTGTAAACGACAGCATGCACCCACGTCGCGATGTAAATGTTGTATTACGATTGTCCATGGTAAGGTTTTCGCGTACGTGCATATCCTTTAGAACCATTTATAAGGATTTGTTTTTTAGATTGCGATTTCCGGTTAAACCAATTCAAGGTCTCATGTAAAGACACACTAAAAGTCTTTTGGTGATCTGGAATAAAGTAAATAAAATAAACAAATTTTAATTTGAGGTGCATGGTACTTTGACAGGAAATGAACATTAAAAACTTATGAAGTATTCATAAGAAATTACACATATAAAAAGTTGGCATGTACATATTTAAAAAAAAATTCCAATAGTTGCCATCTTTATAATGTTGTATGACAGGTAAAGTGACTTTTGAAATTTCGCGAGCAACGTATGCAATCGATTATCGATTTTTTTTTGTTTTATGATGTTGGTACACTCGTCACAAACATTTATTTACAGTTTCAGCTATAAGGTCTGTTTAGTTTATTTGTGAGAGGCAAAATGGTTAGAAGTGTGTTGTTATATAAAAAAAATGGAACAAGGAATTTGCGCCAAATTATGTGTAAAGTATGAAATTCGGTGCTCCCAAACACTTAATGTCGACACTTTCATATGGTGAAACTTTTATATGTGTGAAACAATATATTTACAAGTGGTACAAACTCTTCCAAGTCGGTCGTGGAAGAATCCAACATTTTGGGCATAAGACGTGTGTTAGGCAAATTTGTATCGAAACTGCTTAATCTTGGCTATAAAAGAACTGGCACATAAGCAAGTAAATAATGATTCTGATTTGCTCGAAATGGTCAGAACCGTGGACTTATGGTTATGGTATAGAAACCAAAGATCAATCGTCCCAAGACCGAAAAAACACGCAAAGCTTGATCAATTGTCAAAGTTTTGATCACTGTTTTCATATGTACCGTACAGATTAATTGACTACTAACTCCGAACCGTTCTGCTGTGCATGGTGCTGTTGGTATAGGAGAAGACCTACAATTTAAAAAAAATAAGATTAAGACAAATAATCAAATTTAATATTTTTAGAAATGCTCCACATTCAAGTATCAGGTATTTAATAACTGTCCGTTAGTGGGATACACAAAGTGTATGATGTATGTGAGGAGGGAAGGGAGGCTGGAATACAATTACATTTAGAATAATTGAACCATGTAAAGAGATCGGTTGTTTACATGGCAAATATAATTTAAGTAAAGATTTTTTAAAGATTGTACTTAGGGAGATAATTTGATGGAAGGTATTTTGAAGTAGAATAGACAGCGTGCAGACCATGCTTACGCTAGTGCTGGAGGAATGACGTAGACCAGGAAGCCTGAAGCCTTGGGGTGCGCAACTGCATGGCGTGTCGTCACGACTTGTTAAATGAGGCCAGGACCGGATCCCGGTCGTCAAACCGATGATGATGGTGTTAATGATGATGATGACTTTGAAATAACTTGCAAGAAACTCATAAAAAACTAAAAAAAATCCATTTTACCTAATCCAAAAATACTATTAGAGAACGAACTAATCACGGATAAAGCATCGGGTGACATCAATTTCCGAAATCAAGCATCAGTGACCATTTTAAACTGATATATTATCATGTGTTCTTTGTTCTTGTTCTCCTTAATGTCAATATGTCTTGTATTGTATCATCTTATAGTATTAGTTGCTAAGATGCAGTGTTTCTACTCCGTTTAATTAAGTGCACGTTTGAATGAAATGCAATGTAATTTAAGAAACACTTATTTTCAATGCATAAAGTATTCTTGTAGCTTATAATTACTTCTTGAAAGATACTTATTAAATCTATTTCAATTACTCAATATCTTCCCCTAGATCCTTCCATGACTTATTGCTTCAATCTTTTCACATTCATAACATATGTACATAATATATGTAAAGCGGAGTTCGAACTCAATATTTATTAATAATACCTATGCCAGATACAAAATTAGTGTTCTTCATTACCTACTTGAAATTAAAAAAAAAACACACATTAAAGCAAACAATTTAATAGGTATGATAAACAAAACATATTATCCATTTTGTTTTTAATATTATTCAAACATTGAAAATTACTCTTCATTCATTTAAGCTCTAAAGAAATCCAAAGAGAAAACATGCTAAAAAACAACGAAAATACACAAAATTCCAATAAGAACGCTTACGCTGTCGATTCGAGTGTTCCTTATTTGAAATTTATTTTTCAAACCACCCACTCGGAAAATGATAGCATTAATCCTGTAAATTTAAATTTATCACGCGATTTTATTCACATCTGTTTGTCAATATTTGTACGGGTACATGTAGAGTAGATATTGGTATATGTACATACGTCTATATATCTATTAAATCTCTATCCTGTGAGTGAAATCATCGCCACATCGATGTTTGGTGCTGGGATGTCTCTGGCATCTATCACAGCTTCACTGCTCTCAGCTCACAACTCACAGCCCCATAACGAACGTTAGTTTATTACTAAAAGGAGAATCTTCTTCGCAAGACTATTATCGCAAATGCTGCATATGGGTGTTTACATGGTAACACTTTGAGTTGTGTTAATATTTATAATCTTTTGGCATTCGCGCTAATGAAATACAAAATCTAATTGCTTTCATTAAAGAGTTCTTAAAATGAAACTATAAATTCTGAATAAATATACCACGGGTCTCATAATTCATATCGAAACTTTTTTATTTTTCAACTCGAATCGAATTTAATATTAAACATATTCGGATGGTGTAGTGTGGATATGTGGAAAGATACTTTTGGGTGAGATCATAAGATACATTCTTTTGTTGTGGTTCTTGGAAGGGGGTTTGGAAATTGAAATCATTCAATTTATTGACGAAAGTCAAATGTTTTTTAATGGTAATCAACACAAATATATGTACGAGTATGTATGTATGTCTATGAAGAGTACAATTTTCGTGGGAAAGGAGAAGCAATTCGCGTTTACTCAAATAGATCGATCGAGAGAAAGGGTTATACATCAAATATTTTCGGTGGTTTTTGAAATACAAAAAAAAAACGTCTTCTTAAGCCCTGTGTAAAACTCAAGTGGATGACGGTTTTGACATTTCACAATTGGCTGTTAGATGAAAATACAGTTTTTTCTTGATCAATATGTATGTGTATTCTTTTTATAAATTTTGTTTTTTATTCATTTTACTCATTTTATATACATAAGCTTTTATTAAATAATTTTATTTTATATCAGTCATTAATTATAAATGTTAAAGAGATTAAAAGATGTAGGTTCGGTTGAGGATTCGGATTGATCCATATGTCCACTTATCCTCTCTAACCTGATACGAACTGGAATTTAAAGATTCTATTCCAGTTTTGTTTTCCATTCGCTCAATGTGGCCGAGTCAATTTAGTAATCGTTTTTATACATTTTTTTTTACCACATTCACGCTTTTGGAGTTCGAGGTTCTCCTCTTTTTGCCTTACTCACATATTTAATATATTTAATATAATTAAGAATTTTTCTTTCAATAGAGCTTTCCCTTTCACTTCAACGCTACAAAATAGAACTGTCAATATGAGGTTTTTTGAGAACATGCAGTTTTACCGGGATTCTATACCATATTATGTAGATCTCCAGATGATGGGATCTGCGAAGCCAGAAATGCACATATGACTTTGGATAGAATAAAAAAATTCGAATTTTGGTAGTTACATATTCCGATACAAGACAAAAAATAGATCACAACTGGCAACTTAATCATTCTGATAAGGAATATTTTGAATTTAACGTGTTACGTAAGACAGGTGTTTTAAATTAAAATACATATTTGCATATATGTAATTTTTTTAAAACTCAATCAAACAATAATAATTGTTACGCAGATAACCTTAAATAAAAAATATATAATTGCATCAGTATATTAATACTAACAAGATCCTTTATCAGTCAATAAGATTGTTTGAGATGGATTAATGTACATATAGAATGTAGATATATGTACGTTAAAAGTCGGTTATAGAGTTTGATTGTACCGATAACAAAATTAACATATTTTGTACTAAGGAAGTAAAGTGGCTAATTTTAGAACCTGTATAATATGAACTCCACACAGTTTGTTATCAATCTGGGATATAATTAACTTGTTAACAATTATAATGAATAATATTTAACTATATTTTATTGGATAAAGCTTTTATTGTTTTAAACCTCATGTTCTTGTACATTATAGACTTTTAATTGTTCCTTATCTCCAGTGATGGAAAGTTAAGTTAATGACTCATTTAATCAATGAACATATAGAATTTACTACAAAACATGAATACTTTTAACCTTTGAAATGATTGGTTAGATTTAAATTTTTTTTTAAATGTAGATATTCTGATTAATGTACCAAACCTGACTGATGTCTATAATTGAATACAAATGTACTTAGACTATAGTGCGTATACGCCCAAGTGCACTTTTTTATATTCTCTATAGAAAAAAAATTTAATCAAAATTAATGAATAGGATTAATCTTACAGGCTGGTGATGATAAGATGATAAACTGAGAGGAGAAATATACACAAGTTTTAGATTTATTACGTGGGAAATATAGTTTTTTTTTTTAAGTTCTTTGTAAATAAGGTAACAACTGTATAATCATTCTGCCTTTTTCATTTTTATTTTATAATTTTAAAAATGTCAACTGCAAGATGAACATGCATATATGTACGTGTGAGCTTTTCGTGCAGTTTTATTAGAATGCAATGTGCATGCAATGCATTGTAACAAAATATATATATTCCAACTATATTTGCTTTATGTTTTTTTTACCACATATGTTTTGAAATTATTTTAAACTACATACATATATAATTAAATTAATTATACATTTATTATTGCAAAAACAGGTTCCTATAAATTATATATATCTACATATGTGCATACATATGTATATAGATAATATTATTACAATGCAAAAGTACTTTTTGATATTTAATTGTAAAATTAAGTTTGAATAAAAAAATTTTAATAACTGTATTTCCCAAAACAGTTTCCTTGTATTGGAGACGTCATTTTGAGAAGATAGAGCTAATAAAAAAAGCTTTCAACGCTTTTCATATTGGATTCTTTTAAGGTACCTATTAAGACACATTCGATGTGAGCAATGATTAATGACATGAGCTTGACAGTTGGCTTTTAGTTATCAAACAGAAGTTTCATAGCATATAACTTTACTTTCATTCCTAAAGATACAATTTGACACTTCAAAATAGAAACATGAAGATAAATGGAATGGAATGGAAATGGATTCTTCAACAGAGTTCGAGATTTATGAAATTCAAATGTTTACCCCCAATTTCACAGTGATAGTTTAAACTCCAGTTTTAGTTTAAACTTCAATTTAAGAATTTATCAGTTTATTTCGCAGTTCAAGTTAACCGAGGGTATTCTGCCGTTTAAACTCAGTTCAGCAAACAAAACTGACATTTCAATTTAATTGAATGGGGTTTGTGGGGAAAAAGTTTTTAGAACTTCGCGAAATATAAGTTTTTTTTTTTCAGAAAACATTATTTATTTAAAAAAAATGTATGCATTAAAAATTTTATAGCGTAGTGAAAGTGATTTTAAATGAAGTAAAATAAATCTCTCAAGATTATGAGCAAAAAAAAAACATTTCTTATTTATCCTTATTTGTTTACCTCAGAGGAGGAAAGAATGATAGAAAAGACAAGGATAAATAGTTAAAAAAAAACTTCATAAAAGTGATGTCTGAACACGTTACGTCACATTACGCATTTGAACGAAGTTTAACTAAACTAAAGTTAAAATTTGACTGTGAAACGGAACGAGTTAAACTAAAAAACTTGAACACCGTTTAAGGTTGAGCCCACTGTTAAACTGGGGGTTAGTGTACAAATTTATTAACCTAAACTTCGAATTTATGACTTATTAACATCATTTGCTCCATGTAAAAATAAAGTATAGTAAAATTTGGATTAATTGCAGTATTAACTGATATTTTATCTTAAAATTTATCATAAACTCAGCAAACATGTCCTCGTTTCAACTTAACTGAGTTTATTGAATTATCAACCACTGCGCTGATACTAAGAGTGAGATCACCGGAATGAAACAATGCCAATAACCGCAAAAAAGATATGACGAGAACTTTGTACTGACAAATATGCAAACTTAAATAATTCTAATTATCTCTTGATTATATTTAAATTACTACCCTGTCTGTTTTTTGCACATCAATTCAAACAGGTTAATAAACGTCGTGTTTTTTACACTTAAAATTTAATTAAAAAATTCAACTCATTGACGTTACAAACTCAATGATGGTTGAAACTTATTAACTCGAGTGAATGTTGTTTCATATGTAAAATTCTTTCCAAACGGAATCAAATCCTAAAAAACTATCTAAACAAACATGAACTTTGCATCGTCTTTTTCACTCATAAACCCATACAAAAAAATGCCCGTGAAGTTTATAAATAATAACTGCAGACATTTTAAAATAAAATCAAACAACAGAAATAAAACATTTAAAAAAAAGATGATAAATTGTTGCAACACTGCCAGACATTAAGGCAAGCAAAGCAAACGCTAGTCTTCGGCGTTCAGTATTTATTTTGGTACGTTTATGATCTGCAGAACTATACATCAATTCTGCAACTCGTAAATTAAAATGTGCGCTTGCTGCGCGCTCCCAGTTTCAATTTTAAAAATTTACATTCATAAATACAAGCGAATATTTATATGAGTATGAGAAAAAGTAGCATCGAGCGCAGATACTCGCACTCGTATTTTGAAACAAATCCAAAATAGGTGAAACAGTCAATAGCAAGAAAAAACCGCTTCCGAAGCCATAAGCTGCGTTCTTATTTATGTACATGCTAATTAAATAGCCCCCCTATTATGAAACCACCTCATTTGACCCCGCATACGAGTATATAAAGTGTCTTAAACTTATATTTTTTTTTTTTTTGCAATTGTAATTAATTTATTGCACTCATATACGAGTACTTGAAAGTTGTATTCTTTATAACACCAACCCAATGGCTATTTATATTGCATCATCCTATAGTTGGAGCAATTGTGGGGCGCTTAGAAATCTTGAATGAAACTGTCAGAGACTCAATAATAATCAGACATAGCATGCGGTGCATTAGGTCAATTGTTACAATTAAATAAAGATCAAAGAGCTATGATAATGCCATGTGAATAATTATGAAGACGATAGTATTTAAGGATGAATACACATATATGTTCTTTTTTTAATTTACTTAGGATTGCAGATGAATGGCGGAAATAAAGAGATTAATAATTTTTTTATTTTAGTATACTGGATGAGAAGAATTTATACCAATTGTCAATTTCATGTGACAGATCGTAGACTCTTCGACAATGTTCACACTGTACTCCTTAGAGGCTACTTATTCTGTAATTTCAATATGAGTAAGTTTAAGATTAAAATTTTTGGATCTTCAAATTCGTCAAAATGTATCCATTGTTTATTTTAAAAAAAATCAATTTCTATTGAGGAGGAATCTGCGAGACTGGGAAAGAGCTGGAGGGAGCTTAAATACCATACATCGCTGTAAACTGCTCACGATGGCTCGTAGGAGTATTTAGGCCCTATGTACCGCTAGGAAACACCAACGGACTTCGTAGGTCCGAGGACCTAAGGATAAGTAAGTAAGTAATATAGTATTATACAAAATGTTCTAATGCTTTATTTTATTCAAGGATTCTATAGGTTAACGTATTGTGTAAGCGTCAAAAGCCCTTCTGCAACACTATAATCGGCAAATACCAGTGTGGCTTCCGACCCGGCAGATCGACTATAGACCAAATCTTCACACTCAGACAGATCTTGGAAAAGACCAACGAATTTGAAGTCGAGACACACCATCTTTTCATTGACTTCAAAGCAGAATATGATAGCATCCATCGTCAAGAACTCTATATGGCGATGGACGAACTCGGGATCGCGGGAAAACTGATCCAGTTGTGTCGTGTAACTCTGGAAAATACAAGATGCAACGTTCAACTAGGGAATTGTTCTTCTGAACTCTCCCAAACTTGTACAGGGTTTCGGCAAGGAGATGCGCTATCATGTGACTTCTTCAATATCGTTCTGGTGCAGATAGTGCGTAGATCAGGAGACAATACGGAGGGTACTATCTTCAACAGATTGATCCAACTATTGGGGTATGCGGACGATATAGACATCATCGGCCGCTCCCAACGTGCCGTTATAGAGGCCTTTACGGCAATTAAAGAAAAGGCGAAACTAGTTGGTCTTGAAATTAACGAGGACAAGACAAAATACCTGCTATCAACAAACAAAAACACATCCAATCACCGGACTGGGCGCAACGTCACTATTGATAGCAGTAACTTCGAAGTAGTTAAGGAGTTCATCTACCTCGGAGTTAACATCACCTCCACAAACGACACCTTAGTGGAGATTCGTCGAAGAATTACCCTAGGAAACCGCTGCTACTTCGGTTTAGCAAAACAAATGGGTTCAAAACTCCTCTCTCGAAAGACAAAATGCTTGCTTTACAAAACCCTTATACTGCCAGTCCTGCTAATATGGTGCTGAGTGTTGGACGATAAGCAAAAAGGGAGAGCTGCTATTGCTGCTGTGTGCGAAGGAACAGCGAACTCTATGAGCTGTACAAAGATGTGGACGTTGTCAAAAAAGTTAAAACATGCCGACTTTATTGGCTCGACCACATCAAGCGAATGGACAACAACTCTCCAGCTAAGAGAATCTTCGAATCCCAGCCACCTGTATCGAGGAGACAAGGAAGACCGAACCTCCGGTTTCAAGGTCAAGCCATCGCGGATGCCAGAACAGAACGCTTGGTCTGGATGACTGGAAGCAACGTGCTCGGGATCGCAGAGGATGGAAGGCCATCATCGTGTCTCTGGCAGAGATCCTTCATTGATCGGGAGCCTGATTAAGTAAGTATGTTAATTCTATAGGTTTCGCAAAAAGTATCAAATGTCAATTTATATAATAATAATAATATTAGTTTATCTTTTCAAGTAAGTGCAGGATGTGTGTTTGATGATAATCTGTTTTCAAAATGATTTGTGGAAACTGAAAAACCTGGACGACATCAATTTATTGTTACATGTATGTATGTACATACCATAAATCTATATATAATTTATAAAAAAAAAACAATAAGATTTTTTTTTTTAATGCTAAGAAAATTAAATGTTCGTCATTTAAGAACCTTGACCTTTTTTGTGATAAGAAAAATATTTTTTACTGGGAACGATGCTACTGTATGAGTGCAAATTTGCGTTAATTGCGCTATAGACTAGAGACAAAAAAAAGCATAATTTTTCGGCATTTCTTTTGAATATTTTCAAAATAATAATAGGTATTATCACTTATAAAATACATACAATAAAAATAATTGTGATATGATTTGAATGCTTCTTGATTACCGGATATACTTTGATTGCATGATTTGCAATTAATTTTTTGTTTTTATACTATTCAACTACTGCTGTACAGAATTTATTCTTTTTCCAGGAATTGAATTTTGAGACATTTGTATTTAAGGTTTGAAGTTAATATTATATTGTTTGGAGTTTTAATTCTTTATAATTTAATAATAGGGAGTTTTGCGACAGAATATAGATTTTGTCATTTGCATAAACGTGGACACCACATATCACTACCTGAATTAAAAAATAGCCAACTTTTTCCTTAATTTGCACCACAGTCCAAAAGGCCTACCTTTAATCTGAATTTCTAGAACTATGATATCGGCAAGTGCTTCAAAATTCCAATCTTACAATTTAAACTATTTTTGAAGTGATGCAACTCAGAAAATATTTGTGATACCTATATAGTCCTTGATCAGTTTAGTTAACTTTGTTTAAATTTAAAGGTTCTGACTGATGTTGAGTGGGGCCAAAAGTAGGCTGGTTTACCCATGGGCACTTTGATAACATAAAGGTACCAACGAAGTTCTTTTATAATTTAGATTGAATTTCGTTTTCCATCAAAATATTGCCCTCCATTACAAACCTAGATTTAGCCAATTTCGTCTGCGATTTGTAAAGCAAAATTCTCATTTACATACATACATACATAAATACATTAAAGGGCATGTTTTTTTTATCTTCTTCAAATCAATCTAATAAACTCGTACATCAGTTAAATCAATTAGTCAACTTATTGAAATGCAATAAGTTGACCCTCGCTCGCTCTACCATCAATCAGTTTATTAAATCTTTCAATTTGAATTTCAATTTACAACGATTTAACATAAAATGTCATATGTCAATGTACATTGTGCATAATCCAATGGACTATACCGATTACCGACCAAGATTCACTTTTTTGTTGACCTTCGAAACAATAACTCACTGGCACTCGTATAGTAAATTCCACACAGAATCAGATTAAAATGTCGGTAGAATTCAAATTTCTAATTCGAAATTCTATTCAATTTCAGATCTGAAACGCCACTTCTTTCTAGCGGCGGCGGCGGCGGCGTCATTCATGTAAATTTGAATTTGCCTTACTTGTGAATGAAAACATATACGAGTACAAGTACATCTACATATGTACATACTCGTATAGGCAAAGAAAAAACCCCCGCTTCGGGGTGCTGAATAAACGAAGAGCCTACAAACACAAATGCAACCCGCAACATATGAATAGGAATTGGGGATCATTCGCTTTAAGCTATTCGAATAACCGATTACGTTTGTCGTAACTCGTAACTCGTAACGAAAGCGATATACTTCAAATATCCATACTCGTATGTACTCATACATATATCACAAGCAGAGCATACAATACCTTGAATATTGAGTGGACGATAACATCGACGAACGGCGCGGCGCGGCGCGGGCGTCCGCGTCGTGGGTCGATGGTGAGGTGGTGAGGTGGTGTCATTCCAGAGACAGGTCGATGAAACAACAAAATGTTTCGGTTTTGTTTGGTTGGGATTGTAATTGGTAGGGCTTCGCTTTAAAGCACGACATTGGTATATAGGGATACCATAACTGCAAGGCCGTAGCTGAAAAAGATGTTTATTTTCTGAATAATAAAGGGTGTCAGTTTTCAAAGACATAAGATTTAATATTACATAAGCAGGTTTCATTGGTTAAGAAATAATATAGTCTGCCATTTTTTCATAAAATTTCTTTTGAACTAGTAGAAAATGAATAAATATTCGAGTTTTTAAAAACATTTAATAAATCCAAGGCATAAGCGGATATTTTTCCGAACAACTTAAAACGCGCTTTTTCAAGGAATTGACATTTCATTGCATTTTTGGGACAGAAATGACAGACAGGTGTTATTCGTTGTATTTTGTGAAAAGTTGATTAGAATGTAAATGGAATGAATTAATGGTTCTTTCTGCACTGTTAATTGACCAATTGACATCTGAGATAAAAACTTCTCTTAGCTTCGATTTGCGTTTAAGGAACATGCAATGGACTGTATTTGAAATCTTTCAAGTTTTCTGAACGTATCTACCCATTATTTTCACAATATTATATAAATAATCAATACACAAATCATTACCTTTGACATTCTTATCGTCGTTTAAATATCTGATTTTCATTGAAAATTTTAGAGTAGGTCAAAAATTGCTTCAAAAAAGCACATTACTTAAGGACTTGATTGGTCACCAAGTTGCCTGTCGTTATCTTAAAGTATTAACTAGTGCTGACATTTTTTCAAGTGAAACAGAATTCTTCATGGTGCTGGCCATGTAGTACACACATAAATGCATATGCATGGATATACATACATTTATGAGCCTGGGACTACAATTTTGAAAAACTGGACATTTACTATATACACGTAAACAATATACATAGTATTCGTCAAGTTTCTGTTATTGCATCCCAAAATTCCTGAAATAATTGAAACCTGCTCCGTCTCCAAATATGTTAGAGTATAATTGGCAAGTTTAAACATTATATTATTATCTTAATCTTGCGAGTGGTGGGATGTTTTGAAGATTTCCTTATAATACATATATTTTTTTTTTTTACAAAATGTTAATTTTCAAACACGACAACAATAATTTCTTTTTTTTGTTCAAAAAGTCAAATGCAAATGGGAGCTTAATGGTCACGTACAATGTGTAGCAATACGTTGTAGACTACACATCAGACATCAGAGTACTATACGAATATTTCCACTATTTGAATTCAAATAGTTCCGGTAGAATTAATTAATCACACAGCGCGTACAAGGGTTATCAATTGCAAAAACATCGACAACAAAAAACACAAAAACAAAATAATAAAAGATAAATAATAATAATACAAATTCCAAGCACGCAAAAATTAAAATTCTTATAAATATGAAATGAATAAAAATGGTAATTGGATTTAAAATTGTTTACGTTATTTAACCCGTTCTTTTTATTTGTACATAGTAATTTGATATTAAATGATGACAGTAATGTGACATTAACATTGCTCATCTGCGATTAAGTATTAACGAGAAATTGACAGCCTTTAAATTTGTGCATACCTAGGTTTTATGTCCTAATAAAATGTTTTGAAACTAAATTTATTTCTTGTGGCTTGAATTAGAAGAAATTAACCTAAAATTATTGCAAGAGGATACAGCAGCCTTGCAGGATCATACGCCACACTTAAACTTGAATTAAATTCGAATTATCAACGGAACAATCAAAATTGGTAACTTTCAGGTTGGAAAGGTTGGATTCAATTGTTAAAAAAGGTGCCACAAAATAAAATGAGAATTTTCGTCAGAAATCATTTATTTAGCAGTCTAATCAGAAATTGTTTATTTTTTTTTTAAATTGAGGTAAACTCGTGTAAAGTCAAACAGTTCAAGTTGAAGGCTATAACAATCTGCCTGACAACCTTTACCAATTTAAGGCAAAATTATTGTACTGACGTTTTTGTAACATTTAATGCAGTTTCTGGGAGGTTTATTGATTCCGATTCTCAATTTTGAGTGACTTTTTCCACCTTCTTTGGGCTGAGATTTATTATGTATGCCTTCATAAATTTGTAAATTTGTAATAACTTTTTTTTTTTAAGAAGATGATCATCATTTATTTCTTATTTTGGAATATATGTATATATTGTTTTTTGCAATTATCATACAAAGCCTGAACATTGCATATGAGCGATCTCTTAACACGTTATTTGTTAAAAGAGTAATAAATAATAACAAGATATTTAGCAACAATTACATCATTGTTTTCTTCAAAGATTGAAATCTGAACTATTAATATTTTATCTCACCTTTAAATATACATATATATGTACATATTTACATACTACTACTACTACTTTTATTTTTTGAAAATTTGTATGTGCATATGCAAACAATATTCAAATACCGTTCTTTGTTTGACCTACCAAAGTGCTAAGTGCTTAGTAGCTCGTATTCAAATTGATTTTTTTTCCATTGAAATAAAAGTACAATGAAATTCTTTGCTGAAAATAACACCAACTCTTTTTGTATAGAATAACAAGCAAGTAAATCTGCATTGTGAGCTTGAATTCAGGTACCAACTTTATCACTAAGGACAAGGAGTCAAAATATTATAAAGGGTCTTCCAATAGAAATTTCCAAACTTTTACATTCCACAGTAGCTATGTTTTTGTCTTTAATTTATTCAGTCTGTTTTTTTTTTTCAAATCATTTTGGACAGCGTGCGTGGTGAACAGTTACTAATTGGTCAGTCAAACGTTGCGTTGGTCTGCTTTTAAATTAATATTAACAAACAAGCAAAATCAAGTATACGCCTAGGTGTGCCTTGACCAATGAAGTTTTTAGTGAGATTAAAACCTGGATAATTTTTTGCAATTTTGTAGATCAATAAAGGTTAAATTGCCAACAAAAAAAATCTAAAGTAATTATTAAATCGCGTATGTACATATGTACAGTGTACACACATAACAAACCTACAAACTTTCTTTGGCAATTTTCTTAAAATTATGTCAACCCTAGATTTAATTATTCGAAACAGCAGTTTCGACAATGAGCCAAAAGGGATTTAAAATCTTGGAATTTCACTGGAAGTTAAGGTTTAGCCACAAGGATTGTATTACGAAAAATAAAGTTCCAAGTAATCGCTGTGATACTTCCTGTCTTGAAGGCAAAGGCATTTGTATTGTGTTCGTTCACCCCTTATGCAAGAGGTTGCTTCAAAGGAAAGAGGAAGTGCAGACTGCAGGGTTTTGTTTATACTACCACGCACCGTGGCCGGTGGCGGTGGCGGCGGTGGTGGTGGTTAATTTTAGTGCCATAGGACAGATTTGAAGGATTACAAATAAATCAAGAGGGAAATTTAATGCGAATATGCTGGTCTGGTCGGAGCAATTATATGTTATTCGATAGATTGGTCTGTTTTTGTTTTTTGTTGGTAATCGAACTTGTAAGTGTCTCAAAATTAATCGCAAGTGCACAATTTTATTTGATCGCCTTGTCAAAAACCCATACACGAGGTACCTACACATATTCAAGGATGATGATGGCAAAGTGCATAAGTCTTTTTTTTTTTAAGTTGCGTTTCCTCTTTCACATGATGGAAGTGGTATGACGGCTGAGTTAATGTGTATGGCTTCAGTGAAAAATAATATCTATAAATAACACTCCAAAACATGGTGCATTGATTTTGTTTGATCTTTTTGCCGTTGAGATTCGATAGCCGATTGCGATTATAAATTATTTGTAAAATTAAGCTTTAAGCTGAATATGAAAGTTTTATTTAAACACAATAATTTATGTATGCTCATCGTAGGTTCAACAAAGGTTAATCTCACTTTTTAAGCATCAAGTTAAACCGAAACAACCATTTGAAAACTTTAAAATCTGATTTTGATCAACTAAATGAAATAGTCATGCTGCAGTTGTAACCAAAGTTGTAATTCGAATTGCTGGCTGTAAAAAAGTAAAAAAAAGTAATACCTCACATTTTTTCGGGACACCAATGAGATGTACAATTATCTTCAGTTAATACCATTTTTAAGAAAGTATACCAATGAAATTAAGAATTAATCTTGGCCTCCTATATTATATGTTAATTTTATTTCAGTTTACTGTGCCGATAGCCTTGGCTGGTAGTGCTCTTGATCCTTATTTGTAACACATTTAAATATGTTATTGATAATAAATAAATAAATATTCCAGTTTTGATGGATTTGAATCGTTCTTTAAATTTTCAAATATCCACCTGCAGTGGCATTGTGTTATGTTCGCAACATTGAATTCAACAAATTAATCGGCATAGTTCCAAAGTTTCCATCACTCTACGCCAGAGAGAAAGACCGCTCAACAACTGAAATTTCGGGTTATCTAATGTTAATGTTCTTTGTTCAAAAACGGAATAATTTAAACACTGTTTATCTTGTTTAATTTTTAATTTATTAATATGAAACTAAGTTTATTGTGTTACTTTGAAAAGGAAAGTCCAATTTTATATCTGTGATCAAAAGGCAAATATTCTTATTTATTCTGTTAAAAACATGTTTTTTGCTCGTTTATAAATCTTCAAACATAAGACATTTATAATTAACCATTTTTTGTCAAAAAGTATTAAATTAATTGTTACTTAAGATTTGGACTTTGAAGAATTATAATAATATGAAAAACTAAGAATATAGAACAGACTTCAGATATTTTGAACTGCATGTCGTTCATATGTGTCAAATTTAACATAAATACAATTTTATAACAATATTCATATACATATGTACATACAATTTTTTTCAACAAATCCTTTAAGGTACTTATGTATGTAAGTTTTAAATAACAAATAAATCATCAACAGATTGAAATGTTTAAATACTTATAAATCATTAGGTGTCGGTTTTTGATAGTAGAGTTTCTAGGCTGGACAAAACTAGTTAAATCAAACAGATTATATTGTTTTCAAAAAGATCTACATATATGTTAGGTTAAATATGTAACTATAGGTATTAAAGTTTGACTCACAAATTATGTATATTTCGGTTCTTTCAATAAATCATAATCAACTTAAACAATTAACAATCTGATTTTCTACTTAAATATTTTTATCACTTGGACAATGTCGCAATACCGCGTCTCGTCTGTTATTTAATAAAAAGCATTAAATCTCAGCTGCCTGTAATTCATCATTTTGTCAAGAGATGTTTAAATTTACGCAAAGTCTTTATTTTTACTACATGATAAATAAGTCATAAAATTCAATAATGTAATAAGGATATATGTATGTATGTATTTAAAAAAAAAAATATCTTTTTTAAATAAAAATACAGCAAAGATCAACGGATTTTCAACTGAAATGTAAACATTTATGATTCATTAAATCATGCATTAGCGTACATAAACACATAATATGTACATATACATACTCGTACATATATAAGTCTGTCCCCGTATATCTATGTATCTACATTATTCCTCATTTAAATTTGACCCTGACCACAAAGTAATTGAAAGATAAAAAAATATTATATTTTACGATCATTCATCTACATCTGTACGATAATTTATAATCCACAAGCGAACAACAAAAGGAAAACTTTTATGTTTTTCTTCACAGATCATCAATTTGCTATGTGACATATTTTTGTCATTAATTAATGAACTATTTAATACTAATTTTCCAAATATAATTTTTTCTATTAATAACATTTTGTCCAAGCAGATACGAATATAGTAAAGTAGTAGTCTGATGTGAATACGCACAGTAGCTATATGTACCGACTTGTTTCATATGCGTCTTTATTGTTACGATCGGGTAGCTTGACATAAATACATATTTTGCCATCAATGAAATTCCAGCAATTTTAAATTGAGTGTTCATCTTGTTGTCTTGCTAATGTAATACACAAACGTTTTGTTATTCTAAATAATTTTGTTTGCATTTATTAAATTCTATTTAATAGAATTATGAATCTTAAGTTTATTGGCGCCAATTTGTACGTATATGTACATATGTACATAATCTAAAAATCATTTTCCTCAATAAAATTTAAATTTCGTATAATATTTTCTGTCTACAAAAATACGAAAAAGTCGTTGGAGATACAGAGCATTGCACCCCCATTTTTCAAATGTATTTATTCGTCCAACAAAAATACGTCGATGGAAAATATATAAATATAGGAGTGCGCCACATAGACTCACGTTTTGTATAGATGGTTACCTACTCAGTGACTCAAAATGAATATATTTATGTGAATTAAATGGGAAAATTAATAATTTTTTCTTTTGCGGGAAATAAGATTGCACCAAGAAAAAATATATATTTTACGATCTACATAGCTATACAGCTGAAAATTCCGTGAAACCATATTTTTTACTAGATTGCTTTATAGAATCAAACAAACGAATTGATTAACGGTCTGCCAATAGAGACTTTTAAACTTTAAGAATTTATAGCGGCCATACATATATTTTTAAAGCTTCATCTGTCAAATTCATTTAGTCTGTTTTGTCAAAAAAACGTTTCATACATTTTCCCGATCACCATAAACGCCTGCCCGGAGGACTACTCTCAGTGTGTTGGATACAATTCAGGAGACTGGTTCAGTAAACGATAAATTAATAGTAGTACCTACTTCATGAGCAAGATCTGCTGTCCGTCAGGGTGTGCAGAGGTACATATACGAGACATTCGATTTCGTGTTACTAAACACAAATCGCCCTGAAGCAGAATTGGGCCTGCAACCGTACAATATTAAACTGACCCAGGAACTAAAGGTAAACGACTCTAAAGAAGGAAAACTGTCTAATTTGAATCGAATATTGGGCTTTAGGTACAGCATCATCGATCAACAGGGAGCATAATATGGAAACCAACACGTTATTTCAATAAAGCGGGCAGCGGACGTTGCGTGTCACACTGGTCAGGACAAATCATCCTATTCACAATAATCTTTGAAATTTCAGGTGAACATCGAAAAATGTGTCACAAACAATAAATTTTTCGTAATTAATTAATGTTATTATTATTTTTAGTAATTAATTAATTCATTCATTCATACATACATTTATATGTACTACATATGTATGAATATATAACCGATATATATTATACCGATAATTAAGTATGGTATTACCCTTCGGTAAAAACAAAAAAATATACATGCATAAATACATAAGTTTAGTTCTTAAAGAAATCGGTACAGAACTCTTTATAAAAATTCCTTATACATACATATGTATACATATCTAAACTTACTTACGTTATGTATGTACATACATATGTAAGTAAATATGTGTTACAATGTAACTGGACTATTAGAAAAAAACAAATTCTTATTCACGCGGTTTATTTGACACATGCATATGTATGTATGTACACGAATTTACACCACTGTCTGATAATAATAAGCTCAACATGCGCCAGAGCCGCCAATAGCTTCAGTGTTCCGAGCAGCACACGATCGGAATATGGACGTACGTGCGTCCGTCCGTGCTGTCTTGCCCCGTACCCCCCACAATATACATATATGTATATTGTATGTGTTTAGCTATGGAAACTAGCCGGCCGGTAATAGCGGTGGCGGTGGCGGCGCCGCACCTTGTCCGTCGAATTTACAACCTCACTTCTTATTTTCATTTTCATAATAGAAAACCTAGCGTCGTGGTCGCGTCGTCGTCTCGTCGTCGACTATTGCATTGAATCCCATGACGATGACGCACTGACATTTATGTGTACGACGACGACGAGGTGCGCAACGACTTCCCTGTTTATGATATTAATGTTATTAGCACAAATTTAGTGCATTAAATTAAAGATTTTTTATAGTGGATATTTTCCAACGAACCGGTCGGCTCGGTCGGTCGGTTGAATTTTAGTACTCACAATTTGAAAAACAAAATTAAATACGCCACTACCGCCCGCCAGTGCTTAACTTACCAATTCTATTTGCCTGCTTGCTTTGGACTCTGCTTAAAGATTAGAAGCAGTTTTTTGTTTTCACTAGGTATTTATAATTCCAAAATAATTACCGTTAATACT
The DNA here is from genome assembly GCA_905146935.1 of Scaeva pyrastri. Lineage (NCBI taxonomy): Eukaryota > Metazoa > Arthropoda > Insecta > Diptera > Syrphidae > Scaeva > Scaeva pyrastri. The sequence continues at coordinate 123,136,855 of LR989927.1, read as the reverse complement.
TGGCACAACTGTTTATTTTTTTTCTAAACACAACATAACATATTATTAGTCGGAGACAGAGAAAAAACAAAAATTTTAACACACGAAAACGGATACGGGGAATCACGACTCTACAATTTGGCGCTAATCTTCAAAAATAACAGATTTCAACTACGAGTGTGTTCATACGAGCATATCCCAATAAATCAACCGTCATTACAAAGATTTACATAAACATAACCAAATTGAAAGGACGACGACGACTAAAGGATTTACACTGATTTATTGACCAAATGTTTTGGCTTTCTACCGTACCGGGTATTTAGTAAGGATACATAGATTGTAACAGAAAACTAAATATGTGAATAAAATTGATTGATGTCTATTTGGTTGTCTCCATCAGGCGAGTCACCGTTGAAGAGTCCCGCCTCCCGAAAAAGTTAAAAGTAACACAGTTGAAAATTTTGGCAATATTAATATTCCGAACGCGCAAACAATACTAAAATTTACTATAGTCAAAGAAACAAACCTAAGACCGAACAAACGACTGCTCAGGAGCACGAACACTGATGAACTGTTCAATAGCGTTCAATCGTGCACGAATGAGGGCTCTTTTACAAGAGATAGTCCAACGATATCTGGCTCGTTTTGTAGTAGCAGTGTAACGTATGGCGATGGCGATGGCGAGGGCGACTAGTGACTGTGATAGTGACTTGGTTATGATGGAAATCGGAATATACACAAAACGCAATCGTTGCCGACTGGCACTGGGACTTGGGCTTGAGAATTGAGACTTTAGACATACTCGTCAATGCGGGAGAGATCAGAGGTTTGTTATGTTATAAACTACCAGCAGACAAGCACAGGGGCCACTCTGGCGAATGTGTATTATAATTTGGTCCGAGTCCGAGTCCGAGTCCGAGGTATATAAAACTCACTCAGATAATGTTTGGTTTTTATTTCATACAGAGTAATGCAACACAAACACACTTCGTTCGGGGGATCACGATTGAGTGAATTCATTCATTGATGTCTGATGCTCTGATGGATGGGTAGGTACTGTGGACTATTTTATGAACTGGAAAGGAAAAAATAAATTATTATTTTAAGTCGGGAATATTACTGACCTTAACATTCAAATAATGCAGAAAGTTTAACTCCCTTAATCGTATCCGAGCTTCCCTAAAATATTGGTTTTGGTTTTTTGGTTGGGTTGAATGAATGAATATAATTTTGGGTTTATGCACTGCGACAAAAAAGATCTATTGTGGCCCCTACTAGGACCAGGGATAGGTTCCCCTTTTACAATTTTTCCTCTAATTTAATTTCTCTTAGGAAATTTAGTATTTGGGGTACCGTCAGAGAGGGAAAGTTTAGTTCTTCTACTTGGTAATTTCCTAAGTGTTTTCTCCTTTGGTGCATGAGTAGGTACTTCACACTGCCCTAAAATGTGGTCAGGTGTTTCTTCATAATTGTAACGAAGCCTGCAGTAGACTTTGTCTGCTAGGTTAATGATAGTTAAGTGCCTAGTGACCATCAGTGAGTATGCTTGCCCCTATTCTTAGGTTGTTCCTACTTAAGTAATAATTTTGCCTGCCTCATTTTAGGAAGTTCCTTTCAGATTATGAATCTTTTATCTTCTTTCTCTTTCTTTTTCTGATTTAATTTTAAATCAAATTTACCTCTATTCCACGGTAATGTTCTAGTCCTGAAAGTGGAGTGGAGGCACCTATTTTCGCTAAGGGAGTTTTGTCCAGGTAACCAATGGAGCGTGACAGTGTTTACCTTACCGAATTTATTCAGTGTGACAATTTTGAACTAACAGTGTAGGATGTTAGCGCTTTAAGCTCAGCTTGACTATGAAGGGTTAGGTTCAAGTTCATCTTGCTGAATTTTTCGCTTAACTATACACCTGTATAATAATAATCCCTATATTCAAAGTTCAGCTCAAATGTGCTTAATACCTATCTAATTTACTTCACTTGTCCTGCATAAAGTTGAAAGAGATACTTAACTATGCTAAAACGGTTAAATAGTTATTATTTGTTCTTATTACATAAATCAAAAAGAAAAACTAATAAGCTAGCTTTGAATTCGTGACACCTAAATCCTTTTGATAAACTATAATTTGTTTTTGTTACAGAAAAAACAGAAAAATAGTAAATTATCTACACACATACATACATATATGGTATTCTGAAAACAGGAAAACAATTTAATCCCCGCCTACCATATACATATAATATAGTTATAGCTCAGTTTATGTTTCATAAAAGGTGAGATTTTTTCCGTCATATATATGCAAATAAATTTGGTTTATAGAAAAAAAGAAACATTTTTAACAAATATTAAATTGAATATTACTATCGACTTCAATCAAATTTTATTTTATAATACAAAAAAAAACATGATACAGATTCAGTAAGAATAAAAAACTGAAAGCAAACCAAAAAAATGCAAATAATTATTTTCTAGCTCTAATATTTTAGACAACAACACGTAATATTTTTTTACATTCGTCTATCTTGAGGAAGACCTCGAGGCTTTTTTATAAAATAAGAGCAGGTTTTCAAAAATATCCATGGGAATTATTAATGAGGGTCGCATCAAAACCTTTTATTTTTACATAGCAAGAAGAAAAAAACGACTCCTCTGCGGAGTTAATATAATGATTGCCCAGCTCCTCCGATGAACTATTTTTTTTTTAATTACAGGTATAGAAGCATTCAGATTTAAACGTATCTTCAAAGAGTGACATTTTTGTTTTTAGTAAACAGGAGATCCCCCAACCGGAAATAGTCTTCTATTACTTATAATTCTCAGTTGTAGGTAGCCAGCCACACAAATTTATTCCGAAAGCGCTGAATACATTTTTGACAGTCACAAAACGTCAAAATTCTGTACATCAAATTTGTGTGTGTAGTCTTGAAATTTCATCCTATTTCTTGTATTGTCTTTTATTTATCAATCAAATGTTTTTAAAAGCTTTTAAATTGAGGAGCAGTGCTCCACTCAAGGGTTCCGATTCCAAGCGTCTTCGACTTCGTATCCAACAATCATTTCCCGATGTAACCACTGAACAAATTCAACTTCTAATTCCAAACAAAGCAGCCGTCACCATGTTGAAGATAACTACACACTCTGAATTTCAAACCTCTGTTTATTGTGTGGATAAGAGACCTATGTTCTTCGAAATAGAGGGTGGGGTATTGGTTCCTACGTTGTACACTATGTGGATAGTTCCCGACTTGCTGCCATACTTCAAGACTCACGCCGGCGTTCTGCCCAAGCTCTCAAATGGGGCTGATCTCATGCTGCCGGGTGTTATCCATCAAGGAGTTGGCATGAATATGTATGGTCGGTATAAAAAAGGACAACTTGTTGCAATTAATCTCACAACGAATGACTCGGCAGTCGGAGTTGGAGTGCTGTCGAGATCCAGTGACGATCTTTATATGTGCGGTGGACATGGATCAGCAGTTAAGATGTTGCACATATTCGGAGACAAGCTATGGGGGCACGAACCTTCTCTAGTACTACAAATTCCTGACAAAGCTCCTGCAAAGTTAACAAATGATGACTTTCCTGAACTTGGATCTAATCCCGTAGAAAAAGCCAAGTTAGCTAAGGAGACTTCAATTCTCACAGATGATAAAGTTCCTGCAAATGAAGAAAACAAAAATCAGACACATGATACAGAGCTTATTGAAAATAATTTATCTGATGGCTTAGAAAATCTTGAACTCCAACCTGAAACACCTGATGCAGTTTCAATCGCCGACAATATTCTTAGGAATGCTTTTCTAACTGCACTCAAGCACCACGGAAAGGAAATAACACTACCTTTACTTACAAGTAACTTCTATCGTCTCCATGTGGTGCCAGAAGCCAAAACTCAGATCGATCTCAAAAAAACAAAGTACAAAAAACTTTCGAACTTTCTTAACGAGATGGTTGAAGAAGGTTTTATTGTTGTTCGCGAAGAAACAAAAGGAATTGACAAAATCATATCCATCGATTATGATCATCCAGATCTGGTGAACTTCATCGCAGATGCTAAAACCCCAGGAGAAGACAAGGAAAACGGTCAACAACCTCTATATTACTCTGAAATGACCGAGTTATACTTAGTTACAGACGCAGTGGTTACTTTCTTTACAAAAATGAACTTCAAGCGGGGCGAAGGTATTTCCAGTCTACAAGTAAAAAAGATATTGCGGGAATATGTGAATAAAAATAACCTCCCCGTGGTTGATCCCGATAAGAAATCGATAAAATTGGATGAATGTCTCGGGCAAATTTGTGGCCGAACGCATGCCCCATTGGACACAGTTTACAATATTATCATCAGCAAAATGAAGCACACGTATGAAATGCGAAGCACGAAGGATGCTCCCAAGAATAAACCAATGATCCAAATGTCCTTAGCTACACGGTCCGGAAATAAAAAGGTTACTCTAGTCAGTAATATCGAATGCTATGGCATTATTTTACCAGAGTTCATTAAGCTGTGCAAGCAGGGAGCTGCTGCATCGACTACGATAGTGAAATTGCCCAATCAGAATCGTGAAATGCTACAAGTTCAAGGAAATCAAGTTCGTTTTATTTTCAATTTGCTAACAGAAACCTATAAAATTCCAGCGAAAAATATACTTGGATTGGATTTGGCGAAGCCAATAAAAAAGAAGAAGTAGAATGTGGTTTTTATTTACCTGTTAAAGATTTGCGCTTAAATAAATAAACGGAAAGAACTGTCTGAATGTTTATCAATTTTATTATTAAAGCAATATCTATTTTATTTATTTATATTGAAAGATATGTACATTGTACTCAATAAATAGAAGACAACAACAATTTCTTATAATTATACATAATAAATAATAATAATACATAAGTTTATTAAAAACTAATTTTTTTTTTTTTTTTATTTTTATTAATATGAAGTCTAATCTAGAAGGCCTATTTTGTAATATATTGGTATGAATGACCAATGACACCAGCGGCTAAGTGCTTCATAATCAGTTAAATTCATAGGCATTTGAATTCTCGTACTATTTGAAAATATATATGTACATATTTCTGAAAGTGTAATAAATTAAGTTGAAATATAAAGTGCGATGAGTTAAAAGTGGATGTTATAGAATCTGCCTAAAGAAAATACAAAGCTTTAGGAGACCGAATTGAAAATTTCTTGTGGATTTTGGTATTTAATTCAACACTAAACGTTGAGAATTCAACATAAGCTAAGAAAAAAATTTATTGAAACGCCAACAAAATCTTGTAAAAATGAATACATTTTGTTCCTACTAATTGTCAAAAGGACCAAATGTGTTACTTTCTTAATGATCAAGATAGGAAAAATAGTCATCCATAAAAAAAGATTTAAAATATTACCTTTAATAATAATAAATATTTGGCAATAACAACTGATTTTTCATTGAATTTGATGAAGCAAATCTTTTGTTGAGCTAAAAACTTTCTAAATAAATTATTATTATTTCCAGTTTCATATCTGGAAAATAGTCTTATTGTAATCGATTGTAAGAATAAAAAATAAACAAAATGAGAAAATAAGACACTATTGAAGTTCCAAAAATTCCAATATACTATATTCACGGACAAGAAAAGGTTAAACATAAAAGAATAATATTATTTCGTCCCCCTTTTGAAAAATAATTTTGTATTGAATACCCAGTTCACAAAACCGAATTGCCCTTAGTATTCTCGTGTAGATAGAACTGTCAATTTCTCTATTCAAATTTCCAAACGCGCCTAGTCAACCCTCGAGACTCGAACTCTTAGCCACTGAACGAATGTCACACGTTTAAAAGTAAGAAGAAGAAAAAGGTGATTTGCACAATTTTTGTAAGTCTGGTAGATATAATTTAACATCGTTGTTTCGGCACAAATATACAACATACAATTAAAAACACTGCAATTAAATATTAAAAAAGGAACTCTACTTACTTCTTTTCATTTTGTGCATTCAAAATTGTGAAACTTTAGATTAGTTTTTCTTCGAAGAAAGGATCTTTTTGGTGGAACAAAAAAGTGAGTGCCATTTTGAAACCTTTTCCTGTATTCTTTTGTACTGTCCATTCGTACTTGAACATACTTTACATATATTTCTGTAGACCAACTCCAACAAAATGAGTCTCACTTCTGCCGCGGGAATAATATCCCTTTTAGATGAACAAATGCCCGATTTGAAGGTTTTTGCCTTGAAAAAACTCGATAATATCGTCGATGAGTTCTGGCCAGAAATATCCGAGTCTATTGAAAAAATTGAAATGCTCCACGAAGATCGAGCATTTCCTGAGAACAAACTAGCTGGAATAGTTGCTTCGAAGGTTTTCTATCATTTGGGATCTTTTGAGGATGCCCTAACGTACGCCCTTGGCGCCGGTGACTTGTTTGACGTTAATGCTCGCAATGAGTACACCGAAACCATCATCGCCAAATGCATTGACTTTTACATCGCTCAGCGAGTGGCGTTCATTGAAAACCCGAAAGAAGCCAAGCCGGTTGATAACCGATTAGAGGGAATCGTCAACCGAATGATCCAGAGGTGTTTAGACGATGGTCAGTTCCGTCAGGCACTGGGAATTGCCCTTGAAACTCGTCGCATGGACATTTTCGAGTCATCCATTATGAAATCAGATGATGTCGCTGGAATGTTGGCTTACGCCTACAACGTTACCATGTCTCTTATTCAGAATCGCGGTTTCCGCAATGAAGTATTGCGTTGTTTGGTTGGATTGTACAGCGACTTGGGTGTTCCCGATTATGTCAACATGTGTCAATGCTTAATTTTCCTAGAAGATCCTCTCGCTGTAGCTGAGGTGCTGGACAAATTGACTCGCACTTCGGTCGAAGGCAATACTTTGATGGCTTATCAAATTGCTTTCGATTTGTATGAATCTGCCACCCAAGAGTTCTTGGGAAAAGTATTGCAAGCTTTGAAGGAAACTGCTCCAATACCAGCTGCTTTGCCAAGTACATTTAAACCCCAAGGTACCTCTTCCGAGGACTCGAAGACCGATGAAGAAAAAACTAAAACAGCAGAGGAATCAGCTGCTAAGGCACCAGTAGACGATAGTGAAGGCAAGTACATATTTGATTTTCGTATTATTTAACCTTGAGTTGCGAAATGTTGATATAACGCTTTAAGATTAATTTTATAAGCAAAAGTTAAGATATATTTCATTGTTTATTTTTCAGGTGATGCTAAAATCGAGCGCACTATTGAATCACTCAACGATTCTGAAAAAGCTCATCAGAAGAACGTAGAAAAACTTATTTCTATTTTGTCAGGCGAAGTTACTATTGACTTGCAACTTCAATTCCTGATCCGAAGCAATCATGCCGATTTGCAGATTCTCCGTGGAACCAAGGAAGCTGTTCGTGTGTCGATTTGCCACACGGCCACGGTTATAGCCAATGCATTTATGCACGCTGGTACAACAAGTGATCAGTTCTTGCGAGACAATCTGGACTGGTTGGCAAGAGCAACAAATTGGGCAAAGCTGACAGCGACTGCTTCGTTGGGAGTTATTCATCGGGGACATGAAAAAGATTCACTGGCTTTGATGCAGAGTTATCTTCCGAAGGAGGCCGGGCCAAGTTCCGGGTACTCTGAGGGCGGCGGTTTGTACGCTCTTGGACTAATTCATGCCAATCACGGTGCGAACATCATTGATTATCTACTTCAACAACTTAAAGATGCCCAAAATGAGAATGTTCGTCATGGTGGTTGTCTTGGTTTGGGTTTAGCTGCGATGGGAACCCATCGTCAAGATTTGTATGAGCAGTTGAAGTTCAATCTTTACCAAGATGATGCTGTAACTGGAGAAGCAGCCGGTATTGCCATGGGAATGGTCATGCTTGGTTCTAAAAATGCTCAATCTATTGAGGATATGGTTTCTTACGCCCAGGAAACTCAGCACGAGAAGATTTTGCGTGGATTGGCTGTTGGTATATCGTTGACTATGTTTGCTCGTTTGGAAGAGGCCGATCCATTGGTTACCAGCTTGTCAACCGACAAGGATCCTGTCCTTCGTCGCTCCGGAATGTACACAATTGCAATGGCATACAATGGAAGTGGCAGCAATAAGGCAATCCGGCGATTGTTGCATGTTGCTGTTTCCGATGTTAATGATGATGTTCGCCGTGCTGCCGTAACAGCTATTGGCTTCATCTTGTTCCGTACTCCAGAACAGTGTCCATCTGTGGTTAGTCTCTTGGCTGAATCATATAACCCGCATGTTCGTTATGGCGCTGCAATGGCGTTGGGTATTGCCTGCGCAGGGACTGGCTTGAGAGAAGCTATTGCACTTCTTGAACCCATGGTTAAGTTCGATCCGGTTAATTTTGTCCGTCAAGGAGCTCTAATTGCTTCAGCTATGATTCTCATCCAACACACTGATCAAACTTGCCCTAAAACAAACTTCTTCCGCCAATTGTATTCAGAGGTGATAAGTAACAAGCACGAAGACGTTATGGCCAAGTATGGAGCTATCCTAGCTCAAGGTATTATCGATGCTGGAGGTCGCAATGCCACTCTTAGTCTTCAGTCTCGTACAGGCCACACAAATCTTCAGGCAGTGGTCGGAATGCTTGTATTTACCCAGTACTGGTACTGGTTCCCATTGGCTCACTCCCTTTGCTTAGCATTTACTCCAACTTGCGTAATTGGGTTGAACTCTGAGTTGAAAATGCCTAAAATGGAATTCCGATCTAATGCAAAACCCTCACTCTATGCTTATCCAGCCGCTTTGGAAGAGAAAAAATCCGAAGAGCGTGAAAAGGTTGCCACTGCAGTTCTCTCTATTGCAGCTCGTCAAAAACGTCGTGAAACAGCCGATAAAAAAGAGGAAGATAATAAGATGGACGTCGATGAGGATACCACTAAAGCTACAACCTCGGTAAAGAAAGATGAAACTTCTGCCGAAAAAGAAGAATCTAAAGAATCCTCTAGCGCTACTGATGACAAGAAAAAAAAAGATGAGAAGGAACCTAAGAAAAAAGAGGAAGACTCAAAGGATTCCAAGGACTCCAAAGAAAGCAAAGATGCAAAGGATAAAGATTCTTCAGCAGATAAAAAGGAGAAAAAAGAACCCGAACCGAACTTTGAAATTCTACAAAATCCAGCTAGAGTAATGCGTCAACAATTAAAGGTATTGAGTGTCCCAGAGGGGCAAACTTTCGTGGCTCTAAAGGATGTTACAATCGGCGGAATTATTGTTATGCAACACACTGGTAAGACCGACCAGGAATTAGTTGAACCAGTTGCAGCTTATGGTCCTAAGAACGATGACGCCAAGGAACCCGAGCCACCAGAGCCATTTGAATATATTGAAGATTAAATTCAAGTTATAATCCACATAGTACTACCTATACCAATCATACATTGAAATTCACTGATTAATTATTATTATTAAATAATGTAATCAAGTTAAATTAATGTTCATGCTTTTCAAATAAAAAATTCAACATATTATATTTATTATGTTTGTTTTTTTTACATTTTATAAGTATTTTTAACGCTTCAAACTCAAAGAGAAGAAAAAAATCATCTTAAATTTAGAGATTCGTATTTTTCAAAATCGACCGGTATCGGTTCTAATTTAAAAACCTTGTAAGTACTGCTCTTTATGGCACCCAGAATACTTGAGATATTTGAACAATCATCTGATGGTTTTTGGTACATGCAAAATTGATACAATGTTATAAGAATGTGATATTTCTGCCAGAAAGATCTTGAAGCAAACATATTCTCTACTATGCAAGGAAAATTTGATGGGTCCAAAATTATGTAATGGCATTAAAACAAAAAAAACAGATTCGTCTTACTAATCCTTGCTAATAAAAAGTAATTAATCAGTCTCCTTTTAAGAGTTAGTCTTTAATCTTATATGCTATCATAAAGACATAAATACCCCCATAAAATAAATATATCATGCATGTATGTAGCTTAAAGAACAGATGAAACAGAAATCCATTTCTAGCGCAATTACTAACGGTTAATTGAGTGTTGCAGTGCGGATTACATTTATCATTTAATACATACCCAAATTCAATGTTAAATTTAACTTAAACTCACTTTAGGAGTAAAACGTAAGTGATTTAAACACAAGTACATATGTAGTAAGTTTTCAGTATTCGGTCGTGGCTCCTTTTTTATAATTGCTTGGAGCTGTTATTTGTAAAACTAAAATGAAATTACATGATATTCCCCTTAAATAAATGGTTTGTTATGTATGTATGTATGTGCATTAAATTCCGACAGTATTTCTTCAAAAAAAATTAATATAAATTTATTTAAATATATTAATAGTTAACATTGAAAATGCAAAAGAAAAAATTAAGAGACATTGTTTTAATAACGAAAACTTTTACTTCATTTAACAAAAAATTGAGAAGTTAAAAATAAACGTATTTGCTCATTACCCTATTGTACAACACAATGTTAAAAAGCAAAACCAGAATACACCTTTTAAAAACCTTAAAACCGGATTGGATTTAAGATCTTTGGATAAGCGTGGTTTGGTTTTTGCGAAAATTTGTTGACCACTAAGTATTATATTTTAGTTCTTCATTTCATCTTTTGATTTAATCAGACTCACTATCAGAGTCCGTACTCTCAGCTTCTTCATTTTCCATTTTAGGAGGATCGTAATAGTGAAGCTGTTTGCGCCAGATTTTAACCAATCCGTCGAATGCACGCCGACTATATTTACCGAATTTATTTGGTGTACGAGGGTGTTCGCGAGTTCTAAGGTTCCTTAAAATTAAAAGAAAACAATATAAATAAGAATTATTTCATCTTTGCAAGTGTATGTACATTATGTATATTCAACTTACTTAGGGACCTTTTCAATGTAATGATCGTAGGCAATTGTATTTTTTCCATAATCAATTTGTTTTTGTCTTCTGGCGAGAACGGACGGGTCAGTTTCGGTGGCTTGTGTCGAAGAAGAAGAAGAGCTCTGACTGCTGTGTCTGGCACGCTTCTCGTCAACTCTTCTGCGATAAGCTTTTGGTTTCATCTCTCCATTTTCACTTTGCATACTACTATTTGGGCTTCCAGAGCGACTTTCATTGCTCGGTGTATTCGAATGACGCCGTTTAAACGGGGTTTTAAGTTTTTCTTCTTTGACAAGCCTCTCGAATTTTTGTTCATTAACGCTATCTAAGAGAGAGTTAACAAAACAGAATTAAAATAATGCTGGAAATTAAGTTTTTGTGTTGGTTTCTATTAAAATATGTACCTACCTATGAAATCTAATGAAATTTCACGATCTTCCGATTTGATTTCACGTTTTATATTACTTGTTTGTGGTTCTTGTTTTATTACAAGTGATTTCTTATCACCTGCTAAGGCATTCTTGAGCTGGAAATAAATATTCAACATTTTGCATAGAATTAAAATATAGAAAGATTGAGTATGTAAATAGAAAAAATAAATGTATTTAAACTAAATATTATTCTATTATTTTTAAAATTTTTATGGTTTTGAAATTTTGAGTTTTTTTTCCACTCAATATTAGCTCTTTTTCTCATATTTTTCAACTTCCGGAATTAAAATACAAATTAATTGACTCAACAAAGTTCCGCAATATTCTAAAAAATTAAGCTAGAATTTGGAACATGGACATATGGTGTATTTGATTTTCTAAATTTACCCTAATCATAAAAAGGTTTACCTAAGTCATTTAGATTTCTAGAAAATTAGAAATCCACCGCACCTAAGTGGCTCGGAGCCAAATGGCCCATATTGTTCTGACCGGTTCCAGATGGTCTACTATAAAAGTTGAGAAGCAAGTAGTGAACAAATCATCTCTACGGTTGACTAGCTCAAATTTGTGATGAGTGAATTTAATAGAGAAAGAGTTTTTTGTTCGTTGATAGAGTGTTTGTTAATGGGAAATTTTTCTTTGGAATTTATTTAAAATCAAAATTCTACAGGACTTACATAATGTACATACTCGCACTCGCAAAAAACAGTAGGAAATTTAAAAACAGTCTCAACATTTTTCGATGGGAAAAGCAAAAAAGTGTGAATAAGACCATTTGAGAATATAAAAAATGTTAAATGTTTTTAATAACCAAGACCAGATGGGTAGCTATGCTACATAAGGTGTTACTCTTTGTTGAATTTGATTGTTTTTGTTTTTCATGATTATCTTTGACGATTTATTAATTTGTGTAAAGAAGGACACAACAATTTCTACACGAAATAAACAAATTATAATCAATAAATCATGGAACTACCGAGTTGGAAGTAAGAATACAATAAGGAGTTTTATTTGTAATAAAATATCAAAATAAATAAATAGACAACATAATGACAAATTCTATCAAATAATTTGTAAAATATATATGTATGTACATATGTAATATACAAACATTTTTTCTTAAAGATTCAATAGGAAGGTATTTACATTGATACATTAAGCACAAATATTTTGCTATGAATGCTTTACTTTAAAATCGGATGCAATAATATTGTGATCTACTTTGGTAATTCTTCAGTTTCATCGAAATTAATTAAGAATTTCAGAAGATATAATATTATGCCATCTCACATGATAATTTTGCTTAATATTTAAAACAGATAATTATTTAGATTGTAATTCTATACTAACCTTTTCCATTTCATTTTGACTATATTCGTTAACAAGAACTTCTTCAGCCCAAGAGTATTTGTGTGGATTTCCAGAATCCTTAGAAGGGGAGTTACTATCGACCGACATCAAGCTGTCGGTAAAAACCATTATATTCTGTTAAGATAATAAAATACTTTCAGATTTTTGTTTTCGGAAACCTTGTAAATACGTAATCAGAAGAAAGTTGGAAAGAATAAAAAAATATTTGCAATTAATTTAACTGCTTACATATTCCACAGATGCAAATAAAAAATAATGTTAGTATTTTATTTTTTTATTTTATTATTTTTATTTACTTTTGGAAAAAGATTTTTGTTTTGGAAGCAATTTTGGCGTGATTATCAAAAATAATGTACGAAATTAATACAACTCCCAACTTTTTCACTTTTGGACTAGTTTTGATGTCGATGTTCGCTTTTTTGTTGATTTACGCGCGTTTTTTTTTAATTTTGACGTTTGACGCTTTGTTTGTTTGTTTGTTTTACCAGCTGTTTGTTATCTTTATTGTGAATTTTCTTATATTACGATATTCGAAAAACCCAAGGTGTTGCTTGGACTTCAATACATTTCTTAAAAGCAAATTTGGAAAGTAAACACTTTGACTAGCATTAAAAAAATATTCGAACATCATAACTTACCCAACGTCGATTGCACTATTGCACGATCAGGATTAACTGTAAAACTTGTGGTTTGTAAATTCCAACACACTGTTAAGTTGATTTTTAGGATATTAATTATTTAACAAAAACGTTTCACAGTTTAAGCTTTAAAAACAGCCATATTAATAAATGAAAAACACCCATTCCAATTTAACTCCAAGATCTTCCTAATCAATGGAATAAGAGATAGTTTAAGGAATAATAATTCTCATTATTAAAAATAAAATGCTCGTGGAATAGTACATTGGTGTTTACAAAAAATCCCTTGAAAAATCTACTACAATAAGTTAGATGCCAGGTTTTCACTACTTGTGTTTTTTTGCTATTTATTTCACGTTACCAAACAAAGTTAAGCTTTTTTAACTAAATCATTTTTTTATTGTTATTATTATTGTTATTGTCTGTTGCCGTTGTTTACTGTGTTCTTATCGAGTGAAAATAAAATGGAAAATTTACAAAAATTGAAAACTGGAGCCGTATCCGATCGATTCCATAACTTGCAAATCGACAGGTGTATGCCCACCTCTTTTATACCCATTTAGATCTGGTTCAACAAGTGATATGAGTTTCTTCATTCTCCTTGGAAAACCTATATTTCTTTTTGAAATTCTTCTAACTTAATTGGATCAAACTGAGTTTTATATAATTTTCATTTTCTTGGTTTTTCAGTCATATTGTCCAAAAATTGGAAAGTGTTTAAAAATTCAATGAATCTGTTGGCCATCGATATAATTTTCACAATCTTCTTCACTTAATAGTTAGTTTTAAAACAATCGATATTTGTTACCTCTGATAAAAGCTCTGAGCAATAAGAGCAATTCTCAGCAAATTATATTCAGAGCCTGATATAGCAATGAAAGACATTCGACCGCCGAACTGTAATTTGGTTCAAATTACTAAAAAATAAGTGAAGATATTTTGTCATGAGCACATCTTGCTCCGATATACAAATTGTGTCCCAGCAACGTAACTGCCTAGTGTGTGCATGGCTTTAGTTATTGTCAATTTAGTATTTTACCTGTTATTGCACTTTTTTTACGATATTCAGTCAACGATGTAAAATTCACAGCACAGTAAAGCCACAAACCTATTAGGCTAGTTCAAAAAGATTTGTTTTTTAAACCTCCGTTTAATTTTCTGCATTTTTAAATAATTCTATTTTGTTTTAGTTGCAAGAGTCAATGGTCAACCTATCCTTCCTCTTTCGAAAAAGTGACAATCTGTATAAAAAACCGCAATAGCGGCTTATAAATGTTTGAAATTTCCATCTTTACTTTGTATATTTTTAACTTTTTGTACATATTTGACACGATTAAAAAAAATTGTTGAAACTAACGTATGTAGATGACAGTTTCAAGCCAAATAGTATTGACAACGACAGTAAGATTCAACAGAACACAATGGGCGCATTCCGTAATGTAATCACTACGTAGTCGAAATTCATTTTGCATTCACAAAGCTAGTCAATCGTACACTGTCATATTTATGACAGATGTGAGCATAAAATGAAAATTCTTTTGTGATCTTAAAATAAATCAAATTAAATAGAAGAACGAAATGTCAAAACCATTGTCAACTAACTTTTAAAGTTGAAATTTTTACACTACGTCGGAGGGGAAACTGCAATTGACCAACGCAAATTAAGCTAAGCAAACGCTTCAAGATTCATAGCCCTTCTGAGAAATTTTCTGTTGCACACCCGAAAATAAAAACAATCACGAAACGATTGACCGAAACGGATAGTACACTATAGGAAAAAGCTTTCTTTTATACACGAATTCTTCAAATAACCAGAGGTTTTCAATTATCAGATTTTCTTTATTTTTAATGATGAAAAGAACAATTTGAACACATCTCTTAGACAAATGCATAAAGAGGAACAACGAATAGCAAACCATGTACAGAAAAAAAAGAACTTTATTTATAGGTCGTATCAGTAATTTTTTTTTGTTTTACACGTTCGTCCCTTTATCGTTATTTCGTTTTTAAATTTTTATTTAACACATGCATTTTTTAAATTTGAATAAAGCGTTTTTTATTAAGAGCGAGTCACTTTGAACATTTAATGCGCTTTTTCCTTTTTTTTAATACTAACGATCAAATAAAAAGAGAATTAAATAAAATTTATTTTTTTAGGTTTTTTTCAGTTTTTTCCTTTTTTATTTATACTTATTAATCTGTACTTTTTCGATTAAGAACTGTAACTCATCTCAAAATTATCCACAGATATTTTTTTGGATAATTCGTGTTTAAAATTGCAATGAGATGATTTGTTTACAATTGTTCACCTCTTTAGTTTTATTTGATTTTAGAACTTAAGATTGATAGATGTTGTTGCAATAAATGTTTGTTTTGGATGTTTTTTAAAAACAATATAAGGTTGGTGGTTGTGTATGATAGGTATCTGCCGACAAACACTTTAGAAAGCGAAGAGCAGCAAGAAGGCCATCATAAGACAGAAAAGACCCATAGCTTCGGAAAGGGCGAAACCCAAGATAGCGTATGAGAACAACTGTTGCTTGAGGGATGGATTCCTGGCATAACCGATAATGAGGGAACCGAATACTGTTCCGATACCAGCACCTATTTTTTTGGGGGAGAGAAGAGAAAAAGTGTATTAATAAAAGCAAAACATTTCAAATAAATAATGTCCTTGATTTTGTATGGTTGGTTGTAAAAGTGTGTCAAACAAATATCAATTATTGTTACTTTATTTTTCAGTCAGTCACAGATTAGTCTGAATCGAGTTCTAAGAGAACAAATAAAACTGGGTTCTATTTGACCTCTCAGCGAGCATATTGCACTTAAAAAGCTGGTCACAAAAGATTTCAATGCAATGGCAAAAGAGAAATTTCTTTCAACTATCGGTTGCATAATTTCTTGTCCCTTCGTCTTTTAATCATACAAGTTCCCTGCTGGGGAATAAATTTAGCTAATTTCGATATCAACAACAAGACCTCGAAGTTTTAGCTATTGACCAAATCTCAGACCTTCCCGAGGCAAATTATGAGTAATCAAATACTCGTATGGATGCCCCAGATGCTAGGTTGCAACTGACCGGTTAAAATGTTTAGTAACAACAATATATAAGTTGATAGAAGACAAATGAATGAATTGGATTTGCTTGTTCATAGAAACATGTTCATTTATACTGACCGGAACCAGCTACACCAACGGTTGCAGCACCAGCACCAATGAATTTGGCAGCCGAATCAATGTCACGGGTGACTGGAGTGGTCTGGAATGACCTGACTTGTGGCAGTAACGAAACTGGGGTTGTGTTCTGGGCAGCCAAGGTTTGGCTTTGGCTGATAACTGCGCTGCTGATTGGTCGCAAGTAAGCCCTGGATCCAGCGAGCATCTGAAAGTAAAATTAAGTAACATATTTTTTTACTTGCTTTTTTTTTACAGTTAGGTGTGTATCTATGTTATTTATGATTGTTTATACAACGCAAAATTTCAAATATTAAAAAGGCTATTTTTAAATTAAAATTTTAACTTTCAAATATAAGACTGCTACAGGTTGAAAATGTATCTATGTATTTATTAAACATGTATATTCTCATTGTCCATCTTACACTCAAGTTTTTATGAAAATTAAAAGAATATTGATACATAATAATAATAATTAATAATAATCCACAATGGTTACACATTCGTGATTCTATAATTTATTTGTGGTATACAATTTTTGACAATTTTTGCATGTTCCTTGCATTTTAATTTTACTTCTTCGATTCGGCGATCAGTTTCTAAGTTAACTTTGAATTCTTTCTTCTAACTACCACTCTAAATAACCTTCTCTTAGAATTACATTGACTCAATTAATTAAGAAATGGGAATAAAATCAATAAAACTGTGTAAGACTTCTCTAGTTTCTACTTTTACTGGGGAAGCTTGTTTAATTATTGTAGTTATTCTTATTTATAAACCATTAATTATTTTACTTGAATTTAAACCAATCTTGTGTTGCTCCTACAATGTATGTATGTCTCATAAATCAATTAAAATAATAACAATTAAATTAAAATGGGTGCATATCTTGTAATAGTTATTTTTATAAAATATTTTCACATTTTTACCAACTCGCTTAAGAATCTAATATTCTTTTCCAAAAGTCAAAGTATAATCAAGAACTTCTTTCTTAATAAAATCTTATATAAATAATAAGCTTGTCCAACACCAAAGAATTAACATTAATTGGAAAGAACGTTATATCTGCCAAGTTCACATAACCGTTACGTAAAAGTTAACTCCACGTGATGAAGCAAAACCATCGAATGTATGTACACATATTAGTATACACAAAAGAAAGAAGTAGAGGAGCGGTAAAATCTATAATCTCGACGGGAAAAAATCATCAGAAAAGAAATTGTTAAAATCTTCTAACCCTCATTTGCTTAAAAAGGGTGTTTCCATTTCATCCAAGGTTATGTAAAGAACAGTTGGCTCTAATTAAAATGCAATAAACTTAAATGTTTTCATATTTTTAGAAATTGGCTAAGATTTAAATCTATTTAAAAGTTTTTCAATACTTTCACGCCCCACAAATGTCAATGAACTAGATTTGACTCCAGACATTTATTTTAACCTTTAACCTTTTCCACTGCATTATATTAACTTATTATAAATGTCCTTCAAGTTGGTTAAGGCTTTTTTGGGGCTATATGTATGTATGTATGTTATACCTATGTATTCCCAACTTTTTGATAAAGTATCCTTAAACATCCTTTATCATAATAAAAAAATCACTTCCATTTAACTTAATAAAGAATTAACAACAGTACACAATAAATCTGCATATCAAATTTAAAGGTTTTAAGTTGAGTTTTCACAAAACAACATCTTCATTGTAGAAAAAAAAACTTCTATCTAACCTAAAAATTATGTAACTTGACAACATTTCCAAGTGCACATGCATCGATTTCTTATGTAATTGAATTCTCTATTTTTTCTTCAAACCGAAAACCTTCTTAATCAATTGAATAATACTTAAAATTATACGGCAAATGTTTAAAATAAATGTTTTAAAATAATTTTACTTACGGCACTCCTGGCAATTGGGGCAATGCGAGATACTGTTGACACGAACATCTTCGAATGTATTTTTTAAAATGGATTTGATAAGCTAGCGCAACAACTCTGAAATTAGAAAATAAGTTTTATATTTAGAGTGATATTCTAATTAAATAAACAAGTTGTGAAAAAGCATGAGAAAATATAAGTTTTCTATTTTTCGATTTCTTAGCAGTGGTCATTGGACAGCAGTTGTAGTTACGTAACCATCTTTTTCATCTTGTCATTTGTAGAGCGACTACATAACTTGGAATCTTTGCAAATTCCTTCCAACTCCACAAATGACATTTTTTCAATTTAGTTTACATTATTCAAATAAAATCGCATTCACTATTTTTAAATAAAATCGAAACATGAAAATGTACTTCAATGAGATTAACGAAAAGAAGTTGATACTGAAAAAAAAAAACCGGAGACAAAATGGCCGCCAAGTGCCAATAGGGAGATGGAACCGAAAAATTAAAAATCTTTTTTATACCAGACAAAAAATTAAATTATTGGAAAAATACACCAGAAATAAAAATTTAAGCACAAAAAAAAAAGTGTAATGAAATGTAAAACACAAAATGTTACAACCGATGGGATTTGTAAATGGGAAAATTAAATCGATTTTAATTTTTTCTTCAGAGAAAAAAATGATTATTTAACACTTTGAAAATGAGGAAATATAATTTGGAGAACTCACTTCGAACGAACCCTTACAACAGTGGTCGACTTGCCGAATTGAATCAAGAATGGACAGAGTACAGGTACAGAAAAATGGAGATGAAAAATTGCAGCACAGCCGGCTCACGTGGTGAATTATTTGGCACGATTTTTGTACGTTGAGTTTGGTGAACGAAACATTTCGATCAATATGTGGTCAGTTTGTCAAATTGAAACAGTGGCTCTCAATCTGTTTTTAACATGGTTTTCCTTTCCATATCATTATATTTTTTAACAGTTATAAGCAATTTATAGCAAATTCTCGAAATAAAAACAAGGAATCTTTAGTGTTCATTAAGTTTTACTTTTCTAAAATTTGCAATGTGAGTCAGGAACCAGTTGCATAATTGTGATTTCTTATTTTTAAGTTACTGAGGTAAAACGGAGTTTTAAGATTGTAACGTTAGAACTTTAAACATTTGTAAGAAGTCTAAGTCTTTGTATGTTGCATATTATGTGCTTTTAATGCAGATGTTTATATTGATTTTAATTTCTTTACTATAATTAATAACTTATTTTCTTCGCTCAAAAACCAAAAACTATACAAATTTCTTACGACTCTGGTCACGTTGATATTAAAGTGAATTAATAGGCAGACATGGCTTTAAATGACAGAGGTGATAGAAACAAAATAAGACTAAAAAAAATATTTACTAAATTTGGGCCATTAATATATCTTCTTCTTTCTTAGTTCAGAGCAGAACTTGAACTGTCAAACAAAAAATTGTGTTTCGTTTTTAACTCTGAAGTTGAAGGTGCAGAGCTTCAAATTTGTGTTTCTTTTCTCGTTCTGAAAGTGTTCTGAGCTTATTCAGAGCACGCTCGATGAGCTCAGAATAAAATATCTGAACAGATTGGCTTGAATCTAAGCACAAGTGAAATTAAAAAAAAAAACAAATCTCATACAGTAATTAAAATTAAATGTTTGTTTGATTGCAAATAGTTTTTCCATTTTAATTTTAGTTTTGAATCTTTTTCTTGTTTTTGTAA
This sequence comes from Scaeva pyrastri, assembly GCA_905146935.1. Lineage (NCBI taxonomy): Eukaryota > Metazoa > Arthropoda > Insecta > Diptera > Syrphidae > Scaeva > Scaeva pyrastri. The sequence goes on along the minus strand of LR989927.1, from coordinate 123,116,778 downwards.
AGAAAAATGATTAGAAAATAGACAAAATTGCAAATAATGACAAATAATTGTTCAAGTGTGTTCAGAAAACGAAGAAAAACGCCTAATGAGTTAACACAATATGTTCGTTTTACAACTTTCCGAAAATTGAAATTGTGATTTATAGATTATTGAAAGTTCAACTTGAATTTGAAAAGAAATCAATTTTCAGTTTACATAGTCGACTCCGATCCTTAGAAATAGTAATGTAGACACGCTTAAAGCACCCTACCATAGTTTGATATTCACAGTGTTGAATTTCTTTTGCGGATCTTCTTATAACTGAACGAATATTTTGACGTTGATCCTATAATTGTCTGTCAGTGTCAAAATTGCTGAAAAAATACTTTGAAAATTATATTTTTCAAAAATTCACAAATTTTGAAAAATATAACATTTCCTGCTGCAGATAGTTTAATTCAGTAATCCACTCCACTGTTGGTTCGATTATAAAAATGGTTATCACCTCTGATACTCATCTACCTACTGAAGAGGAACTAACAGTTCAGGAACTGGACTTGTCCACAGCAGCCCTCAGAGCTGGATCGTTTCATTTAGGAAAGCATTGTGAATTTCAGAATAATGTAAGCAAAATTGACATGAGCTATTTATTCAATTGCTCTCAATAGAATATTAAAATTATCTTAAATTATGTAATAAACTGCTAATACCTAACCTCAACTAGCGAAAATACACAACAGTTTTTGTTCGCAGGAGTTCATGTTATGTCGACAAGAGTTAGACGATCCGAGAGCTTGTCTTAATGAGGGCAAGGCTGTTACCAGTTGTGCTCTTGACTTCTTTCGCAAGGTGAAGAAAACTTGCTACGAAGAATTTATGCAATACGCAACCTGTCTGGACAAAAGCAGTGGTAACATGGCTTTTGGACAGTAAGTTATACCTTTGTTGTACTTTAAAGATTTTTTAATTTTGTTTCGGTTCAGCTGTCGTAAAACTCAAGGTGTCCTAGATAAATGTGTATTGGACAATTTGGGAATCGAAAGGCCAGAATATGGATACTTTACACGAGCAAAAGTAAGCATTCTGTTACATTTTGTTTGGAATCTCATCTAAAAAACCTTGTGTTATTAGATTCATGCTACTGAACGCCCAGCTCCACCAAAGAAGGAAAAGACAGTTTATCCCGATGCCACGCCTGGACTCCCAGACGACTTTCCAAGAACACCAGCAAAGTATGGTTCACGTTTCCACTTCCTCGAATAAGTTTGCTATAATTTTTTTGAGTAAGTAGTTAGTTTGTTCGAGAAATCCCTGAAGTTGGAAAATTTGTCTTGAATAAAATTCGCTTAATTGAAATGTTTTTGTGATTTTAAATGCTCTTGGTACATCTAAATTAAGCTTTTAAATACTACAGACTGGTTTTAATACAATCATTTAATTTTTGTAACCCAATTCGTTAAAGACGGTTTTTAACATAAATTAGAAAGGTCACATGCAAAAGGTTATTTCTAGTCGATGTAATGGAACACAAGCGTATATTTGATTAAGTCATTATCTGATGCATACTGTCACCAATCCTGTTTTTATTGATGATAAGTGATGTACTGCGGATGGCTCTGACAGGAAGCGGAGGAATAAGATGGACTCTGACAACTTACCGTAAACATCTCGACTACCCTGAAGATGTTTGCTTGCTTTCCCATAAGATCATGGATCTCCATCAAACGGCAACAAGGGTGGAGAGAGAAGCAGCAATCGTGGGGCTGAAAATCAATACGGGAAAAACAAAGATGTTCAGCCTCGGGAGCTCGCAATCATCCGCTCCGATGAACATTGGTCAACAAGCAGTAGAGAAAGTAGATAGCTTCCAATAATTTGGAAGTATCGTCTCTCCTGAAGGAGGAACCGAACTAGACATCGCCAGCCGCATCGGAAAAGTAAAGGCTGCGTTCAGATAATGTCCAGTCTTTGGAGGAACAAATCTCTCAGCTTGAACACAGAGCTACGACTGTTTAACTCTAACATCGAATCAGTTCTGCAGCATCTGGAAAATAATAACTATAATAACCTGGAATTATTGATATACTGCTTTTTAAATCGACAGTTTTAAATACAAAAAACAAGAGTTTATTAATCATAAAAAATGTTCAGCCTAAAATACAAAGGAACAAAACTTTATTTTGATAAAATCAACATCATCATGCAGAAAACTTTTTGGCACACCTGATTATACATTTGTGAATTTAATTTAATATTTTATCAAAGTTGTCTTCGAATCTTAGAAAACCAATCCATCAACTTTACATTTGTTTTGAAAAGTTCAACCAACATTAGCACATTACAAACAATTGTATAAATAAACGTAAGACTTTACGATGTTAATATTAAAACTTTTTAAAACGATTGCACTTAAAAATTATATTTTAAATTAAAAAAGAAAAAACATAAATGATAAAAAATGAAAATTTTGGGTAAAACGTTGTGCCCAAGTGTGAAATTGGATTTAGTGAATTTTAAATCCCCCTCATTAATCCGAATTTTTAAAGTTTAATAATTTAAACTTATTACCATTATCGTCCACTTTTTAATTTGCATCGTTTGAAATTTTATAAAAATCTGATTCCCCATATTTGTAATTACATGAGTAGAATCTACAAATATACATACAAACATTTTTTTGTAACAGGTATTTGTGTTCAGACGAAAGCGACGAATTATGCATAATTTAAAAGTTATATGTTGGTACAATGTACTAAAAATTGTGTTATTGGTATACCTATACTTTTAAGGGATACAAAAATAAAAACCTTACGAATTTCTGTTTAAATGATGAAAAAAAACATTTAGTTAAAGAAATCCCATTAAAATTTGGTTGTTTGAAGGGAACACTTCATGTATAGGTGATACCTACATATCTCGGATAAAAATTATTTAATATTAAGTTGAATGTTTTAGATTTGATGCGTTTTATTGCAATTATGTACAAAATTCCCAATTATAGGAAGCAAAATGAAAATCCATCTATCTATCTATCTTTGCTATAACAATTCCCCCCTTCTTCTGTAGCCTGAAACAGAAAGAGATAAATAATTTTTTACTTCCCTAAAAGCAAAAAAAACATTCCGTTAATATTCAATATCAAAATTCCAGATGGAAATAGGTCTAGATTTTGGCTCTTGTATTTGTTATCTTGCAATTGGTAATCTCTCGCCACGCATCCGTTTTCCTCCGAGATGTATGTATATATTTCTTATTTTCTATAATATAAATTCTTTTTTCGATAAATTGTCGAAGGAGTATCTGAACAAATTTTATAAATTATATTATTTTTTCAAAGTGATGTCATGCATTTGCGGTGCGTATCGCTTACGATTCTATTTGGTTGTATTATTATACTATCGTTTATTTCAGCCATCGTTCAAGTTATTTTTTTTCGGTTGACATGTTGACAGCTGACTTATTAATGTGAGCAAAATGGAATAGATTTCCCCATTTTGGCACTTTTTTGACATATATAAGCACTGCGTAACTATAGTTTATAGGATTTTTTTTATAAATACGAATTTATGGGCCCTATTATGACTTGCGAGTCGCAAGAAAAATTTGATAAATGTGACTATTTGGTATTACCGTTTGCGAATCGCCTAATTGACGTTCGCTTTAAAAGTCAAAAAATCAGCGAATTGAAATCTCGCTCTATTACCATTAGCGAACGTTCGCTTTTAACTGTCAGAATCGGTCGAACTATAAATCTACGTGACTTGAACAAAATTAACAGTTTTATATTTGAAAGTGGTGTTTTTTGTCTGAATATAATTTGTTTTACGCACAATAAAATGAGTCAAAATATAAAGAGGTAATATGTTTAAAAATTATTGAAACCTCGTTGAAAAATAATAAACAAATTTTATTCTTATAGCATAAAAAGAACCAACGCGACCCAGCTCAAAATCGGTTCCAATACCATTTTGGTAGCTCCCACTACCGAGAAAACGCAGTGCACATGCAAGTTTTATGAGTGGTGGAATTGCAGAACTTTGACTTGTTTTGAACCCTGATCTTATTTTGTTTAAAACATAACAAAATGCATGTTTATTAAGGCGAAAATATGACACAAACCTATAATAAGAATAATTCAATTAGAACTGAAATAAAATTTACGATTTGGTTCTTACAAATTATCATTAAGTTGGAGTGGGTTGGACGTATCTCTTAAACTTCGTCGTAATATACACATCATTGTTTTCTCCGCTCTCTCCTGTTCATCTTGATCTTCAAAAAACAAATCAACACTGCTAATCATAGTTTGTTTTATTTCTTATTAACTTCTTTTCCAAATTATAAACAAATATTTCACAAATATAATTCTGATTGACTGACGTTTTACCTATTCATGACATTACATATTTCGCCTTTTAAAGTTGGTAGTTCTGTTTTTAAAAGCGAACGTCGCAGTTCGCCTTTCATAATACCACGACTTAGGCAATTCGCCAAAACGTTCGACTTTAGGCGAAGGTTCGACTCGCGAGTCATAATAGGGCCCTATGTAACATTACATAGAGCTTACATAAATCCCTATACATATATCTATTCATCCGTTTAGCAGATTATTTAAAATAATACTGTGAGTGAGAGAAAATTCTAAAATCCACACTAGGAGTATAAACTTATAATGTGCTAATTTGTCATGCCTATGACGAACCATCACTTGAACAAATAATAATTCTTTAAAATAAATCTTTCACTCTTTGAACACACTCTGAGTCTCTACACTGCCAACTGTCAAACGTTCCGTCAAATGTGCGGCCATTTTTGGTCCAAACACTACTACTTCAGCTATCACATGATAGATGTCAGTACAAAAATCCAATCCAAAAGTCGATTCTAGTCTAAAAAAAAGTTAAATACAATTTCATCTGCGACTGCGATTCGCCGCAAAAGTAAAATCAATCTTAACTATTCCACAATTAGAGCTAAGTTAATCTTCGCACATATTTGCCTTCGAAAACTTTACAAATTCTACAATAAAATAAATTTAAAGAAGCCCTCAAAATGTCAGAAGTATAGCGTAACGAGATGGAGGCAATTCCCAGCCCTAGCCCCAGCCAAGCGACAGCTAAAGCTACAGCTACAGCAGCAATCGACAGGCTGGCCAGGGATATTGTAACTTGTAATCTACCTGCCCCCTCAATAATAGTTTAATAAAACTCCTTAAATAATTCGTCAATATGTTGCTGTGGCCATCGCCTTCGCCATTCCTGTCGACGTCGCAATTGCTAGGCAACCTCTACGACTCGGTTAGAGTTTGACTCGGTTTCGTTTGAGTCAACAATAGCAATCAGCTTCAGCACGCATTACAGAATTTCAGACATTTTGTAAATATATTTATCATCAGCGCAATAATCGTAGTTTCTTCGTTTTCGTTTGATTTGGACATCGTCGTTTCGTCGTCGTACGTCGTCGTTGCCTAGAAAGAGAAGAAACTAATTGCATAACATTTGTGTTGTGTGGTACTATTCGGATTCGGGTGTTTTGTGTTTCGGTGTTTGTTAGTAGTTTGCTTTCAGTGGTTGCCTTGTGCTTTCGGATTTCGGTGGTCTTCGGCTTTGGCATTTGGCTTTAATCGGGTGGAAATTGATTGTTATTGCTGCGCTGCGCGGTGGAGGCACGGCCGAAACCTGGACAGCCGCTACCAGCGGAAAGTAGCCGTAGCAAGAAAGGAATACCATCCACAGGCATAGCACAGCACAGCTTGCCACAGAAATCTGTGGTTGTTGGTTGACGTTGAGCGTTGAGGTTGAAATTGAGATTGACATAGCCACACAGCACAGCTACACAGCTCGTGAGCGAGCCAGAGCCAGAGCGAGAGCGACGTCGACATTTCGAAACGTCCCATCGCATCCCATTGATTCCGCAGTCATAGTCGAGAGGACATGGCCGTGTTTTTGATCAACATCTGCAAATTCAATGGCTGCGGAATCACATTTCCTAGTTTGGGTGATCTGATCCAGCACATCGAGGACACTCACATTGGTACGTACCTACATCTGTCTCACTATCTAATTACATATTGTGACTGGGAGGGGCTGCAGCTCTTTGGGGTCAGTGGTTTCATGATGTGAGCTGCAATTGAAATCACAGATCCATCTTTCTATTTGTCTCTAATTAATTTAATTGATATTTGATATTATTGGCTTTGATAGACACGGATAAGGGGGGATAGGCATACTTTATCATACACTTATGTCGTGTGCATTCGTGTGTGTCTGTCAGCAGGTATACAAGAGCACCTCGTGAGCAAGCGCTAAAAGAACTCCAGGGATAGATAAAGTTGAATAAAATAATAATCTATGTAAAGTACGAAGACTCCATTTTTTTAATAAGTTTCACAAGGTACTCGTACACAGGTAGGTAACCTGAATGTTTTGATTCGGAAGCCCCAGTTTGTGATTTCTCAAAGCTCTAGAACCTATTTCGCATGTGCATCCCTCGATTACATTTAAATAAACAGAAACACGAATTCAGCATTTTATTGATTTCTTGAATGATGTAGATGTCTGTGTTTCGGGTTGATAGTGTGTTTGTCTTACAATCAGCTGCTTGATAATGATTTTTTTATGGAATTCCAAAAAATAAACTTTAAACAATATGTTGTTAATTAATTTGTTTGTTAAAATATATCTCTCATTGCAACCTTATTACATAAAACCTATAGAATTACCTCTTTTTACCTCTATTTGGTTAATTTTATATGTAGCCGCATGAAAATGAAAAACATATTAACATAATTGAAAGGGAAGGTTTGCAGTGTTAGGGATAGGAGATGAAATTAACTTCCTGAGTAAATAAATTAACGTTGACCTGGCTAATAAAATATGAAGTTCTTTCTATTTGTATTCAAAATATTGCCATTTCATTTACCTATTTTTGGTAAGTTTGAAATATAAAGATAGTGTACACAATGTGAGAATATACATACTCGTAATGCATCTCTATTAATGTAACTTCACCCCAATGCTGAGTTATGTAAAAAAAAACGTTTATCTTATACATTTATATATGTATTAGTAGAAAGCTATACAAATTTATTATTATTAAGTATGTATTATTTATTTTTACTGCGAACTCCAATCTAAAAAAGAAATGATTTGTACCAGCATCTACATATAAACAAATTCGTTAATTACCCCAAAATTCTGCAACAATTTACTATTTTTTTTTTCACAAAAGAGCTTTGTTTAAGACAAATGTTAACTTAACTTGTTAAGAATTAAAAAAAAACTAAATATTTTTTAGAATTTACCAATACATATTGTATTCGTCGTCCTTTACAAAGAATTTTCCTATCTATTTAATAATTCAACTTTGATATTTGTAACTTAACTTTAAACACACATATAAGGCGGATATTTCTCAATTTTGACTATGTAAAATATAATCTATGAAAGCGAATAAGCAGGTAAACTTAACCTGCTTTATTTTGTACAATTTAATTTATTTATCATACTTCGGGAAAAATATGAACATATATGTACATTATGTACCTTTCTATGAAGACTTGATACAAATTTCCTTGGTCATATTAAGTGCAATGTCGATAATGATACTATTATGTATGAAAAATATTTTTTAAGTGAAAACCCGAGCATATCTGAAATTTAAGACAGTTTTGACTCAAAAATGTACAAAAAATCAACCATGTTTATGCCAACGTCATGTAAATACAATCAAACCTTAAAATTCATTAGTTTTTTTTTAATTCATTTTTATTTTTTTCCATTTTCTTAAAACTACTTATAGCTAGACAAAAAGTTTTAAAGACTAGCGAACATAAAACTTAAAAATAATTTACTGGCCCTATGTGGGCGCTCTATGTTAATCCATGAACTTATAAACTAATGCCTTTCGGCCTAAGAAAAATTTTAATACTTAATAATAATAACTTATTCTAAGACCAAGAAAAATTGGAAACGAAAACTTGGTGACTCTGTCTTATTTTTATTTTTTATTTATTTAAAACTTAAAACTAGATATAATAATAATAACCCAAACCAATTATGCTACTTAAGCTACTTAAAACTAACCAAAACCCATTATGCTACTTAAAATTACTTAAAACTACTTAAAAACTAGAACAGCCACAGTAAGCTTTTTTTTTTTTCATTAGTATTAATGCCTAAGTGACATTTTTAAAAGGGGAATAATACAGTTGTTTTTCCGGCGTACACGCACATTGTTTATTCTATAAATAATGAATAAACGTTTTCTCAATTTCGGACAAGACAATAGCTAGATACCAAAGGGTATAACAAAGTTTGTCCAGCTCTAATGAGCTGAAAATAGATGTTATTTTAATTTGTACGTTACAGTAGGCCAAGTAATTTACATAAATAATAAACGCGTAGCAGTGCTCATGTTTTCTCCCTATCATTAACCTACCAATCAAATATTATTCCTATGAGCAAAACAATAGACATAGAAACATGCATGCTTGTGCCTCGTCTATTTATGTTGCTGTAAATATTTTCTCTTAAAAATATCCCTATCAATATCCTTGAATATTGATTAAAACTTTTTTTTTTTTTAAGGAGGGAGAGGAAGCTATGGTTTAATGGAGTAAGGACTTGTACATGTGTGTTTTGGATATTATGATTTTGTATAATGCAAATACTCAAAGCATATTTATTTTTTAACTTCTCAACAAAAGTAATTAATAATTACTTCAGGTTTAAATACCTATTGTCAACATCTTTTATAAAAGATTTCATATAGGTAATAATCCAAGATAGATTTGATCAACAAGAAGCAAAAGTATTTAACTGTACAATTATTGAAGATAGTCATAAAACTTCCGTAATGAGACTTAGTCCCATTTTCTGAAACTCTAAAGTTGAACATAAGAACATTCGTACATACATATGTACATATGTGATTACTTTTGGTCAAAGCTCTTATGTTAGTTTTTGATCTAAAATAAATCAAAGATAAAGAAAAATGTATAGGTGCAGACATTTCGAATTATGTATACCGATCAAAAAGCTTAGGAAGATCATCTTGAAAGAAATTATTTCTTAACAACCCAGTTTTTTTTTTTTCATTTTGGAAAACCTATTTAAAATTTATTAAGTCATCATCAACATTGTGATGACATCTGAAATATTTAGTAAAAAATCAGTAGGTATCAATTGAAATAAACAATACCCGGTTCAATCAGTAGCATGTTGAAAGTAAATGTAAGTCAGCCAAATCCGAGTGAGGAATACATAGGAACTCACCATCATCGGCTAATATTTAATTGGCCAATTTCAAAAAATCAAAATCTTTTTTATATTATGATAATGGTAACTGTATAAACATAAATTATCCTTTCGTTGACAAAATTTTAATGATGTACCAACGCGTTTAATTACAAAGAAAAGTTGCAAAAAAGATAACTAAAATCAGGTTTAATATGATACTAAGAACATGAAAAGTAAAATAGCTTTTAAATCAAATTAATGTCCATTAACTCTCACCACACCAATGTTTATTTTTATATAAAAATAAAACATAATTATGATTTTAAAGCAATAATATCATGAGTGTTTGTATTTGTCTTGAATAATATGTGATCCTTTTCTTAATAAATGGAGTAGTTAACTGCATTCTTTGAACGTAAATTATTAAGTATGTATTATTTATTTCAATTATCGTTTCTTCCAAGTTGTTACCTTACTTCAAAAACTTATATTTTCAATTTATAGATTGAAATTATTATCTGCTGACATTTTCTTACACATATGTACAAATCCAATAAGTGTTAAATTTTATATAGTAACGAAATTATTGTACCTTTTTAAAAACCTTTAAATAATATATGAACAATATAAATAAGGCACAAAATAAAGAAGTTGGGCTGTTGAACAGTTGAATAAAAATAAATAATCAGTTGATATGACTTTCGCATGAGTGAAGAGGAACCAGCTCAGAAAGTCCTTTGCAGTACATTTTATGGAATGAAGATCCAATAAATGAAATGTGGTAATTTTCTGAAATTTAGTCAAGAATTTAGTTCAGGGGAACGAAAATTATTTTGAAAAGTTATGACAGTAAAAAATGATATTAAAAAAGGAAAACAAATTTATGATAATACGGATTCTGACCTTTAAGTTGTTCGATGTGAACTTGATAAAATGTTAATTTTTCATCAACGTTTTTGCATGCAGCAGAATCTGTGCATTATGTTTATTTATTTATTAACAATACTTTTTTTTGTAATTTGTCTATGTTGTTTTACTTACAGACTATGATCCAAAAGTTGTTGAACAAAAAGAGCAGGCACAACCTGCTTGCTTACCTCTCAGCTATGTACTGCGTTTCATATCGGATGCAGCTCGCAAAGAGAGTCCATTTTTGGGTTCATCGGGTGTGGAGCTCAAACGAAAGCTGGCTATCAAACATCATAGCTACAGCTTATCGTCTTCAAACCGGAGCAACACCCCAACTGGTTCGTCTTTGCGTTATTGTCATTTTAAATTGAAGACACTTAAAAAATATACTTTTACAAAGCCTACAATAAAAGAAAAACACATTCATATTAAAATTTTAATCGACAGGTAGTGAACTGGACGAAGATGAAATGATTGTCTCTGAGTCGGAGGATAGTAATGATTCTTGGACTACAGAGGAATTCAGTTCAGAGTTCATTATGAGATATGGGAGCAGGTGAATGCTCACAAACACTGTAAACAAAATCTTTTATATATAAAAATGTCTTTTTTCGAATTATTTGCAATGCAAAAGGCATTCCGGATCGAGTAATGGGACACCAGGGAATGAGAAACCATTCGCATGTCCTGTTCCCGGATGTAAGAAACGATACAAGAATGTCAATGGCATAAAGTATCACTCGAAGAACGGCCACAAAAAGGATGGCAAGTAAGTAGAAAAAAAATAAGTTAGCACAACTTAAGACGATGCTTGTAATTGAAATTTTGTTGTAAAACAGAGTTCGTAAGGGTTACAAGTGTCCCTGCGGCAAGAGCTACAAAACTGCCCAAGGACTGAAGAGCCATGCACTAGTGGCACATAATGCGTCACCCGACAATGTTTCCAATGTCATAGTTCGCAGTACATCACCCTCTCAGTCGCTAGGCTCGCTTAGTCCGTCGAGTATCAGCAACATGTCCAGCAGCAATGGGAGCTGTAACAACATAAACCAGAGCACGAACGGTAACTGCATTACTCAGGCACCTCCGCCACCTTCAATTCAACAGCAACAAAATCAGCAACAAACTGCACAGGTTAACCATCTGACAAATGGTGGTAGTATACAACAACAACATTCGTCTATTGCCAGCACGAATAGCATCAATCAATCTGTTGCGGGCTCCACAGTTTCTGCTACCAACCATTTAATGCGCGGTAACATTGGTCTCATCTCCATTAAGTCATCATCAAAGCCCAATACCACGAATCTTATCGCGGCCAATGTGACCGCTAGTAAGATTCTGAAATTAGCAGCGGCTTCAGCTGCTGCAAGCAGCAATGAGGGCACCACAGCAATTTTGGAAAACGGTAAATTAAAATTTGAAGCATGCACCACCGCTACCACATCGACGACAACGCCAACAGCCAAAACAATGACTCTACCAAATTTAGTAAATTTGGGCATTCTAACACCTGCCACCTCACCAAATAACAAATCACAACAACATACAACATTTCAGACTTCGTCAGGTGGTACAGTAACCACTTGTGGTGGTGTTAGCGTTTTGAGCACTTTAAATTTAAATTCATCTTCCTCTTCTGTTTCCTGCACGGCTTCCTCTGCCAATTCTTCTCAATCGCTTAGTAATCAAAGTAACATAACTAGTCTAAGTCCAAATAATAATCAGCACGATCAGAACAGCACTTCGCTTCCGCTTACTTCGATTAGTCAAAATGCTGTGCAACATCCTCAAAAAACTGTGACCGTTGCCTCCGTTGCAACAGGCACATCCAATGGCGGCGGTTTAACTATCAGTACTAATAGCATTGTGGGCAGTATTCATTTAGCGACCACTTCGGGTAGTCTTGAAGAAACGTAGCCTATACTCAAGACATTACTTATGCGAAGAAAGACATAGATTTTCTTTTATTTGATATGATAAAAATAATTACATAACTTTAATTCTATTTCAAAGATTGCCAACAATTTGTGCAAGCTTTAATCATACATAAGATATATATGCTATTCCCTTAGAAAAAAAAGATAATAAGTATAATAAAATACAAGCTTTCAGCATGCTCACACACTTAAACGTATGAAGTTTAATAGCACTTTAAATGGGTTAAATTGAAAACTTAAAAAAATTTAAGTCCAAGAAAATTTAACGGTATCATAAAATTCCAATTAGTTCAGTTTAAATTTAACTATTTAAAAATGTATCAAGACAAAAGAAAAAAACTATCGTACTTAATGTATTTGTAGGAAATACCTAAGTAAGAATTAAATTCGATCGAAATTAGTTTTCAAACGAACGAGCTAATTATGAGTATTATCACTTTTAGTTAAAAAATTAATATTTGTTTATCGTACTTTGGTTTATTTCATTTTGTCTGTATAGTTTCGAAGATCTCTTACTCGCTTACACTAGAAATCAAATTCTGTTAAGTCAAGTGGCATAAGTATTAAGAGTATTTTAAAATTTTCAAAACTTGAAAAAAAAAAAATGTAGGCCACAGTTTAGTCATACCGCTTTTGGTGTTTCTATTTCGCTTTATTTTCATTGCAATGCTTTGTTTGTTGAAATCAACTGAAAAGGAAACACTATTTAGAAGTCATGTATTGAACATGTATTATTCCTGCCAAAAAAAAATCAAATAACGACGTTTAATTCGCGCACAAAAGTTGTTTTTTTTTATTTTGTGATGAGAACACTATTTTGGAAAGTGGAAAATGACTATTCTCTATTTAAATAAATATTTCTTGAAAAGTACGCTTTAATTTCGTAAAGTTTTGTGATTGCAGATCGAATACAACAAGATTCGGTTTCCGAAACTTATGTAATACTGCACCCCAATGTCAAGAATCATCTTAATTTGTAAATGTGCGATCGACACTTGAATTCATACTTATTACCAACCATAGGTGAGGTCTAGTGGGAGGGTTGATGACTTTTGAATTAATTTTATTATTATGAATCGAACGATAATGTATATTTAATCAATGAGTATTTTATTTGTCTTTTACCTCTTGTTCATATGAACATTAGACTAAGCTGAGTGGTTATCGCCAAGAATATTCAAAAGTGTAGACTATCAAACGTGTTTGATGTGCTGGTGTGAAAATATTAAATATACTCTTTTTATAAAATTCGATTTGTCACTATATTGCATTGCTCATATTTGTGCAACATACAAAATGAAGACTTTGTGACGTTGGAAATTTTATATTTCGTAAGATTAATCAAACTTTTTGCTTTGGCTCTTCTTAAAAATTTCTTTTTTGCCGAAAGAAACCACAAGTCTAGCCTATATATAAAAAGTATACATAATTCATTTTCATAATTAATTTTGAGTGCAGTATTACTCTCAATACAAATTCTCGAAAGTTTACTTTTTTAATCAGAAAAATTACTTCCTAATTTATTCGAAAAAAACATTACTACGAAATTAAATTTCAGACTTTAAGAAAAAAACGAAACTGACCCTAACTAAAGTATTAAATTTATTAGTTTAATTATAGATAGTGCTTTAAAAAAAAAAAACTTAAAAAAGAAAAAAAAAATTAGAAAAATATTTGGAAAAAAAACTTCGTGTTAGTAATTTAATAGTGCAATATTTATCTATTCTTTTTTTTATATATAAACGAGTATACTATATACATTTAACTTTTATTTTTGTTTGCGAAGGACTTCATTGTGTTTTGTCCGCATTTTATTTATATTTCTTTAATGTGCCTCCCAAAATTCATGGCGGAAAGAAGCTGCAAGGCACTATTAAAAGGTGAAGCAACTTTTTTCGGTCTTCCTAAAATGTTTTTTTAAACAGCAAATTCTATGTATTATTCTTTCCTCATTCACACTGCTATTTTTATTGGTTTAAGTTCCAGAGTAATTTTGTTTGTGTATATTTATTTGTTTATGTATTTCATAATATTTTTGTTTACTTTAAGCTTCACGTTTTTATTTTCTAAACAAAACAAAAACAACAAATATATATTTTTGCAGAGAGCCCCCTGCCTCATGGGAGTGTAATTCATTCGAAAACAAATGCCACCCCTTTTGCTACAGAAAGTATCGGCTCTGAGCAATGTGAACAACCTTTGTCATGTTAATTATTTTTATTTTTACTCTTAGTTTCTTTATTATTATCTTTTTTGTTGTTTAAATTATAATGATGTAATTATATTATTAAAATACGCATATTTATATAACTTTCGAAAAGTTCTTATTTATTTCTGTATAATTTCTAAAGAAAACAAAAAAAAAAAAAAAATATTAATATTGTATATACTTATGTTTCCATTCATTATTGTTTCCATTTTAATTTTCCTCTCCTATATTTCGCGAAATAGTATATACACGTAAAATGAAAAAAAGAGCTTTATAATGTGTATATGGCAAAAACGGGAACTCTCCCTGAATTGTATTATCCTTAAATATTAATAATTAAACAAATAGGCAAATTTACACTAACCATAATGAAAAATCTTATTTTCTGTGTTGTTACATTGGAAATTAACAAAACTATAATTAATTGTATAAAAATGTAATTTTCTGAAGGGTTATTCTTCACCTAGTCACTATTTTATTAGGTAAATCAAAACAAACAAAAAATTACTTAAATTAAGCGTATTCCCATGTATTATTGTTAGAGCTTAATTTGTTTTTATTTAACAGGCAGAACAAAATTTTGTTGACTCCAAACCCTAATTTACATAATGTATATCTATTACAATCTTTTGTGTTTTTATCATAGTTTTAAACTTGGCTGATTATAATATTTTAATAGGTTATTCTTAAAATATTGTTTCTTTCGTCACGGATAATGAACCGCTGTTTCCTTAAATTATTTAAAAAAAAAGTAAGAATAACATAATAAAACATTGTTTTCACTATCAAAATAAAAGCAAAGGAAAACATTGAACAAATTATTGAAGTAATCATAAAATTATAAAAACTAAATAATTAAACGTTGTTGTATATTTTTAATTTAAGCTAAATTAAAAGTTTCATAAAATAAAATAATTATAATTATTTGGAAAAAAAACAAAAAAATATAAACAAAAATTCATCTTAAATAAGACTGCTGTATTGTTCGTATATAATAATTAATTATAAACACATTAATGTAAAAAAAAAAAAAACTGAACAAAAAACTACAAAAAAATATATACTACATATATACATATTTAGACAAATATTTTTCTTCATCTTTATTCTGCTTTTTGTGATTAAATGTGAACATATATTAATTAATAAATGAGAAAATAGATTTTCTTCATTTTAATGATATGATGTGGTGTTTTGGAAACGAAAAACATCGTTTTGCATTGGTTATTTATCAGAAATCAATATGAACATTCGCCATCTCAAATTACGATAAACATGTTATCCACATTATGTATCTATGGGTTCGCTTTCAATCAATCTTTATTTCAGAAAATCAAATTTTTGTTGACACACCGTAGAGTACGTCGCACAGTGGGGCGACTTGTATGGGAGAGCGGAAAAAAATCCATAAAATCTAAACCATTGAACCGATTTTGTTGAAATTTTCAGGAATGATACTCAGCTTCAAGAGAAATTTTCCCTGTCAATTTCCGCCCACTGACACGCCTATTTATTGCACGTTTTAATAAAAACTAAATCTTTAAACCGATTTCAATGAAATTTTGAGGGCTGATAGTCAATGAAAAAAAAAATGGAACTATTAATTTCCGCCCACTGCCATGCCCAGTTCGTTCTCTTGTTAATATACCCCTTTTTATCGACGTGGTCTTAAGGACTACACATGAGACCAACCAACAAAAAAAAAAAACAAATAGGATTTAAAACATACATATATAAGCCTAAATTCTTCACTATTAACAAAAAGGTAGAAATCTAGTTTATTTAATGTTAATGCACAGTCGACGTCACTTATTCCGACCGTCAAGGGACCAGGCAGAACTGGTCGATATAGCCGGCGGTCGTTATATCCTACGCAAAATTGCACTAGTACAAACTGTATGAAAACCAAACAAGTAATGGAAAAGTGGTTAAAAGCGACTGGTCGTTATAAGCGGCGTCGTTATAGGCGGTGTCGACTGTATTAAAATTTGGGTTTCAATTGCTGAAATAAGAGAAATTTGAGAGAATTATTTGGTCGTCACATACCATCCACACTACAACGAATGAATTGTTAGCACGCGACTAACCTTAAAATCATTCTAAAAGGATTTTCTTGGTCTAGGTAAACGACATTCGCGACGAATAAAAAAGTACATGTAAACGATATGTCAAAATGGACTAATGTTCGTCCATTCATCGGTCGTTGGTCGTTCTCATATGAATATTCCTTTAGTTCGATAAAATTAGAACTTTTAAAAATTTTTATGAAGTTTTCAAGTATGTAGAGGAGTATAAGTAACAACTAGTGAACATATTATAATCTACATATAAAAACCACTTATCGAATCAAAGTTACTTCTTTTCGAAATATAAATGGGGGAATAACCTGCAAAAACGATTATTTTACATGCATATTAATAAATTCCTTAAAATTAAGTTTTAATTAACTTTTAAATTAATTTAGGTCAATTTAAATTAATTGGAATTCAATTTAATTAAATGGTTATTCCATAAATGAAAAAATAAATGTATAAATTATAAACTAATTTTTAATCATGACAAAGAAAAAAATAGTAAACTGACTTCAACTACCTTAATAGCGCATAAGAATGTGGTGGCAAAACTACTTAGTTGAAAAAAAAAGGTAAAATATGATTTTATAGCCTTTTGAAAAGTCGCTCTCAAACTCTTATTTTTATGACTTTGTTCGGCGGTTGTCTACAGTTGTCAATGAAATTTATAGGAATGTTAGACAATAGTATAAACTTTCAGAAAATGATAATTTTAGACCGGAGCTCAGCGGAGCTTTTTTTGTAGGCTTAGCAAAAGTTTGCATTATCTAGTTACTTTTCTCTACTCACGTATTTTAAAAAATGTGTATTTTATATTTTTTTATTTTTCTTTGTTATTTGAACTACAAATCTGTAAAGTTTCATAATTGTATCTTTAAAAATAAAGTCACAGAAAGCCAAAATGTGCATAAGTAAAAATAAACGATTTTTTGGTAATATAAAATTGCCGAACTTTCAAGTTCTCTCAGAGCCACAAACAAATATGAAATGAAAAAACTGAACTAGATGTTTTCCTTGACTTTTTATTAACACAATAGCATATCAAAAACCGAAAAAAAACGAATAAAAAAAAATTGTAATTTTTTCCCTGTTTGCCCCACTGTGCGTCGCGTCGGTGCGTCGAAGAACGATAAACTTGGCTCATATTAATCAAGGTAAAAATTATTTGAAATTGAATATTTCCATTTATATCAAGGATGATAATTTAGTTTTTAAATCAGTGACCAGATATCATGGCAATTCAGCAAATCAATAATTTGCGCACATGCATCTGCATTGGGCGAAACTTATTACATACTTAAACACCAATTAAAGTTTATTTGGAATATTTGAATGATTATTTAAATACGATTACATGGAAAACTACGAAAATGTGTGCACAAACAATAAAGAGGCGCACATAATACATTAAATTATTACTATATTTTATTTTTTAGATTTTAACTGTTTTATAAATGTATCGACCTTCTCAGACAGAATTCTATTTCCGCTGTTGGCAGCCACCAACATAATGGATTGTAAAGTATTTATGTCTCGCTGTTCAAATGCTGTGCCTGCTGCATCTTCATGTAAGCTATATATTCAAAAAAATTACCCTTTCTTAAGCATTTTTCTCAATTAGAAAACAATCTTTCTTTGCTTACCCAGCTCGAATATACCATTTTAATTTTTTATCATCTTTGCATCTCGCAATATACTTTCTTGCTTCATGAACATTGCCCATGTTTAGACAAACCTCAACGAATGGTTCATAGCCAATAGGACTCTTTTTCGATTTTGACAGTTTTTCGAGTTCCTCAAACTTCCCTTTTTCAGAAAGGGTCTGAACACGCATCCACCAAAATCTAAGTACCAAATAAGAACATCAAGAATTTTTTGTTAGAAAGTCAACAAAAATGTTAGATACCTTCTTTCTGGGATTTTGTAATCGTTTTTAATTTTTTCCGCTTCTTTTAGTTCGCCCAACCGAAGAAGTTTTAAAACTGTATCATGAATTGTTTCACTGCATAATTCAACACCAGAATGTGTATTTCGCAACCTGTTAAAGAACCCTCAAATTATAACAATTTTCAACGAGGAATTTTATCAATGGGAAAGTACTTTTGATTCAATGCCTTTTGTAATTTTAGAATTTTTCCCGTTTCTGTGCATAAGTCAGCTTCGACAATTCTTTTTCCTTGACTATAACGATTGGCAATAATCAATAAATTCGATTCAACATTTCCATCTTTAAGGGCATATCGCAGTGTGTACTCTGCAATTGATTGATGGTCATCTTCCGTATGAAAACTATCAATTAATGCAGTTCGGCTGCATTCAGCCATTGCTTTTCGGTATAAATTAAATGCCATTGGGAAATCTCGAATTATCATCTAAGTAACGAATAATAATTATTTGTACATTTTCAAATTATCAAATTTTTTTGTCACTCACATGGAAGTTAGTAACTGTCATGTTCTCTTTGATTTTAAGTAAAACCATTTGGACAAGGTCAGTGTCTCCAGATTGAGTGGCACTGAAAAGTGCTTTGTCAAATTTTCCAAGTTTGAGTAGCAAAGGAACTTGTAATGAAGATCGAGGTTCCAATTCGAGAAGCTACAAATACATTTTTAATTCAATGGAATCTGTTTAATTTATTTATCTTTAAAAATAGGCTTTACCTTTATTGCGAGGTCATCTTTTCCAATATCGTGGGCTTTTTCAGCAATATTGCAATAAGAAATTCCTTGGATTGATGGATTCTTAAACTTTTCAGTGATTTTTCGAGCCACTTCGTTATCGTCTAAATAGAAAAAAAAGATTTTTGTATTATCCAATTTAAAACAATTTAAATCTGTGCAGAATATATCAAATCAATTAAATTAACAGAAGGCCCATCTCTATTTCAGGTACATATGTATGTCTTCAACTGTAGATTAATAGTTGCGATCTCCTTGCAATTAATTGCACAGTATAAAAACTCTGCTTGATTGTTTAATTTATTTGAAATGCTTAAAATAATTCGACAAATAATAAATTTTACCTCTGTCGTTGTATACTTTGTGTATTGCCCAATGCTCCAAAATCCATGACTCAGGCAACTTTAAATGCTTTGCTACTTGAATTGCTACAGCATAATTTTTTCTAAACACTAAACGTGACAAAATAACATCTGGTTTGAGGTGACAAAATCTATATATAAAAAAAGTTTTTTACGAAATAATCAAAGTATGAAAAAACAATATACTGTTTATAGGTCAAAGGGATTGCGATTTTTGGGTGCCTAAGAGCATTAAGCACTCGAAGAATTCGGCAAATCCTCATATATTTATCAGGATTGTGCAAAGCTATAAAACCTTTGCCAAAGTATGCCGCCTGTAATAACAGGAGAATTTAAGATAAAAATAATATATTTATATGTAAGTGAAATGAACAGTCATACCTTTATCAAAGACTTTTGTGTCTCGGGACAAAACTCATAGCCCGCCGCTTCAATACACTCATCGACAGCCACCTCCATCTTACCTCGGAACAAACTTAAGTACTCATCAGACTGGTGACTGCGTTCTTGGAATTTCTTTTGAGATTCGAAAAGATAACTAGAAGGTTGATTGCTATTTATAGCAAAAATATTTTTCAAACATTCCGGAACCTTCTGAATCATTTCATGTGAGCTGTTGGTAATTATTCGAACACCATCTAATTCTGGAACTAAAAATATAGCTGGATCATAGGTAAAAACATTTTGATCTCCCTTTTTGTCGACGACAAGCAAAATCGAGTGGTAAGTGATTACAACAGCATCGGATAGATGAGTTTTATCAGAATCCATTATCCATTCAATTTGTTTTGGTTGATCTTGGCGGTCAGTATCAAATTCGCAGAACTTTTCCTTCATATCAACTGTTCCCAACCAGAGAAGACCATTATTTGTGTATAATGCTAGAAACTTATTATTGTAAGACACGGACATTAGAACGATCTTTTCAAATGGCTTGTTGAAGAGTTTTCCATGAATGGTGCCAACGGTCTGTCCATGGGCAAGTTTAATAATCTCCCTTTCCCGTCCAATTAAACAGTAAATATTACGATTTTCTGAAACAATTTGCCAGCATGAAATGTTCTCAGAAGTAGATTCTAAAAAGAGATTGAAAGAAGTGTTAACAACTATTACTTAGAAGCATGAAGTTTTACTTGGAATATCAGGCAATTGACGAGTTTTAAACTCTCCAATGTTGCTGCTTTTCAAAAATACTCTTCCACTTGTTGTTAAAACAGCAATACCTGTCCCCGCACTTGAAGAGAAAATCCTAGCATCTATAACTTTTGTTCGACTTGCTTCGGGACTCATGCTAAAAGTGTGTTTCTCCTCACCAAACATGGTGTAAGTTATCACCAATCCATCATCTTGAACACATATTAAATCTTCTGTATCAGACCAGCCCATTGTTATAAACCTGCCATGATTCCACTGCAATAAATATATCAACAAAGTTTTACCTAAAAAAAAACTTCCAACAATGTCAGTTTTAAAACCTTACACAAATAAATTTTTGGTAATCGAACTAAGAGATAGATTGAACAGAAGAGATTTCGGTTATTATTTTTCATTTCAACGAATTTATAACCAAAATGGACAGAATTCGAAATCAAAAACTAAAATAGCAGTAACAGTTTTTATCAGAATTATTCAAACTTTTTTTACACTGGAAAGCTGTGCAATTATTTATTTATCTTTCTGTACTGATTTTATAATGAAATAATGTCTTTACTTTGTTTTTAAGCACTTTCCGTTGTCAAAACTTTCATAATAGATACATACATATGTAAGGCTTAATTGAGATAATCAAGTCCGCTTTGAATAAAATAAGCTACACCAATTTCATGATTTTTAAAATATTTCCAGATACACATGTAGCAAACTTGAATTCGGTTTTAGTATATAAATTACACAAATTTAAATGTAAGATATAAAAATGATAATGCCTTTTAACTTCAATAGAAACTCAGACTTCTTACCAAAATTGTTCCCAATAACGTCCCCGAGCAATCGAATGTTTTGATTTCGACTTTGGCATTTCCCTTGACCGGTGCTATTTGGACAAAATCTCTAATAACAGCTATCGGCCCACCGAATGGTGCTGCATATACTCGCATATAATCTAAATTGACATCATTTGGCCAATTCAAACAATACAAATCGAATTTTCTATTGAAGATTTTGTTTATTTTATGAATTTAAACAATTTTAACTAAGAAAAAAAAATGAATTTACCTATAAGTGTGCGATTCCAGACTAAACCAGTCTCCAGTGTTAAACATTACAGGCATTTTTAGCGACTTCAGAAATGTATGTGTTTTCGTAAATAAAGTTAATAATAAAATGTATTTATAAAAATTAAGAAAACACTCGCACTGTAGTTGTAGTACTCAGCTCTCAGCTGATTAGAGTGAACAATGTCATGTCATCTCAAATTCACTTGATACGGGAACTAAACGTTTATAAAATGAACGCGTTCAGGAAAAAATGGGGAGGTCATTTAACTCACTGATTTTAGTCCTTTAATTGAAATTTATAAACGGGGATTACATCACATACATACATACATACATATA
Organism: Scaeva pyrastri; assembly: GCA_905146935.1. Taxonomy (NCBI): domain Eukaryota; kingdom Metazoa; phylum Arthropoda; class Insecta; order Diptera; family Syrphidae; genus Scaeva; species Scaeva pyrastri. The sequence continues at coordinate 123,094,835 of LR989927.1, read as the reverse complement.
TGACAAAATTGATATTTCATAAAAAAGACGCAAAACACAATTTTTTTTAATTAGCTCCCATCACATTCTATTCAACTAACTGAAAATAGTGTGTTAAAGTTGTGAAACACGGGTTAAATATCAAACAATAAATATTCAATTTTATCACTGCATTGTTATCGGCTGTAAAAGATATTTTTATACAAACATTTTAATGCCAATTACTATGGTACGAATACGTTGTTAAAAAATCACTGGTTTTTAAGACACATGCAAAAGTATTTGAATGCACTCACTCACTATGAATTTCTTTTTAAATTTGAAAGCTAGATGACGCCACTATGATTTGTTTAGTGTTTACATTTTTCTCAAATGACAGTTCTACTTCTACAATTTCTTAAAATTCACGTGTGGTATATTATTCTGTTGTTTTCGCATTTTATCTTTCCAATTTTTTTTTTTTTAATTTAACAATTCTATTTGCTATGGATACGGAATCATTTTCAACTACACCCGGCTTCTGTCCTGTGTGTGGTTCCATACTTCCTGTGCTTAAGATTGAAGGCAATATCAGCTGTTACAACTGCAAAAATGATTTCCAAGCGGACGGTAAGTACATTGTACAACGACTTAATTCAATTCACGCTAAAGAAAAGACTACTTATAAATGCGAAAGCTGAGCTTTCGGTTATGTCCTAAGCTAAACGTTATACAAATTGATATTTTAGTGTTTGGAGAAATGGAAGTGGAATACACAATACACTTTAACTCTTACGACCCGGACAAAAAAGAAACAAAAATAAAAGAAGAACAGGAAGAAGCTGATGGTCCAGTAGTGGAACGAACTTGTCCAAAATGTGGTAACAATAAGATGTCATATGCAACACTACAGTTGCGTTCAGCAGATGAAGGTCAAACGGTGTTTTTCACATGTCTCAAATGCAAGTTAGTACCTATAGAATTAATGCAAAAACAAATGAAATATATGATTTACTCATTTATTTTTCAGATTCAAAGAATCCGAAAATTCTTGAACAACTCTGGGGGTTGATTTTTTATTCACATACTTGCTGTTTTCAAAGATATTTCCTGACAAAATTAAAATGAACACATTTTTGAAAATCTACAAATATAAACAGATGAATTTTATTTTACTTCGGGCTTTTTAGCATCCTTTCCCTTGGCTTCTTCTTCTTCCTCAGATTCTTGGGTGCTTTCATCGTCTTCATCTTCCTCGTCGTCATCATCTTCATCATAATCATCATCGTCGTCATCGTCATCGTCATTTCCATACGCAGAGGCAGAATAGCCACTCGGCTGATATGAGGAGGATGCATAATACGGTTCATATTCATCATCGTCATCCCCAAACTGAGCCTGTCTTCCAAACTTGTGACTTCTCGTTGACATACTCAAGTCCTTTGTAACTGAAGTATCGTAGTTACATTTAGGGCATGGAATAGCCTTATTTTTTTCATATTTGAACCCTTTGCGTCGGACATGATCCTCACAGTAGCATGTCTTGCAACGTAGACAAGAATATTGACCCAAACGATTGCACGATTGGCACTTGTAGTTTTCTGATTCTAGAACCTGACAAGAGGCTTGATGTTCGAATTGATCATCCTCGCAGAGGAATCCTTCGCAAAAGGAGCACTTGAAAATACGGCCACCATGCTCCCATACGCCGCGTTCGCATTCAATGCAAGTAGCATTTTGCAACGGGCATGTGCAAGCGTGCGATTGTAGACACTTTCTGCCGTGGCACACCCAGGCTTCGCAAAAATCACAAATTGCGCCAACCATACCCAAACCGGTAGTGTAAATTCCAGGGTGTTTGACTACACAATCTCCAGTCTTCAACATGCACTTCACCTTACCGCATTGAGCACAAATCGGTAGTCTCTGCAAACTTTGGCAGAAATAGCAAAATGCTCTTGATTTTTGCTTTTTCGTACATTTCTCGCATTCCATAGGTGCGTTGCAGGGTGCTTCAGCAAGCTGAACCTCTTTACTACGGATTTCTTTTAGACGAAGTTTTTGCTTTTCCGCTTTTTTTCGTTGGCCTGTTTTTTTCTTAGGCATTTTAAAAACTAATTATATCAATAGAAACAATAAAAAAGGTCAAATTAACTTCGAACGTGAAAGTTTATAAACCCACTAAACCCAGCCGAAAAATGAAAATTATTTCAGATTGACATTTCGATTTGACTTTGGAATGCCAACGTGACAGCTTGGATTCGAAATGGAAGAATCCAACGAATATTAAAATGGCCAAGTCCCACACGAGAGAAAATATCCCTTTTACATGATTGAGCTATCAAAAACTGTCGGTCACTAAAACTGACATCGCGTAACTTGTGCCATAACATAAGATAAGTATTTTTTTCAGATACTCTTGGATTCAGCAAAAGTTGGGATTTTGGTACCGATAGCATAATTTTCAAGGGATATCTAACAATGAGCGATATATTCACGTAAGTGAATGCCATCTATTTTTTTTATTCAAACAAACATGTGACCAAAAAAGGAGAACAGCATAATCGCAGAAGTAAATTTGGTTCTTCAGTTTAAATATTTTTAAGCAATCAGTTATTCAATTCTCATTGGAAATTGAAACTAGTGGAAAGCGCGGCTTTACTCAATTTCGACTTTCCAAAATGCTTATTGCCTTAGAGACTGATTACATTGACGCAAAAAAGGATTAATTCCCTTCTTTGTAAAAATTGCCCTTTCTCTTTCAAGAATTAATTCTTTTTTTGCGTCAATGTAATCAGCCACTTAGTCGATGTTACTCACCAAATTTTATACAAGTCTCTTCACGACTTGCATTTCCAATTAAGTTTTAAAGGTAAAATAAAACTAATTAGTATATGATTTTTGTTTATTTTATTTTTCACTCCCCATTTTTATTGTTAAAAAATACTTTTGAATTTGTCGACAGTAGATTAGTAGTCATATATATTAAATTTTACGAATTGACCTTTGTCAAAGTGTACTTTTAATACTAGTAATAAACAATGTTACTACGATGCTGAAATACCTTCCTCATAAAGATTGCACAAATTTTTTTCTAGTTCACATATTTTTTTAACGTTAGGAGAAATGTTTTATAAAACTAAAATGACTTGAAAATTTAATTTTATTCGTTCAAACAAAAAATATCGAATGCATTTTAGATGCAGTGTCGTACTAAACTGAAAATTGAAAAATAGCAAACACACAAGACAGTAATAAGGTTAATACCTAGGCTTAAACAATCTCCTGACCTTATTCCTAAAGAATGAACTAAAAACGTATTCGGCAACTTAAAAATTCAGTAACCAATAACTTTGAACAAAACATGCTTGAAGGAAGTACCAAGCGAACAAAACCGATCAAAACGCCGTCAATTTTTAAGCAAGAATCTCAATTGGTTTATAAGATTTACTTCAAATTTTTCAAATTTTAATTCTTTGCTTTATTAAATTATTTCCAAATCAATCATGTTTGTTAACAAAATTTAAGTTTTAGAAACGTTGAATGTATGTACATACTTTATTTTTTTTTTTTATACTCTAATACCACATACATAGTTTACCAAACTGATGATTGGCCAATTCATACAATATATTGTTATTATAACGGAAAAGTATTAAACTATGAGAAAACACATGGAAAATGGCAAAATGCAAAACTTTCATAACAAGCTATTTTTTATTTCAATCAAATATAATACATATTGAAACTTCAGGCCTAAGATAATATCAAACTGATGTGCAAACTTATTTTTGGAATGCCACTAACTTCTAAAATCCTGGTATTACTTTTATTTTGATCCAAATAAATAAATCAAAACAATTTTTTATTCGTGTCTAGCTTTGTTGTTTTCAATTTATGCTTTACACTTGGCAGAAATTTTAAAAATCTTGGTTGTTAAACGAAGTTTAAATTTACCTTTCTATTCACAAAACTAATTTGGATAAGTGTATAAAATAACTAAGTGCCATTTGTTCAGCTTTTCAAGAAATTGGTTCTTAATAAAAATCTATACAAATTATACTCTCTCAGAAGGGGACTCAGCGGTTTTTCGTATTTCAATTAAATATGTATATACGTAGATATTAAAAAATAACTTACTTTTTTCAAAATTGTATCGCTATTCAATAACTAAATAGTAGGTTAACTTAAAAAAAATTAATACATAAACTAAAATTATAAATTGTGATAAACATACATACATACATACGTAAGACATTTTTGAATACTTTAATATTATTTAAGTTCTTTATTAATGCAATACATAGTTCTTAAGGTATTACGAATGAACATTAAATAGTTCTTCTATTTATTCCTTCTTTGATAAAAATGCAGCGTTCTTAGACTATATGGGCAAAATAATTTCACCTTTTTAATATTTTGTGTATTAATTAAACAGACAATCAGAATTATTTTCTGATCTCAACTTAGAACCTTATGTTAAAAAAATATAGTAAAGATTATCAAATATTAAAAGTTAGTTTGTTACATGGGTATTATATAATATATTATTATTATACCTTAGTTAAAAATATTTATTTTTTTTATTTCATAAGTTTAACTTAGAAAATAGCGTGATCTATGTTTAAAGAGCTCTCACTGCATTGAATAGCATAAGTTTCTTAAAATTGTAGATGATCGGCCTATTGAAATTTAAAAAAATAAATAAACATATGTTTTATTTATAAGAATAAAATGAACATATCATATAGGTATATACTATACGTACTTAAATTTAAATACATATACAGAATCTTACTTTACGTGCTAAATTAAAATAAACTATCCTATCATTTACTATTTCTGATTTTATTAGCCTCATTCTAAATATATCACAAAAGATACTCCCGGACGATGCGATTCTCTCTAAACTTCCCGGGTGGATTTTTTTTTTTGGAAATCAGGAATAGCTATAATTCTTTTTTTAGAAAGCTGATGCTTGATGGAAATGTAAAAACTGAGAATATTTCAGGTTAGTAATTAAAATGAATTGGCATTTAGAATCAGGCTAATTGAGGCAAATATAAAAGCTACAATGAAATTATTTTTTTAAGAAAATCTAGCCAAATATTTTGTGTAATGCAACTATAAAAATCGCTTATTAAAATATAATAAATATTTTAGGTTGTGGAATAGTGTTGGCGAATAAAAAGGAACTCTTGTAGAACTAGCAAGTACAGAAACATTTACATAATAACATTACGTCCGAAGCTTAATGTATGCCTATGAATACTCTTAAAAAGCGAATACATATCAAGAATAAAGCGTTAAAAAAATCATACATAATATGCAAGTTTTAATGATGGGTAATGATTTTGTTTTAAGTTATTCTCTTTTGTTTGCAATCAAGGATACAACAACTTTAAATCAAGCTTTTAAATCTTAAATAATTATTGAAACATGTATTTTAATGGAATTATTTTGATTTATAATTTTAATTAATATGGATCGGAATTTTCAAGAGAAAGAAATGCGAACTATATACTTGGTACAAAAAACTAAAACCACCATGACAAACTTTTAAACCAATTAAACATACCCTCGATTCCTAGTTGATCTAAAATATATGCCTGAAGCAAATAGAACCGCGCACTAAATCTATATTTAAATGCAAACAATTTTTAGCTTTTCTTTGAAAGAATCACTTTACCAAGGCCATTGGCATAAAAAAGCTAAGGAGCAGTCCTGCTAAACTTCAACATTATTGTAACATAAATAAATAAATTCAAATTTGTATGCTTTAAACAGTCCTATTCTGCTATTCACGTGAATCGTATATCCGATCCACCCATTCGATTCACTTTCAAACTTCCCTTCCATTCTGCTATCCATCAGGTGAACTACATTATCCCGAACCAACTTGACATTTACGTGAATAGATTTTCCATTGAAAATCTTCAATACATTTCTTTTATTTATACCGCGCAGTATTACCGATGTTACCGGCTTAAATACAGATTCACTTCGAGTGAATAGCAGAATAGCGACAAGTGAAAATTCAAGAAAAATTCCCCCCGACGGATAGCTGAATAGGAGTGAAAACCATAAAAATGTCTATTGCTAGTTATGTACTATGTTAATTGCAAAGCTTTTTTTGAAATATGTTCAGTTTATTTTGCTGATACAAAAGAAAGCTGAGTTCAAATTGAAATTGGGTATATCAACAAAAGAACGTGTAAATCAGTATTTGGTGAAAATAAAAATCTTACCTTACTTGAGCTTTGAATATTAATTCAACTCGTCAATGAATTAGCTCTAGAAACGACGATTTGAACTGCCAGGCGGAACAGGTTGTTGGTACCGAGACATAGAACCTGAGCAAAAATAAGACAATACTTTTAAGAGCTCATTAAAAAAATGAAAATTAACTCACCTCCTGATGGAGCACTGTAAGGGTTCCTACGAATATTGTTGTTCAAGTTACTTTTTTGAGGTCCTCCTCCATAGTTTTGCTGATAGCCACTTCCAAAGTTTTGTGGGGTACCTTGTGGATTGGAGGGGATTTGTGGGTTCGGGGGACCTTGTGAGTTTGGAGGACCTCGTGGGTTTGAAGGACCTTGTGGGTTTTGGGAACCTTGTGGGTTGGTAGGACCTTGAGGGTTGGCAAGGCCCTGTAAGTTGGAAGGAACTTGTAGGTTAGGGGGACCTTGTTGTTGTGGGGGTCTTTGTTGTTGTTGGTTTACTTGTTGTGGTTGGTTTATTTGCTGCTGAGATGGTATTGGTGGCTGGGGCATATGTAAGGGCTGAACTCCTGGTGGATGAGGGAGTCCGGTTGGATGTGGAGGTCCTTGTGGTTGCGGTGGACCTGCATTCCAATTACCCTGTGGTGTAACAGGCCCAGCATTCCAGTTAGTTTGTGGGGGAACTGGTACAGCATTCCAATTGCCCTGAGGTGGTGGCCCGTAATTACCCTGGTTCCATTGAGGGTACTGTGGTCCATTCCAACCATTTTGAGGTGGTTGGTTCCAGTTCCAGTTGTTCATAGGGGGATGATTGTAGCCATTATAGTTGTTTGGGGGTCCCCAATTATAATTTGTTGGAGGGTGTGGGCCCGAATTCATAGGTGGTCCATTCATGGGTGGGCAATTCATAGGGGGTCCATTCATGGGTGGTCCATTCATGGGTGGTCCATTCATGAGTGGTCCATTCATGGGTTGGCCATTCATGGGTGGGCCATTCATCGGTGGGCCATTCATCGGTGGGCCATTCATCGGTGGTCCATTCATGTGCGTTCTCGTTTGGAAAGGGTTCATTTGATTCGGGTTTTTTTTCTGCGCTGTTCCTTGTAAAGATTGCATCATTGCGGAGTTACGTTTGTCATTTTCTTGTTTGTATACAGATTTCTTAACATCAACCAACACATATTTAATCGAATGTGATTTTTGTACTTTATACGTGAGAAAAATTGATTTTAATATCAATGACAACCAATATAAGGCGTTTTTCTTTTTTAGTTTAGAGCAGAGCCTGAACTGTCAAACTAAAAATTGTGTTTCTATTTTACCTCTGAACGTTCAGAGCTTCAAATTTGTGTTTCTTTTTCGTTCTGTTCTGCTTGTTAAGAGCACGCTTTATGAGCTCAGAATAAAATAACTGACCAGACCGAGTTGAATGTTGAGCACAAACAAAGCAATTGATTGAAAAAATTGAAGAAAAAAAACTCAAGCAATAAAAATGGAGCATAGTGTGTGTTTCTCTGCATAATGTCTCAAAAACTTCGGGATTAATTCGAAAATGTTGTTTAAAAGTTCTGTCTGAAAACCTCGGAACATCTTCCGCACTGTTTTCATTTTTAACAATATGTGAAGTTTCAGAATCTTCATCCTCACTTTCTTCAAAAATTAAATTGAATGCTTGTTTGGTTATAATTAATTTTCCATTTTAATAACAGTTTCGAATCTTATTTTTTGCTTCTGTATTGACAAATGCCAAATAGTTTCAATTGTTCAGAGTTTGTTCTGAGCATGCTCGATATGCTCGGACTCTGTTCAGAGCTTTTTAAGTTAAAAAAGAAAAAACGCCTAATTACAGCAGTATTAAAAAACTTACATATAGCTTTATCAACGGCATCATAATCATCAAATTCGACAAAGGCAAACCCACGCCTCTTACCAGTTGACTTATCAGTCAGTATTTTAACGCTTACTATATTGCCAAATTGAGAGAAATGTTCTTTCAGGCACTCTTCATCGTGGTTATCCTTTAATCCGCCAATAAATATTTTCTTGACAGAAGCATTGCTTTCACGGCCTTCGCGCTCAGGACGAGGAAGTGCTCTTTTTGCTTCAACGTTTCTAGAAAGTAATACAAAAATACATATAGAAATTGTACTTTTTTAATTAATTTCTACCACCGCTTTTACAAATAAAATTTAAATAGAACTCAAAAACTACAGTTAGAAATTATAGTGGGATTTGAGTGTGCAAAAAATATCCATAAGTTCGGTTTAAATGTGCACAATATGCAAACTAAAACAATTGACGATCACCAAACATTGGCCCCCCCAACCAACTACATTCATATTTGCATATAATAAAATTATCTATAGCTAGACACATATTTTTTTAAGGGTCAGTCCAAGATACGTGTAAGAAACCCTCAATGTACCGATTTGAAAATGAGCAATATTTTAAGGGAAATGGTAATCGTCGAAAAATGTTAAATATAATTTTTTTTTTCAATATTCAAAAACTTTTTTTCTTTATCTTTGATTGAAGAACCATTTTATTGTAAAAAATGTTATTTAACCCGAGGTTAATTAAACGGTACCTAGACGATCAATAATATTGACAATAATATTCATCATCTATAGATCATATTGCTGGGTTGTGCAATATATAATTGTATAAAATCAAAACCCTGTTAATATTTATTGTAAATGTTTAGTTTTGTAAAAATTAAAAAAGAAAATTTATTATTGAGAGTATGGGAAGTGTTTGTTAGATTTACCCAATACCAGCTTATTTTATAAATTTTCATGAGTATTTAATCTTTTTTATATCACTCTATAATCTTTGATTTCTTTTTAACAACAAACTTCCGTACCACTAAACATGTTGCCTTCACATGATGTTTGATTTTGGTGATATGCTACTTTCAGTGGCTAGGCTATTATCAGTTGAACTTTATAATAAAAGCATTAGCAAAATAAAGGATTCTGAATGTCATTTTACATTACCACTGGATGTTCATAATATTCATTTATAAATATTTTCTATCTATGTACATAATAAAAAGTGTTATGTTTATGAAATTATCGTACAAATTTCAGCAATTTAGTTTTTGCTCTTAATTTAAAAGTTAATACTTACTTTCCATCTATAACATGCGGACGGTTTTTTTGTGCCTTATCGACCATAGAAGCTCTGGTATAAGTGACAAAACCAAAACCTCGAGACTTTCTGGTCACGGTATCCCGCATAACAACGCAATCAACTACCTTTCCCCATTGTTCGTAAAAAGACTTAAGTGTTTCTTCTGTTGTGTATGAGGTTAAGCCACCAACAAAAAGTTTGCGTAGATGCTCTAATTCAGAGATTTCCTTTAATAAAAATAATTAATAGCAACTTTACATAATATATCATGGGCAGTCGTAGGACAATTTTAATCTTACATCTTCATCACTAGGTATAAACTCTGGTTCCCCATCCGAATGGTCAGACTCTTCTTTAATTACAATTGATTGATTTCTTCGGGGGAGCATTGCACAATATTTTCTTGTTAAATTGTTTAAAAAACAAATGTAAGCTGTCAAAAATCTCACAATAAACACAAATTAATTATTTAACTTCGGCTTTTAAATATATAATTCAAACTTTTCTTGACGAAATCTCAAAATCAGTATTTGGTTAGGATTAGGATCTTAAAACAACTATAAGAAGGAATAACTAATTGAAAGGGAAATAAAATTAATGGATCTAGTGTACGTTTAAAAATCGGCTTTGTGAGCGCTAAACGAGACTCGCTTGTTATTATTCAGCAATCAGCTGTATAATGAAATGTACACAAATATTAAGTCTGTTTAATAGCTTGAAATGTGTACATAAGACCTTAGTGGGCACACTACCAACTTTTATACAATAACAATACTAAAAATAATACGAAATTTATGGTGGATTTATATGTTTCTGTATTTGGTTTCTGCAAAAATAAAGGGATGCCAAATAGAAAATTCATACTTGTTAGATAGAAAGAAAAGAAAAAAAATGCAGAAGAATTCCATTTCTACATTATAGGAAATTCGACAAATGCAGAAGTCAGGATTATTGTGAAGACGAATCTTCTTCTGCATTTTGTAAATTTTGAAATTTCCACATTTCCTATAAGTTTTTTGATGGTGCATGAAATAAAAAAAGAAAAAAAAAAAACATATGTAGCAATCACTAGTCTAATTTCGAAGTCGAAATACTTTTGTTTCGAAACCGACTACCAAGGTGGTATGGATTGGAATCGGATACATATGGCAGATTATTTTTTAATATATCAGTGTCTGGCTGCGATTGAGGTCATTCTCTACAATAGTAATCTTATAAATAATAATATTATAAATTACAGAACTTATTGTTTAATTAAATTATTTATAAAAACGTATTGCCTAGTAAAATTTCTCTATAAAATCAGAAGTGCGATCAACCTGAAACTGCCAAAGTTAAGTGAAATGGTAATTAGTTAAAACAGTATGAAAAATTGTCGAATCATGAATCACAACGGTGCTCTGCAAAGGATCTTGTGTTTTTGTAAATAAATTGACTTAAGTAACATAATGAGTGGTTATAAAATCATGCACATCATTGCTGATAATTTTTTAATAATATGAATAAACAATAAAAACATCGTACTGCGTTTGTTTTGTAATCTCTAATAAGCAAACAACGGTAGTTATAACGGTCAGTCAACCGACGCCGGCGTTATTGTCTCTACCTCGTATGTGTTGGTTGGCGTGTGTGTCAGGGGGAAACAGATGTATGGTAAGAGTGTGGGTATAAAGTGTGCGAGAGAGCAAGAATGATGGTATTCGTTGCGTTTTGCGAGAGGATACTTTCGGCAAACGAAAGAACTCAAATATAGCATACGCGAATACCAAATTAGATGGAAGATGGAAGAAATAGGAGAGAGAAAGTAATATACACATGTATAGACTTTCGGTGAACGAAAGAATATCATAATGTATAGAAGAAGATGAATGAATGTTGTTGGATAAACTTTCGGCACACGAAAGAATATCATAACGCCATAAAGAGGAAGACATCTGGATAGACTTTCGGTTCACGAAAGAGTATCAGATGTATAATTTGTGATGAAAGAAGGGGAATGAGTTGAGAAAAACGAATGTGAAATAAGTTATAAATTGTTAAAGTTTAAATCACGCAAGCTATCAATACTAACTACTCCCGGACACCTCGACACCCATACATGCGCGGAGAGAAAACAAAAATAACGCACACAAATATTCACATACATAGGTTCTTTAAAGTTTTTCATACTGTTTGAAAAAAAAATAATTTTGAATTGAATGCTTGTTGACGAAGATTGGTTTTTTTTTACAGCTAAAATGGACAAACTTAGTACGAAGCAATTGCAAAACGAATTGAGGGATCGGGGACTGCCTACATCAGGAAGAAAAAGGATTCTTATAAATCGAATCCTCGATTATGATAAGGAGAACCAAGGACAACCTGCATGTAGATCAATCAGGTCGACGGTGGACTCAGGAGCTCCATCCACTGGTGAAGCACAAGTCGCATCCGAAACAGGAACGAACGACAACCAAACAATGGAAGAACGCGAGTGGGATCTTATTCGAAGAGAAAGAGATCTTATACAAAATGAAAGAAATCTCTTGATTAAAGAGCGAGAACTTTCGGATAAATTAAAACGCCTTGAAACTGTTACTTCTTTAAACACGCAGACACGAAGACCTGGAATACAGTGTAGCATTAAGGACATTGCCGAGACATTACCAACTTTTACTCCGGGCGATCCGATATCGATGTCAGCCAGCAGATGGGTAGATCGAGTTGAAAACCTAAGTAAAATATATGAATGGGATGAACGAGCTCTCTTGATGGCAGCAGCAACAAAAATGAAAGGCCCTGCAAGGTTCTGGTGGGACGCTAATCAAGAGACCTCTTGCTCTTGGGCACAGATGGCAACCGGGTTGAAAGCCAACTTTCCCTTCCAACAGAATGAAATTGATGTACACCAACAATTAGCACGAAGGACAAGACAGTCCAACGAGTCCATTGAAAACTTCTGCTTCGAGATGAATATGCTTGGGAAAAGAGTGCACCTAGCGGACCGAACAATTATTCAATATATATTGACCGGTCTGAACAACACGCAACTTAGCTCCAATTTAGCGGTAGCCAGCATAAGTAGTATTCCGGAACTAATTGAAAAAGTAAAATGGTGTGAGAGCATCCGCGAAAATTCCCGCTATAAGCCATCTTCAAATATCCTCAGAACGAATGCTATGAATCGGCACACAACTCACGAGTCATCAAATTGGTATCAACAACAGCGAAAGAACGAAAAAATACCCACAATGTATCGACAATCGACACAACAACGGAACCAACTAACTTGCTACAACTGCAACCAACCCGGTCATGTTTCTCGACAGTGCACACAAAGCCGCAAGAGATTGTGGACTGCCAATAAGGAAAACAACGTGAAACACTCAGAAACGCACACACTTCAAAAAGATAAAAATGTTCGAATAAATACCATCCATCGACAAGGACAATCAGATTGCTTTAACAAAACAGTAAATATAGAAGGAAGAGAATATGCAGCGTTGTTAGATTCTGGTAGTGATCAAACTGTAGTAACCCAAACAGTCGTCAAAGAGACAGGAATACCCATACTACCATGTAATATCACATTACATGGATTTGGGGGTGGAAATTATACAGCATTGGGACGAATATTATGTATGGTGCAAATCGATGATGCCAAATTTCGTGTGGAAGCTGTAGTCGTTCCAGATGATAGACTGACTGAACCCGTCTTAGTGGGAAAGGATATACTAAACGACTCAGCCTGTGACGTTTTCAAGAAAGGTAAGACGTTGGTTATCAGAAAGAACGACACCTCTAGACAAATAACGACAGATGACCTTCAGACTGACGAGAACTTCGATTCGACAAGCTTAGTTGTCCTGCTTAACAAATATCGCAAGTGCATCGCTATAGAACATGGAGAACTTGGGCGAACAACTCTTATTGAAATGGAAATCGAGTTAACTAAACCAGATGCTATATCACAACATCCATATAAAGTTCCATATGCCAAGCGAGAAGTACTGAGCTCAATGATTAAAAAGCTCATTGATAGTGACGTCATTCAGGAATCTAAATCTGACTTCGCGGCTCCAGTCGTACTGGTTAAGAAGAAGAACGGAGATGACAGGATGTGTATAGATTATCGCCGCCTCAATACTGTCACCAAAAAGGTTAACTCCCCATCGCCACATATAGAAGAAGAACTTAACAACCTTGTTGGATATCATTACTTCACGGTACTAGACCTAGCATCAGGGTATTATCAAATACCAATCAAAAGAGAACATCAACCATATACGGCCTTCATCACTCCAGACGGGCTGTTCGAGTTTAAAGTTATGCCATTTGGACTAGTTAATGCCCCAGCTTATTTCAAAAGGCTGATGAGAATAGTAAAGGAGAAAATGCTTCCAGACAAAATAATAAGCTATATGGATGACTTCGTTATACCAGCAAAAACACCCCAGGATGGAATGCGAACGTTGGAGAAATTCATGATCGTCCTGCGCGAAGCGAATTTAACTCTAAACCTAAAAAAATGCGATTTTTTTAAACAAGGAATCGAATTTCTTGGCCACATCATCAAGGATGGGAAGATACAACCGGGAAAGGCAAAGACCCTTGCCGTTTGTGAATTCGTAGCCCCTACTAATGAACACCAGGTAAGACAATTCATAGGTCTAACTAGTTTCTTTCGCAAATTTATTAGGAATTATGCTCTGATGGCATTGCCATTGACGGAACTGACCAAGAAAAATCAACAATTCGTTTGGGGAGAAAGGGAACAAACTGCGTTTGAACAACTGAAAAATGCGTTAGCCAACGAACCAGTGCTGGTTCTCTACAATCAAAACGCTGAGCATGAATTGCACACCGACGCCAGCAACAGAGGGCTAGCCGGAATCCTTCTCCAAAAGGAAAATTCCTCACTTCATCCAGTTGCATACTACAGCCGCAAAACAACTAAAGCAGAATCCGCATACCACAGTTACGAACTTGAAGCACTGGCTGTAGTTGAAGCAACAGACAGATTTCGTCAGTATCTGCTGGGGAAGCATTTTACCATCGTCACAGACTGCGAAGCTTTAAAAACAACTATGAAGAAAAAAGAAATGATCTCGCGAATCGCCCGGTGGTGGTTGCGGATGCAAGAATACGATTTCGAAGTCTCACATCGTTCCGGCAAGAAAATGGCGCATGCTGACACATTGTCCAGAAACCCATTCGAACCAGCGCAAACACCCGAGGTGGTAGACATGAATGTTCTTCAAATCAACATTGATGATATGGATTGGGTATACTCACTACAACTTCAAGACCAAGAGGTGGCCGACATTGTCAAGGTCCTTCGGAGCCCACCAATTGATCAAAGTGACCAACAAGTGCATAAAGATTACTCCATTCAAGAAGGAAAACTCTATCGGAAGGTTGACGGTGAGTTCCGGCTCTTTGTACCTAAGGGGTCAAGGAATAGAGTCCTACGTAATAGCCATGACTTGATGGGACACTTTTCCGAGAAGAAAACACTGAACCATCTACGATCAAGATACTGGTTTCCTAGAATGACCCAATTTGTAAAAAAATATCTTAAGGCATGTGTGGAGTGTGCCTACAATAAAAAAGAAAACCAACCACGAGGGGAGTTATTCCCAATACCAAAGGGAAACATACCTTTCGATACGATGCACCTGGACCATTTAGGACCCTTTCTCAAATCAACCAAAGGGAACTCCTATCTTATCGTATCAGTCGATGCCTTCACAAAATATGTCAATATCAAGGCCGTTCAAAACACTCAAACGAAACCAGTGATAAATTTCCTTAATGATTTGTTTTTCACAGTTGGTGTTCCCCGCCGGATAATAACCGATAAAGGAACCGCATTTACCTCACACGCTTTTGAAGATTTCGTAAGAGAATACTCAATACAGCACATACAGAATGCCACGAAAACACCCCGAGCAAATGGTCAGGTCGAACGATACAACCGCACCATACTTCACGCGCTACTAGCAACCGTAGACGACGAAACCCGATGGGATCAAAAGGTACGATTCGTGCAGTGGGGTATCAATAATACGCTCAATGAAACCACTGGCAAAACTGCTCATCAACTGCTAATGGGATACATTCCCCGAGACCCATTCAAGGATGTACTAGCCCAATGTGTCAACCTCAATCAGACAGTTCCCAGTATTGAAACTCTTCGAACAGAGGCGGTCGAGTCCACACAGAAACGACAAATAGCTCAAAAACGACAACATGATATGAAAAATAAGAAAGCTAAGACATATAAGGTCGGTGATCTGGTGATGTCGATAAATGACGCTACAGCGGCTACTGGAACCTCTAGGAAGCTTGAAACTAGGTACCGAGGACCCTACCGTGTTACAGCTGTCCTTCCTCACGATAGATACCAGGTATCCGATATGCCGTTTGCCCCCCGGACACAGAAACCATATTCAGCCACTTGGTCGGCGGATCGAATGAAGCGTTGGATCGAGTTGGATCTAGACTTCGACGAGGACGACGAACCAAGTCAGGATGGACGAATCTGTAGCAATCACTAGTCTAATTTCGAAGTCGAAATACTTTTGTTTCGAAACCGACTACCAAGGTGGTATGGATTGGAATCGGATACATATGGCAGATTATTTTTTAATATATCAGTGTCTGGCTGCGATTGAGGTCATTCTCTACAATAGTAATCTTATAAATAATAATATTATAAATTACAGAACTTATTGTTTAATTAAATTATTTATAAAAACGTATTGCCTAGTAAAATTTCTCTATACATATTAAAATGAAAATGGCAGAGAACGGAGGTAAGTTAAATTCTCATTTGTTTCTTATATGTATGTAATTGATTTTGTATTTTTTCTTTAAGATTATCGTGATTAGCAATATTTGGAAAAGAATATAGGACTACAGGTGCAGGGGTCGATGCAAGTAAATTGAGTTTGTTGGCGAGAAAATTGTGCTGTAGAATGAGAGTAGTGATGACGACGACGTGGATATCCAGGATATGGACGAGCACATTTATCAACACAACGACGATGATGACAACAGAAATAAGAACAATAGCCGCAACAACAACAGCAGTAATAAAAGCATGAAATTGCATTCCAAAGAAATCGTCGTCATTATTATCGTAATCTTTATTATTATCATTAGTAGGTATTATAATCATAATTATTCAATATTAGTTTTATTTTATTATTATTATTGTTATTTGCGAACAAAATAAAATATATTTTGATAAACCCAGAACCTTTTTTCGTTTTGGGTTTTGTTGTTCTTCGTCCCCAAATAAGCAGGATGCCAAAAGAAGGCCAAATTTCACAAAAATTTCAAATTTCTCAAAAAATGTCAAATTTCGCACAAAATACAAATTAAATTTGAAGGAAAACATATGATTTTCAGCTGTTAAAAAGTTATAGTAATTTATAGAAAGTACAAAAAAGTTACCACCTGTGTATTCTTTTCCACTTTTGGATTTGAACGTATATCTGACTCTTTCTAAGATGCAGAAACATGTAAATCCACTATTAAGGTGGGGAATTTACGTTGTTTTCACAACTAAGTAGTATATATTAAAAGTAAAGAAATTCATTGATAAAAGCGAAATGCAATTGGTGAATGATGATTGAGAAGTCAATTATACAATTCTCTTTCAGCCTTATTTATTAATGTTATTCTAACTTAACAAGAGTGTAAATGGAATATTTTTACAATCAGCCCTATCGAGGTATCCGTTCGGAAGAAAATTTTCTCCGATTTGTTCGAAATCGGAGAATTTTCTATCGAGGTATTCGTTCCGATAAGCATTTCGTATAAATCTTCCGACAAAATACATCGCATTCCTTCGCTCAGCGGTGCAGTGCGATTAGGCAACATTTTTTGACAGCTACGCGTTGAATTTCTTCAGAAGTTGTCCGATGAAAAATCATTGCAGAATCTATTCGGAAATTTAAACTACAAATTTGTAAGGAAAATATTAAAACGAACGCGATTGTTTGCTTCATTTTATTTAGTTCCGTAATAGATACCTCGAAAGAAATCTGATTTCCGATCGGAATTCACTTTCGTTTCTTAAATTCTCCGAACGAATACCTCGATAGGGCTGAATATCATATGAGGTGTAACCTAAATTGTATGGAATAAATGCGTTCACGTAATAGCAGGGGCCCAACCATGTAACCCGATTCTATAATACAAATATTCGAATTCGCAAATTCTGGACTCTATAACTCTTTTAATGACGCTTTAATATGCGATAATCGAACAGCTATAGTGGTGCCAGCTTGGTTTTTATGTACTTTCGTATAATCGGAACCACCTAACTCGAACGTTAATGTCAAAACAAAGCAGACATCAAATGTGTTTGCGAGCACATCGTGCGAAAATCGCAAATTTGTTGCAAAAGCTTGGCATTACTGGCGCTCTATTCTTTTTCCATACATAGTAGCAATTAAGGGCCCTATTATGACTTGCGAGTCGCAAGAACAATTTGATAAATGTGACTATTTGGTATTACCGTTTGCGAATCGCCTAATTGACGTTCGCCTCAAAAGTCAAAAAATCGGCGAATTGAAATCTCGCTCTATTACCATTAGCGAACGTTCGCTTTTAACTGTCAGAATCGGTCGAACTATAAATCTACGTGACTTGAACAAAATTAACAGTTTTATATTTGAAAGTGGTGTTTTTTGTCTGAATATAATTTGTTTTACGCACAATAAAATGAGTGAAAATATAAAGAGGTAATATGTTTAAAAATTATTGAAACCTCGTTGAAAAATAATAAACAAATTTTATTCTTATAGCATAAAAAGAACCAACGCGACCCAGCTCAAAATCGGTTCCAATACCATTTTGGTAGCTCCCACTACCGAGAAAACGCAGTGCACATGCAAGTTTTATGAGTGGTGGAATTGCAGAACTTTGACTTGTTTTGAACCCTGATGTTGAAAACATAACAAAATGCATGTTTATTAAGGCGAAAATATGACACAAACCTATAATAAGAATAATTCAATTAGAACTGAAATAAAATTTACGATTTGGTTCTTACAAATTATCTGGAAGTTGGAGTGGGTTGGACGTATCTCTTAAACTTCGTCGTAATCTACACATCATTGTTTTCTCCGCTCTCTCCTGTTCATCTTGATCTTCAAAAAACAAATCAACACTGCTAATCATAGTTTGTTTTATTTCTTATTAACTTCTTTTCCAAATTATAAACAAATATTTCACAAATATAATTCTGATTGACTGACGTTTTACCTATTCATGACATTACATATTTTGCTTTTTAAAGTTGGTAGTTCTGTTTTTAAAAGCGAACGTCGCAGTTCGCCTTTCATAATACCACGACTTAGGCAATTCGCCAAAACGTTCGACTTTAGGCGAAGGTTCGACTCGCGAGTCATAATAGGGCCCTAAAAGTAGAATCGCAAATAGGTTTCGAATAGAATCAAAATTAGAATCGAGTTACATAGTAGGGTCCCAGAATACCGCGCAGTATTACTGCATTACGTTTTTCATCAGAGCGCTCAGGTTGTTTCTTTTTTCAATCGGAGGAAATCAGAAGCATAAACAGAATCACCCACACATTCAAAAATTTTCAATTTCACACTTGATAAATGACATATTTTTTGAATTAACAAATTGTGCGAACTGTGAAGTGATTGGTTGAAAAATAGTCCGATAAGCATTTCGTATAAATCTTCCGACAAAATACATCGCATTCCTTCGCTTAGCGGTGCAATTCGATAAGGCAACAATTTTTGACAGCTATGCCTTGAATTTCTTCAGAAGTTGTCCGATGAAAAATCATTGCGCAAACTATTTGGAAGTTTAAACTACAAAATTGTAAGCAAATTATTAAAACGAACGCTATTAGGTCATGTTCCAAGTGTTTTATGCACAGAAATTCAAAGAACACATTTTTTTAAGGAGTGGGGGTAAAATTCCCTCAGTGAGAGAGAAACTGTGCACAAAGAAGTGGAACGCCATTTCACAGAAAATCACAGACTCTACGAAACGTCAAAAAAACGTTATAAAAAAATCGTTTATTTTAACGACAAAACTGAAATATCAAATATTTTTTTTTAGTTTGACAGTCTTCAATTTTCTGTGCACAGAAATTTTTGTGGCTGAAATTCGCAGGGTGCGGAAATTTTGTACTGTTCATTATTGCAAACTTGCATAAACTGATGCGCAAAAACTAAACAAAAAAGCATCACTACGACAGCGTGATTACTTATTAGCAGTGATGCCGAATCACTGCAGCAAAATTCCGAAAAACTGTTCAATTGGGATTCTGCTTCTAATTCCATTTCCGGATTGCCTATTAAAAATGCATTTTATTGATATATATGACGCCAATTTAGCAGTTGAGATTTTCTGAAATGCATCAAACGCTAAACATTGTGAACAATAAACGAGACAAATAGTGATTGAGTAATTTAAAGAAAATCTTTAGACGATCTCGTCGCAGATTATCATTTTGAAAATTAGAATGACACCCCTGTACATACCATTTGTTTTGCATGCATTCGGTCAATAAAAAGACAAAGTAATTAAGTGTTTATTTGTTTATTTTTATTCATTAAATAAATGGTATAGGCACATACATATTAAAAATAGGTTATATATTTAATGAACGTAAAACCATAAGAAAAAGATAGTCGTTTTCTTCGAACAAGTTTTATTTTTTTAAACCGTAATTGCGATAGGAAATACGAAATATCTTTTCAAAATGATCCAAGCGATAATCTGGAATTAGCTTCAGAGTACAAACTTTACATACGACTAGTTTTCTTATAATTTTATTTTCAATCAATGTCACTTACTAGTTTTTAATCCATCCATTTTCAGTTTTGGCGTTTTATCGATTCGGATTTGCTTCACCCAAAAACGATGCCTTCGCTGGATCTAAATGCACTGAGAAAATAGACTGTCTCGGACATGTTGCAGTTCTTTCGCATGACGCCATCAGTCTTGTAAAAAATTCAAAGTTAATAAAACAACATAATTTTTTTTTATAAAACAAGATTTCAAATAAGAAAATTTATGTTTCCTTCTGCACAACAAAATCCTATTTTATTTTCTTCTCCTTAATGCCGAATCTTTTCCTCAAATTCTTGTCTCTCCCTCTCTGTAATGTCCTGTCGCAATCTTCCTCTCTCTCTTTGGCGCCAAATGATTACTTAATTTCTATCATTAAACCTTGTCTAATAATGATTTACAAGTTTCTCAAGCTGTGCTAAATACAAACCACAAAAACAATATATGTAAATTTCTAAATACAATTCTTCCCGTCTTTCGTAGGCTGGAATAAGCCTTCTACTAAACAAACAAAAACTACTTTTTTTAAATTTTTATATAGGTGTTACTAAATTTAATACTTTCTCTCCTTTTCTCGTATGTACAATACCAGGAATATAATTTTAATATTTTTAATCATAATAGAACGTGTCATCTTGTTCTTTTGTTTTTAGTCGATTTTTTTGTTATAAATTTTTCTACTATTTTAGAAATATTTTTGAGAAAGTTAAGCATAATTTTGTTATGATTAAAACAAATCTTATATAACTAGTTTACTTAATTTAGATTATTTTGATAAAATGTGTAAAAAAATTTGTTTATGAAACAAAGAAAATAAAAAGAAATTCTTACATCTTCCGTTAAGTTTAAGTATAAATATTCTAATAATATTACGGAGCTTGAGTTTGGAAGTTATTAATTGTCAGATCTAAACTTTTGAAAGTTTTTCTTTTTTTTTTTGTTGCTGTTCGCTTTCTCTTCTTTGGCCGTAAGTCACAAATTATGAAAATAATTTTGGAGTTCTCCTTTTTTGCTGATGACTTTTGTTACTCTAATATAAATATAATTTACTTAATACAACTCCTTGCATTTTGTTTTTCTTGGTTCTTGTAATACTCTATATTCATCAATAAGCCTATTTCATTCTGACTTCCAACCTCTTATTCGCCTCACTGTCTTTCATTCTCTCTGTTCTGTCTTGATTTTGTTACAACTTTCTTAAGACTCAATGTGACCTGCCAACTTTTTACCTATTTGTGAAGATAAAAGAATAAATACATAAAAGAAATAAATATTATTTAAATTTAAGTTTTAGTTTATCATGTGATTTTTTTTTTTTTTTTGAGGTATCAGCAGAGCTAGACTTTTTAAAACTGTTTCTAGGTGAATGTTATAACTTAAAAACGGATAATGCAATCTAATCAACCTATGCGTCTAAAGATCTAGTGGGATGTTTTTTGCTTTAATTAAATTCAATCTAATTTTGTCTCTCAACCGATTCTCAATTATTAATGTAGGGTGGTTTTACTTTTGTTCCCTACTTTACTTTCATGCTCACCTCAGTATCTCCTATTGCCGCCTCCACCACCTCCCATCATCATATTGTTGGGGCCGTTATTGTAACCCTGATTGCCACCACCTCCATAGCCACTGTTGTTGCCTGAAATAACATTGCCTATGTTAACCTAATACCAAACTCTAACAACTAACTAAATTGTTAAATTACACATAAATTTATTAGTAATGTACACATGGAATGATTTAAAAATGTGGCGCGACTGCGTGTTACATCGAACGTGGTTAAGTCTAATTCGTATAACATAGCGAAAGTCAACGTCTCTTGAATTTATCTCACAGCTTTGTAAAAAACATCAAATTAAACAAACACTAAAAGTGAGTTTTGTAAATTTGTCAGTAACTGCGATTGTGTTTTTAGGAATACACCAAATAATATGTAGACATATTGTATGTACTTACCCATTGGTTTTCCAAAGTTACCACCGCCACCTCCTCCATACGGGTTCATGCGGTTGTTTCCGAAGTTATTACCGCCCCTCATTGGACCACCACCGAAGTTTTGTTGGAATCCATCATTGAAATTATCATTATTACCACCCCAATTGCCGCCTGGGTTGCCTCCGTTGCCGAAGTTACCACCGCCGCCACCACCCTGGTTCCAACCACCACCACCACCTCCTTGGTTGCCATTATCCCATGGATTATTCCAATTACCACCACCACCACCTTGGTTGCCACCACCAAAGCCGCCACCAAAGTTATTGTTTCCACCCCAGTTATCATTTTGATTGCGATTGCCACCCCAACCGTTGCCTTGGTTATTTCCACGATCATTTCGACCGCCACCCATGCGGCCACCACGCATACCACCGCCACCTTGACCGCCTCCACCATTTCCACGATCCATTTCATGTTTAGGCAAGGCTTTTTTTATGTCTAAGGATTTATTTTTAATTGTATGGGACTTTTGTACTGAAATAAAAAAAAATTGTAATTAATGTGAGTTAGTTCGATTATGCAAAATTTGTAGAATTGATTAGAATTAAGCTTGTTCTTATGCGGTTTGTAGCAGATACTTTTTCATCGGTTTACTATAATTTAATTAAAACAACAATAATATAATACCAGCCAAATATGCTTAATCTTACAGTCAAAAAACGCCGTACCAATTTATCAACGAAACTGCACGGAGCTGGGACTGTGTGTTTGTGGAATCGAAAAAAAATTAAAGTCAGTTCGAGTTATATGCATATTTTTGTTAAAACATGAATCACATTTTTATACATTGTGCTAATTATCCCAAAATTTGTGGTATTTTAACATGTACGCAAGTTAGGTATTACAAGTATTTCTAGCCCAAATTCCGTTATTGAATTTATGGTGAAGAAACACATGCATACAAATATCAGATTTTTCCCTATGGCTTTAACGAATAATTCGGGTTTGCATTACTCATACCTAGCTTCAGCAACTACAGAGGAAATATTTTAAATGAACCATGCCCTTTTCATCCTTCCTTCTTCTAATATTTGATTTGTTAAAATTGTAGCAGATACTTTTTCATCGGTTTACTATAATAAAGTAAAACAACAATAATATAATACCAGCCAAATATGCTTAATCTTACAGTCAAAAAACGCCGTACCAATTTATCAACGAAACTGCACGGAGCTGGGACTGTGTGTTTGTGGAATCGAAAAAAAATTAAAGTCAGTTCGAGTTATATGCATATTTTTGTTAAAACATGAATCACATTTTTATACATTGTGCTAATTATCCCAAAATTTGTGGTATTTTAACATGTACGCAAGTTAGGTATTACAAGTATTTCTAGCCCAAATTCCGTTATTGAATTTATGGTGAAGAAACACATGCATACAAATATCAGATTTTTCCCTATGGCTTTAACGAATAATTCGGGTTTGCATTACTCATACCTAGCTTCAGCAACTACAGAGGAAATATTTTAAATGAACCATGCCCTTTTCATCCTTCCTTCTTCTAATATTTGATTTGTTAAAATTGTAGCAGATACTTTTTCATCGGTTTACTATAATAAAGTAAAACAACAATAATATAATACCAGCCAAATATGCTTAATCTTACAGTCAAAAAACGCCGTACCAATTTATCAACGAAACTGCACGGAGCTGGGACTGTGTGTTTGTGGAATCGAAAAAAAATTAAAGTCAGTTCGAGTTATATGCATATTTTTGTTAAAACATGAATCACATTTTTATACATTGTGCTAATTATCCCAAAATTTGTGGTATTTTAACATGTACGCAAGTTAGGTATTACAAGTATTTCTAGCCCAAATTCCGTTATTGAATTTATGGTGAAGAAACACATGCATACAAATATCAGATTTTTCCCTATGGCTTTAACGAATAATTCGGGTTTGCATTACTCATACCTAGCTTCAGCAACTACAGAGGAAATATTTTAAATGAACCATGCCCTTTTCATCCTTCCTTCTTCTAATATTTGATTTGTTAAAATTGTAGCAGATACTTTTTCATCGGTTTACTATAATTAAGTAAAACAACAATAATATAATACCAGCCAAATATGCTTAATCTTACAGTCAAAAAACGCCGTACCAATCTATTAACGAAACTGCACGGAGCTGGGACTGTGCAGAGCAAAATAAGTGTATAAATGCACATTCTTCATCGATTTATTAGAAAATCAATGTTGAAACAATAAACGTCACTTCCATTATTTTCAACCTTACTAGGTTTCTGGTACGCAGTTCATTGCTAGTGGAGGCAGCGGTATACATTTCAAAATAAAAAAAATTTTCCAATAGCCATGAATAGAATAGGTAGAAAAAGTCTTAAAACTAAATGTATCTTATATGCAAGTACTTACAAACAATTTTATCAACGGGGTCATAGTCTTCGAATTCAATAAAAGCAAATCCTCTTCGTTTGCCAGTTTCTTTGTCAATGACAATATTAACCGAGAGAATTTTGCCATATTTACAGAAATAGTCACGCAGGCAACCCTCGTCGTGTTCTTCTCTCAGTCCGCCGACAAATAGTTTTTTAACAGAAGCACCAGCATCTGGCCGATCGATATCTTGACGTGGAACAGCACGCTTTGGCTCCACCACCCGCCCATCGATTTTATGCGGTCGAGCGTTTTGGGCATCATCAATCATATAAGAGTGGGAATAAGTAATGAAGCCAAAACCGCGTGACCTTTTGGTTTTGGGGTCTTTCATAACCACAACGTCGACAATTTTTCCCCATTTTTCGAAATGTGATTTTAAGGAGTCGTCAGTGGTGCGATAGTCTAGACCTCCAATGAAAAGTTTTCGCAAATGCTCTGGTTCGTGGATATCCTGCGAAAAGAATTAAAATGAAATAGTGGTGAAATTACAAAATGGCGGACGGTTTTTATTATGAAATTTGAAAAGAAAGAAAATATATTTTACTCACATCATCATCATCATTGCGATTGTTATAATTTCCGTTGGATTGTTGGCTATCTGAATTGGGCATTTTTCTGTATTTATTTATAATATGTTCTAATTTATTTCCTCAAAAATTCAAAGGCTGAGACGCGACCGCACAGCGCAATACCAAACTTGAAAGTAGTCAATACTCAATAGTGAATGAAAATGAAATGAATATGGCGGATGCTAGGCTTGTAGAAAAAAGAAAAGCAGGAAATGACGTGGCAGAACAGGTATATAATAAATTGGAACGGAAAAGCGAAAATTCAGCTATTCAGCACAAAATGAATGAAGATATAATATTTCGGCTGGTAACACATCAAGGCAATGCAAAAATGATGTTTTGATTTTCAGCTTTATCGTTTTACTCTTTACATAAATTTAGTGAGAAACGTATCCACCCTCGAAATAATACTTCCATCAGTTCCGATACAAATTTGTATAGTTATACTGTACTACTGCAGTTCCAAGATTTACAGCTAAGTTTCACATTTCACTTGAAATCGATCGAAAATAAAATTCAGTCTTCTACAATCCGATTTTACCGATTTCAATTTCGAATACCTATATCGAAACAAAGTAAAATTGTAGTGTTCTACAATTGTTCATGTTCATTTGATGTGAATTAGTTAAAGAAAAGAGACGCGATTAAAAATAAAGTTCATTTTCTGCAATGAACATTCTTCATTCAATGTCAAAATAAAAAATAATCATTCAAACGATAGATTCATTCGAATTAAAGTTTCGTTCGAATCTCAAAGCATATCTCAATGAGTATCGAGTTCGAGGTGCGCATTTCATCTCTAATGCGGGGATGTTTTTCACCTTCTTTAAATCGTGCGATTTTTAATTTACTTTCAGAATCTTGAAAACTGTTTTTTGAAATCAACTGGAAATATTCTGAAAATAATTTCAGAAATGAGTCAAAAGACCTTAGTTCGACTTGGACATAACGAAGCTGTTCACACAAAAGTAGTATCCATACAAAAATTTGGCGTAGGCGTATACAGTGAGGTAAAAAAAATTGCAAACAATGTTGGGTTAAAACCGAAAAAGAACATTTTTTTAGGATTTATCAATATACATACGTATGCTGCCCTAAATAAAGTCGCCTCCAGAACAATGAATTTAAAATTTATTTTAACATACTGGGCTGACACCATTTTTTTTTTATTTATAATTTAAAAAAAAGAGGAAAACATTCGCTTTGCGATTGCAACAGTAAAGAAAGAAGTTAGAAAAAGATGGGAGCAATCTTTTTAAACGTCAGAAAAAATGAGGAACTAAACAACGCACAAGCGGTTGTTCCTGTACGTTTTACCAAAAAACGACGATTTACTTAATGCCACAACTATATACTGGAGTCATTTTTTTAAATTTTGAGTCGTACAGAACTAAACTCTAGTAGTCGGACTATATTATATAGGGCGTATCAACTAGTAGCGAAAATGTTTTAGTACTAGATTTTTTCAAGGGTGATGGAGCTGTCAACATACAAATAAATCAACACTTTCATTTTGATCTCCGTAAATTTAATATTTTTGTTCTATATTTCCACAATTCTAACAGCCGAATATCAAAGGAAAAACCACAAATAAAGGAACACTTAACTACATTGTTCATCGGGTGTACCATGCGCATGTTGTATGCAGCAAATTTATACAAGAAAATACAAACAAAGTTTTTCTATATACAAATGATTTGTTTTATTTTACACATTAATTGATTTCTTTTAACAATTTGCCTAGAAGTCATCTTGTTTGACTTACTTTAAACGGCGATATCACAGTGACACCAAGGAATGCTCTCATCGTAGGGCCGAAGAAGAGCTGAAACCGTGAAAAAGACTTACCTGCTTTAGTAATGTCTTCCTTACCGGGAGGTAGGTAATGTTTAATAATTGTAGCTCGCTTGAAGAAAAGAAAAGAGGGAAAATATTGTTTTTAAGAATCTGGATGAAAACTCCACTAATTCTAAACTTTAATACCTATACTATATCATTAGTGCTCCTTAAGGTTTCTCATTATACTGAGATCCTAATTTTGAAATAATTCAAAATATGAATAACACTTATTAATAGTGTTAGGACTATTTAAGTTTTAAATATACCAAAATTAGCTTCTTTGCTATTAGCACAGTGTTTTCAGATAAATAAGTCCTTTAAATTTGATAATTTAGCTGGAAATCAACAAATAATAGTGTAGTAAAAGGCAAGATATCACAATGTTTGTGTATATATACGAAATTAATTTTATCATCATTGTTGCTAACTCGTTGTTAGTATGCTTAAAATAATTCTTTCGACATTTGCTTAAGTAGTCACAACTCGATCGACAAATAAGGATTATTTTCGTTTTCCATATAATACATATAAATATAATTTTTAAATAAATAAACTGGAAATAATATTATAAAAAAGTTAAGCAAATACAATTTTAAATTGAAATCATCGATAACAAGAAATAACTTTTAGAGGTGCGATTTTAAAAAGCATGTTGTAATAAAAATAAAAAAACAACAGAATGTCTTTTGAAACGAAAAAAGATCTTGTTCAGTCCTTTCCCATTCAACAATTGCAAGGATTTATCTCGTATAATGCCGTCCGCATTGCAGTTATAAGTGTTTGCCCAAAATTTGATAATCTTCCCTCACTTTGAATAATTTTCAATCACGCCATTTAAACTTTTTTCCTTCTGTGATAAGGTTCCAACTACATATGTCTTACTTAAACATCTACATTTCGTCCATCTCAAGGGTCGCGAATCACTCTTACTCTTCATAATGGTTAAAATTATATAGATAAATCATTATATAATAAATATAGTATATACATACCTATGATACCATCATAATATAAATATTCATATGTATTTATAATATTTATATAATTTATAAAGCTGCTGAAAATAACTGCATAAATTGATAATTTTTGAATAATAATAAATAAGAATGCTCCTGCCGGGGTTTTAAATTTAGTATTTTATATGCGTACCGCAATAAACTTATATATTTATTATTTCCTTTTTAAGTATATAAATAATTTTACATATATAATTCCAGACATCAATTTATCCGTCCCGTTTATGTTGTTTTTATCTTTTCTTATGTTTGTTTTTAATATGAATGTTTTTTTTTAAGTAATGGAAAGTTATTGGATATACAAAATATTTGTAAAACTAATGAAAAATAATACACATTATTATCCCTACAACACCTTAAAGTTGATAATAATTCAAATAATTAATAATTTTATTAGATTATCGAATTAATTAGCCGAATATATCCTTGTTCTCTGCTGTAGTACCATATTTTATCATATTTTTTTATGAATTTAATTTTGTCCTCAAGTATATTTTCTAAGCATGGATATGTGTCTTGTGTGGAATATATTTTTTTAAAAATTGTTGTTTAAATTCATTTTATTAAAAAAAATTATGATTCAGTTTATTTAAAAAAGTTGTTTGTAAGTGTTTTTTTTTTATGTGTTTTCTTTTTAGTAATAATAATTCTTAAGAGATCCTTAAATATAATCTGCGACCTTATTTGAAGGGATAGAGATAAACACACGACGTCACTTGTTCTGGGTTTTTTTTAAAGACTTTTTTTCATATAATTAGGTATACATCTTACATGCCTAAAGTAAAAAAGATAAGATATTTATAGAAAAATATTATACATATAAGATAATATAGAAAATAAAATATAATTTAAATACATATACATAAACAACTAAATAACTGGTTTTTAGCCTAGATTGCGTTAAATGCACAAATATAGTATCCCACCCTTTATTTGCAACTCCAGGTTTCTTATGTCAAAAAAAAAAAAAAAAATTATAATAAAAGCAGTGATTAATAGTTCAACAATACCTGATATTGATCTGATCCGGATTAAGTCTAGCTAATGAAAAAAAACATGATCAATATAACAACAGTCATTACTTTTCTTATCTTTACTCTATTATTATTTACCTGATCAATTGCAACTCATTTTCAATCATTGAAAAAGATAAGAATTACGTATGGAATTGTATTTGTATTGACGTAATTAAAGTTGATTCGGATCAGATCATGAGTATAAAATAACTCAAATAATATTGTTCAACGTTCCCTAAATTACTATTAATTATTTTCATTATTTGCATGCTTCATGTTTTGGTAAAATCTTCTCAACATTGAGTTTTTCCAAAATTGATAAAAGGTCAAAATTGTATTGTTCTCATAATTATTATCGGAGTAAAATCCTTTGAATCGCGGTTTTTGACTTTTACCAATGTTGCTAAGTATTATAGTTTACTGGTAAATTCATTACGACTTAAATGTTTCCAAAATAACCTACAGGTAACATAATGTAGATATATGCTTTAAATCTCTTTATAAAATATTGAATAAAAAGCACATTAAAATATGTATTACGAAAAATAATAATAATAATAAATCGAGCCGTTTTCTACTTCCTATGTGTTTTCAATAGCTGCATTACACTTATGCAAAAAATATATAGTAGGTATACTTAATTAAAATATACAAAATTCATCTTGACCATATTGCAACAAAAAAATCGTTAATAGGACAACAAATTGCAAACATACCTCCAAATATATTCTTAATATTGCCGATTTGAAGCATGTCCTGAAACACCACCTTTTTTAACTGGTGCATAACTCTCCGTAGGCTGCGTACTATATGAATTATAGTAGTTTTGAGCAGAACCATAAGTGTTCTGCGGAATGGTGCCTGAAAATATTGTTATGTACATTTGATAGCAGCTAATGTGTCGTCCTTTTAAACAATTCTCAGTTATGTTATTTTCAAAAAAATAAAAAATCTAAAACACAAATGTTTGCTGTTAGTAGGGACAAAATGACAAAATGTCAAAGACGAACACAAAAAAGGAGAGAAAAATTAATTTATAGCTAAATAATAAGAGGAATGCCTTTCTCTTATCAATTATTTTAAAGCGATGAATGATAAATGGATTGTATATAAGTCAAGTAGTGATAACTTTTTTGTTGCAATTATTAAATTACTCTATACACACGCTGAAAACCTATCTTTTATCGACAACAATACAAACCCACTGAAAGGTGTCAAAATTAACATAAATCCCCAATTATAGAAGACAAATCGTGTTAGATTTCTTACCATAATTATTTCCTGCCGCTACACCATACGGATTCATACGATTTCCACCTAAATTACCGGCCTTTGTTGGACCACCATTATAAGCTTGTTGATACTCACTGCCAAAATTTCCACCAGCCCAACTAGTGGGTGGTGCAGCACCAGCCGGTGGGCCTTGAGGTGGAACGGCAGCAGGCGGACCATAGGCAGGCGCTTGATTCCAGCCTCCTTGGTAAGAGGGGGCCGCATTCCAACCATTGGCGGCGTTTTGTGGTGGATAGCTATAAGCTTGAGGTGGAACAGCACCTGCTGGCGGTGGTTGAGTATAAGCATTTGCATAGTTGTTCATTCCCCAACCGTTATTAGCATAACCTTGCGGCGCAGGTGCCATATTGTTTGGCATTGAATATTGTCCGTTATTTGGAGGTGCCATGCCACCGGCTCCTTGTTGTAATTGATGTTTTCGCATGACTTCTTGTTTGTAGACCGACTTCTTAACGTCCACGAAAACATATTTGATTGTATGGTTCTTTTTTACTAAAAAAATAAAACATTTTATTTTAAATTTTATCGCCATAAGTTATACATATACATATATATATATATATTCTTTTATACAAATAAAAATATTTTGTGTTGTCCAGGGCATAAACATGTATAACATTTAAGTAATAAATGACGATTGAAAATATGTAATAAATTTAAATAAATAAAGTAGTGCATTTTTTTTTCTAATAATAATAAAAATGTAGGTATATGAAAATGTGCATATTATGTACATACCTATGTACCAGGGACGAAGCGTCCATACATATATTGAGTGGAATGAGTGCTTCCGTTAAGCAATTCAAAAAATCATACGATTTAAGTAAAGAATTTTTAATTCGAAACTAATCGAATTTTATTTAATCTCTTTTGTAAATTAATAAAATCTCATTATTATAAGTCATTCGAGAAAAACAATGCAAAACTATTATAGCTACAAAAACTCAAACTTCAATTCCACGGGGAATGCACAATATCACTCCATTATACACTCACGCTTGCAAACAAATATTTGGAATGCAAACCAGCTAGGCATTCTGATATATCGTCAACTCTCAACTCTCACTCAATCTCGTTCAAAGCAATTTTTTTATTTGTTGGCGTTCACATAACAAGTGAAGATTGAATTGAGTGAACTCATTATGAAAATTTGTGAAAACAAAAGTAGATCAGGAAAGGAGAGATGAGTTATTTGCTTTTCTCATTCATTGAAATAGGGGTTGAAAAGTTCATTTAACACTTGTGTGTTCTTTTCCTTGTTATGTTTTTTTATTTGTGTGTGTGCAAATCCAATTGTCAACTGCTAATGTTTTGTGATCAATGATAATTTTCTTAAAAAATGAAAATAACATTTAATTTTACATTAGTTTTAACTATATATGTATATGTATTACTCAATTTAATATTTTAATAAATGAATTTCATAAAATTTTCTTTTACATTTATGTAATAAAAGAAATATAATCTTGAATAAATGACTTTTAATTTTAAGTTCAACGTTAAGTGCTTCCGCTTCCAAGAAAGTCACGCCTCGTGCCTGGTATGTACATATATATATATATATATATATATATATTATATTATATTATATTATAAGTATAACTAATTTAAGTTAAACCCAAAAACCTCAAATATGTATTATATTCAAATAACTACCCTTTATCGGCCGAAGTCCGATAAAAGTATAATATGAACATAGAATGAGGGGCTTTTAAAAATACATATAAATATATATGAAATACGAGTCCTTACTTTCTTAACATTTAGATACAGGTTATATGTATGTATATATTTTCTCAAAATTTTAAGTACCATAGTTAAAGTTCTTGGTTAGATCCCTGCCTGTACCACCGGAAAGTTTTTACGGGTACTGCCTCTTGCGAGGAATTAACAAATTCTTAATTCTTCTTCTCAAAAAATGTTGCCGTTCAGATTCGGCATAGGTAGATCCCTTCCATCCCTGATCTTACTCCACACATGAATGGTTGAGAGTTGTAAGTCACTAAGCCCTGGCTATTTATGAGCTGTAGCGCCACCTAATTTATTTTATATACCCTTAAACAAGTTAGTTTTCGGATGCTTAATCTTAAAACATACAACTTGAAATGACTTCCTGTTTGAATCTTTTAGAAAAATCTAAATTTTGTTATTTTTGTTTCACAAAAGGGCTGAACGATATTTTTTAATCACTAAGAAAACAAATTCTTATCTCTTCTACTACTGGTAAATAAAATGGTGCGAATTTCATAAATAAAATATTTGAGAAGAAGGCTTACTTGGAACAAATAAATAAATTAAGTTTACCTCAAGCAAAACATTAAAAAAAGAATAAATACAAGTTTACAGAAAAATAAAATTATACATATGAAGCATAGTATTTTTTATACTTACAAACTGCTTTGTCCACAGAGTCATAATCGTCAAACTCTACAAAAGCAAAACCACGTTTGCGGCCAGTCGTTTTATCTGTGAGAATTTTAACCCCAACTACATTTCCAAATTGTTGGAAGTATTCTTCCAAACATGGCTCATCGTGTACTTCTTTCAATCCGCCAACAAATATCTTCTTAACTGTAGCACTCGCTTCGGGCTTGTCCAATTCAGGTCGGGGAAGAGCTCTCTTAGCATCAACGGTCCTAATAAACAATCATATTTTTCAATTTACTACATTTTTAATTTCACTTTTTTCGCGACTCACTTTCCGTCAATTACATGTGGACGTGCGCTTTGAGCTTGATCCACCATTGAAGATTTTGCAAATGAAATAAAACCAAATCCCCGGGAACGCTTAGTAACTGGATCTCGCATAACTACTACATCAGTAACATCACCCCATTGTTGATAGAATGCTTTTAGAGATTCTTCTGTGGTCATGGGGGAGAGGCCTCCAATAAAAAGTTTTCTTAAATGCTCCATATCAGGCCCTGATTCCTCCTTAATTACATGAAAGAAAAAATAATTAAGAAATCTTGGACGCCATTTTGTATAGTACGCTTCCTCAGCTCAATTAAATGGTTTCGATTGAACTGTAGAGATTTTTAGAAGTTAAATTTACTTACCACGCCATTACTTGCTGATCCTGATCTACTCATGTAATTATCTTTATGCATTTTTCAGTCGTTAACTTTTAAACAAAGCAAGTTAATTAATAAAATTTAATGTTTCACCTGCTTACGAACACTTCTACTCTACACACGATTCGCTTTCCGTAAAAGTGATGAAATATGAAATAACAAGTACCGAGCAATCGACAACGACAACTAACTAAACTGAGTTGAGTTGAAATCGATTCGTGCGGTGATTCGTCATTCGGCTTGGCTTTTCATCTTTCCAAGAAGAAATTAATTCAGTGCTAGGAGACTGTGGGAAAATATACTTTTTCAGGAGTTTTGAATTATAAGAATAAAACCGAGTTATTTCTGGTGAATTTATGGTTTTCTAATTTGATTAAACTGATTAGTGATTATACTTATCGTTTTTGAGTGCTATAGCAATTTTTCCATATAATCTCTAATGATGTTGATGTTGAAATAACTGAATACTAAAACTTATGAATGATGCATGTTTTTTTTAGTTTATAAACTAATGTCGAAATTCAAATAATAATCCTTGTAGACAATAATTAGATCCATAATTTAACTGATTCTTCTTTAATTTTGAAATATCAAAGGCTCTGCCATTTTTATTAGAATTCAATAAAAAAAAAATCTTAACACCTAAATGGTTACGCAGTGTATAAATATTAATTTACGCTCTATTTGTAAGACAAAAACTAATTGAAAACTAAAAATATTAAAAAAAAATATTTTTCGATTCATAATTTATAAAGTGCACAACTTTTTTGTGTTAGATCTATTTAATGAAGAAAATACGAAGGCTATGAACCTATAAATAATTATTGTTTAGCTTTTGGAGACACGTGCAGTGCACTCTATGTAAAAACAATATTCTGTTTAATTATTTTTAAGATAAAAGAGGCAAAGTGACCAAGTTAAGTAACTCTTTACGATAAATGAATGGGAACAATTTTTTATTTAGTTCTGTTTTATTTACTGCTGTAGTGCTGTATAACTAAGCATGTGATCAAAATCACTTTACATATATCGCCAGCACAGCGGCCAATATTTTTGTTGGTTTCTATTTCGCTAGCAATCAAATTGTTATTTGGTTGCCGAGCGAAATTCTGCTGCGCTATAATAATATAATAATATAGGAAAAAATATGTTATTCGTGGTTGATTTTCGATAACAGTGCCCATCAGCACTGGAACTGTATACTGGAACCAGGGAAATTAAGCTGAATTTGAATGACGGAACGAATTTATACTAGAGTGAAGTGAGTCGCAGTTTAGAATGGAGATTTTGGAATGGCAATGCTTTCCAGAAGCATACCAGGATAATTAATTTTGTCGGTCATTTTTTGATTCTCTTAGAACGAACTGTCCTGAACAGTCGTATACATTTTCCACCGTGTAGCCACTAAACAAACGTATTAATGAGACGAGATGAATTGATAACTATAAAATATATTACTTTCGGCTGGGTCTGCATGGACGCCTCAAAAAAGTACTTTCGTAAATGTTGCATTAACGGTTATTCAAATGTTAATATGTCACAATATAACCATAAATAACTTAAAATTCCTTATTATCATGCGTTTCGACATCGTTTAATTGACTTTCACGTTGAAATGTAGTCTTAGGAGTCAGTTCTGCCACAGTTTCAGTACTTTAAGTTAGGTTTAACAATGGTGTAAGGTTTAAATGCGTTTTGAAATTAAATTTTTATTTATACTTTTTATACTTAAACCTCTGTTAAAGTGCACTTTTAGAAATGATGTTATTGAATTATTATATATAAAATATTGAAACAGGATTGTTCTTAAGTGGATTAATTAAGGTTTAACAGTGGATTAAGTACATATATAAAATGAAATTATTATGTATTAAATTTTACAATACATATCAATCTTGAATTCTTGATTCGTCAAAATCATCATGTTTAAATTTCTGAACCACGAGTTGAATATTTAATCAAGAAAAATTGACTTTTAGCATGTACAAATTTGCAAAATTGCAGAACAATAGATCAAATTAATATTTGGTCCTTTTGCATTTCATTTATATACAGAAAAGAATATATTAAGTGGAAACGTAATTTCAAGAAATACCAAAAATGGAAATAAAAAAATTTCGTAAATCTTCACAAAGTTGCTCCGAGAGCCTTAAATTTGCTCAGTAGTTGTCAATCAATCATTTTTAGTGGTTAGCTTTCGAAACAAAGAAGAACAGATTAATTGAAGATATTCTACATTAATATTTTGCTCCTCTAATTATTATTTAACATTATACTTTTTTTTCAAAAATTAAATGAAAACCATAAACTCTTAAATTTCAAAATTTTTAGCAACTACTTTTATGTGTGAGAGGGTACTTAAGCTACCTAGTGGGCGCTTAGCCTTAATGACTTGAGCCACCCTGTTTGCAATTGGTAGATATTTAACATTCGAGTCTCGAAACAAGCCATTAGCTGGCTACGTGCTATCGCTACGGCTACCGCCTGGCCGGCGCCAAATTCAACGCCGGCGTATTTTTAGCGAAGCCGTTTCGTCATCTAAACGCTCAACTCAACCTCATTCCGTATATTTCATTCGTCTCCATCTTTTTAATGAAAGTTGTTCTTCCCTCGTGTTTCGTGTGTGCATGGGAATAATTTTCAAGGCATAATTAATATATTTTTTGCGACAAAATTAACTTGCTTAAGACATTCGATTCCATTGCATTATTTTCTAATTTAACAAAATCCACAATGTCCGACAATGATAATCGTAATGGTAATTCGAACGGCAACTATGATGAGGAGGTAAGTGCATTTCAGTCGCTAATTAATTTTTTTAATGCTTTAAGTATTTTGTGGTAATCGAAACGGTATAATTCTACTTCTGAGTGTTAATTTCACCTTGAACAATATTTTCTACTAATTTCATTTATCCAAAAATCAAAATGGCGTATTTTTTCAAAGCAATTGCAGCCGGCTTGGGTTTTCCCAGGTTCTCAGAACAAATAAACTTTGCTTAACAAATGTAAAATTTTTTGGCAAAAATGAATTGCTTTTTGTTAATTTTTGCATTGATTTTGATTCAATAATCTGATTATTCATTTCGTTGGTGAATCATAATTACTCCGCCTTTTTTTGTGTGTATAATATAATTTTTAGTGAAAGGTAAAGGAAGCCATTTTTAATTTTCTTGTTTTTTTTTTTTAATTGCATTAGGGTATCAATGAACCCGAGCACATGAGAAAGCTGTTCATTGGTGGCTTGGATTACCGCACAACTGACGATTCCCTTAAGGGCCACTTCGAAAAATGGGGCAACATTGTCGATGTTGTTGTAATGAAGGACCCAAAAACCAAACGTTCAAGGGGCTTCGGTTTCATTACATATTCTCAGTCATACATGGTTGACAATGCCCAAAACGCGCGCCCTCATAAAATCGACGGACGAGTCGTGGAACCCAAGCGAGCAGTACCCCGTCAGGAAATCGATAGTCCCAATGCTGGAGCGACTGTGAAGAAATTGTTCGTTGGTGGTCTTCGTGATGACCATGACGAAGAGTGCATTCGTGAATACTTTAATGACTTCGGCAAAATTCTTAGTGTAAATATTGTGACTGACAAGGAAACCGGCAAACGACGCGGTTTTGCATTTGTTGAATTCGACGATTACGATCCCGTGGACAAAGTTGTGTGTAAGTATCTACATTTAAAATACAAACTCGTAAATATGCAATACATATTATGTTCATACGTAAAATTCTTTTAGTCAACTTTTGAATATAAGTTACAAAAACAATAAAAGTATACAATTTACCCTAACATCAGATAACTTAGATATATAGAAGCATAATAACCTTCCGTTGGAAATGTAGATTCGCTTTTTCATAGTCTGATACAGAAGCTCTAATTTAATCCACAAATCTTTTTTTTATAAATTACTGTCTTATTACTGTATTTTATTAGCTGCAAATCTTACGCCCACTTTCTTCACATCATACCTAAAAAAAAGCACTGAGTCCAACTATGTAATGGCATAATTGCTAGGTATCAGTTAATTTAACATAGTTCTAACTAACGCTCGGCAATGGAATCTAAGTTCATAGCTGGATGCAAGAAGAAAATTATTTTCTGGGTTAAAGTCCTTATATTACCTTGGACATTTGGCAAAAATGTTGTTTTGCTTAACGAAATAACCAACTCGCTTCATTGAATGAATAATTTTCGTTTTTGTCATCTTTAATTACTGTCAAGTTATTATATTGGTATTTATGAACCCTTTTTGCCACATACTTGGAGCAGTTTTTCTGTTCATAAATGCATTGAATAAATATTTTGTGCATCTGCATCAGTAGGTGTTTTTTTTATGCAAAAATATAAGCAGTGAAGTAGGATTCCCCTGTTAATATGGAGAACGAATCCAATTCAAAAAACAGTCATGGACACATTAAATTCAACTCTTTCATTAGCTTGAGGACGGTCTTAACGTTTACACATTTGTTGTTGGATTACAACAAATTGGGCATAGTTATCGAAGTAATATGAGTCCAAAAAATAAAGAGGGTAAAATCTAAGGACTACATGCATTTGACATCCATGTTTGATTGTACTATGTATTCGATGTTCAACTTACTATGATACAAACTCGGTATTGCAGTTAAACGGATCTAGCACATGGGTCCGTGGCTGCTATTTTGTCCATTGTCTTACTTATCTAGTTTGAATCTTTCGAGTTTAAAGTAGGGCAGACAATGATTGTTCGAATATTTAACTTAACTTCAGTGAACTAAATATTAAAAATATATTTAATATTGATAATATCATTTGAATTCGTTCGTTTAGTGCAAAAGAACCACACCATCAAGAACAAACTATTGGATGTTAAGAAAGCCATAGCCAAACAAGACATGAGTGGTGGCGGCGGTGGCGGTGGTGGTGGTGGCCGAGGAGGTGGCCGCGGAGGCATGGGTGGCGGTCGTGGCGGAGATCGTCAAGGCAGTTGGGGTGGTGGCGGCGGTGGTGGCCGTGGCCAAGGAAATAACTGGGGTGGCAACTCTGGTAACTTTGGAAACAACGGAGGTGGTGGTTACAACCAAGGCGGTGGCGGCGGAGGTGGCGGGGGAAACTGGAACAGTCAACCTGCACCATGGAACAACAATATCGGCGGTGGAGGCGGTGGTAATGACTGGAACAGTGGATCAGGTGGTGGCTTTGGCGGTGGTGGTAATGCTGGCAGCCAGGGTAACTGGGGAAGCGGTGGAGGCGGCGGCGGTAGTGGTGGAGGCGGTAATTTCGGCAACGACTACCAGCAAAGCTATGGAGGTGGCCCACAGAGAAATAACTTTGGAAACAACAGACCGGCTCCATACGGAGGTGGTGGCGCCGGTGGTGGCGGTTTCCACAAAAACCAAGGAGGTAATTTAATTATAATCGATATATTGCCAAAAATTGTGAAACTAATTATTTATCAATTGAATATAGGTGGTGGTGGTATGGGAGGCCAAGGCGGTGGTGGCTTTGGTGGTGGCAACTATGGTGGTGGACAAGGAAACATGGGCGGTGGAAACAGGCGGTATTAATAGGTAATTTGAAACACATATTCTTCTTCTATTCTTAATTGTGGGAACAAGCAGTTATTGCAACAATCAGAATTCCACATCGTACGAAAAATTGTATTGTTTTGCAATAAATAATGGAATTTGTATATAAAGGCATTTTAGGTTTTTCCTTAAGACTGTATTATCTTCAGGTGTTTATAAAAGGAATAGAAGTTATTCGCCATAAAAGATAGCATATTTTCTTAAAAATCTATATTTTAACAATAATTAGGAGTTGAGTATAGGCTTCATTTAAAGTCCTAGGTAAATGTTGATCCCGATTCAAAAAGATTTTTTGATTTTGAAATACATATTAATCCAATGATATCGAAATTTATAGAACAGTCTAGCCTCTCAATTAGAATGGATTGTCCGTAATTGTCGTTAGTTAGTTGTTCGATTACTCCGAATGTCATAAGGCATTTATGATTAAAATTCCCTTTTATCATGATTCATGCCTTTCATGGTAAGACGACGTTCTTAAAAACCGTTGGGTTTTGTCTGATAAATAAGTTTAATTTTATAAACAATTATTTTTAAGAAAAAAATAATTGATATATTCTTTTATTCTAAATTATGTTCAAGTTGTGCAGTATACAATTTCGGTGTTAATTCACAAATTTGCGAAAATTCAATGAAAAGAATACATAATTGTAATCGTATCCAAAAGACATAAAAAACTTCAATTTTTCTAATAGAGCCATTAAAAACTTGAAAATGTTTAGTCCAGTCTTCTTTGTAGTAAACGAGAAGTAAAAGAAAAAAATTTAGAAAGGCAAAATGTTCAAAAGAAAACGATTATTCTCCTTAACCAATTAAACAGGGTTATTTACCACTTAAGTCTTTTGTAAGTTCCATGTAGTTTTTTTTTTTTTTGTGACAAAGTTTAGAATTGAAATTTCGAGTAGAAAGTGATGGAGATAAGATTATTAGTTTTTTTATAATCAAAAAATGTTACCACTTAATGTATTTGAAACTAAGAATAGTTCTGAACTTAATCATCAGACTTTGTGTAAAAAAGCATAAATAACTGTAGGCATACGATTGTCTGTTATTATATGTATGTATGTATTTTTTTCGCTCTAAAATGTAAACAAGGCTAAATTTATCGATAGTGAAGCTGTAAACTATTTTCTTTAATCAATTGTACATTTATCGTAAGCAAATTTTCCGATAATTTGGATTTTGCTGTAGGTCAAGTACGAAATTATTTTACACATTTCTTAATTCTTTTTTTAACATAAGTTAAGAAGAAAAAACTATAATTTTATAAGAAATATAATTTAAATATTTTTTCTTTTTACGAATATAGGTAAAAATGCAAATATACAGGCAGAAGAATGTGACAGAAGATAGGCAGAATTCTAAAAAATAAAAATCAAAAATCAAAAATAAAACAAACAATTGAGGTAGTTAACTGGGGAATTAGTTCCTACCTTGACAAAAATAAATATAAAAATAAAACCAAGAAAAGCAGTCAGCTAAATTAAACTACGTGCATAGCCGAAACCAACATAATTACAAACATTTATTACAATCAATAGGTAGTATGTAGTCTCATCGTCTTGTTTTTTTTATTATAAAAAAATTGCATTTATTTTCTTTTGACCAACATGAGATTTTTTTTTTAGAATAATGAACTTAAAAATTTAGTTTTAAAGTTTTTTTTTTTAAAGAAAATATGAATCAAACTAAATAATATTATTTATATATAAATAAAAAAATGATAAACTTATGACACAAAATAACTTTCCCTCTAAAAAATCTTAAAAAAGGAAACAAATCTTCTGTCAAGTAGCGTTAATGTTTTTGTTGAACAGATTTAAGAATCGAGGCAAAAACGCTGTATTTCTGCTTTTACAGTTCGTCCACCAATATAATAAAAATATGAATAATAAGTACTATTAGTAAGACATAATTTACTGCAACTAACTGTAAGAATTAATAAAACAAACAAATAGAAGATACAAAATACTGTTAAATGTAGTTATTCATTTAAAGCTTTTTTACAAACCAATTGAGAGGGGGATTTAAATTAAAAACATTGATCTAGATATTTGTTTGTGATCATGCAAGTAGATTCCCTCTTCCGATTTTCAATTGTTTTCCAGATATATTCTATGTATTTTTTGTAGAAGCTAATTTAATTCTAAACCAGCGCAACAACCCAAGAGACAGTGAAAGAAAGAGGAAGGGAGAGATTCCAACAACAAAAATGACGAGGTAGTCAGCAAACCAAAGTTCGTTCTTCTATCGATAAAATCATTTGAATAAAAAGAAAGTATTCAATGATGTGAGGTAGTTAGCAGGAGCTTTACCAAATCGTGTTGGCAGATTTTTTGAAATTTTTTATCAAAATGCAAAAATATGCACAGCCAGGAAGAACACAGGAAAATCAAAATTAACTCTCCATTTTATATCCACCGATTAAACTAATGAATTGCTTGTGTATGTATCTCGTTCCAAGAACATTTTAGGTTCGTTGAACTACATTTCTCTACTATATGATCGCTGCCCAACTAAGACGTTGTGAACGATTGTGAATTGTTGCCAAACTGGTGGTTTCTTGATTTGAACGTTTTTGGAAAGAACTCTTCGAGGATCACAGTGTGTTGTGGTGAGTTTGAAAGCTAACTTTTATTTTACAGAGATTGCTGTAATAGTTTTGGGGTATTTATTATAAGATAATTAATTCAAATTTGGCTGTGCCTCAATAAAAAGTTATATATTAATAAACAAATTTGCAGTTTTTAATCAATGGTTCACAAAAACTAAAAGTATGTATGTACATATATCATTACTTTCAAGGAGTTTTGAACAAGAGAGTCTCACTTCTATTAGACTGAAAGGTAGCAAGGACTACCGCTAAAGCTTCTGTTGACCGGTTATTGGTATGTGGACAAAAATTGACTTTGTTTTTCCTGCTTGGTCCAATTGAATGGGAAATTGCCAAACATGTATTTGAATCTTGGGTCGAGAAAATTAAAGAATATTTTATTTTATTATTTTACTCATTCACTTAACCGGGCATGGTCTTTGCTCTATGGATAGAAACTTGTTTCTCTAGAATGTTTCATTCTATTTGATTAAAATCGTTGGTCATATGTGTGTCCATATTTTTAAGGTTATCTGAATTAGTTTGTATTAATTACAAAACGTTAATCAATGAAATGTGTGGGTTTTATTTCGTCAAATCAACGATTACGCTAATCTTAATGAAGTCCTTTATTTATTTATTTGGCTTATTACAAAAATATAAATATACCATCTATGATTGCCATATATTAAATAAGAACAAGGGAAACTGTTGAATCTGGCATTAAATAACCTTAACCTTCTTCTTGGCAGTTGTTTACATTTACATCAGCAATGACAGCAATGCCAGATTTGACAGTTGAATTGATTGAAAGTATTAATGCTTGTCTTGAAACTGACAACATTTTTAGGTCAGTTTATATTCATTGAGTGCACAAGAGTTTTCCTTTGCCACTTTTTTATACATAAATAAAGCTATAAAAACAAAACACTAAGTTCTTAACGATCGATCGTATAAATTACATATTTATGGGAAAACTGATTTTTTTGGATTTTAAATACATAGTTTAAATTGCAAGCTAGAATCTATAAATGATTGTATTATCTTTTTGACGCAAGTTAATTTCTTCGATTCGTTGATTACATTAACGTTCGGCGGCCTGCTATACATCAAGAATCTGAACAGATTGTTATCCTTTTTGACAGTGGTATTTTGTGTTGACAAAACAAAGTTAGTCTATTGTGATGTTGTAATAAGAAAATAATTAAAAATAATACCACCTGCAGGTACGTATTAGCTTTAATTTTGAAAAAAATACGTGATCAAAAAATAATATGTAAGTACCTAATTACCAATTTGCTTGTGATTGTTAATATTATGTTGATGTAAATAAGCATCATGCGTAGCGTATACATTGCCTATACATGCATACAATTTTGACTGCTTTTTATTTGAACCAACACAGATTGGCCGGTTTGTTCCAAACCTTATATTATTATAGTGCAAAGATGCAGACATTCAGTCCCCATAGTTTTAGATTTATTTGAATAAATCAAAGTGAGCTTTACTTGGATTTTTGTCATTTTTTGCTAATCTGAATTTGTGTAGGTATAACTTTGATTATAACAAATTCTTTTTTTCAAAAATATAAAATCGAAGTACTATGTATGTATGTACATATGTATGTTTTAATAAATTCTGAAGCTCTAAGAATTCGATAACTTGTTCAGGCTCCTATAACGAATGAAATCTGGTATACACTATCTTATTTTTGCGATGTCTCATGTGCTTCATAGTATAAATGAATTCAAAAGTATTTCTGTGAAGAAACAAGAGCTCTTGATACCCGGTACATAGACCAGGTACCCGCATTTTCGGGTTTTAGGTACTCGGGTAGC
Organism: Scaeva pyrastri; assembly: GCA_905146935.1. Lineage (NCBI taxonomy): Eukaryota > Metazoa > Arthropoda > Insecta > Diptera > Syrphidae > Scaeva > Scaeva pyrastri. The sequence goes on along the minus strand of LR989927.1, from coordinate 123,051,489 downwards.
TGAGTACCCGGGTACACGGGTGGATGTAAGGTGTCGGGTACCTGGAACATCAGCGGGTACCCGTAAATTTTGAACTGGAATCTAGAAATCATTAATTTATTAATTAATTATAAGTTCTCGAATGGATTCGATTTGTCGAATTGAAAAGTTAAAAATTTGATATCAATCGTTTTAAGAATTTTAGAAAGACGACTGTATGTGCGCGTGTAGTGCGTATGTGTACGAGTATGTATAATAACATCGAGATGTGCGGAAAGAAAACAAAATTAAAATACATAATAAAAATTGTACAAGTAAAGTAAATATGGTTTGTTTACATATTTCCAGATGTTAAGGTTATTTGTTTTGAAAAATTTAAACAAAAATATAAAAACTTTATCAAATTACCGACTAGTTATCGGGTACCCGACGATGTTTTGTATACCGGGGTACATGGATACCTGATACCTTAGATCCACCCGGGCACTCGGCTACCCGAGTAAAACCAGAAAATGCAAGTACCCGGGTACCCGAGTACCGGGTGAAATCAAGAGCCTTTAGAAACCAGAAAAAGATGAAGTGCAAACTAAATTATAAAACATGAGTAAGACAGCCTTACCCCTTATTTGGTTTATATTTAACTCGTTGAAAATGAAAAGCAATTTAAAATTCTTAAAAATGTTAAATTTATACAAGAAACTACTATTAAACCAAAATTTAATAGAAAATCCTAATATACATAACCAACTCCGTTAGTATTTTATTCCAATTATGTATTCCTTACTGTAAGGTAGGTAAAGTGTCATGAAACTTACGCCTTTCGAATGTAAGCGAATACCCTATAAAATATATGTATGTATATCAAAAGAAAAAAAATTGTATCAATGAATCGTTCATTTATTTTTAGACCTCAGCATAAATTCGTAGCATACATGAATGAACAAAAAAACATATTCACTAAGTCGTAGTCGTACACCTAGTACTTTTTGCATTTATCTGCTCCAAAGAAGGATACAAAAAAGTCAGGAATTTAGTATGTATTTGAATTTGACATTGGTACTTAAAATAACAAAAAGTAATTTTTTTTTTTAAATCTAATAACAAAAACAATAAATTTAACGAGTTGTAATGAAATTTAAACTGATTCATATTCGTAAGCTTGAATCTTTTCAGTCTTTTACGAAGAAGTTGAAAGTTGACAAAAACCTTATCCAACAGCTTGTACTTTGTTTTCTATGACTTCTTTTATCTCGTTTTTAATTAGTAATCCGGAATTGGAATAAGAACCAGAAGTCTAATTGAACAGCTTTTCTGAATTCTGAAAAATTTGAAGTTTGGTGTGACTTTATTGGTAAAGCGTGACATGTGTCAACTACATATACATATGTGTATTCACCTGTGTACATATGTACGGAACGCGCCAAATTTGATTTGTTTTTTGTCTCGTAATTCGTAAACATGGAGGATGTAAGAGGATGTATAATTTCGATGAAGAAGATGAGGAAGACGACTCCAAAAATGTTTCTAACAAATTAGGAACAATTGTTAAGATATTTTCAATATTATTTTCCATTTTTTTATATTTTAATTTTAATTTCCAGCAATCACTTCACAGTTCGCACAAATATCAAGTGTGACATTTAAAATCTTTGAATGTTGAGTGATTCTGGTTTTGCTTCTGATTTCAAATACAGAAGATAAATCTCTTCTTTTTCAGAAAAGATTGAACGCTTTCAAAATGCTTTTTTTCTGCTTCCAGATTGCCAATTGAAAACGCCATTAGTCTTTTTGGCATTGATTCTACTTATTTTAAACACAAATTTCGACTGCAATTCACTTATAAAAATGTCCCTTTTCAAGTTCTTTTTTTCTGTTAGGTTCTTTTTTATCCTAGCATCCAAATGGTCCCACATATCCTCACTTTGTTTATGTCCGGGGATTGCTGATATATGTAGGTACCAGATGCGAGCGACGTGCTTCCGGTCATAGTTTAAGTAAAACAAAATCTTGTTTTGCAGACCAAATCAAAGGCACTTTGCTTGAGATTTTTCTAAGAAAAGCTATGTTTACATCCTGGTTACTAACACCATTAATAATTTCTAGGTTGGCAGTTATTTTATAGAATACCAATATTCTTTTCAAATAAATTCATGGCTTATTTGTTTCCATTTTATTTGTATCCTTCTTAAAGCATATACCTAGGTAAATGCAGGAAGTACAAGACCGAGAGTGACTACTTAAGTTCATGACTTGAGAACGAAATCTTCTATTGATGCTCTGCTCGTCTTTTTAGAAAATAGTTTGCTGAGGGTCACTCTTATTTTCAACAGTGGTCTAATTTACCTTCTACACATTTTATATGTGTACGATTGTACATTAAACTCAATTGTCTTTTGTCTGTTGGATTTCGTATTTTTTTCAGTAGGCAATTAAAATGTTTCTTGAACAACTAGATACCACAAATCTTTTCAAAGCCAACGTTGCAAAAAGCAAATTATGGAATTTACATTGTTTTCCTCCCTTGTTACTTTCGCGATTTCTTCCTTCTATTTATGAAGCCAATTCAAATCGACGTGGTTGAAAACTTACAAAAGAAATACATAAGTCATTTTTCCATGTAATAACTCTTCTCCTTTTATTTTTTCATCTTCTTCCTTTCCTGGGAAAAGGCATGCATACAATCATTTTCTTATCATTAAAAAAAGTTTTAAAATTATTTATGTACATCTCTATTATGCGATACAAAAGAAATACTTCATTCAAAAAATACAAAATTGAACGGGAGTATATAGTTAGAGGTACCTCCATCTACTTAATACAAAATAAACGCCACACCTCCGGCTCTTTTTTTGATGCAAGGAAATATTTAATGCATCTGAATACACGCATTTATTACTAAAATTCTGACAAATGAAAATAGATACTAAACTTCCTACGTATTTAGATAATAAAAAAGCAATAATTAAACAATAAAATTACTGCTAACATGAGTTAACTGCGTTATGTTTATAAAAGCCACTTATTTCACTGTAATTAAGATCGTTTCGATTAGGTGCGGAAGTGGTTGATGACTGATGATGATTCGTCGTCGTCGATGGTGTTGCGGACAGTGATACTGCAGGAACCATTCGTGATGGAAGACCATTATGGGCATGGAAGTGCTGATGAAGATTCGATATAATTGGAGGATAAACATTTTGTCCCATGATCGATGTCATAAAACCGTTTGCTACTACAAAATTCCTGTGGAAGGGAGAAAATAGGATTTCAGTTGTTAATATCGGGTATGTGTATGGTCAGTAGTTAGTTGCTATAACTAAAAAGGTATAGTTGAATTTAAAGAATAATGAAGTTGCTAGTCACATATGTATATCAATTTTTATTTCATAAGATCTAGATATAAAGGAAAGTAAGTGTAAGGGTTATACACCTTTATGGATTTATTTACCCAATAGTTTTTGGGTGCTTTTTGAAAGTATGTTTATGAACCTAAGGCTGCATAGTGCATACATAAATACCTACCTATAGCTTTTTCGACAGGGCGGGCGTGAGACCAACACCGCAAAAACAAATATTAAATCAAAACTAAAAGAATCGCTTAATTATCATTTTACCTTTGTTGGTTTCCAAGTTTTAATTAAAAAAAAACTGATTTCGAAAAACATTTATGCTTATGTACATATGTGTGTATGTACATACATATGTACTTTTGAAAATCCTTGCAGTGTTGTTATCATGAAATAAAATGTTAGTTTGTCGGGGAAAATTGTTTGAGTGCTGGGATTTTTTTCTTAATGTAAGTCCGGTCGAGCCGTGAGACAAATCTTCCAAAAACAGTCAGGTTAAATGATTTTGAGGTCGTCCTATTTAATATTCTGGCTATTTTAGTCAATGAATAAATTACTGAAGTAATGTAATTTTTAACATCTTTTAAAACTTATTTTAAGCTCAATATTATATAAAAAATCGTTTTGAATGTTAAGTGTGTAAAAATGTGGATAATAACAGTTGAATATTATATTTACCTGTATTGCTGATCGATGTGGGCTTTTTCGATACGTTTATCCTTGGCACGTCGATTTTGAAACCAAATTTTTATTTGCGTCTCTGTCAGTCGTAGGTTCTCTGCCAGCTCAAATCTTCGACTCCTGGAAATATATTCGTTACGATGGAATTCCACTTCCAAACGGAGAGTCTGTTCGGTGCTGAATGTTGTTCGTTGTCGTCGAGGCCGACCTTCTTTTCGACGTCGTCGGGCAACTTAAAAGAATCAAAATGAAAGTACATATTAACATACTATTTTTTAAAGCAATTTCAAGTAGATATCAAATTAGTTTAGGCCAATAAGATATTAAAAACTATGACCCTTTGACAAATTACTGTCGACCACAATGTATATTAATTCGGTTTTATAGGGAAAGTTAACAAAGCTGATTAGTCATGAATTTTCTCTTAAGCAAAGACATGTGGAAGAAATAGAAGCTTAAACCTCTTCTGATACTAAAAGAAAGTTAAAACTAAAAAACGTTTTTTGTTCATTTAATTTTATATTTTTGAGTTTAGCAAGTTTTTTAACATCTTGTTTTTCCTATAAATTTCTGTAAGAAATAAATTAACAAATGAAACTATTTCGTAATTTCGTAATTTCTCTAGAAGACAATCAGCTCTACATAAAGGTTCAATAAAAAATCTATTCTGTCCTCAACCAGAGGGAAGCTATTTAAATTTTATTTTAAAAACTGTATTGTTCCAAGAATTTCATTCTCCGTTTATGCATTCTGCAGGTTTTATCGACACGGGTGATAAAAATATTGAGTGCAATTATTTAGAGATGAGAAAACTTTAAAGCTGTACTGTACGCAAACCTAAAAACATACGGAGCTTAAGAAGAATCCGATATCTTAAACGAATATTAACAGATTCTAATATAATAATTTGTCTAAAGTGCCAACAGCGACAGGGGTTAATATATGGTCGTGTTAAATCAGAGTCCACATCAACGCCTCCTTACAATACCAATAGAGTTCCAATTATCATCTTAATTCCAATATGAACTGAACAGAGCACATCAATCAACACTCAATTACTTTCAGCATGGTTTAACGGAAGATTCATCACTGCAATGAAATCAGACTTTTTCATTCAACACTCTTGATCGCATATCAATAGCAATATAATCATCATATCATCACATAATCACAACAATAATGGGTTGTGGTATAAACCCATTTTTAAGTAGGTTTACAAACACTTCAATTACGAAGGGAAGATACACAACACATCATACTTGGTATTGATGCTTGTGGAACGTTGGCCCTTCCAAACCTTATGCACGCAATTGTATAAAATTCCCACAGAAATTATCAGACATTTATAACAATAAAATAAAATTAATCTCCGGAAATTCGAAACATCGTCTGTGGTTCTTAAGCAAGCCCATGGACGTCCAGGAAATAAAGAGAGGGTAGTTTGCTTTCAGAATTAAGAGGGGCTGATTGCGGCAATGCAATGCGGTACAATCACGAATTCGAATGTATCCTTAACTCGCTTTTATAAATCATTTATGAAGTGACGAGTTATTACAATTTAATTAATTGTTCCCAGTGTCGTGTTTACATTCTTATTTTGCTCATAAACTCTTATTATTACACCCTAGTTTTTTATTAAATACGAATGCAGAAGTTACTTAAGTGATGGACGCACTGATCCTTGAAAATTTGTTAGTTAGGTGAATGGGCAAGACTGTTTTTATTCAAACAACCAAAATGATATGATAGGAATAAACGTTTCACATTCGTACCTATTGATTAATGAAATATTAACGTTGTTTTTAGTAGTAATCCCTCTTTCGAAAACGTAGTTATTAAGTTTACATATGTATTTTTATTAAAATGATGATGTTCCCCTTATATACATAGGTATTATACATTTATGTACATTCTCGTACGTACATACATTTATGTAAATTAAAGCAGCATTAAGAGAATCTTTTAAAAATGATTTCAAATTAAATTCGGCTGTCGAAACAAAAATGGCCAAATTAGTTTTTGGATTCAGATTCAGTTTCATTTTGTCACTTCCGTGAATGCTCGGGCCCGTTGCTCGTATAAAACAGTAACCTAACCTTATCTTCCTCACACTAGTTTTGCGGCACGCGTTTTAGAAAATCATAAATAAGTTCAAATAACATAAAAACAGATTTTAACAAATCTGAAAACAAACAAAGAAAATATTGCTTTCAACAAATAATGTCATTATTAATATTTGTTATTTAAGAATATTATATAACTATAATTATTTATTTATGTATTTAAAAAAAAAAATGCGAGAAGGGCTCATTGTAAGATGATTGCTGTGTAACATTGAAACTACCTAAACGATTTTTCACATAAATTTAACAAAATATTTAGTGAAATTCTTTTCGAAAAAAGTGTTATGAATAAAGATAAGGCATAACACTTTTGTTACACTTGCAAGATAGTAGTCATCTGTAAAAAACTTATTCTTGCATTTGTCTGTAAATATAACTGTCCAATCATAAAGTAGATAGGTACTCATAGAATCTTTAATAAATACGACTGTTGATATGTATACATATAACATATAAGTATGTTTATATATAGTAAGTGCGGCAAATATGGCCTACACTTAATAGTTTCTAAAATAAATAGTTTCTTAAAAATCTAGCAAATCATTTTTATATTTCAATCTTTTAAAAACTATAGCTTAAAAAAATAACAAAAACTTAAAGGAACTCAATATTTTAGTTGAAAGAAAAGTGCGGCTATTATGGCCCACTCTGAAAATTTTGGTTGGTCGCAAGTATCTCAAGGACGAATAATACTATTGACTTAAAATTAAATTTATTCTGTAGTTGCATATATTTACCCTTTACTTTACAAGCACACAAAAATAATTCAGCATCTTTAGTTGACTTTGGTTATTAAAGGTGAAAAGGTGCGATAAAAAGCTATTTTTTTAAGTAAAAGTAGTTAACATAATCTAATAAAACAGTTGTTCGACTTTGTTCATATTAAAACAAAAAGAAGCTAGCTAGTGTTTCACAAAAGTTATTAATTTTTAATTGTGAAAAAACGTGAACGGGAGACATGAGCCAGTTTCTTAGGGGAGACTTGATCAGTGGTTTCCTTTTTGCTGTAAATTATTGTCAAATGTGTGATAAAATACTTCCTTTTTCAGCATTTTACATTTGTTATGTTTTTTTTGAAGTTTATTTATTTATTTTTTACATTTTTTTATCTAAAAGTTGAATAACTTTAAATTCTTATTTTAATTTTCATACATATAATACTTAATTCTATGAAAGATAGTTATGTTTTTAGATTTGTATAAGTTTTTTTTTTGTATAAAAACGTAAAACACAGTTTTTATTGTTCATTCATAATACTGCATTAATTTTAATAAGATATGAACTGATTGAATTAATTGTTTTGTATGATCAAGTCTCCCCAAGGCGGTGGTCAAGTCTCCTTGCTAAGTGGGAGACTTGAGCCAAAAATCTGTTCCCAATCATTTAGCATTTGGAAAAAATCACTTGCGTGAAATTAATATCAATGTAGATAAATGTGTCTTTAAAAAGACATATCCAACATAATGTGGCTTAGATAAACAGAAAAAATTGTATGCACGATTTCCCGATTTCCCCCTAAATTATGGTATTATTCAGATTTGGTATAAATTTAAGAAAAAAAAATGAATTGAAAGTTTTTTTTTACAAAATATAAAAAAAATACAAAAAGTTCTACCAAAAACTGGTAAAAATTAAAAAATGTCTTAAGTCAATTAACATCAAAAATAAATCGATTCATATCAAAAATTGTAACAAAAAACTTCAATAAATGCCAAGTTTTTAAAGTATCATTTGAAGTTATCAGTGTGGCTCGCATCAACCCTCTTTTTATTTTTTCTACCTTTTTATTATCGTTGAAGTTAAGTGATTTTCCAAAAGTAAATCAGTTTATTTAGTCCAATCGAACACAGAAAAGAGAAAAATCGGCATTTAGGAAGATTTAAATGTAAGACTAATATAGTTTATTGTATCAAATGCATGAAAAAAACTGATTTGGCGATGTTTAACTAAATCTAAATCTTTAAAAATCATACAAAATACATTCTGCTTTTCGTTCAATGAGGAACACTGCGCCGCCGCCGTCAAAACTATTTTTTTCTTAAGCAATGTCGTTTCTATTTTATAAATTTCACTGTACGGATACAAATTAAAATCCCTAACAAAATGTGACACTGATATACAGGAGTAGCAACTAAAGTTTTTATATTTTTTTCCTTTATAATTTTGATTTGCACCCTCATTGCTTGAGTCCCTTAACTCCTGACACCTGACATTCGATAAATATTTTTGATTTTCTACTCAATGTCTTTGTGGTAAATCCTTTTTGCGATGGCCAATGTCTGTCTGTCTGCAAGCAAGATTCCTGGTGTTTCAGTAAAAACATGGATGGACATTCGATACATGCTCATTGCAATTTGTCGTTTTGATGGCTTCCTCTTTAGATCGATTTCAATCATTTTTTCCATGCAAATGCCTGGCTCGTAGGTACCCCCAAGCCTCAAATGTAGTCAATACAACATAAATATTTATTCATTTGACAAAAAATGTTAAACTGCAAGAACTACCACAAGGCAGGTCCCTTTTGTTTTGAAATATGGTTTAACAGGTTGTACCACAACACAATCCCATAATCGATCGAACCACATATGGCCACCGAAAGTGATTTCCTTTTTTTGCCACTGTCACTGTCACCGTCAACATTGGCAAAATGACAAAAAAGATGCGATTGGGCATGAACACGATGACAGCATTTTTTTGCCGCAAATCCTTGCGCAATGTTTTTGCTGGTCCTCTATTTAAAATGTGTTTAAAAGAAATCCTCAATGAATAAGTGGCCATTGATCGGATATTATGAAACTTGATATCCATTTGGTATAATCTGATTCTTGTGTGTGCTTTTTTTCATTATAATGCAAATATCCGTTTTTTCTCGTTTTTCCGGAACATTACCGTTTTTTTTGTATGTTTCATTCTGTTTTTATTGCTTATTGAAGTTTGGATTTATAATATCATAACTTGTACCCACCTGCTTTGATATTCATTTTTTTTTTCAGATAATGCGAAGCATTTTAATATCTCACACCTTGAGGGGCAAAATATTGAAAATCATTATCAGAAGATTAAATACCACGATTGAGACTTTATCGAATAAAAAAATTGACGACTTTGAGGTTCGTATTTGATAGTGGTAAATAGTAGACATATGTAAGTTAAAAACTTGTTTCCTTTTTTTCTACTTGTTTTCAGCTCCCACCGGAACCGACAACTTGCTGTATGTCCGGATGTGCCAACTGTGTTTGGATTGCTTATGCCGAAGAGCTGTCTGCACTTTTCATGGGAAATAACGATAAAGCCCGCGAGCTGATCTTGAAAAAAATTAGTGATCCCAACTTAAAAATGTTTCTTAGTGTAGAATTAAAGCATATAAAACCCAAAGACAAAGATGACAAAGAAAAGTAGTGGTAACTCTTTTTTTTTTTTTAGTATTTTACATTTTTTAATCGAATAATTTAAAAATAAAATAACTAAATCATAAAAATTAATGTTTCTAAAGTAGTTAATTTAGTTTTAGACCTAACGAACTTTTTAAGGGAATTCGTAATTCGTTCCGTGTAAGAGATATCTAGTCACAAGCATGGGAAAATAGCAATAGTTAAACAAATGTGCTAGTCACTTTCTAGTGACAATTTTTATCGTATGGAATTTTGCCCAGAAGCATTCAATGATGCTCCCATACAGTTTCAGTTTTAATATTTTATCATTCAATCAAACATTCTATAAAATAAATTTCTTCAAACTATAGAACAAAAAAGTACAAAATTTATCACAAATATGTCAATTTTGTTTTGGTACAATACAGTACCACTTGAAAATTTCACTAAGATAACCATTATTTTGACAATTGTCATTGGAAATTCAGACGGAGAGTTTGATGATGACCAAATTTGCTTATCAAAAATGGGACGATCATTTATCAGGGGCCCAACAATGTAACTCGATTCTATAATAATAATATTCTAATTCGCAAATTCTGAACTCTCTCTCTACTAAGGACACTTTAATATGCGATAATCGAACAGCTCTAGTGGTGCCAAATATATTATTTGTATGTACTTTCCTATAATAGAGAACCACTTTACTCGGAAGTTAATGTCACAACAAAATCCCAAATAATCACTCTGGATATGTTTGCGAGCAGATCGTTCGAAAATCGCAAGTCTATTGAAAAATGAGTGGCATTACTGGCACTCTAGTCTTGTTCCATGCATAGCACCATTTAAAAGTAGAATCGCAAATAAGTTTCGAATACAATCAAAATTAGAATCGAGTAACATAGTCTTTTATCATCTTAGCCTATTTCTCCTCCGGAATCTATAATATCCAAAAAGGAAAAATCAATTCAATTTTCCTATTTCTATCAAAAATACTTAATGGAACGCAAAAAGGAAATTTTTCTTAACTAACTTTTTTGGTCCAAAAACCCCCTTTCGCTTTTATCAGACAAATTCTACTAAAGATGCTGATTTATTTTTGTGTGCTGGTTAAGGGTAAATGTATGCAACGTTTGATTTTATGAAATTATTTATTTATTTTATTTTATGAAATTATTGAGAGTGACTCAAGTCTGTTTTGCGATTGCTCGTTTACCACCAGGAATTAATAGAAGTAGGTTCTGAATGTAATGTTATTCAGTCTGTTCCGAGTGTTTTGTGCACAGAAATTCACAGCACAATTTTTTTAAGGAGTGGGGGTAAAATTCTCTCAGCGATAGAGAAACTGTGCACAACGAAGTGGAACGACATTTCACAGAAAATCACAGACTCTATGAAACGTCAAAAAAATGTCATAACAAAAAATCATTTCAACAAATTTGATTCGAAAGTTTCTAATTGTTTAAAATTCATAAAAAATGGATTTGTTAAAATTGTTACTAATAGAGTTCTCAATAGAGTCTGACGACTCGATTTGGAACTCAATACTGGTGTTTTCCATAATAAAAATTAGAATTTAAAAAAAAATCGTATATTTTAACGGCAAAACTGATATGTCAAATTCTATTTGTTTAATTTGACAGTCTTCAATATTTTGTGTACAGAAATTTTTGTGGCTGAAATTCGCAGGGTGGGAAAATTTTTTGCTCTCACCAGAGCTCTCTCTTCTGTGAAAAACTACGAAAAATGTGGCGAATTTCACACACTTGGAACAGACCTATTGTATATTGAGAACAATTTTCATAATAAAACACAACAGCTGATCGAAATGACATCTGTTCCTGTTTGGCAATTTAAAATTCGAACAATGTTTCCCAAACTTGGGTAAGTGCTACCAAGTAATCTTAAATTTTTAGCGATCACTTTACACAGAGCAAAGAGAAGTTGATAATAAAAAAAAAGTGACAATCATTACGTGATTCCACCCCTGGTGTTTTCAAGAAGTAAATGACTATAAGTACGAGTTCGAATGTTCTTCGGTCGAAATTATTCCACTTAAATGTCATTTAAAAGTGGTATTCAAATTTAAGAGCTCACATTTTTTTTTCTGAATCAACGATTATCGTCGGACAATATCGTTTCGACGATAGTCTCACATCTCATTTCACGTAAGACGATAATCGCCAAAGTGATATATCGTCAAAACGATATCGTTTGCATGATAGCTAAATAGGTATCGTCTGCCATTGATTTCCAATATTATTTACTCAAACTGAATACGATTACAAAGACAATTAAGAAATGAATCAGACCCTCTATCTCTTCCAAGTTCCCACCCATTCTTTTGTCTCATTACCTTTCTCTAACCAGCAACGTTCTTCATAGGTAGGCGACTCGAATTTAAAATTTGCAAGAAATCGCGCCACAACTTTTTTTATCTTCCTTACCTTGGACGGAATTGGGTCCATAAGTTGAATGCACTTTTGTAATTGATTTTGGGTTCTATATTATGTATAAACAAAATTATAAATAGATTTATTAGATAATTTCAATAATATAAGACATATATTTTGAAATTATAAATGAAATTAGTGTCGGTGGCAACAAATAAAAACAAAACAGTATAACAGTAACAGTAAACACTACACATAACTCGTTTGCATGTTTGGAAACCTTATTTCTTAAACACTTAATAATTCGCATTTTTTAAACTAGACAATTTAAACTTGTTTTTGTAATACACATTTAGATAGGAGGATTAAAAATAAATAACAAGCAATTTAAAATATTTTAACTTAATTGTTAACTGAATTCAATAATTCCAAGAGCGAGGTATTCGAATGTCCACAGTTCAAAAACAAAAAAGTACATTGAATTGAACTTAAACTTTATTGAATTAGGTTTAATAAACTGATTTTATTCCCAAGGTCTTAATTTTAATCCGGATTAATGTGAATGAATTCGCCGTCGCAAAAAACAATGCAATCTAAAACATGACTAAATTTTATATTATGCATGATGGGTTTGGAACTTATTACCTCCATCAAAATGTGGTAGTTTAAAATCACAAAATTCTTAGAATAATTTTTATAATTGAAAAAAAATTTAAGTTAAACTTACGAAAAGCTGTCAGTCCAACTGGAAAATGTGAATCTGAAGGAAATCCAAAAGCTGATTTTCCTTGCAATCTTTCCGATAGATACGGCATTTGAGCCGCTGCTGGTATGTTGGATGGATTAAAACCATTTACTGATGGATCCATTTCCGTGCGGTAATTGGAATACACAGAATTATTATCACATTGCCTATAACAAGGAATAGGTAGGTTATCATTTTGTAAATTTCAAAACTTCCACAATCAATTTTTCTTCTTCATTTCCTCGATCAAAATAACTAACCTTTCATCATTAACAATATCGGGTGACGAACTTATATCACTTTGATATGAATTATCAAACTTTTGTTTCGAAAAGTCACTTTTGATTGCTTCCGATGATGGCTGGGAATGTTTCGGACTACCAATGTTTTTCACAGCTGGAGTCGTTTCCAAATGCCCGTAAAGACGTTCGAAAAATTGTCGCGGCGACGAAGGCCTATGTGTTGGCACAACGGATGAATTCATTGCGAATTGGGAATTCGGGGAAACACTTTGTGAACTTTTATTTATCGATTGCATTTAGAAAAAAAAAAATAACATTAGCGAGGTTGTTAGATTAAATTAAACAAAACAAACGAATCACATCAATATCAACATTTAACTTGACACATCCGCACGCATAAGCTCTTTAAACGACCACTTCTAAGGAACTGAATAACTGACCACTGGCGAATCCTCTTCACCTTTCAATGCAAAAGAAAATATCCTCAACTAATCACCTGACCGATAAAACAAGGCTCTCGAGCTCGACTCGACAAGCCAAAAAACACCCTCGCCTCGCAGTGAGAGGAATGAAGGAAGAAAAACTGCTTCCTGGCACCCGTTCCGTTTCATAATCTCCTCTCCTGGTGTTCTACGTTGATACGATACTAGGTATGTATAATGTATCCAATCCTTGTGGCTTGTGATTAACCGGCACCATCACTGACTTAGACATAAAGCATAAGAACGCAAAGGCGTACGCAAAGTGTATTGAATTACCACCCAAATAACACTTTGACAGGATGTATCATCGCACTATCAACACTATAAAAATCATCAACGTCACTTCATTCATCCCAGAATTTAGAATCCAGAACCAAAGCCCAGACATATGGATTCCCTATTTTGTGCAGACAAAACGTCAGGTGTTTTATTGTGCGGCAGGAAAGTAATGGTAATTTGTGTGACGTCGACGTGCGACACATCTCTTATTGGCCAGAATGTACATTCATCCCCTAACGTTATCCTTTGGCAACAAGAGGGAAGCGCACAAAACTCCTCCTTAATCCTTGCTTATAATTTTGTAGGGTGATTCGCTTGTCTCTGAAAATAACACTTCTTCGATTTTACTCCTTGTCCTTAGGCGTAATTGTTGTGGGACGATTCTAGAGTTTGGTTGGGAGTTGTGTGAGATAGTGGAGTAGTAATTATCACATTACGGATACTTCGAGATTTTGATGCGGTAGAGAGGCAGGGGTTGGAATTGTTCAATTAGTTTATTTTATTGACGATGGATGATGGACGATGGATGGTGGACGATGGGCATGGGGGTACTGGCATTGGCTCCGCCTCTGCGCAAGGACATTTTCCATTTCATAACAAATATTATGAACAATAATACATCAAAGGGGAACAAGAAGTTGATATTCTTTGCCACTTTATTTAATAACTTAATTATGGGAGGAAAAAATGTCGTATGAAAATAGTAAGAAAAAACAGTGTTGTTGTTTAGTGCTTACCTTATCAAAGGAAAGGTTTTGTCATCTTAAGGCCTATGTATGTGTTCCTTATGAACGGGGCGCTCGGAAAACAATATTAAATAATTTGCCGTTAATAAGATGCGAAAAATTGGATCTTGCCGATCATCGTGGAACTGGATGAAACTAAGATGATAGTGTCCAAGAGCACCTATGTATTTATGGTTTATTTTAAGAAGAAACTTAATTAAAATATATTTTTGGGTTTTCTATTCCATCCTACATGCTCGTATTATTTTCTAGCTCTGAAAATTAAGGTTTTGGTTTCGAAATAAGAACGTACAAAAATGTGTGTTAAACATACAACTGCTATAAGTGCTATATTTAAATAAAATAAAAATTTCAATTTTATTGTCAAACTATTTTTAGCGCATTTACCTGTCTAATTTCTTTATAATCTATTCCTATAGTAGCAATTTTTGTTTAAACTTCTAATTTGGTTAAATACATTATCGAAATGTGCTTATTACAAATTGTACACAATTAGATGTAAATGATTAAATACATATAATAAATTATATGGTATTTTTATTTTATTTTTTTGCAAAATTAAAGAATCTGTCAATTCAACCAAATTCAACAAGAGGTTCTAATTTCTTCTAATAGATGACAATGTTTTGCAAAGAACCATATAAATAGTTTGTATTAAACAACTACTATTTGATATAAATCTTGGCATCTGATAAACTTGCTTTTTGATTCTACAACCCCCAATTTTTAAGTAAAATCTTGAAGTCCACTTTAAATTCAAACTTCAGTTAGAGAACTTTTTCAGTTTCACAGTTTTGTTCAATCCTAGAACTAAGTTTAAACTTCAGTTAAGCATTAAATTACACTTCTCACGGTCACATTCTAATTAATTATAGATTTATATTAATATTTTATTTGTCTGACAATATAATATGATATCCTGGTAGAATTTATGTTCTTGACGTTTTTTAGGATTGTTACAATTCTCTTGTAGGTATGTAATTTTAATTACACTTTTTAGATACCAGTATTAATACTCGTAGCTTTAAATTAGTTTTAAATTGTCAGTACTTTTGATTCCTTTTTTACTTTGAAAAATTGGAGAGGAATTCAAATACTTCTAGAATTCAGAAAGGTGTACGAAAAAGACCCGGTATGGTTTTTAAAATTCACAAGTAAAAGTACAATACAATTTTGCTAGTACCTACTTGAAAAAATGAATAAGTAAGGACTTGAACTGGTATGCAATTGTACTTAACCGTTAAGTACAGGTCCAATTTCTAGAAATGGGACCGTGCATGAATTTTCTTATCTGCATGTAAAGCCATCTGCCATTGAGTATTTTTATTGAGATTTTATTAGGAAATAATAAGAATTTAATTGAACAATATAACAATATATTTAATTTCGATTTAAGATATAGTGACAAACAAATTTTTTTGACTAGCTGACCCGACAGACGCGTTATCTATGATTATGGCAAAGGTGATATATTTGACCCTTAATCTGCAAGGGTAAACAGATGTAAAAATTTAGATAATTGTATAGTGTTTGTACGAACTTGTGGCTCACAAAATAATTTATCAGTACTGCCATTCCCCTGAACTTGGCCAATTCCCGGGAATGTAGTGGCTCTACCAATGGCACCAATTTGACGAGGAGCTTCATTTTTAAACTTAAATGTCTTGAAATGTGTAAACACAACGCTCATTGGTCCAATAGCAACAATTTGCTGTACACTGTAATCGATTGACGTGTTATGATTGAATGCAGCTCGATAGGGATTAAATGCAACATTTCTATGTTGTTGATTTCGATTCCATTAAACTTCATTTCGCACATCGCGTTGCTTGTCAGTTTGACTTGCTTTTATGTATATATCTTTAAATTTCAGCATCGCAAATTCTGCGACCTTAGTTGGTACGTCTATTTCGTTTTTAAAAACCCAAATTCAGATGTAAACACAAATTTGCTGTTAACGATCTGTCAATCGCGAAAATTGTCAATCGACTAACCGTTATGTCGAACGCGCTCAGGTAATATCATAGAAAAGTTTGTATACTTATTGTTAGTTAAAGTGTCTCAATTTTTTTTAATTTCTGCACAACTTTTTTTTGTAAGAACCATCTACAAACTATTTCAAAACTTATTACAAAAATGGATGAAATCGGTTAAGTCGTTCTCAAGTTATTGTGTGATCAAGGGGAATATAAATCGCCAGCCGTTTCGGAAAGGCAAAGGCTGCGTTCGAGATGTTACATCAATCTTGTGAAGTTACATAATTTGGTAAGTTAATTCACACTTACGATTTTTTTTGAAGAATTTAGTAAAAAATTACTTACAATGTTTAAGCTTTAAATTCTTATTCGAAATTGAAATATAAAGCTTATTTTTTTTTAATTAAATCGTACCTTTCGCTCTTCTATTCAAGTTTCTTCTAAAGTTGTTTGGCTCAAAATCTCAAATATCGATTTTTAACAAAGATTTAGACTAATTTAAATGAACCTACAGGCATTTTTCCACTAAACAAGACTTAAATAAAAAATATTGAATTCAAAATCCACATAAAATATCGCAGAAAATCTTTCAAACCGTGTGAACCAGATGATGACATTTTAAAAGAAAGCACTATATTCGCCAAAGTTGTACGAAAAATATTGTCTAGAACTGTACACTGTTGTACAGCGGCTTTTCGAAGCATAAAAATCGGTGGAATTGCATACATCTAGGCTGTAAAAACAAACAACAACAACATCACAACTGTCAGATAAAAATCGAGTTTGTTATCAACTGTCAACATAAATTTTGAAGACGAAGGTTAAAAAAAATGGCACTCTAAAGAAAGACCACCTGATCCGGTAAAATTCTCCAAAAATACAGAAAATATTCAAATCGATATTATCGTAGAATATATATCGCATTAAAAATAATATAATTGTGCCAATAGAGTAATTAATAAAATGGAAAAAAACGCATTAACAGTCGTGTTAAGAAAACAATCTCAAGTGTCCAAAACTGCTGACTGTGCTAATTGTGTTGCTACCAAAAAAAACAATTCCAATCCCAATCAAGAAGACATCGAAACCAAAACCAAATACCAGGGACAACCAATAACTGAAAAGGGGGACAGCAACGACAACGGCAACTACTGTTCTGCCCAAGTGGAAGTCGACAATCAAATCAAAAACGATGAATATTTGGAGTGAGTAAAAAATGAGATAAATAATGTACCAGTCCAATACCTATAACAAACTGCATGAGTTTCAGTATACTTTTGAAGCTTTTTCTTATTCTTATTCATAGCTATGTATGTGTGTATGTAAATAAAATTTTATTTTTTTCGAACACAGCGAAGCGTAGAGCGTAGACTAAACAAGAATTATTGTGGTTTTAACTAAGAGCGGGTTGCGGCAGCCCATTGAGAGGTTTCCCAAATAAAATAGTAAATACTACTATGCAATGATTCTCGACCAACAGTAGAACGTTTATGTAATAGAATTGGCAAATATATTATTTAAACGTAACGCTTATTCCCAATGAGATACTTATTGACCAAAGTCTTTGTTTACGGTCCAGAAAAATGTACCTACTGGGCCCAAGCGAGTTGTGTAAGAACTCTAAACTCCTCCTTACTCAAGCATTTAATTTAAAAATTCAAATGCTTTTTCTAATAACTCATGAATCATATTTTAGAATGTACTTTATTTTGAAATGATACTTAAAGCTATCAAAACAAAATACGTATGTATATATATGTACGTCATAAAAAATACTAAACAATTATATAATGCGTAGTAATTGATATTGAATTAGTCTTAAAATTGGCAGTTGAAAAGAAACACTCGTCTTGTGTTTAAATAAACTTTTCAGAAAATAGAAAAAATGGAAATCTTAGGAATCAGTTAACATACATCGCATCTTAATGCCCTTAACTCACTGATTTTAAATATGGAAGTGCAGGACTGAAACTCGATCGTTTTGCCTGTTTTAACTCCAGGTTAAAAATAACATGTCAGCTTTCGTTCCAAGTCTTATTGGCAGCTTCAAGGTTATGTACCTTGTTTAGTTATACTGACTTCTTATTTAGAGGTAGATATTAATTGGGTCCTCTACTTACCAATATTCTTAAGTTTCTATTATTGTAATATATTGGAATATATCATCAAATTTGGCTTTATTAGTAGAAGGTAGTACGGACTAAGGATTTAATAGTGTATCGTCGTTAAAATAAACCGATTCCATTTTAATTTCTACATTTCTTACACTTTTGAAGATTTATTTAATTTTCCTTACTTTTTATGGCAAAACTTACACTGTAAGACTATTAAGTCGAAGTGTGATATACATCGTCAACAGAATGCACGTTGCTCCACCACCACAACCATTTAAATATTGTTAATATTTATTTATTTCCACCAGTGCGCTGCGCGTTGAGCACAAAATAGGAAACAAATCCAGCTGAGTGCGGGAAACTTTGTTAACCCCTCCTCAACTAAAATTAGCGAAGAATAATAAGAAAGAACACAATATTGACAGAACACAGAAGCTTTGCCATTTATCATTATATTATGCACATAGAATCTTTTGACAGTTTTATTGGGGGAGTACCGAGTACAAAACAGCAGTAGTTGTACTTAATATTTAGTTATAGTCAGAAGCTATTTTTACACGTTATCCTGAAAAGTGATGAAAAAGTAATTCAGAATTCCCCATATAAAATAAAAAAGGGAATGTCCTCTTTCCCTGCTTTGTATATTTGTGGCCCAAAGATTAGACGGTGTTATCTAATTTTACAGGCCAGTTATTACGTTTTTTAGAATTTTCATTCGTTCCAAAGTCAATAAAATAATTATTGCGTGAGAGTGATTTTGTTTTCTTCTTTGACAATTGTGGAATAACATTTTCTGCCATGAGAAAAAACCATAAAAAGTAAGAGCGTGTTATTTTGTGTAATAGAGCATATAAACAATTAATAATTTTTTTCTATTAAATTATTAAATTAAATTAGGATACATTTTTTTGAAGTGATAACCAAAGAGCAGCCGAGTGTGTGATCATATTCTGCTTGGTACAGGCATAGCAAAGTTAATTGGATGATAAATACAAACGGTGATACCAATGAAAAAAGTTCTTAGTTATGAATACATACATAATGTACAAATTTCAATAGTGCGCGTAGATTAGATTAAATTCATTCTCTAAAAAAATGTAATCAAATTAGAATTACAAAATTTATAAATGTTTACATATGTACATTTCTTTTTGTACCTACATGTAAATGTAAATCATAAATGCATTGGCTAACTAAAATAGTATAACTCCTTGTAACAATTATTAACAAAAAAGCATCGGTTTTTGGTTATGATTCATTAAAATAGCTGTGTTTTGGGTTTTTCTATGCCAAACATTTTCTGGATATATAATTTTGTTTTTGATTTTATTTTTAATTTCAATAAGATCATTATTTATTGTTGTGTAGTTATATTATCGTAGTTATGGTCCCAAAGTGACTAGCTAGTTTACTGTAAATCTGTAAGCAACTAGGCGTGTCGGAAGTACGATGTTTTTTTTTTTTTTTTTAAATAGGTACGGGTATCAATCTACTTTAGAAAATTTGATTATTGTCTCATGTGGTATCTTTTAATGATATTCAAGTAGTTAAACATATATATTAAGCTGTTATCATTTAATTTAGAATACTCGTGAAATTCAAAAAAATAACAAACAAAAAATAAAATTCAAGAATTAGAGATAATTATTATTGAATAGTGTCATCATGTAGAGAGCTGCAACATTCGATGTTCTAGTACGGCAATTGGGATTATTATAGATGGGAGGGACAATTTTTCAAAAAAAAGTGACTGAATATATCCAATCACCCAATATGGATTGGCAAAAATGACAAAACCTATGTATTTTGTTATGCTATAACGGAACTTCATTCTTGTAGACTTACTTTGAAAAAATCCTCGCCACCAAGTTAAATTAGTTCGGAGCTAATTTCAATTTTTTAATTTTTTTAATCTAAACCCAAATAACTTATTGCAGCCATATTATGATTGGAGTCTGAAGCAAACTTTTTCGCCTAATCGCTAGGATACCACATTAACTTAAATCATTAATTGGTGTTATGTGCACCTGAGAGCAGATACCTAATAATGTAGATTTAGATTCCACCTTTTCAGATTTGTGGATGATTTTAAATCTGTGGTGGTAGTCACAAATGAAGATTCACTATTTTATAATAATAGAAAAGTCGAAAAAAATACTATCTGTACCTGAACTGTAAGGTTCAGTGCGAAAAGCCCACTTTATACAAATACGTTTAGAATAGTGTCACTTTACATTGGCGTAAAAGTCTGTGTTCTTTGCGAAAAATCGAAATTTTTAAATATCGATCTGAAATTTGAGCAGACCCTCAAAAATGTCTACATTCATGGTTGATTAGAGGCATTCTGAAAAGGGTCAAGTAGACACCGACACAAGTCGATTTTTTTTGCATTAGAAACTACATTAAATTGAAGGGTTTTGCTCCTCACATCAATGAAACATAGATAGATAACACGTTATCTTATCATTTAGTCCTGATATCGACAAGTTAACGCTGCTCCCAAAGTTTCAAGTGGTATTCATTAAATATGCATAAAATATTATTACCTATTAACCACGCGGGAGCAAATATCGAAAGCCAATTATTCAATCTAATCATTTTGAATTAAGAGTTTGAACTATTGGGAAGGGCTTTTTTCTGTGTGTCTTGTTTTGAATTTCCATACAAAGAAATGAGGAAAAAAAGGTTAGCATATTGTAGAAGGAAAGATTTGTATTTTTATAAATTATGTAGTTGCGAATTGAATTTATTTAACCATTTTCTATTAAATTTTATTTAAGCGTGGAAATTCGTGTGAAGACTTCAGCGAGAAGAGTTCCAAAAGTCATTGAGCAAGGAACTGAGGACGCATATACATTACATCCAGATGATCTCATCGAGAGATATGAAGAATATGGAAGTACACCACCAAGAACAAGGATGAATAAGAAAAGCCGGGACTGGGATAGGAAACAGAAGCTGTAAGTAGCGTAATAACTTTGAACAATTTCATCATGCAACAGCAGTAACCATATTTATTAAATTTATTCTTATTTTTGTCTTTTCATACAGCAATGATCCCGTTCCAAAAAGGGGAATGAATCGTCCAAATAGATCGAGAGTGTTAAGACGCAACACAATGGATTGTGCATTGTTGAATGAAATATTTGTTGATGAAGAGGTCAAACGCAGTGATAAGCGTTCCCAAGCCCTGCTACGAGACGCCGAAAGAGAATTAAAAACTGCAGCAATTAATCAACATACCCGAGTAACCAGCTTTCACGAGATGAATGCTGAGAGTGTTGAAATTTTAGCTGCGAATGCTGGTTGTAGAAATTCGGAAGCTCCTACTTTTATCGAATCATGTAATCGATATAGGAGTGTGGTTTCCAGACCAATCGGATGTCGGTCATCAGCACCACCGTCAGCTTTTGCGATAAATCTTGGTATGGCTGATAAAGAAACTCCAGCTTCACACACACGTAAGGAATTTCACGAGACATTTGCGAATTTAATAAAACTCGGTAGCATAGATCGACAGGAAATAAAGGTGAGATAAATATTTTTTTAAAATTTGTTTTGGATAACAAATAATTGTAAATGATTTTGCCCTATTAAAAGCCCACTCAGGAAGAACACACTTGGCAGACGGAGGTGAAGGATTTAATCTGGCTTGAACTGCAAGCCTGTCAAGCTGATCGAACTATGGAACAACAGGATAGATTCTTATTATCATCGCGGCAAGGTGTTCCTGATCTTTTAAATGAGATCATAAATTACAAGTAATGCATGTATTTGTTTAACATTGAGCGTGCGTTTTAATTTCTTTTTTTTTGGTAAATACATATTCCCAATGCATTTTTTAACGCTCTCTTGATGTCAATTTATGCAATAGTGATATGATGCCCA
The DNA here is from genome assembly GCA_905146935.1 of Scaeva pyrastri. Taxonomy (NCBI): domain Eukaryota; kingdom Metazoa; phylum Arthropoda; class Insecta; order Diptera; family Syrphidae; genus Scaeva; species Scaeva pyrastri. The sequence continues at coordinate 123,029,123 of LR989927.1, read as the reverse complement.
GCTTCAAAATGTTCGTCATTAGGTTGTTTTTATTGCAATTCTGCTTTTGCCCTCAAACTATTCTGCTGTGGTTATGTTAATCGTCAAGCAATTAGCCGTGTATTGCTTGAGGGCATTTCGTCTTACGAGAGTTGTGTTTCAATGAAAGATATCTTCTGTTTTAAAATCATTTCACGAGTTTTGAACTCTTTTTAGTTGAACCGAGGAAGCAGACGTTTCTTAGATTGTAAGATAATAAGATTCACCTTTTTTAAGTTGTTGTAGAGGCCAGGGAGCTTTCGATAATGTTTTGTTTTTGTTCGTACGTACATATATTAATCACGTCTTCGATTAACCCAAAAATGTTTTACAAATATTTAAGGTTGGATATATAATGAAAGAATAATTTTCTCCTACTCATTATCTATAAATAAAAGATCAGTTTTATGTTATAGTTTAACAATTTGATTGTGCTCCTATAATTGTGTTTAAGTTTCTTCGGAATCCCAAGATTACCACAACTTTTACTTATTTTTGTGCACTCAAGAACATACATATTTTAAAATTGCATGTTTTTTCTTTTTTTATGTCTCAAAAATTCTTTTAAAATATTTTTTGTATATTCAAACACTCCTTTTAGATTTCGACCTTTATATAAAAGAGAAGTGAGTCAAGTAAGTACTGATAGCGGACTGAGTTCTGGAAGTGAACCTGCCTATAAGCCTGATCGTAAGTAAAAAAATATTTAATACACAATCCTTAAAATATTCAATAAAAAAACAATCCTATTTTAAGCTCCATGTGTAAAATCTTGCTACGGTTGTATGTCGCTCTATTGCGAAGATTGTGCTGAACAACAAAGGACTGCTTTAAAAGAAGTTGAAGAACTTCTGACACGCCTCGAAGCTGCCGAAGCTCTTTATCCGTCATCCCAGGCCATGGGAAGTTTCCATCCCAATTATAAAAGTGAGAGTTTTGTTGGCAAGATAAAAGCAATGTGCTTATGGTATAATATAACTCGTCAAACTCGTCTTAAGCTAATGCTTTTGGGTAAAATCTTTACAAAGTGAGTTAATTACATATACATACATATTTAAAAATTAAATAACCTTATTTAACTTATCTATATTGTTTTTAAGATTGCAAGGCGAAAGATTCAGTTGGCCTATTAAAACATCAGCAACCGATAGCTCATCTTCGTCTTCGGGTTTAGAAAACGATGATTCAGCTGTATATTCGGCTGATTCAAAAAATTCAACCAAAGAACAACGATTGCCCAAAGTTCAATTCCAATTAGATGATAAAAATTATACCACCCCTTCAAGCAGCACTGAGTAATATTATCATGAATTTGAAAGGGAATGTCTAAATTAATGATTGTTTTCAATTTTTCATTTTTTCAGTTCCAATTCGACAGAGTCCAGTCAACGGTCGGAGTTTCAGGAGTTCTCAGCTCGTATTAATGAATTTAATATCCTTAACGTTAAGCCTTTAATGAATGTATATGATGATAGCGGAAAAAATTCCACGACATTTTATAGGTGAGATGACCAATATGTTTAGGTAGCCTTAAACTAAATGTGTTCGCGAGGCAGAGAATGCAAATAACTCCAAACGATTCAAATAAATGTAAAGACCTCAAATGTATAAGGACCCGAAAAATTGCAATGAATTTATTGCAAAAATGTTAAATCAGCATCAAAGTAAATTAAGTGAATGCAATCTTTAATATAAGAGATTGCATTTCCAAATGATTGCATTTTATTGCTAGCTTATATACATATATTCTAGATATCAACATGAATATCCAATACTAAACAGCTTTTTCGTATCGTATCTTATCTTTTAGAAAATTTATTGAAAACGTACTTAAATCCAAAGGTTTGGCAAAATCCTTATCATTCCTCCAACGTTTGCACAGTCTAGTTTTGCATAAGGCTCAAATTTCCCTTGAAAAAGTAGGCACCGAAGACGATGATTTCGAATTCGATCTGCAAGAAAGGGATCTGCCTCGCTTAGAACCTGAAATAAGCAAAGAACAAATTGAAGAATTACGTCGTTATGGATACTGGAGCCCCGAATCAAAATCAATCGGACTACCTTCGTACATTCCAACATTTGTTTTTCTTAGTATTATACCGTTACAGTTTATGCATGAATTTTTACGGATGCGTCTTGAAACACGCCCACCAAAGCCTAATCCTCTTAGTTTAAAGCAATTAATGAAAGAACTTCGTGAAGGTTTAACTCTGGCCCTGACTCATCGCGAGAATTATCATAGACATATAAGCACGGCGTTGCAAGAAAATGAGGAAGAATTGGAGAAGCATTTAAAAATCTTGGATCAATTTGATTCGACTGTGAAAACTACTTTTGGTGTGAGTATTGTAATTTTATTTTTAACTTTATTTTAATTTAATCATATTTCTTGTTTGTGTAGGTGTACCTAGATTATGTTGACCAAATGGTATTAGAAGCTACTTCTGAGAACAATCAAAAGTCAGCTTTGGAAAAAGAATGGATGTTTACAAAACTTGTTAGCCCAATGATTCACGGCATGCATACATTGGCGACAACAAAATTTTGGTGAGAACATAAAATTAATGTATAGATTTATTATTATTGTACACAAAAATACAAAATCTGATCTTAAAAAATGTCCACTTACTTATCGGTAAGTTTGATTATGAGAATCATCATTATCAGACCCGAGGTCTCCTACTTTTTCTAAATCATATAATATAATATAATATAATAATTAATATAATATAATAAAAAACTGATTATAACTTCAAAATCCAATTTTGTAAACTCGTTAAATTTGTACTTTTTCTGTTTTCTAATACATACTTTCTTCCTAGTCCAAAATATTATTTAACATTTCATTAATACAAGTATAAATTATTTTTCATATTTTTAGTGTGGTAATTCGAAAGCTTCTTCACAATATCAACGAACGCATAATAAATCAAACACGTGAAATCAATATTAGAATCGATTGTACAAATTCCCATCCGGAAGACAAAAAGAAGGAACTACTATTTATAATTTGCCGTGATACACAAGGTTTTTTCACATCAGAACGAGAAAGTTCCCTTATGGTGTTGGTTTTTGCCAAAATGTTCTGTCGTGATGTGGAGCACTCGGACTTTCATCGGGAGCACTACGATGAATACCTTAATAAAAATAAATTCAACAACTTCGTTTGCCCCCAAGTGAAGAAAGAATTTAAGATGGTTCAAAAAGATGTACTCGAGGTTCGAAATAGACTTAAACAAATGATCGAAAACGTTCAAGCACAATGTTGTGTTCGAAATATAAAGGAATTAGACGAACAAGATCGTCAGGCTGTGTTCTCAGGATATCGTGAAATTCTACATCAGGGTTTTAAATTTGGTTTTGAATATAACAAAGCTGTCATACGATTGTTTGAACAAAAGATAATGCAGAATAGCGATGCCAATTTCGAGAGAGATCTTGCCCTCGGAATTGTTGCCTTTTCGAAGATGTGGATGCAATTTGTGACAGAGCGTTGTGAACGAGGACGAGGTGTTCGTCCTCGATGGGCATCTCAGGGCCTTGAGTTTCTTATATTAGCATGTGATCCTCAGATAACAAGATTCCTAGACGATCATCAATTTGAGGAGTTGAAAACAAAAATGGATCGTTGTATATCGCATGTCATTGGAATCAATTCGGAACCAGAAAAGACAAAGAAAAAAGCTAGTCCCCGAACTCGTAAGACATCTTCGCCGGCAACTAGTCGATCTCGAACACCTACACGGTCTCCAATGTCAGCAGGAATTATAGTCGATCACTCATCTCAAAAGTTCCTGCATCCACAATTGAGTTTGAAAGAGGAGCCATCGTCCCCATCTGATTACAGTTCACTTGATACCCCGGACTGTGACTCAACAAAACTTAACACGTTAAGACTGATTGTTCCAAGTAAAGTAGGATTAGATAGTCTTGTATTGCGGCAGATACGGGTGCGTGACGCTGTCAATCGGCTAGATATGGAAATCGAGAATGGACTTAGAGCTAAAAATCTTATTGGACAGGTTAAGGCTTTGAATACTCCTGAAAATATTCAGATTCGAGCCAAAACTGTGAATTTCCACTGGCATCGAGGAATCAAAGTAATTTATAAGACCGATTGACAATTTTTTATAGTTATAAACTTTTCTCCTGATTTTCTAGATTGGCCAAGGTCGCTTTGGAAAAGTTTACACAGCTGTTAACAATTCTACAGGAGAGCTCATGGCCATGAAAGAGATTGCAGTTCAGCCTGGGGAAACCCGAGCTTTGAAAAACGTTGCAGATGAATTGAAAATTTTGGAAGGTATTACACACCGACATCTTGTGAGATACTATGGAATCGAAGTGCACAGGGTACAAAGTTATTGCTGCATAATTTTTAAGTCCGTTCAATAAAATGTCAATGTTTGTTTTTGTTTCTGTTTTAGGAAGAATTGCTTATTTTCATGGAACTTTGTTCCGAAGGAACACTGGAGTCACTTGTTGAAATGTCGGATATTTTCCCAGAAGGCCTTACTCGTCGTTTTACAGCGCAACTACTTTCAGGCGTTCAAGAATTGCACAAGCACGGCATAGTACATCGGGACATAAAAACAGCAAATATATTCCTAGTCGATGAGATCAATAGCCTTAAATTGGGTGATTTTGGATCGGCGGTAAAAATTCAAGCTCACACCACAGTGCCTGGTGAATTGCAAGGATATGTTGGAACACAAGGTAAGATAAGTGGCAGATAATTTTTGTTGGGATTCTATTTTTTGTCTTGCAGCTTATATGGCTCCGGAAATGTTTACAAAGTCAAAAAGCGATGGACATGGTCGAGCAGCGGATATATGGTCAGTTGGGTGTGTTGTAATTGAAATGGCATCAGGAAAGGTGAGTTCATAACAATTTGGCCAAGAAGTACAAGAATATAATAAGGGGTTTTCTATTTTAGCGTCCTTGGTGGCAATACGATTCCAATTTCCAAATCATGTTCAAGGTGGGCATGGGTGAAGCCCCAAAAGCTCCTGACACCTTATCACAGGAAGGACATGATTTCTTGCAAATGACATTGCAAAACGATCCGAAAGACCGTTGGTCCGCAGTTCAACTACTAGAACACAATTTTTGCAAAGTAGATTGACTGTTTTTAAAATTAATTTCTAGTTATTAATGAAAACTCTATTTGCAGGTTGTGGACGAAGATAGTCATTTTCAAAACCGGGGTCGAAATTCATTTCGAAGGAGCGACTAGACGGATACTATAATTACAACCCCTGTAAATGTTATCACTTACTAAATAACCCCTTGAATGCAATTAGTCAAGCTGAATCTGTGGCATAAAGTTGAAGCTTATAATTATACGTACGTTTCTTGCTGTTTTTTTACAGCTTTACATTGCAGTTTTGCATTGAGATGTGTTCTTTGTTACAGCTACAACGACATGATTGTGCATACGCAGTTAACCTTTAGCCCCAAGGTATCTGCAGTGGGTAAACCAAATGCATTTGTTCATACATCGGGATTAATAACTTAATTATGTATGTGTTTGTGTTTGTATTTTAATTTTTAATAGTATTAAATTAAGTAATGACAATAATCGGATGCAAAAAAATATAGATTGTTATGTAAATTTGTGTCAGTTAAATCATAACATTAAATTATTTTTTTAAACAAGTTATAACGTTTAAATAAAGTAGTTATTAATATTAAAACAGTTCTTTTAGTTGTGAGAGTTAAAACTTGTTTTTTTTTTTAATAATGAAAGTTTTTATGTCCTTAACGGTTGGAAATCATTTTAAGGAAATTATTGGGCATGCTTTGGAGTCGATTTTTAACAATTCATTTGAGTAATTAGGAAGTATTTCTATAGGTATAGGATATTGTTACCTTTCTAAGTATTTCAAAGGATTTTTTTTAATCTCTATCGAATAAAAATCAAACGTAATGTGAGTGAAAGGCTTTCTCGGAATTTCTATTAACTTTCAGTAATCACAAAGATCTATAGCGAGGCCGTCTGTCTGTCTTGTAATGTGCAACTTCTATAAAAAAAAAAACGATTGTCAGTATTTATCAAAGGTGCGATAAATACAGCTACATTTTGTATCTAGTATAATAATAATTGTTTAACATTGTTTTCTTTCCTATTTAAAAAAAAAAAACCAACATAAGTTTGATTATAAGTACGTAATTTTATTTAGTATTTAAAACATTAAAAGAGATGCAATTATAAACCATGTTTCAGTTAGCCATCGTCACTTATTTTCTTTTCGTTGTACGACTGGTAATAAGTGGAGGGGTAGCTGCTGTTGCTTTGGGAGTTGGTGGACCTCCTTCGATTCCTGATCCGCCACCTCCACCACCCGATGATGTGGGTGGAGTTGGTGCTGCCGTAGGGATTGTTGGGACAACGAAACCAGCCCTAGTGTCAATTTTTCCATTTGGATTAGCATAAACTAATACAGCGGCCATGAGAACCAACAGAATGACTGAAACTGCATAATGTATTATTATAAAATATTGTTTTTTTTTGTACTTGAAATTTTGTATGTTTATTTCATACCCTTCATTATTGGGCCAAATTAAAGTGACAAAGTTCTTATTCGAAGCTAAATGGAAACTGTGAACATTCAAAGTCTTTAGATGATCTTTTTATATGGTTATGTTTTTTATTAGGGAAGGTTCTGTTCTTATCACGAAACAAATATTTTGTGGAATTTTAATTTGCACCTTGCTTGTGTTGCGTAGTCAATTAACTTTTCTTTGCTCAATCATTGATCTAAAAATGATAATATCGTTTGTTAAATTGTTCGATATAAAACAACTGTCGATGAAATTAATTAAGTTGAATCACTCGAGGATGAGTAAAATATGGATAATACATTTTTGATATTGGGATAATTTCAAGGGCATCATACTTCAAGTCTGTTAAGGTCAAATACGTAACTAACGTGTTTTTATTGAAGAAGAGAAAGAGTAGGATATAATGTTATGTCCAAAATTGGGCTAGTATCCACTTTACGGGGTTCTTGGATTATAGATGCTCTTAGCATTGCAATTCAATAATTGGGGCAGTCCTAAACTTTTTCCCAAAAATTTTGAAAAACGCCTTCTGGTTTTGGGAACAAAGCTTGTATGGCAATGAGTTTGTTGGCAGAGCTTTAATGTGCACCCACCCATCCCAATGTAGTTAAAAGGTGAGAAATCATTAGAAGAAATGTACTACAATATTGGATTTTTTATTTGTATGCAAAGGAATGAACAAATATGTTGTAAGATCCTAAAACCGAGTAGCATAAGGTCTGTGGTATTTTTCGGTAATCTGCATTGTTGCTTTATTTTCATTACATAAATAATAAAACGGTTTATGTTTTAGGCATTATCTTTAGAAAATTCACCCAAAAGTCAAAATATTAGCATACGCAGGTAAAAATAAAAAAAAAAACTTAAAACTGGAGATCTTGAGACCTATAGGTACAGAATTAAAAATTGATTGTGCTCTAAACAAATACACAAAAGCTGAAATTTTTGTAAAATACAAAATAAAGGCTTAAACAAAGTTTCTATCATTAATGCTTTCATCACAATTACCGTTAACATGGAGAGGTGAATACAAGTATAAATAAAACGTTTCTTGAAAACTCAATAAATATGATTTTTTCTTAGAACAAACTTAAGTGCCGTTATCATTCCGTAAAATATTAGGACACCCTGTATACAAAAGATGCACCAGATAGGTATTGATAATTCATAAAAAAAAATATCCAACAAAAATTATTGTCTTTAACTTATTTAGATCTAAAAAAAGTAGGAAATTATTCTTGTAATTGGTTTTAAGAAACTTAAATGGCCATGTTATTTCTTAATCAGAGTTGATAAAGTTAAAAAACGAGCAAATTAATTGACTAACGCAACGAATGTACATTGAAATTTCAGCTGATAACAAAATACAAAATCATATAAAAAGATCATCCAAAGTTTGAATTTTCGTAGTTTTTTCATTTAGCCTTTAGTAAGAACTTCATTTAAACTTTGCTATAATGAGAGGTAAATATGAAAAAATTGTTTTATATTTCATTTAAATAATATTTAATATTAATATAGTTTCAGTTGTCTTGTTGGTTCTTATGGCCGCTGTTTTGGTTTATGCCAAGCCAAATGAACCACCGAGGGCTGGTTTTGTTGTCCCAACAATTCCTACGGCCGCACCAACTCCACCTACATCAGCGGGTGGTGGAGGTGGCGGATCAGGAATCGAAGGAGGTCCGCCAACTCCCAAAGCAACAGCAGCCACCCCTCCACTTATTACCAGTCGTACAACAAGAGGCAGATGAACGATGCCCACTCAAGTCGATTAGAGGATGAACATCGAATTATAAGAACTATTGCATTTGTGAACTATTTTAACGGATAATAAATAAAAAACAAAATGTTTACTATTAATTGTTTATTAATATTTGGCATATTCTAAGACCGGTATTTATTTTGAGAGCTACGACAATAAAAATCAAGCAAAAAAGGCAGAACACCCTAAAATTGACTTTCGACAAAAATTATCTTTTAAAATCCTTCAAAAAGTCGAAATAGAATGTCATTTTCTCAGATTGCATGGCATTTGACCAAAATTAAAGTTTTTAACGTCTATACTTTATGCCATAAAGTCTAAATTCAAAAATCACCACTGATAAAACCAAACGCTGTTTTAAAAAAAAAACATCTTTATAATTTATGCCTTAGTTCCCATGGTGTGAAAATTGATTGATACTTACAAAAACAAATACATACATACATAAATGTAGTTAATAAAGTTTTCTGGACGTTTCACATTTTTAATTTGGGAGTTCGAAATTCATTAACCTGTATACCTAAAGGTGTATAAATATAGAAAACTAGCACCACTTAAAAATAAAATCTATTAAAACTTATATAAAATAAAAATGCATTTTTGTTATTTATTTTCCTCATCAAATATATTTTTCTTAAAAACATTTCAAGTTCATTTAAATAACATTCAACACCGAAACAAATCACTTTTTTTGTATTGCATAAATCATAACAATTACGGATTATTTTAATGCCATTTTTCCAAAAAGTAAATCAACAAAATACAAAAATTTATGTCTATTTATAACAGCTTCTTTTTCTTAAATTTTCCAAATATTTTTTTATAAACGATTACAATTTTGGAATAAACGTATTGTACGCAAATTCGCTGATTAACATTTTTGGTTTTCAAATTAGAACTGCAGTTAAAAAGAAAAAAGTCACACACAAAATAATTTACAGTATCCAATAATAATAATAATAATAATTATAATGGTTTCTCTTGATTGTAATTTTTTGTTTTTAACACACAATATGCAATATATGTATATAATTTTATATCTTTATGTATGTATGTAGGACTAACAAACTAACAGTGAACACAATTCTTCAGTAAGTTTTTTTTTTTTCATTAACAACACATTTCATTATTTTTCCTTTTTTAATTAATAAATATTTTTACTATAATATTATTTTGTATGCATATTCTTGTGTATACATTGTATTTTTATATAATTTACTAAAAGCATTGCATTGAATATTAATACAAATTGCCTTCTAAATTTTAACACTTTCTATGATATGTATTTTTTTAAATTTATTTAAATATGTATGTAAGTCTATTCATTGATATGTTTTGTTTGTTTGTCTAAAGTTTAATTATGTATTTTACTAATTTTTTTTTTGTTCATTTGATTCAACTAATTATACACTTTTTTTTACATATACATATAATATATTTTCAACAATTTTTTTTTTGTATAATTTATGTAGGTACACCACAAAATTATAATACATTATATATAATGTACATAGTATATAATATTCTTCATGTGGTAATGTAGATATGTAATGTAGATATGTATATAATAACTATGATAATAATAATAATACTTTTTTAGAAGTGGACAAGAGATACTGTGCGGGCATTAATATAGATAGATTAAAAATAATAATAATTAATTTTGAGTAAAGTTATAAATAAACACGAATTATATTATATATATATTTTATAATAATTAAACAAATAATGATTTATTAAACAGAGAATATCATAAAAATAAAAAACAAAGAAAAAGAAATAGAAATAGAAATCAAAGAAAAGAAAACAGAAATCAAATTTATAAAATATATTTAGCAATCAATTTTCAACTGACCGTGTGGCCTAATGGATAAGGCGTCGGACTTCGGATCCGAAGATTGCAGGTTCGAGTCCTGTCACGGTCGTCTCGATATCTTTTTTTTTTATTAATTTACAATAATACAATAGAATAATGATTTAAAAAAAATCTGTATTTAGTAAAGTGGTTTCAATATTATGTTAAGTTCTTATTTTTAATTTGATATTCTGTGCAAGTTTAAGTTCTGTCAGTTTAATATTTTTAAATGCATTTTATAAGACACAGAGACTGAGAGTGAGGGAACAGATCTATAAGTATTGATTTCTGTCATTTTAGGATTAAAGAAATTGAAATAAAAGTCAGGAGAAGGTTCGCGTGTCATTCGTGAACGGGTAAACGATCGAGTAAATTAAGATAACCTTAACCATTAACGTTTAATAAATTGGTGTAAGTACTGAACGCATCCATATTATTTCATAAGAATTCACTTTATTTTGTTGGGAGTGGCTTGGTACATATTTGTCTTAGCAAAATGTGGAAAATGTGCTTCAAGAAATTGAAGACAAAATCTGTTCATTCCACGTATTGTTTTACCAAAATACGCATTCGCGTGCAAGAAATACTTTTAGCTGACAAAGATTTTTCTGTTAGACTCAGACAAAGTAGAATTTTGGGTCAGTTTTCTTATATGCTTGAATAGACTAGCAAAAGTCTTTTTGTGTCTCATTTCGTAGATAGCCCAAATTTTGGCAAATACGTCTAATTTCTTGTCTTTTTCTGATGAATTCTACGATTTACCTAACATGCACCACTTTTCACTTCTTTTATTTAAAATAAAATACAATTTAATTTAAGTTCCTTACCCTAAATTATAGAAAAAATTTCCGAAGTAAAAATTTATGTTTTTAAGTTCTAAGAAAAGAAGCTGGCCAAAATTGGTAAAGGATTTGAATTCTACCCCAAACATTTATACACACTTCATTATCATAAATGATCTCAAAAAGAAAATGAATCAGACAACAAAAGATCCATGAGACCGGAGCCATCTAAATGAAATTATCACGTAATTCGACACAGTCTTTATAGTCTACAAAGCAAGCCAATTATCCTCAAAGAGATGGAGGCTAAAATTTGAGACGTAATTTTGAACTTGAAGCTTAAAATGCTAACCATTAAGATGTCCAACTAGATGGCCCTTTGAATGATGTGCTTTTCGGAACATAACTTATAGTTTTATTAACATAAATTACTCTTTCTTTTGTTTTTAAAATTAAATAAATGAAGTTTAAAATAAAAATAAAATATAAAATGTGAAGCTAACAAACATAATGCACTTGTAAAAATATTTTAGTATTAACATTTTATCAGCACACTTTAAAGAATAAATCTTACAACAGACAACAGAATTTGTTTGTAAATTTTGCAACATATGTTGATATAACAATAAACATGATTTTTGATAATTCATCAAATAAATAAGAATCATTAAAAACCTTATGAATTGCTCTTAGCCCTTAATTTATGTTCAACAAAATACAATAACAGTTATCAACAATACATATATAATATAATAAAATGAAATTGCAAAATTTTAATAAATTAGAATTAGAAAACTTCTTCAAGGTACAAATTCGTTTAAGCATGGTAAACTTTGGTAAAATAATTTAACTCAACAATATTACTATTATTTTTTGTGCTAACGCAAATAGGTTATACATTTATGTATACATAAACATAACATCTTATAATATAATTGTAAATATTTATTCATGATTAACAATAAGATAAATTTGTTTTAACTTAACAACATTTCGTAGAATAAAGCAACACTGAATATATGTTATGTATTATAATATTTTTTTATTTTATATATATTTAATGTAATTTTCAGTTCTACCACGGTTTTAATTGACTACTTCAAACAATTTAAATTGTGTTTTGTTTAAATTGCATTAATTTTTCCTACCGGTGTACATTTAATATTTCACATACATCTATATTTGTATGTTTATTTATTTATTTATTTGTAAATATAATATATTTTTTTTTTTATATTTCTCTCAAGAGTGTATATTCAATATTATGTTTGTTCTTAATTTTGCTACACTTTATAGTAACGTGATATGTTTACATTTTGTCAAGGCATTACAGTTGATATGTGTATGATATAGGAAGTATATATATTATATTTTATAATGCACCCATTTTATATAATTTATAGATCTTTAGGTATTTTATGTATATTTGGGACAAATGCATATTAATTTTTCAATAAGTCTCGCATAATTTCCAAGGAATCTTGTAAGGATTTTGCATATCTAGATGCACTTGTATTCTCACAAGAGTAGAATGCAGAAACGCAGAATACAATTTCGTCTGCATGAGGATTATAAGAACATCCATAACCTCTAGGTGTCACTGGTCCATATCCCATGAATGAATCGGTACTACATGCGACCTTTTGTTTTTTTTTTTTTTTATTAAATTGAATTAAAAATTTTAAATTAAAGTAATTTTTTTTTTTTATTTTTAAAAATTTAAATTAAAACAAATGTACATAAATGGAGGCAGTAATGTGCGGTAAAATGGTGACCATAAATTTTTGTAAAAAGGCGATTCATACCAAAGCTGTTTTTTTTTTTTTTTTCTTATAAACTTTTTCAAGGTTAAAGTTTTAAAGCGAAGGCAATTTAATAATAAAATTTATGTAAAACTGCTTACATTTTCAAGCGTAGTAAATTTGTTGAATGAATAAGGATCACAGTAGTTATACTAGAATAAGTTTGTTTATAAATTTGTTTATGTAGTTTTGATTTAATTTTTTTTTTAACTATTATACATTTAAGCATCCGGTTTTCTGTTTTTTGTATTAAGAATTAATAAGAGCATTGAATTTTGAAAAAAAGTTACTTTGAATTTTTTTTTCTTAAAAATTTCGAGTTTGAAAATTAATTTTTCGAAAACTGTTCACAAACAGAACTTAATTAAAAATGAGAATTAAAGAACAGATTTTTGACTTTCCAAAAAATTGTAACAAAGCATTGTTGGTGTGGTCTTACCGTTATTTTTAAATATGTAATTTATTTGTCTGCTTTAAGTAATTTTTTTACAAGACTGCCCCTTCCACCTAAACGGAGGGAGATAGACTCCCCTCTCCCATGAGATTTTTTTCTTACCTTCCCCCAAACTACTCGTTGCTGCTTCTTTGAGGCATCTTATGCAAATCAACTTGCATAACGCTGACGATTATAAAAGCGGCCCGTGCAATATATTGTATAAAATCAAAACCCTTTTGATATTTATTGTGCAATGAAAAATATTGTATAGTCTGTTGGTTTGCACAATATTTTCTCATTTGTTTTGGAATTGTCAACGCATCAACATTTCTTGGAGTTTCAAAACTCAATATGGCAAACAACAAAGACGATCGAAAATTTATTTTGGAATTTATTGAAGTTTACGAAACTCTTCCAGTGTTGTGGAATGTAAAATGCAAGGAACACAACAAAAATCCAAATCAACACAATCTGTCAACTGATTTATTGTGCAAAATATTGTTTAGTAAAGGCTTTCACCCAATAATATTGCTCAATATTTTGTACAATAATATTGATAATCTAGGGGTCGCTTAAGAGTATTCGTTGGAAAAGTTTGGAATTCAATCAGTAGGGATCCCTTTTTCTCCTAATTTAAATTTATTTGGTCTTGAATTGTGTTTCTTTAACCCTTAGACTTACCTTGATAGCTACGCCTCTGGAATAATTAATCTTACGTAGATAAACTCTAGTTGGTAGTTATGCATATGAATACCAAAAAACAATAATTACGTGTATATCGTGTTCAGTTGAAGTTAAACCTATTTTGAATAATTTTTCTTGCAAGGAATACTTTTAAGACCAAATTTGGTTAAGAAGACAATCAATATAATTTATTGTTAAAATATGTTCTATAATTCAAACAAATAACCGTTTTATTGCACCTTGATAGTAAACAAAAGAGTAACAAACATGAGTGGCGCTTAGAAGTATACTATATTGAAGTTCCGAATATGAGAATAGTTTCTAGCAGTTTTAGTTTTAAAGGTGCTTTAGGCGCGATTAAGTATTTTTCCAACTCAGAAAATACGTTTATTTGTTTTATATGGTTTCATTTTAAAATGATTTATGAAACTTATTGTCAGTCATAGAAGGGATGACTTATGCATATTTTAGTTTCTGGTAATAAGAAGAAAAGAGGCTCATTCAAAATTAAAGTGGTTTCTTTCCAAACAGGAAGTTAGAACTGGTTTTTAGATTAATAAATTATTTGATTTGTTGCGTTTAAACTTCACAAACTTAAAATATAGATAATGAGTTTCAGATAAATACTGATAAATGGCGCCCAATAAAGGTGTAATTTGGGTACAAGTTTACAATTGCCTGTCTTGGTAGCTTAAGTCAATTTTAATGCATTGATCTAACTACATAATAATAAAAAAAAAAATATAATAAACTTTAAATAAAAAATAAAACCTATAATAGTGGTAGCAACTTGAATGTTCCAAAATAAATACATATATTAAAAGTGATAAAGTCACTTACTCTTTTCTAGCCTTCTGCAAAACCGTCACAGCAGAATAGAACACTTTTATCAAATCAATAATATTTGTTCTTATAATAATATGTACAATAATGTGCAGGTGCTTGAATGAATAAGAAAAAATGAAAGAAAATTTACGGACAAAAAAAAAGGAACATAAAGCAACATTAATTTCACATTTTATAGCAATACAATTAAATTTAAATTTGGTGCTTTGGTTGAATTTGCATTTCCTGAGTGCAATTGTGCGCATGAGTGCAGAGGCACAACAAATTTTATTAATTTATGATTATTTTGCCTTTATACCTGACTGGTTGATAATAAGAAACAGTTGGCAATTTGGTAACTTTCGTCATTGAACAGTTCATGCAAGGAACCCGTTTGTTCACGACTAGCTTCACGTAGTCCCAGTAATGGGATGTCAATTCCATGTCCCAAGATATTTTGAACCATAACTTCTGTTTGGCGAGCTACAGCGCAGCGGAAAAGTTCACGCAAATGATCTTTCTACATAAATTAAGAGGAAATAAAATATATAAGCAAATGTGTTATGACTTTTATTTGGAAGTTTTGGACGTTGATCTTACGCCATAAATGCTAAATGTCACTTTGCGTGAGTCTTCCTCTTCTTCGCGGTCACTTTCAAGTGCAACATTAGGGCCTTCTCCTTGGCACATTGCCTTGGCCCATTCCAAAGCTTCTGTACTGGCTGAGCGAATGCAATCCACTCTCCCCTGAAAATTAACAACAGGAATATTAAATCAGAGTCCAAATAGTGTCCTAATTCTGAATGTTCTTAATTACCAGTAGGAATCTTCTTGTTGAAGCGCTCTCATATGTTGCAACCAAGTGGCCGTAAAGTCTGAAAGACATGAAAATTGTTTTTAAGATTATAGAATCTTCCACACAATATTACTTACTTAAAGTACGCCAGCTGCAGTGACAGTTGGATGTAGACATCCGGGCTTACTTGGCACGACTTAATGAAGCTTTTGCCATAGCCCTTGTAACGGTAAACGTAAAAGTCCAAGTCATCAATGGCTCTAAAAAAAGGCAGCAGGAATATATTATCGTTATGTAATTTCTAGAAATCCAAGAGAACATACTTATCCACCGTAATCGCTGCAAGAGTCATTCGATTTGTTATCTCTGGAGTCACCTCCCACTCCAATCGTTCCGGAGGAGGCAAATGATGCTGGGGCACGCTATCATCTGAATCACCCATGGCCAGGATATTTTTATAGATTTTTTCCAATAATTGCACCACAGCAATGCCCTCTGATGGCGAATGCTCGTAACACAGACCCCACGTACCATCGGTGCAGATAATAATTTGCATAGTCTTATCAAACCATCTGTTCGATGAATTGAATTCACTCCCACCACCATGGATCATTTCATGGGCCATATTGGTCTCGTCGCGACTTCCAGCAAAATGTGTAGACGGAGTGGCTCCGGTGAAACCTCTAGCGTTAAAGGTGTCCGCAAGCGGCTCATCCAGGGCCAAAACTATCAGAGCCTTCTCTATGAGTTCAATATTTCGTTGGTTGCGTTCTTCTAGTAAAATTGTGGCACGATCCTGTGCCCAACGTGTTCTTGGTTCAGCCGTTAGTAGACCAATTGGTGGTGGCTTGGCCGGCAGACATGGCGCATCGCTGAGAACAAAGAGAATCTGTGAAGCTATTTCGCTCTCGGAGAGTTTGCCACGGTCGCTGGCCTTAAGCACCACGCAGTACATCTGATTGCGGCAGAACACAATAATATGCTGATCTACACTTCGTTGTGGCAAATACTGCGAGTCACGTTCAATGCCTGGCCTACGGCATGAACCAAGCAGTCGATAGTATTGTGCCATGCACAGGGGTTGGCCTTTTTCTCGTGATGTTGCACGTTCTTGTTGCAAGTTCCCTCTATGAATGAATAGCAGAACAAACAAACAGATTAATCCAAAAAAACGGTTTCAAAAATATTGCAGTGAAATATTTTACGTGTCAAGCATTTCTTTGTGCAGCATTATCCCTTCAATGATGCGTGCTGCAAACCGAGCTACATCGTGTACGGTGGTGAATTTTCTGGGCGGGAACACCATGCCCGGATTGGAATTAATTGGCAACGGTATTCTAATATCCATGTACATGTCATTGAGCCAATAGTAATAGGCCTAAAAGTAAATATTAAGAATTAGGAATTTTATAGAAAAGTTTAATACGAGTATAAAAAAATTCCGCCATTTTGTTCAAGTATTCAAACAAAAAATAAAGGGAATACCATCTTAAACGATTTCTTAAAATTTCGTTTTTTTGTGTCTTTTTTATAACCGTTTGCAAAAAGACTAAAAACGGCTCTTGTCACTTTGACAAACAATTTACTTTTAACCGATTTCCATCAAAATTTGGGTGCAAAAGCTTCTTTAAAATTACTTTAATTTGACAAATCAATTTGACAGCTAAGATTGAAAGGTCATGAAAATTCCTTATTAGGGGTCGTCATAAGTCACAATCCTTTAATTAAATTAAAAATTTTATGTAGGCTATGTTTATGTCCCCCAAAAGCAGCCTGTCTCTGTTATACCACATGACAAAAAGTGAGTTAGCCGCGCTCATCTTTTTATTCCATTCGCTCGGTCCAGTCATTTTATTTAGAGTTCATAGAGCGCGCTCCAAGCAAACTAGCTCCGATTGAAAAAAGAAACACAACCTGAGCGCTCTGATGTGTCTGAGCTAAAAAAGAAACACACATTTTTTTTTGACAGCTCAGTTCTCTGCTCAGAGGAAAAGAAAAAAATGCCTAAATAAATGTGGACTAATGTCGTACTTATTCATCCATATGATATGGGCTTTATTATAGTCATGAAGCGTGTAGTTCATGGAAATTTGAGGAATCATACCGAATAAATTTGACAGATGTAGCCTCATCTGTCAAAGTTCAAAGCAAGCCAAACATTTCCCACTAACCGTGGTTAAAATACCAATTGATGATTTAACTCTTGAATAAAAAATTCTTTCTCTTTTTTAATGCAAATTTATTTATTTGCTTTTAATCCGCCTATTTAAATCCCTTTTGTTGCAATTGTAAACAACCACAATCAATCTGATAACGTTTGAGATGTTAGAAAGTGTTTGGCAAACAAAGTATCAGTTAGATAGGATGAGTTGATCATATAAGCAACTCCGCAAAAACATGAACTACCAGATTTGACACATAGTCCAACGTATATATATATAGTGACTGGACTAGATAGATATTGAAAAATTTAATGATCAAAAAATCGGTTCTTCAAAGTAAACAAGATAATCTACTCGTACAATTATATTATTAAAAGAATAATCATGATTACGTTGTCGTCAACGATATTTTAACTTACACAACGTTATTTAACTTAATCATCAATTCAAATTTTTTTTAACTATACTCGTATCTTATTTATAAGTTTTTAATAACATTTTATCAAATTAATTCAATTAACGTCTCATCATTATCTAAGTTATTTGGAATAGATTGTATTATTAAATTATACGTACGTATGTATTTTATTTTCAAAAAAAGTATGGTGCCTACTAGTTTTCATAAAGACAAAAAGAAAAAAAAAAAAAAAACACTGTGGGACATTTAACAATTGTGTAAAATCTTATCACAAGGTCTAAAATATGATAACTCATTTTTGGGAATTCACTTGAAAAACCCTTCCACGGCGGCCGTGACAATTGTCTTTTGTCTTTTTTATCGCTTTTTGTTTAGAAGATGTTACCTCTAATGTGAATACAATGTTTGTTGGGTTGTGTTTTTTTTTTTTTGATATTTACTATCTTAACTCAACTTACTTAAAATGTGCACAACAAAAGTTCAACATTTACATCAAAGAATAATTTTAAGAGTATTGTCAGATGCAGTTATTTAAATTTTAATAAATATATTTAAATTTAATTTTAAGTTTAAATGTAACTCAAGTTTCTTAATAAAAATATATTCTATATTTCGGTAGACTTTTGCGAGCATCTTCTCAATCGTATAATTGAGTTTTGTCTTTGCCTCAAGTACTTTTCATAAAAATCTTATTTGCAATTTTAACTCTCTAATAAAGCTGATATTACCTACGCATAGTAAAAAGAACGCGCTACAAGAATCGAGGCATCGAACAGGCCTATTGACATTTCAGCTGTCATCTTTTATTAGCCATCACAACATTGCAACTTTTCTACATCTTTAAAAAAAAAAACGCTTGAAAGAAAACTTCAATTCAAAATAGTATTTTGTCTTCTAAAGCTATGAGATCTAAAAAGCCTGTTGGATTTTATATGTGAGGATTCTAGACGGTCAAAATTACTGTTCCAATTATTTCTCTTAATGGAACCGAAACTTATTGAAGTTTATTAAAACAAAATAATCTTTTACAAAAGTTTTACTAGTGCCATGATCGTAAAGTAAACAAAACATTGTTTTACAATTTTTATTACCCTCTGGCAATACTGTTTCGATTATTCTTCATAAACTGCTCAAATAAACACTCTTATTCTTTAAATAATACACATTTCTATTTTCATTTATTAATATATGTATTTGAATTTAGCTTTCTTATATTTCAAATCTTATAAAAATACTTTTCTATGATAACATGGAGATATAATTAAAATAAGAAAAAGTTCCAAGCAGCTTTACGTTAGAAGTTATATTTTTTCTTAATACATAAATTATATAAGACAATAAATAATATAATTAATTAGTTATGTAATCTTAAAACTTAACTGACTAACAGTTTTAACGGGTAATCATTTTACCTAGTAATAGACAGTACGTATTTAGAAAGAGATAGGAAGTAGGAGATTTTAACTTTTTTTTGAAAGAGTGTGAGCGAGATGGAAAGACAAAACGTTAAAAAAATAAATAAAACTAATGTAGGCAACGCCTAAAAGTCTATAAAAAAAACTAAGGCCATCAAATGAACCTACTCCACAGATGGGGAGTGTAAATTATGTGTTTAGTTCATAATTTTGAACTTCCATTGATAATAATAATTAGTATTGTGAAATATTTTGTGTTACTATTTCTTGGGGGGTACATCCGGAAAAATGCAAGTTCAAAATCATTTAACATTACAAAAGTATATCACCCAAGTTCAAGTTCTTGTTCCATCCATCATCTCAAAACCTGTGGCCGATTCTTATCAAAATTTGTCAGTTATTAAAGATAAAATCAAGTTTCTTTTTTATCAAATCATATCATTTGTTGAATATGATAACTTAGCAAATTTATTTCTGCGCTATATAAATTGAAAGTTGTTTTATTTTTGGGTTAGTTTTTAACAAATACTCGCTTGCTTTCGGTTGAGGACTAAATATTGAAGAAAAAAAACTCCTAAACGAAGAGCGGATACAAAAGATAAAAGACAGTCTCAACATGAAAGGTAAATAATTACAAGATGTCTACACCGGAAACGAACATAATAAATTTATTTTGATTTTTTAATTTTTTTTTTTTTAATTCAAGTTGAATTAGCACTTTTGTCGCTGATCCTTATTGTGTCGTGTTCAGCGCAGAAGTATGAATTGAAGTGCACTGAAAAGGAACAGGGCATACTTTGGCCAGTCTACGATGACAATACAAAGTATTTGCGTTGTGATGCAATTGGAAAGTCTGCGGAAGTGAAATGCAATGCTGGAACCGTATTCTGTTTTGTCTATCAGGGCTGCGTAATGCCCGATGATTATATTTCACCACCACCTGTAGATAGTTTACCACTTGATAATGAAACTCCTTGTGATACGTCTACAACTACACCAAGCACTCCAAAACCAAACACGCCGCCAATTACATTGCCTACGCCACAGCATCCGGAAACCACTACGACCTCTAAGCCCACTAAGACCACAACTACGACCACTAAGACCACTACGACCACAACTGAAAAACCTCCATCTGTAACACCACCAGCACCTCCAACTGGTTCGCCACCAGCACCTCCAACTGGTTCGCCACCAGGACCTCCAACTGGTGGCCCACCAGGTCCACCAACACCAGCACGTCCAACAGCTGGTCCCGGAGTCCCACCACCACCATCTCCTCCAGCAACTGGTGTACCAATGCCCAACACCCCGGCTCCTACACCACCTGTTATTGATAATAGCCCACCAAATGTTGGAGTCACACTTCCAAGCGATGCTCGAAGGAAGTAAGAAATCTGAAGACAGTCGAGTCATTGTGTTTTGAAGAAATGCATTCCGTGATATTCGTAAAATAAAATTCAAAAATAAACACACAAGAATTTAAGTTACAATTTTCTTATCCACACCATAAACCCAAACCCGCTCATTATATTTGTAAAATCACCAAGTTATCAATTTATAGAAACATAAATTCTGATTTAAACTGGTAGTTAACTTAAGTGTAACTCATTATCATGAGTGTTTATACTTTTGACAGTTATTTTTACTCCTTAAAAATAAAAGACGAAACACTTGTCGAAATTTCGAATTAAGTGGTAAACGTCATGTAAGGAAAAGAAATGTTTTTTTGGTTTTCAAGGTCATTTAAGATTTTTTCTCTTTTTAACTTCCCATAGGGAGTTATTGTAATGGGTCCGATTTGTCAAATTGAAATTTTTGACAAATCTGGACGTTTTATGGTTCCTAGAATCTAAATTCGTCATTTGTAGAGAGATGTCTGTGTGTGTGTGTGTACGTACGTTCGTACGTTCGAGATACCCTTTTTCGTTAACGATATCTCAAGAACCAGCAGAGATATCGATTCCAATTAAATTTTGTTCGATAGGTTATAATTTCAAAAGAAGCTGGAAGGAATTTTATAAAAATTTGTCTAACGGTTTTTCCACTATAGCAGTTTTTAAAAAAAGTGAAAATTTTAGTTTGTCGCAAATATCTCAGGAACGAATAATGCTATTGACTTCAAATAAATTTTTTTGGGTAGATTGCAATGTTACACAGGTTTGGTGTAAATTTGAAAATAATTTAACATACCGTTATTTTTTTTAAAAGTAAAAACTAAAAAAAAATTTTTTGGTGCGCAAATATACAATGAAGGAAAAATGATATCATCTTCAAAACATTTTTTTATTATGTGAAATGTAGTCTTTGACATCTGGTAAAATTTTTGAAAAAATTGAATTGACAGTTTTTTTACAAAAAATAAAAAAGTACAAAAAATTCTACCAAAAGTTGGTAAAAAATGTTTCTTGACTTGAATACACGAGAATGGGCAACGATATTGACTTCAAATTTATTTTAGCTTAAACAAAATACAATTATTAATATACGCTACAATTTTGACAAATATAGAACTGACAGTTTTTTCACAAAAAATAAAAAAACTTTAACAAAATTTAGCCGAAAATGTCAAAAGTAGTTAATTGACTTTAATATGTCCAGAGTGGTAAAAAATTGTAACTTCGGATTTTATTTAATCTTTGCACAATAGAATTGTCAACTTATGATACATTTTTGAAAAATGTCGAAATGACAGTTTTTTTACTAAAATATAAAATTAAAACTGAGATTTACAGAAAAGTGTCATAAATTGTTTTCGGCTTAAATATCATCACTACAAACAATGATATTGATTTCAAGTGTATTTTATTTTAAACCTACTCGTAATGCATTTGTCAATACCTAAAAAATGGTAAAATATTGACGGATATCAAATTGAAATTCTTACAACAAAAAAATGGTAAATATTGTTTTCAGATTCAATATCCCTGATATTTTGTATGTTAATAAAATTGTTATTAACTAACATCAAAATTTAATCATTTATTATCAGGAACGCTAAGTTTTCAAGTTATGCATAATGGGAAGTTATCAGTGTGGGTCGCACCCAGCCTCTTTTTATTTTTAAAATCGTCATCTTCAGGCCTAAGAATTAATTCTGATTCAGTTAGAATGAGTACTTATTCATTTCCCGTTAGACGGAAAGGTCAGGTAGGACTTATACAAACAGTACCATAAGTTTTAAGAAATATGGAAAGGCAAGTTTTTCTACATCGAAGTTCTCAGGCACTTTAGAGCTTAGGGTTTTTTCCACAGCAACAAGGTCAGATTATTTTTGATCACTTTCAACTTTGAAACCAATTTGTCAAACCTCAACTTTATATGGCTCAAGAGTGGTTCCTGAGATAGTGTTCTTCAAAAATCATAAAAACCGTAATTGTCTGACTGATTTCCGATTTTGTTGAACCTTGAAAATTTGAGTTGGCACGTCAATGAAGAGTTTTCTTCTTCAATGGAGTATGACAGTTTTGTGTAGCACTTATCGCAAATAAGTAACTTAAATTAAATAATCAAAATGTTTGAAAAATACAGAGTGTCCACACAGGATTCCGAGGCTTGTGCTAAGTCACATCATTAATTCTAGAGGAGCATGCGTAGGTGAGTGGTATAAACTAGCGAACGATTGCTCAATAGCCTTTTCAATATCGGCTGAAAATAACCTTTCGTCACTTAAAACGAAATTTAATGATTTGTTGCTGAAAATTGGAAACAGGATGTACGATAAGTAGATTGAGGAAGCAGAATCATCATTGTATAGAGCTTACTACAGTAAAGTTAACCACTTTTTGGAGCAAAAGACCTATTTCCTGACCGATAACACCATATGTAAAATCAGAACAAATTTTAAAGTTAGATGAGATGAAATCCTGAGTCTAAACTTCATTCCTCACAGTCCAGATCTTCCCATATGGTGTGATTTATGCAATCGAAGAGAACTTGAAGACGCGTTCCATTTTTTGGGAGTTTTTCCAATTCTGAAAGAATTCCGCAAGAGATACTTTGGAATTGATATACTCAGTTTGGAGGAAACCATAAAATGGAGAACGAGGTTGAGTGCTTTGCTATACATACTGAACGTTTCTATTGTATAAAAAATTGTATTCAAAATTGTTAAATTTTATTTTTGAAAGCATTACATTAGTTTTTCCTTTAGTAATAACTATACTTTTATAAAAATTTAAATGTAAATGTCAATCTGTCAGACGGCCATCGGCTGAATCAATTTAAGACTTAAGATAAAATTATAAAGATAATTGTGCATATAGTAGAATTAAAATTTTGAAGTCAATAAAACTAAACTAAACTAAACTACAGTGTCCAGTTTAATTGAAGTCAAGTAATCGGGGAATAACATATGTGTTTTCTAAAAAGAAAGTATCTCAATTTCTACCCCAAAAAAGTTAAATCTGTAGGGGACTGTTGAAGTTAAAATTTATTTATAGCTTTTAAAAGCTTATATTTCACAACTTATTAAGAAAAAGGATAAACAGTTTTTGGAGTCGTTTGGCAGTATATTTAAAAAAGGTTTAACTAGATTTATTGTTCTTAAAATTACATAAGTGTATTATAATTTTTTGATAAGATTTAGATTAAAGATTTAGATTAAGAGAAGTACCCTTAGGTTACAACCCTAAAGAACCCTGCTTTAGCAATGATATCCACTAAAAAATATCTTCTGAACTAAAACTGTGAAAACGTATTTTGAAATATGTTTTTCTTTTCTAGATCAACAAAGATATATTTCTGTATCCAATCTCAATGGAGTGCTAGTCTTCCTGTTTTGTATGGAAGAGAAAGGTAGGTACTTTATGTCTTAGAGAAAATAAGGTCTTCAAAGCAACACTCTATACTTTGCGAATTTTACAAAAACTATACATATTAAATATCTTAATTAAAAAAACAGTAACACATTTGGATTATTTTTTTTAAATAACATTTGCATGAATGTAAGTTTAAGTTTAATCTTAAAACTTTTTCCAACGACCCTGGGATAGGGTACACACTAAACAATTTCCCTTATCTGTGATTTTTGTGAATTTAGAATAAACTTATGTGCAAAGCAAAGTATCTATTTAAATTTCTGTCAATAATAGGAAAAAAAAAATAAACTCCAACTTACCCAATTATCTTCGGCCTCTCTTTTATCCTGAAGGTACTGATGTAATCTTGGACCCAGCCCGGTGGGTGCAGTAAATTGTTTGATAAGGGCCTTGGTGCGTTCAAGTTGAACAGGAGTGACAATTGGTTCTATGGCCCGGACGTAATCGGTCATTGTCTGTTCCAGCGGTGGGACTGGTACTTTAGGTAGTGTCTGCAGAAAAAAAAAAAAAAAAAAAAAAAATATAAATTCAAATTTTGTATATTTATGTTGAAGCAAAAGAAAAATAATAATTTTAATTACTTTGCAACTAGTTTCTTGTTGTTCAGCTATTGCCATTACAAACAAGCCTTCAAGACTGACAAATGTGCACATTTGTTGTCTCAGAAAAATTAAAAAAATTAAAAAAAAAAAACTGCGCATTTGTCTGTTCATTAAATAAGAATAATTTCGATGTGGTGATGAGTAAGCGGATGAAGAGGCCATCCATAATTCTCAATAATAATTGATTTAAATAATATTTGTTTGGTTTTTTTTTTTACTTTAATCCGTAATTTAAGAAATGTGAGATATTTGCAATGCATTACTTAATTTATTTCAATGATAAAGCGGCTTCCATTTACCATAATTAAATTATAATGTTTGATTGTTAAAAAGACATTAAAATTAAGGCTTAATGGGTGTTGGAGATGAGTCAAGTCAAAGTACTCATATGTATGCTCTATTAGTGGATTGGATTGTCTGTAAATGAAGGAACTATGGTGAAATATTGAAATGGGATGAAAATGTCAAATTTAATGCCAACAAAAAAAAAATGAAAGAGTGACGAATTCGAAAGTTATATAATGTTTGCATATTTGACGGTTTCCACGAGAATCAGTTAACATTCACTTTGCCAGGTACATCTTTGTATATAAGAACAAGTCGTTTTAATTACACTGTTTATAACTGAAGAACGGCTGAACAGATTTGGCTGAAATTTGGCACAGAGACAGTTCATACTCTGGAATAGTCTATTGACTACTTTTTATCCCCAGACGAAGTTTGCCGGGCCTTCTAGTATAATATAACAATGCTTTATTTTTCAACTTCAACAATGGAGTTTCAAGTGGAACTGATTAATTGATCCAAAAGATATAGCTCGCACCCATATCCGTGGAAATCAATTAAGGAAATACATTTGGTGTGAAAATCAGATTGTGATGTTTAAATTAAATTAATGAAAGCCCTATACAATAGATGACCTCTGGAAAGCGCTGACACTAGCTTAGCTGTTTATTTGTCATCCAAGCATATGTCATCCATTTTTGACTAGAAACTTTTTCTTTAGTTTCTTTTTGAAGTGGGTTAATATCAAGAAAGCAAGCTTTTGTTCAAGTATTGAGTTCATTTTTATATTTATACTAGAGGACCCGGCAAAACTTCTTCTTGCACCAATTTAATGCAGAAACTCAAGCTATCGAAAAATATTGTTGTTGCTTATTTGATTTCCCTTACAATTTGGCCCGGTGAATTTAATAAGTTTATTCAAAAGAGGATCGATCGCTAAGCCAACCAAAGTTGTTGAAAACATCTGTTTCGTTTCGCTGAATGTAAAACATGTAACAGCAGATTGCTTCAAATTTTATGTAAAACGTTTAATCCTAAAAAATACATTTTACGGGGGTTAAAATTAGGCTACGTGCTTTTGAGGACTATAATCTATCTCTGCCAAATTTCATATTATATATATTTCAAATATAACTTAACTATTTGATAATACTTAACGCTAACACCAAAAATTGAAAAAGTTAAATTCACTGTACATATTTCGGTTTACTATACAAAATAAATTTAATATATAAGCCTCAGCAACATGTGGTGGTTATGCTATAAAACTGTAGCTTATATGGAACGTTTAGACGTTTAACATAGCGCCATCTATTGAATTCTTAACTTACTCAATCCAGTGCACAGATGTCGCTATCTGATAAAATCGTTTGGAGCTAACATATAATTGTGACTATAAAATAATAGACAAATAATTTGCAATAAAATAATATTGTGATCAAATTGAGATGTAAGCTATCCTATCTCTTAAGTTGGATCAAACTGCACGCTGTGTGCAGATTTGATTAAAATCGGCTAAGTAGTTTAGGAGTCCATCGAGGACAAACCACGTGACACGTAATTTATATACATTAAGATATTAAAATTAAATAGTAGTCCTCATCGCCAAACAAATATTTTGCAATTTGTACGTCTTATTAAAATGCGGCGGCGATCGGTTCCGAAAGTATAATTATGATGAAACATAATTTTTAGCAAAGAAAATCTCAATCATGTTCTACTTTTAAGTGAAGTTAAACAATATACAATAGCTGTGTTTTATTGGTAAGTGAATATGCTACCTAATAAAATTTTACAAGGAATACAACAACCCCCCATTAGTGAACAAAAATAAGATAGTATTCTGCAAAAGTATTTTAGTGAGGTAGAGTTGCAGCTAGTCAAATGTAGGAGGCAGTCAAGTGATGCAAGAAATATATAAATGTTGGAAAACATGAATGTGTGTTCGGTAATAAATACACTTCTTTTACACTTCACCTGCATTGCAAAGTACAAGCGTTCCACAAATTTCAAACCAAACATTTTTTTGGGTTGAAATTATCAAACAAAATTATTTCGTAAGTAAACTAACTAAAATCAATTCTACACAAAATTGGTAAGATTATATAGAAACAATTCGTATAAGATAAAATAATTTTCTTTGGGATTAGTGTGTTTAACCATAACATATTATAAAAATATGCTTGTTTTTATTAGAAAAAAATTACAAAGTAATATGATTATACCATTGATAAGAATAAATTGGCATTTATGAATCTGCAGACAACTTAAATTAACTTCTCGTAATTGTACTTAGTATTTCTCCGTAATTTCTTGTTGACTTTTGTCTTCTAATATCTTATTTATTGAATGAAAAAAATAAAATAATGTTTACTATCCAAATAAATGGTTTTTATAATAAATTGGATAACAATTTAAATAAAATAATGAACCAAGATTATTCAACTGGGCTTTAAAGTTGCCGGAAACTTAGTTGCGTAGTTTTCGTTCTTCCATATAAGCCAATGAAATTGAATAGGGAGTTGCTCAGGTGGTCAATTGTAAGCTGTTGACGGTATATCTAACAACAAAATCAATATATTTTCTAAGTTTTACTGCAAATATGAGTAAGAAAAATTCTAAACCAACTCCATGCAAATTTCAACTCAACTAGCATTTTCATGTATTTTGTAACTCAACATAACAATTTACATAATTACACAGTTTTCGAACACGTCCCATGTAGAACAGCTCTTGTTTTTTGTTTTCAAACTTAAATTGAATACTTCACTAAAATGTAAAGAAGATTTGCCAGACATTTATTGTAAGTTTCTATATTTACAACTTTTGTTAAGTGCATATGATGATTTTATGCATAGAATTAAGTAAGATTTGAAGAGGAAATATGTTGGTATATGTTAACTTCGCAGAAGCTGATATGTCCTGTACATAATATGTAATTCAAACAAGGGACCTGTTGGATTTCCTCGTTGAAGACAATATCCAATTCCAAAACTCAAAATGATTGCTATATAAAGTCTTAAATTATGCTAAGCATAATGTTCAAAATAATCTCATTTCTTTCCTCTCTCCCCTGTGACAGATATACTTGGCCACTTCTGGTCACATAATTATCTCACAGCCTTATCAATAAGCAATAATAATAAACTAAGTTTTGATTACAGAATTGTGCAATCGGGCGTATACATAATTTTTCTATTTTTGTGTATTTCAATGTATTCATATTTAAACGCTGTCTTCGGTTTGATGTTTTCATACATCGATTGATAAAGAAATTTTTCTGAATTAATTTCAAAGAATTATTTGGAAAGCTTAATTGATTCGCTGAAAGTTTTCCAAAATAAACGTTTAGTTTCCAACAGTCGTAATTTTCCTATTATTAACCACGAGTATAGGAACAGGAAGTTACAAACCACTTGTTTGAGATGTAACTGTTTTTATATTATGTCCAAGTTATTTTGACCTTAAAAAAATCTCAGACCATTCTTACTCATCTTCAGATGTCGTCCCTAAAAAAACATTTATCAAAGTTCTTGGCTAAAGTTATAAAAGTTTTATTTTTCCACCGCCTTCATATGTTATATGGGAATTCTTACTTTTGTGTTTTTTTTTTTCAATTCATCATCCAAAATATAAAGTTTTATAAAGCAACACTAACTTATTCCTGCCTAAGTTTTTTATGGAAAAATTCCCCAAAAAGTTACAATAACTTTTCCTTTGCACGTACGTACGTACCTACTCGTACGACATTAAAGAATTCCCCAGTGATTTGCCTCATTCCCTGAACTACCGCACCGTACCGAAGTAAGACTCTGTGGAAAATGTGTTTCGTTAAAATGCAAATGTTTGACACTAACACAATAATGGCAATTGCCTTTACTGTTTAAGCCAAGCAGAGCGGGGGGTTCAAGCAACTTTCCCCTAGTACATCAGAAATACTCGTACTATACCTGCTCAGCTCAGGCATACACTTCCAGAACCCCGCATATATTCGGAACAACTCCTGTAGTTACCAACGAGTGAGTATATGATTCCTTTTTGCCTTGAATTTCCCGGGGAACTGGTGTAAAAGATGAATGGAATTCCATTTTGGACAAGAACTCCCCTGGGGCAAGATACAAAAAGTTATTTTCCCTCACGTATACACAATGGAGTCTCATCCACTCAAATACCTTATCCTTACCTAGTTTCTATGGACGAAATGACTTTAGCAGAAAATTTCAATCTTTTGTGAGGCAAGTTCGGGATTGAAATTACAGGTATACGCAACGCATAAAGGACTATCTGATGTGTCCTTCCGACATTGAAATGTCTCCCCCAATTTCGAAGTTCCGAAATGCGACTGAGAGCATCAAATATCTGAAGGAGAGGAACGACTAGCTTCAGTAGCAGGAGCAGGAGCAGCCACCCAACTGTAAGGATTATTTCCTGCTGTACATCAACATCCCAGACTAATTGAGATGCCTTTTGCTTGGTTCGATGTATCCCAGGGAGTTTTGTGTGCTCTGGACAAACAATTGTTTAAACAAAGCGTTAACAGGAAGAATGCGTTGTAGGCTTTTTTTATGAAATAAATTGAGCTCTGTGGCTATTGTGGATTGTTCATTATATTTATGTATTATTTGTTAGCTTCTGTCGTGTTCTTTTAAGAAACAGGAATTGTATTCGTACATAAACAGAATGTCAATTGTTTGTTTTGGACGGAGAGATGACGACGACGATTGGTATTTTGTTGGTTTATTGTGTTTGCTATTTGAATTACTAATTATATAAAATGGGATTAGGTTTTTTTTTTAGTTTGCTTCTGTTAGGTTAGGAGACTAGCAGGAGCAGGAGAACAATTTGTTTTCATAAGGAAACTATTGTATGCATAATGCTTAGTGAAACAAACAAGTGAAAGCTAAATAAGATCGAAGACTTACTTTGCTTTTTGAAGTTAAACATGGAACTTAAGGAATAAACATTTATTGGCATTAATATAACAGATCTTATATTTTTTTGGAGATCTGACAATTCAGGGACTCACCGTCACCTGCTGCGGATACCTCTAGAAAATAAATTATTCCAAGCATTGATTAGTGCATACCTCAGAAAGTTAATCGATAGCACCATTTTTCGATATAAAACAGGCAAAGTCACACTGTATGTGACTCGTAACACCATCTTGTTGAAAACAAGACAAGCTTGTCATTTTCATAAAAATGCTTAGTGACAAAGTAATTTTTTTGCTCATAAAAATACCTAATTACCTGGCGAAAAAAAACTAAAAATTGTATTTGTATACATAGCTATACATATTTAGGAACGATTTGGAATTTAAAATTGTGAACATTCAATCAGAATTTCTCAAACTAACTTTACCATTTTAAAAATATTGGCTCAAAATTTTAAACAATCTATTGTTAAGAACTTAACATTTCACTAACTAACAATTTGCTAAATATTTAACAATTTACTAACGACTCTAAAATTTTAAAACTAACTAGTAAATTGCTTACTCCTTTTTATTGAAAAACAGGCATCCGAACATGTCCAAATAGTGATAGTTCGAGAGAATTAGCAAAGCAAACATACTTAAACGGATCCATTAGTTGGAAATGTCCCAACTGTAAACTGGACAATCCAAATGCAATTCAATAAGATTCAAATACACAGAGATTAAGATTTAAGAACACAGGTTTATTCTCGTTTTCCATCATCCAAAAAAAGTATTTTTCTGCACAGACTTCAAATATTTCGAAATCTTCCTCTTCTAATAACATTTTATTGATAAAAAATAATTTTTAGTTTCCAAATTATGAAAAATGCACGAATTAACACTTTGAATTAAAATTGGAAGGAATTTTTTCTAGGATAATGACAGATATCATATGGATTTAGCAAATTGCTAAAAGTTAAAGTTTAGCTAAGCAAATTGCTAAAAATGGGTTTCAGAATTTGCTAAATCGTTTTAAATTTTGCACCCATGTCTTAAATTAAACATGTATACATATTTGAGAAACAAACTAGTTTCCTTGGCTAAGATTGAGTTAAATTATTGCAGAAGCATCCATATAAAATTCCTTTAAGATTTCATTTCAGTTCATGGCATTTCAAAAACGGCAAAACGGATCGACGAAAAAACGTGATTAAGTGGAGGTGGAGATAATTGAATTGATGGAGAGTGATATTATTTTTTGTCTCTTTTTAACCCCCCACTTCCCTAAAATGGGTTGTGGAAGTTTGTATGGAGCATTTGGCAATTTTCCAAAAAAAATTAATTACCAATTAAAAATACCTGCCGTATTATTTTTAGAAATCTTCCCTAAATGGGGGCGCAAAATTTGTACAGGTTCTATGATACAAGCGAATAATAAAATAATTTAATTAAAACAAATTAAATAAAACAATATTAAAATCATTCAGATTTTGAGATAAAAGTCAACATTGGAAATGAGTGTTACTCGTGGATTCCGAGAGATGTCGCTGATTTGTTTTTGAAACTCGCTAACGTTGTGTGCTTCCATCTATATTTAAATGCGGGCATCGGCTTATTTAAAAGTTTATTGTGATTAAGAGATCTAAATGCATTGAAAAAGTCTTGAAATTTTAACTTCAATAGATGCCCTTATATTATCCCATACTGTCAAAACATCGATACGCCAGCTGTGGTTTTTCCAAAAACCGGATTAGACTGGAGAAAGCAAATTATAAGACTCAATATAATTCAAAATTTGGTTTAGCATTAACTTTTCTAATCCCTTAAAAATGAAAAGTAAAATTCTTATTGGTCTGAAGTTTGTTAGCTCCGACCCATAACCCTTTTCCGGAATTGTTAGTACTTTCGCAAGCTTCCAAGAATTTGGAAAGCTTGATTTTATTGGACAGTCATTATATAGATATTGCAAATGTAAGACAAAAGTACAGGTAATAGAAAGCGATTTAATGAGTACACCCAGAGAAAAACTGATCGAATTCAATTCAAATACGAAACTCACAAAATCAAAATATATTCTTTAAGTTCGAAAAGCATAAACTCAAATTTTTTGTAAGCGAGGCTTGATGGTTAGCTCATGTCACTAGACTGAGTTCTATCCCCGCATCATTTTGTAGTTTTTTTTTCTCTTCTTAAATTACCTTTTTTAAAAATAAGCCAAGGCCTTAGATTTAAATACGCACCGCTTCGATTTTGAAAAATACGTCTTTGGTCCCAAACCATTACCGTTTCCCTTTGATTCGAAGTATTGCTATTTTTTTTTCTCAGTGTAAAATAAAAGAACCCTCAAAACATTTTTGATATTTTTTAGTAACATTTGATAAAGTTGTAGGTGTCGGTGAAAAAGAAACTATTTAATTTGTTCGCAAAATCGATATCCGCAACATGAACATGTTTTGCCGTATTAGTAGTAACTAGTTTTTGCAAATTGTCCCAGATTATTTTAGTTAAGTCAATTCAAGATATTTCTTAGGAATTAATCAAAAATATCGTTTGTATTTACAGTCTTGAAATTACTGCTATAAAAGATAAAATTATTACTCTGAATTGAGATGAGTTCAGTATATATGATCTGCTATGTGTCACACTAGTAATTTTATGGAAAAATAACACTTTAGTTAAGTTGGATTAAGCGAAAATTCGATAGCTAAACTTCTCAGCTTAATTATAACTATTATCACATGTCATAAATATTAGCATTAATATGACAACAAAAATGCTACTATAGTTTTCTACTCTATCTTTGTTGTCAACTCAAATAATAATTTTTAAAATTACCTTAGTCGATATCAAATTTATAAAACGTGAGTTAAATTTTTAACAGATCGTCCTGTCATTATTTAGGAATGTAACGGGTGATTTTTTAGTTGGTTTGGTTTTGGCAACACTGGTTTTGACAGCTCACGTGTGTTTAGTACCTTGTGTTACTGTCAAACAGCTTCAGTTTGGTTTGCAATTTAACCATGGATCGTCTTGCAAACGAACAACGCTTGCAAATTATTGAAGTTTATTATCAAAATCCGTGCTCTGTTGAGAAAGTTCATCGCGCTCTTCTTGTGCTCAGCGACGAAGCACATTTTTGGCTCAGTGGGTACGTAAATAAGCAAAATTGCCGCATTTGGAGTGAAGATCAGCCAGAAGCATTGCAACAGCTACCAATGCATCCCGAAAAAGCCACTGTTTGGTGCGGTTTATGGGCCGGCGGCATTATTGGGCCATATTTCTTCAAAGATGATCCGAAATGGAAGTTCTTGACTTGCATGATATGTGGTTTCAACAAGACGGTGCCACATGCCACACAGAACGCGAAACAATGGCGCAATTGCGAGGCGAGTTTGGTGAACAGTTAATTTCACGTTTCGGGCCGGTCAATTGGCCGCCTAGATAGTGCGATTTGACACCATTAGATTTTTTGTGGGGGTATGTCAAGGCTAATGTCTATAGGGACAAGCCCGATTCGATTGACGCACTGGAAGCCAACATCCATGCATTCATTCGTGAGATACCGGCCGATATGTGTGAAAGAGTATGCAAAAATTGGACTCAGCGAATGGGATACCTGAGACGCAGCCGCGGTCAACATTTGCATGAAATTATCTTTAAACATTAAATTGCAAGGTTCAAACTATCGATTCAAATAAATACTTCATTCATTTTTTCGAATTTTTCGAATTTTTTGTGTTTTTTTTTTTTAAGTTCTAAGCCTCTTAAGAAATCACCCATTATTTATTGCTAAATGTGCAATACTTTTGGGTGTTAAATATTATATTTCTCTTGAGGCGCAGATCGGGACAAGACAAAATTTATCTCTACAATCTTAATCTCTACAAGATGCCCGCGCAAAAGTTTGAAAATGGAGAAATAAAAACACCTTTCAGGGATGTACTTTTCTATTGGTGATTAAAAGGCGCAACTTTATGTTAAGAATTTTATTTTTGCGAATGAGTCCATTTTGAATTGTTTTTTTTTTAGTTCACTTTTATTTGGTTGAAATTATTTTGAAGTATTACTAAACAATAAGTATGAACAAATCAATTCACTTTCTTCAAGAGAAATATAATAAAACTAACTTCAGTCGTCAATCTGTCTGTCTACGTTTCCTTTTATGTTTTTTGTTACATATGTTTATAACAAATGAACATTTTTTCATATTTTGTTTTCACATAAGATTTTCTTTTTTGAGTTCAGTCTCCAAATCATTTTCTAAATAAACTTTTATAAAAAACAATTATTTCGAAAAATAAGAAATGGCTGTTATGGCGCCTGGTAAATTGCCTTCAAAAATAACTCCATCCCAGTTGCAATGGATTTGTGTTTGTGAGAGCTGTCAAAATTTGTCTCGCAAAATAATGATTAGAACATTATTTTCGCGGACGAACAAGGTGGAGACTTTTTATGTATGTCTGTTTGGCAATTTGAAAGGTTTCGTTTACCTTAAGTTTTTTTTTTCATCTGGTTTTTGGCAGCAAAATGTGAAAATTGCACTTTGCTAAACACACCTTTCCAGCCAAACGTCATAGTTTTGCTCGCGAACAGCGTACTGCCTGAAAAAAAAATCAAAGACAAAGTTTGTCCACGGACAAAAATTGTATGGGAGACAAAATTTTTCCCCATCTGAGTACTAATACTAAGGCTTTTTTCCTTCCGTACATTTAAAGTAATTTTTTGTTATGTATAAAGATTTAATTCATCATAACGAAAGATCCCCAAGGCTTGATTGCATTGCTTCAAAGGTATTCTCCAGAGAATAAAGGACAATTAAACATAAAAATTCAAAACAACTTTAAATCCAATAAACTTGTAATTATTATTTCTCAAATAATACCGAAGTAAATTTCTTTTCCGCTTTTAAATTCATACTCGTTATTTTATCTTGTTCTCGAATCCAATCTGCTTTATTTCAAATTATATACATACATACATATATATACGAATGTGTATTTTTAACTTCAATTCTATGGCAACTTTCTCCCTCTTTTGACGAAAAAAAATAGGTAAAAAAACATAAAAGAATTCATTGCACTTGAGCAACTTGAGCTCTGCTATACTTGAACATGAACTCCTCGGGTCGATTGAACAGGGTTATTCGTTTGTCAAAGGACAATTATCCTTACGAAATTGGATATCCTGATCCTGAATGGGTTGTACATTTTACGAGGGATGCTTGTGACGATGATGTTGTTGGGTTCACCTTCTTTCTTTCAGATCAAGTACCTTCACTTTGTTTTGGTTTTTTTTTTTTGTATTGTTTTCTTATAAATTTTATAGACGACTGAGGCAAAACAAAAACAGAAAAAGGACACCATCCCTGATGCTTATTAGTCTGGGTGGAATATTATTTTAAACTAACCAACACAAAACCTTCAATTTAAAACACTTGTCAAAAAGAAATTCACAATTCAAAACCGAGAAAGTAACGACTTTAATTTGGAAAATAAATAAGCAAACAAATTTATGCATGACTTTTTATTGCTGTGTTTGGTTTGGATGCAAACTTCACAATTTTCGAAGGCTTTGAATATCCCTCCAATAGATTCCAATACGAATATTGTAAGTATGAAAAACGGAGTTGCCGTGGTGATAATGATCACTGTTACCGGTGTGGACTTATAGCGGTGTTTTTGTCCTTTATTGTCAAATTCAACCTTGCAGCACATCCCCCAGTATTTGCATTTTGTAAGAACTTTTCGTCCCACTGTAACAGCCACCACCGCCGCGCCACCGCCGTCCGCCATTGCCACCGACTACTTGTATTGTACTTGAAAAGGGGAATTCTGAAAGAGAATTTTGAATTCTTATGCAGATTGAAACACCCCTGAGGTAGGTAAATTTGAAATTTCTAATATTTTTCGGCAGAGGGATTATCTTTTCATGGTTCGTTTTTGAACAGAGTATCTTCTGTTGTTATCCAGACAACCGACCCTCTCTCTTCCACCTTGTCTTGATTTGAATTTGCTTTAAAGTGTTAAAATTATAACGTTCACAAATGTATGTATGTATGTATATATACGATATCCTTCGGGAAGAGATGAAATGAAAGGTTGTTTACTGAGTATACAATACGTCATATTTTATATTGAAAGGATATTCTTGTCGCATTTATATTTATAAAATATTCCAGTTTAAATTAATATTTATGGTTTGTTGGATTTCGAGGGAATTTCGACAGGTGAACAAAATATTTATTTTTATCATATCTACCGTAAATAATATCTAACAATATTATTCTCCCCCTGGTATTGTAAAGACATCAGTAATTTTCTGTATACAGGGTGTTTATTATTATAGTTCAAGTTTTTTGACGTAAGAAGAAGGGAACACTGGAAAGTAGTTATAATTCGAAGCTAAGAAAAAGAACGCCATCAGAAGATTCAATTTATACCCTTAAACTGTTTTGCCATTTGTTATCCTTTATTATTATCAATGTATTTTTTTTTTTCAGTTGTTTAAGTTTTTAATATCTACTCCAGATAAAAATCATTAACTTGAAAAGTGCCAACGAAAAAAATGTCTGTTTTATTATTCGAAGAAAAGCTTTTGACACAATTTGAACTTGGTATACATATTTATTTCATGAACGCAAACCTTTTGAGTAATCTCGAAAATCTTGTTGGAGGTTAAAAGTGTTAATTTTGTACGACGTTAAAGTTCGTTAATAATGTTCAACCTAATAAATTTGTGAGTAATGGATTTGTTGAACCTTACTTTTAACATATCGACCACAAATTTCAACACAAACGGCGCGACGGCGGCTGCTATATCTCCCAATTCTCTGACTACACCGACTTGTTGACTTAGAATTTGACGAAGTCCTAATGAATAAATTCTAGAATTGATTAGTCATTAAACTGGAGTATTTTTCAAAAATACATATGTACATAATGTACTATGGCTATTGACTATGGCGTTAAAATCTATTCTATTGCCCGTAACGTCAAGTACGAAACGAACCCGCAAACGGTAACTGACACTAATGCTCCCACTATAAACCCATTTGAGTAATGACAGATGTTATGTTTATTGAGGCAGGCCATAACTCAAGCAAATAAATTATAACTTAAAGTTATTTTCCAGTGAAATTGGCCTTAAAGTTACAATTTTGAAACAAATGTCAACTTAAGCGTAATGGATGTATTGCTTTAACAAAACGTTAACGTTAAGTTATTGACTTTACGTTACGTTTAAAGTAGAAGTTCATTTTGTCATCGTCACACAATAAAAAATGCATACATTTCCCGATATCAAACCTCAAAATGTAAGTAATTCGATTCTATAAATTTAATTTAAAAGATACAAAAATAAACAGGCACTCCATCATTTGTTTCAGATAAGTTTTAAGTGGCATAACATAAGAATAATAGTCACGTAGAGTCTTAGACTACTCTTCAAAAGGGCTTATTCAATAAGAACTTATGCACTTAAATGAATTGGAGACCTTATCAGAAAATCTTTTTCGTTAAAGTTCAACGAATCTAATTTCTTCTGAAAGACATCTTGAGATAGTTAAGTTTGTGTAGATATTGAATGCTATCAGCTTTCTTCTCAAACGAAACCAAGAACGAATCAACGTGTGTCAAGTAATTCTTAAAATGATTTGGAACCATGAAAGTTTGTCTTACATAAGTTAAGATCTTCAGGTTTACAATTTCAAAGTTTAGTAATTTTGTTTTGATTATAAAGTTGAATTTGACCATGGATACTTCTACATTCTATCCTCTAAATTTGAAATTCATTTAAAAAAAAGATCAAGGCCGCACCCAGAGAAATAATTTGGGGGGAAATTACTAATTAGTTCATAATGTTTTTTTTTTTTTAATGACATGTTACGTATGTATTTTTGAAATGTTCATGATATTATTTTTATAACTTGAGTTGGATAGAAAAAATGCTTACAGGAGCAACCATAGAGGGCGCTAATATTACAAAATTGTGATTTTCGCTAAGTCAGTGTTTTAAATTTATAAAATATGGATTTATCGTTGAAAAACCTAACTTTGGGACAAAAAATTATTTCGTTTTTGACGAAGGTATAAGCCCCCCCTTGTTTCGGCCCTGTGTTGAAATTGAACTTCAGCTAAATTAATTTAACTATAATGAAAACAATACTCACGTCAGGGAATCCAAATTCGTCCGTAGATTCGGCAGTAGAGAGCCACTTCTTCGGGATCGAGAGTATTGAGTCCCTCCATCCTAGAAAAAAAAAAGAAGAAAGTAATGTGATATTAATACACCTGTACACTTCACCAACACACATAAGAAAATAAACTTAAATACACACGAAAAAAAAAGAAAATATTTACACTGATTAGGTTCTAAATGGCAGCACATTTCTCGTTGTTATCCTATTGCTGCCGGTGAACAAGCAAATAAAAATAGATTATATCACGTGTCATGTATGACAATAAAAAAAACACATACATATGTACATATACCCACCTCCACCTGCCATATCATGTTGCCCCCCCTTCTGATTGTCATTTCATATACAACAACGCAGACCATTCACGAATAAGGGGGACGGACGGTTGATAGATTGGCTGACAGATGCGATTTGTTCAATCATTTTCTTTGGTCCTAGTCGTGGTCCAGAAAAGTCCTGTATTGGCATTCTATATGTAAGCAAAGATTTTTCTTTCTTCTCGACTCAGGAGGGTGAAGAAGATACAAAGATAAAAACCAAGAACACAGGACTTAAGATGCTGGTAGACAGTTAATGTCAAGACCGCAAGATTAATGACATAGACAACATGTGTAGGCTTTATTGGTTTCTGGAATGGTTAACGAACAACAAATCGGACAAATAAGATGTCCTTGGTGGACAAAAAAAAAAATAATGATTTGATGTATATCTTGTATTAGAATCGACAGTAACGGTGTTGTTAATTAAGTTTTCTTATTGTTTCTGAGTGGAAAGGTGCTGTTCCTTGAATTATTGTTCGGAATTACAGACAATCTACCGACGACGACGCGACGACAACGACCGTGGGTAAGTGGACAGAGTTTTGGAAGGTACCTAATGCCCGTATCTTGAAGGTAATCCAATTATACGATTACACCCTCGGGAGTTTGATAATGTCACTTCTTCCAAATGAGAAATAACATAATTTATCAGAAGCAAACATACTTAATTTATAACACTATCATACACGTACATATACTCATGTCCCTAGGATTCCTCTACATTCATATTTAAAAGTTCATTAGTTAAGGAAAGCCAAAGTTTGCTTATTGATTGACAGAGGTGAAAATAAATGATTAATAGTTGATAACTCTACTTTAAGTTAATTAACATAAGGCTTTATTTCATAAAATAAGTAGAACTTATGTTTTTCTTCCTAACAACTTATGTTTAGAGATGGGGTGTTGCAGGGTTCTATTTTGTCTCCTCATCTTTTTGCCAACTCTATTTTTATATTATAAGGGTTCCGATTCATGAAGGGTGTCTGTGTCTCTGTTTATATCCGGAGTTATCTTTCTTTATGTACTTTGCGCTTAAAGGAGTTTTGAATTCTTCCTTTTTTCGCAGTATCTACTTAACTTTCTTTCTTCTAACTCCTTACTCTTCCAGTATTGTTCTTTTGATAATTATTTTACCTGTCCTAAAATGAAGTCATTGCTTTTTCGAAGCGTATGTCCAATACATTTCCACTTATTCGTTATCTTTAGTATTTATAGTAGATTCAATGGATTCCTGACCCGTTTTCTCAAAGAGTTTTTCGTTGGAGATGTGATTGGGCTAGAAAACCCGTTTAATGAAGGTTTTTAAAATCCTAGTGTCTGTTGCTATTATTTTCCAGGTGTTACTTAGTTACTTACTTAGGTCTTCAGACCTACGAAGTCCGTTGGTGTTCCCTAGCGGGACATAGGGCCTCAACTACTCCTACGCGCCAACGTGTGCGGTTTCCAGCGATGTGTTTCAGCTCCCTCCAGCTCTTTCCCAATCTCGCAGATTTATCCTTAATTGTTCTTCTCCACCTGCTTCTCGGTCTACCAACTCTTCTTCCTTCTTATGAGAGTGGGTTCCACTGCATTGCCTGGCCCGCAATGAAGTCATTACCTTTTCGAAGCGTGTGTCCAATCCACTGCCACTTGCGCCTTCGTATAATAGTCGACCGGTTCCTGATCTGTTCGCCTATATAAGTCCTCGTAAGAGATACGATTAGGCCAGAAAACTCGTAATATGTTTCGAAGGCACCTATTAACAAACGTTTGCAGTTTCCTGGTTATTGTAATTGTTATTTTCCAGGTGCTGCATCCATATAGCAGAACTGATTTGACGTTAGAGTTTAACTCTAAAGTCGTAGCTTTGTGTTCAAGCTAAGAGATTTGTTAATCCAAACATTGGACAACATCCAAAACGCAGCCTTAGCTTTTCCGATGCAGCTGACGATGTCTAGATCGGTTCCTCCTTCAGTAGAGACAATACTTTTAAGGTATTGGAAGCTCTCTACTGCTTGTTGATCAATGTTTATCGGAGCGGATGATTCCTTGAAATAGTATTGTTGAGTGCAACAGTCGTAGCTTTATGTTCAAGCTGGACAACACTCAGTATGCAGCCTTTAATTTCCCGATACGACTTGTAATAGTCAGTATAGAGTATAGAGATTAGAGTCAATACTTCCAATGTTTATCAGGGAGGATGACTGAAAGCTTCCGAGCTTCTCAAAATCAATGAAAAGCAGGTGAAGTGTTGATCTTTATTCAACGCACTGTTCGAATATGGTTGTCAATTAATTCATGTGATGTGATCAATACAGGACCCAAATCCTATATCCTATCAAAATTATAAGGGCAACTTGAATGAGGTTTGAGGTTAGGTTTTTAAACATTAAAAAGGGTTTGGAATTGTTAATTCTGATGAACGTTTTTTTTCCCGATATTTTTCATCTAACTCAATTTTATTACTTCAACATAAACCCTGAACTACTGTCCTTCTTGATAATCAAATTTACAATTCAAATTGAAATTTCTATCCAAAATGAGTTGTTGATTGTCTAGCTAGGTACATATATAGGATAGGTATCCCCTTTATTCTTGAACTCCTGGTTTATGTCTAGGTATTGCTCCATCACCATCCATGCTTTCATTTTAATATTCAAATATAAAAAAATGGAAATGATAAATTAGAAAGGATGGAAAAATAATTGAAAAATCTCCCGCTGTTCCGCTGCCAACGACGTCACCTTTATATACCATGATGCCAAAAGGGCATGTGAATAAAGTATCCATCATGTTCAACGAACACACCTTATTCATTTCTTCATCATTTCCTCCCTATTACTTAGTTCAGCTATCCAAAGCCAAACAATGAACAGAAACAGAAAATGGAGCAATTTTCCATTTGAAACGGCACGTGGCGCTTTTAATTTCACCTACAGTTCTACAAAGCTACCTAATACCTATTCCTATCCTATCGACCGATCGACCTGTTCGCTTAATCATTTAATTCGGCATCGAACATGTTCTATCGTCCGTCCTTCCCGTTTCGTCGCGTCGCGGTCGTCCCTTGAATCTTCTTTTAATAACCTACACATACAAAATTCATACCCTTATACAAGCACAACCCCAATCAACAATGTATACATATAGAAAACCACCCAGAAATATAATAACATGCGGTTTTCCTTGCATTCGTTTCATCATTGGGTAAAAGGGGGCACGTTATACCCACCACCTCCACCACGCCACTAACCTCCTTTCCCCCTTAACATCATGGTTAGGTGGGTACATACATATATCATTTTGTTTGAGGGTATAACGAGGCCAATATTGAACCCAGATCCATGCTAAGCCCCATAGAATTATAACACTTTTTGTAACGAGCTTCACAAAAAAAGGGACACCATAATTTCTAAACCTTTTTCATTCGGTTCAGGCAAGGCAGGCAACGACTGCGGTGGTGCGGTGGGTTCACCCATGTTTAAGGACGGAACGGTTTGAAATATTGACATATATATGTACATAGAAACAAATACACTGAAAAGAAAATCCAACAAACAATAAAAACACAAAGGTGAAAAGGGGTTCTAATTTTGAAATAGAAAATGTTCTTTTTTCACGAACAGAGCCGACGACGTTTGTATTGCGTTGTGCTTTCTAAGGATACGTTAACGACTTCTTACAAAAAAAGAAAATAATTGGAATGTTGAAGATACGAGTACGTACATCTTTCTGTCCGAGAGTGATTCACTGGTAAACGATCGATCTGCATCCGCACGTCAAAAGAACTCATGTTTTGCATCACTGATAAGACATAAGTCATATCTTCGGCTTGATCAAAATTGAACGATAAAACAACGAATAATTTTCCATCATTGGGTTCAGGGTTGAGTGCAGTTTGGATCAATGCGATGAGTACACCAACAAACGGAATTAAAGAACTTGAAACGATTCCACTCCACAGAGCTCCAAGTTGGACGAATGCATCCCGAAAAAGCTAATTTTTTGGAGAGGTTTTTGGGCTGTTGAAGTCATCGCAGTATTTTCCTTTGATACAGAGCACTATAGGTCGATTGTTACTAATATTGTCTGGATTGAATTGGATGATTTGGACACCAATATGACATGTGGATTCAACAGGACAGTGCTGTGAGCCAAATTCTGCACGAACGGAGAAATGATCATCTTGCGAAAAGGTGATGTGAACTGGTTGACGAAATCGTTTACAATTTGACCCTTTTTTACACTTTCTTGTAGAGTTTTCTGATTGAACGGGCCTTAAGGAAAAAGTCAACGGCAAAAAATCAAACTAGTTTATGCACTAGTCTTGGAAAATTTGACATATCGGGGCATGTCATTTGTCATCTAACAAAAACAAAATAGATGGAACTAATGGCTTACACGAAGAACGAATATCCAATATCCAAGCAATTTTTTCAGAATTATACTTTTATACTTACTAAATCACTTATTAACTTAATAGCTATAAATATCAATTTGGATGACAGCTGTCAGATTGCAAATTAAGTCCTTCGTTAACTTAGGTTTGTTTGATTAGATTTTTTAAAATTTAATAACAACAGAGTGATTCTTTTGTAATTGGTAATTTCCTTCTATTTTTTGTATTACAAATTCATAAAATAATGGGCGCATTCACTAATGTAGTCACTACGTAGTCGAAAATCAACTAGCTTTGTGAATGCAAAATGCACTACAAAGCTAGTCAATCGTAAACTGTCATATTTTTGACAGATGTGAGAATAAAATGAAAATCATTTTTGATTTTAAAATAAATCAAATCAAATATAAGATATAAAATGAGTGATTTGGAATAAGATGAAGTCATATGTATGCAAAATAATTAAATTTAGATAATATTATAGTGGTTTGGTAAATTAAAATTGTATTTTTATCTAACAGTTGAGATTGAAATGTCAAAATCGCTGTCAACTACCTTTGAAATTTTTACACTACGTGCG
This sequence comes from Scaeva pyrastri, assembly GCA_905146935.1. NCBI lineage: Eukaryota > Metazoa > Arthropoda > Insecta > Diptera > Syrphidae > Scaeva > Scaeva pyrastri. Next base: position 122,985,504 of record LR989927.1, on the reverse strand, counting down.
TCGGAGGGGAAATTTCAACTAACTTCTTAGTTGTATTTGACCAATCAGAGTGAGTTGACTACGTAGTGACTACATTAGTGAATGCGCCCAATTTTATCGCGAACAGTTGACTTAATGTCAGATATCCAGGGATGTATATTAACTTTTGGTTTAAGTCAATTAAAAAAAAAGTTTTCTATTACTTAGTTGTGATGCTTCTTATGATATTGTTTTCATATTTTAGAAAATATCAGAAAAACAGGAACGTGCGACTTAGTCGCATACTTTATAAGTTTTACTGACTTCCTTTAGTACATCTTTGCACGCTTGTCGTGCGTAATTCCACCCACAATACCATAAGCTCCGTATCCTGTATGTATGAATATAGTTTTTTCTTAATTTATCGCTGTTCAACTAGATGTGAACATAGTATTAAAGTTCCAAAAAAAAAAATTATGGGTGAAAAAGAACTAGGACGGATTTTTGCTTCTTCGGAGATATAACACTTTCTTTTAAGCTATAAGATGTGTGTGTGTATAAAGGGTAAATACGAACTCGCAAATTCAAGTAAGAAAAGATCTCGAAAGGACAAAAATATAATGAAAATGTATAAATGGGAAAAACTTTTTAATTGGTTTATATGCTTACATGTAGAAGTTTTTACTTAAAGACTTTGTGGAGATGGAGTATATATCAGTAATTTGATAAGTGAATTTCAGCGGTTGAACATAATACGAGTATAACTATACAAGGAATGTAGATATTTGTCCAAAACTTTGAAAGTAATTTATATTCATGTCGAGTAGTAGTTTTCACTCAACTTTTTTCTTTAAAAGATACAGTCTTCCATATTAAATGATTTTTCATAATCTTTTTAAGATCGTATATTATACAATGTATTAATGTTCTCTGTTTGGAGATTCTGTAGTAAATTAATTAAAAGAGAAAATAAATTAATTACAAAAGGAGTTGGAAAGCCACTCTTGTTTATTACTTTTAGTCTAGTACTTTTGTTTAACTTTTAGGCTAGAATTACACTTGCTTAGTTTTTGAAATTACTTTAATTACTCTCAAAGTAAGTTGGTACATAAAGTCTATGCTGTATTGAAAGATTCGATTGATTCTTCTATTCAAATGAGAGCGACCAACGACCGCCGAATGAACGAACATTCGTTCATTTTGACATTTCGTTAACATGTATAATTATTTTATTCGACGCGAATGGCGCTCATATAGACAAGGAGAAAATTCTTTTAGATTGATTTTAGGCGTTTTTCTTTTTAGCTCCGAGCGGGGCACCGAGCTGTCAAAAAAAGAACTGTGTTACTTTTTTAGCTCGGAGCGCTCGGAGCCAAAAGTTTGTGTTTCTTTTTTATCTCCGAGCTCGCTCGATGAGCTCGATAAAAAAATGACCGAGCGAATGGAGTAAAAAGATGAGCGCGGCTATGTCACTTTTTTGTTCATGTGGTAGGACAGAGACAGACTGCTTTTGGCAGTTCAGAGCTCAATTGTGTTTCTTAATTAGCTCGGAGCGCTCAGGTTATGTGCAGCTCTGTGCCCCACTCGGTGCCCCGCTCGGAGCTAAAAAAGAAAATCGCCTTTTGATGTACATAAGTCATCCGCGAACAATTCATTCGTTGCAGTGTGGACTGTAGATGGTATGTGGAACGCGAATAGTGTTTGACAGTTAGTATGTAGTATTAATATTGAAATTCGCGACGATCAATAGTCTTAAATTTCTCTCATTTTACCAATTACAACGCAAATTTTAATATTAAACTAGATTTCTAATCTTACAGTCTTTCTTACAGCTTTTTGTGAAGAATTAATGCTTGCATCTAGAATTTTTTTTATTCGTTTGTCGCTTTCATGTGAATAGTTCTTTAGAGCCTATTAATGTTATTAACAGCTGTCACTTGAACAAAGTAAAAGTTCAGTTTAACTTTCTCTTTCAACTTATTGTAAAAGGTTTTCCAATAAGAGGTTTCATTTTGAATAGCACTCTATTTAGGTAGCTGTCATCTTTTGACGAATGACAATGAATGCTGTGTCATTAATAAAAAATTAAATAATACACGCTGTAACAATGCATTCAAGTTATTTAAAAACTAACGGTGAATGAATTGCGCTAAAGAGCTATGATTAAAGAGATTGCTTTTGTTTGGAATTGGAATACATTGATGTAGATGACGTATAATTTCATAAAAAAGGGCGCTGAGGGCAGTAAAAGCAAGAAAATAATAGCAGTTTCATAAAATAAGTTTCCTGATTGTGTTATTTCTCAAACAGTTGATCACAATTGGCAACGGAAATCTTGTAATTTAACACCTTTAGACTTTTTTCTATAATCCATACACAACACAACAAAAAATGGGTGGTTTTTGATTTTTGATTTTTAATTATATTAATATTATCTTATCTCATCTTATTTTGTCTTACTCCCAAAAATTTAAGAAAAATGTAGCGTCACATCTGACAAACTTACTCATTGCGTTGGCTCCTTAAATCTAACAAAGCTTTGGTCTAATAAAATAAGCTTTTCTTCTACCGTACTTTTAACTTTTTGGAAACTGGATAAGTTATGCAAATAAATAAAACTTTCAATCATGATTTTTTTTTAAAGGAAAAAAAAAAAACAGGATACTCTTAAAATCTATAAAAAAAAATCTTGTTTATTACAAACTTCGAAATCGAAATTTTATCGATAGAAAAATTCAATTTCATGAATTTTTTATCTCAATTTAAAGGGAAAAAAATTAAAGAAAAAAATAAGGTTAAATATTTATTTTAGCTCCAAGACTATTTGATTAGGATTTTCTGTTTTATTTTGTTGAATTCTATACTTCAGTACATCCTTAGAGTTCCGAGATCGTGAAGCCATAATGCTCACATTCATCTTCAGAGTCAGTAGCACAAAACATATACAAGTACATGTTTAAGGAAGGAAGGAAAGAACATTTATTCTTCCGGGGACAGCATTGACAATTCTTTTGTTGGGCGAAACACTTAAGAACAACCTTTGAAAAAGTCCCAGAAAAAAAGGGAGACTCTAAAGGTTATTTTTTTTTTTTGCTACCTGCAATCGAATCTTGGAAGTGTAGCTTCACAGACGGTGTATCCGACATCCCATCGATTTGTCCATTTTCTTTTTATTTTTTCTCATTACTATCCTTCTTACCCCCTCCCCACAACCCTGGAATCATGTTCTTTTTCCGCACTGTATGCTATCACACTCAAAGACTTAAAGTGAAACTGAACAAAAGGATATACGTTTCTTTGTAAGGATTCTCACTAACACGAAGGTCCTTGCATGTTGCATGTGGAATAGTCCTTATTTGGATTAAACCTATATCTTCCTGAATGTAAGTTGATAAAGTGTGTGTCTTCAAATTCACCTTTAACTCGGATACTCAGATACTATAGTATCAATTTACGGTATTTAAAGAATTTATTGTGCTTCATATCCTGGACTTTAATGGACAGGAAGAAAATAGCTTGATTTTTTGCAATTTCCGGCTCTTACATACAATTCACAAATACAAATTAATGTCCGCTTTAAGTAGAGCAAAAGAAGGTTACTTGAACTGATATGGAGTCCTTATATTTAAGGTCAAACTTTAATGGAGTATTTTGTGGAGACATGCTTATTATATTCTCATCCCGGATATCAATTTATCCATTTAAGTATCATCCTAGAATACAATTTATAAATATGTATGTATTTCTTTTTTCACTTGTTTCCACTTGGATTTTATTTTTTGTTTGAAGACACAGTGAAAATCCTCGTGAAAAAATATGAAAGAATAAAATATTCTGCTAAATGTCATTAAGCAGAAAATTCCTCCTTTTGCTCGGCATGAAGCCAGTCAAACGCAGACTTATAGCTTTTGAATGAAATATCCTTTCATTTAAGTGACATGAAAGATTGGCTGCTAGCGGGAGACTTGATTTTTGGTAGGAATCATTCTTGTCTGCTAGATTCCAGACTCCAGAGCCAGACATCCCACCTCGAATATTGTGTTAACAAAAAAGGAAAATATAAAAAATTGCGTTCTAACAGAAAAAAAAAATCAAGTATAGAAAAATATTGGGGGTTGCTTGGATGGATAGACTGAATAAAGAATTGCTTATTTTTTTGTATTCTAAGAAAATATGGTTACAGTAAAAGAAAGTTATCTGGTGCAATACTAAGGTTGGAAGTCAGTAATAAGATTGGTGCTATAGAAAGGATATCTTTTGTAGCTTCGCACATATGCTCTATCTATTAAATGAGGTCGTCCTTGAATTTACTTGTATCAAGAATCAGTTTCGTAGTTTGACCTTTGAGCACTCAACCATCATCCTTCTTTAAAGTATATAACATATTTATATATGTATATTACATTATTTTTTTGAAATTAGCTACAATAGTGCTGATGCAGTGTTCACAAAAAGATGTACATCACAACTAACCAAAAGAAATAGACGTGGCGGCTTAACTTTCCTTTAGGGCAGCACGAATTTTCAAACGCGGTTTTTTTATTCGATATATATTCGCAAAAAAAATAATTTTAGTCGCAATTTTAGAGCGAGGAAACATTTATTTGTATTTTTAATTAATTTTTAAAGTTTCACTTTTCCATATAAAATTCACGCAAAAATGGCTTTTTTCCCCACTTATTTTAACAGTTCACCTTTTTGCATTTGTTTAAGTGATACCAGATGTTCCTTTTTTAAACTGGTTAAGGAAATTTCACATAAATCTTAAGGGAAATTTTAAAATCAACTGGTGCCTTTAAAGATTCTGAAAATAATCAAATGAAAATCGTGCGACTTACACAAATGCAAGTAGGCAAACTTGACGAGGGCACATTTGTGTTGCTTCACAACCAATAAAGTGTCATTGCATCACTTTCCCATGGGAACTTCTGAATATTCGAAGGCCACGGGAAATTGAATGCATTGACCTTAGTAAATATAAGGTTTACGATGGCAAGAGACTGAAATGTTCTGGCAGACGTGTTTGAGAGTTCTGACTTAAATAAAGTTTGGTATTATAATAAACAAAAAACAATTCTTTTTATTTAAGTCGCGTAACTCCGACACACGATAAAATCTTGTTGATGCGGATAAGGTGCAATCGATGAATCCATCTTTAGGACCCTCATTGCTGAGATTTTTATAATTACTCATAAGAAGTCAAATGCACGCAAAGCGGGAAGTCCTAATCGGTGTCCTTTTTCCTGTATATAAATCTTGAAGTCTGTTATACAACGCACGGTAGAAGCCATTCTTCTGATAAGACATGTGTATTTCAGCAATACCCAATAACCCATATTTGGGTCAACGTGCTCAACCAACAATTTTTGTCAAGATTCTTAAACTTGCCATCAACTTATTGGAATATTTGTAAAAAATGTATATAATTGTATTACAATTTTTTTTACTGTTTTGACATTGATAGTTTTTATTTTTTGATTTAAGGGTGTGTTCGTAATGAAATTAAACAAATCTGGAATGTTCTTGGTTTTTGAAACATTTGAATTTTTCATTTTGACGTTTCATTGTTTTATTTCGAAACCGCTTGGTTAAGTTCTCTTAAACCATAAAATGGCAGTCAGATTTAAGATGTCAAACCAAGCCTGTATGAATTCAATCTGAATACCGTCATTTATCTTTTACAGTTTGTCAAAAAAAAAGAAATATTTTGAATGTTCATGGTTAGATTTTGACAATGATAATCTAATCATGTTGCGTTTCTGATGCATAAGACATAAGGAATCAAGCAAAGTAGATACTTCAGTGTTTGAATAAATGAACAAAAAGGATAAAGTTAAGTTTTGAATTTTTTTTTTTAATATTCTTAATGCAAAATGGATAGGCTTAATTAATGAGCGATTTTATTTGACATCTCGTGTAACAACGATTTTTTTTACTACTCGCTGGGTTCTGCTGATTCAATAAGTGATTCATATAAAAATTTTTTATTTTTTCATTATTGAATCCCCATCAGATCCCGAGTCTCGAAAAATCTTAAAGTGTTCAGAGCTTCGAACATGTGTTTGTCTTTTTTTTCGTTTTGAATTCGTTCGAAGCACACGTTTTTTTGTATTTAGAATAAGAATTTAAGTGTTTAACTAACAAGGCTTGTATTTAGTAGGTGTAAATCATGGTCATGATTATTTTCACAAATATTCCCGAGCACCCAGGTTAGGATATTCTTTAAAAAACTGCTTTATGCGTACTTCGAGATTTTATAAAAAATTTTATTTAAGTATTGCTCCCAAGAGCTTTGTATGTTCACACAAAAAATAATTGTTTAATTAATTATTGAATTCAATTTATTATATTTTTTGTGAAAAAATAACAATTTTATAATATTATCAGTATCACGATTTTGCTCAGGGTTTGCTCATGGGAAGAGTTGGTTCTTCCCAGTTCCAGGCATCCCAAGTAACACATGTTTTAACACTATCAAGCCATGCAGATTGGTCTGGACATCTGACAGAAACGGCCGCCTGACCTCGCTGTTGACATGACCAATATCTAGTGGGATCCCAGTTATTTCGAAAATTACCAATTGCCAATTCGGCTTCTAATTTACATCCTGGCTGACCATCGCCATCAATGTCGGCACCCGAAGAAAGTCCAATAATAAGGACACTAAGAATCGCAATAACTATATACAAAACAAATAAAGTTGAATAAATTAAAGTTTTGTCGCTATTTTGTTTAATATAATAAAATTTACTAACTAACCGTAGAATTTCATTTTTTTGAAACGGAATACTATTGGTAACTAATCAAATGCATGAAGTCAAATGTTTTATTTATACCTGAGCAATGAATTTAATATCACAGAAGTGATTAACTTTGTAAATAAAATATGTATCTAAAAACAAAATTGAAGGGTTTTTGATTTACTTATCAAAGAACACTTTAAAGTGTATTTGACTAAGGCTGAACAATGCAAATAAACTTGTTAAAGCACCTTTATTAATGTAATCTAATTGATAGACTTGCGATGTAGACAAATCATTGAAGAATTAGATTGTTAGACAATATTTTTATTCATTCACATTCTTGTAATTTTCTTTTAAATCAAATCTGATAATTACTTGTTAAATATAACAAAGTATTTTATCGTTTGAGGTATTTTTCTTAGCTATTAATTAAATTATCGGATTGTTTTACTGGCTGTTTTAAAAAAAATGAATTTCAAACTTCTATTGGCAATGCACATATGGTCATGGCTTCGAGAAATGAAACCGAGTGGCATTCTTTTTTTTTTAGAATTTACCGCTATTATGTTCATTTTTTGAGAGAATACATCTCATAGGAACGATCGATATCAGTATCAACAGTATAAACATTTCTAGTTTGATGTAAGCCACAGTTAAAGTCAGGCTGTTGATCTCTTAAAAAATGACCGGAAATTCAAGTGCTCGTAAAAAGGTAATTTATATAATTTTTAATAATTTATTTTTTTTGAATACAATTAAGTTTTCAAGAAAAGATCTTACCTTACCTGAATATCGCATTTTTTTGTCAAAAAAGAAGTTTCAAGTTTGTAAATTTTAAATAACAAAATTCGTGTAATTCGTGTAACGTTATAAGACAAAATTCCTTAAAAGTTTTTTTACTTTTCATATGAAAGTTTTAGAAATTGAATTTTTTGAATTTTATTGAGTATTTTGTATTTATTTAACAAAACTAAAAAAAAATATACATATAAAGCGACCATTTTCATTTAAACAATAGTTAAGGATGTGTAACGTTATAAGACATTTTTTGCTAAAGTCAATGAAGATGAAGTTTAAGACGTTCTTGGACTTTAAATATATTAGTGAACTGTCTTGATTCTTTATTTATATGCCAAATTATTTATCTGCTTCAAATTTGACGAAGAAAAATTAATTTTAAAGGAAATTTTAAAAATATTTTACCTGTTTTTCTAAAAAAACACAACATTTACTGTAAAGGACTATAACTTCTTACAGGGTTGTCCAATTTCTTTGATTTTGGTTTTAATGGATTAAGCATCGAAAGCTACCCTAAAATCATGTATCATATGTTTGGGTGTACTAAAACGATTAAATGAGTTTGTTTTACCTGGACCACCACCCACCCTCCCCCTTTAAAATACGATTTTACAAAAATGGGAATTTTGGAGAAGTTTTTGTTGTGTTGCATAGAATGATGTTTGGTGTCGATTCCAATCGTAAAATTTCTTAAATTAATTTTTTTGGACCTTTCGGTTATATTTTGGATTTTTTATCCGCCCATTTACGTTATAACAAAAAATGAAGTACCTTATGGTAAATAAATTATTTTTTTATATAAATTTGTTTTCTTGTTTATACTTAACTAGAATTTTTCCTTTCAGTCATATTATCAACAATTTTTACACAAGAATTCGGAAGGTAACGTTATAAGACTTTTTTCTGTAACGTTATAAGACACACATTTGACCTCAAATAACACATACAAACATAACTTTTTCTTAAACAAAAAATGGTAAACTGTTAATTGGAATTTTATCTAAATTCTCTAAAAGAAAAAAAATTAATTAGCATACCAATTTCGCAGAGTTTTTTAAATATGTCCAGTAACCTCAACAGCTACTTCCAAAAAATGTAACGTTATCAGCCAATTCGGAGGGGAATATTTAAAAATCTAAAAGAGATAATTAAAAACTTTTTTCTACAAAAAATAGATTTTGAAGAGATCTTTCAGACGTATGTTTAAAAATCAGATTAGCATTGCAGTTTTTCGAGTAATAAGGAAAAAACACGTACAATGTAACGTTATAAGACGGAAGCCATGACCATATGTACATTAATATATTCTAAACTAGCTTTTACCCGCGACTTCGTCCGCATAAGATTTTTTGTTTTCTCCCAGCTGTAAGTCCCCCTGCAACAATGTCCCACTGTAGTGTTCCGGTCCTCAACTTCACATCAAAATTTGTTCCAAAGCAACCTAATCAACCTGACACGATCACGCTAGATTTCCGCGGGAATGAGGTATTTTCCCGCCGTAAAAAATAGCCTGTGTCCGTGCCTAGGATCATATCTTTAAATTAACCAAGTCTTATAAAAATCCGTTTAGGCGTGAAAGAGTAACAGACAGACAGACAGACAGAGTTACTTTCGCATTTATAATATTAGTATGGATTAAAGTAATGTCAAAATTGAGATAAAAGTCAAAACAAACAGATCCATAATTTGCAACCACTTTACAACTTAAAGTTGCTCAGCCAACTCTTGGTTGCTCGAGATCATGATCTCGGAAACCATAATTATTGTATGTCAAGTTATTTAAAAAACAGTATCTACTATTTTAAAGGAATTATGTGAAATGTTATTATTATTTAATCTTTAAATCTTATCCAAAAATATAAAAAATACAAACAACTTTGTGACCGACGACGCGACGCACAGTGGGTTGGGTAGTGGAAAAAATTCGCAACAAAAAAAATGATCTTTCTTGTTTCCAAATAAGCAAAATTGAAGCTTACAATCCCGAGAATATTATCCAAATGGTTTTTTATGATAAAGCTTAGCCACCAGCTATAGGCGCAGCTATACTGGCTAACTTAAATTAAGAGAAAACTATAGAGAGAAGCAATATGCGTCGCGCTCAAGTTAATTTTTTCATGATCTCCAATAAGTAGGTACAGTTATTCTCACTACTTTTTTTTATTTCGTTAACTGCAACTTGTTTGGTCTTAAATCAAGGTTAAAATCAAGGTTATTATTACCTAGAGAGTGCTTTATTTGAATAGAACTATTTTTCCCGTGTCATTACTTGTTGTAAAAAAATATTTTTGAAAATAAAGACAAAGTTAAGATCTTTTAAAAAAGTAAAATTCAACTGCCTTTACCTGAATTTTCCTTAATACAACCTATTATTTTCTTGCATTTTTAATAGAATGTGTTCAAATAGAGAGATTTTTGAGGTATGGTTGTCTGCTTCATCAATTAAAGTTCCAAATCTTTTGCAGTTTGTGTTAAAAAAATTTAATGTAGAAGGTATTTTGGAACCTGGAGATGACCTTAAATTAAAAGGTCACCTTTCTTCCCTGTGCTCAAACATTTATAAACGCTGGCACAAAAACAAAAGGAAGAAAAGTATTTTTTCTTTAAACAAAGACTGGCTTGACCAACCATATGTTTTTCTCATTGAGGGTCTTCAGAATATGTCCGAAATTCAGGCTTCGGAAAATAAACGTGGCAGACCAAAAAAAAGTTTGAAGCAGCAAAAAGTTGACGATTTGATTTACGAGTGATCGCAACAGGAGCGGGAATTGATCTGGAAAAGTTTAAAAATTTAATATGCGAAACGAAAAATCTTTATTTAGATTTATGCCCATCACACTGCATAATTTATTTTTTCATAGCATTGAAATAATGAAAAGTTTTGAAATACCAATATGACAAATGTCCGAAGAAGCTCTAGAAGGCTTACACAAAACTTTTCGCCGAACAAGGCTTGACCACGCTAGAAAATCGTCAAGGTCAAACAGTTGTTAAGACGTTATGAACAACTTACTATTGATGTCGGACCCATTCATTAGTTCTCAGAAAAAAGCAAGCAACTTATATTTTTGTTTACTTTACTTAACTAACTTGTTGCCATAAATTAAAAGGTCAGCATTTGGACAAACGTCAAAAACTACGAATTGTAAATTGCGCGGCGGTTAAAAAAAGCTTGAGTTGAAATTGCGAGCAACTTCTCTGCAATTTAAAGTTGCCGACAACCGACAACTAAGTTGCTCAGTAGTCGCAATAAGTGGATCGTTGTTATTTTCTATTAGATTATTTTGTATCAGCACATAATTTTTCTAATTGAAGCTACATAGAATATAAACACAAATAATAATCATATAGAGATGTCTCACGCTTATGGAGAAGATTGACATGTGATGAAATGAAAAAGCTTTATTTTTTTAAAAGCTTTAAATAAGATCTTTTCCATTTCCAACAAAATCAAAGCTCTTTCTGAAATATTTTGTTTCTCTACTATCTGTCACTCTTTTATCCTCTTTACCCTTTACGATATTATTTGTTTTTTCTTGTTTTATTGTATATTTTTCCATTCCAGGTATATTTTCTTTGTGCTATGACCAAGGCAAGACATTAGACAAGTGATGGTTTTTTTATTATGCTTTTGTTGTTGCATTTGCGACTATAATTTGTAAGTTCGTCTCAGATTTGAGACAAAATAAAAGGAGAAGAGACCGAATGTGTTGCTTTGATCTACATACATGTATACTACATTGTGAATTGGTTGGTTTAGTATCGTAGTACCCGTGGGGTGATGGTTAGTGCGTAGGACTGTCATGCTAAAGGTCTGGGTTCGATCCCTGCCTGTGTCCCCTGAAAGTTTTTTACGGACGGGTACTGCCTCTTGCAAGGAATTGACATATCCTCCAAGAGTAAATTTTGTCATGAAAAAAAGTGCTTTCTCAAAAATGTATCCGTTCGGATTCGGCATAAAAACTGTAGGTCTTCTCCATCCCTGAGATTACTCGCACACAGGAATGGTTGAGAGTTGTAAGTCACTTATCCCTGGTTCTCTACAAACTGCAGAATATGAATTTTGTTTTCTTGTAAGTCGGTATATATTTTTAAATAGTCAAAAGGGGCTTATGCCTCTCCCGAAAGTCTAAAATAAAAACTAAAACTTTTCAATATGTATATTTAATTCAAATCATATGGACAGATTCATGGTCAACCGTCAATGTAAGCGCTCTACCATTGGTTCAAGATCTTCTCCCAGGTTTTGCTATTGTTTTTATAATGCAATTTTCTTTTCCGCTGTGAAAGTTGAGTACCTACATTCCTTTGTGCGTAAAAGCTTTGTCGAGTGATCCATCTATCGAAGTTTTGAAATTGCTTCATATACACAGATTATATGACAAGACTTAATTTAGAAGCAAGACTTCTTGCTTACGGTTTTTGCCACGATTTCAGTGATCAGTTTTGAAAGAACTTTTTTTACTATGAAAAATATTAAAATAGTGTCCCGAAGCGTTATGGGGAATACAAGATTAGGCTCACTTACTTTCTATCTACATAATATTCATTCTTATATTAATGTGGATCCACATGAGGTGATTGATTTCATGTCAAAAAAGAAATCAAGACGTCATCTGCTTTTAAAAAATGTTTGTGAAAACAAAAATTTAAGTACGTTCATTTAGATAAAGTGTTGGTCTTTTCGACAGATGTCACTTAATTTATGCTGAATTTGATTTGCTGTATTACAATGAATAGTCTTACTCTTGGACAACGTTTGAAAATCGTGCAAATTTATTACCATAACAATGGTTCTGTTTAGGCGCATCGCACGTTCCGTGAATGGAATGGAAATGATTTAGCCACCGATCCCGATTTTCACAAGAAAATTTTGTTCAGAAACGAAGTTAATTTTTGGTTAAAAACTGTCGTATTTGGAGTGATCATAATCCACAAACGATTGTTGAGACACCGTTATACACTAAAAAAGTCACTGCTTGGTGTGCTCTGTGGGACAAAATTCAAACTACTTTTTAAAAAAGCCATTTACTTTTGATGAAAATTCTATTTCAGTATGTGCATATTAAACTTGGTATTTTCCAAAAACTAAATCATTGTAATGGCTTTCTCTTGAAGACTCACAGCATGCGATTCTTTTCAGGGAATTTTTAACCACTTTATAGCACATTTCGTGGCGTATTTTGTAACCCCGCAGAAAAAAAAATTAAAAATGTCAAATCACATGATCTAAGTGGCCAATTGTCATATAAAAGTGAAAGCCATATAATTGGTCACATTGTGTCATGATATTCAATCGCTGGCCAAAAAAAATGGTGATCATTCCAAGATATCACTATAATTTGGCTGAAACTGTCTTCCCATTCGTTGTTGTTCCAACACTCAAGAAGTTCACCATGAATGGTTAGCGAGCTTCAATTATTGCGTAATTTGAACTTGATAAGCATGAAAATAAAAATTCAAATGTAAAATACGCCATAGTAAAGTGAACAACACTTCCAATCCGGCCCGTAAATCGATAAATTCGAATCACCACAATAACAGCTGAGTTTGACAGATGTCAAATTCCAGCACCACTAACTTGAAACCACAAATGAATGATATCCTACACACATGAACATGAAGTTATAAGATTTATAATTCCCCAAAGTTTAAATCCCCAGTACTCAATTTTTTAAAATTCTTTTCTTCCTTCTGTCAAATTATTTTTTTTTGAGTAGTCACTACTTTACAGCTCAATTGATGATTTCCATTTTGCACCTAATTTAAGGCATTTGCTTTTAACAAAACGCGAGTAAGATATCTTCGAAAAACGTTCTATATAATCATTACATATTCAAATATGTGTATATGTATGTTTGTAGATATTTACTTTTATTAAAAACAATTAACATAAAATTGAAACATTTTTTTAAGGTTTGCTTAATGGATGTTCTGGTTCTTCCCAAATCCAATTTTCCCAATCGACGCATTTCTTCTGGCTATCAAGCCATGCTTGGCCATGTGGACACTTAGCCGAAACACCTGCCTCTCCTAGTTCTTCGCATACCCAATATTTAGTGGGATCCCAGGTGTTTCGAAAATTTACAATCTCCAGCTCGGCAGGTTCTTTGCATCCTGGTTGACCATCGTCATGGATATGGGCAGCCGATGAAAGTCCAACGATCAGGACTAGGATTGCAATAACTGTAGGTACACATATTTATGGTATATAAATTATTTTATGTATTTTTTTAGTTAGGTATTTTTTTACCACAGTATTTCATTTCTGTTTCTTTTTATGCAAGACCGAATGATAAATTAATTAACACTAAATTTGAAATACCACATTTTGTATTTATATACCAGAAGCTTAATTCGAATGCAATTTGTTTTATCATCGTTCTTTTGTCAACAAAGATTCTTTATTTGATAAGATAAGTTTTATAGCTAAAAGTATTAGAATGCATTTTGTCTGTTGATATTATAACCTCAGGTTGAACATTTTTATTGGCTTTTATTAGTTAACGGATTTACTAAATCAATATTATTTTTATTTCTGTTTATTTATTTTTGTAATATCAACAGGAAATAAACGTTTAATTGTAAATGGAAACAGTTGGAAATAGGGAATTGATTTGATTTGAATTTGACTGCAAATTTTAAGAATGGTTTTAGTTTAAAAATTTAATTTATCTAACCTCGAGCTTCACAGTGGAAGTTTAAACTCCACTTTCAGTTTAAACTTCAGATAAAAAGTGTATTCGGTTTCACAGTTTTGTTTAAACTGTTAACTCAGTTTATTTCGCAGTTTAAGTAAACTGAGAATATTCTCCAGTTCAGGAAACAAAACTGACATTTGAATATAACTGAATGGCGTTCGTGGGGAAAAAGATTTTAAAACGTAGAGAATTATTAATTATTAAACCCCTTTTAGACGATCAGTTTCAGTTTCGGTTGAGCTATCAGTTAAGCTTTCAGTTAAACTGATGTCTAACCACAAAAACTGAAACCGAAACTGTAACTGAAACTGATTGAATTCCCATTAGTTCTCAGTTCAGTTCTCAGTTAAACTGATAAACTGAACACCGAACTGAGTTTCATTTTAACTGAACTGACAGTTAAACTAAAAAATGAACTGATAACTGAAAACTGATCATCTATAAAAGGGGCTTAACAGAAAAAATATTATTTATCTAAAATAATTTGAGCTTTAAAAATTTGATTGCCTATTGAAAGTGATTTTAAATAAAATAAAATTAATATATCAAGATTATCAAAAAAAAAAATATTTGTTATTTTTCTTCATTTGTTTACCTCAGAGAAGAAGAAAGAAAGAAATAAAAGACAAGGATAGATAGTTAAAAAAATACACAAAAGTGATGTTTGAACACGTTACGTTACATTACGCATATGAACTATGTTTAATTAAATTTAATTAAAGTTCAGATTTCAATGTGAAACCGGACGAGTTAAATTTAAAAACTTAAACACTGTTTAAGGTTCATCTGAACTGAACTTTAAACGTTCACTGTCAAACTGGGGGTAAGGCTTTTTTCTCTTAGTCTTTTTTTTTGATGTATGTAGGTATTTTAAGATTTCAAAGAGATTTCAAAGGAAATCAAGCATGGATCCGGTTTTTAAACTTCAAAATTAAGAAAGCTCGGAGAGTATGTGATAAATGGTTCGTTAGGCACTTAGTCTCAATATATTGACAAAAGTAAACACTGTTTGGCAAATATTGAACTTAAGTCTTATTTATGTATGTTTATTGATTTCGAGCTTTGTTCATTGAAGTTAAGACGCTATAACGCAGTCAATTTTTTTTATTCGATTTGAAATTTAAAGTAAACGACAAAATGTATGTTACTCACCACTGTGCTTTCTATAGCCTCAATCAATGCTCATAACTCATAACAACATATCTACAGACTTGAATCCTAAAAAAAATTATGTTTGTCTTTCTAGCAAAAAAGGCGCAGACTGTGTTTGCCAGAAAGTTAAGGTATAATGAGGAAATTATTTCAAAGGAGTGAAACTTGTAAATATGTACGCTAAAAAACACCGTTCCCCCACTACACACTAAAGAATTCACCTGCAGGCTAGACTAACAACTATACCAAGGTCTGAACAGTAGCGGACTGGTCATAAATGGGCCTTGCGGGACCGCTTAACAGAGCACGGATTACATATAACTACAAGACCATAATCGATACCGAGAAGAGACTGGCATTTTTCGATGTTGATAAGAACGAGACGAGTTTGACAGATACAAAGTTTTGTCATTTATTTAACTTGTCAAGTTATAATGGTCTGAGATGGAAATGTGTCCAAATTCCCTTTATTTTTGACGATATTTAGGCTGAGGTTTTGTGTAAATACACTTAATTATTTATCTAAACAAATTTGGAATCATTTTATTTAACGAATTCTTCCGTCGAAATTCTTTGTGGGCCTCGACAGGATCCATTCAAAACCAAAAAGTCTCAATTTTTTGTGTGGGGGCCTTAAGAATTTAACTTTAATAACTGTTCAAACTATCTCAAACGCTCTGAGGTTTCCCTTCTTAAATTTAGGAGGAATTATTTGCTGAGAAAAATATAAAAAAGGTCTTTAAGCACTTTCTTTATTCCTCGCCCGGAGGATCCCCGATAAAACCCCCGTGAAAGTGGCGTTTCAGTCCGCCCATGGATCTGCAATCCCCCCTAATATAATAGTTACTAACGAACAAGAAAAAAACTTCCCAAATGAAGATTCTACATCAAATGGAAAAAGTTTATCGTTTTCCCCACCACCAATTCAACATAAAGTTCAACCCTAAACAAAACAAAAAAGGGCGAAAAAAAAATTGAAAAAGGGTGGTAAATGGCAAATATAAATTTTTCCTGTTTTATTTTTAAAGCTTCGTTTGTAAACCTCCGTGTTTCTATGATGATGCCGTATTTGCTTACATTCACTTCCTTCCACGCAGACATCATCGCAACGAAAACCGTTCGAAATTTCCATATTTTATTGCCACCGGCAAACTTTTACATTATTTCATATCCAACACGTCAAAGCGAAAGACCTGCCTAACTACCTAGAGTAGGTATACCTTTGGCATATACCTATAACCTATCTAGACATAGACTGGTGAAATTAAATTCTGGCTGTTAAAGACAGCCGCCTTATTAGAGGCGAACATTTTAAAGTAAATATCATAGCTTCAACTTCAGCATCAAAATCAGCCCTTGTCTCCCTGCGTGCCACAAAATTTACTCATCTAATGGTTGTTATGGAAAGAACATCCGCCCGCGCTTCGTCCTGCATCCACCGCCAGAGTATCGCCGCCGGGTTTAGAAAGACCCGTTTATCTTTTGTTTTCGACACGACCAAGGGTTAGATATGGATTGCCATTAGCATTATGTATCTCTGCGTATACGAGATACTTTATCTACGACAGCATCAGTGTTGTGTTTTGTATTGTGGGAGGACTGACGGACGGACGAACTTATAGTCGAGGCCTTTTTATGTCTAGCGCCATGTTAATTACTTAATTTGAATCTACTTTGGTGGTAACCTCGATATATCTTTTTTCTTGTACCGAACCGACAGGGATTCTCTATAAAGTCAAAGAAGGGTTTCCATCTCCAACGACTTTAATAACGGTACGGTCATTCTAAAATTGCAGCCACGTGTCTTCTTTGTAAATTGCCTCCGTTTGGTATTGTCCTCCATTACCCCAATCGGAAGTCTGAGATCTAAGCAAGACGGCCGGCAGGGTATACGGAAGTGTAAGGGGGTATTGGTAGAATGAAAAAAGGATAATAAATTGCATTAAATTTGACATTATATTGTTAAATTCGCTTTTATCATAAAACATAATCTTCTATACTCGGAGATTTACAATAGATGAAGAGCAGAGGATTGAATGACATCGAGGGGAAGATGGATTTCTATAGATGGTGTTTTGTGTCTTTTATACTAAGATTAAAATTATGATCGTCAAATTGGGAAGGATTCATTGTGTTAAGAGGAAATTGTGGTTCCTTTAAGGATTTTTTATGAGATTCAAATGGATTTAAAGATAATATCATGATTATGCAACTAACCTTTAGAGTTGCGTGCAACTTATTTTAATAGTTGGTACATGTAATCTCTCATAAGCGAATATAACTGAACTTTATGAATTACTTGGGTTTGCAACTTTTAGATGTGGGTGGCAGACCTAAAACTAAAAACCGTCTTTTTTCAAAGTCTTACTGCAAGCGAACTCGGTCTGCATTTCTATGAGTATTTCGACCCGATTCACATTTTCATTCATCTTCCAACTCGATCTAAGAAATGTATTACAAATTTTTACTGAGTAAGCTAGAGATTTATCAATAAAACTCATTTAATTACTGTTGACGGTTAATATCCTATTAAACGCATTCAAATTTTCGTAACGCCTTCTCTGGATGACGCTCACTTGAAGTGTTAAATTTTTTATAACTTGGTTCATAAACTGACAGAATTTGATTGATGACATTAGTTATATTGGCTTTACGATCTCGGAAGACAGTTCAAGTCACTTCTTTTTAAATTGGCTTTTCGGAAGTAGTAAAATCACTCTTCTTGGTTTTAAAATTCGTGAAAAACTATTAATTTTGCAAGAACAGAACACCCATTCTAATGAAAACAAATTTATGACTTCCACGTATTGTTGAACGCCTTATCAATCGATGACATCTGATTTGACAGAAACAGCTTTATCCGTCTTCTATCATTTGTAAAAAAATCGACTTAACTAGTAAAATTGTAAGCTTTAGGATGAATGGGCATTTCAAAAATTCAGTTTTTCTTTACTTATAACAAAAAATTGTAAGAAAAGAACTCTAGACTAGACCTAGACAAGACCGAGACAGAGACTAGACTTTCAAAAGTTTCGTCTCGGACAGCCCTAATCTAAAATAATTTAAGTTTATAATATTAGCTTATTTGAATTATTAATGAAAAGAAGAAAAATGGACCCCAAAATGAAATACAAGTACATTGTAAGTGAGATTGAATAATATTCTAAAATGTTTGAATAGACAGGAAGTCAATAAACTTCCAACTTCCTTCCTTAAGTGAAATTTTCACAAATTGTAACATTTTGTGGTACATTTACCAATCACCCCACATTAAATGCGGATAAATGTATACACCAGCCAGTCAGTCCCACAAACACGTGTATAAAATCCAATTCAATCAATCAATCACACGCATCAAAATTTAATAAAGATAAATTGAATTCGACTTCGATTTCGTATAATGTCTTTACAAATAATTCATATACATATATGTATGTTTCAATATTCAATATACACAAATTCACATTATATACATACATTATACAATATACATACATGGGCTATTTTAGGACGAATTATTTTTCTTGAAGAACTCGAAAACCTTTTTAGTATAGCCTTCAGAAAGTAAGAATGATGTTTTTTAGATATATATAATACATACGTTACGTACGTAGTACGTATGTACATATGCAAACATGCCTTATACTTTGAAATTGAGATTTTAAGAGTTTGACATTTGGAACACAGAACTTCAGCTTATTTGGGAACTAGTATTTTTATGATAAATTTAAAGTTTTGAAAAGTGTTCCCAATTTAATTAGTCAATTGGTAAATTAATTCAATGCTAAAAGTGATCAGAGTTCTCCGATTCATTTTTGAAACACATCCTAGCATTGAGTTGTCAAAACAACTGTCATATTACACAAACAACATGAAGTTAGATCTGATTAAAAAAAAAAAACAGGAATAAACGACTTGAGCGCTATGATACATACGAGTACATTATGTATGTCTGAGCTAAAAAAGAAACGTAGCTTTTTTTTGACAGATCAGTTCCTTCAAAAGAAAAACGCCTAATGAGGTACCTTGGAACTTAAACTATTGATAGGAACCATTTCGTTGCGCCTCTTCTGTCAAACTCTTGATTTGATACAAAAATTTCATCAAATAGGTGTTCTGTATTATGACTAACGCTACTTTTCTTGAGCTTTGGCTATTTTACTGTCAAAATAATCGAATTACTGAAAGGATTACTATTTCAGTAAACGATCCGCCCGCACCGAATCTGTTGACATTGGCAAACGAAACGGATAGGGGTGACCCAATGGATACGTTGCGTTCTTTTGGTTTTTAAAAATACAAACTAGGTCTGTTCGATTTTTCGAACCTATAGTGCTTGCACATCATTTTATAGAACTAATGATAACTCTATGTTATATTTGTTTGGATATAATAAAACTGAAAAACTGACGGAATTGGCACCACAAAACTTTTAAAATAATGGAAAAAATCCAGAATATTATGACATGAGAAAGTTTCTTTTCGTATTTTATTATAGTTTTCAAGAATAGCAAAATTACTGCAATTATTTGTTTATTTTCTTTTTGTTTAATTTATGTTTCATTTCAATATGACTTCGCTGAATCAATAAAAGTTATATTGTTCTGACCTTAACAGTTGCACAAAGATTAAAAATCGATTATTGTCATAACATTTATAAAAAATCAGTAAGTAATATTAAAGAAATAATTATTCTTCTATATTTTCTATGTATTTGTATGTGTGCGCATCTAAATTTGAGTAAACAAAACTCATTAGAACGAGTCCGTGATACACCAAATGCAATACCTTCATCGAAATCGAACGTACCTATTATTGACAACTGATGTCAACGAACCTGCTGGAGAGAAAAGTTAAAAGTTCAGCAACTTTTTGCGTTGTGTGTATTTAACCGAGCTGTAAGTTGAATACGTTGCCGCAACGCATTCGACTGATTCTATGGATCGGCCACTTAAATCGACGAAATGTCAGATGGCGCCACTGTACTTGAATGTGTGTATGGGAGAGTTTTAGACAATCTGTGCGCTAAATATGGGCTCGGAAGCATTGTTAACAGATTAATTTTCAATTTGAGATGATAAACAAACACAATTGTCGTAATTGGAACGATACCAATCCCAAAAAAGTCAATGTTTAGGGGGGATTTTGAGTTGGTGTCGTCATTTTGAGCATTATGAGGTCGATGGCTACTAATTTCGTATAGCTGTATTGGATGTTGTTCCAACAAAACAGTCGCAGGGTAACATGCCACACAAGTCATGACACGACCTCGTAAGAAGTTTAACAAACGCGATTAGCATGTTCATATCTCTTGCAACACAGATTGTCCAATTTATGGGGTTTTCTAAAGTCCGAAAAAGCATTTTAACTGCTAAGCTAAATTCTCTGAATAATCTTTTATCATTGATTCTATTGCCTGTATTTAGTTTTGTATTTCTCAAACAAATCAAAATAGTTAACAGAATATGACTTAATTTCAAAGACTGGTAGATAAAACCATAATTTCTATGCTGGGAATTGTAAAAACACACTTAAAAAACTGACTTATTTCCTTTGTATTTCTAAAGCGTGCTTAGCTTGAAAATTATTACGAAAAGTTCAAATGTGATTGTAAATCTCTCAATAATATTTATACCGATGCAGTTACAAAGTTTTAAGATAAGATAAAGACGTTTAAAGTACGTGGTTTTATCATCTGGGATGTCCCCAATGGAATCCAAATAATTATTAAAGACAAATAAACTGGGTCTATCTTCTAAAGGATTCACTTGGAACGAGTGTCCTTGCTTAACGCCTTGTTTTAGAGTTATTCAATGGGAAGAATTTAAATGCCAATAAATCCGAACCATTAAAGGCCCACCCGACGACGACGACGACTCACACTCACTCCCAGCTAGAGCTCTTCCACCAAGATAAACTCCGAAATTCCATTGTTCTTCCCGTAAAGGGAACAATATAATTGGAATGCGTTGCCATTATTCGTTTTCTTTGTGTACGACTACGGGTATACTTATATTCCTCCAAACCAAATGCTGATTCGGAGGGTGAGGCAAACGCTGTCGCTGCCAATTCACATCCTTGTCTAATGGTCCAAAGGGATGAATGAATTGAGCCGTAAATCCTTCTTGGAATTTATTTTGACACAAAACTTTTCGATTTGCTTTGGTTTTGGTCCTTCTCGCTTGTGTCGTGTCGTCGTCGTCCTCGTGTCGGTGGTCTCGGTGTGGTTTAAAGGAATTTTCAAGGAGACTTATGTATATGGTAAGATGTTCATAGATGGGGGGGTAGATATAAATATATCGAAACGTATGTTGCATATCAATTGATTCATAATGAGGACCTCAAATTTTTTTTTTGTGAGAAATTCCTGTTCAGTTGGGCACGTTCTTCTTCTTTGTTATAACTACATTGATTGGATTGGCTTTGGAGAGGAGAGGAGTTCCAAGGATTTTTTATTCTTTTGATTTTGTGATGAAATATTTGATTAAATATTATTTGAATAAGATTGTGAGAAAATCAATATTTGAAATAACGAAGAATGTCAATACCTATTGCGGGCTGAATGAGGTATCTTTCGGGATAGAAATATAAAGTGGATAGGTATCTCGTATTCAAAGAGGCAAAATATCAAAAACAAAGACACAGGAATTCTAAGAATTCTATTTCCGGTTTTGTCATTTTCAAAAAAACATTTGTAAGGAATAAGGAATGTCATAAAAGCAAACTATGTATATTGTTTGACAGTGCTGTCATTTGTACTCACGTGCAGTCAGATTTCATATATTAAAACAAAAAAGTTCATCTTGATATGAGTAAGGTGGGATGGAATCAATCGTCAAGTTGAACAATTTCCAGTAAGAATTGCCAAAATAATGATTATCTGCCATTATGCAATTTTCAACTGGTTTCAATACTGTATCGAAAAAAAGTATCAAATTGACTTCTTGATAACAATACTCGTATTTTGTTTTCTTCCTTTCAAGAACAGAATCTTTTTCAGTCAAGAGAAAATGAAAGAACAAAAAGAAAATTGGTAGTATTTTTGTAAAAATCTGGCAACTCTATTCATTAAAAAGTGACTATCATTTTTTTCTTATCGATATTTAGTTATCAATTTTCATTTATAACTTTAGCCAATACCACCTCTGAATTTAATTGCCATTAGCTTAAAGTAGTAAAATGTTAATCCAATCGACTTTCTTTTAATTGGATTTAAGAATACAAATTACAACGGAACTTAAACGTTTTGATGTTAAGCAAGTGTAAACAAGTAATTATTAGAAGTATTCAGAGCTGTAAAGACTGCAGTCTTTGCTTTTTAACTTACTAAAAGACTTTAACTATGTATAATACTACAGTCAGCAATCATTTTCAATACTCTGACTGTGCAATTAAATAAAACAGTCAATTGACAGTAAGTTAATTGACTACAGTACTTTTTGACAGGTTCCAGTATTTTAGCCATTGCAAAGTACTCTATACTTTAACGGTTTGGCTAATATTCAAGAAGTCTTTTAACTGCAGTCAATTAATTGTAAGTCTTATAGCTATTTTTAAGTCTTTCTTTTACAATACGAGACGTTTATTCAAGACAAAGTGTAGGATTTATCAGTTATTTCAAATTTATATTTTCGAAATAATGTAGGAGTCTTAACAATTTTAGTGGAATGACTGAAAAGTAGTCAATAGGCTTACAGTTAATTGACTGCAGTTAAAAGACTTACAGTCAATTGACTGCTTTTTTTAACTGCACAGTCAGAATATTTGCACTGACTGTTAACTGGTTTGTTATAATGTTAAAGTACCTAGCACAGCATAAACTTTTATTCGAAGTAATAAGTCAATTATAACTGCGACTGCGAATTAACTACTATATATGTGCATTGAAGGTCAGCAAAACGTCAAAGTTTGTTAGATCTTATAATATTATCCGATCTGTCAGTTCTCTTGTATATACAGTGTCAGTGACTCTGACAACAACATTTATCAGACTTGAAATCAAGACGCTTTCACTTGCAGGTTGAAAATAAAAAGTAGTAGGCTTGTTTTTTTTGACATTCCAGTGGTTTGTCCGACTTATTGAAACAGGATTTCCTTTGGACAGAACACAAAGTAAAAAAGATATCATTATTATGTTTTTGACGATAAGGGTGTACATTTATTTTTGTAACACAAAAAAATACGAAAATTTTCTTTGTTAAATGCTCTTAAGTATTTCTCGTTTTAGGAATCATTTAGGAAACACTTGTTTTCAATCATTAGCTGTGTTTTATTCATTGCTGGGTAGCTAGCGCAGTAAAATTTCCCTTAGAAAACAAACAACAACAATTTTATTGCTGGCGAAAAAGAAACCAGCAAAAATAATGGCAGCTGTACTGGAGATATATGTATGCTGCACTAGCTAAACAGCAGTGGATAAAACACAACTTATGATTTAGATGGTGGTTTGTCATGAATATTTTGACATTGAACGATTAATTGGTTAAGGCTGCGTTTACATTGAAAATGTCACAGTTTGACAAATGAGTCAAAATAGAAAAGTAGGTAAATTCTACCCTATTTCAAAATGGAAAAATATGCCATGGCAATAGAATTCAGAATTTGATATTCACCAACAGAAAATTAAACTACGTGTGATGAATGTCTAGACTAACGGCTTCACTTTCACTGCAAGTTTATTTCATTAGCTTATAATTAAAGTCTTTTCAAACACGTACATACGTCAACGTGTCCAATCGACCGACGACGGTGACGTGCTCAAACGTTCTTCTAATTGAAAGTATCGGCCATTCCAACCCTTTAATGTCATCCTCGTCATCACTGACTGATGTTGGCTCAACTGTCATCATTTTCAACGCCTTACCTACCCTTGAATATGTAACATTAAAAAATTACTTAAAATCAAACGTCGTCGTGTGTGCATTAGCAGTTGCTTCATATACATATGTACATTATGTACTCGAGTGCAGGTACGAGGATATAAAGCTGCATAGGGAAGCAGGAAACAATCATACGAGTTTCTATAGAAACGTGCAACACAGAAATCGGATATCATTTGATCGAATCACGTCCGGACTATTCTCCAACTCTAAAAATTAAGGACTATGGACCTTATCTCTTTATAATGTCGTTTGTCTGTATGTAGGTATATGTATACATGCATAGATTATGTACAACAACATAAAGGAGGGTTGAAGCTTCTATTATGACCGTCTATCTAACTTTACCTATATCTGGAAATAGAATGGCTCATAAAATTTGCCCTGCCAGGAGGCTATTCCGGGTCCAGGATGTTGGCTTCAATGAGAAAACCATTCATACACACAAAGCACCACCCTCCTCCTTAAAGAGCTTTTCCATGTTTCAGGAAGTTGATAGGAATCTTCACTAATTGTGTCCTGGCTATCTGTCAAAAGTGACAAACTCGTCGAAATTATTTGTTTTACAAATTAAAAAGAAAATATCAGAAATACATTAGGCAAATTAAATTTGTGACAAATTCGTTATGTCAAAGGTTTATCATTAAATCTTTTTGTACAGAATGAATAACTTTAAAAGTTCAATTGAAAAAAGTCATTTTAGGTAATAATATTCTCAGAACGCCATAATTTTTAGGATAATGAATTCACTTCAAAATTACAGTTCAACTTAGTTGACAGCAGTGGTTTTTAATTGTCAATTCAGAATTGGAATTAGAAGCAGAATTCCAATTGAACAGTTTTTCTGAATTTGGAAGTTTGTCAGTCTCAGTATTGGAAAAGTGTCATCATCGTTATCAGTTGACGAAGAAGATGAGCAAGACGACTTCAACAATGTTTCTAACAAATTAGGAACAATTGTTAAGATATTTACAATATTATTTTCCATTTTTTTATATTTTAATTTTAATTTCAAACAATCACTTCAAAGTTCGTGCAATTTGTTAATTTGAAAAATATGATATTTATCAAGTGTGACATTTAAAATCTTTGAATGTGTGAGTGATTCTGTTTTTGCTTCTGATTTCAAATCCGGAAGAGAAATCTCTTCTTTTTCAGAGACAGAACTATCACTTTTGCTTTCAAAATGCTTTTTTCTGCTCCAGATTGCCAATTGAAAACGCCATAAGCGTTGGCCGCGTCTAAGCATTGAATTTTACTAGTCCACAAGTGTCAATATTTGACATTTAGAATGTAAAGGTGTATAATGTTTAACGATGAATAAGAACAACCAGAATTAAATGGAAAACGTGTACCTACATTTTTTTATCTTGTTTTTTCCCAATTCTTAGCTTCAGTAGCTTTTGAAAATTAGCAATGACATCCAGTTGTCAAAATATTAGGTAACGTTCACACCGTGAAAAAAATTAATTGGTTTTGTATTAACGTCATAACACATTGTTTCTATTGAAATGAATGACGTTCAGGTATATGACAATGTTTAAAGATTTTCAACAAGATAAAATCGAAATATTTGAAACTTGCGATAAGAAGTCCAAAGAGGTTATCTTGAAGTAATTGCATTTCTATTTTATCAAGACATTTTCCAAGTTAATGGGCGCATTCACTAATGTAGTCACTACGTGGTCGAAAATCAACTAGCTTTGTGAATGCAAAATGCACTACAAAGCTAGTCAATCGTAAACTGTCATATTTTTGACAGATGTGAGAATAAAATGAAAATCATTTGTGATTTAAAAATAAATCAAATCAAATATAAGACATAAAATGAGTGATTTGGAACAAGATGAAGTCATATATTGTATGCAAAATAATTAAATTTAGATCATATTATAGTGGTTTGGTAAATTAAAATTGTGTTTTTATCTAACAGCGGAGAGTGAAATGTCAAAATCGCTGTCAACTACTTTTGAAGTTGAAAATTTGTACACTACGTTTGAAGGGAAATTTCAACTAACTTCTCTGTTTTATTTGACCAATCAGAGTGAGTTGACTACGTAGTAACTACATTAGTGAATGCGCCCAATGATTAATCATTGCTTCCATGAATTTTCATTGGAATTTTCAAGGGCGTAAGCGCTACATTTAAATTGGGAAGAAAGTTACAGGCGTTTCAAAATTTAAAAAAGAAGTCATACATTTTGACATTTATTTAAAGTTTTCAGTTTGTGAAATCATCCAGGAATACTACTGCTGGCTGTTGCCAAAAATGTGGGCGTTCTTTTGCTTCTGTCATTATAGGTATAAATGTCATTGTGACTATGACTTTGTAACTTTGAATGTTTTAACCGAAGTCCCAATTTCAGTGAAATAGAATCAAGAAAATCCATTATAGGACCTTTTCAAAATTCACCTAAGAGAAGTTTTATTTTCATTGAAAAACTATTAGTGTATTTTAATTTATGTACCTATTTTGCTATCTCATGTCTTATTCCATTAATTTTAAAGTAGGGACACCTCCCTTCAAAATTACAGTTGAGGAAGTTCAACAAACTCAAGTAGGTACATATTTTGTAAACTTAAGTTCGATATCGAAAGAAAGAAACATAAAGAATCATAATAAAACATAATGTCATCGTCATAAGCCCCATATAATAGCCAACAATATAACAGTAATAGTTGACACCCACCAGCATCAGCACCCCGATAATAGTCCTAACGACACCATCCAACGCCAAAAAAAAGGCCCAAACATGCGCCTCTACTTATAAAGCTAGTTAACCGTTACATTACTAAGAATCATAATCCTATTAAATCTCCATCTGTTTCTTTTCAGGCAATTCCCCAATTTCAAATAAATCAAGATTGGAATGGAACATAAAAAAGGGGCGCATCACCTGTTTCTCGGGAAGAGCAAAAACGTCGAAAACAGCACAAAAAAAGGGGCGAATCGAAATGAACAATCAACAAATCCATTTGGAATTCATTGGGTTTTTTTTTTGTTGTTGTTGCTGGTGTTGCTGTTGTTGTTTCCCTTTTAGCCAATTTCCCTGCGCTCTGCATCCTGTTTTTTCGACAGTTGTATAAGAGTATTCTTGTGTGTGTTGAACTTTATAACAAACACCGCATCATTTCCTGGCACGAATCCATTTGTTTTGGTATTTCATCCATCCCCTCTGTGTCGTGTGGGTGGCAATGGCAATAAGGCCATGATGGTTGAAACCCCTGGTGCGAATTTATCCCATACCAGACCCGACCCGGCAGGGCCACACCAGACCATCATCGCATCACCCCCTTTGTTGTTTGCTGGTGGTATGTTGATTTTAACGGATTAATAATGCGACGCACTTGTACACAGTTACAACATAAGGGTACCAGCAAACACAGCCACCAAGGATCAAGCTTTAACGGCGTTTTTTTTTTAATACCGGGTGGTGAAGGGGGAACGCGGTGATTTGTTGGTGGAAATGAGACTTGGTAATCCTCCTTTGTCCAATGTTTAGTGAGACTTGCACAATATCTCTCTTCTATAAACGGGCTTGTTTCTTGCGCATATTAAATCTTCATTTATTCTCGTTTTAAGGATCATAAATATGCCAGAGAGTTCTTCTTTGCTTCTCTGCTATAGCTAAACATTCTTCTTCCTTATACTTCACTTTGTCCATAAATAAAAGAATTTAATGAACTTAAATTTTTAATTAAAATGTTTTAGAAGGCAATTCTTTCCGGGTTGCAGGTGTTTTCAGGATAAATTCAATTTCTGAATATGGCGTGCGTAAATTCAATGTTTTATCCACTAAAGTGCACCCACGTGCCTGAGGATTAAGGTCAGTGCGACTGTCTTGTTTGTGGTCTGGTTTAGCCCATCTCACTGTCAAAAGTTAAAACAAGTTTTGTAGTTTGCAGTTCCCAGTGTTTGAAGAAAACAATTATTTTAATGTTATGTCAAAATGACATTTGGACCTAATTAAGCTTTCATGTATTTTTTTGTGAGTCAATCAGTCACCATTTTTGTACATCTTGTACCCTAAAAACATTTATTTTATTAGTTTTGAAGTCAAAGAGGGTTTGAAATACCACCTAAGTTTGTTCCTGTAAGAAGGTGTAGTGCTTTAAAATATGGCTTTGATTAATCAAGAACAAATTCTTTTCATGAAAAGTGCTTGTAAAAAGATGTGAACTCCCCTTTATGTGGAATGATGTGAAATCATCTTAAACAAATCATTGGCTGTTGTCATCTGTTCTCTCTTTTGTTTGTTCTTTCTTCTCTTTCTCTTATTAATGTTTCTGTAGTATCACCTGATAGCCTGTGTATTCCATGTGT
Source organism: Scaeva pyrastri (assembly GCA_905146935.1). Taxonomy (NCBI): domain Eukaryota; kingdom Metazoa; phylum Arthropoda; class Insecta; order Diptera; family Syrphidae; genus Scaeva; species Scaeva pyrastri. The sequence goes on along the minus strand of LR989927.1, from coordinate 122,956,949 downwards.
TTGTACAGCATTAGGTTCATAAAAGAGACACTGAATCTTTTGCGGCTAAGACTATCAGGTGATACTACAGAATATATTAATATAAGACAGAGAAGAAAGAACAAACAACAGAAAGAACATAAATTAGATGCCATTTATTTATTTTTATCAATCTGTTACTTTTAGAAGAACAAAATCGTCTGTAAAAACCGAATTTTCAAAGGAAATCGGAAGCAAATATTTAAAAGGAAAAGTTAAGAAAGAACTATGTAGTTTCCTTTTATATCTTTGAATCAAGAAAAATTTTGAATTTGAAAAATTGATCAATTCTTAGTTCATTTTGAAAATGAGTACCTGGTTCAGAAATTAATTTTTCCATTTCACTTCGATAGAATATATATTTTTTAAACTTAAATGGTTTCAATTGCACAAATATTTAGCAACACTTTGAATCAATAATTTAATTAATAGTTGAATTTAATTTTATTTTCTCCTCAAAATGATATTCAATACTTTGAATGAAAATAATTACACTAAGGTCAGTGTTAGTCTTTTTGCAAACCTTTATAGGTAAGTGAAAAAAATTGATAAGCGAGTGAACTTCCATGGAAATTTTGTGAATATCTGTTGGATACAAAAATAAAGTAAAAGGGTAAAAGGGAAGTCCCCAATTAATTTGAAGAAAACTAAATTCAAGGTAGCTTTGGAAATCAAGATAATGTTAATGGTGGTATGTCTTTACCAATTAATGAAAAAGGATACATTTCACAAAATTTAGGATCTTATTCTAATCGAATAAGACCTGAGGTCTAACAACCCAATGACTGAAAAGAAGAAATGCCAAATTTGTAAAATAATGAAGAATTTTTTCTAAAACGAGAAATAGTTAAGAGTTTTTATTTCCACATTCAGTATAATTGAAATGTTAGTTTTGTTTACTAAACTGAAGCTTAAACGACAGATTACTCTCGGTTAACTTGAACTCTTGAACGGCGAAATAAACTGAGTTAAAAGTTTAAACTTCCACTGTGAAACCGGGTGTTGGTTTTTCAAAGTATTCAACGTACTATATAAGCGTCTTAAGCTGCAACACTATAATCCGCAAATACCAGTGTGCCATCAGTGTCCCTTCCGGTCCGTACAGAAGTCGAGGCATTCATCTCTTAATCGACTTCTAAACTCTTTCAAACATGTATAGTACAGGGCTTCTCCAAGAAGATAAGCTATCAGGAATTAATATACGAAAGGCACCATCTTCAATTGGTCAAACTTTGAGAAGGCGGATGACAAAGAACATTATGGGCCGCTCCCAATGTGCCAATATACATAGAATTCTTCACAGAAATTGAAGAAAAATCGAAACTTATTGGTCTTAAAGTTAACGAGGATACTTCTATCCACAATGGAAAATAAATCTTATACCCCCAGTTTCACAGTGGGCGTTTAAACTTCAGTTCAGCTGAACCTTAAACGGCGTTCAAGTTTTTTAGTTTAACTCGTTCGGTTTACTTGAACTTCGTTCAAATGCGTAATGTGACGTAACGTATTCAGACATCACTTTTATGAAGTTTTTTAACTATGTATCTATCCTTGTCTTTTCTATCATTCTTTCCTCCTCTGAGGTAAACAAATAAGGATAAATAAGAAATGTTTTTTTTTGCTCATAATCTTGAGAGATTTATTTTAGTTCATTTAAAATCAGTTTCACTACGCGATAAAATGTTTTAATGCACAATTTAATTTTAAATAAATAATGTTTTCTGAAAAAAAACTAATATATTTCGCGACGTTCTAAAAACTTTTCCCCACAAACCCCATTCAATTAAATTGAAATGTCAGTTTTGTTTGCTGAAGTGGAGTTTAAACGGCAGAATACCCTCGGTTAACTTGAACTGCGAAATAAACTGAGTTTACAGTTTAAACAAAACTGTGAAACCGAATAAATTCTTAAACTGAAGTTTAAACTAAAACTGGAGATAAGAGATGTTATTTTGATATTCAAAGAAAAATTGCATTTTTGAGATAAATCATCGGATGTTTATTTCAATGAAAAACAATATCAGTTACACGGCAGTCTCGTCAACACTTACAGAACCGTATCGATTTCATGAAATGCTTTCAATAACTTCTAGAATTCCATCTTTGAGGTCTTATATCGGCGCTAAGCTGTTAACGTAGACTTTCTCTTTCTCCCAAAGGAAGAAATCATAGAGAGATAACTCAACCCGGAAACTTTTCCCATAAAAGATCGATGGTTTCGTTCCTTGTCTGGAACGTAGTGCCAACGTCTTGTTGAAATTAAACGTTGTCCAGATAAATAACATCCAATACCGACCACAAAAAATCATTAATCATCTTTTGATACAGCAATAACCAATTCACCGTTACTGTTGATCCAGCCTTATTTTCGAAAGAGTAAGGTCCAATGACCCCGCAGAGACGTACCAGAAACCGCACCAAACAGTTATACGTTTTGAGCATGGAAAGGCTTTTCAACAACAAATCTCGGGTTTTCCGAGCTCCAGATACGAAAATCTTGCTTTTTGAGGTAGACACCGAGTTGGAAATGGACCTCATCAGTCAAGCTGATTTTTCGATGAAATCTCTGCCAAATTTTCACCATGTTTATAGTGAAACTTTAATAATTTTTGTTGAAGCGTGTATCGTTCCACCCTAGAAACCCGTTGCTACTCCGGTTCTGCAGAACAAAATGGTCCATAGCCCCTTACCCTTACCTAAAAGAAGAATTAAACGCTCTACAAAACCTTCATACTACCAGATGTGGACGTAGCTAAAAAATTTAAGACTTCAATGGTTCAACACCATCAAGTGAATGGACAACAATGCTCCAATTAAGAAAGTCTCTAAGACCAAGTTTTTGCAGAAATCAGAGCGCTTCGTCTAGATGACTGAAAGCAACGTGCTCGCGGTCTAGAGGATGGAACGCCGCCGCCATCGCGTGTAATGCCAGATACCCCTTATGGATCAGCTGCCTGATACAGTAAGCTAACAGACAAATATGAGCACAGCTGTTTTATTCATTACTGGATAAAGTTTTTGTAAACAATCCCTGCATTAATTTTTACTTCGATGGTATCTTAATCTAAAAAAAACTAGGTCTGCATGACTTCACGCTATTTTTCGGATCAATGTCTACGCTCTCCCAATAATATTAATGTCACTCTTTTGACAAGAAACATTACTCTCACTAGTTTCTCTTTAAATTGTATCACTAACGATTTCAAGGATTTTGATTAAATTTGTAACAATTATAATTATTATTCAATAAAAAACACAATACCTATTTATAAACAATGTTAAGGGGTTGTTGATTTTTTTTAAGTAGGTTCTTAATTGTATATTATTATTATTTTAAAATTATATGAAGATGTTTTTGATGAAAAATACCCAATAATCTTTAGAGGGCTTCTTAAGTTGCGTATACAGGACTACAGGATTTAATAAACATCACATGGCTTAAGAAAAAAGAATCTAGTTAACACGATTTAAGGGATGAATTTAATTAACTGGAACAATAAAATTTACTACAGGGTTTAATTTGTTGCAAATCAAAACTGGGTGAGGGTGGGGTGTAAAAATTTTGAAACTCAAGAAATCCAAACTTCAATTGCCAAATAAAAAATCAAAATTCTTTGGTTAACAATTATAATTTAATAGTTTATTTTTTTTTAGCATTTTACACCGTTTTATATAACATCAGAATTAAATTTATGTTATTAACTTAATACGATACAAGAACATATTTTGGTTCTTTATATAATTTAGCATCAATTTGTGTGTGTGTTTTTTTTTAACTGTTTTTTTATATTTTTATTTTCGTATTTTGTTTTTTTTTTTAATTTATTTTTCTTACATTGAAGTCATTTTCAATCGAAGTTTTAACACTTGAAACAAAAAAGAATTCTGAAAGGGAGTATTATTTTTGAAGGTAGGTTTATAAGTTAGCTATCAGCTACTACAATACAAATATAATTTAATATTTTTACATTTAATTCGTGAAAAGTATCTATGTATGTATATATACTGTTTGTTCATTAACTAATTAACCTTTTTTTAATGTTAATATTCATTTTTTTTTACATTTAATTTTTGAAATTAATTTAAATATTTAACTTGGAAACATGGGATAGCAAGGAGAATTGATAAGATTTGGTTTTTTGTTTTTGGTCGAATTTTAAGTTTGTTTTTTTTGGATAATCACTGTAAAATACAATTTTTGTAATTCAAAAATTGTTTAAAAGTTTTTTTTTAATTTTTGTTAGAGTATAGAACTTACAGCCTGTTTTCATTTATTTGTTAAGAGTTATACATATTTAAAATTGAAATTCAACAACAATAATATTTAAAATAGAAACCAACTATCAAACAAAATTTGACTAATAATTAAAAATAATTTAGGGTTTTATTTTCTGTTTAGTTTACTTAGTTTTTTTTTTTTTACAAATATATGTTTTGCCCTTTTATAATTATAATTTACAATTAATTGTAAGACGAACGTTTAAATATTTTTGTATGTGTTTTTGTATCTAAATTTGATATCCTAATTTTATTTTTAGAAAGCTGTTTTTATTATAATTATAAATTATGCTATATGTAAGCATATTTTATATATTTATTTGTTTAATTTTAGATTATAAATTATAATTAACTTTATACATATTACACGTTTCCGGCACTGTACTGCTTTCAGTTTAGTTTTTATTTATTTTAAATTTATTTATCCTAAAGGTGGTTTTAGGTTTTTTTTTTTATTTACTTATAATAATAATTTGATTAACATAATTTGGTTTTAATTGCTGCTGGAATAACTTATTAATTTTTGTATGTATATATAATTTAAATTCTGTTTATATAATATATGGTATGGTTACATATACATTACAATTAAAATTTACTTTTACGAATATCTACATATTTTTCTTTATAGTTTTGTAATATTCGTATTTTTTAACATTAACTGTAATGATAAATACTTATTCTAATGTAAGTGCTGCAAAATTGTTTTAATGACAAAGAAATGTAATAAATATTGAAAACAAACGAATCTTTTTTGTATAAGTGTTTGTTTGACTAAATTTATAATTTTTAAATGATTTCTTATTTAAAAAAAAAAAGATTAAAGTAAAGTAAATTCAGTTTAATTAACTACAAAAGTGTGACATTGAAAATTCGTTTCTTCTTATTTTCTGAAACTTCTGATATTGTTGTCAGAATTTCTAGACGAATTCATTCTTTTTTAAATAAAATATTAAAATCCAGTTTTAAGAATTAAGAATTCTTTCGCTTTTTTTCTTATAAGAACTGCTTTTAAAATTCTTGTATTCTATTTTCAATAATATGACACCCGACTCTTGATTCCAGGACGAATTAAATTAAATTTTTATTGACACCCACATAAAAGGGGGAAAAAGAGGACATTGTTACATAATTTTTGTTTAACTTAAGTTTTCCGCCTTTTAGTGAAATACATTCCACCCTCAAAAAAAAAAAAAACGATCGCCTTTGTTGTCGTCATTGTTGGCATGACCATTTAAAAAAATAAAAGTTGTATTAAGCAAATTTGTTTTTTGTTTAACACTGTCGAACTTTTGTCAAAAATACCAATTGCTCAAAACTAGAAATTCAAAAACTCTTCAAATATATTTTTGTTGTAAAATTAGTTCTACAAAAAATACAATAAACAGATTTTTGGCTTTTTGAACTCAGTAAAACTTTGCTTAAAAAAGAAATATTTATGATCCGACAGAAGGGACAGGCGCACTCATTGCAAAATAGCAAATGAATCTTAAGTCGAATGCAACTACATATTTATTATTTCGAGTGAACATGACAATTATCCACTTGAACTGATAAAAAATTAACTTCAAGTTTATTTTCTTTATCAAGTATTACAACTTTATGTGTGATATGGTTCTCGTAGACATTTCAATATTTGCTCAGAACTTGATTTTCAATTGAAAAAAGCAAATAAAGTAAAATGAGTGTTAAAACTTGAAGATTTTTTTGTTTTTTTCAAAAAGGGGAAATCACACGAGTTGAACTTGAACATTTGATATGCCAATAGTCGGAACGGAATAATTGTTAAACTTTATCCATAAAGTATAATCTGCAAACCATTTCTAGTCAATGGATATCTAATCTTATTCACTGTTTCATTTATAATAATTATAACATTTGGTCACTATTAAACAATTCTACTGCTCCAAGCACTGATCACCAAATCACTCAGTTTTTCAACCGAAATCATGTCAAGATCTCTAACGGTTCAAAATACTTCCACAATCACCACTTAGATCATAGGGTTAAAGCCTTAAAACAGCACTAAGACTGTAGATCAAGATTTGTGTCTAATAAGTTGACTTAGCCTAAAAAGTCTAATGATCTTTGAAACTCTATTTTTAACGCTGAGTTTTTCGAGCTCGACTTCCGGCATCAACTTGAGAATACTTTGCCTTCTATCATTGTTGCCTGAAAGTTCACCTTTTTAATGTTTGGCAACTCACTTTCACTTTTTATAATTGTAAAGTATTTTGAGGATTCTGACGAAAGTATTCAAGGATTCAGATGCAATTTGACACTCTTAAGTTCAAAGAGAACTATTTTCGAATATATTTTATCTAAGCAGACTTACCGAATGTTTTCATGATCAGAAAAACTAAAGGGTTGCCAGGTGCATGCGACTTTTAATTGTTTTCTCATCTGTATTTTATATTTCACTTGACACTAATTTTAACATTAAAGCCAATGGAAAGTCATAGTCGTAAAATAGCATTTCAAATAGGGTTGCCAGGATCATGTGACTATTTTAAGCTAAATAAATGAATTAATTAAGTTAAATTACCTGATGCTTAAACAATGCATTTTTCTAATGTCTCAGCATTTGTTTTTAGACTACCGGAATCTCGTTTCAAAATGTTTCTCTTATAAGTTTGGGGCTTTTGCAGTGACCTACCTGTCAAAATAAGAACTAAGAACTGGATGACTGAAATGGATCCGTTTGTAAATAAACAAAACCCAAGTTTCGATTAGAATTTAAATGTTAATAAAAAAATTAAATATGATACTTTTTGAATGGGTTTAATGAATATGACACTAACTGGTTTTTGGGGCCCTTTATCAGTTTACCTACTTTCGATAATTTTAAGTTTATTTTTATATTGTAATCTATTGATTTTCTCTTACAAAAAATTTTTAATAAAATTAAATTTCAAAAATGTAAAACTAATTTTAAAATGTCATTGGATTTTATTCTTTTAACTAACACTTATATAATTTATTCGCATTTTAACTATTTTTAAATATTGCTTTTTCATTTGCTGTAATCGTTTAATTTTTTTGTTGATTGTAATAACTTTTATCTCATTTATAAATCAAATAACTTTTTTGATAATATTTTTAGTTTCTTTTTGTTGTTGTTTAAAATTGAACTACTTATATACGTAACAGTTGCTATAAAACGTTGTTATATTTTGTTTTTGCATTTGTTGTTTTTTTTTTCTTTTGTTACATATAATTGTTAAATTAAATTTTACATAAATTTATTTCATAATAAATTTGTATTCAAATGTTTTTTTTTTTTGTTCTGTTTTATAGTTGAAAATACAATACCTATTAAAATCTTAAAATAATATTTTGTTATTTTTTGCTAAACATATTTTATATATATTTAATGTATTTTTGTAATAATATAATAATAATTTGTGTTTTATTTTTTTATACATAATTTTGTTTTGTTTTTTTTTTTTATTATATAATAAATATTTATAGTGTACTTATTTAATTGTTATTGTTACACAGCATGTAAACATAGCTATGCAACTCATAATACATTTTAATTTTTTAATTTGTTTTATTTATCTTTTTCTATTCATTCTTTTTTGTATTTAAACTTTATATATTTCGTTAATTGATTCTTTTTGATGGGAGATTTTTTCATGAGTTGTTTTTTTTTTCTATAATGTTTACATATATATGTTTATATATTATAAAAAAATATATTTTATACTTTTGCATAACTTATTTCAAATATAGCATTTTTGAATTTAATTAAATTGTATAATAAATACATATATATTTTAAGCAAAGCATAAAAACTATAAACAAAAGAATTTAATTTATAAAAAAAATATAAATAAAAGTTTGGGGTTATTTTTTACAGTAAATAAATAAATAAATATATGAGTGGATTGTGAATGTTTAAGTGTAATGCATATGCGCGATTGTTTGAGAATATAAAATGGCCGTATCTTCTGATATGTTTACGGATATAACATTTCCATTAAACGTTGCTTTGTATATATTTTTATATAATTATAATAATTGAAATATAAATTGACATCTATATAATTTATAGAAGATAAAAGCTTGTAAAATTGTGTATGATATATAGTAATTGCTTGAAAAAAGTGCATAAAATATAAGTACAAATTTTATATATATATATTTATTTTGTTAAGTAGACTGTAGATATTTTATATAATATATTTTTATAATAATTTATGTATGAGTTTGTATAGAATATGTACAATATTTAAAGTTAAATATGTTGATGTATATAATATGTATGTGTTTTAAATATATAATTATATTTATACATAATTTATATATACTATATATATTTAGTAATAGTTAATATCACTTTGGTAATTTTAAACAGGCGAGTCATTCGACTCTGATATGTATCGTTACCTTGGTTGTGTCTTATGTTTTAAGAACAGTTTTGTGACACTCAATTTTTCAAATTATCCCGTCGAGATAAATTCAACGAGATAAAATCAAATCAAGTGAAACGTTGAAATAATAAAAATTAATTGTTTTTAAATAATATTTCCAATTTCAAAAGTCTCATAAATATCAACGGATAATGTTAAATACTTATAAACACTCATCAACTGCACCCGAATAGATTTGTGCAAACTTTTTTTTTTTGATATGTATGCGATATTGATGCAGTTTCAGAGGTTTTAAGGACCTTGAAATTGGAGCTTATAAACTAGGGTTTGTTTTTTTGTAAATATACATAATATACAGATATAAATAATTTTGTTGTTGTTGTTGATATACATTAGATTTTGTTTAAATTTAATTTATAAATAATGTGCCTATACAACAATGCATAAGTGAATTTTGTTGGTTTTTGTTTTTTGTTTTGGTTCTTATATGAATTTTAAATTTAATTTAATTTAACTACATATGTATATGAAAACTTAATGTTTAGTAAAGTTTTTTTGTTGTTATTTTTTAATTAAAATATACTTTTTTTTTTCAATCCATTATAGTTCATAATTTTTCAAAGGAAGGATATGTGAGCGAAACTTTTGTTAAATTCAAAATTTCAATTAATCTAAATTGTAACTTTTTCAGCATTATTTCTGTTCTAAATACCTCTTAATTCATATGGCATTTTCTCATAGACAGTACTGCGAACTGCAAAAATATTTCTGTATTTTGACATTTCATTTATTTTTAGTGATCGTCTACATCTGCAATCTGTCAGAACTCATACAAAAGTGAGGTTAAATTCAAGAAAACTTAGTATGAAGCTCTGATTTGTAGAACTTCTCTTTATTTGTCAATTTGCGTTTGACAGTTCTCACAAAATAGTTGCTGATCGCGATAGTCTATATTGAGATAAATATAAATTACTTCCTTTTCTTTTTCTACTTTGCCTTAGAATTAAAAAAATATTTCTTCGTTTCTGCATTTATACTTATTTGGCTTATAATTTTTCTCTTATATTTGATTAAGTCAAGATAAGTTTATTCACATTTCCTTGTTGCATTTTGAAACTAATGTGCATGGGACTTAAGAAATGCTTCAACGTTTAGAAAGAGTGCTGCCAAACAAAAAAAATCTCTTTAAAAGTGAACACATTTCTTTTCCTGCTTAGTACTTTTTGTGTTTATTCTTACTGGGTTCATTTGACATAGTTTATCTAATTGATAAAAATTAAAAGTCTAGATCAATTTTTCCTACTTTAATTCTACCAAATTGAAATGACTGTCACTTTTAAAAAATGTTTTTAAATTCTAGTTTCAGTTGCAAAACATAAAAGTCACAGTTCTTAACCGGTTTCTAAGGAAATAATATGAACTTCAAACTTACGAACATTTCTCCCATAACAATGACTTTTTTGTTAATTATAATTGTTCCCAGAAATATCCGTTGCATCTGGCCCACCCCTTTTTCAGATAACAATTGTTCCTTCTGTTAAACTATTAAATTCTTTCGAATTGTGACATGAACTCACCAAAATAATGACTGTATTGTGTATCAAAATTAAAAGAGAATAACCTTTTTAAATTTATATGAAGAGAACTAATGCAAAGAAGAATATTGTTTTCCCAATCTGACAGCTGTCATTCAAATTTGTGCATTTTAACTGAAAGATAGTTACAATCTTCCTTATTATTACTTATTGGACTAGGAACGTCCACACTAAAGAGTTTTTATCCAGTCACTCATTAATTCTTTATTCCTGTAAATGCCTCATTTTCATAATGAATAATTATGTGAGTTGATGAATTTTGGGGATCATTCTCTTTCTCTTTCTTTTTAGAGTTGATGAATTTTGGGGGTCATTCTCTTTCTTTTTAGGATATCATTTCACCATTTTGTTTTCTTCTTAAATGGTTTTTAGTTTTGGACAGCGAATTTCAGTGTTAGTGGACCTTTAGCTTGACAGCTGTCTGAAGTTGGATGCACTTTCTAAATAAACAAGAATGTTAGTTATTTGAAAGTTGTATATAAATCAGTAAATGAAGCGGTTTATTTATGATTTTTTTGTTGGGAATTTTTTATGTCTCTGGTTAATCTTTTGTGTTTCGGTATTTTTTCTTTATTAAAGCCATTTGTTTCGTGGAGCGAAGAGAAAAATATGGCAAACGATTAAAACTTTTCGTTTGATTATACAAAATGTTGCAATATTGGATATCGCTAAAAATAATATTAAATGTTCATGGATATTCTGCCCCATTTTGAATTTACTTTTATTTTCTCTGTGTTTAAAAAAAAAAAATAAAAAAAACTTAAGTTCTTTCACATTCCTCCCTTTGAAAAAATTTAACTTCCTGCATTTACTTTTTAAATCTGTAATACCTAAAATCGATTCCTGGTTTTACTTAAATGTTTTTATGTAATCATTTATTTTATGTTTTTTTTACAACTTTTTCATTTTAATGTTGCAATTAAATTTAATAACATAATTTTGTCTCAATTATGTAACTTACAACACAGTTTATTAATAATAATAATAATTATAACAACATACACCCTAAATAAAATATATACTTACATTTTTCAAAAAGTTCATACAGCCTCTAAACAAAAAACTAGTTTTCTTTTTTAAAATATGGTACTTAAAATTATAAGGAAATTGTATAAATAAATTTTTAATAATATTTATAGTTTTTTGTTTGTTTTTTGGTCGAATACGCAACACACTCGCATGTTCCTTTGGTATTTTGCTGAGATCAACGAAATATGTACGATATTCGATCGAAAATGTATAAACAGAAATACACTACAGCTAAATTTGTATAAGACATTATTTTAAAATCCTTGTCTAAATGGATTCGATACGGTCCGTCCACCGGGACCACTAGGTGGCTCTGGTAGCTGGTGTTGCTGCTGTTGTTGCTGTTGCTGTTGGTGTTGGAAGGGGTTTGCAACGCGCTGTTGTGGAAGATGTCGGGTTGGGGGCTCCTGCTGTTGCTGCTGGTATTGGCCACCTTGTTCCTGATAGCCGGGCTGGTATTGCTGGTAGCCAGAGTTGGAGTTTTGGTAGCCCCCAACGGCTTCGGCTTGCTGCTGTTGGTATTCGTAGCCTTGCTGGTCTAGCGTTGTTTCTTGTGTGTTCTCCTGCTGGTACTGCTGACCGTACTCGAGATGGTTCTTAAATTCGCCATCGACTGGTTGTTGGTCGTGCATTACGTAGGTTTGGTACTCCTTGTTGGGGGGATCCTGCATGAGAATGTTAGCTTCGTTTTCGAAGTGTTTGAAGTCGTAGATGTTGCGCAGTTTTCGGAGAACCGGTACGTAGGCTAGATTTGAGAAGGCTATAAGGAAGTTGAGGGCTGTGAAGCCGATCGCTTCGACAACTCCACCGGCGATAATTGGTCCCACTGCGTAGGCAATCGAGTACGAGATATCAGCAATGGCATAGATACTACCGTAAACCGAAACATATCGGACATCTACAAGGTAACCCAGTGTGGGCAGAAGGGCAGTGTCTATGAGCGCAATGCCAAAGCAGATTCCGCAAATGGGAATCATCAGAACTTTGTACGAACTTGAAAAAGGAATGATGAAGCAACTCAGCCCTTCGAGTGCCAATCCACCTGCAGCCATCAACCACTGATGCTGCGGGTACTTCTTTGCCATTTTAACGGTAATGATTACTCCGACAACATGCGGAAAGAAGGCTGGAAGCCACACCATTCCAATTTTCCAATTATCCGTAGTTAAATTGTCCTCCATCCAGAGTGAGATCGTTGGCTCGAGGAAGGCCAGGGCGACATTGGACATTGTTAGGGCGCCAGCACACACCGCTATGTACGGATCGATGAGGAGCTTCCAAATGGGTATCGTCTGCTGCTGAACTTCCTTGCTCATGCTGAGTTGTTCTTTGAACGGTTTCATGACGAGGAGCAACATCAGGCCATCGATCAGGCAGACCAGGGCCAAGATCAGAAATGGAACCTCTTTGCCAGCGAATTGGTACAGAGCTCCGCCGAAGGGTGGAGCCACTAGGCAACCGAAACTTATGAAAGCCAGGGCTATGCCGAGTGCCTGCGATCGCTCGTTCTCTTCTGTGAATCGATCCGCGATCATGGCAAGTCCTGATGTGTCGGCGAACGCTGACCCAGCGCCTTGGAGGGAACGCGCGAAGAAGAGCACACTGTAGCTACGGCCACAGGCGAACACAGCCGTCGACAAGAACATTATGATCAGACCAACCATCATGGGTAGATCGTAACCGATCCTGTCGATGAGTGCTCCCGAAAATGGATTCACCATGAGCTGGACTATGGCCTTTGACGCGAACAGAATCCCCGTTGCCGAATCTTGTCCGTGGTGGTCGTGTTTCATTGGAATCGGCTTTCCGGTGATGTTGTCGATGAGCAGAGGCGCTGGAGTGCCATCATCAAAGCCCCCGACATACCGCAGATAATCGGGAATGATCGGAACAATAACCATGTACAACATGTTGTCAAGCAGCAGCGCAATGGACACGATGACAAGGATCAGCCTGCGCTGCATGATCGGCTCTTGGATCTTCTCCCAAACGATCTCCCGCACCTCGCGGAACTCCAAATTGATTACCGGTATTGTGAACGACATTGTGATTGTGTTTTAATTTGTTTCCCTTACGTTTCACTCTACTTAATGTGAAATTCGAAAAATTTTACTAGTTAGTTAGCGTTGACGCGAGCGCAGCCACACTTATGGAAGATCACGATCCTTGAACTTTAGCACTTTTTCCTATATCACTCTAATTCGAGGTATCATCGCAGTTGTACCACTTCTAATGCAAGGCGGCTGATGGATTCCGGAGCGCCTGTCGAACTCGAAGTCATGTTGGACTTATTGCTTAGAGATGATTTGAGATGGTGACATCGGGTCTGATGGGACAACCTTTAACGACACAGAAACAATTTTCTTATTATATTTTTTGTCTTTAATTGTTTTGCTTTGTTTTTTTTTTTTTTATTGTATTTAAGTAAGTTTTTTTTTTGGTTTATTAGCAAAGTATGATTTTTTGTTGTTGTTGTCAAAACAATGAGAATATTTTAGTTGAATTTTTGTTGTTTTTTTTTATGATTGAAATGTTGTTTCTGTGAAGATAAAGGCTGTCCTATAGAGAAAGATTTTTAATGAACATTTTTTTTTTGGTTGTGTTTAAGAACATTAAATTTTATAATATTTTTAGTTTTTTTTTTAGCTTAGACTAAAGATTTAAAATATCTTCTTTTTTCACTATAAACACACATTTCAATCATAAAGAAACTCTAAGGGGTTTTATTTTAATCGTTTTTTTTTTTTTTGGGTTATCTATAGGTTCACCTTCATTCAACTAAAAAGGGCTGGGAATAATTTTTTTGTTAACAAAGTTCTTATTATTTAAAAAAAAAATGTATATTTAAGGTTTTAAAATACCGTACGTAAATGGACAAATTTATATTTTTATATTTTTTAGTTTAGTTCATCGAAATCGTAAGACGAATACAACCAAAATAATAAAATAGAAAAGTTTTCAAAGATTTTGTTTAACGTTCTATAGGAAAACTTTTGGTCGGAGGTAAAAGTCAAGTATACCAGAAAAAGGATGAATTTTGGGGACTGATTCGAACTGATATAAATTTATTTTGAATTTCAGCTCATTTTAATATATTTGTAAAATAGACCTGGACGTTGTTGGCTTTTTTTGATTTAGATAATTTAAAATATGCAGAAAAAAATAAATAAGAATTTATAAATTCGAAAATACAAATCGAAAAAAGTAAAGTTTAAAAGTTGAACATTAAGATCATATGGTTAAAAATTGTAGCAAGGATTTAATTTCATACTTATACAGTATCTTAAAAGTTTCAACTTCTTAAATATTAATATTATTAATATAATTAAATATTTAATTAAATCATTTAAGACTCACGTTTTATATTTAAAAGATAGGAGTCATTATTTTTATATAAACAATATTCTATCTTTTCTTTGGGTTGCCACAGGGGAGCTTCAGCAGTTCCCTTCTATTTTTTGCTTTGATTTGAATTTATACTCAATTCAAAGACTCAAAATTCTACTTTCGTTGCATAAAGTCTTTTTAGAGTTGCTAACTTTTGCAAAATACTTATAAATTCGAAATATTTTTAAATACTTAACTACTATTGAAACTTTGTTATATAATCGAACTAAATTCAATTTATGTATATAAACTTATTTCAAAACTTGGTCATGTTCTTGTTTGTTTTGAAAACTTCTAGAAGACAGAATGTTGATGTAGGTACTGTAGGAAGAACTTCTATTTTGGCAATCAAAACTATACAATTTGACATTTCCATTTTCTTATAGATGGTGTTACAAGACCTGGGGTAGAATCAGCTAAGGTTTTAGTTGATTATCACATTTGTGATTATCATTTGTGATCACGTTTAATTTTACATCTTGGTAAGATGATCACAAAAAAAATATTAAACATTTGGTATCACTTTAGAAGAAAAGCGTTGACGTTTGTTTTTCATCTCAGTGAACAAGTGAGAATAAAAGTAAACAAAAAATTTATTTAATGTGGTAAAAATAGTTGAAAATGTAAGTAAATGTTAAATCCTATTTTAAGAATGTTATGGAATGAAATTAGTGAAAATGTGTCTTTTGTTACGCGGAAGTTTTTCATAAATCTGTTAAATCAAAAAACAATCATTAATTATTATTATAATTAATCACTAAACGAACATTTGTGCGGTAATTATTTTCATTTTCATTTCAAAAAAGTATTTGCACCGGCACAATCGATATCGATTAATCGATATAAGTAATTATTAAAAATAATAATTAGGCTGCTATTACACGATGACTAAAGCGTCATGACTCTTTTCAGAACTACGTTGGTTGGTGCAAAAGGGATACAAAATTGAAAACATGAAACGGAAAATAAATTGCTCTTTGAGTAGCGGCAACATTTTTAGCGACTTATTTTTGACATTTCTTCTCTTCTCATTCATTATTATACTATTCCGTTTTATTTAAATTCTTCATGCTCCAGTTCATATGAATACCTATCTAATTGAAAGAGCGAGATAGAAGGTATGATTTTCCAAACAACGAAGTTTGAATTAAAGAGAGCTGTCAAATTAGAGTCAAGACTTAAGAGTCAAGGTGTAATAGTTTTCAACTCAAAGGATTAAATTTCAAAAGAGAATTTGAAGATGAGTCAATACTCCTGAGTCAACGTGTAATAGCAGCTTTAATAATTAAAATATCAAATACACCTCGTACAATGATACTACAGACCTGTCAAAACAAATAACAAACAACATTCAAAGAAATCAACAACAAAAAGTAATTTCCATTATTATTTTCTATTAATTACCAATGGAAGGCTTGAAATATTTTCATGAAAAACTTTGATAAGATTAAAGCACTTAAATAACAATTATTATACAATCTTTAAATTCTTTTAATTTTTACCGCTTCATCAATGACTTTTCTAATTTGTTGTTTTTTCAGCGATACAATTTAAATTTTTCTGGATTAATTCAAACATAAGAGTCTCCATTACATACAATTCAATGAATTTTTTTCAGAAAATATTTGATTTTTCCAATAAAATGATAACATTTATTTAGTGACCCTATTGTTTTGTCTTTTACTGTAAGTGGGATTTATAGGGAAAACAATTTCGCCTGAATATTGAAATTATTTTCGAATACTTCTGAACTAGTCTTTCGCTTGACGGAAATTTGTTATTATTGAATGTTGTTCGTGATTTAAAAAATTAATTATTTTAAGTATGGTCAAAATTAAATTTTGATTTCCTTGTATTTTAAAACCTTACAACCTCTGTTAAGAAAACCATTCAACTGAGCCTTCAATAGCATTTTATGTTCAATAAAAATCCAGATGTTTTTGTTAATTTCAAAAATTATTAATCTTTAATCATATTTAAATTATGTAATTTATAATAATGACAATTTTGTTCAAGTTCCGTAAAGTTCATGTTTTTAAAGTTCTTAAACAAAAAAAAAATAGAAACAAATTCTACTTATCCATGGTTTTATAAGGATCCTCTAGAGCGTGGGGTCATTTTATTTTATAAAAAAAAAACGAGGCCCTTAATATTATTTATCACCTCGAAGCCCATATTTATTTTGTTATTAAAACTTCAGAACCTTAATGTTAATGTTTTAATCAGCAATAGTGTTTTCATTAATAGACATAATTAAAGTCCTTACTAATGAACCGAGGACGAACGAGAAGATAAAGTACACATATTAAGTATACTATAACGGAATGGAAGATAAAACTTTCATTTCAATTGGAAATCGGTAATGATGAAAATATTTCAAAAAGTCCTTCGGTACAACGAGTTAATCATGATATCCTTCGGAATAATGAATATGTGTTTGGGTGTTACACTCGAGAAACAAATCACCCTTCGGGGTCAAACCCTAATTTACCGTTACTAAAGTATCCAATTTATTTTCCCTTCCGAAATTGGTATGAGAGCACGAGTTGGAAAATGGTGAAACATTATTTTTCGTTCGTGCATTGTGATTGAAGTAGGTACACGCTGCAAAAGCCATTACCGGAAGGAGCCAATAATTACAACAGAGCAGAACCGTTATAGACGTTAGATGTTACAGAACGGAACGGAACAACATATACATGTGTGATGGTGGAATATACTCGAATACTGCTTTGTTACCGTTAGTCTCTCTTGAATATGGCGGGAGTTTTATTTTTTTGAAATAGATTTTGTGGTAGAAATGTTCTGTCGATTAAGTTACATCGATTTAAACATAAAACGGAGTAGAGAAGCTTAGTCTAACCATAAGAATAAATTGTACCGTTCAGTAAACACCCAAGTACCTGAGGTTACAAAAAATATAATCACAAAACATTTTTATTTTATGTATAAAAGTAAAAAAGTATAAAAGTATTTATGACGGTAGATTTTTTGTGTTCGATATTTCCTTGCAAAGGACACCCCTTAATGTTGTTCGTGAATAATTCTTTAGACCTTCTATAGACCCCACACCTCGCATGGTTTACAGTATTAATATACATACATACATAAATACTATATTTTATAAAATATATTGAAGCTTTTGGTTTTGAAGTGGCTAGGCCACACGTCATCGTCATCGTCGGTCGCTTGGTCGACTACGACGCGTCGTCATGCAACAATAATTATTTGAGCCCCTTGAACTCATTTTGTTTGCCAGGGGGTAAAAGTGTAATTATAATTATTATTATGTTCCTGGTGTACATATATACTTACGCCAGACACAACGCCACATACCTCCTAACCACCTGCACACAATACGAATAAAACACCCCACGTTATCCTTGTAAATTGGATACGCTTTAATATTTCAACAGGAGGCGTGTGGTTTTCAGTGTATGCGTGTACTTTTATTCCTATTTTTTTTTTTTTTTTTTTTTTTTTTTTTCATGACCATGGGTTCACTTGATTTCTATTCTGTGTTAAGAGTCCAAGTCAAGTACAGGAGCGTGCTGTAGATACTTTGGATATCAAAAGAAAGTAGACATGTAATCCGTAAAATATTTCTCAACTCAACTTCAAACACAACACGAAATCGGAAAGGCCAGCCAAGTCAAGTTTTTGGTCGATCTATTCGGTGATAAATCAACCCTTAGTTTTCTTCGTGTTGTATCGGTTAAAGTACTTTATTTTCAAGACTTCAAATTCGTTTTTTACTATACGAGAAAAACGTTTTTTAAATTTACACTAGATACAGGTAACCAAACTTTATCGATGTCCTTCGTTAAATTTTAATCTACCTAGATCTACGTATATCTATCCTTGTTTGTGGATTCCATGTTGGAAGAACTTTTCTTTAATAAATCACCAGAACTTCCAGCTTG
Organism: Scaeva pyrastri; assembly: GCA_905146935.1. Classification (NCBI taxonomy): domain Eukaryota; kingdom Metazoa; phylum Arthropoda; class Insecta; order Diptera; family Syrphidae; genus Scaeva; species Scaeva pyrastri. The sequence goes on along the minus strand of LR989927.1, from coordinate 122,938,343 downwards.
AAAAAGAAAACTAAGTGAATGAAAAACTTTGTGGAAATTCCTCCAAGAAGACATACAAAAAATCAATATTTCATGTCCAACGTGTTTTAGGAAGCAAAATGAATATACCTACTCGTATAAACTCTTCAGAATTCCTCCCTCATATATAACGAAAAAGCAGCGGAGTATTGTAAACTTGTACTCGTACCTGGCTTTGTATAGCCGTGAGCTGAATTTTAAGGATCGGCCTTGATGTGTTTTTTTTTTTTTTTCATTTCATGCGTAAAATTGTTTGCATTTCGTTAATTTTTCTACAAGAGACTTGGGGTTCTATTGTTTTGAAAGAATTAGGTACTGGGTATTATTGTTGGACATTTTTAATGATTATTCAATATTTGTTCGCTTTTCTTTTGAGTTCGTTTTTAAAGCTATTAATAAATTAAATTTTAATTAGATAAAGTGAACAGTAGACAAGGAATAATAATAATGTATCTGAAAGGAATGGAAATATTTTACTGACTTAAATAAAAAGGGGAAAGCTCCTGGGTTCGATAAAGGAAGAAATAAAATCTTCTATTTTGTTGTAAGATTTTGTCATTTAAAAATTAGTTTTAACGTAGGAGTTAACTTACTTCCACATTTCAGTCCTGTAAAACATATTAATATAAATACCTTAAGAGGAAGATTAAATTAAAAGTCTAATTCAAAACAGGTGATGGCGCTACGCTTTGGAACTTATTAAAACAATTGTTCAAATTTGATGAATGAATTTTTATATTCTAATAAAGAGTTGAAATTGTTCATAGATACGTATAATATTTTACATCAGAAAACTTACATTTTTGTGTAATGTAAACTGTATATTTGACGGCGTCTTCCATCAAAATGAATGCATTTCCCTTTTAGTTTATGTTCTAGAAAAAAGGGAGTGCATTCAGTGCATGAAATACAAATACATTTATTTTGAGGCCACGTCTGCATTGATTCAATTTTAATTTTAATGATGCTTTCGAATTTAATGATTACTTTTAATGATAATAATAATAATAATAGTAAATAAAACAATTATTTAAGCGGCGACAACAGGAATAAAGCAGGAGTTGAACCAGTTTAAGTGAATAGCTATTTTGCTTTAACTAAAGATCACACAGAGAAAAGCGGAAATATTACTGGAGCTTTAGATTGGTCATTTTTTATGATATAAATATTTGACACAAGGCAAGAGTTAAGAAGTGTTAAATAAAGATCAATCATGTTTTTTTTGTCGTTTTTTTAATCATTATTATGAAAATTGTATTACTGAAAATTATTTTCATTTTTTCACATCAAGTGACTTATGTCTGCTGAACGTGTCAATTAACAACTTGAAATTAAAGTGAGTTTTTGTATGTTAAGATAAAAATTTAAATTAATTTTAGTTTCAGGCCAAATACTTAGATAACGTGTTTCTTCGAGTAAATATCGAACTTTTTTTTTTTTTAAATTTAACAAAAACGAATCAATTCTATGCTGAAGGTCCTTTTAGGTCCTTTAAAAGCGCACACAGAAGCAACATCATTAAGAACTAATACAAAAAGAACTGGCCTCAAGTGACTGTCCTGAGGAACACCAGTTTTGGCAACGAAAAGCTTAAGCTATATTTTAAAAACAAGGTGAAAATGAAGTAGATACTAAACAGAGATTTCAACAGATGTTTGGTGAAATATGAATCTTATTTGTAAAGTTTGTAGTACCCGTAGCGTGATGGTTAGTGCGTAGGGCTGTCATGTGAATGTGAGAGCTCTGGGTTCAACCCCTGCCTGTGCCACCTAAAAGTTTTTGCAAGCACTGCTAGGAATTGACAGATCCTCCAAGAGTAATTATTGCCATTAAAAGTGCATTTTGAAAAATTAAGCCGTTCGGATTCGGTATAAAAACTGAAGGTTGACATAACTCACACACAGGTATTGTTGAGAGTTGTAAGTCACTAAGTCACTCTACGAGCTGCAGCGCCACCTAATTTTCAAATCAAAGTTTTTATTTAAATTTTCCGACAAAGTTCAAACGAAGGCTTCCATTAAATTTCATCAAACATTGGTTGTTATTTTTTTAAAACCGGAAGAAATTTTTTAATGTTTTATTTTCGTTATTTTCAGTTTCAATTTAAAATCAATACAATTTCCATGAGACGAGGTATATAAATATAAACATGAGTTTGAAATTTTACCTGGTTTTCTGGTTAAGTATCTTCAATCTTGAAGATGAACCTTTTTTCGCCCTCTGGATACGAGTATACTTTGTATCCATTATTTTCATAGACTAGGTTCAGAATCACAAAAGGTTGGGTTTCAAAAAACGAAAAGTTATTCCACATTTTGTAGAAGTAATGACTCCATAAGACCAAACGACCCACCCCACCCGACCGACCGTAGGAAAAGCGTCAGGTGTGTCTGTGCTTCTTCTGTATTATTCGGTATAAAAAGTATTGGGGGAGAAATGAGCTATAGACGAACTCGACTAAATGTATATTTCATGGTTCTTATGAGGGTGGAAAGAGGGGTGGTGGGAGGTGAGGTAGGTGTGTGTTGAGTACAACACAAAATATGATGATGAATGTTACAGCTGGGAGATTACACTCGTACATATACCATACATACATAAATTCCCTTTTTAGTTAGGTACATCACATCAAGTACAAGACCACACAAACTTATTTTTACTTGAGACCCATCATCAGAGAGAAGGCAGAAGGGTCTTGCCTGAAGGGGTGGCCGCAGCAGTCATGGTTGGTTCTATTGAAAAACGAGGACAGCAGTAATATTAGATGAAATTCAAGTGGATTCGTGACCCAGCGTCAACACCAACACCCACCAGTCCACTAGCCCACCAGCTCACCAGCCCAAGCCCACCTGTCCTTCCTGCCATTTCTTTTGCCATATTATTCCGGCCCGAACTGAACTTTTTATATATACAAAGACAAATATCAGTGCGTTTGTATCTATAATTACACTAGTAGGTAGGTTGGGTTCTTATATGAGTACATCTACACAAATACAAAGGTATTTTTGAGTAGATACTTAATCATTCAGGAGCGTATGAGTAGAATATACGACGAGGACGACGACGACGACGAAGAACGTTTTGGAGAGGATACTCATGCACATTTGGAGTTATTCGTTGAGTGTCCTTTTGGTTTTTTTTTTTGCATTGATGTATACAATTTAAGAGCAAATTTTGTTTCTTATTTTCACGGAGTGAGAGGATGAGGGCAAGGACATAACAAACACCCACTACTTTGGAAAGGAAAGGAATCACCAGTTCATATGAAAACAAAATTTTACGTGAAGTAAAACCAATTACATATACAAATATTTGACTACCACATTTTTATAAGTATGTAAGTCTATATTATGTAGTGGAAAGTTTATTTTGAAATATGTACATAAGTAGATTTCGATCGATCAAGAGGTTTCGTATATTGTGAAGTTATTTTGATGAAATTCATTGAGTTCGAAATGGGAAGAGAAATTCACACGATTTTGTGAATTTCTAATGAAATTTTGGTCACTGATTTTTTCTGCAAATTGATCATGATTGATATGCTTTTTTGCTAGAAAACCGAAAACACAGAAACAATTTCTTTAGAACTAAGGCTCAAAGCAATGTTAGTTTGGGGGACAAAAATTTCCTCTAAATAAACTTTTATTGTTTTCAGATAAAAATAGGAGATAAAAGTTTGCACTTTGCCACTGCTTAATGCAGAACCAGAGACGGAATAAATAAAACACCTTTGTTTGTATATAATTTATGCAGTTTTATTATTCTGACAAGGGAATCTATAACAAGCCTTTCGATCCAAACAAGACAACTTGAATTGAATTGATGTATTTCCCAGAGGGACTTTGAAGTTATGATAGTTAATTGCGGACATATATTTCTGATGCTTTATCTGTCAAAAAAACATTTCAAAACAGCGAATGACAGCACTTGTAAATAGTAGATGACAATTGCCTTATCAAAATGTGAGTTCAGTTTGGCAGAAAAGTTCCACAAGCTATACCCATTTACCAGTGTCGCCATAATCGTTTTACCGCGAGGATTAATTTCATTTCGGTTCAAAAGTTTATGTCGACTGGTCTGGTTGAATTAACAATAAACCATTAAAACTCAAGTTCTGTCAAAAACATTGTCAATGTCTCTGAATGATTGTAAAAGAGTCCGAGCTAGAGAGGCTTCGAAGAACTCGGCCTTGGTTAATCCCAACTTGACTACTTGACTTGAACTTGCTCTTGCATCCGAAGTAACAATTGACCCGAGAGCTCAAGATAAATTACCATGTATTCAATCAATTGGCTCTGGATCACTTAGAAATTGACTTATTTCCTAGGGAATCTTTTGAACGTAATTTGCGCCATCTACATTCGAGATAAAGAAATATTCTGAGGGAAAGAAAGAGATCATGAGGTTGTCTGGACTGCTAAATATAACTATAAGTGATGCCAAATTTCAATTATTTTTGTACCTAATGTGGGTTGCAATGATTCTACGCAACCGCTGTATGAATTCCAATTCTCAATGCTTAGTTTTCGAAAAAAAACTCACAAAACTTAATGAATTTAAGTAAATTGAAAAAAATCATTAAATTTTTAATTATCCTTTTTAATGAAAAGGAAGAACTACTTATACGTGTATTGCTCTTGAGTTTAACATTACTGTAATTGCATTTAAAATTATTTCATTAATTTGAAATTGCAGACCTCCTTTTTTTTCTGTCAATACGAACACATCTACAACTGCTATTGTTTTGCAAACTTAAATTCTGATAGCTTTTTTCTCTTATGATAATAATTGTAGATTTTTCTTATATTCTATGGAACACCCTGTAACCCAACGAGCCAAACAGTTCCCCAAAAAAAAAAAGAACTTCAATGTTTGTGTAACTAAAATAATTGCATTGCTTTTGCTTCTCGACACCCTATTTATATGGCTGTCTAAATTTACAGGAAGGTACAACGTGCCACAGGAAGTTACGTAAACAAAAAAAAAACCATTCCCTTCCTTTACCTTTCCTCTCTGGACGTGTAAATAAAAGTCTGTATGCTCTGCTCGTATTTCTGTATAGTAGCACAGGAATTATCCCAGCTTGAAATTCAAGAATCAACAGCAATAGCAGTATACGAGTATAGAAATAGATATGAAACCTGGTCTATAATGTAATACCGTTATATTATCATTGGGATGTTACATACAATACCTAATACATATGCAAACATAAATATACACTCATACATCGGCATATAGCCTCCGTGACTGAAATATCATTAAACATTGATGGATAATATTCATGTGAATATTTTATGACATCGCATATGGCAGAATAAGAGAACCCATCAGGAATCGGTATCGGATACCTAACGGGAGATGCACGACGACTACGACCACCGACGTGGGAGTGGATGTTTCTGATGTTGAACCAAAAAAGAAGGCCGGAAGGTACATCAACATTGTGGCATGGTCTATGGTTAATGGTCGTACATGTGTAGCTAAAGGTATAGCTCCTTCCCAGTTTTATCTCACCCACAGGGGATGTACTTTTTGTTTTGTTTTTGGTTTTTTTCTTTTGGGTTTACTCTGGCGGCGGGGGAGGTGCGGGAGCGACGACGGTCGATATTTCTGAATTTTTATTTATACTTTAGGTTAGTAATTTATTCTTCTTTATCCGGTTTGGTTTTTTTAGGAAACACATCGACAATAAAATTATGAACATGTTTCTAGGGAATATGAATATTTTTCTGTATTTTATTTAGTTGTTGTTTTTTTGTAAAGTAAAAAAGTTTCCCGACGGAACTGGAAAAACGTTCCTGATCTGATAGAATTGGTATTGGTCGCAATCGGCAGACGGCAATACGTGCTCTAAGCAGAATTGTATGAGCGGTCAAATCTATTGAAATTGCTGCAACACTTCTTTTTTTAGGTTAATCATCAAGTACCAGTACTTTTATTTATAGACAAGAAGAAATAAAAAACTTTCTCTGCAACGTTCAATCATGTTTAGTTACTTCGTTAACTCACTTATAGAGGCGCTGATGTCATTTACCAATGTAAGAAGTGTTTTATTGGCAATCTTTAGAAAACAGTGATTCCAAATTAAAACCTTTTATTCACTTTAATTTAACTTCCAAAGTTGGTATCCCTGCATTACTTGAAAAATTAAAAACAAAAGTTATCCATGGGATCTGTTCGAGAGAAATGAAGTAACACATTTATTCGGATGCGTTCAAAAATGCATACAAATGCAGGCCAAGTTCAATTCATGAAAATGGAGATCGGGTTAGTAAGTTTTTCTTAAAATTTGAAAAGCACTCAAACTCAAAGCAATTCACAGTTCAATTCAATTGGCATATAAGGCTGAGTACATACGATGCAATTAGGTTGTCAGCAATTCCAAAGACCATCCGATTATATATTAATCGTAGTTCAATCCGTGGTTCAACTTTTACAATCTTAAATTTTATTTAAAAAAAAGGTGTGTTCCAAGCTGTAGCTGTCAATTTATACGCCAAAAAGTCATTTGCACATGCTCTTAAGAAACATTCAATTATAAAGCGATGATATTAAATGGCAATTGAAAGATTGAAGAAATTATTAAATAAAAGTCCCTTAAGTTGACTATTAATACCCCGCTTTGTTATTGCTTTCACTACTATACCGCCTCCTACATTTCACAATCCGAAACTCTATCCTCACTTATGTACATATGTATGAATATAATAAGAAGTCAACAGCAGTTCGGAAAATGTAAACACAGCTTGTCTTTAATGCAAGAATCTCAAATACAAGTCAACTTTAAGCTGGTACAAGCATCGAAAGTGACTACGGTTTCATGTTTTGTATTATAGAACAAAAAAAATCCTAATCTAAATTCAAATTATAAGAAAATACTTCTATTTTAACTTGAAATCCTTGAATATCAATTAAAGTTTAAACTTAAAAATTATTCCAATTTGTATTTTTCAAATATGTAACATAAAATACTCGTTCTTACGCAAAAGTACTCCATTTTGCCCCATGCTCTCCTACTTATTTCTCGAATAGTTTTTATCCTTGTTGAAAATCTTTCGATTCTTTTGAAAAAGAAAATGATCCTTATTTTTTATTTTCTTAATTTGCAATGGTATTTTCAATACAAATATGAAAGACATTAAAAACAGGAGTATCTAAGGTAGAATAAAAAAAAAGTTTCTTTATATAAAAAAGATGAAATCAAGGACTCAATTATACGCTCAAAAAATAAAATAAAATAAAATCTTCCAGAGTTCATGAGATGAAAACAAAAACCAATATAAATATAGAAAAAAAGGAAATGAAATAAAATCAAATTATTTTAATTTTTGTATTTCTTTTCTAAGGTTTTGATTTCGTTTTTAAATTGACATTTTCACAAAATAAGACATCAAAACAAATTCTCTTGTTTCTTTTATTTTTTGTTTTGATATTATTTTTCTGTTTTTTTTTTTTGTGGACAATGGGGGATTAAGGGAATTGAAGAGCTGCGTTTAATTTTCAGTGATACACCGTTACGGCTTCCTTAAGTCCTTAATAAATGGGGATTACTTCAAACACTTCCAGAGCTCTATGTAACCATCAACACCAGCACCCAGCACCCAGCACCACCATCACTATTCTTTATTTCGTATTACAAAAATACAAACGTATACGTAAGCAATTATTTTTTTGTTACTTTGAACTTTTTTGTTTCCATCTTATCCTTGGATTTAACATTTAAGTATTTCCCTTTTGTTGTTGTTTTTTTTTTTGTTTGAGAGGGAGCTGGGGTAAGGTGAAGCGAATCTTTTGTTGTTAAATTCGAAAAAGTGTGGTTATGTATCGTACGTATCGCAACGTAATTATACGTCATATTTGACACTTATGCAACGAAGTTTTTAGTCTTGAAGTTTCTCCAATAACCCGACGACATAAGCCTTGAAACTTCAATAACATAGTTTAAGTCTATAGATATGCCGATGACAGGAGAAAGGGGCGAATTTTTACCACAAAAACTACAACTGCTGCATAACGCCCACAAAAGGGGGTGTCTAATGAATTGGAAACAATTTGCTAAGCCATTGAGTAATTCTTTTTGGTGAAGAGCAAGAGCTATACAAATTGATTGTGGGAAGCACGAGTGCGCCCATTCTTTGCGAGGAGGGTTTGACAATGGACTATAAGAGTATAAGGGTATGCTATACTTCAAATGCCCATACACAGCACACACATTGACAATAGTGGTAATATTTATATTATACTCGTGCTCGTGCACCTTTATTCTACACAAACTCATTAATATACTATAGATACTATTGAATGAAAAGGGTAATCCGGTTAAATGGCGACGAGCACGGTCAAGACAAGTGTTGACCACTTGTTTTTTTTTTATAAAGATAGAACTTTTAGAAAGTGGAGGTTGTGAGTTAGTGACGATAATCAACCTCAAAAGTAGGTTAAGTCTAATTAAGTCTCGATTTCTGGGAGGGATAAATTTAATTTTATCCAATAAGTCTTAGAGAACTTGACTTCATTCTTATAAGGTCTTAAAATCCATAGACGTTTATTTATGTGTTTAGCATTTAGGTGTTATGTAATTTGCATTAGTTGAGTTCAAGTTTGCAAAAGGGAATTAAATGATACCTGATGGATCTAAGTATTCAAAGGGTTTACTTTATATAGATTGGTAATTATATAGCAGTGTCGAGATCATGTGGAAGTTATTAGCGTTCAAGGTCAATTATAAGAAAAGGTTAAGCCGTATAGGTCTTTTTGTAAACAGTTTTTCTTTAATTTTAGAATGAAATGGTTGAAGGAGGAGAATGACTCATCAGTAAACTAGTATCAGGAACTTCAGAATTGAGAATTGACTCAATGCTCTTCTTAAAAGCGGTATTGATTTTAATTGATTAAAAAATCGGATAAAGATTTGTATCGGCAAAAGTCTGACTGCAGTAGTTTGTTAATTAATTGTTAAGACAAATCAAATCGAAATATCTCTGTTTAAGCTTCTATAGAATTCGAAAAAGTAAATTTTCTAATGATGTTTTTAGTTAACAAAATTGTAATACAGGGGTGGAATCGTGTAAGGTGATTTTTGATAGTTGACAGTCAACTTTAAGAAAATTGATCTGTGTAAAGTGATAGTCAATTTGACTGTCAAATTTTATTTGACTTTTTTAAGTGTCACTTATTTAGCTGTCAATTTGATCAAAATTAAATTCGTCAGATTCCCCCTAAATCAAATGATTTGGCCAAGTCGGAATGTTGCTCCATGAAATTAGCTAAGATTTAACTTGAAAAATAACAATTAGTTTCTATGTAAGTGATACCAAATCTATGCAAAAAAAAAGTGACACAATAGTGATCATCTTACACAGGTGGAAAAGTGTATACTATCAAATTTGAAAGTCAAAATGATAGTGAAATTTGATAGTCAACTATCAGCTTAGCCGATTCCACCCCAGATCATCTTCAGAATTATGAGTGATGAAAAGTCTTAAATAAGTTAAGAGTATACCAATCGGCAATTCTGAACGCACCCTTAAACCAATAACCAAACTGTCAATGTCAAAAAATTCAAGAAAAATAAATTTGTTAGCCATTAGGATTTCAAAAATAAGGAGGGTTTCTAAATACTCTTAAGAATATGACAGAATTTCCGAATCAGTGATGCCAAGTTTAAAAAAAATATTTCAACTTTAGTAATGTTATTTACTGAAACATGTTCTGAATAAATTTGGAATTTATTGCTTTTTAATACCTCGATTTTTAAGTAAATTGTAGCAAACCTGAAAGACCACTCAAAGAGAACTTTTTAGGAAAATATTTTTTCTTTAAAAATACATACCTATACTTAAAACTATAAAGTATTATTTATTTAAAACTTCACAAGAATACCTGCGATTAGTCATTTGTTGGTTTGAAGTATTTAAGTGTAAATAAATTATTAAAAATAAAATTTAAGTCACTTTCGATAGAATTTTGAGAATATTTTTTCGAGTTGCATTTAATTTTCTAATTAAAATACTGTGATCATTTTTAGATGGATAACTTAAGAATTTGACTGCGGATTTTTTATTCATAGATTACAAAATGCCAGAATTATGAAATATTGAATTCAAATAAACAGATCTAAAAAAAATGTCGAAGCAGTCAGAAGGTAAACAATAGTAAAGAAATGCAGAGCAGGAAAAGAAAAATTTGCTACAATTGTAACAAGCACGATGAATTTGACTTTGAAAAGTTAAAAAAGTTCAATTTGAAAATTTACATCATTTATTTATTTCAAAAACCAAATGAAAATTCAACTAAGAATAAAACATTTAGCTGAATGCATTCATTTTCATAACTGCAACCATTAACTTCTACGTGTAAACCCATTCAACTCTTTATTGCAGTTTTCACATCTAGGTGACCATCTTTAACCTCTCTATTTTTAATTGTTATAAAAACAATCAAACTAGTACAATTTCTAATATAAAAACTTTGGATATAAGGTACTTTAAAAAAGTTTAATATTAGATTGCAGGGAAGTTTAAAAAAATCAAAGTTCTATTTCTAAATTTAACTTACAACTAAAAGAACCCACTTTTAAATAAATTGCTGAAACTACATCATTTTCCCGTTTTATAACACAACCTCTACATGATCCTTTTAAAATGACTCTATGTTGCTAAAGTTAATCTTTTTAACAGGTATCCCAAATGCCCCATTCATCATGTATAACTACCACAAAACTGACAACTTAATTGCTCTTAAACTGTCATTAAAATTTGAGACCTAATTACAATCCAATAAATCCTTTGAAACTCTATCTTCATCTATATGAACTGCTCTGAGTTAATTACTATAAATACAATACAAAAAAAACATGGATCTTTATATGAAATACACGAAGGAATCACATAATGAAAATAACTTATTTAAGGACCTCGCCTGTCACCTCCATCTACCGGCACTGCCAGCACCAACCAACGAACGTCACCATTTACCCACATAATCATGAGTTGTGCGTTCAGCAAAAAAAAAAAATGTGATTTCATTAAAAAAGAGATTCCACGACATCAAACTAGCTGGATCGAGGTATATAGAATCCCCTTCGTCCTTATTAAAATACAACACCAACAACAAGAACAACAACAAAAACATTCAAATAAAAACCAACACCGCGTTTCCTTATTCCTCCCAACACAACACAACATCATCAACTATGGAAGAAGGGGATGCGTGCATAATTTCTTGTTTACCCTCAAAATTACTCGCTCCTTCCTTAAACCCACGGCGGCGCTGCTGATGATGGAAACTGTTGTCTTTATCATCACCCCTCTTCTATGCTAAAGTCCTTTTGCTTTGAATCTTCCTTTGGACCATGAGCTAGATTATTCCATCCCCCATCACCACATCACATCGGTCCATACCACAGTATCCCGTCATCTTCGTTCCTGACTGCCACTACCGAGTGCCGGCCCGACTCCGAATGGGATATGAAACAATACCAAATGCGGTTGTGTAAAATAGCAACCCCTCTGCAAAGTTAGCGGTTGTATGTCAAAACAAAAGGATAATAAGGAATACAAATTGCTTTTACGGTTGTTCTTTGATACAATCGGGTAGGTATCGCATAATAGACGTTCTCGACGAGGACGAACGAGGGGGGGGAGTTGGTGGTGGAGGTAATCCTGTGCCAAAAAATCCTCGTCGTATCTTGTATCCCAAACGTGAAAAACAATTTTGAAAATACACATCAATTTCATCAAAGAAGGATAAATTTGAAACATTTTTGACACCAACCATTCGAAGGGTGGGCGTAGCGACTACGCACGGGGGGAGGGGTAGATCCTGTTTACGACATGACGGAGATGTGAGTTTTTTAATGCAGTGTGGTACTGAGAAAATTATTGATTGGAAAAGAATTAGAAAGTTTGTTCCGGAGCCGGGCGCCCATCCTCAAGGATATCCATTCTTCTCGGATGTCCTTGTTTGCATATTGATGAGCATCAAACAGCCCGGATAATGACATTGTGACTCGTGACTCGTGACAGGTTAGCCCGGGATTAGTATTGACATTGTTTTAAGTAGTTTCAATGTATACGCACAGGATAAACCAGAGGAGATTGATATAATCCTAATTTTTCATTGTTGTTGTTTCCTTCTTTTTTTTTTGACTGAAATATAAAAACTCGTATATCCTTTCCTTAATTCTTTTTTCGTGTCTTCATGTTCGTGAGTCGTGTCGCATCGTTTGTCATGGTCCCTTGGGACTTTTGATGGTTTTATTATTTAATTTAATCTCATCCAATTTTGTGACTTAAAAAGGATTTTTTTTTTCCTCATATAATATAAGTCCTTACATGTCCTATATAGGTAGGTAGGTACCCTCCTCCGTATAAGTTGTATCTTTTGTGTTATGGATGGAGAAGTTAAATAAATTTCACTTGATACTTTTTTAACATTGATTCCTGGGATGATGGTCCTTGGAGACTTTCGGTTATTGTTGTGTGTTCGTTCCTTTTTCATTAAATGTCTTAAGGACGATTATATACTATACATAACTGTCTCGGAGTCTTACTTTCATACTCGTATGTACTCGTAATGGGTGGGATGCAGAATCGTAAATTTCACACGTCACGGATAATGTGTTTCGTTTTCGTCAGGATTCAGGATTCAGGACTCAGGCGTTCGTGTTGTTGTAAGGAGAATCTTCTGTTTCTTTTTTGCCTTGTTTTATTTTATATAACTAAAAATGTCCATGTGTGTTTATTGTACTCGTAAAATAATGTTTTATTTTTGGTAGTCGTGTCAGTTTCAGTAAATTATAAGGGTATCATATATACCCATACACTATCCCTGAGGGGAGAAATTTCAGCTCAATCACTAAAGACAAAACAAAAAGCCGCCCAAATATAACTTTTATATTCGAGTATCCTTGGGAGCCTTATCCTTGTTCCGATGATAATGATGATGGAAGGAATTACATCTTACTTTAATATTTATTTGTTTTTCTCTTCGGGGCATGAATTTGCCGAAACAAAAATAACTTAAATCGTAAAGAGAATGTTTGTAGGTTTTATAAGTTTTGGGAAAAAACCATTTTCATTTTGAGGTCTTTAGAGAACTACACATCACGATCACAGAGAGTATTTAGCAGGAGCCTTGAAATCATTTTTGTGTTTTAATCCCTACAGGACAAAATTCTATATTTCATTTTCATATGTCAAAGAATTCATTCCATTATACGGCGAGTATGTAAGTAAAGTTGTCATCTTAAATAATGATCCAAGTTTATTATAATATTGTCCCTGGATGGTGGTCATACCATTTTCCAGTTTATTGCTCCAAGGAAAGCCTACACACGCTTTTAAAGCTTTTGGTTCTGGACAAATTTAATTTCACTGAGTTATTATTAAAGTTACACAAATAAACTAATTAGACACACTCGAGTTAACCAAAAGGGTTTCGAACACGCAAAATTTAATCAAAAGTATTAACTAAATGGATCGCTGATTAAAATATTGTCGAAAGTGATTATTATTATCAAAAATGGTAGGTATATTAATATTTTAATGTTCATTAGGTTATAAATGTAAATATATATGTATTTGATTTTAATTAATCAACACTAATTAAATTATAGCACGAAATTGTATTTATTTATGGATTTGATTTAGTATTGAAAGTCATTAAAATCTATAGGTAGGTTAATTCGGATGTATCAGTGTATTTTGAATTTTATTTTTTAAATACCTACGTGTCGACTGGTTTTATTTTAGTGATGAATTTATTATTCATAATTAAGACGTTTTTAATTCCATATAATTTATGTCGTTGATGTTTAATTTGAACTTCGTGGATTTGCATTAATTATGTTAACATGTTGGATGTTGATGGTAAAAACATTTCTTGATGCAAGGTTATAACCTTAACTTTTGACACCTTGTGTGTTTTTTGTGTATCGTGATAAAATAGTTGTCTACAAATGTTATAGTCTCGTTTCAACTGTTGTTAATTAAGTACTTTACCTAATTAAAAGAACACGACAGTTTATAGATAAAGTTGTAGAAGCTTAACACGAAATTTTAAAGATAAATTCAAAATAAATAATTACTATTTCTTTTATGTAAATGTGTCAGTTTTTTTTATAAAATAAATCTATTTTATAAATAATAGTTGCATTCTTTCAGACACATTGACTCAGTGTCCTAACTTCTTTAAAAAATAAAATGAAAAATTTAATTGATTATAGTTTTCTTTCACATTTGAAAAAAAGAGTTGTTTTAGTTTTACATAAACATTTTGCTTTAAAAAATGTACATAAATAAGTAACGAAGAACTTTGTTTTAAACTTTCAAAGGTAAATTGATATTTTTTGTTGGTATCACTCAATTTCTGTTTTTGATTCTGACATCATTGTTTTATCTTGACACCTTTTAAACATTTCGTATTCAGAAAATCGGTATTTTTCGTATTTATTATCCTTTTGACATAATTTTCACAAAAACAATGACAGTTTTAGCTGCCTGTTTGAAAAGAAGATTTTAAATATTACATTTCTCAAATAATTGGCTTTTAGAAATTTATTGTTATTGCCAAACCTTCCGCAGCCAAACTCCAAACAAAACCATATTAATGGATTCCTTCAAAACTAAATAGAAAAAATATAAATTTTAGCAAGGTTTTGAGTTCTTTGATTAAAAAAAAAACTGACATAAATGTCAATAACGGCATCATTTTTTAAATCAAATATCATTATCATTTTAACCAAATTAATGAAAAGTTTAAGAGTTGAAAACTCATAGAATTGATTAGATAATATTTTTAAACTTTCTGAGAATTTATATATTGTAAGTTTGTTTTCATAGTATTCCAATTTTTTTAAAATTTTTCTTTTAATCTCTTTAATTAAAAAATCGAACTAAATAAAAATCAATTATAACTCCCAGTTTCAGAGAGAAGGTTTAAATTTTAGTTGAGTTGAATCTGAAACTGAGTTCAAGTTTTTTTAGTTCATAAAATCTCAACTACGTTCAATTGGATTTATTAAAAGAGGTTGGTAGCATTGTTCGTTGTTGTTGCCTCATGTGACGTAACGTATTCAGAACGTCACTTTTATAAAGTTTTCCAAGTATTCTTTTCTTGTTTTCGCTTTCCTTTTCATAAGGTAAAAACAAAATCATGAACAAATTCTAAAGTTCTACTCGTCGCTCATATCTTAAAAAAAAAATCACTTTCACAATTCGATACAAAGTTTTAAAACACAATTAATGTTAAATCCTTCTAATATTATAAATCTGAAAGCTTGGATCGCATCAGAACGACTGAACAGATTTGGATGAAATTATCCACAGAGAAAGATTATAGTCTGGAATAGAACATAGGATAGGAGATGAATTTGGCACAGAGATATTCAGCCCTATGACGAATTCCATCGTAATCGAAAATTTCCTACGAATCATTAAAAAAGCTATTGCAAAATCAGTTCGTAGTGGAAAATCTGCTACGAATTTCGAAATTCAGGGAATTTGGTATCACTCATTCCGAATCAAATGGAAATAATTATGCTTTCTTTTTCTACGGTAGTTTATTCCTTTTGTAGCCAAGTGAAAAACAGTTGAATTTTATTTAAAAATAGTTTTTTATTTTTGAATCTGCTACAATTTATTCTTTTTAGAGGTCAAGTGGAAAACGGTTGACTGCGGCATTACAACTTGCGAGCCCTTACCAACACTTAGTTTATACCCGTCTTCCCTGAGAAATCTAAGCACTGCACTCAGTGATTATATGGAAGAGGAAAATACGCATGGTTCAAGTTATTGTTTCAACTCCTCTAAAACGTATTTGAATTTCTAATGACACTTCGGCAGCTCTAGCAATAATTAAGTTGGCAAATAAATCCATTTCTTTTTTTTTAAGTTGTTGCTTTATTTTTTAAAACTTTTTTGCTCTTGTAAACACTGAATAATTAAACAAATTATCGCAACACTGTTTTTTATTTAGACAATCAATCATTTGACAGCTGGAATAGTGCTCAGTGACTATGGGATATTTTCATGACCATTGCGACAAATGGTAAAACTCAAGTAGATTTACAAAAAAAAAACATGATCTAAATTTTTCTTGACAATTTGAAACGGACACGATATTAATTTTTAAGTACATAAATATTTGCTTTATTGGCCTAGGAAATTAAATAGGAACAAAAGGGAATTATTGAAAACTTGAAGGGATTTTCGTTTTAAAAGTCTCCAAATATTGGTGCCAATGATGACAGTTAATTTCGAAATTCACAATCATTTTTTTATAAGGCAATGATTTTTTCGATTCCCTTCAGATTTTGTGATTACTTTTTTGATAGGACTGATTATAAATAAACAGACTTTCAATTTTGACTCAACGGAAAAACTACTATTGTGCTTTTCTATTACTATCTATTTATCCCGTGCAAAGCAGGGACGATCCGCAAGTAAATAATATTTTGAATTGAATGTCATTGTGATTTTGATTAGTATTTTTAAATAATGAACTAGAGTTTAAAGTGCAGAATACTGTAGGTCAACTTTATCTCTAGATTAGACTAAGTTAAAGGCTTAAAATAAACTGTTAAACTGAAACAAAAAACTCTTGAACTAAATCTTAAACCGAAATTGGAGTTCAATCAATTACTGTGAAACTGGGGCTAAGAGTTTTGACTTCAAAAACTGAAAAACTTTATAAGGAGATGTGTAATTTGAAGTCCTCTGGAAACACAGAAGTTAAAACTAGCCGAAAAACTGTTTTTGATAAACTGTGAAGGCTCTTCAGAAATTAAATCTATTGTGAATGATTTAAATTGACAGTCTTGGTATTATGGTTGTCAAAATGTTTGTTGATTATCAAATTTTCAGTCAATCACAAATTCCTTGTTGATAAAATATTTTACGGATCGCGAAAGCCAAAAGCATGTCTACTATAGAACTATTTTTCGGTGAAAATGAAATTGAAGACGAAAATACTTTGGAGCAAGCAAAGATTCGAAGAAAAATACGCGATGCGAAGCATGGATTTGGCTGAACATAATATGTATGTAGATAAAAGATCTTTTTTAATTACATTACAAAAACTAATTTGGCTCGCTTCTAGATTCATTCAAAACTTTAGACTTTCGAAAGAAGCCTTCCTTAATGTATTTTTAGATATGAACGACAAGTTAAAGCCAACGAAAAGGCAACAATCCATCCCAATTATACTAAAATTTGCAGCTGTCTTAAGTAAATAGGCACTATTTACAATAGATTTTTGATCTTTGTTCACAATGGATCAAAAAATGATCAACTTGGGTTCATAATACCGATGTATCAATTGATTGACAAAATATTTCCATTGTCAATTAATTGATCTTTGACAACCATAATAAGGCTGATAGTATTTCTTAAGAACTTACTTAAGAAATATTTTTGAGTTTTTATATTAAACTTAATTTTTGCCGATTTCATTTCACGATATTTCATTTGCGTGAAATAATATTCATTAATTTATTATTAAATCAGTTCTACGAAATTCCTTCATGAAAACACGAATACAAAAATTTTAATTATTTAGTTTATTGTTAAGCATTTTCATAAAGTCTTTTGTTCTGAGAATTTTTAAGAGAACAGTTTTATTTTTAGAATGTATTTTATTTTTAACGTTTTAAATTCTTAAAAACTCAATAATAAAATATGATATAATTATGATAATAATTTTTAATGAACATTCTCGGAATTTTTCCAATAAATTCCTTTTAACGAATTCAAAGAAAAGAGTAATGAAAATTAAACGACAAAATGACACTTTATAAGTTCTCTTTTTCATATTTTAATATTTTTAAGTTGTAGATTGAAATATAGTTCAATAAAATTGATAACCTTTTCAAAAATAGTTATATTTCGAAAAGAATTGGTTTCAAAAGTTAAAAACAAAGATATCAGAGGCTCTTTATCGACGGACCTTTGTAAAAATGTTTTTTAAATGAGTTCAAAGCAACTGAATTTATAGGTTTTTTAAATTTAAGTCAGTGAATATAAAGTTATTAAATTTATTTTCTGTTTTTCAACCCAAAAAACATAAGCCTTTAACATAGTTAAGTCATACAATTATAGTGTCAAATCAATAGCAAATTTAGAATTGAAATGTTAAAGGTTCAAAAAAATCCATGGAAACACTTTTATTCATTTCATAACTAATGCGACTTTACTATCACTTTCGGTAAAAATGTGTGTTTTCATTCAAAAACTTCATTGGTAACACTTGAAAAATTAAAAATCCCGAAGATCAAATTTCAAAACATCAATTAAAAAAATATCCAACTTCTGTAAAAAAAATGAACTCTCATTGCGTAAGGATTTTTGGAGCACACATAAATTAGCCTCTTTAAGTCAATGTTAATCTTTTCGACACATGCCTTCCTTGACATTTTTTTTTTTTCAATTTGTTTTAAGAAAATAAGAAAAAGAAAATACTTGAAAAGTATCATTCTTAAATTATACCAAGACATACAAAAAAAATGTTTCTATCGATTTTTCTGAATGAAATACGAGTACAATCTTACTAAAATTTCCACTACGCAAACTCTACCGTTCTAATTATAGCCAGTATCTTTTTTTTACCAATGTTTGAATATAGCCAGGTGAGTATAGGGTAATTTTCAACGGATAAGTTGAATTAGAAAGACAAAAAAATATCGATCATGCGCTAGAATCAGCATCAAAGACATCCAAATCGTTAGAATATTTTTGAAAATATTCAGATCATTCCTGTCCACCGCCGGCAGTTACCCCAAATCCATTGGGAAATGGCCAAAAAGACAGACTTAGTTGATCAAAATAAAAATTCTAATACGCAAGAAATTCCTCCATTGCTTGATACCTAAACTACAAAATGGCATACTTCCATTTCAATTGTCCCTATAAAAGTGCCTCAAGACAAAAAAAAAAAAATGAAACACATCTGAAAGAGAGCGCAAGGAAAAGCTTTTTCATTGGCTCCATAGAGGGAACTCTAGGCATTCGCCTTCCCCACCTTATCCTTTTATCGATCAATAAGCACCTACAAACGAGTGTAGATACCAAATGTCAGGTACATAATTGTGAAAAAGCTATTATGTAATCCGATTAAAGAAGGATTCGCAAAGTGATACGGAATTTAAGAACACCAAATGAAAAAAAAAAAAAACAAAAAAAACCACTTAAGACCGACCCCACTGTCCAAACGACACGAGTAGATCATTGATTCCGGCGGAATAAAAGTTATATAACTTATTCTAGGCCACTTTTTCGGGACTTACCTGTATCTGGTGGAGTGATGTTACTCAGTCGATTCGACAGAAATCCACGTATATTTGAAACCACACGTTGCGGTGAATTTGGACCGCTTCCGAACAGAGATCCGCCTAATTTGGAAAACAGGGCGGACTCACCACCGCCGCTTGTACCCTCGGAAGACGCCACTGTCGTCTAATAGACTCAAGCACTTATACAGTCGATTCCGTTTTTTTTTTTTTAATTTTTTCTCTTTTCTAACTTTAGGAAACTATTTTTTTTTTTAATCTTTTCGGAACGGAATTAACAAATGTTCACTTGCGAAATTCACACTTTTCTTTTGGTACAAGACTTTGCGTTTCGCTTGCGGTTCTGCGGTTTCAAATAAGGATTTTCAATAATTTTCTTTAATTTTCAATTCTCTCGAAAACCCGTGATTTTTAAGTGATGGTTAAGTGATGCACTTTGCTAAGATCTAAACTAAATGGAACTAAATTAATTTACACAAAACCAAAACAAAATGGCCTCTACTGTTAGATTTTCGGTTTAATAAAACTTTTGTGTAGTTTTATTTAAACTTTGAATAATTTATTTTTCTTTTCTTTTGATTTTTTTTTTTTTTTGAATTCACAATTTGGATAAATCCTGCACACGACAACGACCACCGTTCGTCCAGGCCGCAGCAAAGGTAACTTCTGTCTGCCTTGTGCTTGGCCGTATTCAAAATCCAACCCCCCAAGTTGCGAGAGAGCCAGAAACAGAAACATTCAAAAGCGCCCTAGTTATTCTTATTCCTTCCTAAAGCCTCCCCTGGCTTCTCCACCTTTGGTCTATTGCACAGCAATTTGCGTGTATGCGAGACGAAAATACGTTCCTTATTGACTGCCATCGCTGGCTGATGCTGGTATTGGTGTTGGTGGGTGATTTTCGGTTTGGCAGGCTTTTTCCATCCAAAGGATGATGGCAGGAACTTTTTACCCCTTCAAGGAGCAGAGAGGCTATGGGAGAGAGAGGGAATGTGGGAGTGCGCAGGTCGCCATTAAGGTGTTTTCTGCGTGTATCCAATTGGATGGGAAAAGGAAAACTTTTTCACACGTTACGTCACAGCAGCAATTTATAAGTGCTATTGTCCTCTAAGATACATTATATTATTGCCACTATTGGATTGCATGTGTATTGCATGTTTGTTGTAGTTTTTTTTTTGATTCCAATAGAATAGATGAAAAAAATTGAACCCAAAGGTTTATTTATCTTGTTCTATTAGAAAAGTGTTTGTGCCACAAGGAGGAACACAAACGCAAAAACAAAAAAAAAACGAAAAAAACAAACTTACAGGACGAAAACTGATTTCATCACGTAAAGGAAACAATGGTCGTATTAGTTTTGGCGAATTGTCGATCTTAATCGTTATTAGAAAATTGTTCAAAACTCCATTTGGAATTGTGTTCAAAAGAAGGACGACCTCTCTGTCTCTGGCCATTTATAGAGAATGATTTATTTGACAGTTTTTGTTCTTCTTTTCAGTTGGTTATACGAAAATGGAGTTCCATTTATTTTTTTAATACAAAATGGAATAAAAGTTAGAGGACAGCTTGCAAATTATTGCAATTTTGTATTTATGGATTCGATTAGTTAATTGTGTTTTAACAATTATGAGTTTTTTTTTATTATGAACAGTAATTCGACTTTTTAATTATTCACTTCGACCTACATACATATATAAATGTTGAAAGAGTTATGAGAATTAATGAAAATAGCTTTATGTTTTATACCAAAGATCCAATAATGACCAAATAAGGAAATAAAATTCAAACTATTTTCCATTTATCAGATTTTGCGTTCCAATCTAAATATCACTTCAAAGCTACTATAAAAATGGCATTTTTTACTCAAATCAGAAAAAAACTGGTTTTTCAAAACAATTATTAAATTTTCGAAGGATTTATCATCAATAAAATTGCTAATAAATACTCAACAAACATTATTTTCTGGATCTAAATAATATTTTCCACAATTCATTAAAAACAAGAGGACCCGGATATTAAACTCGGAATTTACATAAAAAGTTTATCTAAAATAAAATAATGTATTTGAATTGTTAAAGTTCGTTTTTTCCTCTCAGAGACTGACAAACTTGCATGATAAAAGATTTTAATAATTGTGACAGAATGAATGAAATTTGACAACCAACTGACAATCAAAAGTTTTTTTTTGCGCAGGTAGAATAAATTGTATGGGAAAATGAAGTTGTTTTTTACTGTCTTCTTCAAATTTTCTCCAAATTTTCTAACTTTTTAAACCTACCCTAGACTATGACAAACATTACAAAACCAAAATCAGACAAATCGGCCAAGCAGTTCTCGAGTTTTAGCGAGACAAACAAACAGAAATATATTTTTATATATAGAAAAAGAAATATAAGAATGTATTATAAATAATAAGTAAAAAAAACTTACTAAAATTATTACCATCAATGAAACCTAGACAAATTTAAATCTATTTTTAATAACATTTTAGAAACACTAGCATCAAAATCAAAACATTCGGTTCTGACATAAAAGAATAAAGATTGTACATATTATAATATTAAACAAATGAAATTGAAATCTAATATTTATAAGCTGAATAAGTCTCTTCTGTTTTAATGAAAAGTTCCTATAATAAACTTCATCATTCGCATTATTTTCCAATGAAAGTCAGTCAGTAAAGTCAGCAATTGATGTTAACAAAAAATATATGTATTTGATCATCTTTTTTTCCAACAAAGTCATTCGGATAATCCAAAAACAGATTTAAATTTCAAACAAAGTGGCAAGATTTTATTTATTTCTAAACTAAATTTATAACGCAATTTATCATTTTTTGTATAGGAGAAGGAGATTTTATACAACGAAATATTTCTATTTCAATAGCAAACAGAAATTAAAGGAATAAAAATCGGATATAAAATGGAATGTCATTTATTGTAATTTATAAACAAACAAAAGCGGCCCCAGGTGACTTTCTTGAGGAACATCAAATAAAACATAAATTAAATGAGTTTTTATTTATAACAACATAAATGAATAGTGCTGTGAGTTTTAAAATTAGACTGTAGTTTGAAGTATACTACTGTCTATATAAGACAGTAATAATAAAAGTTATGAAAACCTTTGTTAAATCAAAAGTAAAATCAGAAATCAGGGGTCGAATTACCGCATCAGTCACCGAGTGAGTGAATTCCATCAGTTACCGAAGGAACAAGTGACTACATTGGGATGATGGCATACGTAGTGGGACGTAACGTTAAGATTTTTAAAATTATTGTAGTAGTTATAATCTACTACATCAACTCCTCTCTAATTTTCATCTCTAGTTGTGACAGATAAGATCTGTGTTTATGTGAATTGGTTGAAAAAAAGAAAAAGTATAATTTATAACTAATTTATTATGGATATTTTGTTTTTATCAAGTGATTCTGGAGGTGAGAATAAAAAAATCTTTGTAAAAGAATATTTAACGAAACTCATAAATTTCAGACGATGAAATGTACGAAGCAATAGAGCGAAGGCCAAAGTCTTATTGATGTTGCAATATATTTTTGGACAGATCGGGGTCCTTAGACATATATTCTGCCATAGCCCTAGAACGTCAAATTTTGTTTAAAATATAACAATAAAAAAATAAATACTATAATTGTTACATTTTGATCCACAATTCGCTTCATAAACATACCATCAGTGAATTTTTAGTCTATCGAAATCAGTTCAATAACTGATCACAGAATTCCAAATTGAAGTACTAGATTGCTCTTTAACCTGAGCAGTGGTGCCAAATTGACATAATTCAGTTACGTCTCACGTATTACTCATTAACTGATGCGGTCATTCGACCCCAGTGATTATTTATCACCATAAAAAGAAATACTAGAAACTAAATAAACATTTTTAAAAATTTTCTTTAGTGGAGGAATAAGTCTTAAGAAAGCTTTTAAATTTATTATTTTTCAACTATAAATATCGTAGGCTTAATGATGCATTCGTTTTATGTAAAAAAAAAATTATTATGGTTGAACAAAAAAACATAATCAACTGACTAATGCATCTTACTTTTATTAATATTATTAAAGTTCAATCAATCTTTTTAAGGCAATAAATATAAAACTTAATAATCTAGATAAAAAGAATTTTAAATGCCAACTAATTTATCCGACCGACTGACGATGAACGTAAAAAGAAAATAGTTGTCCAAATGTTACAATCGGTGTTCAGTGAAATGTTTTGTCTTATGTTTATCAAAAATTACATAAGTTTATTATTTAAATCGCATACATTATGTATAACAAATCAACGAACATACGAGCATAACTCTCAAATTGAATTAAATAATTTAAATGTTTCGTTGTTTAATTAAGCGCATGAGCTAAATTTTAATTTTAATTTGATTATACCTATTTACATACTTCTTAGTTAAATTTATGAAAAATTTTTTACAGCGCAGTGTTTTAGTATTTTTTTCAAGAAAATTGTTTTAAAGTTTACAATTGTAAGATATAGAGGGTGGTTAAATTTTAAGGGCCGATGTTGAATGTGAACCACGCCTAAACGTCAAGTTTTTTCTGCATTTCATTTGACATTTCTCAACTTTAAACTAACTCAATTTGAACAATGGAGAGATACACAATCGAGCAACGCGTTAAAGTTATTCAGGCTTATTGTCAAAATGGCCGTTAAAAAAACTTAAAGAATATCGTGCACTTCGTAATTTTTCGGTCAGTCGTCCAAATGTGCGTACAATCGGAAAAATCGTGCAAAATTTGAGCAAACCGGGTCTGTAGGAGATGTGAAAATACCAGTACATGGTTGTACTGCAGAAAATATTGCAACTGTTCTCGATAGTGTGGCTGAAGAATTGTCCACCTCAACTCGTCGCGTCGTCGCGGTCGTACCCAACAATTGCACCTCTCACGCTCGTCGTGAATTAAAATTATGCATAAAGACTTGCATTTAAAGGCTTACAAGGTGCAATTGACTCAAGAACTAAAGCCTCTTGACCATTTCAAACGTCGTCGTCAATGGTCAGAACGGTGGCAAGAAATGGCAACAGAGGATGATCAATTTTCAAAGAAAATCAATGATGAGGCACATTTTGACATAAGTGGATACGTCAATAACCCGAACTGCCGCATTTGGGCGAATGATAATCCAAGAGTGATTGTCAAAAACCAATGTACCCACAAAGAGTGACTGTTTGGTGTGGTTTATAGGCTGAATGGCGGCATTATTGGGCCGTATTTTTCCGGTCAGGCAGTTACTGTGAATGGCGTTCGCTATCGTGAGATGATGTGGCCACTTGCCACATAGCTAAGCAAACAATGGCTCTTTTGCGCTACAAATTCAATGGCCGTGTTATCTCACTTAGTGGCGATGTCAATTGCCCGACAAGATCATGTGATTTGACACCGTTAGACTTCTTTCTTTGAGGTTATTTGAAAGAAAAGGTGTACATCGATAAGGCAGCAATAATTCAAGAGTTAAAGGATTAGATAATTCGGCATATTAACGGTAACCTCAATTTTGCCAAAGCTTAATCGAAAATTTGGACCATCGGATGAAAGTGTGCCGCCGAGATCGAGGCCGATATTTTGTTCCATACCTAATTGAACCATACCAATATTTTTAAATAAAAAAAAAATGACAATAATATTTGTGTTTTATTCAAAATCAACATCGGCCCTTAAATTTAACCACCCTTTACAAGATAATTTAACTAAAGGCGTTTTTTAAAAACTGATAAATTTGCTGTGAATAGTGAGTTATCTTGATTATTGAAAATTGAAAAGCAGATTTATCAAAAAGAAAAAAACTCATCCGATTTTTGACGTCCTTCTTATTTTAAAACCACTAAAGTTTGATACATTAAATTCTCAATATTTGCTAAGCTAGTTCAGAACATGAACATTGAAAAATGTTTAGTTCTATATAACATGTGGTTATTGAGATAGAGGACTTTGAAAATTTCAAAAACCTTTAGTGAATGCTTGGTTGACATCAGATACTCAAAATTAACCACAAAAACAACCGGAATTACAAGGTTTGTAACATAAGTAATCGAATGTAAATGGGGACTTTTCGACAAAATCGTTCTTACTAATAATAAGTAGACTATTTGAGCATTTTTAAAGTATAAATAAATATTTAATTACTTAATCAAACAATTCTTCCGAACCAATTAATTGAGTCTAATTTCAATTCAACTCGAAACAAACTCACAATGAAAATTCCGAATATTTGATTAATTTTCTGTGAATGCACCTAAGGCTAAATTTTATTTTCATTGTTCCCGAGAAATTACCCGTTTTCCTTGTACGGAACGGATACAAGCAATTAACACGATTTCAAAAACATCAAATTTAATAAACAAATTTTAAATATGTAATCCCACTTAAATCTCACTTCCACATGATAAACCCTGAATAAACAAACAATAAAATTCAGATAAAATAAAACATTTTCCCTTTGCAAAATTTCCTCCATTTTTATTTTAATGGCCACTCAACGTGCGGTATTCATTTTTAGCAATTTTATTTTTATGATAAAACTGCAAAAAAAAAACAAACAAACAAACGAATGAACAAAATTATTATTCTCTTCCTTCTAAAAAGTAAAAATAAAAACAAACAAAAAAAAATTAAAATTATGTGTAAGCTTCAGAAAATTGGTTTTGTGAGTTTCTTTTTTATTTTTGGTTTTGGTTTTTGTTTTTAATTTTATTTTCATCCCAAACCGATTTCATTTTGCGAAAAAAATAAAATAAAAGCAAAAAGGTACAAAAAGATTTCGGAAATGAAAATGTGAATTGGAAGCAAACCCTTATTTCTATATTTTATATGTATTTTATTTTAGTCTTCCTTTCATCATTCCTTTGCTTTACAAAAAATAAATTAAAAAAAAGAAAAACACCAAATAGATATTCATGAACAACGAAATTCGTTTTATTTAATGGATCGATATTTTTTGTTTGGTTGTCTGAGAGGAGGGCTTTATAATAAATTATTCACTAAAAATAATCAACAGCAGGAAAAATAAGAAGAGGGGAAGGAGAGGCGCTAAAAAAAGGTGCGTTGATATTAAAGGAACTTTTTTGGTTATGGGGCTGATGGCAGTTAAGTTTTTACAGTTTTTTATTTAGTGACAGTTGCTCACTGTCGCTGTCAAAGGGAAACAAAACCCATGACATTTGAAACATATCTTTATTAGTTAGAAGGAACTCAGAAAAGATTTTGAAACTTGGTTCATTACTTAAAAATGGTTCTATTAAGGTCAGACCAGTCTTTTCGCGAAATTTAGCAAGAGCCATTGGATTGGTTCGAACATATGTAAATGTCAAATTTGAATGGCATTTCAACTCAACGCATGTTTACATGTTGTTGTCCCTTAATGTCTTACTAATAATTTCTGTCCCTTGTCAGTTTTGCTTGCGACGTTAGCTATTATCAAAGAACATTTGCTTAAGTAGCCATAATCCATTATGGTTAATTTATGTTTTAACGATAAACGGACACTTTTTGTTCGGTTTTGACATTAACTGAAGCTCGGTTAAGTCGATTATAGTTGGCCCTTAAGGTCTGAAACTTTACACTGTGTAGCCATCAGTTACTGGCATGAGGAATCATATAATGGAAAAATTAGACGAGCGACGCGGCCGCCATCCACAAGGAGAGGTTTTGACACTCTTATTTTTTTTTAAAGAAAGTCTTACATTTCACGTTTTCAGAAGAAAAATTTGTAAATTATTCATTTGCCAGGAAAATACTTCAACCACGTAGAAACTTATCGACAATCAGTAATGGGTCAAACTAGATAGGAAACTTCATGGTTCAAACAATTGGAAAACTGTCAGAAAAACCATAAAAGTTTTAATAATTTTAGTTGGCCACCATAAGAGATGTTTTTCAATTATTTGGTTCTTTTTTCGTAAACAGTTAGATTTCAAGTCTTATTTTCTGTCTAAAGTGTTCAAAATTGCATTGAATTGGTATTTGACAGCTTAAAACTTTTAATATAGCCATCCAAAATATACAATCCCTCTTGATCTAGTCTAAAATGCTTATTCTTATCGGTTTTTTCAACAGGGACGCTACAAAAGTAGAGCGACAGGGACAGCAAACGCCGCCATATTTCTTGCCGCTCTTTTGACATTTCTCTTCATTTCATGATGGAAAGATATACGAGCCAACAACGAAACGAGTCGAAATTATTAAAATTTACTACGGAAATTCGGAGTCAGTGGCCTTAACGTTAAGAGCGCTACTTCCAATTTATGATGAGGCTCGCTACCGTTCAATGATAACCTAATATTTTTGGCCCCAATTGGATGATATGGACTTGGAGGACATGTGGTTCGGCACCACAAGCCGCACAGCGAATGTCAAAATCAATTTATTGGAAACCAAGTTTGGAGAACGTCCAGTCGCTTGGCAGCCTCGGTCGTGCGATTTGACGCCGTTAGACTATTTCCTGTGGGGCTACGTCAAGTCTATGCCAACAAGAAAGTGACGATTGATGAACTTCGTACGAATATCGAACGTGAAATTGCAGCAGTATCGGCCGATTTATACTTGAAAACCGTCGAAAATTGGGTTCAGCGTCTGGACTTCTGCAAGCACGCCCGTGGTGGCCATGCAAAAGAAATCGAGTTCCATATACATAATGGCATCGATAGTACTTTCACAGGAATAAAGAATTTCATTGATGTCCAAAACCGTTTTTGTTTTATTTAAGAAAACTTTTGTAACGCTTTTATTGAAAAACCCTTTATAAGTAAATTCTTTACTCGTTTCAGGTTTATGCTACAGGGCCTATACAAGTGAGCTGTGACACAGAAGAATTCATAGTTTTCAGGAAAAGCGTCTCGATTTGACTACTGTTAACAAACCTTCTAAACATTTGAAGAGATCGAATAGCTCCGAAAAAACTTTAAAAAAAAAGTTGGTGAAAATGGAAGCTATACACCATCAAAGCAAATGTCATCAAGTAGTTCATGAATGTATCGAAATCATCGAAATGAAGAATAGTGCAATACTCTTAAGATCTAAAACAAAACTTAGAGTTCAGTATGTGGATTAGCCTAACACCGTTTTAGTCAGGTTAACATTTCACTGATAATTCATGGAATACAGGCCGAAATGCTCGAAAAATTGACGCAAAGTTCGACCTTCGGAATGGACCATTTGAAACGGAGCCGCGAACAACATTTACCTACATGAAGTTATCTTTAAAATACAAATGGCAAAGGCCAATTTATCGATTCCAATAAAAAAATTTAAACTACGCTTAAAAAATAAAATAAATAAAAATACGGCTTGAAGAAAATTTTACGGATGAAAACCATTAGAGTACTGTCAAACTTGATTTGCAACTTGAATTTTAACAGATGCTTTACCTACTCGGAAAATAAACTTTAGAAGATGCACAAAGTGGCTTATATTTTTTTTTTCAAGTTCGGCAGGAAACTTAAATTTAAATTTCACAAAAATGTGCGCTGCTTAGAATCTTACTTAAATATTAAATTCATTTCTAGTTTAACAAGTTAACGTACATATATCATGTTCTCAAATATACTTGTCAAATCTCCAAAATATCAGTACTATCTTGACATTCTGACATTCAAATTTGAGTCCCCTAAACTGAGTTTGTCAAACACATTTCAAAAAGTGACAGCAAACTCAAATTTATCACAAATAACTAACTGTCAATTAATGACAAATCGTTAAGTAGTGCATTCAGTTTCGTGATTTGTGGTAAAAATTTATAAAATTGAACAAAAAATTATAAATTTCTAATAGAACATCTTTATGTTCACCAACTCCCTAACAATTGTCGGTCGGTAGGAGACGACCAAACAGCAATTGGAAAAGAAAACTTTATTTGCCAAACGAATATCACTCACGGAAAATTATTGCACGCAACCATATTTTTCGTCAGTTTGTTTCGTTTTTTTCCTTTTGCTTCGGTTTCTTTTCAACATAAATTACCGTTATCCTTTACCTTCCACACATGAATATTTAATTACTTATGTATTTATGTTGGAAAATACATTTCGAGAGTAAATAAAATAATTTTGATTTGTAAAGGATTCTTTAATTGTATTTGAAGGCGAGATTAAGGAATCGGGTATTCAAAAAGAAAAGTTTTCACTCGTATTTGGAAAATCTTTTTCGAAATTATAAAAGCATTAATGTACGTATATATACTTTTGTATGTTTGTATAGTGGAAGACTTAAGGAAAACTTGAACAAATTTCCTTCAAATTTTATTTTCATTATAAAATTAATTCAATGATTTATTTTCTCTGATTCTCGAGAAAAAGTATATTAAAAATTTTATTTTTCCTAATTACATAGTCAAGTGATGGGGGTTTTGAATAAATAAAGAGTTAAAGAAGTGGGTTTTAAATTAGTTTAATAATATAATCCACATTCAGTTGATTGTTTGAAGTTTGAAAGTGCAAAGTTAGTCCTTGAGCAAAATATTTACATAAATTTGCAATGTCAAGTCAAATCCTTTATAATTAAATTTTTTTTGTTTTGTGGGAAATTTATAAAATGTTAAGGAGTTTTTTAAATGTTAAAATTTGAAGTCATGATATTTTCTTAGATATACATATGTATGTACTGTATACTACATATACATAGGTATATACATATGTACGTTCATATGTGCATTAATTATGTGTGTTTATTAAATAAAAATGTATTTACTTCAGCTCTAGAAAATATGCTTTTCAAATAAGAGTTGCCACTGTTGCCAGACAATTTTTGCATCTCCATTTTGACACAAAGTTTTGGACTTTGATTTTATAACAACTAATAACAGCATTATGTTTTAAAACTGGTAAGAATTTTGATGGCCTAAGTTCGAGTACGACTTTAAGATCACTTTGACACCTCAGATTTTTGATGATAGATGATTTTGTCAATCTATAGTAATTTTCTTCAATATTCAGTTTAATTAATTTCTATAACTTATTTATTTTCAGAAAAATTCGTGTTAGTTGTTCGCTCAACCAAACAGATTTTTAAATGTAAAACACAAAAACGATTCAAAAATATTTGTTTTTTGTGCTGATGACAATGACGATTTTAAATGGAACTGTCACATGCAAATAAAAATTGGAAAATTTGAGTCTGAATTAACACCAAAAATTATTTGGATATAATATAGGCGTATTTCTGAAAATCATTTTTTCTTTAAAACTTCACATTTATAGTCGACTGACGACTCAAAACTTTTTCAGAAATAAAGTGAGATGGAATACTATGTTTACTCCAAAACTTCGCTGGACCATTTTGTAATTTATTTTTGTGTTTAATTTTAGTTTTTGATTTACCAATTCTAACTTAAAACCTTTTAACTTAAGCCATTAGAAGTTTAAATTCAGAAATTTAATTATTCTTATGATTTTTTTGTTTAATTTTATTTAGAAAGCTTTACAAAAATATTTTACAATATTGAGATTGCTCACTTTACATACAGAGAAGATATCTTAATGTCTTGCTTCTGAAAAATTATATAAAAATGGTTTTTAAACAATATAAGAAACTAAATAGTAGGAAAAAAGAGATTTAATGTTATAAATATTTAAAACTAGTATCACAACCAAAAAATATTTGACATAATAAAATTATTTACCATAAATTAAAAAATAAAAAAAAGTAACAAATTCCAAAATGAATTAATAAATCAATAAAAAAGTAAAAAAATTATTTAATAAGTAAATAAAAAAACGAATAAATAAATCAATAAATGATTAAATAAATATGTTGGTCAATACTTTTATGGATAAAAATATTGACAATAATTTCTTGGTTAAATAATCTAATATAAAAAGGTTATTTATGAGGACGTTGTCAGAAGTTTAACAACTTAAAGCCTTTCTATCGCAACATAGAGGATTGAAAAATTGTTTTTTGAATATAATAATAATTAATTTGTTTTGTTTGCTAAGTAAAGACTTTCTATTTACCATTGGATACATAATTTTAATTGTTTTACTAATTTTGTCTAAAGAAATGGTACCTAACTATGTTTGTTTTAAGTTAGTTTTGTGTCTAATGTGATTCCGAAATATTTGACATTATCTATCCATCCGAATTGTATAAATTGTAGAGATCGGGTCAGAGAACAGATCCCTGTGGAACTCCAGCAGTTGCAAAGTTTATTTTCATCCAGTTTTTGAGTCGAAATCGAAATAAGAATTTCTCAACATTTTGCCAACGTGAAATAAAAATCAACACTAACTAACTTCACATATAATTATGTAAGTTGGCGAAAATTATATTTGGCAATGACATTTTATAGTTCGATAGTTTTAGAAATGAATTGTTAAATTCTATCGCTATAAGATAAATCTCTTCAATCTTCCATCTGAAGATTGACTGTCGGCTGAGAAGTTGGATATAGTGTCAACAAGTCTCTAAAAAATATATTTTCCATTTTTTTTTTCGAAATTCGAGTTATGTATGTATATATGTAAGTATGAAAAGTTTTTAAATGTTTTTGTTAAATTATATTTATTCAACACTAATTGTCACTTAAAACTGGGTGCATTGCAATAATAGAGGTGGAACCAAATATCACTCAGATTCCAGAATGTTTTTTTTTTTTTTGAAAACATAAACAACCTAAGGCGCCATTATCGACTTTGAAGACAAAACAATGATATGATGGAATGTTAAGTGTTTTGACGTAATTCGATTAAAGATTCTTTCTACAATTCAATTGGCTTCTTAGCTTAAAGAAGCACTTGTTGTAAGTAAATATTCTTTATTTGATATTGGTTATCATTATTTAAGTTGATAAGAAGAAAATGTTGATTAATTTTTTAACCATAATTTAATTTTTTTTTTCATTGAGAGAATTTCGTTTCTTCCACTATCAAAATTGTTTTGATGGTTAATGAAAAATTGTTTAAAATTTAGTTGACTTCCTAATAAAAAGTTCACAAACAATAAACAATTTGACATTCAATACAAATTTAATATAAAAGAATTGGTTGTAAGGAAATTAACAAAAGTAAATAATGTAAATTACGATGACTACTGCCTCTTAGAAAATAACTCAAAATCATTAAGAAATTTAAAATACGCAATTACATTTTAATCTAAAAAGTGACTTTCGGGACAAAAATTGACATTTTTCATTCAATAGTCCAAACAACCTTGAAGCTATGCCCCATCTATTTAATTTACACTGCCTTCGTTCTCTCAATTTTATTGATTGATTTCTTGGAAGTCAAATTTTTTAGTTAAAATTAAAAGCAAAATCGAAGCAAGGAACATATACATATGTATAAGACATACACATGTACGTAAGTTGACAAATGTGTTACCTTAAACCTGTAAACATTTCATTTATTGTAAAATTGTAAGGAGTCCTCTAGAAGACATCTTCCACTGAAAAAGAAAAAAATGATTTCGTGGTTTGCGCTCTTTCCACACAAGAAGCAAGAAAATATATTTCAAAATTAAAAGTCTGTTACTAAATCTAATTTAATTAAGTTTTTGAGATTTGTAGCTTAACTTTATTTTTGATGTTTTATTAGGAAGAAAGCTTTTTAATGGATGCTTTTGAAATAGCCTTATTGAGTTTTCGATGATTAAACAATTTTCAAATGGGATGTTCAAAACATGAGTGCGACAAGTACACGTACATGTTGTTGGACCGGCTTATGTATTTCACTATCACAAAGTCGCTTTCTCTGTCCCGATATCCCTATGTATGCTTAAATCTTTAAAACTGCGCATCGGATTTTGATGCGGTTTTTTTTTTAATTGATAGAGTGATTCAAGAGAAAGGTTTATATGTAGATAATGTTTTTTTTAATTCAAAAATTAGTTTTAACATTACAGTCAGACTATCACCCTTATTACGGTTGTCAAAGATCAATACGATATTTGATATTTATCAATAAAATTAATGAATCGGTATTATCGTTGTCAAAAATCCAAATTTTTGATAAACTGTGAACGCTCTTCAGAAATTAGATCTATTGTGAATGATTTAAATTGACAGTCTTGGTATTATGGTTGTCAAAATGTTTGTTGATTATCAAATTTTCAGTCAATCACAAATTCCTTGTTGATAAAATATTTTACGGATCGCGAAAGCCAAAAGCATGTCTACTATAGAACTATTTTTCGGTGAAAATGAAATTGAAGACGAAAATACTTTGGAGCAAGCAAAGATTCGAAGAAAATTACGCGATGCTTCAAATCCGATGGATTTGGCTGAACATATTATGTATGTAGATAAAACATTAATTTATTACGAACTACTTATATTTTTAATCCAAATCGACCAAAATAAAATTCGTGACACGAAACAAAAGCAGTTTTTATTATTTATGATAATTATAAATGAAATTGAAACGTCAAAAGTAAATAGGCACTATTCACAATAGATTTTTGATCTTTGTTCACAATGGATCAAAAAATGATCAACTCGGGTTCATAATACCGATGTATCAATTGATTGACAAAATATTTCAATTGTCAATTAATTGATCTTCGACAACCGTAATAAGGTTGTATATTTTATTCCATACTTCATTTACTCCTAAAAATCTGCAATACATTATACGACAGTTAAGATTTATAATACATACAAATATAGAATACTTCAAGGCGGTACAATAATCTCTTTTTTTGTCTCGCTAAAACTGGAGAACGGCTTGGCCGTTTTGGCTGATTTTGGTTTTGAAATGTTTTTCGTAGTCTAGGTAAGATTTAAAAAGTGAGAAAATATGACAGTCAGTTGGTTGTCAAATTTTTATATTTCAGTAGTCTGTCTGTTATAAAGTTGCCCGTCATTCTGTCACAATTATAAAGTAATGAAAATCATCAGTTGTCAGTGCCTGAAATTTATCGCCCTTAAAATTCAAAGGAAATAATACAAAATTTTATTAGAAATAGATAAACTTTTTTTGGAAGTTCGGAGAGTAATGAAAATTTTGATCAGTTGATGACATATCGACAGATTTACAAGCCAAGCGTGGTGTTAGAACTTAATTGGGGCGGGACAAAGTTCGCCGGGTCCTCTAGTTGAAAATAAAACATGTTTTCATTTTAACTTTACTCGACTCATGCTTAAAAACGAACATACAAGAATGATTGGGAAGGCGTAGGGTACTTTGGCTTTCATCTCTCTAATAAAACATTTCATTTAATGAGTAACCAACAACCAATATTTTTTATATGTACAGTACATATATGTATCTTGCCATTGATAGGTGATTTTACATACAAATTTAAATGTGTCATCAAATGTCAAAACAATTTTGAAAAGATTACTGGAATACTATAGGCATTTTAATATCATTCAAAAATTAAAAAGCGAATTCCACATTAAAATAAAAGTATATTAGTTAAGAAAGTGATTTTTAATATTTTACCATCACCTCACTCAGTAGAAATTATTGACAGTAAATTTGACAGATCTCACCAAAATAACATACCTGCCATTTCTGTTTACACTTTCTTCAAAAGATGGCTACACTGCAGATGTGAGTAGCCTTAAGGTATGTCTCAAAAATGAAGTCATAGACTGTCAATTTAGGATTCCTGGGAAATTGATCGAGAAGTGGTATTTTCAAAGTGTGTAATTTATTTCCGTGGAAAAAAAACTCATTTATTAAATCATATAAACTAATTATACACACTCCAATTGGAATGTGCATAGATTACGTTCAAGAACCATTCATTATTAATCTGTCAGACCAGTGAGGCGTATACGTAATTAAATTCAAAGAAAAAACAGCTTTCCAGTAAAATTGTCTTCCATCATTTTATCCGCCACCTTTATATGCAAAAATCTTAATCTAAAATAAGTTTAGTATTCAAAAAGTGTGTTGTTGGTTGTTTTTGCCAAAAAAAAAAATGTCATTAAAAACATCATCATCATCATAATATATGCTCCCCCTCCCCCGCCACAACATATTCATAGAAGAGTCTCCCCTAATTCTAAAGAATAGAGGACACAATTTTATGTACATATATGATTTTATATCAGAAATTTTCAAACAAACCACGAAACTTTAATCGGTATAACGATAACCTAATGATGTAATCAATTTGATTGGGAAATAATTTAATTATATGGCATTTTATGTTAACTCGGGACCTTAATTATAGCCAAACATCGCACAATTAACTGTAACGAACGTAAAGCAAGGTATCGAAAAAGGTAATATAAAACTTTTTTGGTCCCAGTTCGCGTTATCCTTTGGTGGCTTTGGTTGATAATTTTGTTCCGAAAAATCAATCCCGCCTAAAATTCAATTTAACTATTTGTTTTTAATTATTACGTTGATGTTGACGATATCGATGACGAAAGTGAGTTCGACTGCAACAACAGTCCACAATTTAACAACTTTAAAAGTGGAAGGGGGTGAGGGGTGTTTTTGTTGTTGTGAGGGTTAATGAGAAAATGTCACAAACTTAAAAGATATGCGAAACAACGTCATCATCTGCTTGGCATAGCCAGCCGCAAAATTTACCAATATCGATTTTTTTGCCTCTGCGCTGCTGGGGTGTGAAGGGGTGAGGGGGTGAGGGGGTTAAGAACCCGCATGCATATGAACTTTGTATACCACACTACACATGTTCCATGGTTCCATGCAGGACGTGTGCAAAAAAAGGTGGACGAAACATTGAGGTGTCTGGCGTGCTGGATCCCGGTGCGGTGGGTCGATGGGTGGATATCGTCGTCGTCGGCCGTCGTAATTTAATTGGTCACACGGGGGATGGATGGTTTGGTGTTGGCTGAATAATTTAATATTCACAGAGCATCATGTCAAATACACGTACGAAATACAATCACAAATCTATAAAGCCCTGGGATAAGTTGTGAATTAAATTTTCATCTGAATATTGCTGATGCATGTATACGTCTGTAGAGGAATGTGTGTTTGTAATTTTATGTTCATAAATACATATGTATATGAATACACAACGAAGTATCCAATTTTTCGTGTTTAGAACGTGCGATGGTGGAAAAGATATACATTTTTTTTGAAATTTAAATTAACACGTATTTTTTGGAATAGAAGATATAATTGTATCTATAGGGAAATACAATTAAAACGGAAATATTTGAAAATGGGAATAAAAATTAGTTTAAAAAATCTAAAATATAAAAATGTGTATTTAGAATTGTGTACATATTTGGAAAATAACTTTGTATCTATATTTTATGAGTTTTCATACTGTCAGAAAAACCTGTGTAAAGTTTTTATGCCACACAGTTAAAAATTAAAAAACCTTTAATCGTTCTTTGTATTTTTAATTTATTCTTTATTATTTTAATTTTTAATTCAAAATAATCAAATCATGGACATGAAAAAGAATGAGAGAATATATTTGAATTTTTTTAATTTACAAGCAACACACAATTACCAGACTTATATTTTTTTATATATCAAATAGAATTTTTTATTTAGCATTCTAAGGTGGACCAAAAACAATCAAAAACCTTTTATAAATTGAAAATTATTCGAATTAGATTACGTATACGCCACAGTACCCACAGACAGATTTAATTTTGTTCTTTTACAAACTAATATTATAGTCAATTCACATTGCGATTGGAATAAAGGTGTCCCGTAGAAAAACTCAATTATTGAATAACATAAACAGATTCAATAAATGAGTTTTTCCACGGGACACCTTTGCTT
This sequence comes from Scaeva pyrastri, assembly GCA_905146935.1. Taxonomy (NCBI): domain Eukaryota; kingdom Metazoa; phylum Arthropoda; class Insecta; order Diptera; family Syrphidae; genus Scaeva; species Scaeva pyrastri. The sequence goes on along the minus strand of LR989927.1, from coordinate 122,901,354 downwards.
CAAGGACACACGTCCAGTTACCTTGAGCCTCGAAAGAAATACCTCTGTTTTTTATTGGATAAAGAATTTTCCAATTGAACATCTTTGAAGCTAGTGTTGAATAAAATCTATGAAATTAGTTTTTTATTATTCAGTCTCTGAATTACTGTAGTAAATTATGGTCCAAATGACCAAAGTGTTAATTATTATTTTATAATTTTGTAATGTTGTAATTTTGAAAATTACTACGCATTAAGATAATTTCTAGTTAAGAATAAGCACAATGTTCTAACTGAATTTGTTCGAACACTTTCAATGATATGTAGAAATTGTTCAGTTCATTAACAAGATATACAGGAAAAGAATTTCTTGCAGGTGAAGCCTTGGTGCGAACTAGGAAGTTTGATCATTGAAATAGAAAAAAGTATAGAACTAATTCCAAAACACAAGCCACAAATGCACAAATGCACAAATGCACTTAAACAAATTAATAAACGGTCAGCTTTTTGACAAAGTTAAGGGAGTTGATTTTTTCAAAACGTGTCCTTATATTTTTTTCCACCAAGCCTAAACAAGTACAGAATACAAGCCATAAGAAGCTTAATAAGACCAGGGAGTTGTGGAAACCCGCATTGAACATGGCATTCAAAATTGTCAGAACACAAGGAAAGCATATCTTGAGCAACTATACGATATCAAACAATCAGTCAGGCGAAATTACTGCTTCTTGTAAACTGCTTATGGGCAAACCAGAATCATCCAACATGAAATACCTCATTGAACACCTTTTCTTAGAAAAATAATGCCACACTAAGCCCAAGTTCTAATTAAAAATGCCTATGACTATCACTCCAGGGGATAGATCTAATATCTTCTTGTACAAAATATTAAAAAAAAAACTCTAAAAAAACATTTTTGTAAAAAGATAAAATTTGGTATAAATAATTTTCTTGATTTTAAAGAAAATTTCAAAAGTAACTAAGAAATGGTTCTGAAACCTTGACTCCATGAGCAATATTTAAAATTAAAAAAATTGCCAGTTAAGTACTGCCGATAAAAGTGAAATTTTATAATGTTCGAATAAAAATTATGAAAATCAATCTGGTTTTTACCGCCGACCAAAAATTATACATTAATATACTTGTTTATATGTTTTTCTAATTATGTATTCAAATATATTACAATGTATATTTGAATGTTCTTAATTTTTAATATTATTTTTAGCATCATCGTCATTATTCTTCAATTGTTTTATATAAAAAAATGGAAACAATTTTACTTAATACCGAAAAAGTAATGCATAATATAAAGATAATATTAAAAATCAAGTTCATTGAAATTCATGTAAGATAAAATATTATTTTGCATTGTAATCATCTTTTAAACTTAAACACATTAATCTTAAATATATTATTAGATATTAGAAAATAAATAATACAGAATTATCAAACTCCAAAATAGTTATTAATTAGTTAAAATAATATGTATACAATTTTCAAAGGCCAAAATAAATACGAGGTTTTAGAAAAAAATCCTGTTATTTATTCTTTTATTTTAAAAAACATGGGTATATTAATTTAGTACTGCACAATGATTCTACAATTAAATAATTAAAATATGTAATTATAAAAATACATAATGCACAGTATACTTATACTCTATACACAATTAACTTTTCACTATCCATTAAATATATCTCTTATACTATGTACCCATTACCTACACAGTACTTGGACTAACGTGTCACACAAAATATGTTAGCTCAATGAATGGGCTACATGAATTCATTGATGTTTTCACCAATTTGTTTCACCGTAATGAGCATGTCGGTGACGGTGAAACGAAACCATAAGATTTCCCTCTACCAAAAAGTGCCCAACGTTCCTATAGAAGTTTTCACTTTAATAATTTTCACTTGGCAATGCTTGGTCTTGAAGTATATAACTAGAAATGTATTAGAAATAATAATAATAAAATAATAATCGCTCAAAATATTATTTTAACAGATTTTATAGTCAGATGTACATATGTAAGTCACTATTGCAGAGATGCTATTATTGGCTAAGCCCCCAGACGGTACAATATTTTATCCAATAATTTAGTTGTCAGTTTATACTTTTGTAGAGTAGACGTCATGTCGAGTGATACCGACGTTTGTTGTGTGGCCCTTGCTTTTTCAGCTTTTTGTCAGCTTCGGGATATCTTTCCTTGTATTTGGAATGAAGTGTTTCATATTGTTCATTTTTTTATTTCGATTTAAATAATCTTTAGATTTTATACCAAATTGGAACGCTTCAATGCACTCCAAAATAAATTTTCTTTCATCCATTTTTGCTTTATTTGACATTTTGAACTTAAATATTATTACTCGCGGAGGTGTTCACTCTTTGGCACTTCAAAACTGAATGAACAAATACTGTGCAATAAAACTTGCAGACGATACAATATTTTTAATTGTACAATAAAAATAAAGTTTTGATTTTGCTCAATATATTGCACAATTATGCAATATCTCCATAGACGGAAAATAATATTGCGCAATAATATTGATCGTCTAGAGACCGCTTAACAAAATTTTTCAAAAGTTTTTTAGTTAATTAGGTTATAATTTTGACACTTTTGTTCACTTTCAGATTGAAAAAAGACCTTGCGGTATTTAATATCCAATCGAAATTTCTAAGATTTGTGTAAAATTTGCCATAAGTTTGCGGTCAAAGGGGCAAAAGGTTCATCAAGTCCTAATTTTTTCCTATGCTTACAAATCTTCTATTGATTGGGGTATAAATCTTTAGTTTTAGAAATGGAAAAATGTCTTCAATCAATTATTTTAAAAATATCGAAGCTTTGGTTTTTAAATAATGAAGCTCAAGAATATTGAGCCAGGTTATCTAAAGCTTTTCCGTAGAACTTTTTTTATTGGAATTGTTTTTTCTTTCAAGTTTATCGTGGAAGAAAAATTATCTTGGTCATTTTTATGACAATAAATGGAATGTTTACTTGCTAATTTTATACCTATGACTTCCATTCAATAATTGAAGATGTAATCTCTTTCTAAAAGCACTGATTAACTTTAATATAAAACTCTAACTTTACAGCTGTAAAAATATTTTGAAAAATAATTTTAATATTTTGGGTCAAATAAGTCACAACTAAAACCAAATAGAAGTTTTTTTTAAATTTTAAAAGTTCGTAAGATAAAAAAATCCTTTTGTGTTAAACCTGACATTTCAAAATTCAAGGAAAAATTGAATATTATTTGTTTACCTATATAATTATAATTCAGAAATCGATTTTCTTTAACGTTCTTTTTGTCTACTCACAAGCAAAATTAATAATTGATATTCAAAAACAAAACTACAAGGCAAAAAATGTCCCCATTTCCTTAAATCCTAACTTTCTTTCCTAATTTTATTTATTTATTTTTTTTTTTGCTGTGCTAAATTAGGAACAAATAAACACGAAATAAATCCCCTCCAAAGGTTTATCTTCAAATCGAAAAAGTTGTTTTTTTTTGTTTTGTGTTTGGATTTCTGTGATAATGTTTGTGTATACCTTTCTAATGAATTATTAAAAAGGAACAAGGTAAATAATTTATTTTACGCACTACACACATACACACACACACATCTCTTCAAACAAAGTACTCAATCATGTGTCAAATTAGTCTGATTCTGTTAGATATTTTCGACTCAAGAGCAATATACGACTAAGGACTAAGTATGGCGCACATTAGCAACCAAACCCGGAGCCAACCTTTTTAATATTTTATATTTTTAATTTGTCTCGCTAAATGACAAATGTCACATCAAGACAGCCGTCAGCCTGGAAAACATTGCGCATTTCTACGTTTTGAACAGGAGTGCCAACAAAACAAATTGAAAAAAAAAAAAAAAAAGAAAACGAAACTAAAATTGAAAATCCCTAAATGCGGTCACTGTTATCTTCGTGTTTGAATGTGCAAGTAGGTAAATATGTATACAATAATGTTGGTTGGTATTTCGTTCAAGTCCTAGAAATGGCGCACACAATTTTTTGGCAATGGCGCTGTTTCCGATTCACAGCCAACAACAACAAGGCCATCTCAGATGTATACATCGAGGTGTATTCACATTAATGTGGACACTTCCTTCGCCTCGGATAATGTAGGGCAAACTTTTCTTTTCAGAAATGAAATGAAATGAAATAAAATAAAGGAAACTTTCACAACTACGTGCTTCATTATTTTTTCTAAAAAAAAGTCCTATAGGTAACAAACAATTAAAAGAGAGATGCCAAAATAGTTTTAACAAACTTAAGTATATTTTTTTTTTTTTGCTTTCAAATTTTAGAACCATTTCATTTATCCGCGATAAAAGTGTCAGTTGCAATGTCGGAGTGCAGTTTTTGCATTTTTAAAAGTGCAAAAACGACTAAAGGCGATGTTTGACATTTCGATGACCTTAGGCAGGGAAGCAGAGCGAGAGAGAGGAGCCTTTATTATATAGACATAGAGGCCATAAGCGGTTTTGCCATACAGAGAGCACCAGAGACATCAGAGAGTCAAACAACTTAAATATGATATCGACCATTTTTCCATCATGGCTGCGAGGGAGTGGTTAGCCCTTAAGATGAGGGCGAAAAAAAACAAAAAAATAAACACAAGTTGACAGTTGCCCTTTGAACAGCATTCGTAAGTATGTCGAAAAGGCGGAGCAGATTTCAGTGATTAGGAATGCAGAGAGAAAATGAGCCCCAACACACTTCTTTGAGTTGGGGAATTCAATTCTGAGACTTTCTTTTTTCACGTTCACGAGGGAGATACCCACGAACGCTTTTGAGGGGTTTTCTGAAAGTTGGGTTGTTTTCGAAATGCGGGGTTGTTTATTTTTTCCAACTTCCCCATTCACGATGTCTCCTTTGTATCTCTCTCCTCCGCATTCTCCAAAGAAGCTTTTCACCACGAGAAGTCGAATTTTCTCAACCCCCTTCCGGATTCGATTCGAAATTTGTGTAGTTTGATAGAAAAAACTTCTCATGCCAATTTCTAGTCCCGTAGCTCGTTTTCTTTGTGTTAAGAAATATAAAGAAATAGCATTTAATATTCCATAAACACGAACTTCTATTTTTGAAATGTTATTCTTATGGAACAGATACATTCATATATACTCTTAAATACGTGTGTAGCTACATTTATAAGCCCGCTGAAGGGGACGAAACCGTTTGTTGAACTTTAAGTGCATGACCTTCAGTAATTATTTATTTTGTAGTTTTTGTTATGTTTTCGTTTTTTTTTTTTTTTTGTTAAGTTGTAATTGCATTTTAAATACGTTATACAACTTCGATTGTAAATGCACTTATGGGTTTGAATATTTTATCAATGGAAGAATTAAAGTAATTGGAAAAACTGTTAGAAGTTTAGTTTATACTTTAGGAAGGTATTTGTGTTGTTTTTTTATTTACTTTGCATGTGTTCTTTTACAACTTTATACATAATATGTTAACTTATATAAAAATGTATGTGAAGGAATCATTGGGTGTATACTAGTACCTTAATTAATTTTGTTTTAATAGGTCAATTTATAACTTAATGTAAATGTGACTTTTTAACTTTTAGACATTCAATAAATCTCGAGGACGTTTTTTCTACAAAGTGATTTAATTAATATTGAGGTGACCTTTGGCTAACTTTGTGGTGCTTATCTTTATTTACTGTGTATAGAACTTTTACTGTATAATTTTTTATTTTGCAAGTAAAAACATTAATTACAATTAAAAGAAATATAAGATATCGATATCTCTTAAATGGATTAAACTATCGTTGCATTTTGTAGTAGGCGTGGCGAATTTTTCATCGTACTTTCCGATTGAGGTAAAGGTTCAGATTTGTAATCCTTTGTTTTAAAAGTTTAACTCATTTACGCCTTAACGTCTGAACGGATTTTTATAAGACTTGGTTCATTTAAAGATAGGATGCTAGGCACGGACACAGATTCCTTTTTACGGCGGGAAAATACCTCATTCCCGGGGAAATCTATTGTGATCGTGTCAACAAGCGCATGCCGCCATAGCTACTGAAATGATTTTGATGTTTTTTTTTTTTAACTGAGTGTTACTAAAGACTTCAAGTTAGTATTTGATCACTTTTCTAACTTAGAGGGTAGGTAGGCGCCATAATTTAGGGAATTTATGATACAATTTTGATGCAACTGTCTTTATTTACCAGTTTAACTTGGATCAAAACTTAGAGACATTCCATCACACTACTTAACTTGTAGGGTATAGGAAGGTACCAAAATTCAGACTACTTTTTACTTCGGGAAAATAACTCATTCCAACAGGAACCTATATACATAGCTACCTGTCTACAACATTAAAACTCAGTCTATTAGAATCACATTACGCCAAAACTATTGATCTAATTTGTATATCTACGATTTTTTTATGTTAAGACGTTAAATTTGGGCGAGACGAAGTTCGGCAGGTCAGCAGCCCTGTCAAATGCCTTTTACAACAATAAATAAGACACAAAGTAAAAATCCTTAAGTTTTATTCGATTTAGGTGTAGCGAAGCGCACCGGGTAACAGCTAGTGAAAAATAATAGGCACCCGGTATAGATGGCATTCCGATGGAGTTCTACAAGAATAGTACGGAACCGTTTTAAAGATCATCTACTGGCATATTTCAATAAACTTTATGAAGACTCATTAGTTCCAAGTAACTTCAACAAAGCGGTTATATTCGTAATCTTGAAAAAAGGAGATTCTAACCAGCTGGAGAACTATAGAGGAATTTTGATTCTCAACTCGCTAAGAAAGATCCTAGCTTCAATTCTTTATGATAGGTTGACAGAATGGATTGAGTACAACAACCGACTCAGCATGTTCCAAGCAGGGTTTCGAGATTTCGGGACTCTCAACGCAAGACCATATATTCGCTCTGACGAGTATTACCAGGAGATCAGTCGAGCATAAAAAGAAATTATATGCTTGTTTTGTGGATTTCAAAGCAGCCTTTGACAAAGGAAATAGAAATGCCTTGATGTACACATTGTCTTCGTTAGGAATTTCTCGAAATGTTTTATTCCAAATTTCTTGCTTCAGTCAGTATGGGACGGAGGTAAATTCTCCGAATGGTTTGAAACCACAACAGGCGTCCCACAAGGATGTATATTAAGCCGGATACTATTCGCCCTGTTTATTAATGACGTGTGTGATGTACTTTCGGGAGGAATACACTTTGCCGGTATAAAAGTCAAGGTTTTTCAGCTGCAAATCAACAAACTTAATACCTTTTGTGAATCATGGAGTCTTTGTGTCAATACTAACAAGACAAAAATTATGATATTCGAACCGCTTCAGAGAAGAAGGCTCCCAGAGGAAAACTGGTCCCTAAATATCTTGGAGTTTTGCTGTCGTACAATCTGAATTTTTCGAAATACGTGAAAGAGAAACTCAACAAAAGCCAAAGTATCTTTAAACGTAATGAGTGCCTAAGTTCTATTCTAACCAAAAAATCGATCATACATCCAAATATCGGGTTTTTCAAGCAACAGTGAACTGCTGCATGTGCTACGGTACAAATTTTTGGATATTTACAACTGGAGGAGTTTGATAAATACTTCTTCAAACGCTTGTTCAGATTGCCTTCTTCAACACCCAATTATACTTTATATTTGGAGTCTGGCCTGAAACCTGAAAACCAATTCGGACTACATTGAAAGTTATGCCCTCCTCATAAAGAAAGAAATGCCTTCCCTTTTAAGGAATGGAACCAGCTAGTTTCTTCAAATGGCAATAATCTATCCTTTATGGAATCAAATATTTCAAGACCCTCAATAAAAATATCAAGAAATGTATAAAGGTACGTCAACCACCAAATAACATCGCAGGCTAACTATTTTAGCAAGGAGTTTTCTTCTGAAGCTATTAGTTACATATTTAAAGCCCGAGTCGATATCCTAAATCTTAACTCTATGCCGCATCGATCTGACCTCACACAAATCTGTAGCTTATGTTATAGAAGAGAACCAGAAGACATCACCCACTTCTTTGCAACGTGTCCTTTACTTCAAGAGATTCGAAAACCACATTTTGAATTGAGTTAACTTCCCCCAAATCGACTCTATGAAATCCTTAATGGAGATCTTGGATGGTCAACCGTTTTTAGATACTGCAAATATGCTTTGAACTATTGCAATAGTATTCTATTGCTCTACAACCAGGGCCCTATTCCACAAAACAACTTATCAACTTTTCACTTTGCACTTTGCAAATTTATCGTCAATTTGCAAAGTATTCTGTTCAACAGAACTATAAAATCTGATGAGTGAAAAGTTGAAAATGATAAGTGTAATTTGCAAAGTCTTTGCAAAAATTATGCTGTTTCGTTCCACAAAAACTTACAATTCTATTTTTGCAAAGCGAATTTTGATAAGTTTATCAAAAATTTGCAAAGAAAACGATCGCTTTGCAAATGCATATTAACATTACCAGTGAAGCTTTCAAGATGGTAAGTTAGTTTTTTTTTGTTAAGTTTTTATTTGACGATGGTAAAGACACGTTCCTAATAAGTAATTATAAAGACCATATTAATTTTTCGGGACTGCAAAATTTTATTTTTAATGAGTGTTTTCGTTTAAAATTTAAACTTTAATATTTAAACTTTAAATCCAAATCAAATTGAATTCCTTTTAAGTTAAATGGGAGAAATATTAGTACACAATACTTAAATATTGTTCTCAACACAAAATATTCTTTTATAAAACAATGCTACCTAAATAAAATGTCTTTTTTCTCCTTAATCAACTGAAGGTTTTTTTAAAGTTCCTATAAGGATTTATTGTTATCGGTTCGATTTATGAAATTGAAATTCTGTATTTTAAGGTTTCTAGAATTTATATGACGTTCGTACGTTCATAAGTGAAAGTGAAAATTCCCAAAAAAAAAAACATTGGTAGAAAATGTATTCTGACTTTAATATCTCAAGAATAGATAAAAATATTGACAAATTTATTTAAATTTTTACAAAATACAACTATTAATACAAATATTAAATCGACGGCTTTTTTAGGAAAAAAGCTGAAATAAAATTTACCGAAAATTGTCAAAAATTGTTTTTATGCTCATCTACACAACAAGCAGTGAAATTGGTAAAATTTACAAAGAATAATTTGGAACAGAAACACTTATCACTTTGCCAAAAAAATCGATTCGCAAAGTGCAAAGTGAAAAGTTGATAAGTTTTTTGTGGAATAGGGTCCAGGTATTGCAATTTGAAGTTTCAAAAATTGTTTCTAAATACTTAAAAAAAATGTCTGTTTTAAATCATTATAAAATTGATAAATTATTATTTTTTGTATTTCAAATAATTTCAAAATTGATATATCTTGTTGTTTCAAATCATTGATACATCTATTTTTGTGTTTTTGAAGCATATCAAAATTGTTGAAAAACCTTTTATAATTAATTCACTAATGTTATGTTTATTATTTGAATTTAACTTCTTTATTTATATAAACTGTATTTTGTTATGAATTGTCGTTCAGGCAGACGGCAGAATAGCCATGTCCTTGTTCTTGAAGGAAAAATATTGTAAATAATTTATATTTTTTTAAATAAGAAAACGAGTCTAATTAAATGTACTAAACTTAAATGAAAAATAACCCACTCAATAATATAATTGTTCTCAATAAATTAACCTTACTTGTGATTTGATTAAGAGCTTCATCTATTAATATAAATTTTAAAAGTTGAAACGCATTAATATCAAAAAGTTGCTTCTTCACCTTCGAATCGAATATTATGACTTCACGATTCTCCATCCTCCATTTAATCAGAACTTTAGCATAGTAGAAGTGACAATCTCTATAAAATAAAAAATTTTCTATACCATTTAAAGTACACAAGCACTTAATATAATTACAATTCAGTCAGTTCAGTTGGATCAATGAAAATGACATTCCTACGCACATATTTATGCACATAAATATAAAAATGCGTATGTGGGCATTTGTCGGTCAAGTATAGGTCCTTGATGTTTGACAATAAATTTCCTGCTGTCAAAATAATGCGCAACTTTGAAATTTATATTTGCACTTCTTAGGTATGAAGTTTAAAGCGGTTTATTTGTTTGTTGTCTAATGACAGTTTGAAAAGAAGATGTCAGTTTTTTACTTGGAATTATTGTTGTCACTGTATTCAATTCAAGTTCATTATTTACAAACATTGACTGCCTGCTGCATGCCCCGGTGAGACTTTGAGATGAATCGGGGTTTAAGTTATGTTTTATGCAGTTTTGCAGTGCTAACTTCCTTTCTAATTTTTATCTTAAATGAATATTGTGACTTTTAATGGGTATATATTAATTGAAAGAGGCTCAAAGTAATTGTATACTCATAAATTCACTGTGAATTATTTGAGTTAAGTAAATAACCTACAATAAGTCAAGTTATTATTAATTAATTTCATTAACTGATTGATGGAAGGTTTGTATGTAAGTATAAGGTCGCGTTCGTAGTCGTCGGTCGTCTTCGTCGTTTGTCATCGGGCTGGAGTAAAACTTTCCACTGTTTGATGTTCTATTTTAGTTTTTATATAATGTATGATATCGAATGGAATAATTTTTGAGTTGATTTCATTTTTAATTAGTTCTTATTGAAAGAAAAAAAAAACTTATTGAGAGGGAAATTTTTAACTTTCAAATATTGATCCTGGAAAATTTTAGTTTGAAAAAATTTTCTTGAACTTGAAATTAATTGAACAAATTTGTGAAAACTTTTCTTATTAACTCTCAAGCGACTGGAAAAGAATTACTTATTCAAGAAGCATTTCTGATATTAAATTTTTGATTGACTGTGATGGAATTTTCTGGTTCCGACTCATCATGATAAATTATTTCACCAATCTCCGGACTGAATGAGGCTTCTTTTGCCATCTTTGAAAGTTTTTTTTTGTTCTTCCCTAAGGAGTAAAAAGTTTAAGATAATTATTTGAAAATTATTTGAAAAAGGAAGGACTTAAAAGTTGTCACAAGCTATTTTGAATCAGTAAAGCAGTTTAAAATTTTACTTGCAATTTTTTTCTTTTCAGATCTAATAACTACTTGTTTAGAAGCAGTGGCGGACTAAGAGGCAGTGACACCCGGGGCGGTAAAGCAAGCTTACACCCCTTGAAAAATTTAAGAAAAAAACACGAACAAAGATTTTATTTAAAGGTGCTTACGAGCTTTTATTGTACTGAATGTTTCGATTATATCATTAAAATCTATATTTTTTGTGTGCTCCGTTTCGATTGAAAGTATAGCCAAATTAGTCAACCTATTTTGGCTCATCGTTGATCTTAGATAAGTCTTTATTAATTTTAATTTGGAAAAGCTTCGTTCACACGATGCCACTGAGACGCAAATTGTTTAATAAATTCTCATCGCCAATGACAGACTCGGTAAAGAGTCTGAAAAATCCCACTTAACAATGGAGCTTAAAAATTCAAAGGCTGTCCAAATTTCTGCATCTTTTAAATTTATCTTTGAAGCTACCATGTGACGCTGAATTCGCTGGATTTCCAATATGATACTGTTGTCTGTAAGTTCTGTAAATGTTGAGGTAAGCATTGGAACCACAGCCCGCAGTTCTTCTTCCGTTCCATACAGCAATATTTTCGGTTGAAGAGCTGACGCAATATCTTCCATGGCATGCACAAGTTCAGTATAAAATGTATCCTGACATTCTAACATGGCTCTTCGTGTTTCCTCTTCCAACGTCAAACCAGCATCTTGAGCCTTTTCGCCTGGCATAATTTTCTTCTCTTTTCTTCTTCCCCGCCTTTCAATTGAAATTTCTAGCTCGGTGCATTGTTCTCTTGCGTATATTACGGCCTTTTTCACGGATTCATCACGGTGTTCACGAATAAAACTCGCTAGTGCCTTAAGTTTTATTACACTTTTTTCTAGAGTGAGCCCGGATTTTTGCAAGTATTTCTGTGCTGAATCAACTTCTTCCAAAATATCGAACCAGAATGAAAGATAACATAAAAACGTAAAGTCGCATACAGCAGATAAGAGTATGGTTGCAGCACCTCTTGTATCTAAATTTTCCTTTTCAGGATCACAAAGGAGTTCAAGAGTTGAAACTATCTTCACAAAATTTTCCTTCAATGGCTTAACAGCCTCGTGATGAGCGCTCCATCTAGTGTCTACAAGTCGCTTGACTGACACACCTAAATTTTTTATGAGAATATCCCAACGATGCCTAGATGCTGAGAAAATGTGTAAAGTCTTTCCACTGTCCCAAAAAACGTTGTACTTGAAGGAGTGCTTCCCAAAGAGTGAACTCCACAAAGGTTTAAAGAATGGTTTGCACATGGCGTAAACAAAGCTTTTGAATTAATTTGCCGAATTAATTTTTGAACTCCTCCATGAATACCCGCCATAGTCGCATTGTCATATCCCTGAGCCCGAAAAAGATTAATGTCAAGACTATCTTCATTGAGTTGCTTTAAGATATCGTCGGCAAGTTCTTTGGCAGTCTTTCCAGATGTAGGAAAAAACCCTTGAAAAGATTCCCTAACCTCAACTTTGCCGTCCTGAATGTGAACGTATCTAATGACCTCGCTCATTTGGTCGATATGTGTATGCAAAGTTATTTTTCTGTTACTGATGGCACCCCCTATTAGTCTGCCACCTGGGGCGGACTGCCCCCACCGCCCCCCCTTAGTCCGCCACTGTTTAGAAGTGCTCGTTCAGTTGTTTTTATCAGAATTTTTTTTCCGTGAATCTTCCAAATCTCTTTTGTAGGGAGATCCAGTATAAGCTGTTCTACCACGAAAAGTTTTATCCCTTTTCTTGAGCCGAATCGAAGATATGAAAATGGATGAAGGATTTCATTTTTTTCTGCTAGTTGAAATGCTATATTTTTAATGTTGTTTCTCGTTGGTCCAAAAAAATTGCTTTCAATAGTCAGCACATATTCCACAAGCAGTTTCCCAAATGAAGCATTTAGAAGATGAAGGTCGTAAGTGACATTTTTGAAATATAGAATCGCATATATAGAATCCCTATTCGAAAACTTAAATTTCTGCATTATCTGCTTTCCTGTATCGCATTTAGATATCTACTTATCACTAATTACCAAAGAGATGCAAGTGTTATTTGCATGTAAAATCTACAGAAAAAAAAAACTTTAAATGCTGATTACTCAAAACTTTGAAAATGTCGCTTAACACCTTCATCTTCTAAACGCTTCAAATGTTTTTGGGAAAACTGGTATACGACCGAGCTTAAAATTTACCAGTTCTGAAGTGTCAGTATTTTCATTTAACCAGTCTTATGAGCGTAGTTTTTGGAACATTACATAATTCTGACGCTTTTAAATAGCCACAAAAATTTGTTCTCAGATAGCTTTTTCCATGTTCTCCGGATTCCATAACTTTTATTTCGCTTGCGTTACTGTTTTTGATTTTGAATCCATGCCCTTAAGAAGAAAAACAATGTCAGAATTCATATAGTAAAAATGGCGGGTAATATGGATCACTAGTCTAAATTACTCTCACTTGCCAAGGTCCACATTATACACAAAGTGCGGTTTTTAAGGAAACCTATTTTACACATAAACAGAAGTTCTTCACATTATTTTAATAAACACACTTTAGAATACATTTTCACTTTTTATATTTAAGAAATAAATGATTTTTATCTTTTGTTTTCGACAATCAGTTATTGAAAAATTCAATGGTTTATCAGCAAAGTTAAAAGACAAACATTTTTTAGAAAACCTCACTTTTTAACATTCGAATTTGTTTACCTTTTTAGAACTTTTCGTCAGCTGTTTGTAAGGATGCCCTCAAAGGATATCAGTTCATAAAACATAAACGTTAATGGATCATAAACAAGGGGTTTCAACGTTCCAGCTTAATTTCCGCCAAATAGCTGCCACGGCTATTACGGACTACGGCATGATCAATTTGCCGAATTCCATCTTTATGATCTTGAATATATTTTGAAGCATCATAGCATAGGCTTTATCTTTTTCCCATGACCCCATACAAAAAGTTTAAAATTGTTAAGTTACAAGGTATTTCGGGGGCCAATCGTGATCACATCTTCGAGTGAAATGACATGGTAAGGAAACTTTTTTTTTCAAAATTGAAATTTCGTTGCCTGTGGTGAAAATAAAGTCGTTCATATCAAGATCTACCAATCCATACTAATCCATACTAATATTATAAATGCGAAAGTAACTCTGTCTGTCTGTCTGTCTGTTACTCTTTCACGCCTAAACGGCTGAATGGATTTTGATGAAATTTAATTAGGTGATAGATAGTAACCTAGAAAAGTATATGGGCTATTAATATTAATGCTATCGTACTTAAAGTGTAGGCAGTAGGGAGAAAACTAATTAAGTTAGTGATTTTTAATCGTTTGTTTTAAAAGTTTACCTCATTTACCCCTTAACGTCTGAACGGATTTTTATAAGACTTGGTTAATTTAAAGATAGAATCCTAGGAACGGACACAGGCTACTTTTTACGGCAGGAAAATACCTCATTCCCGCGGAAATCTAGCGTGATCGTGTCAAGGAGCGCATTACGCCATAGCTACTGAAATGATTTTGATGTTTTTTTTTAACTGAGTGTTACTAAGACTTCAAGTTAGTATTTCATTACTTTTCTAACTTAGAGGGTAGGTAGGCGCCATAATTTAGGGAATTTATGATAAAATTTTGATGCAACTGTCTTTATTAAACAGTTTTACTTGGATTGAAACTAAGCGACATTCCATCACACTACTTAACCTATAGGGTAGAAAGGTAACATTCGGAGCTATTCATTATGTGCTTAGGTTGCTTTTGAACAAATTTTGATGTGAAGTTGAGGATCGGAACACGATAGTGGGACATTGTTGCAGGGGGACTTACAGCCGGGAGAAAACAAAAAAAACTTTTGCGGACGAAGTCGCGGGTAAAAGCTAGTACCGTATATATAAAAAATTATTAATCATATTTCGGAAGCAATTTCAATTCAATGTTACATTTACGTTACAGCGTCATTTTCGAATAAGTAAGATCCAAACCCAAAATGTGAAAGTTCTGCTTACATAAAGTAGCCTCCGATATGAAAATGGACCTTGATTATTTTTCGTGGAAATCCCGATCAAGGCCCCAAAATGCAGTGTTATGTCATTTGTGGATTGTTTATTTCCAAAGATTGACAAGGAATCGATAAACATATGGGTTTTCATCAATACTAAGGGCTACAGTAGTAACCTTTTCCCAGTTATTCTTCTGAGACGTACATTAAACGTTTTCGATTCTTGACGCATTTTTACACTATTGTCGGACAAAAATGTACTTCAAGACTGGGCAAAATTTACTATTTTTGACAAATTTCAAATTATGACAGCTTTAAAAGTGACAGTTACCCAAAAAGCGGGCTATTCAAAATGGAAAAAAATTATTGATATTTAATCAAGCTACACTTCCAAATGAAACAGTAAAGTAAATGATTTAAATAATTTATAGAACGCCCATAACTTTAAGAAATTCTATATCAACTGCTGCTATAATACAATTCTATATTATATATATATATTTAATATATAAAAATTCAATGTCCGTGTGTATGCCTTGAATGAACTCAAAAAAAAATCAACTGATATTCATGAAAGTTGGCATATATATGTAATTTGGTCCAACTTAGATGATAGGATAGTTATTATTTAAATTAACGGTCCCAATAATTAATAATTAATAATAAACTGATCAACAACGTTGATTGTTGTTATTGATCGTAGTTTCCATAAGTCTAGAACAGATGGCGCCTTAAGCGAATTTCTTTACAGAGTAGCTTACATCTCAATTTATTATTTGACAGTCACAATTATCTGTTAGCTCCAAATGATTTTAAAAGATGGCGATATGTAATGGATTGAGAAAGTATTCAATAGATGGCGCTATGGTACGTTTCATGTAAGCTACAATATAATAGCACAGCTAAATTACAAGTTAAATTTATTTTGAAGTAAGCTAAATACCCACTCACACAAGAAGGAAGAAGAATTGATGGTAGACCAAGAAGCACATGGAGGAGAACAGTTGAGGAGGAATCTGCGAGATTGGGAAAGAGCTGGAGGTAGCTGAAATACATCGCTGGAAACCGCACACGATGGAGAGTATGAGTAATTGAGGCCCTATGTTCCGCTAGGGAACACCAACGGACTTCGTAGGTCTGAGGCCTAAATAGTATCTAAGTAAATACAGTGAAATTCAATTGTTCGTACTTTTTCAATTTTTGGTGCTGGTACACAATTTGCATTGAGCGACGCACGTCTGTCAATTTTTTTCAATAAATATTTTTAAACAGGGTACTGTTCCCCTTAAATAGTTTACTACAATACAATTTAACAAAAATCTTAGCCACAGCAACGCGTGGGCGGGTCTGCTAGTTGATTTTATATCTTTAAAATAATAATTCTGCCAAAAGTCATACACTCGTAAGCCTTCTCGATAAATTTCTTTGGCTAAGGCTTTGTTTACAAGTAAAATTAAACTATAATTTCGATTTGATATTAATCAAAAATAATGTCACCTTAAATTCTTATGAAACATGTATTATTAAAAAAAAAGAAAAGAATAACAAAAAAACTTAACCTTTCGACCGTGACAGGACTCGAACCTGCAATCTTCGGATCCGAAGTCCGACGCCTTATCCATTAGGCCACACGGTCATGTTTGCAAAAAGATTCAACTTTCCAAATGGTCACACTTCAGCCAGCCAGCCAGCTACTCAAATTCGGTTCCCCCTTCTCAATAAAATGATTACGATGATGATGATGTGATGACTAATCAACTTAACATTAAACGTATCCAATTGTACGAGTGGGTATACTCTTATACTCTAGCTCCGCAGTCGGTTATCTAATTAAATATGCGACTTACAATCACGCGCCATACACCGCTATATCGTGCCGTTTATTGACACGATGACGAAATGCCCGACGACGACGAGTTGCGTGGCGTTTATTATTTTTTTTCTGATTTAAGATGGCTATCAATGAGTGTGTAGAATCGTGTCCATTTTTATTCATAGAATTAAAAATCATCATCAACGGTTTACTATTTCAATCTATATTCGGAGCAATGTAAATGTACAGCAGGTAGTTACTGTGAATGGAATTATAAATATTTATGAACAATTTATTGTTTGTTTTTGAATTACAAAATTTGCATTTTTCTGTCATCTAAAATTACAACTTTTTGACAAGATAAGTTATGGTTATGGGTTTAAGCAAGCCATTTAATGACACCTTGTAAAATGTTTTAATTTATTAGTTTAAAAAAAAAAAGATTACCTTATACCAACTATGGGAAATTTTGAAGGTCTAGGTTTTGATTTCATGAATGTGTGAATTTTAATATTTTTCATGTTTTTATCTTCTAGATATGATTAGTTTTATTAGACATTTTATATTTTAAAAATATTTTTTCTGTGAGTGTTGAGAATTTAAATTTTTTAAAATTTGGGTAATCATTCATATGCTATAAAATTTTACAAAATATTCTGAGTTCATTCCTATCCCTTCGCACAAAACTGACCAAAGAACCAATTTCATATTAATAAAAGGCATACAAAATTGCAAGTTTCGAAGAAACATTCGTACATGCACAAAATCTTACATGGCAAAAACCAACAAAAGAATAGTGAACGAGAATAACTCAGTAATAATAATCAGTTAAAGTATTTTAGTGAAGATAAAGTTTCAGATTTTGAAATGTAGGTGACAGTCAAGTTGTACAAAAATAATTTAATGTTGGCAGACCTGCGGGTGTGTTTGTTTTTATTTTTATATTATTGGGAAGCACTAAAAGAGTTAAGAGTCAAAACACATAAATAACTACTTTGTTCTAAACATACTTTGTCATAAAACTATTGAAACTAATACGATAAAATTACATTCCGATTAGTGAATGGTGTTTTTTTTTAGACATGTGGTTTTCAAGAAAAAATAAAACTTATATTGTTATTTAGATGAAGGGTCCGCCATTATGTGAATAAATTATTTCTTGCGGCTTAAGCTGGATCGAATAAATTCCAGCCGAGAGTTCCAATTTTCGACCACTTTTTACAGTAATTGAGGCAGTAAGTCAGCAATAACTCTCAGAATATTCGCTTCCAAGGCCTCAATTGTCTCGGGCTTATCTGCTTAGAGGCTTAGACAATTGATTTCATGTTACCTCACAAAATATAGTCTAGCGGTGTTTAATGGCAAGATAAGACCACGTAACAGGCCCATAACGCATAGGAGATAATGCGCTCACTTAAATCAGGATCGGTGGCCATCTAGTTTTGGACCCATTCACCGAACGTGTGACGGGTTTGATGTGCGTTCGATTTTAATTCTTGAACGAGTTTGACCAAAATCCTTCCCCAAAATCTTAGATAAAGTCGATGGGCACACCTCCAATTGTTGAATGCGATGGCAGATGACGATGGACACATTCGGGTCTTCTTCGATAGTCTGCTCCACGGCAAAAATAGCGTCTTCAGTAAATACTGTATAGCGTGTGTTAGAATGCGTATTATCCATCTGAAAATGATGTTCGGGCGAACAATTTGCAAACCATTCTGAGCATAAATCAAGTGACAGTTGTCAAAAACTCAACTCAAAAACCGACTCCGAAAAAAGTATTGCCAGATTGAAAACTATACACGTCTAAAAAAACACCCTTTATGATTCATCATTACAAATCGTAGAAACGCCATTGAAATATGTCAATTTTCATCATAATTAGAATATGGTGGCGTCGAAAAAAGTTGGTTGCTAATCATCGCTCAGTATGCAACTTAGAGCAACTTTCCGCAATTTTTACAAAGTGTTTTTACTTTTGTCTACTAATATCATGGTTATTAAATAAAGAGAATTTTTAGTCCCTAAATAAATGACCTTTATAATTATATCGAACCATTAACATGCAACTGCAACTTAAAGTTGCCTGCAACTTATTTCCATAGTTTGTACTCTCTCATAATTGAACTATGAATAATTGCTCGGATGAGTAACTTTATAAGTTATGGGCGGTAGAGTTAAGATCAGAAACCGTCTTTTTCCAAAGTATTGCTTGAAATTCAATTAATATTTCAACTCGATCTACATTTTCATGCATTATTCAACTCGACTTGAGGAATTTATTACAAATTTCACAAACACATCGCATTTAATGGAGGCATACTAATATTGGCAGTAAAGTAAGTTAAAAAGTTGTTCAGCATTTTCAATTCCAATAAAATGGAAGATTCCAAATTAAATTCTTACGCAAAAGATCACATGAACTATGAACAAATGATTGCACACTTTAATACAAATGCATTTATGTTGTTACTTATTTTGAATTCATTGTATTTCTTTTATAAAGAACCATGAGTATAAAATATGTAAAATTTAATGGAAAACCATCAAACTTAGAACGATACAAAAAAGAACATTTCCTCCATTTTGAAGTAACCTTCAGCATTACCTTGAAAGACAATACCACTAAGCTTTTATTCAACTTTAATTGTGCCATTATCGATAAAAATTGAAGTTCAAACTCTTTCTTTACATCAGTCTATATTACATCATTGACAATTTGGGTATAGGTCGTATAGCAATTAGTAAAAAAAAATCAAATTTTTGATACAAATTGATTAATTGATATAAGAAAAACTTAATTTACATAAGACATGGAAATAGATAAGGAATTTTTAAATCAATATGGGTCAGTGAATTAACATAATATATAAATTAATTTCTCAAGAAACGTTACAATTATAACTTTACTAATTTACTATCAAAGAAAAACAACTTGCAAAAAGAAAACCAAAATTGACGGAAGCTAAATTTGTTGTTACTTATAAATATGTTTATCCAAATCCAACTTATCTTTCAAGCTTCAACTTCAACAACACGTGCCAAATTATTTATATACAAAGATATGTCTATAATTCTGAATAAATAAGTTAAGAGTGATTAAATCTGTTATCTAAAAAAAAAAAAAGAAAAAACCACAACAAAATAAATTACGAAAGAAAATTAATGTTCCATATTTCTCGCATGACATAAACAACATCTAAATAATTATTACAAAAGTCTCAAACTTACGAAAGTAAAAATACCAACATAGTATACTCGTAAGAAAATAAATTGAATAACTTTTCGCGCTTCCCCAAAAACCCAACCCAACCCATGTCAAAAATTTTGTTTTACAAACCAATCTAAGTGATTAACATGAGAATCTTACAAACAAAAAAAAATCAGAAAAAAAAATGATTCTTATCGAATTCAATGTGCTAATGGTGTTGCTATGTCCAAAAATACAAATTCATCAACACAAAAAAAAAGAATTAAATCTCAGCCCCGGCAATTTTGATCTTTTGCCGCACTTCGTTTCGGCATTTCTCTTATTCAAAATTTCACACGATAAATCAATTTTGCAAGTTTGAAGTCATATAGTCTGGGGATGGGAGGTTGTGTTTCCGAATTTTTTTGATTTATGACTTTCCAGTGACAGTTTCCACTACTGTCCCATATGAAAAGTAATTAAAAAAACGAGATTTTCATCAATTTTGACGTCAATATGAAGAAGAAATAAATGTGTTTTTTTGAGACTATAGAAAAAACTAGTGGCCCCATCGAACTTCGTCTCGCTCCAATTTAATGCAGGAATTTAAGCTATGGACAAATATTTTTGTTGCTTATTCTATTTTCTATGCAAATTTTTTCCTAGTTTGTAAATCTCCCGGTGTACTTCATATTATTAAAAAGTGGAATGAGCTTCACAAAACCGAGGTTCATGTCCTAACTGTTGTGACCATCTGTTTCGTTGTGATGAATGTAAGACAATAAGCGCAGATTGCTTCAATTTTTGTGTAAAATGTAGTCAATGCTTAATCCTAATAAAATACATTTTACCGGATAAAAAGTAGCGTACGTACTATTCCAGATTATAATTTATCTCTGTGCCAAATTTCATAAAAATCCGTTCAGTCGTTCTGGTGTGATTGGTAAAATTAAAGGAAATCTATCCCACAGGAACTATCTATTTTTCCGAAATTCTATTCCAGACTTAATGCCAAATTTCAGCTAAATCAGTTCAGCTGTTCTTGAGTTATAAATAGTGTACAACTAACACGGCTTTCTATTATATCTATTATATAGTTTAGTAAATGACTATATTTTTCTTAAGCTTTTTGTACCTTTTTTTGTAACTATACATTTTTGTGACCTTTTCCTAACCACTTAATTTTATTACTTTCAGAACCAAAAATTACAAATTTTGTGTTCTTTGAAAACATAACCTCAGTGGTCGTTTTATTTTTTTAACTTCCCATAGGGAGTTATTGTAATCGGTCCGATTGGTCAAATTGAAATTTTTGACAAATCTAGATGTTTTAAGGTTCCTAGAATATAAATTCGTCATTTCTAGAGAGATGTCTGTGCGTGTGTGTACATATTTACGTTCGTATTTTCGTACGTGCGTATGTTCGAGATACCATTTTTCGTCCACGGTATCTCAAGAACGAGAAGAGATATCGTCTCCAACTAAATTTTGTCCGACAGATTATAACTTCAAAAGAAGCTGAAAGGACTTTTTTAAATTGAAAAACTAAAACAAAAATTCTATAACCTTCAGAATAATTTTATAATATGTAAAATGACGTTTTTGATATGCGGTGAAATTTTGAAAAATAAATTCAATTCAATTAATAGTTTTTTGGCAAAAAATCAAAAAGTAAAAAATACTAACAAAAATTGATAAAACATTTTTTGACTTGAATATCTCGAGAATGGGCAACGATATTGACTTCATTTTCAATTTATTTAAGTTTATATAAATTACAGTTATCAATATATGTATGCTACAATTTTGACAAATATCGAATCGACAGTTTTTTTTATGAAAAATAAATACTTAAACTGAAATTTACGGAAAAGTGTCAAAAATAGTTTTTCGGCTTAAATATCTTCACAAAAAGCAATGATGTTGACTTCAAATGTGTTTTAATTTTGTTATAATGCATTTGTCAACAATACCTAAATGATAAAATATTGACAAATATCAAATAGACATTTTTTTTTACAAAAAATTAAAGAACTACAAAAAGTTCTTTTAAAGCTTGATAATTTTTTTGTTAGTAAAATTTGTATCTATCAATTAATATCAAAATTAAAATCGATTTCACAATTTTAACAAAAATCTACAAGTTCACAAGAATTGACGAAATTATGTTATGATCGAAGACAGCAAGAGGACACTTGATTGTGACACAAAAAGTTCAATAAAAGTAATTTTTTTTAAGTAAAATGTCAAGTTATCAGTGTGGGTCGCACCCAGCCTCTTCTTTAATTGTTCAATTCAACGGACTTTAAAAAAAAAAAACTAGTGTTTTTAGAGTTTTTATTTTTTTTTTGTTAAAGAAAATTAAAGTGCAGTTTAATTTCGTTTATTTGAAGTTTGGTCGATATGTTCTTAACCGATCAAAATATTCATTACCCTCGGAGCTTACAAAAAAAATACATCTATATTAAAATTATTTGAATTGTCTTGTCTTTTCCTTAACATATTAAGACCAGTGAATCTCAGGCACTCACAAAGACGAAATGATGATAAACTGTGACAGAATGACAGGCAACTTTATAACTTTTCAATAAGGTTGGACGCCAAACCTTTCTTGGACTACGACAAACATTTCAAAAGCAAAATCGCCCAAATCGGGATTTAGCGAGACAAACAAAGAGAAATTGATTTTTATATATGTATGTACATACATATAGAAAATTTGAAAACAAAGAATATTTTAACTTTAAAAACAGTAACAAAATTTAGGCAGATTTCGAAGATCATTTTGTAGACACATACATTTTTAAAATCTAACGTTTCTTTCTATTGTCTCTTGTCTCAAAATTCAGAACATTTTGTTTAGTAAAAATATTGAGAAACGTCTCGTAAGATGTTGTTTCAAAAATATTGCATTTCACAGTTTCGTCAAATTCGATATATGTAAATATCGTGATCGTCCCAACTGTATCTCGTCTACATCCTGATCAGGTATTTTGTTCTTGTACAGAGTTTTCCAACAACAAACTTACATGACTTTTACCTGCTTGGAAATATGTATCATGTTCGAACTCTAAAACAACTCTTTTCGAGCAAGATATTAAAGTTTTCTTTAAAAATTAAGAGCAAACATTTTTTACGAAAGTTTTTAATCCAACTAAGTCATAGTTATCTTTGAATGAAATTTAACAATCATAGACTTTCATAATAGAAAACAAACCATATTTTGACGTTCATATAATTTTGAGATTCAAAATGTCATTCCAGAATCTAGAACTACAAAATTTGTTTTTTCGTTTGTAAAAAATTGTTATAAATCTAGAAAAATATAATTCACAGAACTAAGTTACTAATTCCAATTGAAAACTCTACCAATAAATTAAAAAACTTAAAAGCTGTCACTTTTGAAGATGTCACCTGTTGACATTTTGATTGAATTGAATTGCAGTAACAATTCGTCAAACTAAAGCGCTTTTGGGTCGTTATTACTGCTGCAGTTGGAAGTGTCGACTAAAACCCAAGTTTGACAATATCAATTTCACAAGAAAGGTGTTATTTCTTGAAGGTTCTATTTTTGGAAACCCTTATAAGAACAAGTTCTTGGAACTTATTTAATTTTTCTCAGAATCTATTTTCTTTCAGAAGAAAATTGAAAATCATTTTCATAAGTTAACAAAATCTTCCTCTTCCTACTATAATTCATTTTTAAATCAATTTGATTCAAAAGTCTTTAGAAAAAAAAAAAGAATTCCTCAAAACTTCACTCATTGAAAATTTAAAATGATTATATCAGCTCCAATCGATTGCATGCCACATGCAACATGAAAATAAATATTTTTCTGAATTATTTCTAAGAATTTTCAGTTAAAAGAAAAATGGGATAAAAGGAAAGTGGGCAATTTATGGGATAGAAAACCAATTACAATCCTAATAAATTGTCTAACTGTTGTATCAAAGAGATTGCTGAAATCAAAACGAGACCAATTTGGTTGGATTGAGTTTGTCTGAATCAAACATTTAATTTTTTTATCCTTTTTTAAACAAATCTTTTTTATTTCAATTAAGATGCATTTAAATTTCCTCTCTAAAAAAAGGAGTGGTCACATCAAATTTATTGTCAAAGGAAAAACCTTCAAATTTTTAATCATTTCATGTCATGTAGCAAAAAATTCTTATCAATTAAAATCTCATTGATGTCAGATATGTTCGATACACAGAAAAAACCGATAAAATCTTATCACTTGTCGATTTTATCTGTTAGTATAAAAAGGTCGATCAGTTTTTCAAAAAAGCACACATCAAGTTTTGTCATCTTAAAAAACGAATTCAAAACAATTCACACAATGAAATTCGGTAAGTAATTTTAAATTGAAGACAATTTTTTTGTGAAGACTAATAAATTGTTAAATTACCAACGATATGATATCATTTCAGCAATTGTTCTATTCGTTCTTGGCCTCTTTGTGGTAGCCATTGCTGCCGATTATACCCATGGTCATAATGGACAATCGGCGTGTGAAGATCCCAGTGAGCACGATCAGAAATTCCAAAACAATAATGACCCAACAAAGTACTGGGTTTGCGAAGAGCCGAGACAGCCGGCAGTTATGCACAGCTGTGATGATGGCACCGCATACCAACACCAGGTCAGGAATTGTGTTCCCTGGGAACACTGGAAGTGGACAGCACCTCAGGACCCAATAAGCATGGTTATGTAAAAATGCACTCGATTCAAATTTTTGACAGCTATTTCCAACTGTCACCGGAAATCGTATTTGAATAAATAAACAAAAACATAAATGTGGCAAACCCGAGATTTTTTATTTTAGTCCATTTTTCAACTCCCCAAAACCTTCTCTTGTTCTCATAGTTAAAAACTCCCAATAAATAATTGGCATGTAATTATGTTTCAATATCATCCTTTCAATCAATCAATCGCCAAGCTCGAGGCAATTTTAGCCCAACACAGTTCTTCAAATACTTTTGATCGGAATTTGCTTAGGTAGTAATTATGGTATCCAATTTATGGAACTACTAGCTGCAAAAATAATCTCAGCAATTGGTTGGACAAAAAATGGGTGACCTTGGAACGATCAACCCACTTTTTTTGGTTTTTTAAAAATGCCATTTAGACCAAATTTCTTCGTATCTTATGAGTGCCACTTGCGAGCACACAAATGAAGACTTTTAATTGCCTCTTTAAGCAGCAGCGAGCATCGGCCGATGGCATCACCAGACTGTTAATAGTTAGGTACTAAGCCGTATTTAAAGCCCCTCTTACACTAATCGCTTGTCTTACGCAAAATTAAATTACCACTTAGGTAAAGAAAAAAAAATTATTTAGTTTCTCTAATTTGACCCAAAGGCGTTGCCGCAGTTGTTGAATCTTCATAACGGTTCCATAGAGTCTTCTTTTTTTTTTTTGTCTGCCCATTTTATTCGTTTTATATTTAAATCATAATTTAATGAGTTGGAATGCCAATGAAAGAATACAACAACAAAAAAATAACAACTGATGAAATTTATTTGAATGTGCCAAATTTGAGTGTAATTTATTTTGACGGTCGGACGGTTGGTCCGGTAAGTCGGATAGTTGGCGCGGTCGGGCTTTGAATTAAATTGCCTTCGTATTTTAATTCATCATCTAGACGCTTCAAAGTTGTAAAAATTGCGAATTAGATACATAATGTAACTGCTAAGAGTTTGAAAATAATAATTTATGAGCGTTGGTATAGGTTAATTTTAGATTAAGGTACTTGAAATTGAATTTTTTCACAATTCCTATTCAGGAAAATAAAATTTCTACAAGGTCAAGATGAAATACATAATATTACCTATGGGATTAAAAATAGGAGTTTGATTTATCATTGGAACTTTAACAAAGTAAAAGTCAGTTGTTATTTTAATTGAAATTTCTTTTTATACATTTTATTGTGTTTCAAAAGTGTCATCAAAATTACATTAAAATATTTCCGAAATTAAAACAACACAATTTCACTAAACAAAAAAGCTTAATCAAATTTAAATGTTTAAAAAACCTATAGCTTACATTTTTTGATTAACAATTTAAGATAATTTTTTATAAGAGTACAGGAATAATATTCTTTGAATGTTTTTTAAGTACCAATAGAATTCCTCTGTATTTGAACATTTTTAGTATCAGTCTTGGAACTTGTGCTTTTTAAATCGCTTCTTATAACTTAAGTATTTCAATTCTTTTTTAAGTCTTTAGTATTCAAATTCGTTCTCTTTTTTATTCTTTTAAGAACAATTTAAGAGCACGAGTACAACTACGTGTACAAGAGAATTCTACTGGCAATTATACCTGAGTTCTTGCACTCCAAATAAAGAGTGGTTTATTTTTGACGTATGGTTTTCAAGAAAAAAATAAAACGCATATAATTTAAGGTTTTGACCAAGAATTAAGCTTTATTGTAAAGATAAAGGTTTGTCAAATGACCGCCATTAATAAATTCTAACCGAGAGGACCAATTTTCGGTTATTTTCTTCTCAAGAAGTGAATCGTCTCGGGCTTATCTGCGTTCATTCTTGGAGGCTACGCCCGCTGCGCCGCGCCACAGGCCCACGAACTCGAGATAATGTGCTCACCAAAAGTTTCTTTTGAAAATCAGGATCGGTGACCATCTCCGCAAACCAAGATTTTTTCGGAAAATCTTGTATAAAATGGATGGGCACAGCTGAAATTGTTGCGCGCGATGGCTGATGTACTCATTCGGGTATACTTCGATACTCTGCTCCACAACAGCAATACCGTTTTCGATGCTGATGGTACGGCTGGCGACGTCTCTGAGGATGCGCATTATCTACTAGAGTATACGTTGCACGAACCCAACCATTATTTTGGTAATAAATGTTCACGATTTGCGAACGTTGTGCAGAAGTAAACCTATTTATTTATCAATGGCAAACCATTGCTATTGAGGATAAAAAAAGTGACAGCTGTCAAAAAGACCTATTCCGAAAAAAGTATTCCCAGATTGAAAACCAAACGTCAAAAACACGTTTTATTCACTAAAAATTTAGTTTTTACTAAAATCTAAGTTTAAGCTTTTTTTATTCACAAGGCCCCTTGAAATGATGAGGTTTGTTGAAGGTAGAACCACAAAAACTAGTCCTCTCTTTTCACCTTTTTGACTTTTGTAGCTGATTCCGATAGAGTAAAAGCAATATTGTTGAAAAGAAAAGTCACATCAATATCTGATATGAAGATTTTCTCAGATAAGGCTGCTATCAAAGTTCTAGACTCTGTCTTCACAAACTCTCTAACATTCCTCATCTGTCAATCATCTCATCTGTCAATCATCTCTTATAGGAATGGCACAGAGACAGCATTCCAAAAAACAGTAAAGCTGATTAGTAATCAGTGATTACCTCACCAAAAGCCGTACAAAATTGCCTTTAACCTGAAAGAATTCTTCCTCAATTAGCCTTCTACATACTAGAAAACAAAATATACTTTAATTGAATCTAGAGAAATACTAAAAATTGTAAGCAAAAAATTGATCTGTTGCAAATCAGAATTAATTGCGATTTTGAAACCTAGTTTGAGTGTAACTAAACAACTAATTGTTTCGATTGTGTCTCCAAATTACTTTATTATATAAGAACTGTGTGAGAATCTTTCATCCAAAGTCTAAAAGCACAAATTTGTGTTAGCAAGTCGTAATTTGTATTGTATCCTAAATGGAAGTCTTATGTAAAAGTAATAAACATAACACACATCCTGTCAATAAAGTTGCAAGAGGCGTACATCAGATATCTGCTTCGCTGCTAACCTAAATGTACTTTATTATCATACTTAGCCAAATTCCCAGCATGTACCTTACTCTCTTGTACCTAAATTAATTCGTAACTTAGTTTTTTTTGTTTAAACAAAAGACATCTATCGTAATGTTGTGAAGCTATATATAAACATAAATGTTAACACAAAAAATATACTAAGCCAACATAAAATAAATAGCAAGCAATTAACAATTCCAATGGATTTAGGTTGCAGAGACATGAACATTGAACATACATATGTAAATTTATAACCACATATCCAGTAACATTAATATTTATGTGCTTTACATATACTTGTACATACGTTCTTTATGTTTTATGATAAGTTTTGTACTTATAATTTAAACTTCTGAGCTAATTCTAGGAATGAAGATGCAGAGTTTGAAGAAGTTTCTTTGGAGCAATGATAATAATAATTATTGTTTTTTGTATTTGCCGTCGTCGTCGTCGTGGTTCGGCGTTTTGCTTAATGCATAACTTATCTGAATCTGAATCTGAAGATTTTGTAATTCTTAAGATGCTTAACCGACAAAATCGCATCGCAAAGCTATAATCATAAAGAAGCATCGCACCTGATGCCAAAATACTGAACTCTTTATCATATTGTTGCCAGGTTTTGAAAATTAAATTAAAACTCGATTTAGTTTTAAAACCGATTGACGGTTGATAGAATTTATCAATTCAATAAAAATGCATTGATAAAATGTAGTACTATTGTGAATGCGTCTAAAATATTTCTTACTAGCTGACCCCGCATATGTTGTTCTGCCTTGATCTTCAATTTGTGTGACACAAGTTGCTTAAGAAGAAGAAGAAGAAGAAGAAGAAGAAGAAGAAGAAGAAGAAGAAGAAGAAGAAGAAGAAGAAGAAGAAGAAGAAGAAGAAGAAGAAGAAGAAGAAGAAGAAGAAGAAGAAGAAGAAGAAGAAGAAGAAGAAGAAGAAGAAGAAGAAGAAGAAGAAGAAGAAGAAGAAGAAGAAGAAGAAGAAGAAGAAGAAGAAGAAGAAGAAGAAGAAGAAGAAGAAGAAGAAGAAGAAGAAGAAGAAGAAGAAGAAGAAGAAGACGAAGAAGATGAAGGAAGAAATCAAAACTTCTTGTTCGTATGAAATTTGGAACCTTTCAAAACTTTTAACTAGCTAAATTAAATCGTTTAAAATGTTGTCAAAAAAAGTGAGTGTACACCTAAGTTA
This sequence comes from Scaeva pyrastri, assembly GCA_905146935.1. Classification (NCBI taxonomy): domain Eukaryota; kingdom Metazoa; phylum Arthropoda; class Insecta; order Diptera; family Syrphidae; genus Scaeva; species Scaeva pyrastri. The sequence continues at coordinate 122,872,322 of LR989927.1, read as the reverse complement.
ACCTTTGTTATCTTCATCGTTAGAATACAAAACTTTGGTATATTTTCGAGGTATTTTATGGTTTTACTTATCAGAAGTATTTAGCAAGTTTTGAGCATCGCTAACACCAATAAAAAAGTAGAACGATCCCTTAAAAATTAGCTAAAAGCAATCTGTTGTCTGTCAGTTCCTTGACAAAAAAAATCAAATTAATTGTTTAAATAGTACCATAGAGGCATAGACATGTTGATTTTCAAAAGTAATGAAATTTCAGTTCTATTAGAATTAACTAGTTTGCTTTTATAACTTCCATTTTCGTACTTGTACTTCATTTTCTTATTAATTTGACTTTGAACATTTCTATACAAAAAAAAACCATCTTGGCAACCATAAGCCAGTATTTTAACTTAATGAACTCATGTACAATATGGGTGATGGTAATAGAAGTTGCGAATTATGTACATGCAGCGATTCTGGCACCAGCCAGCTGCTGCCACCATCGCCACTGCGATTACACAAAAAATTTGGATAGCTTCGAGTAAACTTATGCATTACATACACTCGTATCTCCTTTTTTTTACATTTCGGGAACATAATTTGGAATTGTTAATTTAAGCACAAAATAATGGTTATGTTTACGGTTATGGTTATGGTGCACACTCAAGAGCAATAATATTTTATTAACAATAAGTGAACGCGACTCCGATGGGAATTGGTCTGGTGCCTTTCAAAAAAAAAAAAAGAACGAACCTATACTTCAAGCTTAAAGATGCGCCATCGTGTGTACCTCAGCGCTCTAAACTGCCATAAGGTTTAGTCTAAATTTTTGCAGTTTTTTTCTTTTTAGCTTTTTAATGAACAAAAATTGAAAAGAGTGCGCTATCCATCTACATACGTAACGTACATAAGGAGTGTAAAGACGAGTATACATCAGAAACATCCACCTGCATTGGCTTAATCCGTTTGGAACTCGAAATTGTTACAAAATCTAACTGCTAAACACACTTGAATAACGGTACTTGGCCAGAAGATGACCCACAATGTGATGCCACCACCATCTACCGCCACCACCTCTGCTTCGACTGTCATTTGTAGTTTGTAATGCGACGAAGTGTATAAAGTGTCAAGCAGCTCTTGAGCCGAAGCTGGAGACGGAGACCCGAGAAGATACAAGTTTCTTGAGTGAAAGTACGCCCCTTGCGTTAAAGCGGCCATTTAATTCGGTCTTTGAGTAGCTGGATGAGTAGGTAAGTGCCTCCGCTTCTGCCTCCAAAGTTGTTCAGGCCACGCGAAGGCGAAGATGAACCCAGGTTCTGCTTATGTCTGTTTCTTGTTTAATGCGCCTCATGACGATGACGATGGTGATGGCGATGACGAAGACGGAGCTATGTAATTAATTTAATTGTCGATTAGACTGCATTCGACGACGACGACGACGCTGACAAAAAAGAAGACTTCAGTGTTATACAATAATGAGCGGGTAGGTTGTAGGCAGATGATGACAATCCGAATCCGAATCCGTTTGGCCTAGCAAATAGTGACGGTGGTGGTGATGGTGATGGCGCATACCACCTCATTGCCGCGCCGCGCCGGCATTGTGATGATGACATTGCATTCGACAACTGTTTCAAGTGCCTTTTACTCAAGTGAGATACAAATATCTTGTCGAATCCAAAAAGATACGAATCATAAAAAAAGAACGAACAAAAAACCGAAACGATTATAATCTTTTGAAGTGCAATCAATGCAAGAAATTTGCTCTCATTGATGAGTGATGATTGATGATTGGATGTAACCTTGGATCATGGTTTGCCATATTCATAACGAAAGCTACAATCCAATTGGTGTATGAAGGCTTTTCGAAGACAATCAGATTGATCATCATCAGACATTGGTTAAAGTTATGATTTCTATCTTTTTTACCTATCTACTCGTACCTAATCTACAAAAGCATACAAAATGGTGCAAAAAAAAAAAAAAAAAAAAAAACAACTCCATTGCTTTGACACAAAAGAAAAATGTTAAAGTTTTGACTTGAGAAGGGTTTCTTGATACTTGATCTTTCTTGTGGGTCTTATTGGAGGTGCTCGTATATGAGCTCAATACTTCAAGATCGTATTGAGTAATTAATCGTGATGAAATATTAGTGATAGGTGGTCTAGAAATTACTTTTTTTTCACCAAGTGTTATCACGACTTTAGATTTTATTGTTTTTCTATAAGTACTCAACATTTAATTGCGAAGTTTATTGAGAGTGGCTAGCCAAAATGTCGAAATCACATCAAGGTCAAATTCGGCACAAAGATTGCAAAGAAAAGTGCGCTTTTAAATCGATTGGTACCGATTTCAATTGCCTGAAGGCAAAAATTGACGAAACATTTAAAATCAATTATTTTTTTCGAAAACGAGTAAAAATAAAAGTGCAGCACTTAAATGTTATTAAATCAAATTAAATACAAAAAAAAATATTAATTAAATGTTAAAAGGATCTATAACCATATTTTGTAGCTGTTGATGATCAAGTCAGTATACGTTAAATTTAGTAATAGTTTATGTTAAGATAGAAGGGTTAACGTATCACCAACAACGAAAACATTTATTCAATTCCGATTTATTAAAATTCAAGAATTAATCAGGATTTAAATTTCTGAAGAAAAATGTAGCTAAAAATTAAGGTTGAATATCATCATGAACAAAATATTTTATGAGGGAAGTTTTTCTATTTCTAGCTAGGCTAGGACGTTCATTTCTACGTTCGTCACAATATGTAAGTCAGTTAAAATGATGCTTTGAATTGAGTTCAAAAGATGACAGAACCTTACTCATCGACCGAACTGGAATAATGAAAAAAAAGATTGTTTCTAAGGCCTTGATTAAAGTTGTCCATTGTTTCGTGAACTGTTTAGTAAGTGACACCATTCTATTGGAATCACATATCGTCCAGTTCCATATACTCAACTTCTAGCCACAAAAAGTCTGTTGACATCTTTCGATAGCGAAAACCATTCACGGTTACTACTGCACCGAATTCTTCTTGTAAAAGTTCGATCCGACGAATATTAACGGATAGACTTTTTAAATGACGCCAAGACTGAAATCCGGTTGTCGAGCCGATGATGATGGTGACCAGTCTTCGATGGTCACTCTTGTGGTACTCTTCTGTCACAGTAACGCCAACAGATGCAATTTTTTTTCAGTCAGACTCGGTTTGCTGGACAATTATGGTTGACCGGGTGATCAAAAAAATTAACATTATATGGAATGCTGATAAAAATCTTAAGATACTGCTTAACTGTATAGGTACTTCTTTATGGTTTAATTTGTTTAAGACTGAAATAAAGTTGAACAATAAATCCGTAAACGAGGGAAACAACTTCTGTTTAACACAATTAATGTTACAAAACGATAACACAAATTTGTCCCAAATTATAGCAGTTCGTTAATTTTTAATTATTTTTGTTTCCTGTGACGAGGTCGTCATTTTAAAAATTTTAGAAAATAGCTATTTTTAAGAAAACAGATAACTTAGTTTTTCATGCAAATAAAAATACTTTTGGATCTAATGTTAAACTTACTATTTATCAAAACAAACATTCAGCAAATCGAAAACAGATTTAAAATCTTACAAATAATATTTTTTCTAGACTCTAATTGAAAATTGAAAATTGATCATTGATCTTATTTTTTGATTACAGTTTTTTTTATTTAAATGTTACGAATTGTTTTGAAATAAAAATGAATTAGTTTATAAAGAATTAATAAAACCATCGGTGTAAGATCCTAAAACGTTCTAACATTCTAACCTTGAAGAGGTAATGAAACAAAAATTTAAAAAGAAATCCTTACCCTTATATTAGAATTATCAAAATTATCAAACTTAAATATTTAAAGGGCTTTTCAACAAGAACTTTGTTTTCTTAAAGAAAATAAAAAAAAAAAGTATTTAGAAGAAAATGAATAAAATATATATTGTATTAAAAGCAAAGGAATGATTGCCAATTATGAATAAAAATGTTATATGCCAAATGTTCACCACGACCACGCTGACAGATGTTGATTGTTTCATCAAAATTTTTAATTACTTTTTGGCATAATGGATAGTCTATTTCGTAAGTGACATCCAGACCACATAGCGCACCACATGGTGACTCGTGAAGCATGCAAAGGCTTCTCAATAATTGCCCTAGAATTTTCAGAAACTCAAGTGCGACAATTTTTTTGTTGACATAGCCTGACAAATGAAAATAGGTTTCGTCTGAAAATAAAATTGAGCGAATTTACGACCATTTTCATAATGGACTTGAATTATTTTAATACGATTTTCGAGCGAAATTGAATTCAATGTAACAATTGCCAATTCACCCACAACGAATACCGCCAAAAACTATCACGTTCTTGTTGCTTCCCCAATTGAAACACATAGATAGTAAACTGCTTTCCGATCGGAGCTCACTTTCGTTACGGAAATTCTTAGAACGAAAACCTCGATAGGGCTGATTATCTTGAACAGCTTGGGTAGTCTTTCTCAAACTTCATAAAGGGTTAAAGCTGACGTACTATAATTGTGCAAAGGCCCTTGGAAGAAGAAATATCGATAGTTCTTTAGACCATATTGTATAATTGTGAACGTGAAGATAATTCCAACTCAATGACTAATGTTATATTTGACCTTTGTGTCAACAAAATTGTAACACATAATCGATTTATTTTTAAGACAGTAAATCAGTAACATGTTCTTAGCATTAAATTGGACTCAGTTTATACTTCACGAATACCAATAATTTCAATGTCAAATTAAGTTAGTACCAATTTAATACAGTATTATATTCTTCCCATACGTGAATTTGGGGTTTGAATTTATTTTGTTGAAGTTTAAACCACAAGTCAGACAATCAAATAAGATTTCATAAGATTTATATGGTTACTTTAACTGCCAACATGTATGAAATTACTTTTTCGAGTGAATAACACATGTTTATTGTTTAGGCACAAAAAAACAAAAAAAATACGAGGGTTTAAAAAGAACATTAAAACCATTTAAAGGACAGTTAATTTAACAATTGTAATCTTAGATGTAATCACCTTTCTATGAAATTACATAAAAAAGTCTTATCTTACGTTGTTCGAGACATTCATTGTGGAGTTTTTTTGTTAACAAAGTTCACAGGAAATAAAACCAGCAGATGTTTTCGGAAGTGTGAATAATGTTTTTTTTTTTTTTTGTTACCATGAATCGATTGGTTAAATGATGCACATCCATCATTCATACAAATCATTTTGAAATTAAAGCTTTGAGGTTATACAAAAATTTGGGAGAAAAAAATGATAACGGATTCTTAACCATACATGATGTTACTGTAGCCCTTGTAGCTAAAGCAGAATTGTAAGTTTGGTGAGGTAGGTACTTTTATGAGGCAATCTAAAACCTTACACCAGGTGTTACTTTAATTTTAGATCGTTGTATCGTAAATGTCAGACCAAAGCAACGTACGACTAAGTAAAAGTAGATCAAGTTTTTATGTGTCCGCTCATTTGACATTTGAAGGGCTGTAAACTTACTGTTTGATTTTAGGAAATTGCAGGAAGTTTTTCATCTTTTATACAAAATCAAAAACACAATAGGAAAGTAATTTAAAAAATCCTTATCTTTCTCAATCATCAGCGACGACCAATGGGCAAACTGCGGCCAGGGCCCCGCAATCACCAATGCCCTCTTTGACATTATTCAAAAATTGTATAACTTTTTTTTGGTATCTTCTCATTGCAAAAAAATGTCCGAGCTTGAGTTTACCATACTTACAGCTTTTTGGAACTCTGTATTGCAAAGAATTAATAAAACATGTACTTTACTTCAAAAACAAAATATTACCCTGGATGTTGCAATAATTTTGCTGAGTGCAATGGATGAATTTATAATTGGGCTCAGAGACAATTTTGATAACTTTGATTCATCAGCCAAACAAAAAACAAACCGAATTCCGAATATAAGGACTTTCTAGAAGGACGAGGAGTAGAAGCTGACGCTAGACTTTTTTTGACGGCTCTGGAACCTCAGTAATTTTGACTGGGAAAGCAAAATTCAAAATTGAAACCTTACTTACCAATGTCGACACTCTAAACGTTCATTTGAAACAGCGACTAGGTTCGTATATGAAGATTGTCTAACGTTTTGACTGCAAATCTTTTGCTTAATTTTACACTGAATGTGATGTGAACGGAGATGAACTGAATGAAAAACAAATAAAATTGAAGATGAATTTTCACATGTTGAAATTCTACACACCAAGAATTTTCTGAAGTATGATGGTGACCAATTGCAGTGGGGAATGTTCGTTCTCTAAGTTAAAAAGAATAAAAAAAATAGAACTCAGTTTATTCCTTGTGTCAATCGAAAACAATATCCTCAGAGGAATCGATTTGGAAGATGTGATTAGTGATTTTGCTAAACTCAAATCAAGAAAAAGACTCCTTCAATAAACATTCCTCTCTTTTTCCTGATAAAATATAGTCTGTCACTTTTTGCACATCAATATACTCGTATTGTTCTTTAAATTACATTCTGAATAACTTATTTAGTTTTCTGTTATTTAAATTTTGTTTATTTTTGAAATATTTATTTTTTGTTTTTATTTATGTTTATGTTTACGTTTATGGTTTAAATGCTGCAATAATTACTTATCTTTTTGATGAATAAAGTAAAGTAAGTAGTAATTTTTCGTAAAATATCTTGTGAGCTGCGGGGAAAGTATTAATTAAAAACAACTAAATAAATCGAGTGCTAGAAGATAATTTTTGATAATATTTGAAAAAGCAATATTTTATATGAAATTAGGAGAAAAAAAAACATTGTTGGGTTTTGACATTTTCACTTATTTTCAGGCATTTCTTCATCCGAGCCGTTTTTATTTCCAGTTGAAATTATCCAAAGATTTTTAGGGCTCTGCCTCCTAAAGATATCGATGTAGTTTTGAGCAGAAACAAGGAATTCCGGTCCAAAAAGTGTTTGAACAACAATATTTTCGGTTGCTAAATTGCGATTTGTTGCCGAATGTGTTATCACAAGTGGACAATTTGGCTTTTGAAAAAAAGAAATGCATTTAATTACATATACAAGCGCAAGTGTTTCAAAAAGTACTTACTGGTACAGGCTGACCATCTGTTTCAAAACGCATTTTGGGATCAGAGTGATAACAACGCCATCTAGTGTATGCTGATGGGATGCTCTTTCCGGGACCAATATTCTTTGAAGAATAAAAAAAGAGATACTTAATAAATGTAAACTTTTGTTATTTATTTTTTTTTTCAACCTTTTTCAAGCACAATGCAACTGGAAGATTGACTTCACCACGCTTACGAGAATCAAAAGATGTCGGAACCATGCTTGTGAGGTCAGCTGATTTTTGCATACTAAACAGTAAAAGAGGCTGTTCCTCTGCTTCAATGCATTGAATTGTAAAGTCCTCACCAAATCGCAGAGGTTCACCATTACTATTATCAGCACTAAGAAGATGCACAAAAAAAACTTTTTAATAAAACACTTAATTTTTAATATTAGCTCGAAAAATGAGAAAAGTAAGCATACGCCCCGCGGTACCTCTGTTGTTTTTTTAACTTCCCATAGGGAGTTATTGTAATCGGTCCGATTTGTCAAATTGAAATTTTTGACATATCGGGACGATTCAAGGTCCCTAGAATCTACATAGATCCATCATTTTTAGAGAGATGTCTGTGCGTGCGTGTGTACGTACGTTTGTACGTTTGTACGTTCGTACGTTCGTACGTTCAATATCACCAGAAAGGGCAACTATATTGGCTTCTAATTTATTTAAGCTTAAACAAAATACAATTATTCATAAACGCTACAATTTTGAGAAATATAGAACTGACAGTTTTTTTACAAAAATTAAAAAACTTTTAAAAAAGTTAGCCGAAAAATGTCAAAAGTAGTTTCTTGACTTGAATATTTCCAGAGTGTTAAATCATTTTAACTTCAAATTTATTTTGTGCATAATAGAATTGTCAACATATGGTATATTTTTGGCAATTGTAGAAATGACAGTTTTTTTACTAAACAATTTTGCATAATGGGAAGTTATCAGTGTGGGTCGCACCCAGCCTCTTTTTTTTTTGTAATTTGGAATTTCAATGACATCAGCCACTATAAATAAGTTAAAAAACAACGCTTACCTCATAATTTTGAAAGAATTCCTCACGCAAGGTTGAATAGATGGCGCCACAGTCAATTCGCATATATCATTGATTCGCAGACTTTTTCGTACAACTCGTTCATTGATAATCACAGACAATGCTGATTTAAGATCTGAATTTGAATTATTACTCTCAGGACAAATATTTATGCACGACAATAATTGAACTACTGCTCCAATACGAATATGATCGGTTGATTTCTCCAATTCAACTTTGGCATGGAAATTTACGAATAATAAACGAGTCTTCTGGATGAGAAGCTCAGTTTTCTGTCGTTTACAAAGGAATGCTTTTATTTCATCCTAAAAATAAATAAAAAATAAGTATGTATGTATTGGAAATGGAATGGAAAATTAAAGGTAAGACCAACCTCTTCTAGGCAAATGTCTTCGAACCAATTGCCAATACGCACACTTGGTCTGTATCGCGAATAAACTTCAACTTTTTTCATCGAAAAATTGACAGTCAAATTAAAAAAGAAAAACTGGCATATTTGTACGAGTTCTGATAGGTGGCTAAGGTTTAGAATTAAGACCCAAGTATATAGATTTTTGTTCTAAAAAAATTGATGTTTTTCTTCTGAATATGGATGAATTTGTTTTGGTCAAAAAAAAATATTTAAAATACATATAGCTATATTTTGTTTCTATATTTTCAGGATTTCAATTCAATATTTAATATACTAAATTCTAAATGAATCAAACATTTTACATGTGAACAAATTTCATCTCAATAATTAATTCAAGAGATTTGTTAATAAATCAATTCGAACACAATAGTTGTACTTTATTTAATGTGACATCTTTGGTAATGCTTCCATCAATTCATACTTTCATTTGTTATCATTTCCAATTTAAAATTACAAAATTTTCATCTCGAATGATGGATAATTTTTGAATTGTGTTATGAAATGGTGCTTTTTTGCAAGGAAGTATTGCTCATAGTTTTAAATTATACAACAGACAGGACTACATCAGGAGCTTAATAAATAAAATAATTGCACTCAATATACAAGATGGCAATAAAGTTCACTTAAATCCAAAAGTACCACATTTAAGTTTCAAGTCGTCAAGCAATATATAATAAATGAACGTTCATCTTCAGTTAGAGAGCTGGTGGGTGCATTTTATGGAACAAAAAGAAACACTTATACGCTGTGGTGTACCACTAGTGTTTTTCAATTAGTATTGTTATTTCCTCTGGGGATAATTTTAAAAATTGGTTTAAGTTGAATTTAACTTTACATATACTTATATTTTCTTATGCGAGAAATAAGGTGATTTTGGAAATAAGTCGAAGTTTTCCTCGAAATTTAATCTACTGTCAAATTGAGTATTGGCAAGTCTTGCATCCTTTCGTTATCTATGACCTACAAATAAAATGATCTGTGAAAATTTGTAGCAAGGAATTGTCTCACTAACGAGAACTATTTTTTACCACAATAAAAAACAGTTTCAGAACTTTCTGCAACTTCTAAAACGATTCTAATTAAAATCTCTGTTGTTACATAAAATGTGTGAATAAATATTTTCGATGGTCGTTTTAAAAGGACTCATAGGCTTTCACAGAATTTTTATTTATCAGTTAGTTTGGAAATTTAAATATTTTAAAAGAAAGTACATATGTTTCAAAGTTTTCACAGTTAAGTCACAAAAGTATTATATCGTTTAACTAACTAAACTGCCATCAACTCCATAACAGAAAATTCTCTTAAGTTTTATGTTCATATTAGAATTTATATACTTACACAAAATGCATAGTGTATACGAGTTTAATGCGAAATAATGATAGATGTGTGCAATATGGTATATAGTAAGGATCATTAGTTTTTAATTTATAGATTACCAAAAGATTTACAAAGATTACCAGAAGATTTGCAGCAATTTTAAGTGAAGATGAGATGACTGATGATGAGTTGCGTAATTTGTAGATATTGTAAATTTAATTTATCTTTAGTCTAGTCTCGAGAGTATACCATCAAATAAATCAGTTAATACTCATACATATGAATATATGTTAAGTTGATGATGACAATTTCTGAGACTTATAAATTGCATGACATTTTTTGTTGTTCAAAATCACTTGGATTTGTCAGTAAGATTTTGTAAATATTATAATTTACAACAAGAGGTAGATAAAACCTCACGTACTTGTATATCTTAGATAATAAATTTAGTTCTTAAAACTATCATTGTTGTTATTGAATATATGTTTAAAGACATAAGGTTAATAGATGATACAAGTAATCTTTAAATTTCTATTGCAAGCATTCGTTTTTTTTATACTCGAACGCTCTTTAACAAATTTTTTTCCTAAAATCATTTTAAAACACTGCCTTAAAGATTTTACACAAGAAAGTTAAAAAAAAATATTTTGATGTAGATTTTTCAAAATTTTTTGGTGAACTTTTTAAATAAAAGTTTTTCAAACTGTGTTGAGCTACTATTAGAAGGTCAACACCTTGATTTATCTGACATGACAAAAAAAGTCAAAATTATCTCTGTCAACGCACTTTCAATGTTCACCATCACACGAACGACACTCTTCGGTCAATTCTATTCCAAAATGCGTTGACACGTATGTGAGTCAACGTGACTTTTTACATTTACTGTCAATCCATTCATTAGATTAAATTAAATTTAGATTAGATTAAGATTAGATTTTATTGCAATTTAGTATTCTATACATTGATAACATTTTTAAGTTTCTACAAATCTTTTATGACATGGCAAAAGCCGTCTGTCAGATTGACAATTTTATGATTACAGACTTTATAAATATTTGTGCATTAGATGCTTATAAATGATCACTTTGATATTTTTGATTAGATAAATAAAGCCAAAAAAATAAAAATAAATAGGATATCCAGTATTTGTCTTATAGATTGAAAAAAAAAAACATTGAGAGTAAAATTTGAAAATTGAAAAAAATCAAATTTTATTTTCTACAGTAGTAGTAGTTGTTTTTTTTTTAATTGTCTGGCAGATGTATGGCCACCATGAATTTGTATTGGACTCATATTTTTGTGATCAGGGGGATGGCGTGGTAAAGAAATTTTTTGGTTAACATCAGCATTCCCAAAATTATTTTTTTTGGGTTTTTGACCCGCTATTTAGTCACGAAGGCCACAACTAGGAACTGCAAGACATGGATTTTTGTAGTCATATTTGCAACAGCTTTCCACTCATATCCTTCTTTTTCGGTTAACTTTCACAACCCAAAATTTGCTGTAGGCTCTTAGACTATTAGTTAAAATTCTTCACTTAAAATTTTGTTTCTAACAAATGTATACAAAGCCGTCCAATTTCTTCCATTAAGTATTTCAAGAACTTCATTTGTTGTATAATTGGCTTTTTCAAGATAAAGTTTTCTCAGCTCGATAAGTTTTAGGTAAAGTGCATTATATCATTTCAGGTGTTCATATTTCAAAGACTGCATTGAATGGGTAGATCTGGTCGGTGTGATCTATAGTTAAACTTGCTTTAAAAATTGATGATATTTCGTCAACTCCGGCGGCGCTTATATCAAAATAGCTTATAGCTTGAGTAATGTATTAATTTTGAGTAGTAATTTCTATAAATGAATGACTGCGCTTCTTCTATGAAGGATTCAGCTTTCATCTGCAGAGAATTTCCCACTTCTATATGTACAGAACATTTAGTTCTTTCAGTCAGCTCCTTCCACTGTTCAAAACAAGATACGTTTTTTCGAAATTGTTGCCACAAGCCTAGGTAGGTAAGGACTTTAAGGATATAATCGAAGTGGAGCTTCAAAGCCGTAATGGTGGGAGTCCTGTCTCAATGTGGAGAATAAACTAGGATGTCGTCATAGGATAATGAAGTATTCTCTTTAGAAAAAATTGCAACAACTGTTCCACAGAGTCATTTTGTTGGTATCCCCATACCTGAGCTGGAGCTGCATATAATAGAATTGATCTGACTATTGATTCAAAGATCGTGTCCTTTTTTCGTAAATTCTGATTTGAAAAAATAATGTGTAGAATGTGAAAAAATATATGTAGGAGTCAACGTGTCATATTAAACTATTAATTTTAATTAAATTGCGAAAAAAACAAACACGGTCAACTTGTCCCAATAGCTCTTCACTCAAAAATGAGTATCAACGCGATCGCCAATATCCTCTTCAACTCATTGACATCTCAAGTTGACAATTACACAACGTGACACTTTTGGGACAGATATTGACATCTGGAACTTTTGTCTCTAAAAGAAGCTTTGTTCCAGTTGAAAGGAAATGTGATATAAATATCTGATATCTGTATTCTCTGATAGCCTGGCTGCGATTAAATCTTCGAACTTAATCTCCACAACCTCTCTAATAGAATTCGACTTTCAATTATTTCGTTTTGAGATGGGACAGCAGTTCAATACTTTCCATCACGTTTGGCTAATGCTAGCATACCTATCACAAGCTTTGGCTAAGGTAGATGATATTTTAAAAAATGAACATCAGGTAGAATAGAACAACCACTTGTCAGGGAACTGTAAAATGTCTAAAGGTTTGGTAATTCTAAACAAATTGTATATTAACTGCTGTGTCATAACTGGACATTGCCCGGAAGAAAAACACGGCACAAGGCTTGACGTATTCTCAAACGGTTTTTGCAAGAGTTGTATGAACAAGCAAGATTGCAGAATTCAAATTGGTTTTACTGACTTACGAACGAAGCTCAAGTGGTCTAAAAGTGTCTTCTACATTCTTGACAATATCTTTTAATTGATAATAATTCAAGTGTATTCCTAATTTTAAACGATTTAATAGTAACTAGCGGTTAATTCAAACACGGCGTTTTAAAGGGTAGATCCACTACGACCAACCTTATCCAATTTGTCTCTAACACTCTTCTAAATCTTGAGCAGGGTTTCGAAGTGGATATTATTACTACTGACTTCAGTAAAGCCTTTGACATGATAAGTCACCATATAATCTATTTGAAACTTAAGGCTTTCGGTTTTCCAACCTAGTTTATTGAGTGGATCAAATCTTATATCTCGAAAACAGAACATATAGAGTTCTTTTTAGAAGTGCAGTGTCTTATACAATCTCTGCATCCTCAGGCGTTCCTCAGGGCAGTCATCTAGGCCCACACTTTTTTATTTTAGCCATAGACAACGTAAGTAACGTCATTTCCTTTTCTGACCTCTCAATTTATGCAGATTACATCAAAATAATTAAAGTCTTAATATCCCCCCCGTGGTTCTTCCCTTCTACAACTTAACCTTCATAACTTTTTCATCTGGTTTAGTAAAAATTTTCTAAAATTCTTACTCTAAATATAAACCTTGGGATAGTATGTGATTAAGAGTTGAATTTCCGTACTAATATTGATCGTATAATTGCAAAAGCCAACTCTTCTTTAGGCCTTATTAAACGTTGGTCTAAGGAATTTAACGATCCATATGTGACCAAATCACTCTATGTCACATACTCGTATGTTAGGCCCATCCTTGAGTATGCTAGTCAGGTTTAGTCTCCCTATTTTAACACCCATTCCCTTAGGATTAAAGCAGTTCAAAGAAGATTTCTTCGATTCGCTTTACGTAATTTACTCTGGTCCGATTCCTTCATTCAACAACTCATCACTGGAGCCATTGACTCTCCGACTTTTTTAAAACAAATTAATATTAAAATGAACCCCCGTAACCTACGATCTGTGTACCATCTCCCTTCACATTGCACCAACAATGGACACTTCAATCCTATCTCCAGAATGCTACGTTCAGCAAATTCTGTCCCAATCAATTTTGACTTTTCCCTTAATTCCCCATCACTAAGAATATTCTTATCCACGAACCCTTCCTTAAGCACTCATTTATACTCTCTTTTTATCTACTGTTGCTCTTATTACTATTACTATTTATTGATATTGATTATGTTATTAATCAGTTCCCATGTTATTAATTTATTTTATAATTTTATAAAATTTATTATTTTTTTGGCTTGTAATAAGCCAAATAAATAAATAGATAATAATGACTAGAAAAGTGCATCAAATATTAATAGAAGTGTTTGAGTTCAGTCAAAAGTCTATTATTTTTAATATCTTTGTGCAAAATTTCATACAGATCGGTTCAGCCATTCTTTAGACTATGTCAGAATTTATAAACTGTCTCTGATGTGTCAAATTTCAATCGTTCTTGAGTCAGATGTAGTTTTTATTTCATTAAAAGTTAAAATTAATTCACAAAATCAACTTGTCTTTTCTAACCCTTCTTAAAAACGTCTAGACAAAAAGCCGATAGAGGAATCTCTTCCAACTTTGGATACCACATAGAGTCTGTGTCTTAAGTTGGAATTTCTTTCAGACTAGATTTTAAATGATTAAAATTAAACATTAATTCAAGTATTAGCACAACTATTAGCTAAATCAATTCTTGAAATCATTCAAATTCGTCTTAATTACAAAGGCCACAGCAAACCCCTCTCTCTTTACATATTGTTAACAAAAATTCGTTACCACATTTCCTTATTTCCATTCCATTCAAAAAACAAACATTAACAAAGCCACCATATGCCGAAGCACTTTGTCAACTTATTGCAGCTGAAGATGAAGCCGAAGTCGAAGCTGAAGCTGACGATGAACCTTGATGATTTATAACGACAACGATTCACCACAAAAGCCCAAAACTTATATTCTCATAGAAACCAACGAAACAATAAAAATAAAAATAAAAAGTCTCTCCATTATTATCCGTCCGCAACTATTTATGTCTGTCCTCATCTTCGCACATAAATATTCAATTAATTCAAACGAATTTAAACAACAACTGCGAAAAAAAAATTACTAATTAACTGTCAAATTTTACCCAAGTATCTTACACCTCCTATAGAGTGTAATGTTTGTATCTTTCCGAATTACAGCACATCCTATAAGACTTGCCGAACTATCTTCCCAATTAAAATCGCGCTTAAAGTATCTTCAAAGACCCATCATCTTAGCAGCGCAGATTAAGATGCGTACTACGAGTATGTGTTTCTGGTCTAATGCTCTTTGCCAAAATAAAAGATACTTTATAACAAAAGTATCTGATAGCTTCGGCAAAAGTGTTCGTCTTTGTGTTGGTGGATTTGGATTACCCCCATCACAGGTATGTAAGTGATTGCTGCCGCTCGACTCGTTGGCATCGTCGTCGACGACCGACGTTGGTGAACGCATCTTTTTCTCAAAGAGACTAACCTAAGGTCTGAGCTTTTTCTCCAACAGCCAAAGCTAACACTAAACTATCTCAATCTCAATTGTTGAAATTCAAAAAGATGCATTTTTTGTTTTAACTTGTTTTTGGTCTCTAACTCTCTTCAAATGATTGAGGAATGACAGAAGATGCCTCGCTTGAAATGCAAAGCAAAAACAACAACAAAAAAAAATCACACTCCATGATTGAGTATGAAAGCGAAATTAAAAAAAGCGAAAAACATAAAACATAGAAAAACAAAAAAAACATAAACATAAACAAAAATATAAACACAACAACAATTGCAAGAAATATTACTAAAAGTTTTCATTGTATTTAGACAAAAGTAGGGAAATATGCAGTTTTGGTATAAAATGGCTCGATGCTCGGTGTAGGCCATGTAGTTTGCATTCAACTATCGGAATAGGCCAACCTTTGAGCCTTGTTTTTTTTTTGTCATAATAAGTTGTCTTAATATCCTTTTTTCCTTTTAAATCGAATTAAATCGAATCGAATCGAGGAAACGCTTTAACCGAGCTCGACTGTAGCATCAACTACTTTTGGTTAGTTACGTTTTTTTAATTTTTTAAAAAAGGGATAATTTAAGTGAAAAATTTGAAATGGTGCTATCACTGATCCTGGAATTAAGTGAACTTTGTTTTTGTGAAAATGCATTTGTAAAAAAAATTATGATGCATCTGCATCTGAGATTGTGATGTTTAAAGAAACTGATCTTTTGATCTTTTTTGGATGTGAATATGATTGTGTAACAAAAGTGGAAAGATAATTAGATTTTTTTTTATAACATTTCGCCTGATTAATTCTTCAATAAACTCTATTGAGTGTTGGAAATCAAATCAATTTTCGAACTTTGCTTGAGGTTCATTTTAAGAACTTCTATTGAAATATTTGCATTTCATTGTAGTGTATTTTGCTGATGTGATTTGGTTTTTGTTTAAACTCGATTATTTAGAGTATTTATATAATTGTTTGGAATAATAGAAACATTAAAATTTGTGAAATTATTTATTTAAATAAAAAAGACATTTTCCAGTTCTTTGGTTCGGAATAAAGATTACTCACATAATCTACTCGTATAACGAATTGAACATTTAAATTCTGATTTTCTTTAAGGGTTACCCTAAATTATTAAACAATTTTAGTTTCTCTTTAAATATTTTAATACAACAGTTACACTTAATTAAATTTTAAAAAAATACATTGTTGCTTAGAAATTGAAATTAAAAGTGGGTGTAGAAAAAAAAATTTAAAAGCAACACATTCATTTTTAAACTGCTATATCATTAATTTATTTGTTTAAAAATAATAATGTTCTAAAAATACAATTTATAAGGCTTCTTTTAAAAAATAATGTTTAAAATATTTTTTAATAACATCAAGGAAGTGGATTTCATAAAAAAATATCTTCCTATTGCCTCAGGAAATTCGACAGTAAAAAATGTATAGAGTAGAAAATCAAAATCAGTTTTATCACCAGTTTTTGATGAATTCTATTGACTTTAAAATATAAAAATAAAATCTCAGAATTAAAAAAATAATTATAAATAAAATAAAATTTTATATTTTGAATAATTTTAAAGAAATATTTTTTAAATAACAATGACAACTTCTAAAGTTGTAAAAAGCGAAATTTTTACAAAGCAATTTCTTAAGATTGATTCACAATGAAGCAATTTTTTTTTAATTTTAAAATTCTGCATTTATAATTTATTCTTGTGAATTTGAGTCTAAGAACTTATTTGAAATTTGGATGCTTGGATATTCGAAGAAGAAATTCATTTGTAATAAATAAGAAACTTAGGAATTAGGCTCAATCTTTTTTTGCCTGGGCATTATTTCTCATCTCAAAACTTAGAAATTTTCAATGAGTCCGTTATGATGTTCAATGAGTCCGTTATGTGTTTTTTTTTAAATTTACTATAGGATAATACAGTAATATGCAACCAAGGATTTTTCTGAACGTAATGAGAATGGTTTGAACCGATCTTTAAGAAAAAATATAAATTTTCAAAATCATGACATCATGATACTAAGTATAGTATATTCTTTTTATTTTTAATTTAAATGGTCACTTCCACAAAAGTGTTTAAGTGTTTAAGTTTAATTTGAACTAATTTTATCGAAAACCGTCAATGTAATTGTTAATTTAGTTTTACTTAACAAATTAAAAATCTTAGAATCCGATTTTTAAATTTTCTAAACCTAAAGAACTATAAAAAGAATCGATAACTTAAATTTATGATTTGCAATCTTTCTTTGTTTTTTCACATTAACAAAGAAATTACATTGCATTTAGTTTTCTTATAAAACGGAACTTAAAAATCACCTTGACTACAGTAAAGTTAATTTGTAATCCATTGTAGTGTTTAAAACTTCCCTCTTCAATAAAAACAATAAATTTATTTAACTTAACAGTGTTTCTATGTTATTTGATATTGACCTCATCACTTACTATGAGATACTTCAAAACTATAAGAGCATCAAAGAAAATAATCAAGTGATTTATTTATTTTTTGTCCAAGGGTTAACAAAACTGAAAATAATTGATTTTGATTTATTATATTTCAATCAATTTCGATTTCATGGAAATCAATTGCATAAACTTGATGAAGATTACTTAACATACAATAAATAACATAACATTTTGTAGAAATTCAATTAAATTAGATATTGTTCAGTGCAGTATGCAGAATGTAAGTATATTTAACTATAAATTGCATTTTAGTTAAATGTTAATATGCATTTTTGATTACAATCTTGAAACAGATTCTAAAAAGAAGACATCTAAACTTCAATTTATGCATCTAAAATCTTAGACATTCCAACTTTGAACTTTTAATGTAAGTTCGTAATTGAATTATATATTTTTGTTAAACAATAATTGTGTATTGCATTTCAAATTGACCGAAAAGCACTTCTTAGAATTCAAATGATTTATGTAAAATATTGACATTGATCAAACAGAAGCAATTTTTAAAAGACTTCTACTTTACGGTCCTTCACTTGAATAGAAACAATTATTTATCTGCTTTTCTTCTTATTTTTTTTTATTGTTAAGGATTTCAAAAAATTAACTAGCCAAAGAGCTAACTTCTTTAGATATAGAAAAAACTTGTCTCTATTAAAGTGACACGCAGTGACCATAGTAATTTAGGATTTTTCAGTCTCTCACAATCACAAGGTCAGTAAAACTTAACAGACTACATAATGTGACGTACTAAACAAATATTTATAATAGTTACAAGGTCAAATGTTCCAATTTCTTGTAAGACACATGATTTTACTTCGGTTAAACTTTTTGAAAATCAACTACTTACTCAATTATTAAATATTTGTATGTCATCAACATAAATCTAAGACACAAACTTACTAAAATTGTAAGAGAAAATATCATTAATAAATAGGGCCCAAGATGACTCCCTTGTGGTACTCTAAAATTTTCTATAAACCATTTAAGAATGTTAATTTTTAAAGACCACATTTTAAGAATGTATTCAAAATATAAAGAAAACCATAAAATATATCGATCATTTAGTCATAAGGTCCTTAGTTTCTTTAATAATATTTTAATACTCAGTTTATTTTAAAGCTTTTTTACAAAAATTATTGAAAACGCAATATAATTGCTTTTGTTTTTGAAAGTCATAAATGTAGGCAAAGTGTAGTAAATTATGGTAAATTTGTGACCGTGGATTTGTTCTTCGCAAAAAAAGTGAAGGGTTTTCCAACACTTTATAAAAAGAAAAATAGGCGGCCAATTCAAATTTACACAAATACCTGAAATATGAATCAATGTTCATCATTGAAACATGATACCCCTGAAGGTCCCAACCATTTCAAATAACATAATTGCCAGTTGCACCCTAATGTTGAATAATATCTGTTTTTTTTTTTTGTAAATGCAACTTCTGTATTTTTACACAAACAAAAAATTTAAATAATAAACAGAGTGAGAGGTAGCTTACTTTATATAGAGGTTCAAGAATACCCATTTTTGTTTGTCTATTATTCTACGCCGCCGCCGCCGAGATAAAAATCATTCGAGTTTCATTTCGCACGAATTCAAAAATTACCATCATCAACTTGGTTTGCATTGTCGTCTGCGTCATCATCGTTGCAACTTTAACTAACTTTAAGTGACCGAACAAACGCAACCAAAAGTCTGGCCACCTACTTTTTCGCTACACAAACAAACCTGATGCAACCATATACCGCTAACGATTATTTAAATAATATTAAACGTTTACTTTTTATGCCTTCGCAGTAAAAACGGTATATGTTTTGCATTATGCAAATGCAAACAAATACATATGTCACTTTGCAGTTAAATTTAATTTATGCAAAACAAAAAATATGAAATTGTTTAAGTATTTCGGTTTTTCTTTTAATATATTTAATAAACAATCAGCAACTTGTTGATGATGCGTACATAAAAAATGTTGCAAATTCCATTCGATTGCATTTTGCATACAACAAAAATGTATTAATCAAGCAAAAGGTAAATGCATGCGAACAACTTTTATTTATTTATTTATTTATATTAAAAGTGATATGTCACCTCTCGGTTTAATGGACTTGCTTAAGGTCCAAGATTGACAAGAACGGTCACTGCAGCTACATATAAAAACAATTTTACCTCATACAAATTAGTTTTTCATTTCAATGTTTAAAAAAACAACCTTGTTTGAGTATGCAAATATGTATACACCTGTCACCTGCGGCAGATGTCATTGGAAGATGCTATAATTTTCACAAGTGACAGCAAATGTCAAAAGAATGAGTGCCTTTAGTCATGAATGCAAAAAAACATTCTTCTATGACTTTAATTTAAAGAATAAATTCCTTCAAACTTGGCTACCACCAATCATTTGACATTAAAAAGATTGCAATTACGCTTGTAAATGAATGCAATCATTTTGAAATGCATTCTTTTGTGAGTGTGACTGGGACTTCAAACTTTGTAATCATAAATTATATTATTTATTTAAATGGCTTAAATTATTTGACTGTAATCAATTAATTTTTTGAGACTCTTTCTCTAATCATTTTAATTCCCTGGTTATGTTTCGCAAAGAATTTAAGAATGCATAAGACATCAAAGTCTCCAAATGATTGACACTTAAAGTGACTGCAAAGACTTCAAATTGAAATGAATTGAATTCAGTCAAATAATTGATAGAAATATGGTTTCAATCTTTAATTGATTGGCAAAAGTTCAATGAATGCAATCTTTTGAGTTAAAAATTTAAATATTTTCACTTGCATGCAAAATAATTAACTCAATTTTTAACTGCTCACTTTAAAATACAATCAATTATTTTGCAAATGCATAATTCACCCTTTTATATATACTTAAACTTATGAATGAAAATAAAAATTTTGCATGCAATCTAACATTAAGTCAAAAAGAAAAGAATGGAAAAATATTTACGTCTTTCCGCACGACCGGTGACGACGACGAACGGCGGCGGCGCTGTGTGGACACACCATTGTTATGAATTGCCTTATTATAAAATGATGTCTTGTATAAAGAAAAAAATAATGCATCTTAAGTGGCGCAATTGCAACATTAGTCAAATTTATTCGGCAGCGCGCGGTGGTGGCGAAAGTCCATACTGGAAGCAAATATAGGAAAAGAAAATTCAATGCAACTAAGCGGAAATTCAATAGATGTACAAGTACATACACCCATGAGATGAAATACCTTCGTATACATATCGGAACTTATATTAAGTAACCCAAGTTGAAGATGAAAAATTGACTGCTAGCTAGCTATACCCTTTATGATGATACCTTGCCGCATAGTATAGTACAAATGTATTTTTTGTGTTTAATGACTTTGTACTATGACATGAGCTGTGATGCATGGAGAGGAATCTATGGACAGTGACAGACCCTCACAAAGCTGAAGCTCATTAAGTCAGAAATGGAAAAAACACCTCGAAACATACTTGAACATGACATGCACTTGCACTTTCCGTCTAAAGAGCATAGCGCCATAAATCAAACACTATAGGGAAAAAGAAATTTAGATGCATCATCTGTCTATCGTTTGACGTGTCATGTCAAATGCCGTCAAATTAGATACGTTTACATGTGGGAATCTTACATAAGACATGTGTAGCGTGTTTTTTATTTATACATTTCATTGATATGCAAGTTTTCTTTTTGTTGTGTTTTTTTTTGTTTTATTGAAATGCATAAACATGATAAACATTGAACTTAATTCAATGTGCAACATTTACAGTTCAAAATATATCACATTCTTGTGTTTTGACGTTTTAATTGTTACAACTTTACGAAATCGAAACAAAATGGAATGATATCTTTATACTGCATATTTTGGAAGGAAATTTACAGAGAATCTCGAAAGTCTCGTCTGTCTTATAACTCTTTTAGGTTTGTTCAATTTACCTTTCGAACTTTTTTCATAATCCGAAAAATGTCAATTGTATATAGCTTACAAATGTCATTTTAAAAGAAGTACTACATTGGTGTCATTGTTTATATTTCAAGTCATGAACTGTCAAATTTCAAACAAACATCAAATCGAGATTAGACTCAGTTACATAAGGTCCAAAACAATTTCAGCATTTTTAGAAATATGTGTTAGTGCATACCAATTTTTACTTTAAATTATAGAACAAACCGGTAGACATTTAAGTTTGTCAACAACATTATCAGAAGACATCATTTTAAACAAACAAAAAGACACTCGCGCCCTCATGCTGTCAATTTGAAAGTTATACAGTTATACATAAATTAATTATGACAGTTTGACATCAGTAGAAAAGAATTTATTGTTCTATTTATTTTTTTCAAAATCGCCTATACATACATATTTTAAAAATGTCAGTTTGTTTTTGCAGCGTTCATATTCTTATTTTACCGTTATACTGAAATCTTCTTTTCTTCTTTATGAATGTCAAACAAAACAATTGAGAAATACTACTTCACAATATCGTGTTCGGTCAGTGCAGCTTTAACAGTCGTTTGATCGTATTTACGATATTATAAAGTCTTCAACCAAAAACGTAGTATTAACTCCCTGAAACCTTGAAAAACTGCACCTCCATAACCATAAACCTCCGTGGAACCATATTTTGGATAACCTTAACTTTGAAGTCAATCTGCAGTCATATTTCACATCTTTAGTTTAGTATTGTAAGTGATTAATTCATTTGCGTTTCTCAGATGATTATGTTTGACAGTTTCAATGTCACGACTATAGTCTTATAACAGTTTTTCAGTATTTCAACCAATGAGGATTCGGGAAGTATAAAGTAAAAGGGAGACATCGATTTCACTTTCCTTTGAAAATGTCAAAGAACATCATTGTCCTGAAAACGAATCCATTTCCAACCAAATCCAACAAAAACAAAAATTAAAACCCAATCACGACTTGTGGGTGTCTGAATCACGACTTACCGCACAATAACCAAATGGTTGAATGGAGGTTCCTCTGCGGAAGCCCGTACCCGAACCCGAACTTGCAACTGTTACCGCAAGTTAAAACAAAACAAGGTCTAGCTTACACTCGTCACTATCATTCCAAAGATATCTTTAACTCCGAACCTACTTTCGCTTTTGTTTTCAAAAAAAAAAAAAAATAATCATACAAAAAAAAAAACTAAGTTTAATGGAAGACTGAAGAAGAGCAGTCTAAGGCCTGCAACTGTAGCTTTGGAAGTAAATTTCACTTCTCCGCAATGCCGATGTCTTGGTCGGACGGGTGCATCTTCCTCGGGGAGCACAAAATGACAGTTGATTTGTGCACATTGCCACCACATACGCTACCGTGGAGCATCAGAAATCAATTAACTTTGGCTGGGGAGCGTTAAATAACGCAACATAATTATACGGGATGCGGTTACGCATGCGTAAAAATTTAGTCGCTTCGATTCGGTTACCGTCAGCTGCGAACACTCACTCTTACATTGCAATGAATTTACCTACGGAGGGGCCTTACGCAATGCTCCAACGTAGTCGTGGTCGTAGAATAGACTGACGGCAGTTAGTTGGGACTTGGGAGGCTCTTAATTGGACTAAATAGATCTCATCTATTATTTTTTTTTTCTTCTTTTGTTGCAGTTTTTAACTCTGTGAGAAACTAGTTCAATCACGATGAGGATGATAAGGTTGACGGTGGCGGTGGTAAGTTTCCACGATTGTTTCATAATTTTGAGTCTTACAATAATTTAATGTTTCGTCAGGTACTTTGTATCACATTGTGCGGCATGGGGATGGTCTTGTGTGAACCCCCAGCGCCATCGAATGGCTATTTGCCTCCGACTTCTGGACAGAGGCCATCGACGAGGTACAATGCTCCATCTAATTCTTATTTGCCACCCCCTTCGGGGCCAGCAGCACCATCGCAAAGCTACGGTGCTCCCTCAAGGCCATCGGGCAGCTATGGTGCTCCTCCTGCACCACCCTCTTCCAGCTATGGCGCCCCACCATCTAGGCCATCAAGCAGCTATGGTGCCCCACCGTCTGGGCCTTCTTCTAGCTATGGCGCCCCATCCAAGCCGTCGAGTAGCTATGGTGCACCCACTGTGAGTCGGCCATCATCAAGCTATGGAGCCCCACCAGCTTCCCCACCATCGTCGAGCTATGGTGCCCCCAGTCGCCCATCTCCCAGCTATGGAGCACCTCCATCTTCGAGCTATGGTGCACCTAAGAAGCCTTCAACCAGCTACGGACCACCAGCCTCACCCCCAGCTTCCAGCTATGGTCCACCAAAACGACCCTCTTCAAACTACGGACCACCAAAGCGACCATCATCATCATACGGAGCACCACCATCAACACCCTCAGGAAGCTACGGCCCACCCAAGGTATCACCACCAGCAACCAGCTATGGAGTTCCATCAGCTCCGTCTTCCAGCTATGGAGCACCGTCAAAGCCTTCATCAACCTACGGAGCTCCATCTCGTCCATCCTCGAGCTACGGTGCCCCATCTGCACCAAGACCATCGTCTTCTTATGGAGCCCCTGCAGCCCCATCTCGACCATCTTCTTCATATGGTGCCCCATCGGTTTCAGTACCTTCTTTAAGCTATGGTGCTCCCTCAGCCCCTGCTCCTTCAACAAGCTACGGTGCTCCTAGTGCACCTTCCGGAAGCTACGGTGCTCCATCTGCCCCATCATCAAGCTATAATGCTCCAGTTGGCCCAAGTTACAGCTCAGCTCCATCCTCCAGTTACGGTGCACCTTCTGCTGGTGGTGGATCTGGCGGATATGCATCTTCCGGTAGTGGATCTGGTGGATACTCATCATCTGGTGGCAGTTCCGGTGGATATTCTTCATCTAGCGGCGGTGGCTCTGGTGGATATAGTGCCCCATCATCGAGCTATGGTGCCCCAGCTGCACCTTCGAGGCCATCATCCAGCTATGGTGCACCTTCCGTACCATCAAGGCCTTCAAGCACTTATGGTGCCCCATCAGGTCCAGCCCCTTCAAGGCCATCGTCCAGTTATGGTGCGCCTTCAGTATCAGTCCCATCTTCAAGCTACGGCGCTCCGTCTGCACCAGCTCCCTCATCTAGTTATGGTGCTCCAACTGTAAATATTCCCTCATCCAGCTATGGTGCCCCTTCAGCAGGAGGTTCTGGTGGTTATTCATCCAGTGGCTCAGGAGGATACTCATCCGGCGGATCTGGTGGATACCCATCGGCATCACAACCTTCCTCCAGTTATGGTGCTCCTTCTTCAGGAGGCTCAGGAGGGGGATACCCATCAGCTTCGGCACCCGTATCAAGACCATCATCCAGCTATGGCGCACCTTCTGCACCAGCACCATCATCAAGCTACGGAGCTCCTGCTGCACCATCAAGACCATCATCAAGCTATGGTGCTCCATCAGCTCCATCTGGCAGCTATGGTGCCCCCACTGGACCAGCACCATCTATAATATATGGAGCCCCATCACCACCATCAACAAGCTACGGCGCACCATCCGCACCTTCATCGAGCTATGGAGCCCCATCGGCTCCATCACCACCATCTTCCAGCTACGGCGCACCATCCGCTCCTTCCTCCAGCTATGGTGCCCCGGCTTCTGGTCCCGTGCCTTCGTCTTCATATGGTGCCCCATCTGGCCCTTCACCACCATCGTCAAGCTACGGAGCTCCAGCTTCTGGCCCAGCATCAGGATACTCTTCAGGCTCTCAAATCTCTTCTAGTTATGGTGCTCCACAGGGACCAACAGGTGGCTACAGTTCCTCCGGTTCTGTACCCTCCAGCAGCTACGGCGCTCCTTCGGCTTCCGGGCCATCAGCCCCATCGTCCAGCTATGGTGCCCCCTCAAGTGGTGGATCCGGTGGCTACCCATCCGCTTCCATTCCATCTAGCTCTTATGGTGCTCCCAGTTCTGTTCCAGAAACTATTCCGCAAAGCTACTCCTCCGACGGAGGCTACAAATACCGAAAGTAGAATTCTGACGGGATGGTGAAATATTTCACCAAGATCACCATACAAGTGCCTTATATGAAAAACCTTTGAACGAAACCTCCGTTATGTGTGTAAATTCTTCATAAATTTACGCTCTCTTCGAATCTTTAAGAGAGAGCAAGTGCTATCATTCATAATAATTATTCAGTATTTAATCTGACAAACGAACATACTCTCTTAAAAGTCTAAGCAATCATTTCTCTTAAAATATTAAATTTACAACAAAACACAAAGTTTTGTTAGAATGTAAGATTTATATTTTCCAAAAGAGCTTTTACTCTTACTCTTATTTCTCTTTTCTCATTTTATTATTAAGTTTTTTATATATTTTTTGTTTTGATTATTTTTTATTTTTTTTACTCTTGTATAAAAAAATTTGTAAAAATTAATTATTTAAGCTACCAACTGCCAATGAATAAAACCACATGTGTGTAAAATATTTCTTTGTTTATTTTGTGTTAATGGAATTGAATTGACTACAAGAACTTCATGGTAATGTATTTTATTGAAAACAAAATATTTATTATTTTCGAAAACGGTTTCTAGACCTAATCTAGGAATGTTTGGAAACTTAATCTTAGGGACAGCATCAAAGAGACTATTTAAAAAAATATACTGCTGCTCTACAAAATTTAAACTTTAGAAATATTTTTTTTAAAAGACAATATTTGTCACAAAAGTAAGTAGGATAAATTAAAATGAAACCAAGTAAGTTGCTTCTCATCGCCCACTAGGCAACTTAGAGCAACTATACCAGAATTTTTACTTAGTGTTTTTTTTTTAGTTGAATTTTGTCTACTAATGTCTTTTTTACTAAATAAAAGAAATTTTGACTCCCCAAATAAATTGTACCTATAACAATTTAAAGAAAATATTAAAATGCAACTGGCCTTTAAAGTTGCCGGCAACTTACTTCCATTAATTGTGCTCTGTCATGTGAGCGAATGCAATTAACTTCTTAACTTCTCGGGTGATAAACTTTAACTTATGGGCGACAAAAGTAAGAATTAAAATAGTTTTGATGCAAAGTCAATAGTGAGAAAAATTCTAAACAAGTTGCCTTTCTACGATTATTTGAACTCGATCTACATTTTCATGCATTTTGCATCTCGATCTAAGAAATAAATTTCAATTTTCTTAAATAGATACATTCCAATTAATATAGGAATATCAATTTTGGCAGGAGAACTAAAAGTGAACTATAAAGTACGTAAAGAGTTTTTTTTGGAAAATAGTATATTACTGAGTTAGCAAGAGTTTACCAATAAAACGCGGACCTTATTGCATTTAAAAAGATTGAGATTGTGGGCAATTATGTAATGTAAATAGTTTTTTTTCTTATTAATTGATTAAAGTTTTGAATCAGAATCCGAGGTGCGGTCCAGGCGGGACCTAACCTAATTCTTACAGATTGCCAGAAAGTTATGCCAACCCACCTGTTAATTTCAATTTTGAAATTTTAGTGAACTCTCTAAAGGACAAACCCAGTGTTTATCAAGCCACCTGTTTTTAACTCAAGGCCATAAACACCGTAATTTTAATTTCTCAGTTTCCTTCAACAAGTTTAAAGACCTTTGTTCTCACAAGTGTTTAAAACTATTTGTGAACTTTTTTAACCCCATCAGAATTTCAAGGGAAACTCTTGACTTTGAAATTTAATTCAAGCAACGTAATTGAAGTTCTTATAGTTTAACAAAAACAACTCAAGGAAATTCATGTGTAAGAACAAATTCAAACTGAGGTAAATATTTTAAATTAAATGCTTTTGTTTAAAATAATTCACTGCTTGTTAAGAGAGGGACTAAAATTTTGACATGCTGCCAAGTTCTGAAGCACTTACACCCTCATTGCAGGAACATACTCAGAGGTTTTGTATAATTTCTCTAAATTCATAAAGTCACTAATTTTAATTCAAGATATTTTCTTAATCCACCATGTAAAGTCAAAGTGGTTCCTGAGATACACATTTCAAAAATCACAAAATTCGTAACGGACTAACAAGAAGTTTTCAAAATAATAAAGAACTTTCCCACTTGTGGTACAAACAAGGAAAAGTATGGACGGGGTGGTATCCGCCCACTTTCTCATAATGAACTAAAAGTTATGTTTCTTTTAAAACTTATAATTTGATAGAGAATTGGTAGTTGAAATGTAAATCATATATAAGACATTTACAACCTAAATTGTTCTATTAAGGAGGCGTGGCCGTTAGCAATAAAAACTAATGAGATTCAAAAAAACGAGTAGAGGGTTTTCGAATCAATTCTAATTTATGACAGAAATTTGTCGTTTAGCTAAATTTTGACAGATAATTTTAGAAGTTACTTAGCAAGCTCAAAAAAGTGCAATAATGTACTTTCTAAATATTTCTATTTATTTAAAGCGTAGCTAATTTAAAATATACATAAATATGTAACTAAATTTGAAATAACATTTTCTTCTCCGGTTTCCCACCCATCGCATCGTTGCCGTTGCATTAATTGTATGCAGTGCAGTTAAATAATTATGTCAACTTCGAATTGGCCAATTCATTTGCAAAGTTGTTAACAGAAATAATATGTAAATAAACAAGAATTTACGAAGTGATCTCCTTCTCCTTGGAATAAACATTAACAAATGTAAGTACGAGTATTTCTCAGATAAAAATCTTTTCTTCTGGATTTTCCAGCCGAACCATAGGAAACAATGGCTGCATAGGACAGGGGCTGTAGACGGGGCTTTATTTTTGCCCCATCGGAACTTATTAATGCGATGCACAGAATATTCCGAAATCATGTCTCCTCAACACACTGGCGATGGCGGAGTGTGTGGGAGGGTATGGGCTGTGTATGGCATTTTCTTTTCAGCTTTTCAGCTTTTCATCTTTTTTTTGTTGTTGTCTTTTGTCTGTCTTTTGACTTGGGATCTTGAATCAATCTGATATAGTGCAGCAACATACATTAAATGTATGCATGATGAGCACATACTCGTACGGGTGCATAGAACTGACTCCGGCCGGAATGGGATTTGCTGCCACATTCTGAGAATCTCATAAATCCCCACGGACTATGCATAAATCCATTGGAATGGATATAATAAAATATCTCGTGCTCAGATTTCAGCAAATTGTTTTAGAGTGAAAATTTATACATTTCCGCAATGGAACTGCTTGTTGCCAATATATACATATGTATTCTTCAAGGCGAGGTTTGGGGGCAAGAAGAAGATAATAGTTGGAAACAATGAAAATGCCATCGAGGAATGAGATTATGACAGTTTCTATTTTAGGTCTATGTCAGTGGTTATTCCTCATTGTCGTCGTCGTCGTGATTAAAATAAGGAATTCAAATTTGAATTATTAATTTCAAGTCATTACAACTTTGGCTCTGAATCTTACAAAATTGGGCAAACAGTCCACAGCACACCTTTATTCGCATACTTTGTACCTCTATTAAATATAATCTAGCAAGTGTCATAATTTTAATTTGCAGAATTATAAATTGTTTACTTAACAAATAATAAAACTATCGATGCATACAATGTGCCCTAATGCTTCCACATAAGATGTAACACTTGTTTAATTGTCTATGGGTGCAATAACTTTACGTGGAACGGCGGAGGCGGCGCGAGGTGGTGCATCATCCGTCAACTTCGCCGCCTTCTTCACTTGCAGTAAGTAAAGGGAACAATGTTATATGCACTTTGGCAGTTACTATAGCGTTAATTTGTGGTTTTACTTGCAAATGCTCCATCGTCAATTATAAGCGGCGCAGCGGCGGCCGACGCGACGGTGGCGGCTCAAAAGCCTCAAAGAAGCATACACGTGCGCATATAAGCAGCTGAATTTCAAAGTCAGCTATTTGTGGCAATCTTCCACGATTACCGGGACCGAAAATATGCCCGTATCTAAAGATGGTATGACAATTGATTTGGCATTGAGGCACCCAGTTTTTTCTTTTTTGTTTAGGGTTGAATAGTCTTACTCTGTCACGAAGTACAAAGTAGTGACAGTATAATTTTTAACTTAATGACGATTGTGATTAACTTTACTCATTTTTTTGTCGGCTTTTCAATTTCATCAAAGTTGTTAAATCTTGAACGCTTTTATTCCAAAAAACAACGATTAAAAACTTCTAAAATAAGAATTAAATTAAAAAGAGAAAAATTCAATTCGCTTTTGTTTAAAACACAAAAAAATAAAATGGTGCACTTGGGCGTATACTTACTTTTTATTTAAATTCGTTTATTTATGTTATACTGAGTGTCACAATTTTTGTATGAGAATAAATCATTATACAAGTGAAACACCAGATCTTGAGTTAGTACCTCATATTGCCAATAATTAGTAAAAAAAAATATGTATTTAGATTTTAGAGTGTTTTAGATAATGCATTTTTTTATTTAATAATTTAACTTTTGATTTGTTTTTAATATTTTGTAATTTAATTTAAAAAGGTAGCCTACACCAAGTTTATTTTAATATTTAATAACACGTTTCTGACTTTAAGAAAAGTTTTCAGTTAACAACTAACATACGTTTTCACTTTTTTAAAAAACTGAACGACCTTCCTCACATAAATGTATGTATGTATAAAGACCATATATCCTTTATGATTTCTTTCTTTAAACAGCATCGTTATTGTGCATTTTATAAAAAGAAAAACTAACTGTTCTTGCCATTCAAAACAATGTATATTCATAGACTATATACATATGTATGTTCTAGATCCTTGCAAAGTTCGTCTTATTTAAATCGTTTATACATAAGTTTGAACTACAGCCTTTGGATTCTTGACTTCTGATGTGACAAGTTAAGTATTACCAGCCAATTTCGTGCGTCAAGGAATACCATATTCTGTTTTTTAAAATATTTATTCAAATCAGTAAACTAAAAACCATGGAACTTCATATCATTTGTCAAGTTTACCACTGATTTAATTTTTAGAATACCGAAAACGATGGCTTAAAATGCAATTTCAATTTTATTTGATAGAAGTTCTAGGCTTAAATATGCCTCCTCGCATTCAAGTAAAAAACTTTAGTTAGTGTAAATATATGTATGTATGAATGTATGTATGCATGTATAGTATATGTAATTCCAATGCAAAGCGCGTAATTGACAAAATGGTGATACATTTTGACTTTTTCTTGCATTTTACATAGATACCAATATTTATATGTTTTTTCTGCATTAAATCGAAATGCAGAAAACTGATTGACAAATTGGATGTCATGTCATTATTTATGGATGACAGTAAGGTGTGGGATGCCACAAGAAAAATAAATGAATAAATGACGATTTCCGTTTTCTTATTTATGTAAGTTGAACTTTCATTGCCAATATTTTATAATGTGTGTTTTTGAAGTTTTATTTTTATGTTTGGTCAACCAAATTTATATTTGTATTAATAATTTGTAAGCAATAAATTAAAAAAAATGGGTTTTATAGTTAAACATGATTTTGTTATGAAATACATATATGTATTTAATGTAAAATATAATTTGGAATTTTCGTATTTATTTTTTATTTCTTATTAATATTATTTGTTAGTGTAACAAAACACTAGTAAACATATTCTTAAATGATATTTAGATGTGTAAATCCTCATAAGCTGAAGGTAAGTTCACAATTAATCCCACTTTTAAAGAAATTTTGTAATAAAAACATCTGTGTATTTACTTGTATAGTTCACTCAATTTTTTAATATTTTTTGACAAATTTTCTAAATTTTCACAGCAAAGAGTTTACAATACTGTAAGCTTCGGATAATAATTGCTCTAAATTTTAAATTTTCACAATATTACTATACTTATTTGATTTTACATAACATCATTTTTAAGAATAACTTATATTAGACAGTCAAGTTTAGCCATTTCTGCCAGATTGACTAATCATAACTAAACATGGAACTGTTTCATAAATTATGAGTGCATTAAAAAGCTTAAAAAGTCTGAAAAAAATTAATTTCATTTAAATACAATGACATTTTGTCCTCCATGTCCATATGTACATACCTGAGTTACAAAAAGAGTGGCGCACCTTGAAATTTTGCTATAATTTCATAAAAGATGGACAAAAAAATATTTGTTTAATGTTTTGTTTTTTGAGGTAAAAATAAGTAATTCACATAAAAAAGGAAAAAAAAAGTTAAGAACCTACGAATGAAGAATAAATTAACAAAAATAAGCAAAAACTTCATAAGTTAACATTTTAAATTTTTATTTTTTTTTTAACGAGTCTTGTTTCCTTTCTAGTAGTGGGTATTTCAACCCCAAACATCTAACAAATCTTTAATTGGCCTGGGAGTACCTTGGATTAGGTTCCTAAAGATAGTGTCGTCCAAATTGTCCCATTCTTCGTTTAGAGCAGATCTCAGCCCACTAAGTGTCTCGTGAAGGACAGGTAGCCTCCTAATCATTCGTCCCAGCATGTCCCATACATGTTCGATATGATTCATGTCCGGGCTCATCACAGGCCAAGCTATCACGTCAAATTCGACTTCTTGCAAGTAATCAGTAACACACCTGGCAACATTTGGTCTAGAATTTTCCTGATTCAGAAGGAAGTTTTCGCCAATAAATGGTGTGAATGGAACCACATATTCATCCCAATTGTTAGTGATGTAATATTTGGAGTTCACCGACCCCTCCACTAACTACAGCTCGGTTTTTCCTTGCATGGAAATACCTGCTCACACCATGACGGAACCTCTCAAGAAATTT
The DNA here is from genome assembly GCA_905146935.1 of Scaeva pyrastri. Classification (NCBI taxonomy): domain Eukaryota; kingdom Metazoa; phylum Arthropoda; class Insecta; order Diptera; family Syrphidae; genus Scaeva; species Scaeva pyrastri. The sequence goes on along the minus strand of LR989927.1, from coordinate 122,839,768 downwards.
TCAAGCTGGACAACTGTTACCGAAGATTATCTCTCACCTGATCGCCTCCACACTCTGCTACATCCATCTGGCGACCGCAGACAAAACCTGGACTCATAAGTAATAAGAACTCTGATCCAGTCAACCTCGGTTCATTTTTAGTAAAGGCGAGCAAATTCCATCCGCTGGCGCTTGTGCTATATCGTGGGTCATGGTACACGAAATGGCCTTCTTGCTCTCAGGCCACTCTCCACTAATCACCGCCTCACTGTTTGTGCATTCCCAGCCCTCACTCCAACGGATCTAATTCTGTGAGACAGCTCAACCTCTGTTTGATGACGATCTCGAAGTGTTTGAAGTACCAAATATCGATCGCCCCTTGCATCAGATGTAGCTCTGGTGTGACCTGAACCTTGACACCGGGCTACGCCTGTATCTTAATGGTTCTTCTAGCGTCGTCTCCGGTTTTCTAATCATAACAGCGGCATACCGCACACTTCGTCCATCCTCAGCCAAAGCCAACCCCCTAGCGAGTTCTTGTGCCGTTATTTTGTATATTTTTTTCACAAAATTATTAAAAAACTAATAAATCAACAAATTAAAATAAGCCTAAAACTTATTTAAAAATTTACGGGGTCACGGAAGTCAAAATCCGTACATCTTGCATGTGGTATGAAGAAATGATTATGTTGGGGTTTTTCCCAAAAGAAATTACGTATAACAAGAAAAATGGAAAAATAATTTGCAAACAAATACACAAATATACCACTTAACTAAAACAAAAATAAGCTTTGGAAAAACATAGCGGTATATTGTCAAAATGATAACAAAACATCAACAAGTATGACTGCGCCACTTTTTTTTTAACTCAGTGTATATACAATCCAAAGAAGTACATATCTTCTTGTTAACTTTCCATAGAGAGTTATTGAAAATGGTCCGATTTGTCAAATTGAAATTTTTGACAGTTCTGGACGTTTTAAGGTTCCTAGAATCTAAATCCGTTATTTCTAGAGAGATGTCTGTGTGTGTGTAGATACGTTCGAGATACCATTTTTCTCAAGAATGAATAAATATAAAAGTAAAAACTAAACAAAAAATTTTGACGCGAAAATATACAACGAAGGAAAAATGATATCATCTTCAGAACAATATTTTACTTTTACATCTGATAAAATTTTCAAACAAAATTCAATTGATAGTTTATTTACAAAAATAAAAAAGAACTCAAAATTCTACCAAAAGTTGGTGAAAAATGTTTTTTGACTTGAAAATCTCGAGAATGATCACCGATTTTAACTTCAAGTTCATTTAAGTTTCTACAATATAATTATTAATATATGCTACAATTTTGACAACTATGGAAGTGACAGTTTTTTTACAAAAAATAAAAAACGTATACAAAAATCAAAAAATGTCAAAAGTAGTTTCTTGACTTCAAATTTATTTTATTTTTAACATAATGCATTTGATGAATATTGACGAATATCAAATTGACGTTTTTTTTACAATTAATAAAAAACTAACTAACAACAAAAATTGGTAAATATTACTTTTCAGCTTCAATATCTCGAGAACTCCGATAATTTTTTTGTTAATACAATTATTGTTATCAATCAACATCAAAAGTAAATTCATTAATATCGGGAGTTTTCAAAGTATGCATAATGGGAAGTTATCAGTGTGGGTTGCATCCACCTTCTTTTTCCTTTAATATTAGGCATCTTTCTAGAAAATGGAGCACATCATATTTTTCTTCCATATTCTAAAGATTACAAACTAGCTGCATCTATCTGATGCATAAATGAGACAGAAAAGTTCAGTAAGCAGACTTCATAATTGTTATTTACTCCACACTGTTCTTATCATGAAAAAAGTTTCTAGGGTCCAAATTGTGACATGTTTTTAAAGTGAACTTTTTCATAAATTGAGGTTACCTTTATCCAAATTAAGAAATTAAACTGAAGTTCGCCCGACTGCTCCACCTCAACCCACTCGAGATACTAATTACTTCTTCCATGAATAACTTGAAGGACGTCTTTACTTTGGTAATCTTTCATTGTTCATCAGTACAACCTTATTAGTATTCCCTGGTGTACTCCTGGTGTACTCCTGATTCATTTGGAAACCATTTAGACATTTACCATAGAGTTAGATACTCCATTTCATACAGACGACGACGGCATGAAACGCTCGCTGACTTAAAATCAACAAATCTACATTTCTTCGCCCAAAGAATGCTAGAATATCAAGGCCTTATTATCCAGCTTAAAATCCTGAATGAAATGGTTTTCATGGATCCAGTAGTTGAAGAATTCCAGCAATTCGAACATTGAAGAAATAATGTGATATATTATTATCATTCCCACAAAATGTTTGTGAGTTATGATGACCATAACAAATTTTCGCTCAAATGAATAAACACATTTTTATAACGACCAAGAAAAAAAAATGAAGATAGACACATCTATACAATTATACGATACGATACACGGATTACACAATCCCATAGACGACCTACAATATCAGATGAACACAAAGTTAAGACCGAAGATGATCAGTTTTCATCTTCTCCTCAAAACCATCATCGTCAAAAGTCAGCTCATATGGAACTCGCCACTCGTGCATATCATCATCTTCATCATACATAATATAAATTCATAATTGATGTAATTATAATCGTCGAGATTAACTAATAATCTTCGATTGTTCGCTTTGTTCTGTTCCAGCTCAGGGAGCAGAGCACTGATGGATCTTATCTAACTTAAGCCAAAGCGTCTTAATCTTTCGGAAGTTGCAACTTATAAGTATACATACGTATCTATATATGAACCTAGAGAAGATTTAAGCATTCTTTATGCATGCATCCAAAAGTAAAACACGGCAATAAAATTCCAATGAAAATCATAATAATGGAAACGCTATTGACACAAGAATCTGTCAGATCTCAGATACGAGTAGGTACTTCTACATCTCGTTTCCAGAAGTCACGTGCATAGAAAAATTAATGTTCATTTTGGTATTGTTATTAATTATTTCGATATTCAGATATGAATAATAAATAAATTTAATGAGAATCAGAAGTAGGTTTGTATCTTCTTTTTTTTATTGCAATCAGATTAATTTTGCAAATCTGCGGAAGAGGTCAGAAGTGGATTGACGTTATTCTATATTTTTCAGAATTGATTTTTTTTTTTATAATAAGTATCCTAGGACACAATATGCTTGAGTGCTTTAGAATGTTGCGCAATGGAGATATGTATACATTTAGAATTAATGTTTGCTTCGGATGACGAATGCGTCAATTAGTGTCGAGTGGTGTGCCACAGGGCTCTTCTCTTTGTGCGAAGAAATAAACTAGTTTTGGTTCGTCTATCTATCTATGGTTGCCGCCAAAGACAAAGATTTTTCGTCAATTAATGCAACAATGGTCTAGGTCAGATGTTTTGTTAAAATTAAAATAAGTATTTGGCGGTTCGTGAGATAGTTAGACTTTAAGTTTCTGTAACAGTAATTATAGCTATGCGGTTTGTAAAATATGAGTTCTGTCGATAGAAGGTGATTTTTCTTCTTTTATGCAAATAGCATTTAATGTTGAATTTTGTATTAAGCAATAATTGTTAAACAAAATCTATATTTTAGTCTACTTCTTAATTTTAGACGGACTGAATTTTGTTTATGAACTAACACTAAGGTAATGTTATTCCAAAGTTAACCTTAAATTTAAACGTGTCCACCGAAGAGGAAAATTTTTTTCAGGACATCTGACTCGTGGTAGATTGCATACAATTCATGATTGTAATGTCTCCGGAATCTTCCTACCTTACAAACGGGGCCAACAATTCCGTTTAAGACTTTTCTCTCGAACACACTTATCTAGGTCCGACTAACTTTTACTAAGAATCAGGAGTACTGGCAAAACCATCGTCCTGTACAGCAACATCTTAGATGGTTTCTGGAGCTTTGACAGACTAACAGTAGGCTCTATTGGCTTGTCGAAGCCACTCGCATATTTCTGCTTCGATGTTGTTAACGGGTGCTACTATTAACCCAAGGTATTTGAAGGATTGTACTTTTTCAAATTTATGATCCGCTACCTTGTTTGCTTAACCAACTGTTCTTCTTGCAGTCTACGCCACAATGTACATCGTTTTTCTTGAATTGTCAATTTATTTGTACTTTTAGAAAGTGTATTTCTAATTTATTTTGTTGAATTATCAATTCATTAAACATTATTATGTACCTTATTAATAAAAAAAATTTTAGAAGTAAATTAAAGCCAGTTCCCGATTGCTCCAAAGTTCAGCAAATACTCGTGGTAGTTTATAGTCTGGTGGTTTTTTAGTTATTTTCAGCTTCTGGGTAAGTTGAATTTCGAATTCAATTCTTAGAGGTACAACTGTACAAGTTGCACAAGAGTGCAAAGTTCAAAAATGTTTAGTCTACGGCCGCTATCTTAAAAGTGACGTGTAATTGACAGTCTCGTATTCTTCTGCCCACTTCAATAGTCCACGAGTAGGGAGCTGTTGGTTTTTTTAGTCGTCTTATTAATAGATGTCAGATGCCGTCTCGGTGCTTGCCTTGACTTCATTGAGTGAGGTTTATGTCAGTTTCTAAGTTTCGTTTCGATATCATTTAATGAAATTTGACAATCTACAGTAATTATACAATACAATAGTACTTATATTTTGACATCTACGAGATGTGTTCAAAAATTATCGATTATCAATTTTTGGTTCTTTATGTTTTCGATTTTTGATCTTTGGTATCGAAACAAAAAATGGATCAGAGAATTTTTGTTGACATGTTGACAATGGAACACGGTGAAACGGTTCTGAGTAAAAAAAAATACTTACAAGTGGTATGTACTCTTCCAAGATGGCCAGGGAGATTCCGATGACGGCCTCAATCCTCAACAACAGTTTTCTGTCAATACTATACAATCTTAGCTCTGTCTCGTCTCGGGTTTCTTGGTAGTCCCAATCTCATGATATGAGGTGGAAACTTTTATCGTCTCGACAACAAATCTGCTCATGATTTGAGAGATGAAGCTTCAAAAGTATACTCAATTACATACTTAGGTCCTCAGACCTACGAAGTCCGTTGGTGTTCCCTATCGGGGCATAGGGCCTCAACTACTCCTACGCGCTATCGTATGCAGTTTAAAGCGATGTATTTCAGCTCCCTCCAGCACAGGATTCGTGACATTATGCAGCCCTGTCTGACCCCGTTTTGGACTTCAAATTCTTCAGACAACCTACTTCCGTAATGAAAGACGTGACATTTGGACCCATCATAAGTAGCTTTAATAATAGCAATGAGTTTCTCCGGTATACCCCTCCTCCGCAAAAGCAAGCCAGATAAACTCCCTGTTGACGCTGTCGAAAGCCTTCTCGAAATCAATGAACAGCAGGTGGAGTGGTGATCGATATTCGACGCACTGTTCAATTATGATCCTCAAGGTATTGATATGATCAAAGCAGGAGGACCCAGTGCGTCGAGCGATGCTTCGAGATGTTCTTTTACGCGTTCTAGAACAATCTTTGATATTATTTTGGCGACTGCAGGCAAAACGCAGATACCCCTCCAGTTTTCGCACTTCATTAAGTCTCCTTTTTTTGGCAGCTTGACAAGCATTTCCTTTTTCCACTCTTCGGGAAAGCATTCGGAGACCCATGTCTCTATGAGCGGTTGCAGCAAATCGCTTGATGTTGTTGGTGCTGCTTGTAGCAATTCTGCGGAAATGCCGTCAAGTCCTACCGCTTTTTTATTCTACAGAGCTTTGATGGCAGTACATATCTCTTCCTTACTGGTTGGGGGTGTGGTTCGTAATCGGGAATTGGTTGTATCGAGCAACTCAGAAGATGTCATTTGCATGTTTCTGTAAAAACATGATTTAAGATAAGAGCAAAATGCTCCTTGCACCTTCTGAGTTGGTCCCCATCCGATATCAGCACGGTTCCATCTTTATCTTTAACCGGGTGTTTTGAACTCTGCATACTAGTGAGTTCTTTGGTTATTCTATAGAGAGTTCTGCTGTCGCACCTATTTGCGGCATCTTCTGCTTCTAGGACCAGAACGTTGGTGTGATTACGTCTACCACGCTGGACCTTTTTCTTCTACATGCGGTATGTGGATTCTAGCTCGTTTCTGTCTTCTCCGTGCGCAGCTGCCAAACGAGCTTTAAGGTGCTTTCTTTCGTCGATCTTTGCCAAAGTTTCTTTCGAAAGCCAGGTGTTACTGCTTCCTTGCACACGACCGACTTTTCTTTCAGCACTTAATATGAAAACATTTTTCACAGCACTCCATAGGTTTTCAATGGATTCGGATCCAGTGCTGCTGATTGAACTAATATGTTGCGAAAGGTAATCCGTGAGTTCTTGACGAATGTTGGGTTCCTTTAGTCTGTCATTTAGTCTTGGGCATTCTAATGTTCGAATTCGATCTCCGAATTGCAGTATACGTAATTCTTATGGTAGCTACCATAAGATGGTGGTCACGGGCAAGCCCCATGTCAGCACCACTTCTATTTCTGACATCTATAGGAGACCGGTCTGAACCGACCGAAGTTTTTAAGTCCGAATTGAAAGACATGCCCATTTATGTGGACAGCATTTTATAATTTTTCAAATTTATGATTTTTGAAAATTATTTTGCAAAACCAGGGAAAAATCAAAGCTTTTATAGCCTAGTATTACAAGATCAACCTTCTCACCCATTTTCTATTCTTAAAACTCATTCAATTTGTGGTCTTTTCCTTTTTTTTCCGATTAAAGTTTCTGACTCACCTTTTGATGTAAGAAAATCGAATCCTTTTTTTAAATATTAAAACATACAAAATTGCATCAACAAGGAAACCAATATATAATTTTGTTCTTTATTTTTACTTTCATGTTTTGTTCTTTTTTTTTTGTTTTAATTAAACTTTTTTCACTTTTAATAATAATATTTTTGCACAAATTATTTTATTGTTTTTTTTTTTCTTAATTGTCAAACAAATAGGGTGGTTTTTACATTTATTTATTTTGTAATAAATCTCAATACTGTATTAAAATAGTAAAGCAACATGGTAAAAATAACAATAAAAACATAACTTATTAAAATTCAATATTACATATTATAATTTATATTTTGTTGTTTTTTTTTCCTTTTTTTATATTTTTTATGACATAGAACATTAAAGTAACACCATTTTTAACACCAATATTTAATTTGATTTTTTTTTTAATTTTAAAATAACACAATAACAACACATCAAGAGAGTTAAATTACTTACTTGAAGTTTATTGAGGATAAATATTATTTTGTATAAAGAAAAAACAAACACAACATAATAAAAATTATTCAGTACAATTATTAGGTAATATGATGATAAAATTTCATTAACAGTTTTTTTTTAGAATAAATTTGTATATAAATATAAGAATCAAAAATAACTGACTGGATTCATAAATATTTATTTGTTTTTTGTATTTAACACTGTTTTTTTTTTCTTGCAACATTTTTAATTTCTTTAAATTATTTATTTTTATTGTTGGTATCTATTTAAGGTTTAGGTAGGTACTAATCAGCTTGTTTTTTTGTTTCTAATTTGTATATATTATATTCTCACTATATTTTCTTATAACATCTAATATTTTTGAATCTTTAAAGATTTGTTTTTGTTTTTTTGTTTTGTTTTTACACTATAGGTACATTTATTTAATTATATTTAGTTTTTTATTCATTTTGTATAACAGGATTTATATTTTATTTTACATTTATTTATATATATTTATATTTATATGTATAACTTATCTATATATTCTACATTTATATAACTATTCACATTTAAATGATATGTTTCGTTATTTTTGTTGGTTTAAATTAGCAAAGAATTGTTTTTTTCCTTTTTTGTGATATTTTGCATTGCTTGTTTTTTTATTTTTTTTTTCTTTCTTTCTTAGGAAGGACACAATTAGTGATATGTATTTGTTTTTGAATTGTTTGTTTTATTTTTTATTTTAAGTCTAGTTTAAAATTTTGTAGCTTGTGTATGATCTATGCTTAAGAATAAATTGTGATCATTTTTGACATTTGAAAATGTCTACATTGAAACATTGATCTAATTTTTACGTTTTTGCCGAAATTGTTTTTTTTTGAAACTGAAAACTAATATAAAAAATATTTAAATAAGAATTTAAGAAATCTGTAACAGTGACAAGAAAAAAAACTCAGTCGAAATCGACAATAATAATAGAGAACCATTCCTAGTAACTTGATATCCGAAACTCCCCAAATTAATTTTTAATCCAGGTTTAAATTGCCAATTCATATTTGACTTTATACCTTTATAAAATATAAAACCTCAAAAAGAAAAATATTTTTTTAGTTTAAGTCAAAACACGAATTAAAAAAAAAGCCCTTAAAAACCTTACTACGCCACTGTCATTAAAATACTTTATTTTATTCAATCAGTGCGGTTGACATAAAAATGTATTCATTTCTGACAAAAACATAAGTTTCCATTTAATATTGAACTGCGTACGAGTCTAAGGCGCTGTTTTTAAGTGTGAAAATATCTTTCTGTTAATTAAACCTAAATTACTGTTGTCATTTGTAAATTTAGGACCATAATTAACTCCTATGTAGTTTATGAAACTTGTGAAGTTAATTATTAATTCTGACAGTTACTTGACTAGTCACTTTGTATTCGGTTACGAGAGACAAATGTGGCTCACACAAATTTCGATAGGTTTTTGAAAAATTTGTCTTTCATTGAAAACTTCAAGCAACTTATTGCAGAAATAAGATCCTAAAAATAAAAGCTTGATATGAAACGCCATGGCACAGGGAAATTGAGTTTCTTTGACAGTTCAATTGTCAAAAATGTTTCTGTGATTTTTAGTTACTGGCTCAATTTTTTCAAGGTGTCTAATGTTCTTTAAATGATTTTACACAAATTACATTTAATTGAGATTGACTTTCAAAAAAAAAGAAGATAAAGTCTCGAGTCTAATTTTGGATTATTCAACATTATTTTTTTTTTTTTTTAATTTAAAAATTCTTCTTCTAATATTCTTACAAATAAATTTAATATTAGAAATCCTGTATTAGTTTGATTTTAAATGGTTAAATTTATCCTTAACATTAAAATAATATATAATTTAGTATTCACAGTGATATGTTCAGTTGCAGTGGCTTGTTTCGTAATTTGGTTTTTCTGTTTTTTTTTTTTTTAAATATAGTATATTGCAGATATGTCTTTTGATTTTTATTTTACATTTAGTAGTATAAGTATAGTATTTATATGTATGTATATATTTTTAGGTAGAATATTTCGTTAGTGAATTCCTATAAATTTAACTATTGTAAAAAAAAAATAAAAAAAATACAAACACAATTTAAAGCAAATAGCATATTTAAAATAAAGTATATAATTTTTACAATTTTCAATACAGACATATTAAACTATTTTGTACTAAATATATATTTTTTAATATATAAAACAATTGATATTAATTACATCCATCAATAAGTATACCTGAGCACTTAACATCATTCCAACTTTATTCACAAAAACCAATTAAATGCAATCAAAATTTAACAAAAAAAATTCAAATGAAAAAAATATATAAACAACTTTAAATAACTGTACAATAATATCACTTTAAAAATTTAAACTTATTAAAAATATGTAAAATTCGAATATTTTATATATAAAAATAAAATATTGTTTGGTTTTATCATAAATATTTATGTATGTTCTATTTTCTTTTAGTTTTTTTTTATTTTTATATGTTTTCATTTTTTTATGAGTTTAGTTTTAATCTGGTTGTATAATGTTTTTACGTCTGTAGTTGAATGGCTAATGATGATTTTTTTATTTGTAATAGGTTAGTGTCTCTCTATTAGAAGGACGTATTATCTTCAGCAGTTGGCACAGCTATTCCTGGTTGAACGCCACCGCCTCCACTTCCGCTTCCGCTTCCCATTGATAATTGAAATTGACGTTGCGCTTCGGCAACGGGCAAATCATCGTCCGGTTCTAGGGCTGGATTGATGCGGCCATTGCGTTCATCTTTGCCAACCATTGTTGCGGCACCATAAGATCGCGCCAAGGGTCCCGCCATCACAGAAAGCTGTTTGTATGATTTTTGATTTTTTTTTTTGGAAAAATTATAATTATATATAATAATTTTTTTTTGTCTGACACATTTAGTGTCTTGATTTAAAAAAAGGATTTCCATGCATAAAACAAAGCTAAGATTGCGAAATAATTTTTAAAAATGCAGGTAGGTCGAAAATATAGATTATTTTATTGCGTTTTGTTTAAAAATCAACATGCATTTTATTTCTTAAATATGCAAAAAAAAAATACACGAATTTGAAGGGTGGAAATGTTTACTTCAATTTCTCGTTTCCTAAAAAAAATTGTTAAATCAAATGTTAAGTTAAACCACACAATTATTATTCAGGGACTTAAAAAATAGAAATATTCCGGATGACAACGTGTTTTTATTTTTATTTTCAATTTTCCTTGATACGTTGAAACGATGTTCTTATAATGATTTGAAAAATCATAAAAGCTTCGAATAACTTTTTTTTTCGAAGAACTCATGGAATAAAAATTCATAAATATAAAGTGATGCATTTAAAATAAGAAATTGTAAAAAGTTAGTTCTGTTTAACTATTGCAACACCTGCAACTTAACAATTAATGTTATTTTTATTATGATCATGAATTCATCGCATTGATCAAGAAATAAATAAAGTATAGGGCATTAAAAACTGCGCTATTCAAGCTCAAATCAATAATTAATAATTTTCAATAGTAAATTGGAATTAAATTTAAAATACGTTCGTTTAATAGTTGTAAGGTGATTAAGGGTTAATTAAAACAAAGATATCATCTAAATGTGTGATTTTTGTTTGTAATCCAAATTAAAATTCACTACGAAGTTGATTTACAGGGAAATTGAAAAACTTAGGATGAATTCAAGGGGCAATACTACGTCTCTGGAGATAGTCAATTTGCTTTTTTCAATCGTATTAACAACGTAGCTTTAATTCACGAGGGGCCATCCAGCTGTTTCGACTAATTCAAATATCAACAATAGCCGTGTTTTATTGGTAATTGAAAATACTAGCTAGTAAAATTTTACATGGAAAACAACAACACCTCAAAAGTGAACAAAAATAAGCTAGTGTTTATCCATAGTAATTTAGTGAAGATAGAGTTTCATCTAGTTAAATGTAGGGGCAGTCAAGAAATGCAAAAAATATGCAAATGTTGGCAACGTGAGGGTGTGTTCGGTAACAAATACACTTCTTTTACACTTCGCCTACATTGAAAAGTGCAAGTGATCCACAAATTTCAAACCAAACATTTATTTGGGTTGAAATATTATAAAAATGCAATTATTTCGTTAAAAAAATTATTAAAATCAATACTTTACAAAATTTTTAAAACTTTTAGGAACAATTCATAAGAGATAAAATAATTTTCTTTATGATTAGTGTATTTTACCATCACATATTGTGGAAAATTTATTGAAATATGCTTGTTCTCATTAAAAAGCTGACAAAGGTTGCTTCCATAAATGCATGGTTGTGAAAGTCTGACGAATGCATACTAAAAATATAAGTAAAAAACATTCGAAACCAACTCGGTGTGCATTTCCATGCAAACTGCAACTCAACAACCGTTTTCATGCATTTTCCAACTTGACCCAATAATTTACACAATTGTACATTCTTTTTAGAAAACTTGACATCAATAATTTGAAAAATAATGTAGGGACACCAACTTTAAGAAGAAAAATTAAAAGTGAATATAGCGTTTTATTGGTACTCGAATACTATGTTAGGGATAGATTACCAATAAAACGCTGCTAATGGTATGTTCAGCAAGTCCAGTATTATTATGCCCCACTTTACTTAGCCCTACATTACCTTGTGATAGCTCAACTGTTAGTCAGTCAGCCAACTTATTTACAGACTTTGTGACTTCAAACACTTGCAGCAGTTCATTTTAATAAAAGATCACTTAAATATCAAGTGTGAGATGATCAAGAAGTTAGGTGATCTTAAGAGTGCCAAGGATTTGGTCATCCAACACATCCAACACTGAAAGATCGTATTCCATGGCGCTAGAAAAACACCATTGCGTTAAAGGTTTTGAACAAGATCCTTACAGAAATCTTATTGGTATTTATTCTTCACCAAAAACTGTTAATTTCCTTTGATAATGATATAACTATCCTAAAGTTTGAAATAACCGATGTGTCAGAGCGCCCTATAAAAGTATAAGTTTGTTTTCAAAATTTAAAAATTGATGATGTTCAAAAAATGTCTGCCCAAAATTACGGTCCACATTTTTGAGGTTTTATAAAACCATAATAGGTCTGTTCCAAGTGTGTTAAAAAACAGAAAATTGAAGACTGTCAAACTAAAAATGAACATTTGATAGGTATATCAGTTTTGCCGTTAAAATAAACGAATTTTTTTAAATTGAATTTTAAATTCTAATAATTTTTATTATGGAAAACACCAGTATTGAGTTCCAAATCGAGTCGTCATACTCTCTTGAGAACTCTATTAGTAACAATTTTAACAAATCCATTTTTTTATTAATTTTAAACAATTAAAAACTTTCGAATCAAATTTGTTGAAATGATTTTTTGTTGACATTTTTTTGACTTTTCATAGAATCTGTGATTTTCTGTGAAATGTCGTTCCACTTCGCTGTGCACAGTTTCTCTCTCGCTGAGAGAATTTTACCCCCACTCCTTAAAAAATGTGTGCTGTGAATTTCTGTGCACAAAACACTTGGAACAGACTTATTGTTTTCTCGTGGAATACATCTGTTTTACTTACCCTGAAATGACAGCTGTCGAAAAGTAATTAAGGCTTTACTGAGCTAAAACTTGGCTTCTTCAAATTGAAATAACTATTTATAACCAATTTATTATATTTATAGATTCAAATTTTGAGATTTTTTTTCAACAAAAAATAACGATATCTAATTTAGTTTTCTTCAGAATGTCAAAAAAATTGATTAATGTACTCTTTTTAAAAACTGAATAAATGATCATTGATCACTAGGTATATGTAACCTAACAAATCTGTCAAATTTAAACTATCAGCCATGATTTTGATGGACTGGCAAGTGACGTTTATTTATTTAATCATTACAACTCAGTTTACATTAACCTTATCATTTTTTAACCATCAAGAGATAAAGTAATGAGATGTCAAAATCAAAAAGGATGACTTTGACGTTTGTTAACAAACGAGGCAGGAATATATTAAATAACTTTCATATAACTAAAGTCTTCCACTTCTGTAATCTTCGAACAAAACAATAACAAGCTGATGAAAAAAACTGCTTAAAAATGGTGTTTGAAAATTAACCCAAGGACAAAGTGTCAAACCGAAGTATTTCGAAACAAACCCCTAAATTATTTCTGTCTCAATTTATGTATGTATGTAATGTATATAACAGCAACTTCAACTAAACGTCATGCATTTTATCTACAAATTTATATTTAAAATTTACAAATGTACATAATTTTAAAGCAAATAAATTAATCAAATGCTTGGAAATAAAACAAAGCATCAGGAGATAAAACTGTTTTCAGCTGGATTAAGCAAAATAAATCAAAATTCTCTTTAAAGCTTCAACAAATTTATTTGAGAAAAAAAAAATTAAACAAATATCCAATTTAACTTTTAAACTTAAATATAACAATAAATAATTAATTTAAAAACTAATTTCTAATAAGATCTCAGCATTATTACCTGCTCGCCAGCTTCTGATGGTTCGCCCACTCGAACAATGTCTTCCGGTATATTGACCACACATTTGAAGTAATCATAATTCGGTGGTAATTTCCCAGATTCAAACATCATCCTATAAAAAAAATTAAAATCCCATTGCACATGAAAATACATATTTCATAAAATTAGTACATACTTTGTCCACCAGGATACAAACACCAATGTAAATAGACTCATTATCATTGCCATTGTTCGGAAGGGAAACAATTGAGTCTTGGTTTCTTCATCATAGCCAGGATAATAGATGAAGGCATCGAGACCCATCAAGGGCTCTCCGCCTGACAGCCGCACAAAGAAGGCCACCAAATATGCTGCTAAGCTGCCATAAGTGTTGCAGTGGTGCTTAAAATGTACCACCATTAGCAATTGTGGGAATAGAATGACGTAAACCAGATCGGAACACATTGACCTGCAAAATGCCAAATGGAACTCAATCATATTTCAATCACAAGAAGTCAATAAAATAGTTATTGTATCTTCGATCACGAATCAAAATGGATGCATACCATAGTCCATAAATTGAAGGAATTGTTAGAGCCATTACAGTCGACATTACACCAACAACAAGAATTCCAATCCTCATAACCCAAATGATTTCCATTTCGGATGCATTTTGACGGAATACCATTTTGTACACATTGCGGGCAAACATGGACGATGCCGACAGAACAGATGAATCGGCAGAGGACATCACAGCCGCAGAAACAGCCCCAAGTCCGAAAAACGACACAAAATCGGGTGTCAAGTATTGCAGCACCATAGGAAGTATCATACTGGTCTGGTCAACAGTCAGTGGGTATGGACCCTTGTAGTCAGTTTCGTTCCAAGCTATTTGAGGAATTTACGAGTATTTATTGATTATAATTTTATGAGTATACAATAAGAAGAAGGAGGATTTGATGGAAATGGATAAGAGATTTACCAGTTGATTTTGCAATTGCTCCAATTAGAACCGGTGGGATGGCCATTAAGATACAACCGAATGCGGCAACATAGGATAAAATTTGTGCTCGGCCAGCAGTCTTACTCGATAATACTCGTTGGAAATAGACCTGCAAATAAGTAAAGATTAAATATTTATAAAATTACCTAATTAAATATTTCCACAGAAAAAATGTATACCCAAAACATAGTCGGACTTTTTAAGTTTCTAAGGGTAGTTGTTTGCAAACACTGTTAAAGAATCGTGAAGATAAGGAACAACTTGACAGTTTTCTATCCAATACGTTGCATCACTGACACGAATTATTTTTGTCCCAGATTGGGGACAACAAAAGCTGTGTTTTATTCACTGCTGCGTAGCTATCACAGCAAAGTTTACCTCAGCAAACAACAACAATTTTGTTAATGGCGAAAAAGAAGCCGAGAAGAAAATGACAGCTGTGCTGGTGATATTAAGGAACGTGTTCGATAGTTTTATTCACTTGAATGCTGCACTAGCTATGAAACACTGAAGTATTGGTTGATGGGTCAACAATATTTTTTTTTTTAGACGTCAAAAGTGTGAAATTCGAATTCTTCAAATGTCAGTGATTTGTCAATTATGGTACTACTTTGTCATGGGATACAAATTAATACCATGACATAATTGTACCGACTTTTCCCGTGATGTTAAGGAGCGATAACTTCATTTAGCTCTGCACGAGAAAATACTGTCGGAAGTATTGACTTTAACACTCCCCATTTCCCTATTATTTGTTTATTTTTTGTTTAAAATGTTGGCTGCAATGATTCTTCACAGAGAACTTATAAAAAATTACTTCGTTGTTCACTTTTGTAAATTTAGTGGACATTTGCCTTTAAAAAAAAAACAAAAACTCCAAACCCACAATAATTGGTTACTGTAAGTTAGTTCAAAAACGATCCTCGCAAAATTTGAATTCTATCGCACAAGTGGTTCTTGACATATAATTATTAAAATATCACAAAAACTGTCACTGACTGACTATAAGGATAGAATGTAACGTATATTCTTATATCTCATTAACTTCCAAACATTAATGACTTAAGGTTTTAGTACTCAAAAAACTTGACTCATTTTTTACGTTTATGTTTTTAGTGCCAAAATTGATTAACAGTTTCTTAGTTTCTAAAAGGTTAAGTTGAAACTTGAGACCAATTCAAACTGAAAAGGAGGAGTCAGTCGATTTAAAAATCAATTGTCTGTCTGTGAAAACAACTCTTGTCAAAGTGACAGGTGTCAAGTCTATTAGTCTGATTTGTAGTATGATACAAAAAAGTGATGTTTTGTTCAATTCTCTTTTTACCTGCCATGGAATTCCTCCGAAAACCAACAGCAATCCGTAGTCTATGTAGAACCATTTCATTTCAGGTGCAACAGATCCAATCCAATCGACATCCATCGATGATAAACTCTTAACATGATCATTGGCCCATGCAAATGGAATGCACATCCACAAGCCAATAAAAATGCAAAACAATTGTATGACATCAGTATACGCCACGGAATATAAGCCACCGAAGAGTGTATAAAAGACAGCAATGCACGATGACAGGACCACAGAAGTTCGATGATCCATATCGATGATGACTGACAACGTTGCACCTTATTAAAAAATAGAAGCAAAGTGATCCATTAATAGTAATCGAATGCTCCTAATTTAATCAAACCATGTCTATTGACCTACCCAGAGCAGCTAGAATGCCAGCAGCCCAGAACACCTCACCGCACAGTGCTGGTAAAAACAGCAACCCACCCATCCGTTCACCGAATGAGTCTTGCAACGGATCCAACATGGTAATGTAACCCTGCTTCCGCATAGGATTCGCAAAGAAGATGCCACCTGCAAGAGAAGTTAAAATATAATTCAAACGGAAACATTGTGCTGGAACTGCTTTCCCTTACCAAACACCAAGCTGAGTGCATAACCGAATGGAGCCTGACACCATACCAGTCCTTGTGTATAGATCGCTTCAGCTGTCCCGTTTATATAACCACCGCCAACCCAAGTAGCTGTGAACATGTGATGCTTATGGTAGAAACATATTTCAATTCCCCTCCCCCACAAACATTTGTTCATACCTGTCATTGTGAATATTCCAACAAATAATCCAATCGATCTTCCTGCCAGCATAACCTCTTCTTCGGAATCATTGCCAGCCTCCTTCTTCCGCCCCGCCCAAATACCCACGCCTAGGATAAGTAGGTAAAAGAGCACGATGCTCACTACTCCAGCGATATTAATCATGGTTGCAAGAGAACTTGAAGATAGTTTTAGCCCGCTTCTCAAGGATGCCTACAGTAAATATTTGTTTTTATTGATATTACACTGAAACGGAGAGAAAAGGGAAGGATTGTAAGATAATCGGGGCTTAGTTTAAAATTAATGAAAAACTTAAAAATTGAGCAAACATTAAAATTGAAATTGATATCAAATAGGAAAAAAGGAATTCGGTATTCTCATTTCAATGTATTTTATACCTTAATAAAGTAAGACCCTTAATAATTGGGTTTTTTTTTTTGGTAGGAACAAACAAGGAAATCCAAAATCCGTAAGACTTTTCTTTTTATAAGGCTTTTTTTCGACTTTTCACGGAGGAAAAGGAACATGTAAAGGTTTTCTGGATAAATTTACATTTTTATAAGTAACTTTTGGGCACCATCAAGTTATGGTTCGCATATTAATGATCTCTGTTAATGAAGTCCGGTTGATTACAAATTATTGGTTTTGCAGAATTAACTTCGGACATTAAAAATGAAATTACGTGTTTTTTTTTACCTCTTGTAATTTCCTAATTTAAATCATAATACATATTTATTTTTAATTTGCATAAATGGTGCCTTATCAACTTAAAAAACATTTTCTTGAAGCAAAAAAAAAGGACATACCTTTAATTTCGTTTTACTTAAATAAAAAGAGTAAACTTGGTCTACTAGGGCCCAATTTTAAGAGAGTAAGGGTCTTGTAGAAGACCTTGAATTATCTTGATTTATAGCTTGATAATGGATGTACGTATATTCTGACTTGCCTCCTCTTGAAACTGGAGATGGAGAAAGTAGTTCGTGACTCTGACTCTGTCACGCCAACAAGAGCAACCACCGTCATCAGGTCCAGTCGGATACTGGCTTTACCCAGACGGCATCGACATCATCGTGAGAACACAATTCCTTCATCCAGATCGAGTATTCGGCAAAAAATCGGGGGCTGCACAATGCACATTAAGACTGCGAGAAGAACAGCCGGTGAAAAAATCAAGGTATCAATCAAGAGCATGAATTTGAAGAAGTGCAATCCTTGGGTCAATAGTAGCAGCCGATAACAACATAGAAGAAGAAATATTACTTCTAAACTGCTCCTGTACAAGACGATGGTTCTACCATCAGTACTCAGATATGGATTCGAGGCCTGGGTGCTTCGTAAAAGGCACTCCGATCTTTTAGGCAAGTTCGACAAGTATTCTACAATAATAATTAAATGAATATCACTCTGGAACAGATAGTGCGCGGATCAAGAGTCAATATACGGAAATCACTATCTTCAACAGATAGATTTAATTATTGGGGTATGCGGATGACATAGACATCATCGGCCGCTCCCAACGTGCCGTTATTGAGGCCTTTACAGCAATTGAAGTAAAGACGAAACTAGTTGGTCTTGAAGTTAACGAAGACAAGACGAAATACCTGCTATCAACAGACAAAAACACATCAATCCACCGGCTTCGACACAACGTCACTATTAATAGCAGTAACTTCGAAATAGTTAAGGAGTTCATCACGAACGACGACGCCTTAGTGGAGATTGGGCGAAGAATTACACTTGAAAACCGCTGCTAATTCTGTTTAGCAAAAACTCGGTTCAAAACTCCTCTCTCGAAAGACAAAATGTTTGCTCTACAAAACTCTTATGCTGCCAGTCCTTCCATATGGTTCTGAGTGTTGGACGATAAGCAGAAAGGGAGACCTGCTGTTAGGCTCTTTCGATAGAAAAATTCTTCGTCGGATATTTGGTCCTGTGTGCGAAGGAGGCGAATGGAGGAGAAGATACAACCTCTAGCTTTACGACCGGTACAAAGATGTGGACATTGTCAAAAAAGTTAGAACACGTCGACTTTATTGGCTTGGCCACATCGATCAAATGGACAGCAAAGCTCCAGCTAAGAGAATTTTCATATCCCAGCCACCTGATTCGAGGCGGCAAGGAAGACCTAACCTCCGGTTTAAATACCAAGCCATTGCGGATACCAGAACGCTTGGTCTGGATGACTGGAAGCAACGTGCTCGGGATCGCAGAGGATGAAGGGCCATCTCAGGCAGAGATCCTATATATGGATCGGAAGCCTGATAAAGTATGTAAGTAATAATATTATAAAAATAAATTTCTGTTTGTTTGTCTCATCAAAGCTCGAGAACGTCTAAGCCGATTTGTCTGATTTTGGTTTTGAAAAGTTTGTCGTAGTCCAAGGAAGGTTTAAAAAGTGAGAAAATATTGAAAATTGGCGAGGAAGACAATAAAAAAATAACTTTATCCCATGCAATTTATTCTACCTGCAAAAAAAAAGAATATTTCTGATTGTCAGGTGGTTGTCAAATTTTTGACGTTGACGAAAAGTTATAAAGTTATCACCATTATACAGTTATCAAAATCTTTTATCATCAGTTCCTAAAAATTCGATAAAGTTTTCAATTTTATGAAATATATTCATGATCTCTGTCGTAATTAAAGACAATGTAATGTAATGTAATGAATTAAATTTATTATTTACAAACTTATAAAAGTACGTATACACCCAGTATACTTTTTTATGGCTGCTTTAAGAAAGAACAATCTTACTTATACATACATACACTGACAATCACTAGGATGAGGCCACATATTTTTTAATCGATTTTCGTTCTTTATACCTGCTGGAAATTTCGTACCCATACAAATTTACTACATTTGAGTAGGTAGATATTTTCTTTTAAAAAAGTAATACAATTAAGGGGTTAAATAGAAAAGACTGTTGGAATTTCCCTACATTAATTAAAGAGCTACTTAAAAACAGTATGAAAAAGTGCGTCACTTGGATGAGGCCACATGAAAAATCTTATAAAATATCAAAAAAATGAAAGAAATGTTTACAGTTTTTGGTTTTCAAACATTTATTTATTAAGTTTTTCTCAATTAATAATGAGTATGCCCCCCATTTTTCGATATGACCTCTATTAGACGGTTGGGAATGGAATCATAAAGTTTTTTTTAAATAGTCAAGTGAAATCTCGTCCCAGGCATCACGGATAGCTTCAA
Source organism: Scaeva pyrastri (assembly GCA_905146935.1). Taxonomy (NCBI): domain Eukaryota; kingdom Metazoa; phylum Arthropoda; class Insecta; order Diptera; family Syrphidae; genus Scaeva; species Scaeva pyrastri. The sequence goes on along the minus strand of LR989927.1, from coordinate 122,819,717 downwards.
TTAAGGAGTCCTTGTCTTCAAATTGTCTACCGCTTTCATAAACTTTTCGAGATAGCCATGACCATACGTTTTCGGCTGTGATGTCTTCCCAAAATTAGTTCCTCTTTTCTTAAATCATGGAAATAAAAGTTGTAACCATCGGGGCCGTCAAGGTTAAACTTTTTTTCATCCGAAAAGACAACGCGTTTCCATTGACTGCTCCAAGAGACATGTTCTGTTGCAAAGTTCATTCGCAGCTCCTTGTGTACTTGCTTTAGAACAGGTTTCTTTTTGAGTTTTCTTCTCTGGATAGCACCATCTTTTCTTATTATCCTTCGGACTGTAGAAATACTGGCTGATACTCCGCTTTTGGACCTTATTTTAGTAGCTGATTGAGTAGAATTTGAAGCAATACGTAAAATGAACGGCTTTTCTTGGGATGTTGTTGCTTGGGCTGTGCGTCCTTTTCGGTTTTTTCCATAGTTTTGAAGATCAGCAAGATAGTTGTTTACAACTGTCCTACTTCTGTTCAGCTTCCTTGCTATTTCTCGGCTTGAGAGTCCCATTTCCTTGAAAGCATCGATTTGTCCTCTTTCTGCCACTGTCAACGTCTTTCCGGAACCCATTTGTAATTGAAATTTAATAAAAAGAGTTACTTGTAAAACGTTCTTAAATATTGCAACCAAAATTTTCAAAAAAAATTGCTGATGTGAACTTCTACAACGAAATATTCGCAATGGTCTCATCCTAGTGACGCACTTTTTTATATCCTTTTTAGGTAGCTCATTCATTAATGTAGGGAAATTCCAACGGTCTTTTCTAATTAACCCTATAATTGTATCACTTTGTTTTAAGAAAATATGTACCTACTTTCATGTAGTAAAATTTTCCGGGTTTAACAAATTCCAACAGGTATCGGACCGAAAATCGGTTGAAAAATATGTGGCCTCATCCTAGTGATTGGCAGTGTATGTAGATATAAACTTCATGAATTCTCTATAAAAAAAATGTCAGTGGTAAATACATCCTTCAACTGCAACTACAAATCAAAAACGAAAAATCCTTTAGGAAACCATAAACCTTTCAGAACGGGAAGCTAATTAAAATTCCAAGTTTTCAATTCAATGAGTTTCCCTCGAGCGAGGTTACATACACCAGCTTGAATGAATGATTTCCACTAGAATAAAACAAAGTACATACATATAGATAGGTGCATAATATGTAGGTACACATTATACACATATCTGATATCAGAACAAAATTCATTAGAATCATTTTTGAATAAGAGATTTAAAAGGATGACCTTCAAACGATATCTGGACCTTCTGGTAATTTAATTTTAATTGCATTTAGATATTTGACCTTTAGCATTATAGAGATGATTTTAATTATAAAAGAAGACCTTTAAGTATTTTCATGATGTGTGTGTGTATCTTATATCAATTAGCGAAGGCGTATAAAACATGCCCCGGAACACAAACCGAACGATGAAATTTTTAAATCTCATTTAAACATTCATTTTGATTTTAAAAAGCATTCCTTTGTAAGAGAATATTGCTTTAATGGGTTAATAGGTACATCGTAATTGGTAAGATTATCTGAACTCAAAGAATTCATCGATAGCACGTGTAATCCAATAATCTTTGTCGTTTACTGTATCAGAACATAAAGTCCAATTGCACAATCGTGGCTCATTGTTTTATCCATGGTTAAGCAATGTTTTATCGGAAAATTTGGTGCATAAAGTTAGGTTGACCAGTAGTTTTAGTACAAATATTAAAAAACCTTTGCATTCAATCTGTAAGTCTTGGACTAATATTTATTTTGGGAAATGTTTCAGCAGCTCAGCAACATTTACCACATATTTTTTGAACCTTGAACTACGGTAAAAAATAATTTGAATGATATAGTTCAATTTTCAACTGCAGTTTAAATGGACAAGCCTTTAGTTTAAAAAAAAAGTAAGATGTTAAGAAAACTAATAAAAGAAACAAAAATCAATAAAAACGTTCGATCTGTAGAGATCAAATAATCGATTTAAATTATTTCATGTCGGTTTCTTTTTCGAAATGGAAATTCCAAAGCTTAAGATTTTATATCAATAAAAAATACCAACAAATTTGTCTATCAAAGTGAAGTATTGGTATTTAGTAAGACTAAGCATAGAAATTAACAGAAGTAATAGAAAGTAAATATGTAAGTCCTTTGCGGTAAATTGCACTTATGTACATATATTCACTATCAAATAATATTTAAACATGTATGACAAATTTACTTGATGATAATTTGATGGGCTGAAAATGTTATAAAAACATCAATTCTCTTTAGAATTATTTTGATAATCTCGTTATTATAAGAAACTTTTTAGAATGACATTTTGCCTTGTCAAGCATGCGTTCATATTATGAAATATGTTTGAAATATTTTTGGTTTCATCAACCATCTTTCACATTGACAAACCGTTTGATAAAGTGCAGCGTTCAAATTCTCAAATTCGAATCAATCAAGCAAGTTTGTCATACATATTTGATAATATGAGCCCTCCAATCCTGCGTTCGGGATGTTGTCCAATGTTTGGAGGAATAAATCTCTCAGCTTGAACACAAAGCTACGACTGTTTAACTGTAACGTCAAATCAGTTCTGCTTTATGATTGCAACCTTCGTTAATCGGTGTCTTCGAAACATCTTACGGGTTTTCTGGCCTAATGGTATCTCTAACGAGGACTTATATATGTGAACAGGTCAGGAACCCGTCGCACAGTGGGGCAAACATGGAAATAAGTCATTTTCTGAAAGTGGTGTTTTTTAAGATCTCATAATGGATTCTTATGTTAATTAGTTGTAAGAATGATATGTTATCACTTTTTTTGAAATAAGTACTAGTTTACCTGAGAATTTTAAGCTTAAAGTCGAAAATTCATAAATATGTATGAAAATTGGTTCATTTTTAAACGATCCGCAATAGCTCAAATCAGATCCAATTGAAATAATTTTTTTTTAATGAATCAATAAATCTGTAGAAAAAATTAAAAAAAAAAAAAAATTGTTCGGTGATAACAGTACTTGGTATTAACAAAAAAAAATCAATTTTTGTGTTATATTTTTCTTCTCATAATGTTTTGAGTTTTATCGCCATTTGCCGCTGTTGTCTTTTTTATATAGACAAATAGTGTAGACTCTTAGCTACAATTTGCTGTAAAAATCGTATCCGGAACCGTCCGGATGCGCCATCCAGACCAATTTTAATTAAAAAAGTGTTACGTTTAAAACAAAACAAAAATACTGTTACTGTCTTTGAGCAGAGTACGATAAATAATCCGATAAGATTTTATAACGGGCTTCTATAAAACAGTTCTTAAGAAGCATTTTTCACTATGGAAGGGGCTCTATCTCCCCCCGTTTAGACGGAGGTGCAGTTTAAATTTAAAATACTTTAAATTAAAAAGATTTTTGTTTTAAATAACGGTAACATTTAAAATTAGGAATTGTATTTTTTTTTTAAAGCTAACAGTCTGTTTTATCAGACTGTTTTTAAATTAAGTCAAATAAAGTCATAGTTTTCGAAAAAAATAAATATAAAGTTAAAATTTTACTAATTGTTGTAATTAAAATTTGGTAATTTCTTATATTTTTTTTTCCTTTTCCAAATATTGTATAATTATCATTTTTTTTATTTTAAATTGGTTTATCGATCATTTTAATGCTTGGTTATTAAAAAGATTTAAATGTTAAAATTGAGTAACTAAATTAAATAAATAAATAAAACAAAGTTTAAAAAATATGTAGTTCGAAGTGTGATTTTTCAAAATTTTAATGAAATACACACATTTTTGGATTAAAAATTCGTTGCTCTTAATAATTCTTAGTTAAACACTGAAAACTTTATCAATTTATGTGTTATAGTTTTTCCGAAAAGTAAAAAATGCCGTACTCTTGCCCGATTTTTTAATTTCTATACTCGGCAAATTTGACAATAATTCTCTTAAACCTCAAAAATGGCCATTGGTGTCTGATAATGCGAATAAATAATTTTTTTTTAAATAATATATCCACACATCCATGTATGTACATTATGTATGTATGTACATATACATACATAATATGTATATGTATATAATATGTACAATGTATGTATGTAAAAGTAGTTTAAGAATCAGTTCTTATCAATAATCGTATTTTCTTAAATCATTTCAATTTTTGCTAAAATTGCAAAAAGTAATGTACGCTATTTTGTGTTGAATTCAATTAATTTCCTCATAAAACAATTTTTTTTAATTTTTTTTTCCAAAAAAAAGCAATTTTTGTCCACTTTTGTCGATTACTAACGACATTCTTTGTCTTACTTGAAAATTTCATTGAAATCGGTTGAGTGGTTCAGGAATTGTTGAATTATTTCCACTTCTCCATACAAAGGGCGCCACTGTGCGTCGGTACCATTATACGAAGGCGTAAGTGGCAGTGGATTGGACACACGCTTCGAAAAGGTAATGACTGTATTGGGGGCCAGGCAATGCAGTGGAACCCACTCACACAAGAAGGAAGAAGAGTTGGTAGACCGAGAAGCACGTGGAGAAGAACAGTAAAATAAAAATAAAAAGAAAAATAAATGCGCGATAACTAAAAATCTTAAACATCAAAAATGTTATTATAACTTTTTATTCAATTTGACGTTTTGGCATATTATTGGAAACACTTAAAAATGTTAAAATGGCAATCATTATTTTAACATTTTTCATTGTTAGTCTTTCAATAAATTTGATGTTTATAGACAATAGTAATAGTAGTAATCAATTTGACAGTCAAAATGTGACAATCGCATCACTTATCAGTTATTCTTAGCATATTCCAAAGCAGTCCTGGTCGTGCAAGCTGATGAAAATCTCTAGCTATAGAAATCTATCTACCCTTCTTTTCTTCCATGAAATGACGAATTCAAAAGATTTTTCTTGTTACCTTAATCGAAGGATACAGTTTTATAATTTCAAAATTTATAATTCTTACTTGATTGAATAGTTTAATTGCTGAAAACATGACAACTTTGATAAAATTTCTAACTCGGCTTAAGTGTTCTGAACCTTGTATAGGTGAAGATTTCAAAATTTGTTGATACAAGACTCACAAAAAAATACCAAAACGAGACTATGAATTTTGAACCAAATTTTGGCAAAACTCTCGCTAATTTCGTTAGTCTAGTCTAGACAGTCTATCTAAATTTTATAGTCTCAGTACATAAATTAAAAAAGAAATTAATATCTGACTGTCAAAATGTAAATTTTTAATCTCGTGGGGTTTCATCTCATGGTCAGTCCTAATTTCGTGGTACTTGGTACTTACTGATAATTTAAGTTACTGTAAACAAGGCTGAACTTTCTTAAAATATATTGATCATTTCAATTTGAATCTTGCAATTATGTATTTCGCATTTTCGTAAAATTTCTTTAAATTAAAAATAGAAAAATCATAAGAAAATTGTTTCATATTCTTTTTTTAAGTGTTTCATACACTGAATATTTAAATTATGATTAAATTAATCTATTTTAAAAGCTAAACAAATTTTTAAATTTATTTTAATTCTAATTTATTGATGGGAATTAAATCAAAACATGGTTTCTAATGTTTTTGATTGGTTTAACGTTACTTTAATAATAGTAATAATGAATAATTAAATACATAAATTATACAATAACAAATTAAAAAATTAAGAATTTAAAACTATTAATCAAATAGTTAAAAATTACTTAAAGAAAAGCTTTACAATGAAAAGCTAAATGTTTGATCAGAGCTGAGACATCAAATATTCATTGTAATTACAAAAAAGAATTATTAAGGATTTGTTATCTTTACATAACTCCTTTCAAAATATTTTTTTTTAATTTTTCCGTTCGATTATTTCTGAAAGACTAAGAACATGACACCATTTTGTTTTGTTTTTTTTTTTCTTCAATTTTTTGGTTAATAAAAAAGTTCCCATTTTGTTCGAGTATTACTGCGCACATCTCCGTGCCGTTTTCCTAATATTATAATCCTACTCCATTTTTGGGGCTTTGGGGGAGCCTTTAACCTTTAGTCCCTACAAAAACGGGACCACGCGCACTCAAAAACCATGTGATCCAAAAATTCGATTCTCTTTGGCTATACGAGACGACCAAACAAATTGTGCTTTATTCAATTCATCGTTTAACAGTATATGTATGTATTTGAACTTCTTAAAGCTTCCCCGATTCATTGTTATTCAGAAAGTGTTGCTTGATTGAAAACGCTTTCATTCAAAAACTCTCCGATTTCTCCTGTTTTTTTTTTATGGTTCGAATGGGGAAGTCAATTCAAGGTGGTGGTAGTCTAAGTGTGGGTAACGTTGAGATTTTAATAAAATAATAATGGTGCGGGTAGGGTTCTATATTCGAAGTACATATCTACGAGCATGATGGTGGGGGTGTATAAAGTGGAGAGACTTACCTTTATAGGAAAAGCTTTTCTCTTTAATTTCTGCCTTTAGTTCTTTTTTTCCTTGTTTTCCAAAAATTCGTAACAATCTTAACAAATTTATTTTATTTTAAATTTGTTTTCATTTAATATTAATTAAACAAATCACAGACATTTTTCACAAACTATTTAGGTATACTATATTCATTTAAATACATATGTATATTGTATATGTATGTGTAGCAAAATACTTTATGAATTTTTAAACTTAATGTTTAAAATATTTTCACTTATTTATTAAATTTATAAATAATATGTAAATACAATCGAGATGTATGTATAGGAAATTGTTTAAAAGGAATTGCTTTTACTTACGAGTATCTATTTACTCGTAGTTTGGGCTTTAATACTCGTACTTAGGTATATTGGAAAAATAAAATCCGCACTAGCACACCTCTAAAAAAACACGCACCAACAGCTATCGCCCCAACGCAAGGACGTCTTCTGAGACGGGCTATTTCGCGTTTTAAAACGTAGCCCGCACATGTGCTCGCGAAACAATCAAATTTATATTTATTCCATTTGAAATTTGATTTCGAAAATTCAATGTTCTCGATGAAGGCATTAAAATTAGTATTTTGAAATCCTTGAAACCCCAAATAAGTCCATAGGTTTCAGGTGCCACCGATCGACGACGAGCCAAGCGACGGAATATAAATAACCGTTAGCAGTGTTATGTAATGGTTACCGTTACAATTGTTTCGTCAGTGTTCGAATTATCGTTTTTCTTGTTCGATTTATTGACAACAACGACAAGCAAGACGTTCTTACGGTTTTCGTTTCTTCTTGGTTTCAAACAAATCAATCCAACTGGATGGATGGACAAGAAATATTGCTATGCTAATATTGATTGGGTCCTCTTTTCCATTTCAAATGAATATCCCTAAATTATAGACGAAAAAAAGAATTGGGACTTTCTGGTTGTGAGTCCCACTTTTTCTCGTAGGTGGCTTCTTAGAGGAGGGTAGTTTCTTCTTGTCTTTTTTTTTTCGTTTGATGCGAGAGCAAGAGAACCGAGCGCGCACGAGACAGGTGGAAGTCAGTTTGAGGTGTCAATGTTGGTGTTTGGTGATAGCAGCGGCGGCGGAGTATTTTGAACACGCAGCGAGCTTTTTTCACACCGATCTAACAGGCTCAGTGGTAAACTTGAAACTGACGAAATGCCAACGATTTTCGAAATTTCAAATTGTGCTAGGTCTTCGAAACGTAAGACACGGTATCCTGGTGCCTGTCTGGATATACATTCGAAAAGAGAAAGCTTTTTTGTGTCAGTGCTATGCAATTGTGAGAGTATTTTCGATGAGGAAAAGCTCATGAACTCACCTGAGTTTGAAGGTTGTTTTTTTTTTTTTTTTTTTGCCCATAAAATGGCCCTAGGGGAAGTCTACCTTTTGACGGGGTATATCAAATAGGCAATTTGAGCCTGGATAGTGAGTGTGAACTAGCTTTAAGTTTCTTAATTGCGACTCTTGAGGGAGGAGAATTATAACATCCGGCGGTCATAGGTGGATGGCCTCTATAAATGAGACAAATTTGACGGATTTAGAACCGGCAACATTTAAGTGCGTTCACATTTTGTAGTGTTGCCAGCCAGTATAGCTAGTTAAATTAATAAAATTTTAAATCTCAAATTTGTCCTACCCGATGATATTTGGATCTTCTAAATAGAATAAGGTATAATAATTTGTTGTTTTGTCCTTAAAACTTCTTTGATTTTATAAATCAAATTAACAAAGTTGCCATTGAAACCATGATAGTAGTTGCCATGCCAAAGGCACTTATGAGGAATTGACAGATCTTCAGATAACTAGGCTCTAGTATCTAGTTCTTCCCGACCTGTTGCACCATTCAAATTATTTATTTTAAATGGCAGATCATCCACAAAAATACATTGTCTAATCGATTACCGATTGGAGAAACCAATTTCGTTTTGCTCAAATAATAATCTGATAATAATGTGGAACCAAAAGCGTGTCTATTAGATAGCTGGATTTTTCAATTGACGTTTATCTATGTATTTAGTTCTGAAAAGAGTTTGAACTGTCAATCTAAAAAATCTGTTTCTTTTTTTATTGAGTGTATTCAGAGCTTAAAATTGTCTTATTTTTTCGTTCAGACGATGATTTTCTTATGTTTTCCAAATATACAATTCGACAAATCGATTTAAGAATACTAAAGAAATCAGACTTTAGCAGTCTAAGTCAAGTCTATACGAATAATTCACAAGCGAGCACAAGTAATTCGATTGGCTTGGACTGATATATAATTCTAATTAATCAATCCATCTTCTTATCAAACAAGTGGGAACTTACCATAAATTATTAAAGCACGATTACACTCGTGTAGTAGTTAAAATTGTAACCCACTTTGAACTTCAAATTATCGTCTTTTGAAACATCAACCTAATTAATGTAGCTAATTGAGTCCTATTTTGTGCAACAGAAAATTTTATTTGTATAGTTTTCTATTATAGAATTATGTATCAACCTGTTTTTTAAATCTCACGAAATGTTATCGCTCCTTATTCAAATAGAAAGTTCAATTTTGTGGTATTTATTTTGTAATAAAAAATAATTAACTGACAAATATTTGGAACAGAAAAATTTTCGAAAAAAATAAATAAATATTTAATTGATCCTTAATATTATTAATTTCCTTGAACCCCTGAGTTATGGAGTAGCACTTCATGGCAAACAAAAATAGTCATCTATTAAGTTCATAATTTCTACACAACCATCAATCTCTTTCTAAAAAGTACTTTTCTCCATTGAAAAAGTCCTGAACAAGAAGCTTTGCTAAAGTTTACCCCACGATTAAACTACCCCTTTGTATTTTTCTCCATTTTATTCCCCTTGGTTGTGATGGTGGTGTAAACGAGACACATTTAACTTGTGATTAGTTGAAATAAATTAGTTTGGATTATTGATAAGACTTAATGACGTCAGAAAAACATTTGATTGGCCATGTATTTGTAGACACATCAATTAATTAATCGTTAGACTGTTTCAATAACCTTGTTGGTATCCTTCCATAAGTAGGTACATACATACATAGGTACTATCTACATATATTACGATTATATGCATAGGTACTCGTGTAAATGTGGTTAGTATGATTTGAGAATACTAAAAGTTTATAAATTGAATTTTTAATTTTATTTTTATATTGTTTCTATTACTTTTAAAATTTATTTAAATTTAATCTTTTATTCTTAAAAATGTATCTGATTTTTTGCTTAAACATAATTTAAAAGAAATTAGTCATTCTATATTCCAGAAATTTAAAACATTTTGTTTATGTCACTCCTAAGCCATTGATACAATAATTAAACTTTGGTAAATTTTTTAATTTTTTATAGAATAAAAAGAGTTACGAGTAAAAACAACAATTATTGCCCAAATTTATTAACTTTGTTATTATTATTTATTTAATACAATGTTAAATTACAATATATTAAGCTATTAAGGCACTAGCAAATAAGACATCAGCCTTATTTACTTTATATAATTTATTTGCGTTCAGAAGATAGTGTACCTCTGAAATTGGAGTGATTTGGATAGAAAAATAAAAAAATCTTTAAAAAAAAACATAAAATATGAAAAACCTATTATTAAATAAAAATAATTCCCAGTAATTAAACAAAATAAGACAAATTATTTAAGAAATAACAAATAAAAAACAATTGCTGGATGTTTGTTTTCCATCTTTGTTATTTGTCGGGGTTATAATTTTAAGGAACTGTTTTTTTTATCTTGACTGAGTTATTTAGAATCGGTATAAATCAATGGTTTTATATTTTAAACTTGTCGTTAAGAAGTTTTATCAAAATTTGTGGGAGCCCATAACTCATACTTAGTTTGAATTTGTTTAAATATCCTTAAAAGATAATAATTGTTACACATTGAGTATTTTCAATTGGTAAACATATCCGATTTAAAGGTAATCAAACAAATTTTAAGGTAATTACGATGTACTCAACAAATCATACATTTTTTTTTATTTAAGTTCATTAATATATTTGTAACAAAATTACATGAACATTACATCTATAAATAAAGGTTAATTTTTTTCAACAAACAAAATCCACAAGCTTCAAAACTCGAACGCTAGCCTACACCTTCACTCTTATTTTTTAACAAATTTCCTCAATCATAATAAAAAAATCGTTAACGAGCTTCACAAATGGAATAATAGAATAATTTTAATCCCTTGAAAGTATCTTAACATTTGTGATATCTAACTTGTACTTGTATTAAGACTCAACTAAATTTTCAAGTGATGCATTTAAACTGTCCAATCTTGTACGTTGAAAGTTTTTATTTAAATTTTAGAGTGTAGTCCTTAGTTTTCTTTCAAAAATAAATTGGGCACAAAAATACTTTATGTACCTACCTGCGAAACATTTTTACTTATACTATAATCTTAGTTAAATAATTTTATCGATTCATCTTTAAGGAATATTTTTCTTTAAATTTTATGAACTTGAACTTGAGTTCAGTTCATTGTGCAAGTGGACCATTACTTAGAATTATTACTTACGAGATTGTTTAAAGTCAGTATGATTTGACTTAAAACGATTAATCTTAATTTATTTTAAGCAACCCTGGCCCCATAGCCAGATTCTATAAAAACATAAAAAAAAAGAAAACGAAAGTACAATTATTTTAAAGCAAACCTTTCCCACAAGCACCGACTATTTTTTTAAATTCCTTAAAGCGTTACTTACTCCCTCGGGTTGTGGTATTTTGTACTTACTACCTAAAAGAAGCGCCATCTTTCCTTCAAAACAACATCAAATACCCAAACGTCACCCTGACGGAAAATTAATTATTTTCCTAGAAAACTTAGATGTATAGAAAAGTTTTTGTTTACAATCGTCCTGTCGTCCATTTCTATAATTCTATATTTGTAAACTAATCGACTTACACGAAAATATGGACGAATTTAAGGTTCCAAATACGATTCCGAAACATTTCACAAAGCCCGTGGATGAAAATCAAAGCGTCGATCCGCCTCCGGGAAAATCTACCGAAGATAAAACTCAATCAATATCAAAGCCTCAACCCAGTTGTCCTTATGTAGAACCGAAATGGTCAGCTTGCCCTCCAGAAGAGAACGAATACAAATTCGAGGTTCTCAAAACAGGACAAATTATTGATGAGGTGAAGAATCTGCAAGAGAAAGCCTTCTGGGTGTTCGGGCGTTCACCCGGCAACGACATCGAAATGGCTCATCCGACTGTGTCCAGGTTTCATGCGATTTTCCAATACAGACCGAAGTTGGATGGTGATGATACCGTGGAAAATAAAAAGCACATCGAAGAGGGTTGGTATATATACGATTTGGGGAGCACACACGGGACCTTCCTCAATAAAATGCGAATCCCGCCAAAAGCTTATATTCGTGTAAAAGTGGGGCATATGTTAAGGTTAGGTGCAAGTATGAGGAGCTACATCCTTCAGGGACCCGATTTTGATCAGGAACCGGAGTCCGAGATGTCAGTGACTGAACTCAAGCAAATGCGGATAAATGCCGATGAGCAAAAAAAAATTAACGCTTCGGTTCAGTTGGAAGCTATGGAAAGAGAAGATATTACGTGGGGAATGGGCGAAGATGCTGATGAGGAAACCGATCTCTCGGTTAATCCGTATGCAAGTACCAATAATGAGGAGCTTTTCCTTGATGATCCCAAGAAAACACTTCGTGGATTTTTCGAGCGCGAAGGACTCGAATTGGAGTACAAATGCGATGAGATGTCTGTTGGAACTTTTGTTTGTCGTATTGAACTTCCCGTGGACGATTTGAATGGAAAGCAAATCGTCGCAGAAATTTGTCACAAGGGGAAGAAGAAGGATTGCGTGGTGCAATGTGCCTTAGAGGCGTGTAGAATCCTGGATAGACATGGTGTACTCAGACAGGCGAACCATGGTAAGAAGAATTCATTAATTCTTTTTTTTTTTAATTTATTAAAAACAAAAATATTTTCTTTCCTTATTTCTCTGCCCCCTCTGAAGAACCCCTTAAACGTAAAATTGTAAAACCAGATTCGGACGATGAGGACGATTTCTTTGATCGTACTGGAGACGTAGAACGAAAAAAGATGCGCAAGGCAAATCCAAGCACAAGTGTGACACTAACTTATGATGATTTGGTAAGTTCATGCTTGTGTTTTATTGATTTTCGAAAAAAAACTACAAGTCTATCTCTTTCATAGCTCATTCAAGAAGCAGAAATAGAGAAAAAGCTTATGGAGATCAAAGCCAAAATAGAGGAACACCAGGAACTTGCTAGACAGATGAAGGAATCCAAAAATCAACAAATTGAAGATCTTGACACTTTCATGGAAAAACTTACTGATGTATCAGTTCTGGAGAAATCTGATTTATGGAAACTGCAAATGGAAGAGAAGCAACTAATAGTTGACCACAACAAAATCAAAAGACTAATTCAAATAGCTAAACCTATTGATCTGCCAGCAATTATATCTTCAGATGCACAACCTTCAAAGAAGACAAGACAATTGCCAATGGTTGGAAAACGCAACCAATTTACATATAAAACTCTTAAACCCTTGAGATTACCGCCCAAAGATGGGCCAGATACAAAAGAAGTTGAAAAGGAACTCAAATCTGACGAGGAAGAAGTCGAAGAAGAAGAAGAATCCAATGAAAGCATTGCCGTCAAAAACAAAGAGCCTTCAAAAAGCCCTCCAAAGGATATGGAAGAAGAGAAATCAAATAGATTGTATGGACCAGCATTTATTCCAGATCGACAGATACCTTCGCCGGATGTCACTCAAAACAACGAAGAGGATGAAACTACAGAAAATCCCGGTGAGAAAATCGAAGAAACCCCATGCCAGGAGACTGAAAAATCATCTAACGTTGAGGAAGCAGCTGCTCAGGCAGTAAAGAGAAAACGACAGCGACAGAGAATAAGGGGAAAACGTGAGAACGTTGACATCGAAGATCAAGGCGAGTACGAAGACACAGAAAAGTATTCTAAATGGGTTCCACCAGAGAACCAATCTGGCGATGGAATAACATCTTTAAATGATAAGTTTGGGTACTAAAAAAAGTATCATACACCTTACACAATTTTTACATACTGTGTTATAGTAAAGCAATAAAATGAATGAAATTTTGATTCAAACAATCAATCTTTCTCTTATACCCATAAATATCTTCACACAAGTTTGCATTGGCTATTTAACAAATAGATTTTTAAGCATTGATAGATGTTACTATTTCTGTTGCTTTACCAAAATTGTTGGTAGCTAAGAAAATTTACTATATTCAGATAAATTAATAAAAACTTAATCCTTTTCCTCCAAAACTCATCTTACGTAGAAGCTCGATTATTTCACGACATAAACATTGTCATGCAACAATCGAGATAACACATTTTACTTTGTTTTATCTACTTAAACTACAAATCAACAAAAATCATTGGTGGGTTCGAAAAGGGACTGTTGTTCAAAGTCCCTCCTACAAGCGATTCTTAACACAATTCTTAAAGCAATTAAGGTTTCTCAAAGCCTTAGCTAAATCCAGAGCTTCAGCTTAATATAAATTTTGTACATACCCATTTGTGTGGTTTTCTTGGATTGGATTGTAGCATAGATGACCTGCACTTTGTTGGTATAATTTGCTCTCAACTGCCATCTATTCTTCCTTAGGTACTTCCGAGAGAAACTCTTTCCAGTATATTTTTAAAAGGCGTATATTTTTGTCTCTTGTTCTATATTCTGGAACAATTCTTCAAGGAATAAATACTTAAAAAACTTAATTGGCCTCTCTGGGCTCCTTGTTTCCTCTGTGAAACTCAAATTGCAAGTTAAAGCACATTCAGATTCATCTTTTTCTAAGAATCCACCGATGCCGTACTCTTCTTGCAAAACTACTTGATAAAGTTGACAAATGGGAAAGACAAATAATCTTCGTCTCATTGTCCATCAGATCGATCGGATTCTGGAATGTATACATGTGGAAAACTTTGGTCTGATACTCCAATATCATCATCTGACAAATCGTGCTATTGTCCGGAAAACTGAATTCTTGTTTAAAAATGTTCGTTAATTCGATATGGGTATATAACTATTGCACTGATTGCACTGTAATGCTAATTTTGTATTGTCCATCAGATCGATCGGATTCTGGAATGTATACATGTGGAAAACTTTGGTCTGATACTCCAATATCATCATCTGACAAATCGTGCTATTGTCCGGAAAACTGAATTCTTGTTTAAAAATGTTCGTTAATTCGATATGGGTATATAACTATTGCACTGATTGCACTGTAATGCTAATTTTGTATTGTCCATCAGATCGATCGGATTCTGGAATGTATACATGTGGAAAACTTTGGTCTGATACTCCAATATCATCATCTGACAAATCGTGCTATTGTCCGGAAAACTGAATTCTTGTTTAAAAATGTTCGTTAATTCGATATGGGTATATAACTATTGCACTGATTGCACTGTAATGCTAATTTTTTGCATACATATGTTATAAAAAATATGATACACTGGAAAAGGAATAATTTTGCGTGATGTGCCATATATGATCTATTAAGTTCTAACAAATTTCTCGCTTTGCTTTTGAAAGCCTTCAAATATTCAGGTTTAACTCTATACATGAACCATAAAAAAAAACGTTTTAATAAAGAAAAATAACAATTTATTATCAACCATTATTCCTCCTGCAAACGCAGTCGATGTTGTGTCAGAAAAGCCACATCGAAGATGGCTTCTTGATTTAACAGCTCATGGACTTCGTATTTTAAGCTTTCTTCATAAGCATATAAGATACTCGTATCGAATAGAACCATTTTGCACTGTGACAAAGCCAAGATACAATTGCGTAAACGTGCAATCACTTCTCTATCGGCTCGCGGAACTACATCGTCCAGATTTTGAGTGAACCCACCATCACCTTCGACTTCCGAGTTGACCGTTGGTGATATCCATATAAAACCATTGTTCCCCAATATAATCGATGCCCCGCAAGGCAGATTGTGAAAATGAGTTTTTCGTCTCTTGACCAACGAGGGAAAAACTTTAACCAGGATACCTTGCGATAGTTTTCCATATTTGAGAGAACGAGTATAAAGCGAAAGAGTTCCTTCGTCGTAGATGTTTTGTACTTCGGCTGAGATAAGGTCGCCTTCCTGTAAGTATTTTCGCATCATTTGTTCATCTTCGGTCACGCGACGACGCAACTCTCCACCTGGCAGATTGACTGAAGATAAAAGCAAAACCGAATCAAGGCGGGAATTTGTGTCAACCTTCCAACGTTTTTGTTGAACTTCTGTGATGCGAGCTACAACGACATCACCGATTTCTCCCACATATCTACTCTTCAGAGGTTTTATGGATATCAATTTGTTCACTTGCTCCATAACTCCAGCTACAGACGCCTTGATATCTTCTCCTTCGACATAGGTGCCGTGTCCCTTCATAAATCCTTGCTGAGCGGTAACCACCTCTCCGGGGGTAAACAATCGAGGTATTCGGTTTTCATTCTGAGAAAGTAAACTCATGTTCACTCGATCGATTGCCAAACGTATGTTTACATTGTTTTTGGACATTTTCAAGATAACTTTTTTAGGAAAATTTAATGAACATTAAATAATTAAATTTGATAAACACGATTTTTGTTTGCAAATAATTGTCAGGTTAGGGAAGAATAGATAACTGTCATGAATGAACACCGACAAACACAACACATGTCAAAGAAGTAAATCATTCACAATGATAAAAAAAACTTAAAGGTTACAATAGTTTTCTTCTGATGCCGAGTTCTTTTTGTACAAATTAATTTCGATTTGTATTCGAGATCAAGATAAAAAACTCTGATATAAAACGATTTTTTATAACAAAATATGTACATACTTTTAATTGAATAATATCGTTCATATGGCCTGTGTCATAATAGTAGACCGTGATTCAATAATTTTACCACCTACATTTTGATTTTCATGGATTAATTCAGGTTAAATCGATAATAATTTTAAATCTATTATTCATCCTAATATTATTCTTATAAAAGATGTACTGAGGTTTTGAAAAGAGATTCAAGTTTCATTCAAGTTATTGTAAATATGTATTGAGTTGAAATGAGCTTGAGCGGATTCGATCGCAGTCAGGGAGCGGAATTGAAAATATTCGTAGTGAATTTGACAACAAAAAAACTTATTCTGGACTTTTTTCACAAGTTTTGAATTCTTTCTGCTGTAATCTCAACACCAGATAATTCGAATTTTTTGGAAAAGAAATTCAAAGGTTTGCATTAATTCGTCTATGGCAGAATGTTAACCTAGATACATAGATACAACTTTCAGGTAGTTAGACTTTATCTACCTTGAATCGGCTACGAGCACCGAAGAAACATATTGGCGCGATGGAGGTTAACCTAAAGACCATCATAGTCATACAAACTTGGTGATGAATGCATCTATCCACTTTTAAATCGCGATCACAGCTTCGATTTCGCAATTCCTTAAATTAAACATACTCGTACACTATTACTCTACTATTTGAATCAACTGATTAATCTATATTCTGTTAAAATTAAATTTGTTTTGAATACAAATCGAATCAAATTTTAAGCCAAATTCATAACTGTCCCTACGTTCAGAATTAAAATTTTGTTTTAAAATGGAAAACAATGACCAAAAAGTAAGCTTCACCTAAAAATGTAAAAACTATTAATATTTATGAAAATTAATAGTTTTGTTCCTTAAAGTTAGATGTTAATTTAAATGAAGTGTGGCGTACCTGTCGAAAAGTACAAGCAGCTATATTTCGACATAATTTCAACATCAATTATGAATTTTCTCTATTGGATCCCAACAGGCATGGATTAATATCAGGTAAATGATATTATTTAAAAAACAGATTTAAGTTAATTGCTCTCGAATTTTTCAAAGAATCAAAATTCTCAAGTGTTTTGGGAAAATATAAAAGAATCATTGGCTTATCAGATTTTGAAATTCGAGAATTAACAGACTATTTTCGAATTCGAGATGGAAGAATTGCTTATAAACAATTTTGTGGAGTTCTTTGTGAAGAAGGTAAGTAATGATATAATAAGCATTTACATGGTCTCTCTTCACAACGTACTCTTATTCGTATTAAAGGTCAGGACCACAGCAAAAATGTGGACACTGCTGTGGGCCTGGAATGGAATGATCCTATGCATGTTAACGTTTTAAATGATCATGAAAAACGTCAGTTATGTATCTTACTGATGAAAATAGCCAAGACGTGTGTCATACCACTGTTTCCGTATTTTCAAGATTATGAATTGGTAAGTTCTTACAGAAATAAGTGCTTTAAAGGAAGATCTATGATTTATGGGCAGTTCTGGATAACAACTTTTGAAATATGTTTTTTGGGATAACACGTGCATTTTGTATCATGTTATTCTGTGAAAAATGTTACTTTTATAGGTAACAAGAAATGCTGGTACTGTGACTGTTGCTCATTTTTCAAGGGTCTTGCACTTTATGAAACTCTCTCTCTCCGAAAAGGATTTTATGCTCTTACTTAAACGCTACATGAAAGATTCATATACCGTTAATTATGTGGCCTTTGTAAAGCATATTGATGCCATAATAAAATACCTTAAAGAACAAGAATTAATGGACCCATCTAATGTAAGAAGTCGAACGTAATATCTTAAGGAAAATACAATCAGTTGTACGTTCATACATACAATTCACAGGATTCAGTTCCCTTCCCTGGGCAATTGGTTGATCTTGAGCTTCCCGAACTGCCATTTCCAAACGCTGAAGGCATAAATAAACACACTGCAAGCTTTGAAATTCGTCATAGGCCCGATGTCGTTTGTGACACAATATTTCGAATACAACGTTATGTTTATGAAAATCGTATTCGAATCTCGGAATTTATGGAAACATTTGATCTTCTTAAGACGGGAAGTATTACTAGAAATCAGTTTCTACGTGCTTTGGATAGTGTTGGCATTTCTGACTCTAAGCGATTAAAACTTGGCCAAAGAGAAATCGAATTGATTTTTGCGAGATATGCTGACCCCATTGATTTGGATCGTGTTAAATGGAAATTTTTTGTCGATGAAATTGACAGAGGTTCGGTGTTTGTTTTCATACACTTTTTGAAAATAGTAATACATATGTATTTAAAAATAATATCGACAGTTTTTACTGAAAAAAATCTTGACAAACAACCTCAACTTCCTGTAGAAGTACCGCTCAAACATATAAAGACTTTACCGAAGCCAGGTCAACATAATTGGCAAGATGAACCTGAATCCATTCGAGATATTTGTGAGGAAACCATTAAAAAAATACAAAATAAAATCAATACACGACGAATTTATTTGCATCCATTTTTTAAAAATTATGATAGGTAAGTTTCGATAACATTGTTGTTGGTTTTATTTTTCAGAGAAAAATCTTATAATAAAAATAGATTGAACAGAGGATATATTCGGCCAAATCAAGGTTTTCAAGCATTATTAAGTAATACAATTTTGATTTCTGAGGAAGAGTTCGCAGCACTGGAGAAACGTTATTGTAATGACATGGGTTTCAATTACATGCGGTTTTTGGAAGATGTAGATCCATCTGAATATGCTATTCCAAAGGTAAAAAACAAAATTCCAATAGAATTTCTTTTATTCTGATAAAAGAATTTTCATTTTAAAGTTAAAGGAGCCCTTACCATTGAGAGAACTTTCTGAACATGACAATCCTTGTTTAATAAAAAGCAAGCCTACAGAACGGGATGTAATCCAGGCTCTTTCTAAGATAAAAAGACAAACAACCATCAATAATGTTAAAATAATTGACTTCTTTGTTGACTACGATCGACACAAAGAAAACCTTATTCCTGAAACGGACTTTCGACGAGGATTGGATAATGCTAATGTTAAACTAACTATACCCGAAGTTGATATAATTTGTGATATGTAAGTTAAAGTTTATTAAGTTAAAATATCTTAAGAAGTTATAAAACTAATAAAACATTCCTCATGAAATCATTGAGAGGATTTTATGTTTTGTTTAATAACATATTAGAGCATGCTTTAAATTAATGTTTTTTTATTGATTTAAATAAACTTTTTTTTACAGATTCCGTTCTTATCATCGCGGTTGTACGGTTCGATACCGTGACTTTTGCAATACACTCGACGAGATTTTTATTCAGGAACAACCTAGACCAGATAAAAAATTATCAACGCCCTTGAAACATTTCCCCTGTGTCGATTGTATTCAATGTTTCCTAAATTTCGAGGAACGAACAATAGCTTCAAAAGCTCTGCAAAAACTAGCTACAAAACCAGATCAAATTTCAAATCTTCAATCGTTATTTAAAGATTTCGACAAAGAAAATTGCGGCACAATAACACAAAATCAATTTCTTCGAGCATTAACAATTCGTAATATGAACAATTTAATCAGTAGCCACGAATTTGAAATTGTATGTAAATGCTTTGGTTACGAAAGAGGTGATTAGTCTGTTTAAAACATACGTTCTTAATAATTGTAATATTGATTTTATTTTTTCTTCTAGGTTTGCATATTGAGTTTGACTATAGATCATTTTTGAATATCATAAACATTTTGCATGAAACTGGTCAAGTAAAACGGCAAATTTGAGAAATTACTGAAACATTTTCTTTATCTTGTCTTTTTAAAATAAATATTTTTTCCAATTCAAAATATTCCTAAGTATATATCCTTATTACAAAAAAACGAACTTTTCAACCTTCTTTGCAATTGATATATCCAAAAGTGTTAAAAGTTAGTTGGTTGTTTATTGTATTTATACTATGTCTCCTAAAAATTGTCAGTACAGGGAAGATAGGATGTTTGCCTTTCATTCGCACTATTTTCCTTTTTCAATAAGTCTTTCTCATTTGAAAGCTCTTTGAAGCTCTTTCAGAGTTGACTACTCCAAACAATGAAATGGCAAACATTTAAAGAAAATGTGTTCAGGGTTACCTTCGTTTAATATTGAAATTCATTTTTTATTTATAAAAATGAAATAATATTTATCTTTTTCCACACCACTAAGAGGTAAGATAAAAGGCGCCTTTTTGAAGGGCCTAATCCCTTTTAAATAAATAACAAGTGGAAAATAAACATGTATTCTTACATTTTAATATAAGAAAAAACTAAATTAACAACCATAACATAAAACAATATCACAAAAATACACGAAGTATCAATAAACCGACCGGACGGAACGAGAATCTACGAAAATAATCATTTTCTATGCAGAAAAGAGCTTATACTTTTATAACTGCATTTAAACGGATTTCCCGCACTTTGCAATGCAAAATGTTTAAACAAACACCAAGTAAACACTTTCCGCTTAAAAACTTTTTTAAAAGCCCTAAAAAGAAAAGCTCGTGAACGGAAACCATAGGAAGAACGACGATACAAGTTACCTACATTGCTAAGGCAACACTGCATATCATAAATATGGGAAGCCGTTTCAGATTAAATGAGAAATTCAGTGGCGGGTAGTAAACATTTTGTTTCGACTTTTTTCAAGTCAGTATAGAGTGAAGTTAGGGCGAGCTACTGCTTCAGAAAAAGCTCTCCCATAAGGCCTGGGGCCCAACCATGTAACCCGATTCTATAATAAAAATATTCGAATTCGCAAATTCTGGACTCTATAACTCTTTTAATGACGCTTTAATATGCGATAATCGAACAGCTATAGTGGTGCCAGCTTGGTTTTTATGTACTTTCGTATAATCGGAACCACCTAACTCGAAAGTTAATGTCAAAACAAAGCAGACATCAAATGTGTTTGCGAGCAGATCGTTCGAAAATCGCAAATTTGTTGAAAAATGCTTGGCATTACTGGCGCTCTATTCTTTTTTTATATGTACATAGTAGCAATTAAAAGTAGAATCGCAAATAGGTTTCGAATAGAATCAAAATTAGAATTGAGTTACATAGTAGGGCCCCTGTACTGACAATTTTTAGGAGGCAGAGTATAGGGCATTTTATTCTACGATCTACAGCTATGACCTATCTCCAATTTTGAACTTATTTCTGTCGTTGTTTTACGACAGCATTCCATGATTGCACCACAAATCTGCAAACGTGAAAATACTGAAATAAAAAATCAATTCTGAAATGTTTATCAAAAATTAAATTTATTACACTACAAATAATTATAATTAATTTAAAAAAGAGAGATTTAATTTCCATAATTGACTGTACTAAGAAAAAAAAAAGACTATTGGAAATTATAGAGAGTAAAAAACTAAATAATTCCCTTTACATTATGAGACAAAGAAAAAAAATATTAAGTAATCCTTTAAATGAATGCCTCCAGGTTGGTTGGTTGATGTATGCTTTGATGTGTTTTTTTTTACTTCTTTATCTCCACTACATACTTATTTATTATTTAATGTAAATATATATAAATTTTAGTGTAAATATTAATCATTTCATTCTTTTCTTGTGTGTAGACTAATTATTATTTTAGAAAAAAATTACTTCTCATTTTCGTCTATTTGTTTGGTTTTTTTTTTTTGTTGTTTTTTCAGTCACAGTAATTTATACAAAAATACTAGAAAAGAAATTTTAAATACGATTACGAAAAAGTACTAAACTAATTGGTTTTTGATAAAACAAGTTGTTTTATTTAATTCTCATTATTTGTGTTGTTTATTTTATTTAAGTCTGATTCCATTTGGTTATTTTACTTTAGTGATTCGGCTCAAAACATTTTTGTTGTATTTAGTATACAAATAATAAACAACAAAGTTTTCTTTTCTTTTTTATATATTTTTTTTAATTTACTTTTGTTTGTTTTGTACATTTTTATTTTATTTTATTTATTTTTATTTAAAGATACATATACATACGATTCTATGTATTACTGTGTTTTTTTTATTATATTTTTTATGAACTAAATAGAAGAATTTCGTAAGCAACTTTCTTTTATGTTTTTGATGCTAATTTTAAGATACAGAACTTTTTGTAGATTGTTTTGTTTTCTTTATTTTATTAATAATGATATTTCGAAGGCAAATCACCCTTTACTCAATTGTTTGTGGTTTCTGATTTTAAATTAATATTTGATCATTTTCACTCTCCGACGAAAATTTTAACTAGATTACTTCCCTCCTCCTGGTACGGAAAATGTGTTCATTATAAATATTTCTATGCAAACTATTTTTTGTAGTATTTTTTTTTTCTGTCTGTTGAAAAATACCCTTGAACTTGTTTTTTTGTTCTTTAGATAGGTTTTTATTTTTGTGGGTAGTAGTTGGCATCTTTCCTTTTCTACTGATTTCTTTATGTTTTGTGATATACACTTACTTTGTTCAATGTGTTTAACTTGATTGTTTTGTTTTAATTTCCTATTTCATAACAAATGGAATGGTGAATGGAAGAAGATGAATGAAACGCAACTGTCGGTTTTTATATTATGTTGTTGTTGTTGTATTAAGTTGTCTGAGTTCTGGTATTTTATGAATTGGTGAAAATTGTGTATTATATTATTTAAAAAAAAGTACGCTGTAAATTAAAAAAAATATATTAGTTTTAAAACTATGTTTATTATTGTTTATAAAGTTACCTACCACAACAAACTATAAAATACGGCAATACGATTAATATTTAACTTAGTAAGGTTGGTGCCTTGGCTGACGACCAGTCCCCCTTTGCTTGCCTATCTGATAGGAACCTGATGAAGAAATTAAAAAATATATGGTTTAGAAAATAATAGTTGCTTTCCTTCCTTCCATAGATTCTAAATTTATTTAGTTTTGATGGTTGGTTTGCATTTTAATCTGCATGTAATTTTTTGAAACCACATTTTATATGACTCAAACAAATTATATACAAGTTTTAAAGGTCTAAGTTAAATAAAGGCTTTGGGCAGGCAGGCTATGTGTATAACTACTATTGTACTTATGTGCTATGTATTCGGGTTTATTTGCATTATTAAGATATTATTTTATTGGTGAACTAAAGGTCAAAATACACTGATACTAGTTTGTTGTCAGCTTTTGGCAGCAGATTGGACATAAAGTAGACTCGCGCTTACAAAACCACCGGCTAACGTCAGCATAATTTTCTTATACTGACTACTCTGTAGCGTGAACACGGTGAAAAGCCCTACAACGTGAATCAATGTTATATGCATAATGAATTTGAAAAATTTAAAGAACTACACCTTCGTCAACAATTTACCGCGAGTTTACTGCAATACTGTTTTTATTATTATGTTAACGAAAGTGTAAAGATTGAAGTGAAAGATTGTGTCGTTACTAATTTAGAACCTACATTTGTTCAGTAGATCTCTTAACCCTTTGTTCCCGAAGGTACCAATTGTTTCCAAATAATTGCATACAAATTTGAAATTTAGATAGAATGTGAATTATTAATAATAGATTTAAACAAAAAAAAATATTTATAATTTTTTTGGAATCTTTTATTGTTGATTTTAAAAGTGGTTTCACCATGTAACCAGTAGGAAATAAAGAGAAAAAACAAATAACAAATTCATTATATTTTGTTTATAAATTCTATCTTACAACATTATGGTACGACGAAAAACAGTTACTCTTGTCATTTAAGCAGAGTCCCACTTCGCAGCAAGAACAGGACCAACTTGTACGGTGAGGCTCAGATGCTGTATTGCAATTACTACAAATTAAAAAAAACAACTTATTTCCTACTGGTTTCACAGCTAAACCACACCCAAAAAGCTTAATAAATTGGTCATATTTCATAAATTGCAAAAAACTACATATATTTTTTTATAATAAAAAAATAACATATTCTTGCATATGTGACCTTTACTGACTTGCCATTGTCAAAAATAATGTTTTAAAAATATTTATTGACTGCACAAGAAAATCACTTCGAATGCCACGTAAGGTCAAAATAAATTAACAAATTATGACTTACAACGGATTGAAAACAAGACAAATAAATTTTTACAGTTAAAAAAAAACAATGCAGTTTATAGAAATCAACTTGTTTTCATAGTAAAACCGCTAGGAATATAGAAAAAAAATACTTTGTATGTGGTTTCATTGCGGAACCACTAGGAAGCAAAGGGTTAAACAAGTTAGTTTCGCATTTGTTAGTGATATGTATTTTGAGTTAGAATTGCAATGATTTTTTGGCTAGCATCTTTAAAAAAAAATAAAATTTTTTTTGAAGTTCTGTTGTCATATTTATGTTCTTTCTTCTCTCTGTCAATCTGTCTTGTACTGTAAGATGACTTAAGAGCGAAATTTAATTTACTCTTTATAATTTTATATAAATCCTAAAAGAACTAACTATATCCTTGATCTTCAGATGCATTTATTTAGGTCATTATAAGTTCGTCTTTGAACTATTAGGTCCCCCTAACGTCCAAGTGCTCGAAGTAGTAAAGTTGGATAATTCATAAATTGTATTGCCTTTATCTCACCATAATTTTATAAAACCTGAATAATGCAAAATAAATAGTATATGGTATGATTTTAATTGTATTCAAAA
Source organism: Scaeva pyrastri (assembly GCA_905146935.1). Classification (NCBI taxonomy): domain Eukaryota; kingdom Metazoa; phylum Arthropoda; class Insecta; order Diptera; family Syrphidae; genus Scaeva; species Scaeva pyrastri. The sequence goes on along the minus strand of LR989927.1, from coordinate 122,794,742 downwards.
ACACACTTAAATATAGAAATAAGAATCTAATCTACACGGGGGCAGCATGCTAGGACCTACACGTTCTTAACGTTTTTTGTTTAAAAATCAAATCAAATAACACTGAACACACCACCCTGCTTAGTTTGTTTGCTTTTGCATTCAATTTGTTTCGAATTATAATTAATTATTTAATTTATCAATTTTTTCTAGAAAGTGCGGATTTTAGTTTAAGAATTCGCAAATGGTGGTGCACACAAAACATATGTATGATTAAAAAAAATGTTTAAGTTTACTCTACATTTATAAACAAGACCACTCAAAAATCAAATCGAATTTTGTTTTTATTAAGTTGTCTCATTAGCAAATATTTATACAGTCAAACTTCTTTATAACGAACCTTCAAGGGAACAAAAAATTGCTTCGTTATAAAGAAGTTTTATAAAAAATTCGTTATATAGAAAATTTATTTTTTTAACACTCAAAGTATTCTTTTAGATTTAAAGAAAACAATGGTACAAAAAAGAACTCATTTAAAGGAAATTAAGTAATTTTTATTTTTTAGTTAAAAACATATCAATTTTTGATTGAACATGAACAGTTTTGGTTTTTGTTTTATTATAAAAATCTTCCAATTTTGAAAGATGAAAATATGCATCATCTGAGGTTTCATCTCTTGTTTCAATAAAATTTCGAAGATTATCGAATGCAGCTCTCATCTCAATATCGCTGGGCTTTTTTCGAACAAATTCGATTTCAGCATTGTCATCTGCTTTTTTGTAAGCGATTCACCTGTCTATGTGCGTAAAACTTCTCAAACACATGTACCCTTTTTCATGCACCCATACCCATACATACATTACATACATTAACTTTTAGAAAATTCTTGCCAAAACGGGGAGTTCCCTATTAAATCTTGGAAAAAAAATCTTAGTAAGCTTAGTTTTCAAATTTGAAAATTGAAATTTCGTTATAAAGAAATAAATTTGCTTTTGGGTCAAAAAAATTAGTTCCTTATAAAGAGAATTTCGTTATAGAGAACTTCGTTATAAAGAACCTAATTCGTATGGGATATTTTTTAAGGGGAAGGGGAACAAAATGAAATTAGCTATAGAGAGAATTACGTTATAAAGAAGTTCGTTATAAAGAAGTTTGACTGTATTTATTTTATGTAGGTATAAAAAAACCGATATTTATTTGATTAAAAAAAAATCAAGTTAAATTATTGTGTGTAGTACCTTTGGCACCGCCTCGTGGTCCACCAGGTCGACCACCGCCGCTACCGTATCCGCTACCGTAGCCACCGTCATAACCTCCATAGCCGTAGTCTGAACATTAAATTTATCACAACACATTTGTTTAATATTATTTGAATATTTTCTTTTAAACAAAATTTACTTTTATTCTATGTATATTGTTATAAGAGGAAAAAATGTGTTATTAGCAAATTTAAAGCTAAAAATGTTTAAAAGTTTTTCTACGTAAATATATTTATTTGTACACATATTTTTATTTAATGTTATTTATCGAAATCGACTTGGGTGGTGGGTGGACTTGAGGGCATTTTTTGTGTTGTTTTTTTTTTAAGAATTTACACAGAGAAAGAGAGATTGAAAATTTTTACTTGTACATACAAATCTTATTATTTGTTAAGGAATTAAACAATTATTTTAAATTAAGAACAATTCAATATCAACACTAAATTAATTTTATTTATTTAAAAAAATACTTATCACGGGTATAATGTATAAATGTAAATTGTACTTTAATGCAAATATTATATACACGTTTATAAAAGGCTTTCTATGAATATTCTCTAGTAAGTTATTTTAAACCCACAAACATCCATTTCATATTCTTGAAAAATTTTCAATTTTCTAAGCTTGGATAATCGTAAATTTTTAGAAAACAAAGAAAAATAAATAATCAAAATTGAATATCAAAGCAGTGGCATTAAATTATCGCATTACATTATTCCAGGTCAATTGGTGGCCAAAATATTTTGTAGACCATATATGTATGTTTAATCATGAGAAATGTATTAAGGCCTCTTTTAGACAAGAACTTAATCAAGTTTGAGTGTCACTAAGAATATTAACTTTCATTTTGTTATCTCTACAGAAACGTATATATGTATGTATATTCATATTGTCAATGGTACCAACGTTTAGTTGAATCGGTCATATATAGGGAACATTTTCAAAATAGTTATTTTTATACCAAAATCATCTTCCATCCACTGAGTCGTGTCATCCATAACAGGCGCACCAGATATAATATGGATGTTGTTTCTTCTTGAAATAAATAACTTACCTTTCAAACAAGCTGAAATATATGCCTAGAAAAGTAACACTTCCACTTTCTATTAGCCTCTTTCTTAATTAATCTAACTAATAAAAATCAAAATTGAAAACTGAATCTTTTCATACCAGGGTAAAATATAAATTTTTAGGAGTCTACTTCAACAGAGTGCAGTCGCTCCTCAAAGACTATAAAGTTAAAAATAAGACTATAGATATGTTATGTTTTTTAAATTGATTGAAATTCAGCACTAGCTATGAACAATTAAGAAAACGAACTACCTTAACAGATCCAAACAACTTGCTTCTATCCCAAATGAGCATTCTAATTTGGCAGTAAATTATTAAAAAGGAAAATCAACAGTTTGAAATGACTCCTTATTCTTTAAACGAATGTATCAGCCAAGTCTTTACCCTAACTTTGTCATTTCTTAAAATTACGTACTAAAAAATATTAACAGTAATGCATCTGCAATAAAATCCTGTTTTTAAACAAATCCACACAAAATGAATTATATTCCCTAATGAAGCTAAATTACAATCAAATAATGTTGATATGGATATTTGCTTTTCCTCGTAACCAAAATAAAATAGATAAGTAAACTATGCTTTTGAAACACGACTCATTTCTGAATATTAAGTCGATAAAGAAATAACCTTCCAATCTCTCTTTCTGCAACGATAAACGAACATTGAAGCAATTTCGTGTATTAAAAAAAAAACACTTGATGTTAACAAGAAAATGAAAACGAAAAAAAAAAGATAATACAAACTACTGAATAAACACCAACATCATTTTTTTTTCATTTTAAACACACCAATTTTAAACTACAAAAGCGGATGACTAAGAGAGAATCCTCCATCGTTGGAAAATATGGTAAATAAAAAATATATGAGAAACACATTGTTTGTTTTGATTCTTTTATTTGCCTTTTCTTTGTTTTGCTTTAATAAAGAACATTACCATATTGTTGTTATAAAATTTTCTTTTTTTTTAATAATATATTGTTTGTCAAACATTGTCGTTTCATTTTGTAATGATTTTCTTTAAATTATTTCATATTTGTTATTGTTGTTGTATATAACCAAAAGCAAATTCACTTTAATCAAGAGATGATATATTAATTGGTTGTATTATTATTTGTTTTCTTTTTTTTTTGCTTAAAACCATTTTTGAGAAAAAATCGTTTTTTTATGATTTTTGGATTATAATTGTGTATTTTAGTAATTTTTTTTATATTTTTTTGTTTGTTTGTTTGATTACTTTGATTACAAAAGAAATAAATAATATTCTCATGTTTCACAATGTATTTCCACATATATTGAATTTTTTTATTTACCTTATTTTCCACAACTTTTGCGTTGGCAAATTTATTAACTTTGTAATGTCTCACCTCACCCCTTTCGCGAAAGGTTTCTTATTAGTTGATTTAATTTATCTTGAAGTAACTTTATGTATAACAAAAAAAAACTACTACTCTATTGTTATTGTATTGATTAATTAGAAGTAAGAAAAAAAAACTCCCAAGTTTTACTAAATTTTCATTCTTTCGCTCTTTTTGTGGGCTACGAATAGATAAGAATTTTCATCATCAACAACAGAAGCATATTTTTTTTCAATACTACTTTTTTGTTTAGGAAAAGAACAAGAAAAATACAACCGGATCAAATTTAGTTTTCAAAACATTACCAATATCGAAAGTCAATAAATTATAAAAGTAAAATTATGATTGTATCATCCAAAGAGTGAGGCGAAACATTAGAAAACTCGGTATCACAAAATAAAATAAAAAAATAAATATGTTACATATCAAATTTTAAAATGAATACATAAATATATAAAATATACCCATTGATATATAATTAAGAAAATAATAGAATACATGGGAAAAGACTCAAAATACGTATTAAAAAAAAAATAATAAAAATTTAAGGAAATATTAACATTGAGAAACATGCAGCCAAAAACGATTTTCTGTTCACTTTTTTTTATTTAATTAAATTTACTTGTTTCTTTTTATATAATAATTGTATGTACGTGTATGTTAGCTACGAAAATATTGCAAAATATTTTTTAATCTTTGACGAAGTGTGTTCTTATTTGTATGTATGTTTTTGAAAAATAAAAAAATTGAACTCTCGCATTCATGCAGAGTGCAGGAGCGCAGGAGCACAGATACAACACACAACACGAAATATAAGTGTCGTATGTGTTCATTCAAATTTGGAAATTAAAAAAAATTATATGTATATTTAACAAATGCGTGCAAATAAAAGAAGTATCCAACGCATTTGCAGGCGCTGTATTTTTGTTTGTTTGTTTGGTTTTGTTTTGCTTCTTTTTTACGACGACAAGGCGAGCGTAGGCTGTGCAATAGCAACAGCTACCATTGTCCGTTCCTATTCCTTATACTATATTAAAATAGTATGTTTAAAATAAAAATATATATATATATAAATATAAATATTGCATACGAAAATATATGCATTTAGCTCGATATTATAATATACATAGATTGTCTGTGTATATACATATAATAAGCTCATCTACGGGCTTGACTAAATACAGTCATTCTTTTTATACACATACATTCATAGATGATGTGTGTTTTAGGCATTAGGTCAATAACTCCATTTGCCTGATTGTTTTTTTTTTTTGTATTTTGTTTTTTTATATAATAAAAAGGCACAATTAAACTTTTGTGAAAAAAGTTGATCTTGAAATGTGTTGCTGTGCTTAATATTTCAACTCTAGCTTGTCAGTGGGTTTTTGTTTAAAACAATAATTATTGAAGCATAACATGGTGTGTTTTAGAGCAGCATTCCAAGACACAACTACTTCTCTTTAAAAGTGATTTTTGGCACAGTTTATAAATTGCTTGTTTTGCAGGTCCAACTGTTGCATTATACTTGAGGTATATTTTACATACGAGTAAGTATGCTTGTGTATGTTGTTGTTTTTGTTGTGTGTGGTTGTTGTTGTTGTTGATTTAGTATTGTTTGTGATTTGTGATTATGTTGTACATGAACTACATACATGCAATTTGATTTGAGTTGAGATTTTGTCTTGGGGAGGAATTTAAAATTTTGTTTGCTAATATATTTGTTTTTCTTTTCTTTTTTTTTTTAAGTCAACACACTCTTCGCCAGTCATACACTATTATTATTATAATCATTATTATTTAAGAATTTACAACACTATCTAATTGTCTGCACCTTTCATTAGAAAATGGTGTTAAAACACTTAGATAACTTGTATTTATGATAAAAGTTACACAAAGTAAAAATAAAATATTGGAATAGATCTAGGAAAAATTAAATTTTAAAATTATACTCGGTTTGATAAAATAAGAATTTTATCAATTTGTTTCTATAAGACAACTACTTTTGTCGTGTTTAAAAAATGTTTGGATTCATTATTAAATTTCGTCGCAAGTGCAAATTAGAATAAAATCTTTTAATTTTTGGATAACTATTCCTTTTAGGTAAAATTAAAAAAAATATATTTATATATATAATAATAAACGATAAACAAAAATAATAAACAATCTACTGAACATTGTTTTGATTATTTTGTTGTGGGTGTTCTGTTCGTTTTTGTTGTTGTCTGTGGTTGTAATTATTTGGTCTTGATCTATTGTTGTTATTATACGAGTAATTAATATTGTTGCTGTTTTGTTGCCTAGTAGTACTGTTCATATAATTTTGAAATCTTGGTTTATTTAAATAACTGCTGTAGTAGTGGTTGGCGTTTTGTACAGTATTCTTATAGTTTTTACTTTGATTAGTGATGATAGCTATTATTTTTGTGGTATGATGTATTATTATAATAGTTATTAGAAGTAGATTGGGGATTGGTATTGTGTTGAGTGTATTTACCATAGCCATAGTCGTAGCCGTTGTAATAGCCACCGCTGTAGTAGTCATAACCGGGACTTGCATCATAGCCGCCGCTGTATCCGTAAGCTGGGTACGCTCCTTGGCCAGACCATTGATGAGGATAGCCTACAGAAAAATGTATGGTTTTCGATTAATAATAGTTAGTTCAATGTTAAAAGGGAAACATTTCTTCTTAGCAGACCACTAACTTAATATCTAGCAGTTGTACTTAACAGTACTTCTTAACCAAAATATTGTTATCCTTTTTAGTTAAATAAAGAAAAAATCTAATCTAATCTAAATCTACTTAACAGAACCCATGACACCTCTGAATGGGTATAGCGTATAAGCGTAGCATATACATAACATCAAACAGATTATGTAGGCTTGAGGGTGCCTTTAAATCTTAAAATGCTTCAACATCACATAACATTTATAAATAACTAAGGTTTTAAGAGGCATTGTTTATCAAAAATCGTATCAAGTAACGATGCCCGCTGGTAAAAAAATAAATTAAATATTAAGTTATAATTACCTAGTCGATAACCTCCGCGACTTCCACCACGTGGGCCACCACCACGTCCACCGCGCATCGTCGACATCTGTTGGTTGTCTTGTTTTGGTGTCGCCCTCTTAACATCTACCTCCTTGCCAGAGATCTTTTGCTTTGGTGTTTTTAACAATTCGTTGACATTGCATTCCGAATCGAAAGTAATAAAGCAGAAACCCTTGCGCTGTGACTTTTGCTTGTCAAATGGCATCTCAACTTCAACAATCTATACAATTAAAATAAATACATATTAAATAAAATTATCTTACAAAATCTAGATTTTTATAATTTTAAAACTTACATTGCCGAACTGTCCAAAATAGGCTTTAATTTCTTCATCACTGATTTCAGGGGTAAGACCTCCAACAAAGATCTTGCCATGACGAGCCTTGGCCTTCTTAGGGTCAACTTTTTTGTTATTGATAATGTGATCGGTCACATCGATAACCTTATCAATGGCGTCAGCAGATGTATAAACGATGAAGGCGAATCCTCTTGAACGACCGGTCTGTGAGTCTGTTTTCACATTGATGCTTTCAATTTCACCATAGTGACCAAAATGTTCACGAAGTTCCTCTGTAATTAAGTGAAGAATAAATCAGTCATGAAATAATAAACCTTACGGATAGGTAAAGTAACGTTGTCTTTAAAATCTCAACTTACTTTCTGAGGTTTCCCAGCTAAGTCCACCAACAAAGAGTTTCCTGAAAATATTCAAACAAAACAATTAGTATGATGCGTTTTAGAGAAGTCCTAGAAGGGAGGGAATTTCTATTATGCTTGTTTTGTAATTTCTTTTTTATAAAGTTAGAATTTACTGTTTTGTTCTTACTTTATTTTAATTCATATAAATATATAAGCAAAGAAAAAAAACGTTCAAGTATATTTTCGGGAAAATTTTACTACGTTACGTTATTTTTACAGACAACATTTCCATTTTCAGTAATATTTTTTTTTCTGTAAGTTTAATCTCAAAAATATTTGCTCCACTATAGTGAAAAAAAGGACAATCAATCAATAGTAGTTTTACAAAGAACAATCTCTACTTCAAGTAATAAATAAACAAGTTCAAGTGAATATTTCGAATAGTGGAATAAAAAGCTACAACAAGAATTTGAAAAATTTTGTTTTGTTTTCTTTTTTTATCTTTTTAACAAGTAGTAAAACAACAATGGCCAAAGTATTTGTCAAAGATGATAATAATTATGTGTATCTCTTATTAGTTTCAAAGCTTTTTTCAAGTAGTATTTTTCCAATAATATAGCAACAACAAAGCTTTACTTTAAACGGAATTTTCAAGTAACAATTCAAGATAAGATACTATTTTAAGTTTTTTTTTTAGTTTGATCAGTGTATTTATTTTATTAAAATCCAATATTTGATTTTTTGTTTTATATTTTTTTGTTTAATAAATACCATCACATCGTTTTTTCTCTCTGTTGTGTCTTTCTCCAACTTCGGTTGCGTTGATTCGGTTCTCCACACACACAGAACTAGCTAGAAGAGGAATCATTGCTGGCGTGGCAGTAGGTGGGGTAGTCTCACATCCACGACTCACTAAGCGAGCCTTGATTTTCTCACTCATACCTGCCGGAGAGGAACAAGGTTAGTTCACTCTATACACAACAGGATTCCCTAAGCAATTTGAATGAAATTAAAAATGTTTCACATTCATCTCGTCACCATCTTTCTCATCATCATCGATCAATAATGCCCGAATTTTGGTATTTACTCTTTTTCTTTACTTGACAATAATATTGACAAACCGTTCTCTATTTTTTATTATTATTATTTATTTTACATATTTCAAAATTTGCAAAAAATTATTCCGGTATTCATTGGTTCTTGTAATGCAAAAAAATTTTGTAAATTTTCCGCGAGAGGTTTCCGATGCTTGTCTTACTTTTTTTTATTTTTTGTTCAATTTTTTCAATAAATAATTTTAAGTTTAAATTCCGAAAATCGATCGTGTTGTGTAGAAACAGAAGAGAAGTATTTTATGTAGATAGTAGATTGACATCAAATTTCCAAAGTAGATTCTGTTTTTTACTGATAATTTTTGTTTGTTTTATTTTTTCTTTCTATTATTTATCGATCGTCTTAACACTAAATAATTATGACTTAAAACAAAACACAAGATAAAAACAAAGTTAAATAAAAATATGTAATAAAATCTTATGTTCGAGAAAACTCAACATATCATTTAATTTAAAAATTACTGATACATAAAAAATGTTATTAAAATTCACGAGATCTCACAATGATTGGATTTGGTTTAAAAAAAATAATATATGTAAATTCTAAAAGCGTTTTTGAATAATCTTAATTTAGTTTACCTTATTAAACGGGTTTTTAGAAAATTAAAACAACAGTAGGTATATTGTAAAGAATTTAATTTATTTAGAGAAAAATGATTACAACAATTTGTTTATATTTATTAATCACACACAACACACAATTAATGCTTACAAAAATAGACTTAAATGCTAGTTTTTTTTTTTTTTTAATTTTGTTTACAATTTTTAAAAGCTAGTTTTCATATTCATCAAAATGGTAGTGCAATATGACGCAAACGCAGGTGGAATATTCGAACCCGATGTAATTTTATCTATACAAAAAATGTTGAACAAACTATATCGAGATGCGGTATCCTATCGTCATTTAAATTTAAGGACATACTCCAATAAACCTAGTCTCTCTAGACAGATAACAAGACCTTCAAATATGATGTTTCAGTATTAAGAAAATATGTCTCCTATTATTTTATTTCTTCCCTCTTCTCGAGTTAATTTCTACCTTAAGACATCTAATAATATACTTCTATGAAGATAAACATTTATGTTCTAGTATTTATTATGATTAATTTCGATCAGTTTCATTTAAAGGAATAAAGGATAGTGTTAATAACTCAATATGGCCAAGTAAATGGAATATGTTGAAACTGATTAAATTGTGATTCTTTTTTGTTTAACTCTTTTAAGGTGTGGGACCCGTACCACCTATTCTAACATCTTTTTTTCTTTAATGTTCAATTTTCTTTTTTATTTTTATTTATCCTGTCAATATTCTGTCTAACTATAATCACACACATACAAATTTAGTTCTAGTCAAATAACTTGTCATTAGTGAAATAATCCATATAATTCTCTTATAGATGTAATAGTAACTCAAAATAACAATAAGTTAAGATATTTTGAAGTATACTTACATCACACTGGTTTTCTGCAGAAAGCAATTTTACTTTTGTTTGCCTAGCATTCATAAAAGGGACATATATTTTACTAAGATTGTGTGTAAATCTAGAATACTTTTTTTTTCAACTACAATACCTGAGCTGAGCAAGCATTATTCATTATGATTCCGACCCTCAAATACCTACATCCTATTGATTTTAAGATTATTATTTTTAGCAATTCAAAAACAGAATGGAGGTACCTATGTATGTAACAGAATAATCAGATTCAAATTAATTGTGTCAATACATGGTTGCATACAATACGTTATACTTTTACAAAAAATGATGCCCTGCAAATCTGCTACGCATTTAACCTTGATAGAACTTTTTTTTTAATACAATGTCAATACAAAACTGATAAATATACACAAAAAAACTGCCTACGTAGCCAAAAATGACAATGATGTCAATAATTCACCAAACTCATAGATTTTCTCCTTTGAATTATTCTCATTCCGAATAAATTAACCGTATTTATGTGCCTTCCATGGCGCAGAACTTAAAAGCCTACATAAATTATGTTCTCGTTGGGAAGGCTTCACATTACCACCTTGCGTTACGTCATTTTTGCACCTGAATCAACTTAAAATTATAATATGAACGAAATTACGAAAATATATTGTATGTATTTGTATTTGTTCTTTTTAATTTTAACTTATAAAAAAAAAACTCCTGCCAAATCCAATCAATGCGCCTTTTTTGTTCTTACTGTGGAGATAATTAACCGGTCGTTGTTCATCAAATTACACACGAATGTGTATTGTATATGGACGTAAATTTAGTATGTAGGTAGCTTTATTAAGTTAAGTTTATTTCAATACATACATACATACCATAGAATATGCATATCAACAGAAGAGAATAAAAAAAATATGAATGTAGCTTTAATATCGAGACTCGAATGTACAAGAAAAAATAAAAAACGAACTCACTGGATACAACGCCAAGCGCGCCATTCTCGTTTCTCAAAACGCAATACAAACAAAACAAATTAATAATTGTGGGTATATTTGTGGTAGTACGAAAAAAAAATTATCCAAAAATAAAAATTTCAAGACAAAATGGATTTTAACTTATGGACATGATTTTTTATTTTACTTCAAGGAACAAACGACCCTTATATTAAAAACTAATTACAAATTCTTAAAACATGTCTCCCAGAAAATAGAGCAAAATTTAATTAAGAATATAGGATGTGTAGGTGTCAATATAAGAACCTCTGGAAGAGCGGGAAACAGCGCCCAGCCCTAACCAAGTGAAACCGGCGAAACAATTATTCAGGAGCAATCGGCAGAAACAACGATTTTTTGGCATAGTTCGGCACTCGGCGGCCATTTTTGTATTTCGGGTACGGGTTGTGCTTGTGATTGATAAGGAAAATTTCACGAGATGATATACAAACAAATTTTGTCAATGTAAAAAGGATGATAAACAAGGTTTTGGGACAAAACTTTGTGGAAATTTTCACGCACCGAACCAACAAAAGAAAAACTAAGTATTCACAAATCAATTATCTCTGCGCATAAAGCCGATGTGTTTGGATTAGGAATTTATGGCTTAAAATTCTAATTCAAATAAAAAAATAAAGGTTAAGACACGAACAAGAATGCCGAGAATAAAAAAGAAAATGGTGGCGCGCAAGTATCGATTTTTTTTTCGATATTACTCATCGTATTGTAGACACTTTGAAAAAAAAAAGTGGAAGTAGAGAATTTTACGTAACAGAATAAATAAAAGTTATTTTAACTTAATTCGTTTTAAACAAAAGCAAGAACATGGGATTAAAATTAATTTACCTGTCATCATCTCGTCCGTGTGATTCGGCAGAATTACCATTTGTACCGGCACCATTTTCTTCATTTTGTTGGTCATTGGTACTGACATCTTGTGAGAAGTCTTCACCGTTCATTTCGCAGTCATTGTTCTTGTTTTCGGACATGTTTTGTTTGTTTTTTGTCTGTGTTTTAACTTCTTTTTAAGAACTTTACTTAGAAATTAATAAACTACTGTTTTTGTTAAATTTATTTGATAAATTCAATACTTTGTATGAAAAATTTAATTCACTCGCTCTCACGCGATGACGACTGTAGTAATGGCCGGAAAAGACGCGTTGAGAAAAAACTTCTCTGGTGAAAGTAGTCGAAAGGCAAAATGGTGGACTAATTTGTGTGGTGGAAGCGATTTTATGGTCTAATGTGTGGTGAGTTAGGCTCCTGACAAATAATAGAAACATTAAAGCCATAAGCACACTGGGACCGGAATGCAGCGCACCTTACACAATACTTAAATACTTGTCTTTTTGGGATTCAATATCAATACAATAACGCGAGAAACATATTAACAAAACAAAATCGACTTCAACTTTAGACCCAAACCCTTAATTCGATGTTGCTGTGCAGTGCAGATGCTGCCAGCTTCTCGCTGAAATTTTTTAGGTTTATCATTGCAAAAAAAAAATGAATGTCAAAATCGCTGCTCACGTTATAATCATGTAACACATGATTTTTTATGACAAAGTTTTTTTTGCTGTCCAAGATGGTGTTTTTGCTTATCGCATAAGAAATTGACAAAAATAGAAAACATCCGTAGTCTGGTTTTCTAAGTTGATACAATTGAACATCAAAAATTTCTTGTAATAATTGCACATTTTATTTCTTCTCTTTCCTATTTTTCATTTTAAAAGTTCAATACAAATGACATGTAAGATATTAAAAAATTGTTTTGTAAAATTTGAAGAAAGTTTTATTTTAAAGAACAAATTTATGCAGTACCAATCGTAAAGAAAAAATGAGAACTTTTGTGTGGAAAACGATATTTCAAGGATTTTTTTTTCTTACAGACTTAGGAAATTTAAATTCAGACATTTCTTCACCTTATAAAATTAATTTGTTTTTATATAAGTTAAGTTGTCAATTCAGTTATCCTTATCAGTTAAACCGACGCGTAAATGTTTGAATTAAGTCAGTTCAATGGTAATTTCTTTTGAATTTCGATTGCTCGCAAGTAAAATGAAAGTTCAACTGAACACCGGACTGACGTCTAAATGACGTCTTTTTTAACTGAATTGATAGCTGAGATGATAACTTAACTGAGTTGTTAGTCATCGTTTAAATCATGCAATTCGTAAAATATTCATCAATCCATGTTTGTCAAGCATTATTTGAGAATGCGAATTTTCCTGATATGAAGTGTTCAAACGCATAAAATCAAAATAATTAAGGCATTAACATTGGTAAAAGTTCCCAATATTTGTAATTTACATTAACCTAAAAATCTTCTTTTGCCATATTCCAAGAATGTTATCAACGTATAATGGGTTGCTTCCAACTATTGATAATATGAAGTGATAAAAAATCTAATAAATAAGACTGCCCGATCTTAAAAAAAGGCAACACTATGTCCTATGGGAATTACAGAGGTATATCCCAACTAAACGTCGCATATAAGATGCTATCCAACGTACTGTGTTAAGACCTTTTGGCTTCTGCAACACTATAATCGGCAAATACCAGCGTGGCTTCCGGCCTGGTAGATCGATTATAGACCAAATCTTCACACTTAGTGAGACAAGCCCTAAAGAAGACTAACGAATTTTTAGTGAGACACGTCATCTCTTCATGGACTTTAAGGCAGCATATGATATCATCCATCGTGAACAACTCTATAGGGCGAAGGACGACCTCGGGATCCCGGGAAAACTGAAAAACAATGCAACGTACAGCTAGGAAACATTTCTTCTTAACTATTCCAAACATGTATTTCTTTAATATCGTTCTGGAACAGATAGTGAGTAGATCAGGAGTCAATACGGAAGGCACTATCTTCAACAGATCGATCCAACTATTGGGGGTATGTGGACGACATAGACATCATCGGTCGCCCCCAAGGTACCGTTATTGAGGCCTTTGTGGCAAGGCGAAACTAGTTGGTCATGAAGTTAACAAGGACAAGAAGAAATACCTGCTATCAACGAACAAAAACACATTTATCGACCGGCTTGGACACAACGTTACTATTGATAGAAGTAAGGAGTTCATCTACCTCGGACTCAATATCATTTCCACGAATGATACCTTAGGGGAAATTCAGCGAAGAATTACCCTAGGAAACTATTGCTAGTTCGGTTTGGCAAAACAAATGGGTTCAAACTCATTTCTCAAAAAACAAAGTACTTGCTCTATAAAACCCTTATACCAGTATTGCCATATTCTTTGTCTGATATTTGAATTCGAATGGAAGGGAAGATACAACCACGAACTCTATGAGCTGTACAAAGATGTGGACGTTGTTCAAAAAATGGAAACACGACCCTACATGGATCGGGACCCAGGTGAAGTAAAAAGTAAGTAAAGTTTTATTGTTTGCCCCGACTTTCTGCTGGTGCAGAAATACCCTTACAAAAATTTGTAATTGGATATATACATTTTAAAATAAACAGAAAATTCAGTTCATATTATTGGATGATTACATTTACGCAATCAAGAATTAATACTTGAAAGAGAAAGGTTTTAAAAAGAAGGAAAGGGATAAAAAAAGCTATCTCTCTCCTTTCTAAAAATCATCGTATCTCTTTCGAAAGTTAATTCTTTTTTGCACCAATTTAATCAGCCACTAAGGCCGGGCATTCACGGTACAAAATAACTGCGCAAATTGATTTGAAAACCTGAGCAAAATATCAAAATTATTTAGATTTTTACGCAGTTAATTGCACAAACAACCCTATTCACAACACAAAAAATCTGTGCAAACCCCTATTTGCGCAAGTTTTTTGTATGGTGAATGGCCGGCCTAAAGCAATAGTTAAAAAACTGACTCATCGTGAAGAATTAGCCAACATATCTATTTTTGGTTAACATCCCTGGGCAGTTCATTTTATTATACGAATGAATATAGGGTTTAATTTTTATACCAAACATCGCGATGTTTTTATACCATTCCCTAAATAGCGCCATTTTCGTTCCAAGCATCTAATTTTCTCTTTCAAGCCGGCGTCCAAATTGCAAAAAACCAGTTTCCATACGGCTTATTCTTTCTGTTCCGCTGATTTCTCTTGTGTAATTCAACCCATCCCCTTCACTCACACCAATCCAACCTTCTCTATCTCTCTCAAGAGACAAACCTACTTTTTCATCTCGTATCGCCTTCGCCGTTCGTCGCATGTCGAAAAAACATCGAATCTCGTACTCATCTACTCCCTCGACCAACCAAAATCGGCAACCGTTCGCCAGCCATCTTCGTTCATCTGGCTACTCGCTGCTTGCTCTAGAAACAGAAAGAAAAAACTCCATCGTTGTTCCTCTTCTCTACAACACAACGCTCTGCTTCTGCTGAAGTTAAAATAAGAAAGAAGAAAAGAACTACCAGCACTTTTCTTTAACAAACCAGAAACCACACACAAAATACAATTACAATTAAATTGCAATTTTTCGCATTTTTTTCTTACCCAAAGTAAAGAAAAAAGAGAAAAAATTCACAAAACTAATTTCCCAATTATTAAAGTTTAAACAATAATTAAATTTATAAAAAAAAGAAACCTTAAACTTAAATTATAAAATCTGTGATCATTTGTTTAGAAATAATAAAAAAAGTAGAAGAAAATGCAAATTTAATTAGAGAAAGACGGGAGAGTATTTTTTACACACAAATTCATCATCATTCATCGAGAGCCTTGCCGCAACATTTAAGTGATAATTATCCAGAAAAAACAAACGTTTAAAAGCCGACAAATTCTTTTTAATTCGCCGTCGAACTTAAAAAAGGTAAGACAGTGCTTGATTTATGAATTATGTACTTTTCTTTGTTGTGAAGGGAAACGGGCATTTTTTCTCATAAAACCATGGAACGACGAAACGATAACGAAGAATGTAACCTCGCTCAGCCAGGGGGATATTTTTTTCTTAAAGATTTTTTTTTTGTCTCGATTGTGTCTTAACCTTAAAAAATTGATGGCTTTTTCCATTTGCGGCGATTTTTGCTCCTTTTAAAGTGAACTTTTCCACATGGATGGTGAGAAGTGAAATTTCGAGATTCTCTTGACTGAAAAATGAAGCAGACTGGTGGATATATATGTAAAGTTGATGTAGACTAAGCAAGCTTTTTTTGTGATCGCGCTTTGGTCGTTTTGTCATAAAGTAATGTCGGGTCGGGGCTGCTATAGTGCTATTGCCTCACCTCACAGCCACAGCTAGACGGCTCGGTGTCGAAAAAGTGGTGTGCTCCAACTTGCACGTGGATTGGAATTGTTCTATTAAGTGGTGGCAATAGCAGTTTTGCACTTCTTTACATAGAATGGCTTATTGATTTCGGTTGCAAGTACTTTCTTAGTTGGTAATGGTTCGTGCAAAAATCTTCTAGAAATGCAGTAAATTGTTGCCATTGTTTATTGTAGCAACGGTGGTGAAAGGGAGATAAATGTATGCGCGATTTTCCTTTGGCAATGTGTTTTCTGTTTTCATCTTACCTTGTGGTGGCAGCTTTAAAGGCGGCGATTTATGTTATGTCCTCATGGTGCGAAAATTTGTGCTTTTTTTATTCACAATTTTCAGACTTGAGTTTGAGTTTACTTTGATAAATATATTATGTACTCGTAGTGTTTATCTTGCAGAACGGAGGGTAGGAAAAGCAATTTGATCCTAACAGGTTATTTTAAATTTTAGGTTTTTTTGAATGATCTCATTATTGTTTAATTGGATGGACCTCTGCTAGGTTCTTTGTTCTCTTATTGGTTAATGGTTTGCAGGTGCCTAAGAATGAAGTAATGTAAATCTATAAAAGGGCGGAGGTAGGCTTTGTTGCTTGATGTTTTCACGGCAGTTCTTTATGGGTCTGGTTCCAAAAGAAGAAGAGCTTAAAACTGAGAGTTAAATTCAAATGTCAATGAGTAAATGTTTTTAGGGACTATATTAAGAATTGAGAAAGTCTGGCTGATATAGGGCTGCCGGAGTAAAATATAGCCACTCAAATTTGTTATTAGCAATAGTGCAAAATGAATATTAATCTATCTTAACAAAAGAGCTGTTTTTAAGTATCTAATTCATCAAATAGATCTCATTTATAAGACGGTTAGAGGAAACAGGTGTTGCAGGCCAGACAGCTATATTTTTCTGCAATTCCTTCAAATCATCGGCGGATATCAAATTTTGTTTGATATACCGAAAGATATTAAATGTTTCAATTGAACTAATTGTTTGTTTTTTTCTGGTGTTGAAAATTAAAAAAAAAACTCATTATAGGCCAAAATTGTTTTTGTTTACTAAATATCTTTTTATTAAATTATTTTGCAAGTTTCATACTCTGAAGTACATAATTTATTATTTTTCGAGTTTTTTCTAATAATTTTAACATTAAATGAGTTTTTTTAAACCTCATACGCCTTGCTATACGCAAATTGTGCACGAAATTATCTTAAGGTCTTTATTATCAAATAATATTTTCAATAAAAAACTCTATAATTGATTACAAGCAAACAGAAATCAGCATCGGCTGCATAAACATCAGATGTACAAAATAAAAGTTTTTGGATGTCATTAATTTACAACTTTAAACATCTTTGACTTACATTACATATTAAAAAAAACTGAAACACTGCTTGTTACAGGACTGGTAAAAATAAAAATACAATTCAAAATATTTTTTTTTTTTTAAGTAGCAACTGGGCCAATTCCTGAGGCCCCTGCTGTTCTATAAATTTTACTCGGAAAAACAATATCTTAATGAAAAACATAACATACATAAGTACTTTTTTAATATCTTTTGGATGAAAATATGCATTTGTATATTAAGACAAAAGTTTTGCATGTTACATTTTTTTAATAAGCAAATCAAACTAAGTTTTTTTTTATTAAAGAATAACTTTAATTATTTAGTTACAACTTCATGAATTTATATTTTTAATTTAATTTTAATATTTTATTAATTTATACTTAATAAAGATCAAATTTAGAAGGAGCATGTCCAAATTATTAAGACTTTTTAAATTATATCAAAGCATTTATAGAACATTTAAAAAATAAAGAACTGTAAAATTAAAGTTGTGTAGCGTTTTTTTAAATTTTTGAACTCGTCTCGTTGATATAAATTGATAATGTTAATCTCTTATTAAAATTACTTAAAAGCGGAAATAATTTCAATGATATATTTTGTTTAATTTGTGTTTATATGATTGATAATTGTTTTCAATAATAAACATTTCTTTAAATGCTATTTTTAGCTTATACTCTTTTTTTAATTTTTTTATTATTGAGTATTTTTTTTTTTTGCACAAATTAAGCTACAAAAATTATTCGTCTTGGTTTTATTCTACAAGTTATTTCCTTTTTGGTGTGCTTATTATTATTATTAATATTTCTTTTTTTTTACATTTCTTTCTAAACATGCCGCTCTTAAATGAAGTCTTACCAAATAACGTACTTAGCAATAATATCTCAACATTTGCTTAAAAATACATAGTTAACATTTAAATAACATACATTCTTCGGTTTTAAGGTATCAATTGATAAAGTGATCGATTCCGTCAACAACATATCCTCGGAATTAACATTTCTCCAAAACCTAAGAGAAACAGTGCACTTTCTCTGATTTTTGCACGACCTTTTTTTAAAGTTGCCTTAAATTTAATTGTGTTTTGTATCATTTACATACATTTTTAAAAATTACTCACCCGCAAAATATATGTTCATATTACATATACATAATACAATTTATTTAGTTCATCTTCGTGAAATCATAACACCTTTTTTCTTCAAACATGTATGTGTTATGATAACCATATCACCATCAGTATGTTTGATAGCATAGAGCGAAACAACGTTTGTTAAAGTAACTATCAAAAAATCCAATGGTGTAGTTTTTTTTACAAATGTAAAAGATCTACACTCTATTAAATATATTACACATATCTACTGATCTACGTATTTTAAAAATATTTTTTAGAATACAATTTTGTTTTTTTTTTTTCGTTTTCAGAATTTGTTTCATCGCAATAAGCAACTGAACTGTTAATTAGAAAACACGTCTAGTATTAGGAAATCTCCCAAGAGCCACTTGCAATAGAAAAAACCAGCATTTTGCAAGGCAAACAATTATAATTCTACGATTTGTATTACTTGAGAAAAAACGAAGGCACGCTCCCGCTCTATCGTGGAAGAAATGGTAATGGAGGAACAACAACCGTCACCACAATCAGTAGGACGAGAATTCGTCCGACAATACTACACTTTATTGAATAAGGCGCCAAGTCACCTCCATCGTTTTTATAACAACAACTCGAGCTTTATTCATGGTGAATCAACTTTAGTCGTCGGACAAAAGAACATCCATAATCGCATCCAGCAATTGAATTTCCGCGATTGCCATGCAAAAATTAGCCAAGTTGATGCTCAGGCAACTTTGGGAAACGGTGTAGTGGTTCAAGTCACTGGTGAGCTGTCCAACGATGGCCAGCCTATGAGACGTTTTACCCAAACATTTGTTTTGGCTGCACAGTCGCCTAAAAAGTACTACGTGCATAATGACATCTTCCGCTACCAGGATATGTACTCGGATGAAGAGAATGATGGTGAAAGTCGATCCGAAAACGACGAAGAACACGAGGTCGACCCACAACAGCAGCAGCAACAACAACAACAACCGCAAGTGGTAGCAACCAATAACTTGAGCAGTGTCGCTGACACCAATGTTATTCAGCAGGTGCAGCCTCAGCAACAGCAACCAGCTCAGCAACAGCAAATTGTAGTGCCTCAGCCTCAAGCTCAACAACAGGCAATCTACTATTCGATGCCGCAGAATGTTGTTGCAAGTGCTCCACGTGCTGTCCCAGTGATTGCAGCTCAAGGTGTTCCACTTGCTCAATTCCCTGCTCCGGCTGCTGCTCAGCAAACCCAGCTTAATGGAGGAATTGTGCATGAGGATTTATTAGCTACAAATATGCAACAACAGACTGTTCAACAACAACAACCTGTGCCACTTCCGATGCAGCAGATGGCTCCAGTACCAGCGAATGTAGCTCCTGCTGCTGTGTCAGTTGTTTCACCACAAGTGCTGGCTCAACAACCGACTCAAGTTGCAGTTGTGGCCGCTGCTGGCGCCATTCCCCAAGTTGTAGCCCAAGTTCCAAGCGTGCCATCTGCAGCTGAGCACTCTCCTCCTTTGCCTGTAATGGGACCGGCAATGCCCGTTGTATCACAGGTTTCTAGCGGACCTACGCCCAATATTCAACCAGTTGATTCGGGTATGGCTACAAACACCAATACAAGTGGTGGCAATGCTAACCAGAAAGACGAAGACATGAGCAACTACAGTGATCATGCCAGCAGTCAAGAGTACGTTGATGAACCACAACAAATTGCCCCCGAAAAATATGAAGGTAGGATAATAAATACTGGGGATATGATTCGAATATGTTTTATTATAATAAAACATTTATTTTCTTTTACAGCACCAAAAACCAATGAGCCCAAAACTTATGCTAATCTCTTCAAGTCTACCGCAAATATCAATCCATCTTCACCTAATACTGCATACGTACCGCTTGCTCCAGTAAACCAAAATCATATAAATATGAATCAGCAGTCGCAACAACAATCTTCCTTATCCTCTTCGTCGTCCGCATACAAAAGTGAATCCCGAATGATCGATAATAATATCCAAACCGGTGTTAGTGGAGCTACTCCATTACCGCAAAGAACTAACTCAACGAGGATTAATAAAGGTAATTAATATTAAATAATGTCCTTTTTTAAATAAGTGATATTGTGCTTGAAACATCACGTTGAATTATTTAAAAGAAGACAGTTCAATAAACTCATCACTGTTTCTAAAAGATTAGATTTTGTTGAAAAATTATTTGTTATTATTTGTTGTTGATTTAAAAAGCGAACGCTGATTGGACAAGCTTTGATAGCTTTGATGATCCAGAGAAATGATCCATAACTTAGAAGGCTTTAATGCTTACCCAAAATAATAATCACACTTGTTAAGAAGCTTGTTTACAATTTAATACTCGAGACAATAAAAATAAAACTCTTTCAAAATAGTAGAAATTGAACTTATATTATCAAATAGCTTGAATAATTCATAGTTTATCTGTCGGTACCTCGCCATCCGGATCAATAAACCTGGCAAATAAAGTTAAAATGTACAGAAGTGAGCCAAGGAGTTTTAAAGAATTCTTTTATTTTAAATTTATTTAAAAACATTAATATGAGCCTAAATAATAACATTATTTTTTTTTTATAGATTATGAACAGAGACGCCCAGGTGGAAACACGAATACACAACAATTCAGCGACAGCAACCAACTTTTCTTAGGCAATGTACCCCATCATGCTACAGAAGATGAATTAAAGGAATTATTCAATCGTTTCGGCACTGTTATGGATTTGAGAATTCACTCGAAGCCTGGCCCAAAAGTTCCAGGAATTCGTAATCCACAAAATTATGGTTTCATTACATACCAGGATGCCCAATCTGTTGAGAATTGCTTATCTAATTGCGTATGTTTACTTGTTTTTTTTTTATGATGCGATAGTCTTTTTAGAACGAAAGGCCTATTGACATTCGCTGACATAGCTCAAAAGAGTCATTGGCTCTTTACGAATGTCGATATGGGCGTGATTTATGTTTTGACATTTCATTCAATTTTCCATTGCAGCCGCTGTTTTATCCACAAAATTCACCTGACGGTCAAAAACTCAATGTGGAAGAAAAGAAACCCCGCTTGCGAAACCCCAACGACTTGCCCCCACGCCAATCAAACAATATGTCTGGAAATAACGGCGGCAACGGCAACAACATGGGAAATTCACAGCGACCCAACATGGGCCCAAACCGTTCGCTCTCTAATTCTGGTGGTATGATGCGTGGCAACCCCGGCAACAACAGCCTATCTCGTGGAACAAGTGGCGGTCCACGAATGGGGGGCTTCAATCGAAACGACAGCCGAGGTCCACCTGGAAGTGGATCCCAGTCACGCGGTAACGGAAACTCAGGCTCCAATGCTGGAGGCGGTGGCCAAAGTTACAACCGACGCTAACCGTTTATATTCATTTACACACATTAATCTTTATAAGATCGATTAACCCTTAACAGAAAAAAAATTAAAATTAATATTTTATTTAAAACAGAAAAATGATAGCTTGGTCTTTATTATCCAAAATATTTTTTTTTATTCTAGAAGAGAAAACAATGAATTGCGGTCAACAATTTTTATTATTTTCTATTTTAAACTAAATAATGCTATTGTTTTGTTTTCTTTTCTTTTGTATTTTAATTTATCAAAAAAATGTAAAAAATATAATTAAAAAATTTAAAAAAAAAGAGAAAAAACACTGAAAAACGCAATAAAAAAAGCAAAATAAAGACTTAAACTTTATTGTTCGTACGTTTATATTACATAAATAAAAAAATATATATATAAAAAATAAAAATACAAAAAATAGATGAAACATACAAAAAATGTAAAAAATAAATATTAAAAAAAAAAATAGAAACAAAAAAACAAATAATAAAAATTACAACTATAAAATACATAAATAAAGTTCTCTCTTTCAAAATAATGAAATAAAAAAAAGAAAAGCAAGCAAAACAAATTCTTTTAAACGTAACTTTGCGATAGGATGTACTATGTCTGAAGGAAATGAATATTAGGTTATTATTTATGTAATTACAAATATTTTGTTTTTTTTTTTATAAAAAAAATTACGCAATAAAATGGAAAATAATAAATTTACCTAAGCAAAATTAAAGAAGAAATAAATATACAAAATAAAAAAAAAAAAAAAAAACATGAAACAAACAGGACAACAAAATTAAAAAAACAATAACGGATGCGTGTGTGTGTAAGAAAATAAATTGAATAAATAATTTAGAAAATCATTTAAATTAAGATACAAACAAATACATTAACTTAATATATATAAACTAAAACAGCTACAAGCAATTACAAATTCGACTAAAATTAACATACATATAAAAAAAATTGTGAAATAGGCTATAGAAATATACTCTATTTTATTTCATTTTTTATACAAAATATAAACTATTTAAAAGCGTGCAGTAGTCTGTCCGATATTTTATTTTTGTATTTTCCCTTTATTGAAAGAAAACTTATTTTGTATTTGTTACCTAAGCACATTTTTTGCATTTTATTTATGCTGTTTTACTTAAAATTTTATCATACATTCTGTTGTGGTTGCATTGCTTTATTTTATTTTTATTTTTTGTTGAGAGCAGGAAAATCTGAAAAATATGAAATTTTTAAAACAAACAATTTTTTATTTTTTCTTTATTTAGTGTGTGAATTTCAAATGCATGTTGGCTCTTTTTTTTGACTTCATTCAGGTTCACTCGTAAATGCAAAATCACAAATTGCGCTTGGGATACAGTTTAAAAATTGCATGTATCTGCGTTTCAAAAACTTGAAGTTTCGTCATTTTGAGCGAAAAAAAAATTCAAGGATATTTGTTTTCGATTCCATGATTCAATTGAATAGATTTCGTCTTACTTTTCAAAAGATTTATAATGTTGAGCGAATGACTTATTGTTGTCAGACTAGAGTTAATATAAAATACATAAAACTTCCTGCTCCGAAATTGAGTCTATACGTCTCTATTAGTATAAATAATGTTAAGGACAAGTTATATCATTTTTCGTTGAAGTTTTTATTTCTTTTTATTAACGTTTAATTTGCAAAGTTACATGAAACTGTATTACTTTCTTCGTACATAAATTTTAAAGTAGCTGCCGGCTGGAAAAATACAACCATTTATTATTGGTCAGATTGTAAAATATACCCCGAACAAAAATATCAAACCAAAATCACTTTCAATAACAGATATAAACAGTCGGATTTGCCTTGAACAGCATATTTAAACTAGTTCGTGGACTTATTCTTAATAAAAGCTTTGTTTTTACCAATTTTTTCTCGTAGAATCTATTTTTTAATTATACCCCTTATGTTTGCGTTTTCCTTAAAAAGAAAACCTTATAATTTCATCAAGATGAGTTGAACTATCTAGCCAAATAATTTATTACTTTATTTACTTGTCTTCTGATTAAAGTGATCAACTAGAAAAGTGCTTGAAAAAGCAGCCTACAATGTGTTTTTTTTAGAAAAGGTTTTCATTTTTATGAAATTTAAGTGAAGGTGCTGATTATCTTATTTTTGTACAAAATTTCAAATCGAAAACATTTTCTAGAAACAAAGAAAAATAGTTGTATTTCCACAGAAATTAATTTTGAGTTTTAAAAAATAATTTAGCCCTTAATTTAATTTTGTTAGTGGAACGATTTTAAGTGATGTGCATACATACAAATATCACATTAGACTGAATAAAAATATCCCCATGCAAAAATGTATAACCAAACCCTAGAAAATGTTCAAAATTACTAATTTGAAAGAACAATGGAAAATAAAGAAATAACACATGTTGTATTTGAAAGTGATATCTAACGACAAAAATATAATAATCATTAATATTAATCATAGAAGAAATTTGTTTATTGTAACTAAAGCTTTTGGCCGTTTCCACTTTCTTGTAACAGAATTTATGTTGATTTTTATATTAATTAGATGTTTATCAATTATAATTCTATTTTATTGACTATCAAGCTCTAAATCAAAATATATCTAGAACAGCAAGTGTTTTTTGAGATGGAGTGTTAGTGTTCTTTTACTTACAAATATTTAAAAAAAAGTCTAAGTTTTGTATATAATTTGAAAAGTGTGAAAGTGTGTTTTATATTCATCTTCTTTTTAACTTAATATTATTTTTAACTCACGGTGCATAATTAAAATAGTGAACTTTTAAATATCCCTGCAAATTACCAAAATCCTTCTCACTCATTTTCTATTTATCTAGTGCCAAAACTGCAAAACTTTTAACATAATAATTAATTACTAAATATCTATTAAAACTAATTTATTTCTATCTCGCTAGCAATTTTTTTTTTGAACAGATCTCGAACCAAATTGTTTTTAGTTTATCATCACAAATCAGAAGCAAATCGCGTGCGCAGTATTCAAAAATAAAATAAAAAAACTGATCATTTCGAACAAAATAATGAATATGCTAAAGAAAATGACCTCAATGAATTTATTTTTCAATGCTTTAAATGTTATAAACAACAAATTATAAAACAAAACAATTACTACCTTCAAGCAAATATTTAAATAAATAATACAAAAAAACACAAAGAGAAATCGACAACAAAAAAATTTAATGTAATGAATTTAAAATTATAACAAAACAAAACAAAAGAAATATAAAACCAATTTTAGTCTTAAAGTGAAATTACTTACTAAAATTATAATTAAGTTTGTATCTAAGAACTAATTATAATAGAAAAGGTAAATTTTCATATAAAAAAACAAAAAACCTAGAAAAAAAAACGTACAACACAATTTGTAAAAAAACAATAAAATTAAAAAAAAAGTGCCGCCCTTCTATTTCAAGTAAATATTTAAACTTCCGAAACCACAGTGAGATGAATTGACATTAAAAACAAAAATATAAAAAAATATACATACATATAAACTCGAATCTATAATGACAGTGGAAAATAAAATTTGTAACTTTTTGTATAGATCAAAATTTTATTTTTCGTTAATATTTACTTCGTAGAAGTTTTCGATTGATATTTTGTAAGAGTCCTGTATAACCACAATATTATCTTTAAAACAAAAATTAAATCTTCCTACAAAATTATAACAAACAAATATGAAATGAATGCTGCAAAATTAACGCAAACAATAAATTCTAAAAGTTGTGGCTATAAAAAAATTAATACAATATAAATATAAATATTTAGTTACGTACCTTATTTTGTTTATTTTATTTTGTTTTTTAATATTTAGAATAAAACTCACATACAAAAAATTAATAAAATTTGTGTTTGTGTCTTTATGATTGACGATGATTGGAACTTGTACTTAGCAGCAACTCCAGTCCTGCCTTGATAAAACAGATTTTGAATTTGCAACATTATGCTCTGGTTCTTGGAATAAAGCATAATCTTTGAACGAAATATATTTGTTTTTTGTTCCCAAAAACAAACAAAAATCAGAAAGTTTTGGTGAGTTTGTTTTTTTATTGATTTAGACGTAATTCAATATAATTATAATATCAATTTTTTTGAACTTCATGTACTCAACTGAAGTTTTCCGAATATAATTTATATTATCCATCAAAAATTAAAGTTTTTAACAAATTTTAATGGGTTTTAGGCAATTGCAAGTTCTGATTGTGGAAAAAGCTTTGGGCGCCTTGTGGCATATTTTTCGTATATCGAGCTCCCCACGCTTTTTTCACAATAAGACTAGTATCTTTGTTCATTATTACTTCCAGCTTAATTTAAAATTAATTTTTTAATTTGTTTAGTTTGATGTGCTAAGCGTGTCTTACTTATTAGTTTTTTTTTAACTATATTTATTTTTCACTTAGGCGGGTTCGGTTATTCATTCTACTTCCATAAATAAAGGTAAATACAATGAGGTTGGTTAAAAATGTATCTGATGCTATTTACAATCCTCGTTAGAAATGTCTACAAAAACTGTCACTTCTGGAAAACTAAAAAGGGCAATCATTGATTGAACTTGGTAAATGAATAATTTATCTTATTCGTGATGCACTTGCACTACCCACCATTTTTGTAACCGAAAACCCAGCTGCACCTACATATGTGCATTTAAATTTAGTCAGAAAGACTGTTCATTTTATGCATTCTTCATAGGAAAATATTATTTTTAATAAATCATCATTTTTGAATGATTAAAAATATGTTAATTCTAAAGAATCTATTGAGCAATTTTTATTATCCATGCAACATTGCAACCTAAGACAATCATCAACACATTTCGATTGAAATATTTTTGCATTCTAAGTAAAAAGATTTTTTTTTTTGTTTAAATCGTCTCGAAGCGCTATGCCATGTCCATGTGTATCTAAAGAGATCCAATCCAGAATCTGTGCATGACTCTACTTTTGTTTATACTTTGGTTTCGAGAAAATGTAAACATTTCCTTGCCAAGCATATACTTTACTGTAGGTATACAAATATGCATAATATTATCTATGTATGTACGTACTATAAATTTTAGTTGAAAAATATCCAGATTCCATGTACATAAGAACATGCATATTTTTATACATGCAATTACATACATACATTATTATATATCGTCTGCTAAACATGTGTCGGTCATAATGTATAAAGGGTGTTTTATTTGATGCCTTTATTATTGTGTTTTGTTTTATTAAACATACAAAATTAATTATATATTTAACTTACAATACTTACTAAAGAAATAGATATGATTTAGAGGATCTTACCATTTATACAATATGTTATGTTTTATGTATAATCAATTTAAGATATGTAATTAAAAATTAATTCATTTTCTTTAATACTTTCAATTTCAAGAATCAAAGAGTAATTCAAGTTAAAAGGTACGAGAAAGCAGGTAAAAGCATTGGTACCAAATGTTAAAGAAATTTTACTTGTACTTAAAAAATTAGGGAATAGTACTTGAGTTTTAACTAAGTACCAAAATACTTTATTACTTACGAGAGACCAATTAATTTTCCAAGTTCAAGTTTATATTCACCATACGAATGTTTATAAATGTTTTTCTTCGCTTTTTAGATTCCAAAAATATTATCGAAAAAAAAACATTTAAATTCGTGCAGTTTCATTTCCTGAATACAAAAAGAAGGATTCGAAAAAAGAGTTGGGAAAGGGTTGGAACTGCACAGTCTTCGTTTTCTGAAATTCTTAGAGATTCTTTTGATGAATATGGATATAACTTAAGAAAGGAAATAAGGACCCTGAAGCAATATTGCTTTATCTATTCCTTCTATAAATACCTTCATTTATTTTGTTAGTCCTTTTAAAACAAACAACATTTAAATCTACAAAAAAAAAAAAACACCCTTTACATGAAACTAAAGATGATACTTTCATCTTTATTCATCCGCTACTTTAATAACGCTAAAGAGGATACGAAGGAGGTGCAAAATGCATCAGTATCAGTTAAAAAAATATTACATCAACGGAAACCTGCTATATCCCAGCTTAGCACTATAGTACATACCATACACATATTAGACATCACCTCCAGAGACCAGACCTGCTCGATATCGAGATCTGTTCTTGGGTCTCCTTTTTTGTTGCTATTTTCTGCACAGAACGATGACGTACTCCTACATCGTTCGTTTCGTTATGTACTCCGACAAGCAGAGATAGAGATTTGTTTGTTTCGTTTCGATTAGAAAATCATGCTCTTCCTCCACTTCCATACTTCCAGCACCAGCACTCGGGTCGGACGCGATCCAATTGCAGATCGCTTTACGTTCACTTTTTGAACTGGATTTCTTTTCAGTAAGTGTTGGGAAGCGGAGTCGTGTTGTTCAGTGATTGTGACGATTTTCTCGAGTGGATTGTAGTTTTTATTTTTAAATAGTTTTGCGCATCCGTGTGTCGGCTGGGTCATCTACTGACAAAAACAAAAAAAAATATAAAAATATAAGTAAGTGCAGTTTCCTTTAAATTACAAAAAAAAAAAAAGAATTTGGACTGAGTACGAAATATTGTGGCAAATTTCTCAAAATTAAATTAAATACCGATTGAGTTTTTGAGTTGATTTTAATTGGAACGAAGTTTTGTATAAACCTTTAAATAAAAAAAAAAACTTAGTAATGTTACGAGTATATATGAGTTTCTAATGGAAAAATGAAAAGCACAACCTACATAATATCAATACACGGATACTGATTTTCCTGTAGGAGGAGTCTGAACACAAAATGGGTGATGATCAAACATCATCCGCATATGGTTGCCACAATGTTATTCAATCAATCATCTTCAATTATGTATATCGATCTTGCCTTGCTATTTCTGAAGAAAGGCGAAAGGTCCCTTACAGTTAGTGAAATTAGTAGTGAAACGACTTGCTGCGATCACTTCCAAAATTTCAAGAACTAATTATAATAAAATTCCTTCAATAGTGGTTATTTAATAGTTAAGAAGCTACTTGTATTATGACCTCGTCACTATTCCAAAAGATATTCCGTTTCTGGACGAGTATCTAAGCGGCTAAAATACCGGCACTCCATGCAAGTAAAGTACTAGCAGTTTCTATAGTGTAGTTAAGTTAAGGATGTTCCAGTGATTTTGACAAACAATTTGTTAATTTAAACCTTTTTATTTCCTTCGAAGTTGTGGCAAACTTGTATATACAATTTTTTTTTTTTTTTTACAAGATATTGGGTAAAAGGGAATAACAAGAATAAAAGATAAGTCGACAATTCCCTTAAGGCCTAGTTATTCCCCAGGGCAGACCATGTTTTTGAAATCAGTTTTTCCCATTTTACAAAATAGGCCCAAAAGAAAATCAAATTTATTTTGTTTTATTTTTTTTAATTAAAAAATTGAAATATGGTAAAATAACGGACAAATAAAAAAAAGAAACTGATGTGTGTGCCTACATAAAAATGCCTTAAAAAATGTTTTATTAATAAATTTGTTTCTCTCGATAAAGTTAAGTAAGTTGATTTTTTTTGTAGCAAACAAACATTATTTTTGTCAAAAAAATAAAACGTTTCTTCGGAATGTTTCTCTTCTTCTGACATCATTTCAAAAGAAATTTGGTTATTAATTTATTTTGAGGACGATTCATGGAACTACAAAAATAATTCGGAAAAAAACAAAATTTCTCTATCGATTTTTGATAGGACTAAATAACTACGTATATATGGATGCAAAACTAACGGTTCTCTTTACTTTACATATTTTTTACAATCCTTACTCAAAAATAGCTGGATCGACTTTAATCGACCTATTTGCTTTTTGGATCTGTCTCCGTTCTGAATAATCATTAAAGGACCTTACATCCTTACCGGTAGGAAACTATACAAACATAATATGGTTTTAATAAATCATTTGTTGTGAGTAAATTTATTTTTCAAAATATTATGTTCATCTAACTTCATGAAAAGTCGAATCTCAAATAAAAATCACACAATGTACACTTAGGCGTATACGCAATGCCCTTCAAACAACAGAAATTGAAATTGACTTTCATTTAATTTTTTTACATATGTACATAAAGAAACCATTCTCTTGGAATAGATGTATTTATAGTCGTGAATGATCTTATAGGAACCATTCCCCAATTAAAAATAATGTATGTACTTGAATGAGCACCGACTTCCATTAAAGCAACAAAAAAAGACGACACCACTCCAACTTGATTCCCTGCCCCAAATTAATTTATTTTTGTTTGCAAAATTAACTTCAATAGAATAATTGGCCTTGGAAAAAGCTTTTCATTTGTGTTTGTTTTATCCATTTATTTAATGCTATATGTTTGCAGTGCACAATTAATTAGGAACTGCAATGTCAATGTGTAAATTGTTTGCTCTGGAATTATTTTCACATCTGGAATTGGAATTTGAAATATGCAAGATTGGTGATGAACCTTAAACATATGTACATTTGTTTTTATTTTTTTTTTGTCTTCAAAAGATTCGTTTTGTAAAAATTACTTTATAAGATACGGATTCGTCACGCTTAAGTCGACATCTTGATCATATTTTGTTTTCAGAAAAGTATGATCTAACTTTACTAATTAAAATTAAAAGTGCACATAATGTGTGTATGTGTTGAAATTTTTTTTTAACGATTTTCATGAAAAATTGAAAGAATGTATTCAAAACCATTAACCCCCATCAAATGAACTGTTAAAGACTTTAAATCGGGAATTTGATCCGCTGCCTGTGCGGCACTGAAGGCGCTTGCCGCCAAGTATAATATTACGTACTTCAAAGACTAATTTCACTGCATTTTCTTTATTTCTTTTTTGTTTTGTTTGTTTGTTTGATTTATTTGAAAATTGTGCATACTCCTTCGATTTATCCAACAAATCGTTGAACTCATTGAACTTAAAAATAACTCGCCTACAAATATACATAAATACTTCAAGCCACCATGCAAAGCAGATAGGGATGTCAATAATTGATCTATTTGCATTATAAGATTAAACGATATCAAAGAGATAGATTTGATTTTTGTTTCTTGAAAAATATGTGTTCAAGTTCAACTATACAATAAAATGAACCACTTGGTCGCAATTGGTTGCTCTTAGCATTGAAAATGTTTGAAATATAAAATTTAAAAAAAACTTTAAAATAGTGAAACAGACAGTAAAAAAGTACTTCTGGGACATAAAGAAGAATAAATTTAATCACCAGTGAAACACCTTTTACAATAATATTGAGAATAAATATCTCAGAGCTAGAAGATTGATAAAATATCCCCTTGTAAAAAAAAATGTCTTAAGTATAAGTATATGAAGAACCATAAAACGTTGTGGCTCTGACTGCCTGAAGCCTGATTATAAGACAATAAACCGAACCACACCAACAAAAGAGTTTAAGGGAGGTTGGGGTCAATAAGATTTTGCTAATGAACTTTTTTCCCCAAACACTTGATGTGACAGAAGTCTTTGTGACTTCCAGATAGACTAACAACATTTTGATAAAATTTGACAAGGTCACCCGGATTTTGTTGTTTTTCTAGCGCTGCACCGGTCTCTTCAAACTTTTTGATACATTTTTAAATACGGCAGATTCTTCTATGTGCTACAGTAGTCGTCGAATTACAGTTTTTGTAAAATTACCGACATTGACATAACCTCTTCGTCTGGTGGTTTCGTTGCCTAGACGCAGTTAGCTAAAGCTAAATAAATATAAAGTTTAAAGTTTATTTATTAAAAAAAAACATTAAAATGTTTTATAAAATTGGGATAATTTTTTATTTAAAAAAATTAAATGGCTTTCCATGATAAACAAAAGTTTCTAGATACTACGTATCCCCTGAAAAAATCAAAAGTGTTTTTTTTTTTGCTTTATTTTATATATTTGAATATCTTATAATTAATTATTAATCGATCATTTAATTATATATAATAGAACCCAATTGTATTTTCATCGCCATTGAACATTTATTTTATGATTTTTAATCAGCTCACAAAAAAATGATACTTAAAAAATATGTTATATCTTATGTACCAGTAATTGGCTTACTACTGAATTAAATAAATTTGAATTCATATTTTAGTTATGAATGGCAGCTAATTTACTGGACTGTACTGCAATTCTAACTTTTGAGGTCCTAACTCTGTTTTTCCTTGCAGTGCTGATATTAAAAAAAAATCCACACAAATTCAAAGGAGAAAAATTGCGACAAAATTATCTTACTATGTGTTATGCTTTAAAAAGGATTATGCTAAGATTCTTCTCGAGAGAAAAAAAAATGATTCCCCTTATACATTTTTTTTTTAAATTTAAGTCTGATGCAAGTTTTTATGTATCACAGCACTTCTATTCATCAGTGTCGCAAATTAATTTCAATTGGCTCTACAGATAAAGCACTATTAAAAAGAAAGCATACACTTGGATGCAATTTCTGCTGTAAACCCACCTACAAATAGTTTTAAACATAAATTGCCTACCCCGCAGTAGTGTTATATGTCATTGCAAAAATATACTAGCACCAGTGCTGGATTTTAAACTAGACGATTTTACATTTCAATAAAGGCCCTTTACTGACCCAACTGACTCTTACTGACTTAAGTACGACCAAAGGTTCACTTTTGACTTCGTTAAAAACTTATTTTGTTAATTTGCAATAATCTAAAAACATCCCAAGTAAAGGAACACAAAATTTGTATTCCTTTTATACTTTAATATAGCGCTAGAAAATAAGACAGTTTGTACATCCGTACATATAAAAAATGATGAATGCGAAATTTGCAGGAATTGAACATAAGACATAAGGTAGAAACTCGAATTGATCACATAACCCAGTCAAACCTTGATTGCACATAATATAGACTTATGTGTCGGCTTAAGATTACAACACTCAAAAATATGTAGTTCAAGAGTTTATCCAAATTCATAGGAAGAACGCCTACAATTATACCTATGCATATTCTAAGAACTCAAGTATCTACCACAAACCACCTAACCTAGTCATGTTCGAATGTATTCTCAACGTTTTGCATAATGTATGATAGATATTATTATTTTATGCACGTAATAAGAGTAGTTGAAGAGATATTCCATACTAATTCCTGCCACGCGATATTTTTCGCAATGTGGAACAATATTGATAACAAAAAAAATTACGATGCTCTGTTTTACTCAACGGAAGCTTTGTATTCTCTGATATGGTCCAATACAAATGTCACAAAGGTCTGTGACTGCAATCTCTTGACTTTGTTTTTTTTTTTTTAATTCTTATAATTCTTATTAAGAGATATGAAATTGTATTAATACGTTTTTTTTTTGTTCTTGGTTGTATAAATATGCATACATATGTACATACATATGTTTGTACTTATGTGTGGCTAGTTTTTTAATCGTACGGTATACTATGTAATAAAATCAAATATTATATTTCAATGAGAATCACAAAAATAGATTATTATGCCATCATCTTTGCCTTGAAAATTAACTCTACCAGTTAAGCTCAAAAATAATCTTACTTCAATGTCTGGAACTGTTAGCGATTGGAAAAATAATTGGCTGCCTAGTGTCAACAGTTTGTTATATTCTCTTAAATTTTACTGGAAACCTATTAAACTAAACAGTTCTTAGTTGATTCAAAAAATTAACACAAAAGCTCAGCATGTAACTTTAATCAAATTTCGCAAACGTTTTTGTCTTTAGGTTTGTATTCTCCAATTGTGCCATTTTTTAAATATCATCTAGATCAGAACAAATTTTTAAGGTGATCTACTATGTAATATGTATATCATTTTATAAAAATTGAAAATATCCGTTCTCCGAAATGTACAATATTGGTCTTCAGCCAGTTTTTTAGTTTTTTTTTAAGATTTTCATATTTTTATATTTGCATCATCATAAGTTATGATTCATAACCGAACACTATTTGGATTTTGAATTCTTCTAAGCTCACTGCTAATTAGTATAATATTTTAAGAATCGCAGACATACATTTTTGTAGGCTATTTACTTAAATGATTTTATTGTCATATAACACCATACGAGTGTCACTCTAAGGATTATCCGATTAGATTTCGATTACTGTCTCCAAATCAAATTGTATACATATTAAGATTGTTAAGATTCATAAACCATATACTGTTCTAATGAATATGGCCTTAGAATATCTGCTGCGTTAAGCTCAAATCCTTAAACTGATAGATTATAAACTTGAACCCACTTGAATTTATGAAACAAATACGAACCAGCATATTAATACAATTACCAAGTATATACTTTTTTATTGTATTTAAATCTTTAAGTAATTTTAAAATATTTAAAATTCTTAGTTAAAATATTAGGTAATAAAATAAAAAAGTAAAAATGTACATATAGTAGATTCAAAATCTTCGAATATGAAATTAAGTTTTTGACACCATGACCTCTTTTTGAATACTTGAGAATATGTATGTATATATTTTTTTCTGTTCAACAAAAAATACAAACAAAAATGGAACAGAGATTAGTTTCTATGGTCCATCAAGTACTACGCAACGATAAGACGGAGGTCATACATTTGCGACACTTCTTATCACAATTCATTTTCCGCTTTTAAAGAATTCAAAAAGTCTAATGATATTTCTATTTGATTTTCATTCTAATTTCAGGCATCACCATGAAGTGGAGCTTACTGATTGTTTTGGGATTATTTGCCCTAACCACACAGGTAAAATTATTTAAAATCCTTTCCAAAACTGATTGATTATATCTAGTTTCTAAAACAAGGTTAAATCTGAAGATGACATATCTTTGAACTTGGATGATGATTCCTTTGAGATAAACGAATCTGATGAGCAACTTCTTAGGGAATTGGAAGAAAAAATGAGGGTAAGTTAGTAAAGAGTTTTGCATTAGTTTTTTAATTTGTTTAAATTTAAACTTTACAGGAAAAGGATATTGACCGTGAAAAGGAAATTGCTTCTAAATTTGTCGAAGATACAAACAATGTACTCAACCCAATTGTAGAAAGTGAGTTAAAGTAAAGACGCATTTTTGCAGGCTTCTTATTTCAATGCCTTTTAGTTGACCCATGTGAGAAAATGCATTGTGGTGCCGGACGTGTGTGCCATAGTACCGGAGAGGAAGCAGCGTGTATTTGCATTCAGGACTGCCCAGAGGAAAACGATACCCGTCGTCATGTGTGCACTAACAAGAATGTTACCTGGCCATCTGATTGTTCTGTTTACCAAGAACGTTGTTTCTGCGATACTAAGGACGAGCGTTGTACTAATTCCGCTAACAGCCATTTACATATTGACTACTATGGTGCTTGCCAAGAATTACCAGTGAGTTTGAATAGATTTTTTCGAAAATAAGACAACATTTTAAATTGATTACGGTCTATAGGGTTGTTCCGAGGAGGAGAAGAAAGACTTCCCACGTCGTATGCGCGACTGGCTGTTCAACGTTATGCGTGATTTGGCTGAACGTGACGAGTTGACAGAACATTACATGCAAATGCAAATGGAAGCTGAAACTAATATGACTCGTCGATGGGCTAACGCTGCTGTCTGGAAATGGTGTGATTTGGATGGTAACACGGATCGTTCTGTATCTCGGCACGAGTTGTTCCCGATTCGGGCTCCACTTGTTAGCTTGGAACATTGCATTGCTCCATTCCTGGAATCTTGCGATCAAAACAACGATCACAGAGTAACATTGGTTGAGTGGGGTAACTGTTTAGAACTGGAACCGGTAAACTTTTTCTTTTTAATTTTCAAAAACTTTGTATGATTACATTTTTATGTATTTCTTATTTTAGGATGAACTTTATGAAAGATGTGATGACATCCAGAAGAGCATTCCCCATCTATTGGGTTGAAAATAATAAAAATACAAATTAAAATTGTATTTTAAGTTATAAACAAGTATAACACGAAATGAAATTAAAGAAATCTTTCTTCACTTTTAACAACCAAAGCGGAATGCTAGCCATTTGTTTTCTTTAAAAAATAAGTTTGTAATTGTATAGCTTTAAAAAAAAACTAAAATACATATGAACGACTTTAAGTTGTACTTTAAGTTATAAACTAATAAAATACGAAATAAAATTAAAGAAATCTTGCTTTAATTTTATACAGCCAAAGTGGAATGGTAACCATTTCTTTTTTTTATAAGTAAGTTTGTAATTTTATAGCTTTAATAAATAAATTAAATAAAATGTCGTTTGCATGGGTTTTAATACAGAATTAATGTAGTTGTTTGTAAAACTATAATAATGAACTGCAAAGTTATATTTAAAATTCTAACGGGTATTCATCTTAAATTTGAATGTGTATAGGTTGGAGATAACTTCGACCGACCGACGTTGATATTAATTTACCTGGTGTACGAGATTAACGTGTTTGAACACTTGTTCATCCTTGTTATAAGTAAAACATTTATAATTCTGAAGTATTTCTGGTCGAAGCCTTATTTGTGATTTCCATGATTTCGACCCCCCACAATAACCATATAAAAGTTTCTGCAATAATTATAAACGTTTTTATCTATTGTTTAATTTGTTAAAATGATATTCTTGCAAACGTATCATTTGCATCATTCCACAGTTTTTAAATATGCATAATCGTTGGGTCAACATTTTTTTTTTTTTGCAATGCAACATTGGGTCATTTCATTTAGCTTTATAGAACGAATAGAAAGTCTACCCTTCTAATATACTTTATAAACTAATTTCAACTCGTTGAATAAATAAAAAACAAATTATAAAAATTAACGAGTAGATTCCATAATAACAGTTATTTTATTTTTATAAAAAAAAACTCAACTGAAAACTTACATTTTTTTGATAATGTTAATAATAGAATAATAATTAATATAATAGATAATAATAGATAAATAGGAGGAAAACAGAAGATCTTTTTTTTTAATAAAAAGTTACACTAAAATATGCAACAAATAGAAGTTTTAAAAGGTTAAGATTGAGGAGATCCTGCTGCAGTTCTTGACTTCATATTCATTCTTCTAACCTTTACTCTCGTCTTTGGCGAATCGTTCTCATTCACTGAAGTCGAATTAGCTTCACTACTTTCAGCCTTTTTCTTTCGCTTCACATTGACCACAACATTGGCGTCCATGCTCACGTCTAACTCGAAATTAAATTCATATGTTTTTCCACTTTTTGGATTGGGTGTGAGGTTGTCGTTTATAATGGTTTTACCTGGCTTACGGGAACTATTTGGTGTTCCGGAATGTGCGTTCTTTCTTATTGACACAACGGGGCTGAAATTTATATTTGCCGAAATGGATGTGTTTCTTGGCGACGACCGATGTGGAGGTGATGGTTTAAGTCTCTTCTTTGGTGATTCTTTTGCGGTTTTCTTTTTTGCACTGGGAGGTTGTTCTGGAGATGTCTTAATATTCTGTTTCAAGTTCAATTTCTCAGCTTTCACTTTAGGTTTAAGCGGTGTGCGCTTTTCGAATATTTCATCGCTATCAGATTCGTCTTGATCAGAGACAGGCACTTCGGGTTGCTTTAGTTTTGCTTTGAAATTTGGAGTTGACTTTATCTTAAAATCTAAATCACCAGAATTTGCTACTTTGAGGGTTTTCAAGCCCGAATGGAAGATTTTTCGACATTTTTCATAATCGGGTGTTTCATTGTACTCCAAAGTGGCAACATATTTCATAAACTCCAAAATTGGACCTTAAATTAAGAAAGATAACTTTAAGTAGGATAAAAAATAATGAAAAAATTAAATTGTTTGTTCACTTTCTTCACTAGAAAAAAAAGGTTTAACTTAAAGTATGGATAGTGAACCATTAATTTCAAAACTTTTCTTGACTAATAAATACAATGAAATTTAGAATTAAATTTGTACCTATGTATGGATACGCTTATATTTTTAAACACAGTGCAAGCGATTTGGAAAGTGAGATAAAATTTAAATGCAGATACCTTAGCACGTTAAATACATCAATAACTTATAAATAAGTAAATGATATAATAAAAACAATATACATTATGTAATTCAAAGAAACAAGAGACCCGAAAGCAATGCAGAGCTTTGGAAAACACCAGCTTTAATTTCTTGGATTGCGATGTAAAACGACTGTTTATTATAGCCAGAAGAGCAGTACTTCCGATCAGTACACATTTCTATTCCTCAAACAATTTCTGAAAATTTATCAGCGTTTTAAAGTACAACTAGTGAGAGTTCGACAAATCTGTTTTCCATCCGCTTCAAGATATAAGACCTTTAAAGTGGGACAGGTGAAACATATCTTCAGAACAAAGGAAGGGATACCAGCCAGTTCAGTGGATTTATTTATGTCAAAATCTTTTATTACTTTTAAAATTGCAAGGGAGCAAAAGAAGATTAGTCCCATAAATCTTTAACGGTCAAGTGTTTGATGAATCCAGATTTATAATTAAAGATATTGTGCTACAAGTAAATTGGCTTTATAAAACGGGCTTACAAAAAGAATATCATTGAAGACAAGCTAATGAACTAATGACATGCTTATAAAATATAATAGTAACTACAGTTTAGCGTGGTTTTTAACTCCTTTATAGAATTGTTTTTTTTTAATTTTGGAAATTTACTTCTCTAACCTCTTTTCAATTCTAAAGTCTTGAAAATACTCTCATTCTCTTTTTGTACCGTCCCAGCTTAAGCAACAAACCGATTTTCAGTAATAATTACGATTCCCAAAAAGCGTTCTAACTTTTCGATTGTGTCATAGGATTTGAAACCAGAGAGCAACGTACTTTAACTCATGAATTCTAAGAATTAAATTTGTCCTACTGCTCGTATTCAATGGATTGGTTTGAACAAAGAAAGTAACAAGTTAGCAGAAAATAAAAAATTCCTTCCTGCTTAAAAAACTCGTGAACAAAAATAAAAAATTTAACTCCCAAATACTTACTCGGAACTGCCTTGGAATAAAGTTTCTTCATAGATCCACTCACATCATCCATGAAAGCTTCCTTAGATTTTTGGACTTTTAGTGGAACTTTGAGCAGGTTTTCTTTTTCCCAAGGCAACATAACTCCCGACCAGTCTATCAAATTATATCCAAGAATTTCAAAATCACCTCGCATAGTTGCCACACCGAGATGAGCATCTCTGGACGTGTATTCAATTGTTCCATTGTGCATTTTCTTCGGATCTGGCTTGAATTCCTTCTGTGTGTAATGACTGGCCAAGCCAAAGTCAACTAAATACGCTTGAGAAGCACCCCCTTTGCCATAGCCCAAAAGGATGTTGCCTCCCTTCAGATCAGCATGGACATAGGTTCTTCCGTGAATATATTCATAGACATTCAACATCTGCAATGCCAGTCGATAAATTGTGTGCTCTGGAATCTTTCTACCGTTCTCGAGAAAGAATTTCCAAATATCACTGCCATATCGCGGCATCACAACAAACCGGTGTTTAATGTTGTTGATGTCATGCGAACCACTGCCAACCAAGTAGGGCATTCCGAATGACTTGAGGCCGTGTGTCTTCTTGAACTGGGTTATGTCCTCCAGACGAGCATTCCGCATATAAAAATGCATTTCAACAAAAAGAGTGCCATTGGCATGGGGTTCCTGTAAAGCACACAACACAAGGAAATTCGTAAAACAAGGAACTTTATAAATGAATTTTGTTTGACTTACAATCTTGACAACATACTCATAGTCCGTTGTTTTCTTTGGAGGATTTGTTGCCTTACACGCTGAATATATTTGGCCAAAGCCTCCCATTCCTATGGATGGTCCAATTTTCCATGTTGTCTTGGACAAATCAGTGATGATTTCACCTTCTGGAATTGGCTCTGGCATAACATGATCATTCTTTTTCTTGGCTGCCGGTTTTCTTTTGGGAACAACTGCTGCGCCTGCTGCTGGTTTTGGTTTAGCAACACGAGGCATGATTTCTAATAAATAATTTATTGGAATGTTTGAAATGATAAATGCTGAGTTGAGGAATTTATAATCAATAACTTGTTCTTTTTCAATTCATGGATTGGTTTTGTTTAATTTTTTGGTTTTGATTTTCAAAGGCGCCGTTTTGAAAGTCGTTGGCATTTGCTTGAAGTTTGTGTTGTTTTATTCTGTTTGTAAGAAAGGGACAGATGTATAACAAACAATGTTTCGTTCAAATTCAAATGCTTTGAGTGAAGTGATGCCAATATGCTCTTATTTTATACCAATACAATTTTTTCTAAATTTAAAAACCACAATGCAATTGCATTTAAAATAGTTTGGAAAAAAGATAAGAGAGAAATATATTTAATAATAATATAATAGTCCTTTTGCAAAACCATCAAAAAAAAAAAACATTAACTTTAAAACATTAACTTGTAATAGAACAGACAAAAGTGCTATTAATGAGATTAGGTAAAAAATTTCAATACACCGATGTTGATGGATTAATGTAACTTCAGCAGAGGTTTAGAAACTAAAATTGAATTGTTCACTTATATTTGCCATGAAAATAGCAGATTTTCAATTAATCAACACGTTAGCAAGACATAAAATATCATAAATAAATAAATAATCTGGTAACGGCCTTGTGATTGATAAAGCACCGATTCAACGGGAGACCTTTTAAACCCTACCTTCCGTGCTCTTGTCACTTATTCTATTTTCTGTTCCTCCATCTTGTATTTTCCTGTCACATTTGATGTTCTTATCTCATAGTGTTTGTAGATTCTACTTAAATGCCTAGTCCATGAAACGTAAATGCAATTTAAAGAACCTGATCCTACCCTTTAAATATTTTTAAGTTTCAGAAAGTAAATAAAAACTGTGCTTTAAAAACAACATTGGCTTTATATACATATGTATATAACAGATAGGATAAGAAAATAGAGGCATCTGACAAAATTCCAACTTAAAAAGCCTGATATGTACATATCCCAAAACAAAGATGAAGGAGTCATTTGACCACGCTTGGCTTCTCAATTTCTCATACCAGCGCAGTGGCGCCTATGGGTTTACTTTAATAAACTTTCGCTTTTTTCCAAAACTGAATATTTTCTTGTACGTATGCCATTTTGTATTTTTATTTGTTTACAATTTGTTTCTAATTGGTATAAGATGTAGTAAAATTGGCACCACTTACACACTAAATTCATCGAAAATCATTTGGCGGCCAACTCAAGCAACCGTATTCTTCGTTCAATTTACAATCGTGGCGTCTCCCTCCTAGCCATCTCAGTCATTTCATTTATTAAAAAAATTCGTGCCGTACAGAACGTCGTCGATTGTTTTCTCTGCCACCATCAAATTCATTCCAAAACTCAACTCGAAAGTGGAAATTTATTTCATTGAAATTTATCATTTTATTATTTCAATTTTGACTACAAATATTAAAAAATGGTAATTTAAAATTTTGTTATTATGAGTGAATATAAAAAAACACCACAAATTCTCATCTCCAACAAAAGAATTCAATCTAGAAATTAATTTAAATTGAAAATCAACTAAAAAAAAAACTAAATTTCCCCATTTCTGTGAAACCTAACCTAAACACACATTTCTTTTATTCCATTTCGCTCGCTGTATGCTCCAAATTAAAATGATGACGAAAACGAATATTATCGTAGGCTGGAGGCAAAGCTGGCAAAGATTCTGGGAAAGCAAAAGCAAAAGCAGTATCACGATCTGCCCGAGCAGGACTTCAGGTAATTTATTAGTTTTTATCGATTTGTTTCCACCAATAGATTTGGCGCTTGAAGGGCGAACTTATTTTGGCGCCTTTTTCGAGTTCGCCCAAATTGATAACACGCTGTTTCCACTTCCCACTCCACACGATTTTCCCCCCTAAATGTGTATTTTCATCATAACGCTTATGAAAATTGTGTTTTCCTTGCAGTTCCCTGTTGGTAGGATCCATAGGCACTTGAAGAGCCGAACCACAAGTCACGGACGCGTTGGAGCCACCGCCGCTGTATATTCTGCTGCTATTTTAGAATACCTAACTGCTGAGGTGAGTTTTTGATTTGAAAATTTCTCTTTTTTTGTCTTGGTTTGGTTGTGGTCCCAAATCCCAAACAGTAACAGTTTGGGTTCTTGTGAAATATATTTTGAATTTTCCGCCAAGTGCTGGTTATTTATTATTTTTTTTTTGCTTGTGTCTCTGTTGAGCGTGTATGCTGTCCATTTTCTATGTTGGCTCTATGTTTGTGTGCTTGTGTGCGTTGTCCCGGTAATCTTTTTATTTTTTAAGCGTCATGCCGCCATTTTCTAAACGAAAAGTGCATTCGTTTGATTTTCAAAAAAGTTTGTTTGTTTGTTTGTTTGTTTGTTTTTTTTTTTTTTGAAAAGGTTTGTTTTGGTTGGAATGTTTTTTCCTTACGTATGCGATCGAAGGTATTATGCTTTTAAGCGCAATATTACTTAATTGTAAATTTATCAAAGTACCAGTTATAATTTAAATCAATTTTTAATTGGGAAATGTTTTATTTATGATAAATTGTAATTTACTTCCAAAAATAAGATGTGTTTAGTTATCTTCATTATGATTTATAACATGTTGAGTTCGACTTAAAAAAAAATTCAGATTTCTATAAAATGTTTGTAGAAGATACACACCAAGTTTAAAATAAAGGATTTGAAATCGTCACTTTTCTAATAGAGATGGTGACAAGTAAAATTCAAAGGCCAAAGTATTTAATCCTTTGTTAAGACATTCCATTAATGAAAGGTAAAAGTAAATTGTCTTCTCATATCATCGGTAATGTTAAGCTAAGCGCCTTGTAGGATTAAAAACCCTATGTAAAAACAATAACATTGTTGTTGTTTTTAGTGTAGATGAATTTTTTAAACTTAGCTTTGAGTCAAGAGACTACATTTAAGTTTGTTGAAATGTTGAAATTCAACGCGTAGCTTTGCGGGCTTTACAAAATACCATTAAATTAAATTTGAGTTATAGATTATCGTATGAATTAAAAACGGGTAAATCCGGAAGTTGCATTCTTTTAAAATAACGATGTGGAAAAAAGTAAAACTTATTGTAAATGCAACTTTTTAGATTTTGAATTTTTAATATTTCCCCTACTTTTAAAATAGAAACTTAATAACTAAATTTAACAATCTTTGAATCTTTATTTTAGGTTCTCGAATTAGCTGGTAACGCATCAAAGGATTTAAAAGTTAAACGTATCACCCCTCGTCATTTACAATTGGCCATTCGTGGAGACGAAGAACTGGACAGTCTGATCAAAGCCACTATTGCCGGTGGTGGTGTCATTCCACATATTCACAAATCTTTGATTGGTAAAAAGGAAAGTACCATTTTTTAATGTTTAAATTGTATTGATTTTTAATTTTTATATTTATAAATATTTTTTTTTATTCTACAGGAGGACAATGT
Organism: Scaeva pyrastri; assembly: GCA_905146935.1. Lineage (NCBI taxonomy): Eukaryota > Metazoa > Arthropoda > Insecta > Diptera > Syrphidae > Scaeva > Scaeva pyrastri. Next base: position 122,751,429 of record LR989927.1, on the reverse strand, counting down.
TCAAGACTCTCAGCGAAAGAATACTGTCATTTTGTCCCAAGGGTATTAAAGCTTATTTCCGTATTGTTATGATAAAATTAACGTACTTTTAATAATTAAATAATATTTTACATAAATATTTTTTATTTCTAATGAAAAAAAAAACGACCACAATCACTTCTTTTTTAAAACGATTGAATAAATAAATTTTAATGTAATTTTTTTGTTTGGAAAATTGGGCATTTTTTAATACATAGTTTATGTTTTTTGTATATACAATTATTTTGTTAGGATAAAAAAAGAAAACTCGAGTTTATATTTTGTCTTGGATTTCGATTTATTTTCATATTCCGAGAAAAAAATTTGCTCCTGTTATTCATATTCTCACTCCAAAAATAATAGTAATTCAAAATAATTCTTAAGTGTTTTCTTTGTAAATACCTTCAAAATGTCGGTTACAAGCCGAACGATTAGTGTGAATTTAAGTAAATGCCGTTAGACTTTGGTTTTGGATATCAGAATGAGTTAACTAATTATCTGCATAGAGGGACTTTTACCTTAATAGTAATTGGCAATAACATTGGTATTTCGGAAAGCATTGACGGAGAACCTGCTTCTCAATAGAGTGAAAAGATTTGTCCAAAATAAGTTCAAATTTGAATTTTTGAAAAGAATCAAAAAAAACATTCGTACTCTCCGGAGTACAAGTTTTCTGAGGAGTTTTTGCTGGAAATATTCGGTATTTCCTAAAAGAATTGCGAAACAGTTTTGAGAATTATGTATGCGAATAGTCTGCTAAATTAGTCGAATGTGTCTTTTGTCCTTTTCTTTTACCACATAACTAAATACAACATGGGTGCCATAAATACATATTATATTTTATTGAAGTATCCTTTGAAATTGTTTGGTATTCCATACACAAACGGTTTTCCCAGCATACCATCTGGGACAAAAATCTGATTGCTTTTTCGAGTGGCCATAAAGAACCCTTCGGGATATTTTTTTTTTGGCAGATTTATTATTTTTCTTGTTTTATGATTTTGTTCAAAATACTTAACAATAGTTGTAATAAAATTAGAGGATTTTTCTGAATTTTCAAACAAAAGGCAGTCCCTCCTCAGGGGAATGCTTGAAATGTTATATTTTAAATAAAAAATAACTTTTTAAAGCCGTGCCGTGATTGTTTAGATAATGTTATGGTAGGTTCAGAACACTCAAATTATTCTGAAAAAATTGTTTTTGTTCAACTTTCAATTTCTTAATTCATATTTGAATTACCTTTAAAAATAGTTTTTTAGAGTAATTTAAGATTTTTAAGGTCATACGAATATTTTCAATCATTGCGCCTTAACACCTCTAATCGATCACTTCAAAAGTATTTTTTTTTTACTGTAGCACAGTGAATTTATGGGTAGTATCTTTATTTAGCCGAACATTTCGTTTAAGAATAGGATAGAAAAGTTAGCACCTAGATGAATTCATATGCCTACGTCTCCAATTCAGCTATCATCAGTTCAACTAATGTGTGACCAAAAGCCAGTCCCGTGAGTATCTGGTACAATATCAAGACGGGTTCCGAAAAATTCCATTTTCTTTACAACGACATTTCTTTTTTGCGAACTTTGCTTGGAATTTGTATTTTAATTATGAGTTCAGATAAATGAGTTTGATAAAATAGATACTCAAAAGTGACCGCTACGTATTTTTTCATTGCAATCACCAAGAAGGAGTTACGGTGGTTATTTTTACTTTGGGTATACTATCTAGTGCATAAGGGGTCATTAATCGAAAGTTATGAGTGTGATGCCCAAAATTGTGTACACTATTCAATTGCTTGACATTTTTAGAAAGCTCGTACAAAATTTGAGCCACATTGGAGCACCTGTAATCACACTTAGCTCTTCAACCATTTCATTGCAATATAAAACAAAATGCAAAATTTGTACGCCATCTTAGATTGCGAATAAATTATTTATAATGGAATTAACATTGAAAAAAAGAAACTGATACTTTTTTTAGAAAATTTAAATCTTTATTGTGTTTGTATGTACATTTTTGACTTATTTACTAGATTTTCTCTTACTGCTTCCGCCACTGCTACTGCTTGTTTCGTGATGCTTCGACTTCGATTTACTGCTACTGCTTCCACTAGAATGGGATGATTTCTTACTCGAATAACCAGTCTTATCCGCACTTATCACATTTATAGATGGAGTGACGACGGACGTTGAGGTGCTAGACTTCGATGACGATACCCCAGAATTGTTAGCTGGATCTCGAGATGAACTAGACTTCTTGGATGATATTCCTTTGTTGTGCCTACTAGACGAAGATGAAGAATGTTCTTGACGATAATACGGAGATGATGACGTCGAGGAAGAGGAGGATCTTGACGAAGATGCCGATGAGGATTTTGGTTTAAGCAGGGGAATAGGATCGTCGAGAACAACTTTGGCAACAACTGTTTTATTTTGGCTACAGTTACTGCAGGTCCACGACAACTCCTGCTCATCGGCTTCTTCGTCGGTGATATTTGGCTTGTGACAAGTTTGATGATAAAGCGACACACACTTGGAGCATTCTATGAGTCGATTTGTTGCAGTGACTATCATCTCCCCGCAAACAACACATTTTAGGTCACCGAATTCCTTTAGGTTTTCCACTTCCTCTGAAATAGTCAGAGCACCGCCCATATCATCGGATTCGGCTATTGTATTTGGAGAATCTGTAATTGTCTTGGGCGATTGGGTAAGAGTGAGGTCTTCGACCTCTATGGGGGGAGCAATGGTTCCGGGGGCCTGTGGTTCTTCGTCAAGATGCTTTTGACTGATTGTGTTGGCAAGCATTTTCGAGCTACCATAGCGTTGTTTGATAATATCATCGAGACAATTGCGAATTTCTTCAGCAGATTGAGGATTTGTGGAATGAAGGAAATTAAGGGCTTGTTTTAGAGACGAATCAAGTTCGGTTGCGGCAGCCATTTGGTTTAAAAAAAAAATATGTAACAGGTCTGTCTTCTGCTGTCGTCTTCCAATCGTTGTCTAAAATTTTATTGAAATTTAAAATCCCGTCACCCGATGCGATGCCCTTTTTCAATTTCAATTTTGACAGATGGAGTATTTTTGTGTGACACTTTGCTTGGTTGTATCCAGTTAATATAAAATGAATTTATTCAGTCCAACGTTTGTTGGAGATATTGAAATTTCTAATTCAGCTGAACTCGGAAATTTTGTCTGATCCAGAAATGGGCTTCATCGCTGTATATTATTTTTTACAAGGGTCAGCTGTGAAACCGAGTACCTTAAGTTATGGCCTTTTTTTCGGTAGATCTTGCAAATCATCAATGCGCTGGGGTTCCATCACGTAATTTGATAATGGTTTTAATTTGGTCACTAACTGAACCTGTCAAAAATTTATTTAAGAGACTGCAAATAAGTCCAAGCACCAAGATCCGCAAAATGTGTGCGGAACTGTAAAGCTCTAAAATTCCTATTGGAAAATCCTTTAAGAATAAAATTATTGGTTGAGTTGAAGCTTTAATCACTGTTTTAAGTACCTTTTTAAAAATTATACTCTACACATAGATTATACTCTATTCGCAAAATGTTTGGAAACAGATTTAACCAATTTTTCCTTTTTAAATATTTCTTTAATGTTCAAAGCCTTTTAAGTTTGTTAATTAGCATTAATCGGCAAAATTTAACATTTTTTTCTGTCAAAACACTCACCCAAAGGCTCGTTGCATAGTTGTGATTTAGTATCCAGACCAAGGCTTACTTTGTTGACTTTACCAATTGGACCCTTGATCTACCATTTTTTTTTCCTAAATCTCGATCACCTCTGCATATCGCTGCGGTGTGTACGTCACCTTAGTACTTGCTAAGAACTAGAACGACATTTGTCAGTTCCACACAAAAGTGAACAAAACAAACATACCTTGCACTTGACTGTTGGTAGAATGATTTTAGAATAATCGTTGTTGATTGCTGTGTTGTTTTTCTTTTGATTTTATTTCCATAAATAAAGTAATTTCGATTCCTTATAAATCGTGAATAATACCATTATCATATTCTCTAATCAGATTTCCGAAGCTCAGACCATTTCGATAATCTTCTGTGACAAAGCAAACAAAAAATATTGCAAGCCGCAGCTATGTTCTGCAAAGTGCATTTTGCTGTAATTTTTACTTTTAGTTTTGTTGTTTACGGCAATTGCCTTAATTCACCGGATAAAGGGGTAAATAGTTAAATTTGTTCCTATTTTTATTTTTCTAGATAAGTGTGTTTTTATTTTGGTATATGCTCTTTGGAAAATGTTTTGTTTTTCTTTTCTCGATGTCGTATCGGTGCCTTCTGCTTCTGTTTTTGTTGTCATAATATAATTGACACTTGAAACAGTAGGGTTGTTTTAACCTTTTTAAAGAAAAAAAATCAAAATAGGGTACATCTCATATTGATCCATGAATCATGATTTTCATAGGAGGGTGATTAAAGGTGATCTGCAATAAAGAAAGTAACAAATAACAAGATGAGATGCTTTTGCTAAACTTATAACTGAACACAAAAAGTAAAAAAGGTTCAAATACTTGCTCGGGGTGGGCACACTTTGTTTTTATAAAAATTGATGAATTGGGTTAAAAATTCCCCAATTTTCATCAGCTTTCAAAATTATAATCGATGGAATTAAATAGTCAGCAAGATGCAATTAATTGAAATAACTAGTTCATATTTTACACTACGTATAATAATACCTAATAATAAGCTTGATATACAATGTTGCTATCAGTAACAAATCTAATCTGATATAAAAACTAGATAAAAATTATTAACTGTAAATGTATAACCTATAAAACTGAAATGTAATAATCTAAGACAATTCCCAACTGCATTGTGTTTAAGATTTCTCCCAAGTAATAAAATTGTTAACCAAATCCCGTGTTTAACTTTGGTCCAGTTTTGTAATGCCCTTCAATTAAGTGTATCTTATGCACTTTCAAATAAAACATTAAATAAAGAACATCTGTTTTCATTTCTACTCATCCCTGTCTACAAAAAAAATTCTATCCATGTCATCATCGAAGTCCACAATACGAGCATCTATCATTCTCTTAAAATGCTCCCAATACAAACCGTTAAACTTATATTTTTTTAAACTATTGAAATTATACTCCACATTGTTCTTTTAGAAATTCGTTTGTGGTGTGACTGAACCAGTCTACAATTACACGTTCGATTTCACTTCATTGAGCTCTGACTTAGCTCTCACCGCAACAAGTAATCTTGGTGATATTTTCGAATTCAATATATGCAGGAATCTAACAAAAACATGCGATGGTCAGAAAGATGTATCAGCCTGTATGAAAAGGGGTAAAAAAGAGTATATTTTAGGTAAGGCATATTGAATGTTAAGATTGTGGTTTGGGATTTACCTCACAACCACCACCACGACCATCAATACCCCAAAACCGAAATTGTATGTGTTTTGCATCCACATTTCTTCTCTTTAAGGAACTCAACAGCAGCTAACCTACAAGAGTGGTAAAATGTTCTTTACATTTACGAATGGCTCCAAGTGCAAGGATAACACTTTATATCAACTCAATGTGATTCTTGGTTGTGATTACACCATGGATAAACTTCAATCGCAGGTTACTGCTTATGTAAGTTTTGGTTTTGAAAATGTGTCTTCGAAGTATGTATGTACAATTACATAGTTTTAATGAAATGTTTTGAATTTCAGAACGAGAAAGATTGTTCGTTTTATATCTTGTTGGAAACTTCAACAGCATGTCTTCCAGCACCAGATGCGGTCAAGTCGAACTTGTGCACAGCAAAGGATCCCTCCACAGGACATACGTACAATTTACTTCCTCTGAGTGATTCCAACCATAGGTAAATTGTTACTATAAAATGTATATAGTATTACTTATTTTAATTTTATTTGTAGAGTATATGATAGAAACGGTTCAATGTTTGTTATAAATATATGTAAGCCAGTTCTTTATGGTGAAGCTGCCATGTGTCCACCTGGAAGCAGTGTTTGTCGTGTAATTGACATGAACGACACGAAGGATACGGATAGGTAAAAATTTGTGGATAATAAATGTCAGTGGTTGATTATTTATCTATTTTCAAATGTCTGCTTGCAGGTTTATCAATTACGGAACTGTGGAAGCAAATCCCAAAGTAGAAAATGGTCAACTGCTTATTCGACATCAGTCGGATACACCATGCAATTCAACACATAACTATACATCGGTTATCAAATTTGGTTGCGATAGAAACATTGAGGTTTGCTTTTTTGTACCTGTAGTTGATGTTTTTTTTATCAAATATTTTTTTCATTTAGTATGGTAGCCCTGATTTTATGGGAAAAAAAGGATGCATGTACGAGTTTTCATGGCTTAATGCAATGTCTTGTAATACAATAGAACCATGTGTAACTTATGATCCAACTAGCGGTTTTAAGTGAGATAAAAATCAATTTAATGTATAAGTGCAATTAATGAAAAATGATTTCCTTATTCTTTAGGTACAACATGAACAGCCTTAAAAATGAAACATACAATCTGGTATTGAATGGAAAAAATTATAAATTTGGAATTTGTACGGATGCAGGATCAGCATGTCTGGAACATGATGGTAAGTGATATTTTATTAAAGAATAAAAGTTTTCCTTTATCTATGATGTCTCCAATACGAATAAATTAAATAAATAATTATATTGGAGAAATAATTCTAAACTAAAAAATGTCTAAGATAAAAGCCCCATATCGTACAATTTGTTTAAAATTTCTGACAGATATATGTATGTATGTTTTAACTCGGAAAGCGGAATCTGTTTTTAAGAAATACACGGATCGCTTATGTGTGTGAACTTATAAGCTAATACAAATCAGTTGGGGGGGATTCATAATTTATTTTTTATGTGAAGGGTACAACATTAAGTGCAAATATGTCGATTCTTCAGAAAAAGAGTTTGAACATTTTGAAATAGGTTTTTATAAAAAAAAACCATACAATTTTTTTTTAATTTAACAAACTTTTTATTAAAGGGAAATTAAACATAGTTTTCGGTAATTCAGTCATTTTTTTGCGCTTCAAGCAGTATTATTAAAAAATTTATTTTTAATAAAGGTAATAGTAATTTTTAATAAATAACTAGCACTTGTGTCCATGTCTTACTAAAGTATTTAAAAAATTCAAATTAAAACTGCCACAACGTGCACTTTACGTCTTTGACTGACTAATGAAAGTGTTATTTTTTAGATATTTGAAACACAAGTGACAGATAAGTCTATATATTCGCGATATATTAGTTTAAAAACAATTTAACAGCCCAAAGTCATTTCTGCCCCCTGGATACAAATAGAACATTTTCAATTGGGTCTTTGTTTCATCGGTAGGAAATACCTTTTTTTAGAACTATGGCATACTTTACTTAGAAAATTTAAAATTTGCACTTACGTCGTTGTTCCACCGGGGGTGCATTATATCGTTGTTCCACCGGAGGTGCGATATTTGTATAAGCTTTACAAATCTGTAAAGCTTGACAATTTTTCTTATTTAAATAAAAAACAAGTGTGCAAACGTTTATTTCATATCTAACCAAATTTAATTATTATATGAAATTATTCTTCTAATCGAAAAGGGCCTAAAAACGTCTACCGGGACAGTTTTTAAACTATTAAAAAAAAGATATTAGAGGTGGTCATTAAATACTAAAAAGGAATTTACTGATACCGATACAATGTCTGCTATGTCTCATTGTCATTCTGGAGGGAGTATTGATCAAACCCCCTCATGAATCCACACAACCCTGACCCCATTAGCCAGTTGATATTTGGATTTAGAAGTAGGACATTGCTCAACTAGAGATTCTATAACACTAAATGACCGGGGTATCTTGAAATGTAGTTGTATTGGCTGCGAAAAAGCAAGAAAAATAATTTATATTTTTCTTGAAATGTTTCCATCGAAAAATTCGGTGCAGATGTTGAGTACTTCACATTGCAGGTCCTTTGTGGCTGACTTGAAGATAATTACAGACCTTTCAAGCTCTAACTTTTAAATTGGTCTTATTTGTATATTGACATCTTTTTTTTGGCTTAGTACGGTTAATTTTCTTATCAATGGATTGTAGAACTTGCATATACATATGTATACACATGTATACGTATGTAAATATTATTATTTATTAACCTGAACATAAATGTACAAACTATTCTTGAAACTAACAGCACTAGCTACAAGGCTTTCGGCTTGAATACATACATATGTATGTACATATATGTATGTATATTTTTCATGTTGTGTTTGAAAGTTATTATAAATCCGCCTGGGAGTACCTTAATCAAGTTATTCTAATTCATTGTTGTACATCAACAGTAAAGTTTTTTTGTGTCTCGGAACATTCACTGTAAGTGATCTAAACCAACATAAAAAAACTAAAAAGTATTTATTTGGGTTATTCCATAGCAAAATAAAAAAAATAGAAAAGTGCAAAATTTATGTTGGCTTTTTTATAACTTGGAGTAGAGTGACGTCACCTTCTTTTCTTATGAACCAAGCTTTATTATATTATTATGCTAAAACTAAAAAGCTTGCATCTGAAAATCGCACCTTAGATAACACTTTTTGAGTCTAGGTTCTTGGTAAGAGTTTCTTGTTCCTCTTCCATTACTAAGTAATTATAAAACAAATATACATACCTGAAATAGTTTGCTTTTATAGCTACAAGTTTGTTATTATGAATTTAAAAGTTAGTACCAAATTTTTAAGGTACAACTACAGGTTGCAATTTTTTTTAAATTATTTTTTTTGAATTTTTACTTCCCTAGATCTTTAAAAATCACCTGCTACAACATTTTAAAAATATAGGGACTCTAACACCACGAAACAACTGAACATATTTGCGTGTTCTCATATAAATGCATAGTACAAGAAAACTTTGTACGCGTTTTTCTCCAAATATTCATTTATCATTGTAATAGGTGCACAAACAAAACATATTTAAATTTGTACTGGACCAAATAACACAACATTCTGGCCAGACAGTGCAAAGCTTCTGATCTACCTTCTATAAAAGGAATATAGGTAATTAGCTGAATTGTCATCGATTTGATCGAAAAAAACTGAAAATTCAAAGTCATATATATTTATATCGTAATATTTCACGGTTTATGGCAAAAGTAGTTAACAACAAATTCAATCAATATTTCTAAAATAAAATGTATTGGTAATTACAATCAATCCTCTGACATAAACAAAATTGACCAATCAACTCGTTTGATATGGTGATATTTTTTTCTAGAAGAGAAATTGGCAAAACCACTACAACTGAGTTAGAAGAATATACACTTTTTAAATGCACACCCTCCTCCTCCCAACTTCAGCAACAACAACAAATGTACATACATATATAAAATCCTGATTGAATATATTTTGTTCCTAGTTTTTGGATCCTCACCATGTGACGGTTGGTGGAAATGGTACAGAGGCACATACATACATTTACTGGAGGGAAAAATTGGTTTTCTAAAAATTTAATCCCAATTTAGGTTAATCGACAACAAATTCGTTTATCTCACATGGCAAAGGGGCATATGGGCGCATATAGGATAGACACACTAGTACGTTTCGTATGTATGAAGATAGATACAGGACGTTTGGATTATATTCGTATACACTTGTTAGAATGTGTATTCTTATTATTCTCTTTCTTTTTTTTTGAATTTTTTATTTTGATTTTTATTTTAGAGATTGCGAATTCTTAACACGTTTCAACAATTTCACATCCCAAACCAAAATATTTATGGGATTTTCAATCCAAGTTATGTGCAATGATATTAAATGAAATGTGTTTGCTCCAAAAAAAAAAAGAAAAAAGAAATTTGATTTTTCTCTTTTCATATGTTATGGGAATGGGAATCGCATGAATCCCTTTTCAGTTTTCATCATCCATAAGTTCTAGGGATAGTGGAAAAATTCTCTTCTTATAACATTCCCCCACATTTACAATATACAACACTAAAAATTGTAGCAGCATTCTCGAATGCAATAATCATCGAAATGTGAAAAAGCCAATAAGTTAGCAATTTTGTGCAATCAATCGCATTTTTTGCTTTTGCTTCTATTTTCTGAAATGGTAAATTGTAGAAGGTTTTTCAAAAAGATATGAGAATTTTATTACGTTTGAAATTTTATTTTATGTAGTTAGGAAAATGTTGTGGAAGTTATGAAAAAGGAATCTGTAGCTTTAGTAGTTTTGTTTTTGCAGGAGAATTGGATTTCAGTCGATTTTCCTGAATACTGGAACTCCTGAAGATTTGAGTTTTGTATTACGATAGTCAGTTGTTTGTATGCTTGACCTGCACATGTTTTGGATGTTATATACTTTGAAGAAAAAATTTTCTCTTCGTGTGTTTATGGAAAAGTTTGTTACACATAAAAGGGTTTTTCAATAGGAAGGAGTAAAATTTGGAAGGTTATAGTGACCTGTCTTGTTTTTGGGACTATATAAACAAGTGTGCAGAAAAAGGATCTAAAGCCATTTAAAATTGTTCATCTGAGCAATTCTTAGTTCAATTAAAAAATTTTCGGCAACGTAACGGTATAAAAAACTCATAATAATTGTACACATTTTAAGTTTTACTTTCAAGTTTAATTGTTCTATGTTAATTGTTCTATGTCATCGCTTCATTCAGCTTAATCCATGTTTATCGACTCTAAATAAAAAGACCTGAATATCTCCTTTTACAATTGTTTATAATTAAGATGAAACTAAATTATTAAAAAAAAATCCAATTAATACTGAATACATAATCTGATTTAACTTGACTGTGATTCAGATTAAAAACAAACTTGTGCAACTTACAGACTTGACTTTAATCATCAGACACTTGTTCCTTGTCAATCGAATCAATTATTTCACACAAAATTTCAAATACTCCTCTTCCTTAATCTGGTATATTATGTATACCTCTCATATACATACATATGTATGTTCATACTTTATACACTATTCATTTAGTTATATGTATTTTTTAATTTGATTCAAACAGGTGCCTGTGAGAGCATCAATGGCCAATCAACATCACTCGGTATTACCAATTCGAACTTGCTTCTCAATCCAACCGGCTCACCGTATTTACTCTACGAAACTGGTGCATCATGTCAACCAAAGGACAAAACGGCGACCACAACATATTGGTCAACGAAAATTGAATTTGTTTGTGCTACCGATGGTGGTGGCATAGGGCAAACTGCTGGTGATGCCTCATCATCATCGTCGTCATCATCATCACCATCATCATCGAGTGGACCGAAAATAATTGAAAACTCCAATTGTCAACTACTGATTCACTATCAGACGAAATTGGCATGTCAAAATCAGATTACATGCAAAACTAGGGGCTACGGATCAGCAAGTTCCGTGATGGACGGGGATGCGAGTTCCGATAGACATGACATGGACCTGACACCCTTGATAAGTACAACAGATAACTACGAGGCAGAAGTCAGTCCGTCCATTTCTCAATCGGAAGTTGGCAAATCAATGAAGGTATGTACGTTCGGTTCTCGTTTCGTAGAGTCGTACACTTGTGCATTATGTTGTACGTGTAGCATTTGTGGCTGGGATGAATGGATTCCTCTCCACATAAGAGTTCATCCCCATGGTTTGGAAAAGAAAGCAATTTTAAAGTTTTATTAATTCGTTAGGATGCATTGTTTCTCTGTCTGCACTGTACATGTGTGTGTGTTCTTATTTTCAGTTCTATTTGAATGTGTGCAGACCGCTGGTGTCGAAATATGGCTTAGGATGTCCTGGTGGCTCAGCCGCATGTATGGCGAGCGTTTTTGGACAGTCAACACCTGAAGAGGAACAAGTAAGTAGAGGAATTTAATTGTTGGTTTCGAAATTTGTTGACACTTTTTACAGGGTGTCTCAAGTTGTTTACATTGGAATAATTTAATTCTAATACTGCAGATGAATAAGCTTTCGACCAAGAAATTCTACAAAGCATACTATTAAAGTCTCAGTTCAAGATTATTTTCTTAGTTTAATTTGAGGAATTAAAATTAATAATCAGGATTCAAGACGTTGGACAAAAAAATTAGTTTTGAAATTGAGCCAAGGAATCAGTACGACTGCAGCTTGAAGGATGGTTTATTTTTTACTTTTTTAAATTAGTATCAAAAATTACTTCAAGTTATTGTTACACGAAGTTTTTATGACAAAGAAGATAAGAGGCTTCTGACAATCATTGATAAGTAAAGTTAATGTTTCAATTAATTTTTGATTTCCAGAAACTATCCTACATCTGATTAGTTTCTGTTTCTTTGAAATAATTTAATATTGATTAGTTTAGATTGACGATTCCAATCATAAATTGGCTCGATCATGCCTTTTTGAGTTTCTAAAAAAAATAATTAAAATCCAACGAAACAAATTGGTTTGGAATGGCTTCGTAGCTCATTGTATGGCAGTCTTAAAAATTGTATTAATTCTTTGCATTTAACGTCATTTTTGTAGTGAATTTTTTTATTTGCCACATCGGAAAACCGTAAGCTAATTGAGGACGTATTTAGTACTTGTTCGCAAATACTTGAAGAAGTTAATGTAATAGAGTTGAGACATCCTTTCAATCAACAACTATCAATTTATAATGAAAATCCTCTTAGCAATTAAATATATAAATTACATACATATGTATAAAAACTCAATTTTATTCTAAATTAGGTATCTGTTTTAAAGAACGGCAACTTTTTCTCTAATTTCAAACTCCATCACAAATCCAAACGAAGTTCGAAAATCCAATCGTTTCGGTCTCCCAAACTTAAATATAAATGCATAACAATTTTTATTTGAAACTTAAAGTTTCCTCGTTCTAGAAATTGGTTGTTTTATTGTATTGTATACCACGGCAAATATTTCCATATATACAATGCCCGAACTTATTGTGACTCTTACGCCCACGTGTGAAACACAGTCTGGATTTATGCATATAAACTTCTACTTCCCCTTCCTTGTGTTACTTTGTTCATTCGTTTATTCATATTCAACCACCTCCTCGATCGGCATTGAAAAGTTGCACCAGATTTTGATTTTATAAAACTTTCACGTACGGGTGCATATTTTATGAGCTACCACCCTGGTATATAACCACAGTCTGTCTCTGTACTTTCGCTGCACATATTCAAAGCCACTGCGGCTACATAAAATCTCTTCCCGTTGTAGCAGGCTCCGTTGCTCGTCGTGGATGGCGTGTATCTGCTGTGAAAATCGTAAAAATCGCTTACCGAAATGCATCTCGCAGGAAATGAATGAATTTTACATGCATTTAGAGGAGGAACATCAGCAGCGCAATTCAGTGCAGAGCAGCGGTTCCAACTTAAATTGTGGCAATACATGAAAGTGGAAAGTGCATAGAGCCGCGGCAAAAGGTCTTATATAAGGTTTTGTGGTGGAAGTGCTATTTGCCAATATATCTACATATATTGCGAATACAGATCCAAAATCTTTGGCATTTTCGATGCAGTGCTGTGCGAGCTGAATCATCAATGAGCCAAACTCTCGCTTATAGAATGCACAACATCGACAAGGGCTTGGAGGAGATTATGCCCGTCAACGTCGTCATCATCATCCTGGTGTATGAAGTGTAAAATGCGTTCAATAGTAATTTAGTATGCAGGTGTAGCTTTATATACATACATACATATTTAAGCCATTTATTCAAATTGTAGTTTTTATTTAGGCCATCATTTTCAGATTTTTTAGAAACGTTAAAATACAATGTAGTTTTTGGGATGTATTTGTTTGTGTGCAACATTTTGGCCGATAAAAAGTCTAGATATTTTGGAAAACCAATACAATTTTACATGTTGTTGACAAATCCAAGAACTCAATTGGAAGCTGTAGTAAAATGTATGTTTATCGAAGTTTAATTTTTTTCCAGTATATTGAAGCTAGGTACAGTTGATTGTCAGATCTTAATAGTTATCAGATCTGTTAATAGCTGCCAGTACGCTGAGTTCCAAAACTTAATTTACACGCGTCAACTAATGTAGAACAGAAATAAGTCACAAAGTAACGAAGTTCAGCAAGGAGTCTGACATTGTCTCAACGATAAACTATTGTCACATTAATGACTACAACAATATCGTCCTTCGTCTGACACTGTGAAATTGAAGTTTCTGTTAAAATTGTTTTTTTTTTTTTTTTTTTTTTTTTTTTTTTTAATTGAAAGATGAAACAATCGTCTGAAGGTACTAAGTTTAGGGATTAACTACATCTGTCAAAAATACATTATGGAGAAAATTAACTAACTCAGAAACAACTTAAATAATTCTGATAAACAAAATTTTGAGCACAGGCATGGTCTTAATCCAAAAGTATATTGAGTTTATTATATGAAAAAAGCAAATCAAGTTTTAATTCCCTTTTAATTTCAATTTCAGAGTCTTGGCTATCCCGATGTTGCCCTAACTCGCATCAATGAAACAAGTGCCGAGTTAAAATATCTCCGTGGGAGCCTGTGTCCGAAAGATAAATCAACCCAATTGTCATCGATTGTCCAGTTCACGTGTGACATCCACGCTGGCAAAGTACGTATGCTTAATTAAAATCCCATAATTATTAGAATCATTGCTACAGTGTTTAAATTAAAAAAACACCGAGCAGCTAATGATGGCAATACGAGCAATATACCTACCTGTGTATACATTTTAAAATCACTTCAACCCGCCAATAGATAAAATAAACACTGTTATAGGTATCAACATATAACTGAACCATTTTCCTAATTAAAGCCAACTAATTATACGATAAATCGCTGTCGCCAATCGCACCCTCCCCTCGCAGTATTCATCTATTGGTAGTTTGCGGTTTTCGACTAAAATACCACACTATTTCCAATATACAAGTTATTATGTGTAGTGAAATTTGGATTTTGTCATCAAATATTTATTAATCAATAAATTATGGTTTTATGTATTTGTATTTTTGACAGGGAACCCCAATTTTGAAATCCATAATCAACGATTGCCATTACCAATTTATCTGGCCAACCAACGTGATTTGTCCCGCTCATTGGTGCCAGTTCGACGTCAACACTTGTGAAATTATTAATGACCAACTGAACGAACGTTATAGCGTGCGGAATGCCAGCTTTACGGATAAAGGCAAAATTAAGGTAAGTCTAATTGCTAAATAGTTGCTGCCATTTTCCCAATCCCCCAAAGCTAAAAACCTTACATTGCAAACCAAAAATAACGTTGAATGGAAATGAGGAGGGTGCTAGTTGTAGAGTTAGAATTTGTCAGCTCTCCCTCTGACTACATACATTCTAGATTGAAGGTTTAAGGTTGTACTATATATGTATGTACCTAGTTGAAAGGCAAATTGCAAATGTTCAGCCAATTTGCTGCTACTGCTGCTGTTGCTGCAATATTGTGGCGTTTGAAACTATTATCCTTGATTCTACAACCATCACCAGTTACCACAAAATCCCAATAACACATTCCATTCCAAACCATCTGCCATTTATTACTTAGGCTTTTAGCCAGCAAAAGTTCAAACTGCGAGTAAGGCCCCTTGTATGCATAATCCCTCTTTATTTGCAGATTCCAGGAGCGCCGGAATTTAACATTGATGTCTGTGGTGATGACCACCGCAAAGCGTTAACTGATTATTCACAAAGCACAGTCAAAGTGTTCTTCAACGCCCCAGGACCGTGTACAGTAGATGGTGAGTGTATATCTAAAAGTACGATTATTTTGGATTATGGATGTGAAAAAATAGATTGGCAGAAGGATTAGTGTATCATTGGATTTAGGAGATGAAAATTTGAATTCTAATGAATAACACAGAGTTAGGAAGTAAGTTTGTGAATTAATGTTCAAATTATGAGTGTGCATAAAAATAATATTTTAGATCAAGTTAAAATTTTAACGAGTGAAATTTCCTATGAAATTAATTAAAATCCTTGCCATAAGCCATAGTTCAAGCCCAATTACCCAAAAGTTAAGTATTTCCGAGTTGGTGCATTCGATCCTTCTACTTTAATGTCAATTTCTACTTGACAAACTAGATTAATTTGTTGTTTCAATGGAATATTTTAGACAAAAATAGGTTATTTCTTTTTAAAAAGTCTTAAAAATGAATAAGTTGATACATTGGACTTCACCCCTAATTTTTAATTGAAATTTTAATAAAATAGTAAATCAATTTTGTTTTACCAATGCAACATTGTATTTCGTCTTTTAAATTTCTCGCTTGGAAAGCAGAATGACGAAATTCAACTATTTTGGTAAAATTAAGACAAAACTACAAAAAAGTAAGTGTTCAGGTAGAAATCCTTTGATTTTTGATATTCAGAAACTTTAATATTTTAAATAACAAAAAAAAAAAATGATTTCCTAAACATTTTTAACTGACAAACTTCCTCTTGTTTTATTTTAACGCATTCAGATAAACTATAGAGTGATACAAAAATTTAGACAGTTCAAATTTTATTTGAATAAACTCGGAATTCGATTCAAAAACTTTCGACTATTGGCCTAGCGATTTATTAATTTATTGTTATTGTAAAAGCTAATCAGATGGGGAATTGAATCCGCTCTAATTGGAATGGAGATAAGTGACTTGAATCACATTGTACCGTTGTACAATTTCGGATGACTAAGATTCCGCAGCATAATTATGATCGAACAACATGACAATAAAAAAAAAGTCACCTGTCAAATTGCGCCATCTATCAGGTTGTAGCATTGATAACAGCATAGTGCCATCTATTATTCAAAACACAAATTTTAGATTTTTGCAATTTCTCCACTTTTTCGGAAGGCTTTTCCATAATTGTCTTCCATAAAAACCTTATATTTAAATGAGTTTAAGCCAAATGGATATAGCCGTTCCCCTGTATATGAATTACTACCTATACTTTTTTAAACACCATTTGTATATATCTCTATTTAATTTGGTTTGGAAACTATTTTCTCGTCAATTTTCTAATGTTTTTAATAGTTACTCTGCTATTCTGATTCGTGACGGAAACAAATACAACAAATCAAAAACAATGCAAAATCAGTCCAGTCGTTCTTTCTTTTATATGTATATTAAGATGTTGTTCATTAAGTAAATCCTTAAAAACATTAAATCGAACAATTGTAAATAGTATACACTGCAAAATGTTGATAGTAGCTTTGATATCGAATAATCTTCCAAAGAAATAATTTAAGATTTATCCCCACAAAATTGGTGATTTGAAGATACTAGGTGCTTTTTTTTGGGAGAAATGTCCACAGTGAGGTAGGATCTCTCAAAAAAAAAGTATCTGCAGTTGTGCGAATTATTTTGTTGTTTTGTGTATTTTTTTTTGACAGCTATCAAAACAGATGTCAAAAAGTCTATTCGCAGACTTTAATTAGTGTTGGATATCTTGACAGCGTTTTTCATAAGAACACTTTATCACGTTAGTAACTGTTATACATATGTGTGTATGTCGTTAAAGTATGAAAGTATGAGAAATGGAACGTCCTTCTATCTAAACCGTTTTCAATTTTGTCGAGTTTTTGTTTTGCTTTAGTTTTGTTGCAGATAAAACATGAAAACTCAAAAAGTGCTTTAAACTTTAAAAGGATTAAACTGTCAGTGACGAACATGCCTTCGAGATACACAAGAGTCATCAATTGTACCAATATTTATATTCGAGACTCGAGTAAACGTCAAAATTCTATTCGCAAATAGATCCTACTTGCTGAGGATGTTGTATTTGTAATAGATACGTGTAAAATCTTACTTAACTGCTGATATTTTTCCCAAAAAAACACACCTGATGTATAATTGTTGTGTTAAATTCTTGAAAGGAAAAGGTTAGCCGTAAGTTTTGTATTCAACTCTTTAAAAATGATGTAAATTGTGAAATTTTAATTTCCGAAATACTGATTTCATTCACATACTGAAGATTTTAGAAAGCTCCCGAAAAACTATAAAAAATGTTCCCATTTTCGGTTCGGTTTTCATATTATAGAATTCCCATATATCCAAAAAAAATCCGTGATGATAAGATTTGGTGTGGGTGAGGTTATTTAATATGAACAAGTATCAATATCACTCTATAGCTTGTCAACAAAATAATAAAATCAACCGCAATTCGATTTCAATTTCAGAATTACTCAATCATCTCATGTTTTTGAAACATTCACGTTGTGGTAAATATTAAACATTTTCTAGGATAAAAATCAATGGAACTACGAGTGTTTTCCTAGCAAATAAATCCAACCAAATAGGGATATCACAGATTTCTTCTTATTTCGCTTAATGAATTTTGTTTTATTGAATAAATTTGATTCATACAAATTAAATTATTGTCATCTGTTTTCCTTTATCCTTTCTAATGGCACATTCAAAGCAACCACAAACAAAACAAAAATAAAAAGAATAAATAAACACAAGCTTTAAAAGCCCCTTTTTACATATTTTGAATTTCAAATTCATGCATAAATTATCTCTAAGGATGCGATCCTTATACCGAACCAATCCAATACAGTGATTGCTGATACATGGCTTAGTTTCAGGACTCAGGACTCAAACGATATAAATACGTATAGTGTATGTGTGTTTGTTTGTGTTTTGTTGTTTTGTCGTTAATTCAGCACACAATCGAAAAGATTATACAGCCAGAGTCAACAAAGGGAGCCCAAGTTAGTTTCCATAAAAAAGAAAAGGTATTTGTAGATGGTAGGTATATCCTTATCAAGGCACAGTCTCTTTGGTGTCTGCCTCAATATCTGGAGTTGGAGCTGCAGGCTGAAGCTGAGGCTTTTTAGAGTTTTCTCGAAAATGGAAATCATTAGTTTTTTCTCTTGTCTTTATTTATTATTTCTGCCTGCATTAAAAATTCATAGACCACATTGGCAAAAGGTTTTTGCGCTTCAGTGTCCTCATTCTCATTCTCAGTTCCCGCATTTCCCACCCGATCATTGTTTATCTTTTTAAGTCGTCTTTTTTTTCCTGGTTTCTATTTTGTGGTTTTTTTTTCATCTTTCTTACGGCTTGTTCCTTGCACGGAGACTCTCCCTAAGCCGGCATATTGTGCAACCAGAGATAATAACAGGCGCATTGGGAAAATTGCCAATTCAAATGGTTTTCTTGGCAGGATAAGTATGAAAGATGAGTAGGGAACGTTTTTATTGTGTGCGGTGCGGATGTTTAAGAAAACAACAACAGCCGATTTAAAAAAACTCCCCTTAACAATTATGCAAAAAAAAAACTTTGCAATTGTATAAATTAATTGTTCGAGTGAGGTGATTAAAATATTAATTTTTCTTATTTTTGACGAAGAAGAAAATAAAACAATTTGTTTTTAAAATTTAAAACAAAGAAAAATATTTGCATGTTTGTACAAGGAGAGAGTTATGGTGTTAGGAATAAATAAAACACAGTTTCAAAACTACTTCAAGTCCTGAAGAATGAGAATACTGATAGCCACGATAATCGAGCGACTTAATAAGTCTTCTTCATATCCTTTTTTACATTAATTTTGTTTTTTCCTCCGGAAATATACAGGAAGTTAATTTCAAAAAAGATATTTGTTATTCGAGAAAATAGTCAATGTGTTGCACACAAAAACATTAAAATTAAACAATAGGAAATATTGCCGTAACAAAATTAAATCTGTAGGAGAAATTAAACGTATTTATTCAAATAATATTTTAAAGAAAAATGCACGAATATTCAAAACTAACATTCTCTTAAGATCCAAAAAGTCAAGGTTTTTTTTTCCCACTGAAGAAAAATCATTACTCTAAGAAGGTATTTGATAAAACAATAACTTAAAGGTGACAGTTCTTTGTTAGTTGCGACAAGTCCTTAGTGCAACATCAAAATAAATACTTAGTCTTGTAAAAGTGAAACGAAAAGAAACATATAACACTCCATTTTGTCCATCAAGGACAATAAACAAGCAACCAAAGATGGTACACCTTGTCTTCCTCATACATATTCGTACATATATCTATAAAACATTGTACAAAACTAAAAAATAAACATAATGTTAAGTTAACGTGCAGCTTATATTTTACATTCCGGTTCATTTGATTAAAGTCGTAGTTTTTTTTTTATAAAAATGTTAAGTATCTATTTATTATTGTACTAGTTTTAATATATCGATAATATTTTGTCAAATAATACGATTAGATTTATAATATCCTTTTTGAAATAGGGTTCAACATATAAATTGGGAAAGTTATTTAAGTGGATCTTCTTAATAATCGAACATTAAAAATGAACTCATATTGTTTAGGAAAACTTGTTAGAAAAAAATTAGTTTTAAGTTTTAAAATATGAGGACAATCCAGTGATACAGGATACCCATTAGTTGTGTGTGTGGTGTGGGTGTATTGAATGTTATGATAAAAAATGTAAGGGAATCCCCATTCGCTTATAATTTTCCCAAAGACCAACAAAAAACTGACAAATGTATTTTTATCCTTATGTATAGTATGTATTTTGTGGTATCTTCCTTTATTCAACTAATCCCTTTTCTTGTTTTTTATTTTTTTCTCTTTGCTCTTTTCCACAGAATTGGTGAACGTTGAACTTCGATTTGTGTGCGGCGAGAAGGAAGACGCTTCCGCATCAAGTGATGTAAGTACCTATATCCTTCACATTTTTAGTTATGCTTCCTTTTAGCCACGTTCGTTCGTCCTTGTTCTTAGAGCCAACACAATAAAATAAAAAAAAAAAAATAAAAAAAAAACAAGGACGTGAAGTCCTCTTTAGCATAATGAGGTGCGGTGCGAAGCGCACATCAGATGTGGTGTTTTTATTTTTTTCCCCATACGCTCCTCGCTCATTTGGATGTTCCTTTTTTTGTAGCGACTTAAAACATCCCATTAAAAAAAGGTGTAGACCCAAAGAAGAATGGAGCCTTATTCGCCTTGTATACTACATACATATGTACATTCATATATGAGATGAAAAAAGGCAAACCGATAAAATAAAGGATAATGGTACATGTGTTCTTGTTTCTTATAATGTGGAGCGCACACAACAAAAAAGGAGCAAGTAAAAAAAAAAAAAAAAAAATGAAAAAAAAAAAAAAACTGGAACAATGCTAAAGTGGAAACGACATTGTCAAGAAAAACCGAAGCGAAATAATAGTAAAGGGAAAAAGAATGCGCCATCCTTTGATATCCTTGTGGAAGGAAGTTTTCCTTATAGTCCTTTACCTAATATGATTTGTACCACCCTGAGGGTGTGATGCAACCTCAACTGTTGTTATTTTTTTTTTCGTTTCGTTTCATTTTGTTGTTTTTGTTGTTTTTGTTGTCTAAATTTTATTTTTCTCTTTGTGTGTATCAGATGCTGACATTTTGCAACGAAGATAAGCCAAAGCGTAAAATGAGCAGTAAAAACAACAAAGCGCATTTTTTTCTTCATTCATTCATTCGAGTCCTATCTGCCAGCCTTACGGGGAAATTTTGGAATTTATTTTTGTTTTATTTTGTTTTTGCTCATTTCTTTCTGTTTTTTTTTTCCTTTTTGTTTGAATGTTTTTCTTTTTTTTATAATCTAAATGCTAGAAATTTATTTGAGAATAGAAAACATATTTAAGGACTTTAAAATGTAAGCAACATGATGTTCGGTTTCAAATCCTTACTAGCGATTTTAGTTAACGCTTTTTTTTTATGGGGGGAGTTCATTTAAGATGGGAGAAGAGTGATATGGGATTGTGTTTAAACGTCTATTCCCTTATGGAATATTATGGGCAGTTTCGTGTAGTTGCAAATAAGTTATCTATCAAATCTTCACATTTCTTCAAATTTTAGAGCCCGATATCGATTCTTGATTCGTATATTATAGCGTGATTATAGACGAATTATAAATAAGCTATTTTGTATCTTTGTCAATGTCAAGCTAATCGTGTGCTTCTTTCTCAAAGTCGGAAATAGCACCTCACAAATCTTATGAAAATTTTAACATCGTTGTATAAAGTCGTAGTTGGTGCATTTCAAAGTTTTTAAAACAAATAAGAACAATTATTTAAATAATGATGACATATGTATTTGCTTGTTAGTGTACACTAAGGCCTTGAAGTATAGCTTTAGAGCAGGATTTTTCGAGAACAACATTTTTTATGAATTTAATTAATGAATAAATAACTTATTAATTTTAAAGAGAGCATTATCTATTTGAAATAACCTTAACACCGATGGGATTTACAAAACAAAGATTGCAATCATTTGTCCGAATCGTTTGAGACTTCTTAAATTCGATTCGGCTGACTCGTTACTTTTTCAGCATCTGCTGGTACCCATGCATGAGACCGCCCGCCCGTCTACATGATTAGACTTTGTCTAGATTTGGGCCCAACTTCCTTTTCGATTTGAGAATCTCTCGTTCACTTATTTTTGTTACTTTTGGAAAACGCTAGCTTAGTACACTAACGATTGATGGTACCATGGTTGCCCTCAACTTAACTAGAGTTTTGCAGCAGTATAACAGAGAAAAGGAGGAAAAAGGAAGCAGTCGAAGACGGTAAATTTTACCGTCACATGGTACATTTGAAGCCTTAGTATTTATTAGTATTTTTTCTGTTTTCTCGACTTCAAAGTCTTATAATGAATACATAACGTATCAAATTTCAATCAATTTATTTCAGTCAAAAACATGATTGCAATCTTTTTCAAATTCACTAATTGTAAAGTTTGAAATCTTAGTCTAAAAGTATAAAATCAATGAATATTTAAACATTTTAAAGAGTCTGTTGTGTTAAGTGTCCAATTGCTAGAAGTTCGCTTTAAGAAGATTCAGTCGCCAAAATTATATTTAAGAATTTCTAGCCTTGCATCTCTAGCTTCAACCACTGAAAGTTGGTTAAAATTGCCCTTTACCTAAAACCGTGAATGGTAACAATGTCTTCTTGTCATTAATCTCAATCTTCCGCCAACACCATTTTGTGGCTTATATCGCATCCGACATCTACAGTTAGGTTATCCTCAAAATTTTTGCGTCAATACAACGTTTTATGGATAACCTCCAAAATATAAATTTTTTAAATTTGTATGTATATGTATATTGACTAAGCTTACTATTTTTTGCTGGGATCTTTGTCGGCTTGGGGAGTTAGTGGCAAAACTGAAAAAACAGAGTATAAAGGCTTAACACTAGATTTTTCCGAACCCGAAGAGTTTACCGTTTTGTTTCTAATTGTGCAAAATTAAACTAAGTTAGAATTTCTATAATATCTAAAATATTTTGACAGCTAGATGTCATTACTTAGCCTTTAATAACCTAGTACCAGACCTTCCGTACTTTGCAGATACATTGGACATTTTTAGTAAAAGATTTTTCGTAATATTTCTGGTTAAGAGTTTTCGTTGAAACGTAAGATTTTTTCTGAAATATATATAGGTAGGTAAGACCTTCAGAACTTCATTTCATGTCTTCTGGACTTTGACGGCATTCCCGCAGAATTGCTGCAAGCAGCACCAACAACATCAAGCGATCTGCTGCAACCGCTCATAGAGAAAGCGTGGGTCTCCGAATGCTTTCCCGAAGAGTGGAAAAAGGGAATGATTGTCAAGCTCCCAAAAAAAGGAGACTTGATGAAGTG
This sequence comes from Scaeva pyrastri, assembly GCA_905146935.1. Classification (NCBI taxonomy): domain Eukaryota; kingdom Metazoa; phylum Arthropoda; class Insecta; order Diptera; family Syrphidae; genus Scaeva; species Scaeva pyrastri. Next base: position 122,727,830 of record LR989927.1, on the reverse strand, counting down.
TGAAAACTGGAGGGGTATCTGCGTTTTGCCTGCAGTCGCCAAAATAGTAGCAAAGATTGTTTTAGATCGCATTAAAGAACACCTCGAAGCATCGCTCGACGCTGAACAAGCAGGCTTCCGCACTGGGTCCTCCTGTATTGATCACATTAACACCTTGAGGATCATCATCGAACAGTGCGTCGAATATCGATCACCACTTCACCTGCTGTTCATTGATTTCGAGAAGGCTTTCGACAGCGTCAACAGGGAGTTTATCTGGCTTGCTTTACGGAGGAGGGGTATACCGGAGAAACTCATTGCTATTATTAAAGCGACTTATGATGGGTCCAAATGTCACGTCTTACACGGAGGTAGGTTGTCCGAAGAATTTGAAGTCCAAAGCGGGGTCAGACAGGGCTGCATACTGTCACCAATCCTGTTTTTACTGGTGATAAGTGATATACTGCGGATGGCTTTGACAGGAAGCGGAGGAATAAGATGGACTCTGACAACTTACCTTAAACATCTCGACTACGCTGACGATGTTTGCTTGCTTTCCCATAAGATCATGGATCTCCATCAAATGGCAACAAGGGTGGAGAGAGAAGCAGCAATCGTGGGGCTGAAAATCAATACGGGAAAAACAAAGATGTTCAGCCTCGGGAGCTCGCAATCATCCGCTCTGATGAACATTGGTCAACAAGCAGTAGAGAAAGTAGATAGCTTCCAATACCTTGGAAGTATCGTCTCTCCTGAAGGAGGAACCGAATTAGACATCGCCAGCCGCATCGGAAAAGCAAAGGCTGCGTTCGGAATGTTGTCCAATGTTTGGAGGAACAAATCTCTCAGCTTGAACACAAAACTACGACTGTTCAACTCTAACGTCGAATCAGTTCTGCTATATGGCTGCAGCACCTGGAAAATAACAACCACAATAACCAGGAAACTGCAAACCTTCGTTAATAGGTGTCTTCGAAACATCTTACGGGTTTTCTGGCCTAATCGTATCTCCAACTATGACTTACATAGACGAACAGGTCAGGAACCCATAGATACCATTATACGAAGGCGCAAGTGGCAGTGGATTGGACACACACTTCGAAAAGGTAATGACTGCATTGCAGGCCAAGCAATGCAGTGGAACCCACTCACACAAGAAGGAAGAAGAGTAGGTAGACCGAGAAGCACGTGGAGAAGAACAGTTGAGGAGGAATCTGCGAGACTGGGAAAGAGCTGGAGGGAGCTTAAATACATCGCTGGAAACCGTACACGATGGCGCGTAGGAGTAGTTGAGGCCCTATGTCCCGCTAGGGAACACCAACGGACTTCGTAGGTCTGAGGACCTAAGTAAGTAAGTAAGTAAGTGGACTTTCAGTCCACGTGAAATTCCTTAGAAGTAAATTTTTATATGGCTGATAGTCGTAAATTGGCATTACTGTTTTCTGTGACAGATGAAATGACAATTTTCATTTTTTTTTTAGGTTAAATTGGTTTGAAAACTATTATTTTATAAATAATTCCACGAACTTTGGCAAATCGTTTCAAAATATGAAGAGAAATCTCGCATATAATGTTTTTTTGTGTGCTTCATTGATCACTCGTTTTGTTGATGTATCAGAAAACTCGACTGACGTTAGAAGACACTAATTACAGACAAGTCAATTATTTGTAAAATTAAATCATTTTTATGGATAGTAAATATATTCTTATTTGTTTTTTTCTCAGAATAGTTTGAAAGTCTATCGCACACATAAAACTAAACCCCCAATATTTTTTTTTTTTTTTCAAAAAATCCTGAATCAACCCACAAACAGCCTGAAATTCTCCTTAATTCCACCACATAACAACTAAATCGCATTAACAAATTCCATTAAACTTAAAAACCATAAAAAGTTTTCAATATTTTTGAAAACAAGATGATTTAATTACTTGATAAATTCCACCAAAAAACATGCAATTCTTTTTGTAAATATTACGAATATAGTCTACTTCATGTGAAATGCTTTGTGAAAAATATTTAACCTAACATTTTCATCCGTCAATTATGTATAACAACTATTCGGCTTATAATTCCGTCTAAATTCAAACCAACAGTCTTCATTAGATCTGCCTGTATAGTGTATATATATAGCGGTAATAGTAATTTCATAATCAGCTAACAGTAAACAGCATTTCCAATTAAAGACATTCTCTTGAATTGAAGGTAGCGCTGGCTTAATTGAATAATAACAGCTGTATGCCTCGTCACAATTACAACGAATTTATTCCATCAGATAGAACGAGACACACAGAGATAGGAGAGAATGTCCTTTGGTGAATGGTGCTCGTAGTTTGTCCTCACAAAAGGAACCTTCAGTGGAAAAGCGGTTCATGTTGCTTAAATAACAATTTAGCCTCACTACTTAATTTTCCCCCGGAAAACTATAACAACCAGGATTCTGTTTGTACAGCTTAGACACAAGTCCATTTATGCGCTCTTCCCCGCATTCCATCTCTCTCTTTCTCTCGATATCTACATATGTATGTCCCTGTCCTGTCCTGCCCTATACCTGAACGGACGACGGACGCATTTGGCAGGAGCAATTAATGTTTGCATCCAGTTTTGGGGTTTCAGGTTGCTGTCTGGCGATGCACATGTTATCCCATACAAGGTGCCTCTTATCTGGAGTGCGTTTGCCTGTGCGTGCATCAGCTCAAGCCCAATTTCAACTGCCTATACTCCTCTGTGCCTCTGCCAAAGCCCACACCATCATACCGACAAGGACTATCACAACATGCAGAAAAACATGTTCATTTGCATTTTCCATAATTTAATGTACGAGTGAGCCTTAAAGTGAATCAAAATGTTATGCCATTGCGTATATCCTTGAATACGCGCTTGACGGTATTATCATTTGGTCCGTCATTGCAAGGACTCTGGGTCCGTGGCCCTTAAGCAAACAACGCCAAGTTAATTGTAATGAGTTGCAATTTATGCGTGGCACAGCATTTTGCAGCGACCGACCCAACCCAACCCGTCTGACCAAACCACCCACCAAACGGCTAGGGCATGATAAAAGGGACTATAATGGTGTGGTATGGTTTATATGCATGTTTACTGTATAGACTTGTAAAGTATGCGGGCGGGCAAGGCAGACAATTCGCAAATCTCCATTTAGAGTGCTCATTTATTTCCATCAACAACTTGCTCACTGACACGTAATACGCGTATGAATGGATTTTAAATGGAGTGTAAATGAAAAATTAATAAACAGAAAAATTAAAAAAAAAAAAAACACAAAACTGAAGCACTGAAACGTAAACAACACAAATACCTTGATTGTGCTTTATTCAAGGACAACAATGGATTTTTAAAAAATTATTATTAAACAAAAAACAAGAGAAGTAATCTAGTTTGACCATTTATAAGAGTATACATGTGCTTCAAACATAATCGATTTACAAAAATCTATTTTGGAGTTCATTGAATAAGTTATAACTTATTATACTATTGAAAAAATTACGTATACGCCGTGGAGTATAGCATTCAAAATTTACATTTCTAAAATCTAATAGAAACAAGAGCTTTATGTAAAATGAAATTCAATGAGTTCAAGAGTTGAAATTAAAATAATTTTTTACCGTCAGGAACACCCTTTTAAAAACAAAACTTAATACATCTGCCAGACAATTTGAAAAACCCAACAAGTACTGTAAAAAGTATAATATTATTTTTTGAAGAAAAACTTACTATGAATTTGTTTTGGACTCAAATTTTTGTGATCTGTGGTGGTGGTTAACATCATTATTCCCAATGTTGATTTTTTGGGTTTTTCTTGGACTCACTTTTTTGTACTCAGGTCAATATCTAGAAGGAGAATTTGAGATACATATATTTTCACTGGAATCCATTGGAAGGCGATAAGACAAACTGTCATGTTGACATTTAAAAACAAAAACATTTCTTAATTCAGTGTTCTTAAGTTAACCTTTTTTTTGTTAATAATGAAATACAAACTTAAAAGTTAATTAAATTATATTAGTTTTTTAATGAAGCGAAAAAACACAAGATTAAACATGTATACATAAAATTGAAAAAAAAAAAAAAAAAAAACAAAAATGGAAAATACAGTTACCTATTTCAAATTACAAAAAAAGGCCGCGGGCAAACGGCTTGTTATCCGCCATAAAATCCACCAGTGTCTCATTCTGGCACTTTGATAATCTTGCTCATCTCTAATAATATAATATTTATTAATTAAGTTCTTAAATCAATTATTCATTATTAACTAGCTGCTTATTCGATTTTCCATGCAATATTTTTCATAGTTTCTAGATCACCCGGTGTATTTCGCAAGCTTATTAAAAAGTGCATCGAGCGCCAGGACAACCGAGATACATGTTCTAGATTGCAGATTGCTTCAATTTTTGTGTAAAACGTGGTCAATGTTTAATCCAAATAAAATAAATTTTACCGCGATAAAAAGTAGTCAATGTACTTTTCAAGACTATAGTCTATCTCTTTGCCAAATTTCAGATAAATCGGTTCAGCCGTTCTTGAGATATAAATAGTGTAACTAACACGACTTTCTTTTATACCATATATAGATATAGAATATAGATGAATTACTTTTTTGTCTCCGACATTTTTCTTGGTCTTGGCGCTTCGCCTGCTTTTTATGTAGTGATACATTTTGATATTTGAAAAGAAAGACTTATTCAAAGATACTGAAACCCATTTTATCGAATTTTTCCAAAAATTCCTATTCCTTTTTTTCCAGTCGATAGAAATAACGACTGTCAAAGTTACAGAAACCTGACAATGAGATAAAATTAATTTTGTCCTTATACTCACCGTTTCTCGACGAGTTTTATCGCTTCGAAAGTTACAGAACATGGGTCCAGGAACTGCAAAACATGAATGTTTGTGGTTAGATTTACCACAGCTTCCCACTCATATCCTTCATTTTTGGTTAACCAAAATTTGCTGTGGGCTCTCGGTCTATTCCAACATCAGTTTAGAAAATGATAAAGGCATATCTACTATATGTATACGTAGTTGAATTTATTTAATTTTTATATTAATTAAGAAATTAACTCACACTGAATTGTGTAAGTCTGGTATAATATTGTGTCCGTATAAAAGGATATCCTTAAAAGATGACATATTCCATAGCGGACTTTTTTGTAGGCATACGAAAGAGAAACAATTCCTCTTTATGTACATTGTATTGTAATATTTTCAATGGATTAGACAACATTTTCGATGAATGAGTTCAGACTGCTGGCAACACCTTAAATTCAAAGATTTATTTATTAAATTCAAGATTTATTGTTGAAAAGCCTCTCTATTCTCAACGTGTAACTGTTTGGTTCGGTTTACGGTCAGGCGGGGCCATTGGACCTTACTTTTTCGAAAATGAGGCTGGAGCAAGAGATGTTTAATGATTTTTATGGCCGGAATTAAATGGTATTGATCTGGGTCAAGACGGCGCACAGTGGCTCACCTCATAGGCCAAAAGGTGAAATCTCAAGGTCGAAGTTGTTTACTTTTTTTTCTGAAAATGTAATCTTCAATAACGGGACAAATTAATCCCAAACAAGTTTTTGTTCTTAATTATTTTCTTTATTGTGAAATCAGTCATACAAGTTGGGTGTTTTTTCGATTTTGGCAAAGTTTAAAATTTCGGTTTTTGGTGTTTCAATATAATTAATATTTTCTTGTTAAACAATAAACTATTGAAAATTTAAGTAATGGAATTGAGTGAACAAGGTATGGAGATTATTTCTAGATATTTTAAATTGTAAAATAAGCCGGGTTGTTATGTGAAAACCGTTATTCAAATTTGGGTATTAATAGATTTTTGTGTTTTTTTGATGATTTTTAAAATTGAATTACTTTAACATCGCCTAATTTCCCCTTACAAAAATTACATTTTCATTTAGGTTATTTTATCACCTTTCCAGCTATATAGAGCATTTTTTGCGAAAATGTGCTAAAATTTCTGAAATTAAGCTTTGATTGAAAAAATTAAAAAAATTCATTTTTATTTACTTTTAGAATCAAACGACTTGATATACATATTTAATATTTGGCATAATAATATTTGGCAAAGGATGGAAACACCACTCGAAAATTTTTTGCTAACCCTTTTCTTTCATCGGAGATTACCGGAGTCTAAAAATCTATAGTAGAGATTTGTGCTGTGATTTTAAAAACTTTGGCTTGTTCCTTTGCTTATAACGCCGATGCATTTGAAAAGTATTCCTTGGAAACTGCTAGAGAAATTGTTGCGGAATATCCATGGTATCCTTTATGTCAGCTTCAGTGCATAAAGTATACTTATTCATGGAGCAACAATAGTCCAACATATTATATTACCCATAGGTCAATTCACCGAAAACGCGAAAAATATCAAGACTTGCCACCAACACTGACTTACTAAATAGGTTATTGCTTTCCTCGGATCCAATTTTATCGAACGCTTGTGTTCTTCAGAAAACTGACGAATCATGTCTATAAAAAGAGGTTTTAGAATTGTTTATCTCATAAAAAAATAAAACTTCACCATTCTGCCCAGAAAAAAAAGTATTTTTTCAATAGAGTTTAGGAAAGTCTGTTTTTTCTGTTTAAAGCGATGCTGTTTACAAAAAACCGATAGTAAAGTCAAACAACTATTTTATATATTGTTTTTGGACGTTATTTAGTCATTTCCGATATAAAATTTAATTTTGACCCCTCTTCCCATATAAACGACATCGATTCAAGACTTCAAAGATATAATTTTGTAAAGCTATTGAGGGAAATGATGAAATAAACATCCGATCATTTATCTCAAAAAATGAACATCAAAATAACACCTTTTATTGAAAAAAATTTTTACTATCGCCGGCAAATTGCAACGAGACTCTATTTCTTAGCATGAAATTAGGAATCTCTTTGGCATCATCATTTTAGTTGGCCTTAAAAGTTCTGAGCTTTTGAACCTTTGACAAGACGAGACTGAGTTTAACAGCTTTTGACAACACAGAGACGAGATAAGTATTACTAATCTAAGGCTGAAGCTAATTGTTCGTACTAAGTTAGCCCTAAAACAACAAAAGACAACGTTGGTTCACTTAGGCGTATACGTATTTTTTATTTAAAATTTTTTCAATTACCCTCTGGGACTCAACTCAAAATAGTTTTACAAACTTAAAAACCTTACTCAAACCCCAAAAACGGTTCCGAAATGTGTTCAATGCAAAAATGACTCCTCTGTATCAAATACCCACACCTTCAAACCCCTTCCACTCTAAGCACAGCAAACAAAAGCTAACTAAAGTCAAACCAACATTATTTCGTCCATTAAAAGTAATCTTCTTTATTATCCCTTTTTGTTGTTGATATTAACAACAATACAACGATAAAGAGTCCTCGTCCAAGCTGTTCGCAAGTTTAGTGTCAAATACATGTTTGTAGGAAAGTCCCCAACTACACTTGTGGAACGATTTTCACAGCAGCACAGCACACAACACAACAGCGGCGCAGGAAATCATAATTTTCACTTAATTACATTTATTCCGCGTCTGGCATAAATATAACTTTATAACTTTTCCCTCGCACAAAAGTTATATCCTTTCCAACATCGCCCCCCCACTCTATATCCTTGTTGACCGAATCGCCACCGTCGCCGATTAAGTTGCTTCATTCCAAACCGTCAAAATGCCAATAGTCACGGCAGGATATTGCGACACTCCAAGGATTAAATCGACAAAACAAGAAATCATACTCGTACATAGTTTTATAGCCATCAAACCTAAACTATCCGTATCCGGGACGGGACGGGAGGGGTACGAAGAACCCCATTTTGAAAATTAGCAAATTCATCCCTTGGAGTTTCAAGTGCACATTGACTGTCAGACGTTGTACTCGACTCGTATTCCCTCAAATAGAGACGCCATTACGATTGAGGACTTTTATTCATACTTGCGTTCGTCGTCGTCGCGTCTCCTTATTGTACACTCTTTACGGGTACCTATACTACCCTAGAATACGTTAACCGTTAAAAGTTGAAATATAGTGAAGTCGTCCTTTCTAAGGGATGATGGTGTAAGAAAACATCAGCAATTCATTCTTCCTTGACTACATTCTATAGCCTCTTTTATCACCTGATAGCATTCATGTGCGGTCTGAAGGCCAAACTTACCGCCACGTCTGTCGTCTGTCCCTATTCATTCCGTACCCGCTTCTTCCTGTTGCTGAGGGTTATGCTGGTGTATGATGGTATAGTTCCTATGTTTGTGCAGTCGTCAATTCGAAAATTGGAAGAAGCTAGCACAGACAACTTTTAAAGTGGAAAACTTAGAAAATATAATTTTTTCCTCACTTCACTTCACTTCGGCTCCCTGGCAAGGCAAGTCGTGCCCACTCGCACGACAAACTTTTTATATCAGAATTTTTTTTATAGTCAAAGTTTGCTCTAACGCTTCCACTTCTTACCATCATCCCGCAACTATGTGGAATGGGAGGGGTGGGTCAGGGGTAATGCTGGATCTAAACAGAGCGAAGAAGAAGGGATGAAAAAAAAGTGTATGTATCTCAAAGCAACTACTTGTGGATATGCCATTTTATAAATTACACCAAATTGAAGGTATTCTTTATTTGTTAGAAGTCCTCGTTTATGTTGCGGGGGGGGGGGAGTTGGATGTTGTTTGGTAGGGAGCAAGCAGTATATCGGGGGCTCCGTCGTCATCGTCGTAGTTCGTTGGTATCAGGTAGAGCAGAGCAGAACGAAAAACTTTTGCAATTTAGCGTCTTTTTGTGTGCACTTTTTCGTGTAATACATTTCGTTATGTTATGCCGTTGTTTTTTTTTTGAGCCTTTTTGTGAACAATTTTGATAAAAACCCCCTCAACACTTTCGGATAAATATCGCGTTCACTCTGGCAAAGTGGCTTTTAAGATGCTTTCCCATCAAAAAAAAGAAGAAAAGAGAAGAGAAGAAGAAATTCTAATTTGTCCCTCGTGATGCGTTGTTTTGTGGTGTTTTATTTTGTTTCCATATTCTGGAAGGCAGGCTGTGGAGGAGTCAAGACAAGTAGGTGGAACACCTGAAGGAGCTTAAGTTGGATTTTTGTTATGGGTTCCCTAACAACCGGTACACACAGTGTGGAGGAGGATCCAGGAGTTGCAGGTTAATTTCTTTTATCGCGTCGTTAATCGGATGCATTAAAAAGTTTGTTTTGCAAAGTTGAATATTTTGTCCTTGATGATAAGCTGTTTTATTAATTCACGTGAAAAAGTTTCTTCACTGAATTACAAAATGAATTAACAGACGAGATATATGTAAAATGTTAAGAACGAGTAAGTCTTACGAAATTATTACCATGTAGATTTTTTTTTGTTTGATGCTCTTTTTTCATCATGATAATGAGAATGACGAAAGATAAAGCCTACTTAAAAAAATAACGTACGTTCTTACAAAGAGTACTTTTCGACTCGTTAATATTAAGGGCGTTGAAAATAAAGTTTCAACCATCTTCTATACATACCGAAGCATCAGTGGCGTCGATGTGTTATCAGGGGCCCACCTTGTTGCTAGTTAAAATTTTGTATTGCCCCGAGTTTTATGGTTATAAAATTAGTGTTTTTCAAGACATTCGGATACTTGAAATCAAATTAAAACAAAATCTTCAAAGCCGTGTTAAAGTAAATTTGAAAAATGTTTTTATTATATTTTGTGTCAGTTGTTCACAGTGTAAAATTTTTAGCCAAGAAAACTTTTTATTCAATAAGAATGTTGCTAAAGTTTAGAAACATTCCAAAAACAAAACTAAAAAGATATGGCCTGAAACTGCTCCCCTGAGGGATCTATGATTTTGCTTCTGAAAAAGAGCTTCGGACTTTTAATAGTTAAGAACTTTTTTCAAAATGAGGTTAAATCCTAGTAATGAATTTATCAGGTCAATTTCTTCTTTGAACACACACGGAAAGACAGCTTTATAATGTTGATGTTCCGTTTTTTTGTGCTGTTAGCTAGTCCAGTTATTTCACCAGATTTTGGTAAAAGTACGAATAATTTACGGAATGAAATAGAAAATAAAAACGGTTGCATTTGCAGTTTTTTGAGGATAAAATGTCGAAGGAAAAAGCAAAAACCAAAAGTGATCAATTGACCTGTCAAGTCAACTCAACTGTGTTTAAAGTAGATTTCTGTATGACAGCTAACAGTTGTGTCGCACTCGTTGTTTAGACATTACTGGCAGTTAAACATTATAATATGTAAATTGAACATTCAATTTTCTTGAGATTTATTATTCATTTTGACATCTCAATGTTTTATTTTTCTTACATTCTATAGTTGCCAAAAGAAAAAAATGTCGTTCGGACATTTAAATTTTTTATGAGTAATGAGTACAAGTTAGCACCTTTAGAATCTCGGAAATGTCAAACATTTAATTTATTTTCAAAATATCCCAGCAAAGTTTATCAATTTTTTTCAATGCTTTCTTATGTATAGTGAAATTATGACCAATCTGTCAATCTGTTTTACTTTTCTGTTCTGCTGACATTAACCACTTTTTGCATTCAAATACCAATTTTTGATTAATTTCGATTCTAAAATGTTTTTACAAAATTATTCGCAATGACAAAGTAAGTCAATTTACTCACAATAATTACATTGTATTCCTTCGCAAAAAAATCGATTTTAAAATTTAAATATAAATTCAATTTGAGTCCGAAGGTGCTGTCAGTGACAAAAAATAAAACTTCAAAGTTCTTAAACCTCAAATAAATTTAACAAGATTTTTCGGGTAATAGGTTTATGTTTGTGTTATTAATTTTAATGACATTTATGATTATTTGAAAAGTCATTGTTCAAATGAAGTATTGCTTTTAATTACAGGGTGATCAATGCAATTTAATCTACACTCAGTATACTCCTGAGATTTGTAAATTCCTGGGCTTAAAGATACCAAGTAGCACTACACCCGTTCCTGTTAGGGACTCTCCATTAACAACAACATCAACGACAGTAGTTCCTGCCACATCTACAACAACTTCTCAAACTGTTGTTGAAGCACCAAGTTCAGGGTCGTTTGCAAGTAAGTTAATCAATACCACCCCTGTTATATTTTGAATCTTATTTAAACTTCTTTTTTTTGTAGCAAAATTTGTGATTATAATCAGTGTACTAAGTATAGTTTTTGGAATTGGAATTTTATTGAGAACACCCCAGCGAAGAGAAAAGCTGATGAGACTATTCCGAAAGAGTTCCTCGGCTGTGAGATATTCTAGAGTAGGTTTCTGAAAAAAATTCATTATTTAATTTGACTTAACACCATTTGACCTCTTTTTAATTTTAGGTCGAATCAAATGAAGAAGCTAATTTATTATTAAATCAAAATGGACAATTTACTGATAGTGACGATGATATGTTACTTTAGTGCAAGTGACTTAAATATTTTCTATTAGCTTAAGTTATAATGATGAAGATCTTTGTTATACATACATAAATACATAGTTTAATTGCAGCTAATTTAATAATGTACTGAGGAATTGAAACCAAAGACAAGGTGGTAGAATTATTAAAATTAAACACACACAAAAAAAATTAATAACAATAAATTCCTATATTAAGATTAATCTATAAACTATTCAGTATCTAAAATAGGAAAAAGCTGAAAATTCATTGGTGAAGAACCAAAAGATTAACTTATGTATGAGAAAGTCTTGAAAAAAAAAAAAAAAACAAATACAAAAACAGTCATTCGCATTCAATGAAAAATAGTATTTAGCCATTTCGGTATTTTTGAGCTTTAATTGTGATTTTTAATAAACTTAAGTGAAAAAATATAAAAGTGTTTTTAATTAAAAAAAAAAATATTACCTACATATGTCTTACTTTTTAGTGTGAATGTAAAGTCACATTTCTTAGGCTAGGGAAACTTTTGCATTAGCAATCTTATGAACACTGTTAACAAGCCTTTTGGGTAAAAAGTTTAAAATTCTTAGTCTATTGTATTGTAACAAAATTAGATAAAAAAATAATGATTAAGACAAATAAGTTAAATTTATGTGGGGGTGGTTGAAACTGTTTCTTAATTTTGTATTTTTTTTTGACTGTACACACGAACTTTCTTAAAATATTAACCTTTAAAATAAGCCCGAATCATTACTATGCGACACAAAATCATTTGATTCTTAAAAACTGTTAAATCACGGAAAACTTCTGAATCTGAAACTTGTACTTGTGTAAAAAAATACGAAATTGGCGAGTAGTTTCCTGCTGATCAAAAAAAGTGAAAAGATAGAAGTTTCAAAATAACCAAAGTCAAAAGTGGTTTAGTTCTGTTAACTTTTGTGTTCACCCTTTTTGTAGTAAATTTAAACAATTTCAATACTTTCTTAAATCGTGTCCCGTTTCATTTTCAATAATGGCTGAAATTTTATTGTTCGAATGTCAAAGCTTCAAATGCTTCTTAGATAGCAGGTTTATTCAAAATAAACTTTCAGAGTTTAAAGAATCCAGGTCTATGTTGAAATATTTAAACAACAGGCTAATAATCGTCACAATAACCCCATTCAAAAATCGCTTCAGGGTAACAAACAAATAAGAACAATTATCAATCTTTTAAATAAATTAATGGCCTTTCTCAAACCTATTTATGTTCATAAAATATAGAAATTCAATCATAATCTAAATACATACAAACACAACATAAAACAAAACCTTACAAACGTTAAATCTTAAAAAACAAAATATAAATATAAATAAACACAGCTCCGAGGCACATAATACTCAAGGTAAAAATGCTTTTCAACAGTTTGACCCATTTAAATTATATCATTGAAATAAAGAAGAACCAGATCAGTAGAACGGGCAAAAACAAACAGGCCAAAAACAAATAAACCAAGATGAAAATACCAAAAGAAATGAAAAACAAAAAAAAAAAAAAAAAAATAAACAGAACCATTTTCCTCCACCACTGCAACGGCCAATTTAAATGCAAATACGAGTACTATCCTCCGACTGTAGCGTTTATCCTGCAGCACATATCATCCTACCTGTCAATTTATAGTACAAAGGAGAACTGGCACTGTTCGAGTCCGTTTTTCCTCTGTTTTCTTTTTAATCTCTCAACTCAAAATGCTTCTTGAAGAAAAAGAACTTTAATGATGTCCCTTGTGTAAGCAAACTACTCGTATACTCGTATTCACTGATGATGGTCCTCTAGATGTTTTTCTTTTGAAGTTTGAAATGGAAAAATGTGACACTTTTGACAATTTAACTTGATATTTTTTTTTTTCATTTCAAACGAAACTTTAGCTCGAATGACATTTTGTGTGTGTGTATGCATGAGTCTGTGTGATATAATCGGATAGGTTTAAAATCCTTTCATACCGTATACCGTCTAATAATCCATTTTCAATTAACTTTAAATAAAAAAGGAAACAAAAAAAACTTTTCGGAAGTTATCCCTCACGTGCCATCATTTGCATAAGTGTTTGTTTGTATGCAGCATATAATCGCAATGTTTGTATGTATTTATGGAGGTATGTTTATTATGACGTGAAATAAAAGCCTAATTAAAAGAAGACTTAATTTAAATTTTTAATATTTATGGCATACAAATATTGCGCATTAATAATCTACACACACACACCCATACACACACAAACAGAGGGTTGATTTCCTTTTTGGTTTTCACATAATGTGGTGTGGTAGATAATTTTCAAACTCACACATGAAATAGCAGCTATAATTGTGGTGAAAGAGTTAGGGGAGGCTATACTTGATTGTGTATGTAGAAACATAGGGTCTGTCGTTAAGCACTTCGTATATTTAAATTTGTGAGATATCATCAAAGTTTTTGGAAATTTGAAATGTCAACTTTGTGAACTAAACATAAAGGTGGGTTGTTTTAACATTTATTCATATATGCATACCTGTAACTTAAGACAATCCTTCAAGATAGTTAAACAGGCTTAATTCAAGCAATCTTTGTGGTCAGTTCACATCACATCATCTCCACATGAGATTAAACTATTCCCTCCAGACACATGTGCAGAATTTTGAATGTGGCTTGACATGTTATCAAATTCAGACCAAAAGAAGTTGGTTATAAACTTATCATCAATGCTCGCTCAAAATCCCCAAGAAACACTGACTTTTTTGCAATGCACTTGACGCTCTCCAATCTAATGTTACAAGTTTGACATTTTTGTTTATTGACCTTCCCATTCATCCAGGAAAATTGATCACTTTGGTGAAAACAATCCATATATCTTATTACATGTCTTTGTTTATGGTCCGATGACAGCTAACCTTCCCTGGGTTGAGTTTTGTACAAATGCAAGTCGAAATCAGTCAAGTAATGGTCTGAGAGACGCCATTCTTGTGAAGGATAGGAAAGGAATCAACGTTTCTTGAAGTAAAATTTATTAAATTAAATTTATCCAATACTTAATGGCAACCAGAACATTCATTTTTATAAAACAATATTTTATCATTTGCCATTGCATGATAAATTGTAAAAGTGAAAGCTGATTTGACAGATGTCGTCTCATCCATACGGAAACTATCAACTGTCAAAGTTTTAAAGTTCCAATTGGAAGACCCTTTATAAACTCGTATGTACACATGTAGACATGTACATACATATATAAGTAAATTTTTAACCAAAACATTCACATTTCAATTGACTTAAATGCCTTACAAAATAAAAAAAAATTAAATAAAATTTAAAATGATAGTCAGGCGATGAGGCCACAAAGCACTCACCACTGGAAAAGGTCTTTATTACATTTACAACATAGACTGGCTTTAATATAATAAAATTTATGACGACACTAAAGGCTCATCGGCTGAACCGGAAATGGAATTATTTATTCAATTTAATTAACATAGCCATACACACATGCAGTTGCGATGGATTGATGGACAGTGGAGTTGAATTTTTTTTTCTCAAAATCAACCGTATTTTTGGAATTTCAAAAGTTTCTTGGTTTAAGTTATAATAAGGGGAGAGTTCTGGAAACCTTTTATAAATATAATCCTTAATTCTCATTAATTATATTGAATTAAAAGATTTTATTCATCGATTTCCCTCTAAGACTGAAACTTTACATTCATTTGACATCAAAAAAATTGCATTAAATTTTTAACAGTCATTTAACAATTCAATTGAATTCAGTTCAATTCCTTGCATTTTGAAAATTTTGAATTCGTTGATGAATGCAAACTTTTGATTTAAGGTAATAAAATGAATACGACAGCATGGTCCTTTTTTTTTTGGTTTTAGCTTATAAAAAGAAAACTAATCTACTTATAATGCTCAGGAAAAAGAAACGATTCAATTTATTTTTCTTTTTTTTTTCTAAAAAATTGGCAAATGCGTGGATAAAGTGAGAGAGCACAAAAACTATAAAATTACCAAATGAAAATGACAACCCTTACAATCTGGTAGAAACTTTTAACATTTTCTTATTTTAAGTACATACATATCTATTGTTAAACTTTTAAAAAGGAAAAAAAAAACCAAAACTAATTACGGTCTAATTATAAAAGTAAGATAAGATTAATGAGATGAGAAAAAATGTAAAAAGGATCAAACACAAACATTAGATGGGGTAAATTAGGAAGGAAAAATTGGTGCTGGTACCTCTATTTGAATTTATATTTTAATTTAATGGTGGATACTTTGATCCTTAAGGCTGTCAGGTATGGTTTTTTCTACATTAGATTAGGTTCAAGATTTGCCTTGTATTTTTGACTAAGGTTATAGAGTTAAAGTAAAAAAAGAAAGTGGAGAATAAAAACAACCGGAATTTGGTTCTGACCCCCTTTATCCAGGACCAGAACAACCATATGTGCATGATATGCAAATGCATAGGGCTCAAAATTCTGGGGGCGATTTAAAAGGATACAGAATTAATAAAATGTAATCTGATATTACGCAAACAAATCCAATTTAAAATCCATCACAACTGTGCTAACATTATAATCTTCCTTACTTACTAACATTACTTTCATTGTTGGAGGAGAATTTAACTCAAGATATTGCAAATTAACGATCCCACTGTAAGTTAAATCTACCCTCTGGGTAATTTTGAAAGGTCTTATGCCAAGGTGTAAAAATATAAAAAAGTGGCGCTTTCTTCAAACCTTTTACAGGGCGCAAGTCCGGCTGGGTCCCGGCCCTGCCTTCAACAAATCTCTCCACATATTGGCTTATCAAATTGACCGACGTTATTCAATTGCGCATGGCCTGTCGTACAACCTACAAAATCCACGAACTTAAATATTGTCACAGTGACTGATTTGAACCAGATTGCGTTGACCTGAAAATTGTGGGGTTTGGCAATTTTTAACCTTGACTTCCTCAAATCACTGACCAAACTGTTAGAGTAAAGGTAATTTTTACTCCTCAAATAAATATTGACTTTTCAATTTATTGTATGATGATTTGAAGAAAATATTGAACCACTATAATGCAACTGATCCTTAAAGTTTCTGCCAACTTTTTTCCATGTTTGTGCCCTCTCATATGTGAATGTAATTGAACTTAAAATTAAAAACGTCTTTGTGGAGAAAACTCTAAGCCAACTTTGTCTGCATTTATATGAATATTTCAACTTGATCCACATATTCATGCATTTTATTTCGGGTTTTCAAAAAATCTTTTTGTTTGTTTAGAATTCAAGAAAGAACAAAACTCCTCCTTTAATGCAAGTTCCTTAACTCGATGATTACCCAATTTAATTTTCCTCCAAAGTCAAAAGAAAAAATGAAATGCAAAATTTAATATTTTTTTTACATATTATTTGAATTTATTGATCTCATTAAGTCTTTAAATTACTATTTTTTTTTATCTTATTTCTTTCGTATTTTTATTTACAAGAAAACGTATCCACTATTAATATTCGATATAAAAAAGGCCATTTATCATTTTATTCTTCTTCTTCTATCCATCATGTTTTACACATACCTAAATTTACATAATAATATGTTATTTATAGATATCCTATATTTAATATATATATATATGTTTTTTGTCTTAATTATTATATCTTAATATTAGTTTCTTTTATTTTTTTATTTTTATTTTTTTTTTTAAAGAAAAATTAACTTTATCAAAAATAAAATATATCAAAACTTGTATCAGTTCATTTTTAACAATTTATTTTTTATAAAAACAAAATGAAAATACTAAATTAAAAATAGAGAAATTTTAAAAATAAAACTATAAATACACGAAAATGCAAAATAGGTTTTTAAATAGGAAATATTTTTTTTTAATTTTTTAACAATTAAATTGAGATTTCTGTTTTTAATTTTTTTAATATCTATTCGCTTGTATAAATATATTTTACTTTATTTTTATTTATTTGAACAAACAATTAAAAACTAACTTAAATTAAAATAAACAAAAAAATTAGGAAAATATTTATGCCTATTTAAAAAAATAATATTACTTTGAGCGTCAGTTCTTAAAATTAATGATTTCTTTCTTTAAATTTGCGACATATTCATGTTTTGTTTTTATTTTTAATATTCTGGTTGCACTTAACCGTTTTTGTCCGTTTTTTGTTTTGGAAATGTGCAGCAACCGTGTTTTTACCAAGCTTTGCTTCAACCTTGTTTTTACCAAGCTTCATTCGTAAATATGCCATGTGTGTGGTTTAGAAGGAGTTGGTTTTTTAATGACGATAACTCTTTTTACTATTCGAGTATGTTCCTAAATTTTTATATAGATTTAAGTTTCCGTTTTTTGTAAATAATGCACATCAAGGATAAAGATAGTTTGTGTCCATAATTCTTAGATTTTGTGGGTGTTCTTTAGTCTCTCTTTTTTGTTTAAAAATAAGGTTTTGTTCACAACTGCTCTAGATGGTGGTAGTGGGTTCCGAAGTCAAGTCTGTCCTATACGTCACTTTGCTTGGCATTTGTGTTGATAATGAAGGCGCCATTGATGTGTCCATTGTGGCCGTTGGGAAGTTTGCCGTTCAGATAGTAGGGCTGGACTCCGTTTCCGTTGCCCATCGAGTTGGTGCCGTTGAGCTTCGCCACTAGGGGATTCTTTCCGGCTTGTTCGGCAGGTGGAGTTGTTAGGGGAGGTGTTACGGGCGAGGGTTTGATGAGTTCTAGTTTGTCATCTGTGGAACTTTTGAGGGCGGTCTTGACGAGGCCAGATATGTTGTTCGATGGATGGGGCATGGCGTAGCGGAGTTTATCCCAGAACCAAGGATCTCCCCATTTAACGTATGTGTTCATCTTTAGATAGGCCTTCAATTCGGGGTCCAGATCGTCGATATTGCCAATGTCTCCGTAGAGTATCACAATCACCCTCGCTCGGCCCTCGTTCAAGGCGGCTGTGTGTGCGGCCCTGAATTCCATTCGGCCCCATACTGATTCTATGAAGTTTGGCGACAGAACTACTATGGTTCGTCGTGATTCGTCGACGGAACGCACGATCTGCGTGGGAATGAACTCGCCCACAACCCAGTCGCGAAGATGGAGGCACAATTTGAATGGCGTTGGACCGTTCTCTAATTCCGGCACCAGGTAGTCCGCTACCAGGTCTTCGTCTTGATGGGAATATGAAATAAAGGCATCGTATTTCTTGTCCTTGTCGAGTTCCTCCTCTGTGACAAACCACAAACACATGTTATGGGCATACAACCACACCTTGATCTCCATTTGGTATTTATAATACAGAGCCGCCAAGGCTCCCAGAGTGAGTCCAACTAGCGCCACAAGCAAGCTCATCGCTATCACCAGGTTCTCCTCGAATGGACAGATTGCACTGATTGACAGTGCCTGGAACTTCTCGCCACTTGAACACAGCATTTGCTTGAGATCGGGGATCTTCTTAAAGTTCAGTTGCACGAACTCAAGTAGAAGTTTAGACTCACAGTCACACAGCCAGGGATTTTGACTAAGCGACAAGGATTGGATGGTTTTGCTCTTGTTGAAGTAATCCAGGACACTCGAGTTGAGGGCGCTGAACTTGTTGTAGGATACATCAAGGGTCTTGAGATTCTTGGGTAGATTTTGAGGGTAGATCTGAGAGATGTTGTTATGAGCTGCATACAGATGAACCACTTCTGCGTATCCGGGTGCGGTAAGATTGGGAAGACTCGAAAGCTTGTTGTTTTCCACATAGAGCACAGTTCCGTTGGAATTGGCAGTGTTCAATGTTGGCAGAACTGGAATTTTGGTGAATCCAGCATTGGAACAGTTCAAAATGAGTACACGATCGTATGGTCGCACCATGCACTCACAACCCTCGGGGCAACGCTCCCGTTCATATTCTAGCGGACAGAGTAGTTCCATCGGGGATAGATCTCGCACCAAACGACCCTTAAGGTTCTCAGGACCACTGCATTCAAGATCCTTTGCTGTAATCTTGAGCGCATCCTTCAACTGGCTTCCCAGATACCCATTCAGATATTGCACAAAGAACAACGGTTCACAGTCACAATAGAGGGGGTTATAGCTCACAGCAGCGTGGATTTTTTGCTCCGAAAGATTGAGGTCCATGAACTCGATTCCGGAAAAGTTTATCCTCGAAATGTTGTTGTGCGTCAAGTTGACGAAGATCTGTCGACTCAGGTATAGAAGATCATTGTCGGTGATCATGTTAATGAAATTATAACTAAGATCCAGATGTTCCAACTTCAGATTGCTCAACCTCCAGTCGTTGAAAATGTGACGAATCGAGTTGTTTCTCAAATTGAGCGTTCGCAGTTCGGGAAGATCCTGGAAGGGAGAGCTGATTTCGATCTGATCGCCGTCCTCCAGAAATCCAGTGAATGATTCACGAAGATGGATCTGGTTGTTTTCCATATTGATGTAGGACAGTTTTCGGGTGTGAGAAAAGGCCTTCGAGCTAACAGTCAGCAGATTGTTGTTGTCCATGAAAAGGATTTCCAGGTTCTCCAAGGAGCTGAAGGTTTCACTGAAAAGAGAAAAGTAAAGAAAACATTAAAGGCTGCGAACCATTTGAAGACAGAAGCTTGAAACTTACCCAGTAACGTTAGTGAGCTGATTGTGAGAGAGACGTAGAACAATCAGATTCCTAGTGTTCTGGAAGATGTCTTCAGGCAAAGAAATCAACTTATTCCTGGACAGATCCAGGTCAATCAGTTCAATTTGGTCAGCAAATAGTATGTACGGCAGCTCGGTCAGGTCGTTGCCGGAAATTGTGATATTTCTGATGGACGTGGAATTGGCAAATGTCTTGGGAGGCATAATTTCCAGATCGCAGCTGATGCGGACTTCTCGAAGATTTGGCAAATTAGAGAGCAGTCCCGATGGCAGTTTCCTCAAAGGAACGCGGTTATTATTCAAACGGAACATTGAGAGATTCTTGTTTTCGGCGAACAGCCCTTCGGGCAGAGATTGAAAATAATTTCCATTGAGATTGATATTGGTGAGATTCTTGAGATAAGTGAATACATCCGGACGGAAGGTAACAATATTGTTTGCACTCAGATCGAGATCGGTTATTGAAGACACACCTTCGAAGGCTTCCTTGCTGAGATTTGTCAGATTGTTGCTCCAGAGATTCAGATGCATGAGTTTCTTTTGATTGCGGAATATGCCTGGTGGAAGATCTTGCAGATTATTGTGTCCCAATTCCAGGACATTCAGGTTCTCTAAAGAGGCGAAAATATTTGGCGGCAGTTCGACCTTATTCGAATGAAGGTCCAACCATGTGAGATTCTTGTGATCGGCGAAAACATCTTCGGGAAGGGTTGAGAGGCCGTTCGAGCTGAGTCTCAAGCGTCGGAGATCATCGAGACTTTTGAAATGAACACGGGACAGTGTGCCACCTAGTTCGCCACTCTCAAACAATAGCCCGGTCACATGTGTGATGCCCAATCTTTGAATAATACTCTGAATCGGTTGCATCGGAGGCAGAGGACACTGTCTAATCTGTACCGTGGGATTACTTCCGATATTCATCTTTGGCAGGAGGCTGTATTCGGAGGCATCAATATGATGGCAATCGATTTGAACGTGATGGTTCTGCTGAATGCGCACCATTATTTTGGGATCGATACCTTGACCCGGACAGGAGACCTCGAATTCGTTTAACACCGGTGAGCAATGACATTGCGAGGTGCTTGACATTTCTTGACAGTCTTCTCGCATTTTCATTGTGAAGGCGAGCCGTGACGATGAGCTGATTGCTGTCAATTGGACAATGGACAGCAAAAGCATTGAAGTTGCCAGCAGAATGCTGCTGACGCAGCGATTTTGCGTCATTTTTTTGTGATGATGGATTTGTTATACTTTGTTATCTATGTTAAAGAAGAATTTATGATCTGAAAAAAAAATGAAACGAACATTAAAAAAAAGTTCACATTTATTGTTTAAAACGACAAAATAAGAAAATGGTCATAAGTATTT
This sequence comes from Scaeva pyrastri, assembly GCA_905146935.1. Lineage (NCBI taxonomy): Eukaryota > Metazoa > Arthropoda > Insecta > Diptera > Syrphidae > Scaeva > Scaeva pyrastri. The sequence continues at coordinate 122,706,469 of LR989927.1, read as the reverse complement.
TTAAAGAGGAGCATTTTAAACAGCGGAAAAGATCGTTTATTTTTGGAATTTAACATATAATTTCCACAAAACTATATCACAATATCGTGCAAGATCGGTAGGGTGAGACGTTAATGGGCGTTTGATCGTATTTACGATATTATATTGAAAAAAGCGTGACCCTAGTATTTTTGAAACGAAATTTAGCGTATTCTTATAAGGCAATCTGAAATGTTACTTCAGGCATATTGGAATTGCTACATGACCTTATATCGTGATATCGTAAATGTCCTAACATTTGGTCAGCCATTGCTTAACTAAAAATCAAGAAATATTTGAACTAGGACCGCAAAGCTTTCAGTATTTTTGAAATATCATCTTACAATTATTAAAAAAAATAATTAGTTTAAAAACTAAATAAAAAAAATATACATACATACATATGTAGCTTTGGTTTTGAAACACCCTCTGATTTTATTTTTTGTTTTCCTCTATATTCTTTTCTTTTGAGTCAAAAGGTCATAAATATTGTTTTGAAAAATGGATCAATATTTTTCCCATTGATATCTTATACATATCAGACAATCAGACAAATAAAAGGTCTTCAAAGGCATCTTATCCCCAAAAGTAAGGAATGTGTAAATATTCATTTAATAGATATTCGTTTTCTAGAAGAAGAAACATTTTTCAAAAACAAAAGACAAGCCACAATAATTACATCAATCGAAACCCTTCTCAATGACTTTTCCCCCCGCATAAATAACCAATTTGTCTGCCTGACAATCAAATCATTCAATTAGAAAATAAAATTCAAGAAGAATGATAGAAAAAGAAATGAAAAAAACAAACCGATTAGAATTTAAAAAAAGAAGTCCTTGAAAGTCCCAAGAATTATAAAGCCTTCAAACGGAATAGGCTTTTGAAAAGCTGGCAACCTACATAAGTTAACATAAAATTGGCTATTTCAATTAACTAAATCGAGCTTACCAATTCTATTTCCATTAATTTTAGTTCACTTGGAAAATAAAAACAAAACAAAAAGGAAACAAGGACACTACTATATCCACCTAACATATATAACTATTTTAGATAAAATTTTATTTATAACAATTTAACCCGGTAAACCAAAATGAAACCAACACCATTGCATAAACTTTGTATATCGATATAAAAACGAGGCTAAAAAGTGCACACATATTGTTGTGTTATTATATCGACACAACACAGCCGCGGCTGGCTGAAGGACGAAGACCAACGCAGGACGCGATCCTTTGTTTGTTACTGCGAGGATATGGCTTTGATTCTGTGGTCGGTTGGACATGGTAAAACATTTCATTGCAACAATTTGCCATTTTTGGTTCGTTTGTGGGGCCAGGACGAGGCCACAGGACAACACGATAGCGATGTCAGGATACAATGGCCAAACATATACAAATGTCCGTACAATCACTTGACCACAAACCGTTGATTACTTAATTCCCTCTCCTCCCTTCTCCCAGGACCTTCCCGCATACAAACACACAAAACAAAAAAATAATATTCCTGTTGAGTTGGCAGTTATAACAAATACATACATGTAATATGCACTTATATTTACGTACATATGTATTTGCACAATACGGTGGTGGTGGTGTTAAATTGACAATAATTGAAATTCAATTTTATTTGTTTAGCAATGCATCGAAGTAGAGTTAATCGATATAGAGGAAGTTTTGATACACTGATGATAAAATATTGTAATTGTGTTAAAAAATTGCAAAATTGCAAGAATTATTAATGGAAATTGGATTGTTTTGTTTTAGGATTGAAGTAAAAATGAATGCAATTTAAATATTGTATAATAATTGAGTTGATTGGAGTGTGTTTTATATTTTGGATTGATAAATTTAAAACTAAACAACATTTTAATAGTAATTTTATAACTACATACGAGTACATAATATAAAATACCTTTGAATAAGGTTTATAATATTATTTATGTAGGTTAATGAAATAGGATTTTGTTTTTATTTGAAATACGAGAGTAGAAAGTAATTAAATTAAAAAATTAAATCATTTACACAGTTATTTTGTTATGGGTATAAAAAGAAGCTATTACCGAATGCAATTATTGTATAATGAAGTTCAATGTAAATTTTATAATAATTTCAAATTAAATTCACATTAAATAAGGTTAACTAAATTTCAACAGCTTGAGTAAAAAATAAATAAATGTACGTCACTAGATTATATGTACCTACTTTTCTAATTTTTTTTCTTGATATTGGTCAAAAATGTAATTATTTAAAATAGGTATATCAAAAATCCTGTGTTAACTGACTGTGATTAGAAAATTGCTTGAGACGTGTGTTTTCAGAAAAGTTGGTGGTGGAAAATCATTTAAATTTCAAATTTAGTTAAGAAATCATCAATCAATTTTAAAAAGATAGAATTTGTACTTTAACATAAGAAAAATTTTATGAATGAAAAAATCTAAAACCTAAGACGAGAGATGAGTTTGGCGTGTATGAAATTAAACATAAGGTCACAAAGAAATCCAAAACTACTTTTTGGAAAATTGTACCCTTGGATCCGTTAATTAATATTAAATATACTTAGATTTTCTATATTGAACTTAAATTTTTGTGAATAAAAACACTACTATACTCCATCCAAATCGAATGTGCAGTACAGGCCTTACGGGAGAGCTTTTTTTTTATTATCAGTTACGCGCCTCACATTCGTACCGTACTGAATTCAAAAGTATTCTACATAAAAAGTTCTGACCCGCCTATGGATTTATGACTACATCCGCTGCAAATCAACATGTCCTGCCAGGCGCAAAGTCAAATGCGCAGTGCGCACTGGCACATTTTAACCTTCATTTTATATTTATGAGATACAGGGTTACCTTACTGTATTAAATAACTTTTAACTTATCTTTTCTTTAGGTTTTTGTAGAGGAGCTTTTTAAAACTTTCAAATGGTATGGGGTTAACATAGTGTTTGTGTTAAGTATTTGCATTGGAATTTACGGGAAATCTTTTAAAATGCAGTTAAAATAAAGCATAGACAGCAATTCTTTTCATTTTCTTGAGAGCTTTCGCAATTTTATTATATGCACTACGGTAACGCTGACCAATTTTTTCTTTCACACAACTAAAGGGAATTCTTCTGAAGATAGAGTGAGATAAAGACGTCCTATCTTCCCTTTACTGCACATTCGATTTGGATGAAGTATAATTATTGTGAAAGATTCTGCCAGGCGTAGGCGTAGTCTAGAAATCTCTTGACTTGTGCTTTTTTAGCCTACTTGATTCAAAGAAAATTAATAACAATAAAAAAACATAGCTTGAATTTTAAAGACTAGCTCAAAGTTAAACTCAACTGTCGGTTTAAAGTTCAGTTCGGGATCGGTGGCCATTTCGTTGTGAACACCAAACGTGCGACGCACTATATGGTCGTTCGGCTTCAATTCTAGCAGGAGTTGGATTCGGATCTTCTTCGATACTCTGCTGTACAGCGGAATATTGATACAACGCGCGATGTGTCATGCGAACCGAACCGTTATTTTGATAATAAATTTGAACAACTTGCAAATTATATTCAGCAGTAAGCCATTATGAAATGGCAAACCAAACTAAGCATAAATCAAGCGACAGCTGTCAAAAAGATCAATTTCAGAAATAGTATTGCCAGATTAAAAACCATTCGTCTGAAGAAACATCCTTGGGTTGTTAATGACAGGTGTGTTGGCAACCCAAAAGAAAGAGATAACTCAAACCGTGTGACTGAGAGCGGCACACTGCGACCAAAAAGGAGTATGACCCAAAAGCAAATTAAAAGTTTGCTTAGATGCATTTTATGTAAGTTTCAAATAATTGAAGATTATTAAAGAATGCAGTTGAATGCAAATTAAGCCTCTAATGTTTCTTGAATGTACAAACAATTCAGAAAAAAACATGATTAAATATATCTGTCACAAATGCAAAAGGAATTACGAAAATTTTGAGACCCAATGCTTCCCTTTAAATGGTTCGGCACATTCAAAAGCCTGAAAAGATGTCAAAGCTTTCACTTTGACAGAAAGGCTGACATAAAAACAAAAGGTTTATTTTCTATGAGACTTCAAATTATAAAATGTTGTCTTTATAGAACGAGAACCATTCACAATCTACAATGTAACTCTTCTTAATACCATTTCTTGATTTTTTCAGGTTTATGTCTCTCAATTAAGTAATTAAAAATCACATTTACAGTTTTACATTGTCTCTATTTCTACGATTTTTTAGCATTGTCACTTAATTAACTATATAAAATGAATTTTACTTTCACTAAACTTTTCATGACAATAAGATTTGTATATGTGCGACTTGTTGTGACTGACAAGTGAATAAGAATAAACCATCAACACATTAAGTTGGCTACCCAAACGTCAAATCAAAAGATTTCCTCGTCTTTCTAGTTATATTCTCAAGACTAACAAACTCGTCTTATCTTTGTGACTTTTCAAGGCGACGACGACGACTACGACCGATCGACGACTTAAGGCAACGGCAACGCCGACGGACCGTGAGAAAAAAAGTGACTTGTGAAATTAAATAAATGCAAATAATAGTTTAACAATAGTTTTTTTTTTTCTTCTTTCACTATTTTCACATCCCCAACTTAACATTCACTATTGTCATTTGAAAAATAAGTCGCTGCTGTAGTTTGAAAGAAAGAAAATAAAAGTCACACCAATGGCAACGGCGAAGAACAACTCGAGAGTGGCTGCACCTGAGTTTCCGAAAGTAAAAGTTTCCACGCCAAAAAGTGAGAAAAAAAAAAACAACGAAGTCAAGTGAAAAATTTACTTTCCTCTATTTACACTGCACCGAAAGGTTTCCATTTGTTTGCCCTTGTCCTATAGAGCTTTAGATTCAGCTCTAGCTCCAGCACTACCTGCCTGCCCTCTGTCTTATTTCTGGCACAACAAACAAACAAAAAAATGGTATGAGTATGTCTGTGACAGTTAAATTTGTTTTACGAAAACGCAATTTTAATGGAATTAATTTAATAAATTAATTTTCTTCAGCACAATAATTACCTCCAACTGCCATTTACTCGTAACGTAAGTCGTAAAACTACCACAACTGTACGAATACGAGTTCGAGTTCGAGTATGAGTACGAGTACTTGGATATTGACTTTTAAAAAGAGTCTGCAAACGAGTAAAGCAGCGCCCTCTGGCGCCAACAGCCAAAAACAAAAATTGCGAGGAAAGTGTTTTTTCGAACAAATAATAATACAAACGCAGCGCACGAACTTTGTAATTACATTTCGTACTTAAACTCTAATGTGTAATTCCATAATGTCGTAATTAATGTTTTCCAAAGTTTAATGTAGTAAAAACCCAAGGAGCCAGCATCGGCATTGGAAACGGCATCGGGAGCGTATGATGGGGGTAACGAGGAGCCTGGGGGAGGGACTTTATCAGGGATTGCCATTCAATGGAGTGGGTGATGAATGCTGGGGCGAACTAGGAAGGCTAAAAAGTTGAAGTAACATTTTCAATTTTTGGAAAATACTCGAGTTAAAATTCAAACTTGGTGATGATGGTTGCAGCAGAATCGAGCATCGAGCACCAAGCTCCAAGCACGAAGCACCAAACACCCCCATTCAAAGTGCTCATGTTTTTGTGGTTCTGTGGTTGCATCCAGTTTTGCAGGAAAAAGATACCGATCCAACAACAACTAAACAACTCTCTGAAAATGGTCTACTTCTTAAGAAATGGCCACCACCACCGCACCGTCCACCGCAGATGCAGCACCCGAAAATACGCTTAACTTTTGGTTGTTGGAAATTATTATTGTGCAACAGCAAAAGTTTTCTGTAACCCATTTTCAGCTTTTGAATTTGAATATAGTATACGAGTACGAAATACGAGACTATACGAGTCCTGGAAGAAGATTCCCTTCTACTTGGTTCTGGTATCTAGGGTGTTACACATTTAGTTCTCTCTGATTCGGTGGTTGTTAGCCATTGACGTGCATACAAGCAGACACTTTCAGTTTTCCCCTCGAGAGGGTGATGAATTTTGGTATTTGAATATAAGCGGTACGAGGCTTAAGTTTTGTAAAATACATTTTCAGCGAGTGGAAAAGAGTTAGGCAAAAAAGTTTCCTCCCGCGCTCCCCTCATAACAAATTGTTGAGGATGAGGACCCATAAGGGAGATGCTCCACTCTGTTGGGTTTTAGTCATGGAGTTTTTAACTTTTTTAACAATCAGAGATTTCAGTTCAGATTGCTGCGAACTAAGCTGGTCTTGAGAAAACAGAGTGTTAACATTGCATCATGGGCGAGTGTGTTAGTGTGCATCGAAATGTAGCCTGGATGCGATAAGTTTGTTTAGCAAGGCGTAAAGAAATAACGGAAAAGGGATTCAAATTTATCACATACTCATGACGAAGACAATTTTTGAATGGATATAGTGAAAACTACTTAAGGCCAAAAGTGTGAATGGAAAAGGTCACATGCAAAATGTTATGCGTTTTTATCAAATTTAATTTCAATAGAAATTGGGTCAGCAGGAGGACATGAATCTTAACTAGAATGAAATTTAAATATTTTTCAAACTGAGTTTTTTAATCGGGTGACCTAAAATAAACACAGTTTACTTTTTAAAATAGATTGTGGATAACTCAAAGTTTTACATTTTTATTCTCAATCAATGGAGCGTTTTTTAGAGGAAGTATTTCGATTTTTTAATTTTAAATAGAAAGTTTTCGTTATCGTTCTATTAAGTAAAATTGAAATTTTTGACAAATCTGGATCAAGAATCCATATTTATCTAGAATTTTATAAAGGACTTTCAAAAAAATTCAGTGAAAAACTCCGCTAAAAAGTGGTAAAAATTATTTTTCAAATCGATAATCTTTAAAACAAGCTATGACATTGCATTAAATTTATTTTATTTTCTACTTAATACCATTTTCAACAAATCGAATTGATAGTTTTTGTATAATAAAAAATTAAAAACTGCAAAGAAATTCTACAGAAAAGTGGTAAAAAATGTTTTTTGACACGAAATATTTTGAGAACAAGCAGTGGTACTATTGACATCAAATATAAATGTTATAGAATATAAAAATTTTGATTAATCTCGAATTGACAAACAAAAAAATTAAAACTTCAAATAATTTGACCAAAAATTTAAAAACATTTTTTTCGACTTAAATTTAAGTTAAAATTTATAATAATTTGTATATAATACAATTGTTAAGAATCAAATGAATATTGACAAATTTTGAATAGACATTTTAAAAAATAAATGAATCTAATAACGTATTTTAATAACTGAAATGAATTTATAAAATCAAAAATCTATATACACCATTTTTTAACAATAAAAAAATTCAAAATTCAATACTACTTAGTTTATATTATTTTAAAAATTTAATTTGACTTTTTTTATTGTAGAATTTATGAAAATACAAAAACTTTAGTAAATGTCAAATTTTAAAGGCACCAATGGGAAGTTATAAGTGTAAATCGCATCTACACCTTTTTTTAGAAAATAATTACATAACAAAGTTGTGTAATACTTTTCACCATGTTTCGATTCGTTTTTTTAAAAGCTGCACCGGAAAATGTTCTTAAATATTGAAGTAATTTTTTTTTTCGAATTTAAAGTAAAGTTTTTCAAAAGTTTTAAATTTATCATACAAATGAAATTTTTATCTTGATATTAACTAAAACTTCGAATTTTTTTAAACATAATTTTACTTTCTTACTAATTTCAATTTTACATTTTTAATACATCAATTTTTGATTATTTTTGAAAAAGAAGAAAAAGAAATGCAACCCTATACAATAATTAAATTTTTCAAATCACACAGTTAAGATAAGTTTTTTGTTCAATTTTATAAATTAATTAATGTTTTTAATTGGTAGGAATTATTGTATTATAATAAAATATATTATAATCCTTATAAATTTCATCAGGATCCATAAAGTGCGAAGGATTCAAATGAAATTATTTGTAGATCTTGTACTTTTATGCCGACAATTTTAGAAATCATCCAAAGAAAATAAATTGAAAATTCAAGGGATAGCCTTAAGTGCTATATAAATTAATTAACACTAAATGGCTTCTTTTTGTAAAATGTCCCCAAAAATGTAACTGTCAGTTTTCAAATTATTTTTTAACTCCACAAACAGTACTAAATTAAAATTTATTTCTAATTTTATTCTACATTATTAAGAGTGGTTTAAATAAAGATTTATATAAATATTATATTTATTTACAATATGAATTTGCAGAATTTGATTTTTAAGACTACAGGTTGCACAAATTTTTATTAAAACGGTTTATTTTTCGTAAACCTGAACTCTTTCTTGATACCACCCTGATTCATGTATTTTATTGGACCAAGTTGCCTACAATTTTGACATATCTACTTAAATATTCAAGTTCATAAATACGAAACACTTCCAAAGTTGATAAAGACAGACATTTTATAAACTAATAGTCTTTTTACCGAGTTACTAACAATCACCCAGACCTTATCACATCGCGTTAAATCTTTCAACAATTATAATTGTTTTTTTTTTTTAACTTAATTAAATTAATTAATATTCCCATCAACAACGATTTGAGTTACATAAATAAATCCCCCACTGCCATATCCTTTAATTGTGAGTCTCTTCAAAAGGATATATGAAATTGAATTAATTGCTTGAAGCTATCCAAAATAACTGACGCTCCTTTCACAATATAATTATATAAGACTGCCGCCAGCAAAGTGCACGAGCTGTAATATATTTCCTTTAACAATCCTTAACCCCCACCTCCTCACAAAAAAAAAACATAAAAGTTTATTTTCTTTCTTACAAAGTGAATATGGTTTCAGTCTGAAGTTTTTGAAATAAAGCAAAAACGTAGGAAAAAAAAATATTCAAAAGAAACCTAAGCCCACATTTATAGGAGTCGAGTAGCTTCCAGACAAAATAATCTTTTTAATCTGACCAAGAGGACTGCAACTTGTATGGAAGGGAAAAAAAGGATATTAATAAAAGTTAGGGCCAGGTATTCCTTTGATGATGTTTAAATAAAAAAAAAAGAAACTTACAGTGATGACTGATGACTGATGAGTAACATAATCACAATGGTCGTCAGGTTCTTCTTCATTTGAAATATACATGTTTTGAATTGTATATACTAAATACATTTATGAATATGTGTTTCAACATTAAAATTTAGTAGATAAATTAGAAAAGAAAAAAGTCAAAGCAATTAAGGCAGGAGCGGACTCATAACTTTAGTTGAAGTTAAGTTCAGTTCAAGTCTCTCATCCAAAGATCAAGAATATGAAATTTTGGAAGCCGAAAGCTATAGTAAGGAAAGTACTTAAATGAATCAAAAGTTTCAGATAAAAGATGATTGCAGATACTAAGAAAAAGAACAGGAAACAAAACGGAACCTTGAGGCACATCATAGAATACAAGATATTAGACTTTTATCATCAACTAATAATGCATACATTTGTGTTATAATATTTAAAGTGTAGAAAAAATTAGATATTTTGATTTGGAGAAAACTAATTTGAACCCAAAAATGTCATAGCTCAAAATTTGAACAAAAAAACTGCTCGAAATCCCGAAAGCAACGTCTAAACGTGCAAATTAAATGTAATAACTTAAAATTCGATTATTTTCATGGAATCTAAAATATTTTTTAAATTTATGGGTTTGGGTCTTAATATTTTTGTTTAAAATGTCATCACAAATCACCATAAATCATGTCACACAAAATGAAAAAAGTGACTTTCTCTCAGAGTTTCGAAAAGCAGAAATAAAATGTCATATATTGCCCAAATCAAACACTATCGAAATCATAACTTTTGATTAATAAATTAAGATGTCATTTTGTCCAAAACAAATTGCATTCTGCCCAAGAGTTTAGACATTATGTGTGTTTTTTTGGGAAAAATATCCGCAGTAAAGTAGAATTTCCTAAAGAAACGTCTTCACACTTGTTGAGATTTGATTTATACTGTTTTATGTATTCTTTTTTGACAGGTGTCAAAACAAAAGCCAATTTCTTGACAGGGTTTGTCATAAGAACGCTTTGTCACGTTAGTATCGGTTGTATGTCGCTTTTTAACTAAAGTATGAAACCATGAGTTTTCAAAATTAGACAGCTAAACATATTTTTTGTTGCTGCTACAAAAACGCTTTGGTTTTGGAAGGATTACACAGCTTTCTATGACACCTACACGATACAAAATGCAACATTTTTCTATAGACAGCAGAAAACCGTAAAATGAGTAAACTGTCAGTGACAAATGAAAAATCCTATACACAACAAATTATCTACTAATCGTTCTCTACGAACATGTTTTCGAGAAACACAAGAGTCATCAATTTTATCAACATTTATATTCGAGACTCGACCAAACGTCAAAATTCTATCCGCAGTTCAATCCTACTTTTATCGGCAGTAAGGATGTTGCATTTGTAATACATGTAAAATCTTACTTCACTGCGGATATTTTCCAAAAAAAACACACCTATTAATAGAAAATGTTTACAGAGTTAAGTTGAAACAATTTTAGAGCAAAACGTTTGAAAAATGGCATGCAGAGCACCTTTTGCATCCGCACCTGATTTGTGTTGCTGCAATTCATATGTCCTCCGTTGCTCATACTTCAAAATTATTATTATTATTTATAAACTTTTGATTATAAGGTAGAAATGTACGAATTGTAGACAGTATACAATTTGTACCTTTGCATTTCACCGTTGACTATGGTTGCTCATCGTTTGAATATACATACATACATAAAAAGGATCTAATGTTCTTTACCGCAAAACATTGAAGGATGTGAAGGATGACGACGTTAGCCGATGTGGCAGCGTGAAGGGTTTAACGTATTTTCTTTTACAGACAAACAAAAGAAATAAAATGAGATTTTTGTTTTTTAATTTTCTCTCAGATGACAGGTGAGGGCGGGTGCAAGTGTTGGGGTGCGGGAACTTAAGCAATTGGGGGAAAAAGTTCATGTGCTTAAAATTGCAAAAAACAGAAAGGATATACTTTAGGTACTCGACGTGGGTTGTCGACGACGACGTGTAGCTATGTATGCACTCAAATGTGCTATATCCTGAGTCCTGGTTAATGCCCCTCACTATTGTGAATTCACCTGTTGTGTGAATTACTCGCAGGACGTTATTGCCAGGCAGAGAAATATAATTTTCCTGTTTTCGCACATGCCATCACGCATGCTGCAACAACAGTCCCACACACATTCACACGAGAACATGCAACACATATACATATGTGAATCTTTATGAAATGTGGTATTGTTTGATGTATAATAGAGTTAAAGTTTTTGGCACGAAAGTCTGACGTTTTCCAGCTACGAGTAAAGTATGCACTTTCATAATGCACACCACACTGGGAAATATAAATTTTTTGGCTTTTATAATTTTTGTAGGTAGGTAGTATGGTACGTAAGAACCTGAAGAACTTTTAAACGGTTTGCAGTTGTTGTTTTTAACTTGTTTGTTTTTCAAATTTGAAGCTTTTTACTTAAATACAGAGAAAAAAAAACGAATCTGAAGGATGTTTTTTAGAGTTTGCTAAAGTACGGAACTCTTAACTTTTAATTTGTTTGAAAAAAATTTCAATTGTTTTTTTTTATTTTCTTTTTTTATAATGAAGTTTAGAGAGCTTGAAACGTATTTTTACATTTAACGTTATACTTCACTCTGAACATAAACATTAATTGTTTATTTCATTAAAATGCATATTTCAAAAACTGTAATTTAAATCGCAATTGTTCAAAGTTTTAAAACCAAGAAGCAGAAGTTGGCAAAACACTTATTACATTTAAAAGTATAAATCAACGTCGAAAATGACAGTTAACACTTTCGGAGAACTGACAGTTGATTTAAAAAAATCTTAAAAATGGCTTGGTGTCAATTCTCTGTAAAAGTAATGATTATGACGTTGAACATTAATAAACGAGCATTCTTTTAAACTCAACAAAATGACAGATAGATAGAGGAGGAAATTTAAATGTCAAAAGCACTTACACAATTTAAGGTTTCAAATTTGAAATTAAACTTAATTTCAGTAATAAAGTCATACTCAAAGTTCAGAATTGATTAGATCTGCTTAAAGTATTTTATTGACGTTTATATTTCTGTCACATAAACGTCAGTTGTCACTTTACACTCTGGGTTTTTTTTAAACTGTCAAAATATGGTTTGCTGGTACTAAAAAGTCATAGACTTTTAAATTTAATAATTCTTTTTTGATGTAATGAAATTCTTCTGAAAAAAAAAATTGATCTGATGTACATACATAAATATGTAATTTAATAATTTTTTTAGGAATAGTTTGATTTTACTTTCCAATCAATATTTAACACAAACAGATCTTTCTCCATTTGATTGTACTATAGAATATTTTCTGACAGATTGGCAGTTTAAATTGAACAATATCTTGTCAATAGAATGACATTAGAAAAATTGACAATATTATTTATCAGCACAATTTTGAATTGTTAGCCTTAAATAAATAGAACACTTTCAACAGGATTGACATTTAATTGGAAATGACAGGGCTTGTTCCATTCTTAGATTTCCATTGCGAAATGCCAAAAGATGACAGCTTCAAAAGTGACAGCTGTCCAACTAAAGGGCGTTCAGTTTCTTTAAATATAAAAAAAATATGCCATTTTCTTTAGAACAAATAACATTATTTGAAATTTTGCCTAATTAATTTTACATTTAATTAATCTGCCACTTAAATGACCTTTATTAATTGATGCAAAATATTTAAGCCACTGAACTCAATGAAACAAAAACATACAAAAAATAGTTACATTTTTATTGTTAAATCGTCCATTTATATTTTTGAATTGTTATGAATTTCAAAACAATAAAAATTGTGAATACTCGTATTTGCTGGAAATATGTTTCATTTATCTTTTGTTCCATTTTTTTTTTTTTGTAAATTGTAAATGAAACATAAAAAAATGTATTATAAATTAATTAAAGAGATTCCTGGGATATTCCATTGTGTGGTTTGTTTCGTATATACCTAGAATTAATACACATACATATTAAACATAAAATTAAGCCATTTTGATTTGTATCAATTTATATATAGACCACATTCTATAGTGTTAATTACATTTGTATATGTTTACGAGTGTATTTAAAACAATTTCATTTTTGTGGTAAGTTTGTTAATTTATTTGATTTTAACGCTAATTAAGTGAAACGATTGGCGGTTGGTATAAATTTGAAATGAAATACATAAATTTAAATTTTTAATGAATCAACGCAACGTAGGCGTATGTTTGGATTAATTTCTTGCCACAAAACAATTAAAGTTGCACTTAATTGTGCTCAATGGATGGCACTTATGGATTAAAATACACTTGTTGGCTTGAGGAGGGTAAATGTTTTTGGTTCATGTAGTTAATTTTATTTTTAATTTCAAGTGCTTTGAGAATTATATTTGAGACTCGATTTGATTTTGGTTGCAAAAAAGTATTTTTGTTACTTTTAATTGTTCACAATGTGATAAAGAATTAAATAGGAAAATTTTGTATTTTGTTAAAAAAATTGAATGATCAACATTTAGGGTGTTTTATTGGGAAAAATATCCGCAGTGAAGTAAGATTTTACATGTATTACATATACAACATCCTTACTGGTGATAAAAGTAGAAGTAGGATCTAACTGCGGATAGAATTTTGACGTTAGCTCGAGTCTCGAAAATAAATGTTGGTTCAATAAATTCATAACTCATGTGTATCATCGAAGAGAACAATTTTTAGTTTGTTGTTCAGTATTTTTCATTTGTCACTGACAGAGTACTGCTTTCAAAATTGAATGCACTTTTTGAGATTTCATGTTTTATCTGAAACTAAACTAAAACAAAATCGCTACAAAATTGAAAACGCTGTCGATAGAAAAACGTTGAATTTTGTATCGTGTTGGTGTCATAGAAATCTGTGTAATTTTTTCTTAACCAACGCGTTTTAGTAGCAGCAACATAAGAGGTTTTAGCTGTCTAATTTTAGTAATTCATGGTTTTATACTTTAGGTAAACAGCGACACAAACCAGTTAAGAACTGGACAAAACATTCTTGTGAAAAACGCTGTCAAGAAATCCAAAATCAACTAAAGTCTGCTAACAGGCCCTTTGACTTTTGTTTCGATATCTGTAAAAACAAAAGAAATACACAAAACAATATGTAAAACAAATCTCACAATGACAGATACTTTACTGCGTATATTTTTCTCAAAAAAACATACATATTAATTCATATTGTAATTGCTGTTAGGTTTTGACATATTAAATAAAACTGAATTATTAACTTAATTCTGGGTATTTTTTACATTGCAAGGAAAGCTTTTGACATTAGTGTTATTGCTAGGAAAAAATTGCCTTACATAATTTATTCCTTTGAAAGTTAAAAATTGGTATTGGTATTTTCAATACAGATAGATTCTACTAATAACGATTGCTAATTTTGATGTATTAATAATATAATACTCTAAAAATTATTATTAATAAATTACGTTATAATGGAAAATTAATAATATGTGAGTTTTAAGTGACTTACAAATTTAATTCTTTTTGGTTGTTTTTGAATTTAGAAACATACCTGAAAAAGAAGAAAAAATATATTAAATAAATATTTCAATTTAAATGTATGTATTTACTTAAAAATTAAAATCATACCAATTAAAATGAGGAATAAAAGAAATACTTAAAACTATTAAGTTAAAATATCAAACATTTTTTTCAAGGCTATATATAGGGTGATTCATTCCGAAGTTTGATTTATAATGTATATTGAGTAATAGTTATTATAACCTACTTGAATTGGTACATATGCACTTTTAATAAATTATTGTCAATTTTAATTTGAACCACTGTTTATCACAGTTCTTGACTTTCAGGTAAACATATTTATTTAATTCCTCATGCACACCTTTATTTAAAATCACTTGACAACATCACAAAATATTAAATTTCTAACTCTAAATTCCCATATAAAAGCTCTTAAATTCTGTGAATTTCGAAATAAAACTTCAGCATGAATTGCATTCAGCAGTACAAGGGTTGTCATCAGCTCCCTTAAAAAGATTTAATACATCTACTGAAGGAGTGCTCTTTCGTTTTCATATATGTATATGTATAGCGATCATCATAGACCATAGTTACAGTTATATATCAATAGGTACTCCAGCCCAGTGTTATTAAATTTTAAATTAAAATCGTTCACACAATGTGCATCATCAGAGAAATGCAAGCACCAAACAGAATAATGTTATTTCTTGATGTGATGCCAAGAAAATACGAGTAAGGAAACAAACAGAAATAAAAAGAAGACCGAAGACTTCTTTCTTGCAACAGGAAACATACATATATACATACATATTTTCTCTTTCAACCAACTGAGAATGTACGAGAATCCTTCGGAGGAAGGAAATATGGTAGGTTTAATTAAATGGTGTGCTACTTCCGCCGCGTGCCAAGCCGATGCACCGCTGTTCGAGTACACAACTTTAGTCCCACAAATTCAATGTCTTAATGTTTTGCGTGAGTAAGTGTGTTTCGGGATATAGAGTCGTTTTCGTTTTAATTACAAAACTCTGGTTTATATACTGTTTATACTTCTCAAGACTTGAGTAAACCATTTTAATTGCTTTTCCGGGCAATATATTTTCCAAAATGGTCACCGAAATGGTTTTTCCGCCAAACAAAGTCTGAAAATTGAGATCTGTTTCATGTTGTTTTCGTTCTTGTGGATGTTGATAGTGTCGGTTTGGATACAAAATTCATTGGCTTAAAACTTAAAGTTTCAATTAGGTTATATCTGATTGCATTGATTTTAAGATTAAAGATTAAGATCATCTTTCCAGTCTTTTAAATTTGATACTCAGTGAATTTCGAAAACTTTTAAAAGGAAATTAGAAAATGGTACCAAAGATTACGAAAAACTTAAATGAAAAGGCTCGGAAATGGTCACAAGGTTACTTGTTATGAGAATAGTAATAGATACAGCATCATAGGCCATTTAGAGCTTTCTTTTTAAATCATAGGATATTTTGACACTGACAGCTGTCTTCCGCTCGAAATTTTGACAAGTCAATATCATTTCTTTGTTTAACAAAATGAGTCACTTTGGTCAACAAGCTTGGGAAATACTAAAAACTCATTTCGAAAGTAAGCGTTGTGAAGCCCAAAGAGTGTGTTTTAGGTCAAAAAGTTTTGGCCAAAATAAGCACCCACCGAGTCTGCTCAAGCTTGTGTTAAACTGGTATGTAAGTGGACAACACTCATGGCTCTATCCTGAGGAGGATTTACCGCTTAGAAGGACCAATTCACTCAGCAGTAGAAGGCACACCGCACACCTATTCATTTTGATAACTGATACCTTGAAGCAGCTTGAATCTTTTCATGGCTTTTCATATTGAAAGCTTTTTTTTGGGGCACCAAGTTGTGAAATAAATCCGTCATTGACATAATCAAATCCTCTTTAAATACTGAGTTTTTTTTTTTACCCTTATCCCCATCTTGAGACTACCCAAAATGTTGTCTCAAAAAATTGATTAATTTCAATTCCTTAAGAAAGAAAAAAAAAAATTATTTACTGAAGGTAATCTCAGTTTTTCAGAAAAAAAGTCAAAGTCATTATGCGTTAACACTTTTCATTCCCAGTCCCTCACGCAAATGTAAAAATAAAAGGGTAAAGTTCACTTACAAAACTTCCTTAATACATTTTTTTTATGTAGGGGTTTTTCTCAACATTACATTTTCCTAGAAAATTGAAAGGAAATTCAAAACAGCAAAAAATAAGCATTTAAAATTCTCACTCGTTTTTGAATTGAAAATAAAAAAAATAATAAAAAAAACCCTCCATATACCCGCACGAGTAGGTACTGCACAAAAGCTCCTCTGTTGACGTTTTGAGGGGGATTTTGTGGTATTTGCGGTTGTGGTTGTGAACCATCAGTAATATGTACAGCAGCAGGTGTATTCGTAGTTTGTGAAACTTCAAATCCTCGCTATGATGAGAAGCAAAAAAAAAATGAAGTGAAGTGAAGACTTACAAATCTCTTGGCATATGCTTTGCTCTGGATACGAGAGTATGTGCTCCATCCTCGACTCGAAACACACAAAATCCTTAATCCATCACTTTATGAATCTCTACTTCAAAGATAA
This sequence comes from Scaeva pyrastri, assembly GCA_905146935.1. Lineage (NCBI taxonomy): Eukaryota > Metazoa > Arthropoda > Insecta > Diptera > Syrphidae > Scaeva > Scaeva pyrastri. The sequence continues at coordinate 122,689,272 of LR989927.1, read as the reverse complement.
AGGTAGGTTGTTCAGTATATTCACATGCACAAGGACGAAGAACAAATAAAAAATGTTTCAAGGTTTATCTCAAATAGTTTTTACAAATTAAATTTTTAATCTCCCACGTCCTCGACGACGACGACGACGTCAGTCGTTGCCATCATCATAAAGGACAAAAAAAGGAGAAACCAGACAGTCCCACACAAGGTACCATTCTCCTATACGTTCCCAGGTGCTAGACGCTTTTAATCCTTCTTCAACCGAAAAAACGGGGCTCTGGCAAAAGGATTCATACTCGTAGTCGATTCAAATATGTAAGTAAGTAAATAAAAAACACAAAACTTATCCGAAACATAAAAAGGATTCCTCAGCATCTCCACACCTTTACAAATTCTCAAAAATATTATTTTATTTATTTTTTATTATTTCGTTCGTTTTTTTTTTGCGAAACAGTTTCCTTGAGAATGTTATCATAAGCTGCTTAAGTTTAGGGGAGATGGGGGCATTCAAAAAAATAAAAAAAATAAACTTTTGATCTACGAAACGGAAGCAAAACATTCCTAATGCTTTATATTTGTGTGTATGTGTATACACCCATACTTATTGAAATTTATGAGTAAAAGTAGAACACATCCAAATAAAAATTCAATTTTCAAAAATACAAAAAAAAGTAGGTAAGTATTTTCCGGAAATTTGTTTTATTTTCAGATTAAGAGGAATGGAAAAACCTCTTACAATTTGATTTAATATTAAATTCGTCCTCTTCAAACACAAGCAAAAATATATATATGTATGTGTGTGTGTATATTTGTATAAGTACAACAACAATCAAACGATAACCAGTTGGCTTTTGTAATAAAAACAACACTTTCTTCTTTGCCACATTCATCCCTTGATGGTATTAAGGAAAAGCACTTGGAGACGAGACGGGACAAAAATACTTAACTAAAAGATGAACTTAGTGAGTTGGGGTGACCAGACTTCTTGGAATAACATTATAACAGAAATAAAATACTAATTTTATCGAGTTTCTTTCTTAAATCTATTTAAACAATGTGGACATTAAATTTTAGGCAATTTTTGAAGTAAAGTATTTGACAGTTCAAATGTTAATATTCTCAAAACATAATGACAGCTTGGATGAAGAGGCGAAAGAAAAATAATATTGCTTAAGAGCTGTTGCTGTATTGCAAAATTTAATATATGATAAACAACAATAACAACGGATTAATGGAGAAAAATAAGTCAGTAATCAGTAAGAGTACTTTAATGATGATAGAGTTTCGGATTGTGAAATGTAGGAGGCAGTTGAGTGGTAAGAAATAAATAAATGTCGGAAGACTTCAGGTTCAGGGTATGTTCGTTGATATTTTTTTTCCTTTACTTCGGATGCACTACAAAGTGAAAGCGTTCAGCAAAAACTTTTCTCGAATGAAAGTATTCAAAACTTAATGATTGACTGTGCCAGAAAAAATTTTAAAGTAATTTTTGAATGTAATAGAAACTTATTATAATTTCAAGGAAATGGATTTTTTAATGTTTCTCACAGGTTGACAAATGAATAAAATAAAAATCAGTGATGACAACATTTGTCAACGTTTTTTTTTTTAAACAACATTCTGTCAATCAAAATGAAAGCTATCAGGTTAGTAAAGTATATATTCCTCGTGAAGTATTAAGTCTGTTTACTAAAACTGTTCCGAACAGTTTGGAACAGATTAGAACAGCTTTTTCTACACTTACTTTTTAGGTATAACAGAATTGCGAATAGTGTCAAAATTATCTGTCATCATTTGTGATTGGTTTTTATTTCGTATTTCGTGATTTATGTATATTATTTCTTTTGTGTGAGAATAAAGTAAATAAAATGTTATATTGGGAATAGTTTTAATTGATTTTTATATCGGTTTATTATCACAAACTGGTAATTCATTTTCATAAAAAGCGAGCCAAAGCAAACCAATTTTTGGTTTACAATTTCAGATGTCAAATATTTCACTGTTCTTAGTTGTCTGACGTTTATTATTCTGTTCTATCCCATTCCATCCTGTTCTATACTTCTCTAAAACTCACTGAACAGAATTATTGTTTGCTTAAAATTTTAAAAAGTTGTGATTGTTTTGTGTGGCATGTCGTCACAGTTGTTAACTTTTTTTAATTGGAAGAAGACTGCAAAAAATTTGTTTATCTTGTTCTTTAAATATAAGCCTGTCCGTTCTTGTTTTAAACCTTGATGTCATCAACAAGATTTGTTTGCTTTGGGAGCACAATATTTTTGCAATATGTCAGTCATTTGTCAAATGAATGCATTCAGCTATTTTAACATCAAACTTAGACGTCATTTATGTGATAAAATCAACATTTCAAACGAAAAATATTGTTTTTGTTTTTGAGAATACAAAATTTAAAGTGTTTTTTAAAAGTGATCAGTCATAATCATATTTGGATATAGACCGTTTTTGTAATCAAGACAGGAATATTTTAGGGGGCATGAAAAGAAAAACGGTGGTGGCTGTTCTGCACAGTAGGTATACCTATAAGTTGGAAAACGTATTTATTTAATTTAAATATTATTAAATATTATTTTATTTAAATAAGAATGTCTCTGTTAAAAATCTTCAACTTTTTCTTGGTCCTGTAAGATGAGCGATTTTTTTTTAAACCAACCAACCACAAACCAAATGGTCACCATAATTTTAAGTAAATTTCAATGGAAAAATAACAAGAAGAGTATCGAAAGACAATTTTATTTTTTATATTTTTTTGAATTGTTATATTTTTATGTGGGTTTCTTTTGGTGCGTAGAAGATAAGATTAACCGCATGAGTTGGAATCAAACAGTATTGTTTTTTTTTCTGTTTTTGTGTTTAGAAATGAAAATGCAAATTTTAAAAATAAAATAAAAATACAAAAATTCGCAATGAAAATAAATACTGAACATAAATAAAATAACAAATCTTTAAAAGATAAGCTCTGTTATTTTTGTTTGAAATAACATCAGAAAAGAAGCAAAAAACGACATGATTTTAAGTGGGTAAATATTATAAGTATATGGGAATGAAAGAAAAATCCGATAGTAGATTAGAATCCGACTAAAAATGACAAAAAAAATTAAATTAAATAAAGCCACTTATAATAGAGAAGGATATTCACAATAAGAAAAGGATCTTTAGGGTACTATATCCTCGTAGGATATTTATTCAACAAGTATACAAGTCTGATTTTTGGTGCTTAGCTAATTTTTTAAATAATTCATTCATAATTTGGTATGGATCTCGATTTAAAGATTGTCAAAACTGTAACTGACTTCCTGACTGACAGCACATCAAAATTATGAAACACTTCTTTGTATCGTGAAAACTTAAGAAAGGCCTTGTCGTACAAACAAAGAAAACAACAAACATTTTATAGTTTTTCATTCAGAGGGCGTGGTATCCACCCACTCTCTGAAAGTTGAATACAATTGAATTGAACAGAATTCAGAAATTTGGCAAATTTGGAATGAGACAGATTCTAGTGCAAACCAGAAACAAAATTGATAATTTAAGACTTGTCACACAGGCGACTTGACATCTGCCCATTTCATAGATTTGTTAGCTGAAAAAAAGGAACAGAAAATCATACGACGAAAATGTCAACATGTCAATTATTATTCTTCGAGTGAATATTTTGAATTAAAGTTATAAATATTAAAGCAGTTAACTTTTAAAAGACCTTTAACATTAATCTTTCAAATATTTGACTTAAGTTCAAATAAAGCAATAACCAAAAAAAAGGAATATACAAAACAAACAACAAAGTTAATAATTAAATCGAATGCCTCTCCTGTTTTTAATCACAACCTTATAAGATTCTTATGATGTTTATTTTTAACCTTTTTTCCACTCCTGCTTGTCCAAAAGGACAAAAAACAATTGTCAATTCTTAAAATAAACTTTTTCCAAAACGTAGTCATCCTCACCCGCCGGAAGTCCTGAACGAGCTTATAGAAAACTCCATACTCCACAGCCACACATACATACATATATGAATACAATATCTCTCTCTGTATGCCACCTCTGTGCTCTCTAATAAAGAGAAACATCATTACTTGTTTTTTTTTTAACTTTTCTCTTCTTATTTTGATTTCGCCCGGAAAAACATTTTCCTTTAAGAAGTACCAAATTGAAAAGTCTTCCGTTTATAGTATAAAAATGAAGAAGAAAAAATAACATACTAAGAAAAGAAACACACAATACATATATAGAAAGTCTTGCAACAACAACTTTGCAAACAAGAACAACAACAAAGTCAACGAAATCCTTAAATGAAAATGAGAAAAGAAAACGATACCGAAACTGAACTGAAAACCAAATAGAGCAAATAATCATTTGCTTTCACATTGCATGCATTTGAACTATTTACAAAAAAAAAAAAAACAGGGTGGTCTCTTTTCACTTGAAAATATTCTAACTGTCAAATATCAAAAATTGATACGCATTCGCCAATCATGAAACGTCAACTCGTTAGCAAGAAATTGATAGTTTCAATTTAAAGAAGATCTTCTATTCGATTGATTTTGGAACGCGAACTGTTATTCTCAATAGTAAAAATGAATTTGACAGATTTTGATTTGATTTGACTTTAATGCTCTCCAACTGTAAATCAATTGTCAGCGCTGAGTAAACAACTGCAGAGTAGAGCCTTTCTTTCTGTTTTGTTCGTACAGAGAAGATGAGGGAGTTTTGCTGCCACTGCATGCGTTTCCTTTCAGAAAATCCACTCTTAAATTAACTGCTTGTGGGAAGCACGTAGATTATAGAATCTGTACTTAAAATGGCTCCATCGTGAGGGAAGAATAACTGATTCACATTCGGGCTCCGACGTTGTCCCCAAGCAAAAAGTTTTAAATTTAAATTAAAAGCAAGGGACTAAAATGCTACCCTTAGGTACACCAACTAAAATTTTGAATTCTTCGACGATTTCTCCGGGGCTTTATTCTAATATGTGTCTCATATGTTTCCTCCTTGTTTCCTAAGTGCAACCCATATATCAGATCTCATGATTGTCTATCGAGCCTTTTCATAGGTCTTCAATTTAAAGCAACAAGAAACTTTAAAATCGACCGAAGATGGATTGCGACTTTTCTGTTTGGATTTTGGAATTAGGTTTTCCAATATCAACTTTTAAAGTCGTTTTTAGGAAGTACTTCGTCCTAAACGAGTTTTTTTAAGCGATTTAGAAGCAACATGGTGTTTCGAATACAGAGTGTGTTATTTAATGAAGATAAGTATTGACATTGTTTGAATGGTTAATATTCACTGATCCTTAACATTTCTTTCAAACTGTTGATATTGCAAGGGGAGAATTTTAAATTTGAGTTCACTTTCACTTTAATTGAAACACCCTGTGTCTGTTTGCACTTTTAATGCAAGAACTCCTTGGAAACAAAAAGAAAGAAATAGAAATGAAACCATTTTTGTAAAACAAAACAGATGCAACTTCTAAATGAGGACTCCTGGAGTACTGCATAATACTCGTAGTAGGTGTATACGAATCCTTGCATTCCATACCCATATAGCACTTCACTCCCCACGAATGTCATCAACGAAAAGCAATGCAATGTTTTTCTTTTGCTGTTGTCCTTGATTCAAAGAAAAAAGGAAGAAGAAAAAAAAAACAGAAAAGAAAATCAATGCTGCATCCTTTCATACTGCATCTGCATGCATATATGCAGGGAGTGTGCTTGCGAACAGTTTAATGATACCAAGAGGCAAGGCAAATTGCAAAGAACGAAAATATAATCTCTGTACGAGAAAAGAAATATCTGAATCCTTGAATATCCTGTGGATGCATGTATATAGAATGGTGCACCCATTGAAAACAAACTAATTCCAATTCGCTTAACGTATATATGCTCTACAACACCGTGCAACCCGTCGGTCGTCGAGTCGTTGAGTCGTCATGTCGTTCCTCTGATCCTTTTTTTTTCCTGTTGTTGATAATTTTTGATATTCTAAATGAATCCTGTGGATCGAGGTGGAGCGTGCGATGTGATTCGAGTGCGTTCAATGTTATAGAAGCATCAGGAATTGCAGAAGTAAACAAAATCAGACAACTCAACTTAATTCCAAAACCTAGAATTCTCTTTGCACAATTCAGGACGATACATTAAGTCTGAGATGGTGCATCTGTCTGGGTAAGAAAAAAAAAAAAAAAAAAAAAAAAATCATCAGAAAACACGACGGAGAATAGGTCCTGATTTTCTATTCCTTGTTAATTCCAAGAAAGAGATTCACACTGCTAATATATGCTCCAATATCTACACAAAATCCAACCAATGCCATGTGGCACTCCTGCTGCCAGTTGTGATTCTGAATATTAAGTTTTATCCAGGCTGAAGGACCAAAGACTGCATACAGACGACTACGACTACGTCGACGACGAAAGGAAGTACCTTCACACAGACACAAACATTCGGATGTCTGTGTCTGCCTGCCTGACTGACTGACTGTGTGGTTGTATGGAATAGTCGCAGTCGAAATCGGTGTGTGAGTGTTATATGCAGAGGGTGTTACTTTTTGTGTTAGCTAAGGAAATTGTAATTTCCGTGTTAATGGTCTTCTTAATTGAACAAAAGTCGAAGGGATTGAATGTAATGAAATAGAGCGCACAATGGAACATACTTTGTATGTGTAGTTGTCGTCCTTGTAGTCGTCGTCGTCGTCGTCCTCATCCGAGTTATCTTCGTCGTCGATCGTAGTCGTCTACGTCTAGTATCTCTTAGGAGATATAATGGTAACATCTTTGCCTGCTAATGTCTGTAGAAGAAGGATGTAGCTAAACGAGAATGGGAATTTTAGAGCTTCTTTATAAGCCTTAGAATATGTGTATATGTATGTAATGTATGTATGTCCTTATAAAACATTGTGCAATTGAGCTTATTATAAGTTACTACAAATTGAATGTTTCATTTGGTCGTTCTATCTTCTTCAGAGTTGGCAACAGCAGCTGTATCAGCACTTTGTGTGTGAGAGAGTGGACTTAAAGACCAAGAATTAAGGATATCGGATCAGGTCAGTTGGAAGGAATATATTTTTACTCATATATATGTAGGTATACCTGAATCAGACATTAATGTTTTTATACTCAAAAGGAAAGGAACACACACATGCTCGTATATATACATAAATACAATAGACTGAAGGTAGATAGGGATTACAGAGTAAATCTTTGTTTTAGAGAACATTAATGAGACAAGAAAATGTTGAGAATGAAGATAATGGAAGTTTACTTAAGATTTAAGAGCTGAGGTCTTGTTAAATCGAGATATATATTATTTTATTGAATTGGGTATACATATATGATGAAAAAGATTATTATTAAATTTCAAAGGATATTATTATCAGTATGGGTACCTAACCTACATATAACACAAAAGAACTTTCATATCTTCATAATATATCCTTTTGATTTCATACATACATAGTATATCAAGATTGTTATTGGATTTTTTGGGTTTTTCGAATGAATGGTGACATGGAAGAAGAACCATTTTCAAAGAATATCAATAGAAAACCACATTGTGAACTATTAGGTCGTTATTGGTTTTTTGATTAGTTGTTACTGATTCCATTGTTTTTGATAGAATTTTCTTAAAAGAAGACAAAATGATGACTGATAAGGCTGATTGATCAAGCCTTATCGTCGAATCCTTTTATTCGAAGCCAAATGTGGTCATCTATTTGGATCATCAGTCATAAGTAAGTTACTCCCAGTTCCTTGGGAGAAAGTAGAAGTTTTTCACTGGAAAGGATTATTGGAATGACAAACCTAAATAGCAATTCGGTGATTTTAAAGGAGATACTTATAAAGAAATAGAATATATAATCCATAGCAGACAGACAATGAAAATATCAGTTTAAATGGTGATAGCAGTCATGCAGTTGATTTCTAGCTGTGAATTAACTTATATAAAGTGGATCAATCCGGTTCCAGTACTGTATACTAACAATTGCTTTCTTCTGACGTATAAAAATTCAGCTAGTAATAGTTTCGATACCAAGAAGAACAGAAAGTTGTGTTTGAAGCATTTCATTTAGATTTTAAGGCTTGGATTAGAAGTTTCTTCGCAAGTTTTCTAAAGAATTCTAATTCTTATGAATGCAATTGAAGATTGCATTAATAGAAATAACTTTGCTATCAATAACCATTTGCTATACAAAAATTACAATTATTTCCTCCTTATCACATAAGTTGATTGAAGTTATTTGAGAATTATCGAAGGTAGATGAAGAAAACCTTTTGAAGAAAGAAAGCTTAGACGTAGAATATTAATTGAAGGAAATTTAAGAGCCTTGAGAATTGAATCACTGTAAATTAGCCCTGTAAATGATTTGTTGACTAACTCATCTATCATTTTACCAAAAAAATTCCAACTTGTAGCTTGCAATACTTCTAAACCTAGACATAGCTTCTATTGTAGTTTTGTGAGCTTCTAAAACTATTTTGTAACAATCTTATCAGTATTTCACTTTTGGCTCAGCAATTGTTAAACATTGACTCGGATTTCTTTGACCTTATCCTGGAATGTGAAGACGCTCCTGGAGACAAGAAATGAAGGTCCAAACAACTCCAGAATTGTCCAATTAGAGGAAGAGAGTTCATGCGATATAGGTTGGATATCTTAGGGATCAGTGAAGTAAGATGGCAGGGATCGGGCAAGTACAAGTCTCCAACGCGTAACACTGTGCTACTCTATTCCGGAAAAAGCACCTAGAAGCGTTCTAGATGCTGAAGTTTGGCTGTTGCTTACTAAAACCACTATCAATAGTCTAATTTCATGGGAGCCACAAGGTGAACGTATTATTAAGGCCAGATTCCGGAGTAGTGTTGCGCCCCAACGGAACATGCCCCAGGCGAAGAGAAAGAAGGCTTCTACAGTTATAATGGTAATGGGAGACTTGAATGCCAAGGTTTCGAGTATCAACGAAGGGCTCAGGCACGTCATTAGAAAGCATGGAGTTGGCAGTTGCAATGACAATGGTGAGAGGTTCGTGGACTTCTGCAACGCTAACAACCGTCTTCTGAGTGGCGGCACCATGTTTGAACATAAGACATTCCACAAAATAAAAATCTAGCAAATTACTCCAACCGCTCATGGGACAGGAGGTGATATGTTTTGCGAACCGAAACTGAGCAGTTTAACTCCGTTAGACTTACATATTTCTTACAGGGCTTACGGAAGTTACAGGTCAATGTGAATAATTAATATCAGTCAAAATAAACCAGTCTCATGGATATGGAAAATTTGACATTGGAATGCTATCACCTCAATAAACTTTTCTAAAAACCTTTCACGTGCAAATTCTTCAAAATTCCTTTGGAACAGGTCAAGTTTCAAAAAAGGAGAAAGGAAAAGGATATGTTTACTTGCTAAAGTAAGAAGTCCACTTACGAGAATTCTTCTGAATAGCTATCACTGATTCCTTGAATAATAAGAACGTAAATGGACTCCTTACACCTTACAAGTAAAATGAAATGCATGTCAGAACAGAACTCTTACACTTTTAGTATGTAGTGCTGAAGGACAATCACATTCATCCTGAGCTGTTTTGATTAACCAAATTCGACAAACATTTGATCCTGAATGGAAAAGACGATATGACAGCAATGTTTTTGAGATTGAAATCGACGTACTGTATAAATTCAAACCACGTATTAAACAATGGTTCCAGAGATTCAAGATAAGACGAAAACTGAATTTTATACTTTATGGCTTTAAGACAATGTCAATGTGAATGTCATATAACTAAGCCTGGATGATTGATCCTTGAGGACGAATAGCTATCAACAACAAGATCTTAAAACTTATGACGGTAAAAAAAAAAAACATTAAAATAAGTCAAAAATTATGAATAGTCAAAAAGTAACTCACACCTCTGATAAACAAAAAACAAAATCTAATTAAAACGCTAAATAACTTAAATTAAGTCATTTAATTCCCAGAAGTGGTGAAGAACCATTTCAAAAATGATAATTATTTTCTATGCGCCATAACGAACTTAGATGCCTTCTTAACTAGACCCGCATATCCTTTTGTCTGTATTTTGAATAGGTCCCCGTGTATACAACCGTATACAACCTAAAGTTTGTCCTGAAGTTTGTGTTAATTTGCTTTTTTTTTTCTTGTTGCCTTTTTTTTTATGTCATATTTAGTAATTCTGAAAAGCTCCTCTGAAGCTGAAATATATATGCCAATTTAATTTCGCCTCCAACAATCATACTCATCGTCATCATCGCTCCCAGGAATCTACTCGTACTCGCACACTTCACTTTTTCGCTTTAATTTTGTTTTTTCACTTTCCTCAAACAAAAAAGTAATTATTTCTCCAGATTAACTGACAAGACAAGATGTCGCATTTTGTTCCTTTTTTTTTGCCATTATTATTATTTTTCGGCTTATTTCTCCCCAAAGAGATAAATTTTCTTTTTTTTTCTTACTAAGCGAACATATTTCTATGACTTTTTTCATTTTGTTTGTCGTTTTTTTCGTTTTTATTTTCGTTTTTATTTTTTTCTTTAAGTTAAGACTGGCGAATCACACTTCGTGACTTTAGTTCTTATAAATGTATTAGTGAGGGAATTTAAAAAGGATATCTACTCGTATACTATTTTTGTTTGTTTCCTGTTTTTTGTCCTTGAGGCAGGAGGAGACATCTTGTTGGCAGTAATTTTCTTTTTGTTTTGTTTTTTCCAGAATTCACTCTCCCTCATCACCGCGCCGTCAGTATTTATCAGATTTTTATGAAATTAGTTTTGGTCTTTGTCAGTTTTCATTTTTCAGTTTTCTGTTGTTTTTTTTTTCACGGTGAAATAAAAAACAATTGCTTGAAATTTCATTTTCCACTCGTGTTCTTGACAGCCCCCCCCTTTCCAAATAAAATGAGTACTCTCATGTCTAACAATCCATAAAAATATATGAATGATAAAAAAAATCGAAAATCTAAAATGTAATCGGAAATATTTTTCCATTTCGGTTAATGTCCTTTCTGGTAAGTCAGTTAGAAACGAACAAACGAATAGAAAAAAAACAAGGATATGTGGTGTAGAACTTTCAGCAATTATTATATCCTCAAACTGCCCCACTTCATCAATAAACCTCGTTCTCAAGCTCAAGTCCTGATTTTTTGAATCTCTGACCTCGTAAAGTTTTTTTTGTTTTTTTTTTCAAAAACTAACGAGAGTCGATTTGGCAGTTGGTTTTGGGATTGAATTTTCCCGTTTTTTTTCTGGTGAAATAAATGTGAGTGAAGTGAGTGATAAGTGAATGAACAACATTGCTGGAAATTGAACTGAAGTTTTATGCAATGATTCTAAGTTTAACGAACAAAAAAAAATATGAAAAATCTCTACAAACCAATATTGAAGTTCCTGTTGAAGTCTGATCCTTTTGTTCAGTTAAAGTTGGTTAATAATCGAAAAACACAAATCCTGAACAGTCAGAGAGTGATTTATTGATTTTTCATTTTTTAATTGAATGGACATGAAACAGACAGTTAATTTATTAAAATGAAATCTCCTAAGATCATTTTAAACTGTAAGAGGAAATGAGAGGTTTTATAAGTTTTTTTTCAAGGATAAATTCGGTAAACCATTGATTTTTTTAAAATTATATTGAGAGTGAGAAATACATAATATTTGGTTTATAAAAACTCGGTTTTTAAAGGATTATTATGGAGAGCTTTGTGGAAATTCATAAATATTATATTCTTTTTTTATTCCCAAGTTTAACCCAGATGATAAAATGAAAAAAGTGAAAGCTAATTGGCAAGATTCTGGGAAATTTAATTCCATTAAAAGTTAGGTTTATTGGTTATTGAGAAGAGTAGTGTTTTTCATATAAGCCATTTAAATTGAAAATACATACATATATATATAAGACGTAAATACAACCCAAAGTTTCCACTCATGCGGGGAAACTAATTGAAATTTATTTATTCTTTATCTTTCCTTGGAAAAGTGAATTTAATTCATTTTCGGGCAAAATCAAACACCAAAATCTTAATTTTTTAACCGAAAATGTTTTTTTTTAACTTAGCAATTATTTTTTAAAAAGCTTTAGAGTGCAAGTCGATATACTAGTAGTTTCTTCTTAGTATTGGGAAAACCATAAAGAATTAATTACAATGTTGAGGCTCACCATGAAATCTTCTTCGATGCTTTCAAATATTAAAATATACAAATTGCGTTTTATTAAAAAAAAAAAAATATTCCACATACGCCCCAGTGACCAAATGAAAATAATATCTGGTTTTTCAATAGGCACGCTACAAATGTAGAGAGACAGGGACAGCAAACGACGTCATATTTTGACGTTTCTCTTCAGTAAGGTTTGCCATTGCTGCCGCTGAGGCTTCAGTTGCAGAAAGCCCAAATGTGTCTCTCACACGTCGTTCTCAAGAGTTGGGCATTTCTGTGACGTCGAAATTATCATGGCCTACATCCTTACAAGTTTAAATTGACGCAAGAACTGAAGCCGCTTGACCACCAGAAGCGTCCTATGTTTCGTGAATTGGGCTGAGCAACAACTTGAAAATGATTCGGATTTTCATCGAAAAATCATCTTATGCGATGAGGCTCATTTCTGGCTGAAAGGATACTCCATGAGTCATCATTGCATCCCGAAAAAATTACGGTTTGGTGTGGTTTATGGGCCGGCGCGGCGGCGTCATTGGGTCGTACTTCTTCCGTGATGATCAAGACCGGCACGTTAAAAAAAACTTTTGTAGCGCTCTTATTGAAAAACTCTTTATAAAGGAATGAAATATTGAATCCTTCCTAGAGATTTTTTGCTGCTCACTGTGAAACTGGATAAGATTTATAAATTTACTATACATCTCCTAAATCAGTTCCTTTGGAAAACTTAAGTTTTTGGATCATCATTTATTTTGACTCCTTTTCGGAGTAAACATTTTGTGAACGCTGCAAAATTTTAGGTTTATTCTAAAAATATTAATTTAAAAAAAAACTGACGAGATTTCTGAGTCTCTTTCCGATCTGATCTGAGATGCTTTTGATTGATACAGAAAATCAATTGCTGTGAAATTCGACTCCTTTTTTTCTCAGAATCAACTTCAAAAATCATATTTTTGCCCTAAAACCTATCCATTGGCAACTCTTGAACAACATCAACCAATTCATGCACTTGGAGCTGCATACTTTTCAAGGAGCACTGTAGTTGGGTATAGAGTATGTTGGTAGTCCATCTGTGACGACAATAGACCAGAAACACAAACATCTAAAGAACTGATGCACGTTTTAAAACTCCTAAAGCCAAACATCACTTCGTGTATGTTGTAGGTACTGTACGTCGTCCCACAGTTTTTTCTCTCTCTTGCTTGTCATGCTCCAAAGCTTTTGTCCAAACAATCGCTTCCTTTCACTGTCGTTGTCTCCTTCAACTATATCTACCACTCCGCTCTTCCCTGTCCAAATATTTCTTTTTTTCCCTCCTGATTCTATTGCTCGCTTTTTGTGATCTGGTTCCGCACTTATAACAACTGCATTGGAAGAACCATTTCAATGTATCTAGAAAAGGCACAGTAATAATGGTTTCCATTGTCAAATGATGTTTGTATCCAACTCCAAGGCTCTAGTCCTTTCCTATTCCGAGTGACTGTCCACTGCTTCACTGTTCTTATTTCAATGGGGCGCTTAGGCAACCAACCATCAGAGCAACAGTGGCAGCAGTCATCTTAATTGTAAACAAATGAATTCGCAACCATCATGGAGTCGAGTTGAGTCGAATCCTCCAGTCTCAGTACCAGTCGCAGTCCATATACGAACGTATACAAGAATGGCTTATGGCTGAGTTGAGTGTGTTTTGTAGCCATTGACAGCAGCTGAGCACACATCACAGACCCGGCGTTGTTGTGGCCGACGACGACGACGTCATTATAAGTTCAAGGAACTCAAGCTAATTCCAGAAGTTGCTGCTGCGATTGGACAGATTGAAAAATTAAAAAAAAACTGTGAAACGAACGAATCAAGCGCATAAATGGGTGGTTTTGTGAGTTGAGACAACCACGAAAAGAAAAGGAGCATCAGCTACCGACAACTGGAACTGGATTTGTATCTTGGAATCGTGTTTACACCAACAATCTCTGCATTCAGATGCAATCCGTTCAAATAGAAATACGAATTGTTTTGTTTTGATGCCTTTTGCGGCATTCACATCAACATCGACGTCGAGGAGAAGTTTGTTTTGTTCTTTGAATGATGAGGCACGCCGCTCCGCACTGTCCAAGCCGTCGCCGTCACCCGTCTGTAAAGTTCGTTGCTTTGGAAATGAAATTATCTTCGAATCCATTACAAGTGCAGTCCATCAGTCTTACACTTGTTTTTTTCAATTTAAATAAAAATGTAATAAATAGAAAAAAAAAAAGAAAAACATGAACTTAAATGCCGATTCTTCTTTTACAAGTTGCAGTAGTTTGAGATTGGACAAAGAATCATTTGTTGAGGCCTTTTCCTTATATGGATTGTCTGTCAGTCTCATTTTATTACTTGTTAAGGAAGAAGTAGTCTAGATCCTGGACATAGAGATTAGTTATTTATTTTTTTTACATCCTAGGTCTTTGCACTGCTGTCTGGCAATATGATGTGCATCAGAATTAGTTGGTGTACTAATTTGTTTTTGATGGAAGATTAAACTCTTCAAACAAGGATTGAAAAATAAGTTTAAGGTGAATGAATTTGATCGAAGTTGCTCCAAGGAAATTTAAATGAAGTTGATTTTGACTTTGAATGTTCGCTGACATTGCTAAAAGTTTTGACATCTTGGATCATCAATTTTTTTTCAAATGTCATCCCAAAACTCTAAGATCAATCATTTCGAAACAAACATTTTGATTTTTGAGGCCTTCAAAAAGTAAAAGGTTACTCAGTTACAATCGCTCTTAACTTTAACATTGTCTACTTCTTCATTTCTTAAGAAACAAGGTCCCATGATGCAACCATGTCATGAACCAAAGCAAATACTTAATATAAGTGCATGGATTGGTGTAAAATTTAACACTTTCTCCAATAATAGCTGTTTTGCTTTTTGTCATAGCCTTTAAGTCGAAAATGTTCTTCGTCCAAGATGATTTTTTCGTCAAAATTCGGATCTAGAAGCAAAATGTTCCGCCTCCATGTTTCGAACGCACTTTGTTGTCAATTATTGACGTCTAAAGTCATAATGACATATGACTACGTGGAATTTTACGTATTGACAAGTGGTATTCCATGCAAATTAAATTGATACATAATTTGGTACTAACTTGACAACTGACTGTCATATTGATAATTTTTGACAGCTGCTGATGAAATAGATAAGAGTATTACAATTAGAAATGCTATTTGTCTAGTTATTATTGAAGCTATACAAAATAGTTAATTTAGTCTTAATCAACCGCAAATACACGTCAATATTTCAACAATTTTTGTGTCTTGAGTGTAATTTTACCTTCTGTTTGAGACCTGTCACACTATAAAAGTCACCTTTCAAAGTCTTTTAATGTGCGCATAAAAAAGAAAATGTGGTTTGTCCTCTGACAGTAGTCGTTCGCATTCTAATCAAATTTGTAGGTCGTTTTCATTCCAGCCATTACTCCCTAAACCTTGGTTTTTAGGAACGCTGTTTTGACATTAAGTTTATTTCATTTATGGTTTTCTTCTTCAACTTCAACTGTCACCGTTTAGATTTTGACGTTTTCATACAATGATAGGAACCAAGACTCAATGGGTCTCGCGAGTCGAAGAGTCGCCTAAAGTCGAATGTTTTGGTGAATTAACAGTTTGGTTCGACCAATTCTGACAGATAAAGGTGAGCATTCACGTAATTGTAATAGAACGACATTTTAATTAGCCAAAATTTTGAAGTTTAAGGTGAACGTCAACTTGGCGAATCGCAAACACTAATGCGAAAAAGTAACATTCGATTATTTTTTATGCGACTCGCGAGTGGTAACACGGCCATAAGTATAATGAGAGCAGAAATCGTTCCATTTATTTTATTTTTATTATTTTACTTGATTGTATTTTAAATTTCCATGCATTGATAAGTTTTTTTTTATAACTCTACAAGAATGATTAAACTTAAAGCTTTTTCCAAACGATTTAGCATTATCGATGGCTGATTTAACCAAATGGCAACACTTATTTGCTTTTTGATCATCATCTATAGTCAGGTACAGATACCTACAGTGGCAACTTATACAGTGAAAGAAAAAAAATGTATCAAGATACGTACTGTAAAAACGGAAGGGCGCTTCATCTCGTTCGGATTCGCTTTCCTCCGAAGCTGAATTCAACCTGAATTCAATTTTATTCTCTTTTGTCTCATTTTTGTTACAAAGTAAAGTTTTTTTTTTTTTGTTCGTTAATTTATTCAGTAAAAAAATAAAAACAAGAACACATACATTTTCCTCGATGGATGAACAAGTGAAGTGAACATAGGGGGATGTGCAGGGGGGGGGGAAATAAGGGCAACAGGAGTTATACAGCGGGAAATTAATGTTTTCCACTAGAGTGGTCATGCATAATGTGAGGAAATTGAGTTCGAAGGCACATTGACCAAAGTCCATGCACACTCCATACTCCACAACAGCATGGTGGAGTCAATTCTGTATACTCGTACTTTCCTACATAAGAGGGCGCCACTGAATGACGGCCGTGAGTCCCAACGACGACGTCGTTGTTGTCCCCCTCATTCCATTCATGTTGGTTGGGCCTATTTTGCAAATTATCTTAATTAAGATATTACTCTGCGCAAAATTGTTTTTTTATTTTATTTTTATCTTCTTTTTATCAGAGTATCTAGAGATACATCCTTTAGCCGATAAAATCTACGGTCAATGAAACGTGTAAGCCAATTGGTGCGCTGCTGTTTATCTGCAGGATTTATGTGATTTACTTTAATGCTTATGCAGAAAAGGTGGGTGTTTTTTTTGTATTCTGACTTACTCATATGAATTTTTGTGGGAAGGAATGGTGATAGGGCTGCCTACGACACGGAAAGAGTCTCGGTCTCGTGAAATTGGGATGAGACGAAATACGGTGTACTAGTTAAAAAGTATCGAAGATAAGACCGAGACTATCTTTTGGACCTAGATATTTGACGAGATAATTGCTGTTATTTTGATTTCATTTCAAACTGTCAAACTTAATTTTTAATTATACTGATGTTATGACATCGATCATAACATTAATTAACTTGTGTGAAAAAATCGGAATTTTGTTCTAAAATGTCAAAATTTGACATATTTAGTTGAGTTTTTACTCTTTTGTTATCTTCCAAGTGACATTTGGCAAGGAATACTATATAAATGTCAAATGTGACTTTGTTTTACATGTTTTAATTAACTCTCTCGATTGTTTCGATGCGTTGAAATTAACGCATTAAAAGCCAAATCACAGTAACGCGTTAATGACCATTAAATCGTATTTACGATATTAGATGTCAAAAATCGGGACCCTAGAATTTGTAAGAATTTATCATTAAACTTCGAGCGTTGACCAACAATTCTATACACGGAAATAAACGAACCTGCCTACTTTTGAAATTATAAATCGTAATAAATTTCGTGTCAGAAATTTCGTAAAGGTTACTGAAAAAAATGTGTTTCAAATTACAATTTTGAATTTATATTTTTTTGATTTTGTATAAAAAAAAAAGAAAAACTTAGTTACTTTAATTTCCAAAATTCAAACAAAAAACTGACAACTTATAGCCTTTCATCCGTCAAACTTCAACTTTTTCTTTTCTTTGACGTTTACGATATTACGATATAAAGAGTACATTGCTTCTATACGAAATGTCAAAGCCGAATAATAAAAACTCCTCACAAATAAACCTTCAAAAAATATACATAATGTAATAACGAGTTATCAAGTTAAAAAGATCAAGTCTGAGTAAACTTCACACAAATGTTTAAACGTCACTAAATTTTGAATGATTACTGTGTTATTTTACTGTCAATGAATATTTTTCCTATCTATAGAAAGTGTGCCGATTTTCCAGAAGTGTTAATATAAAACTTAAATATTTTTCCACGAAACCAATACTTTCCCCTTCAAATAACTCAAAATGAGTTCTATAGTCCAAAAATTTGCAAAAAAAAAGAAGCAATATTCAGATTCAAAAAACTTCAAGTTTGTATTGTTTCTCTGTTTCTCAATTTTGTTTTGATTGTCATTCGATCCAATATCGTCTCCAATTCCTGTGTCCGATTCCGATTTCAAGTATCACCTGGTACCCTTTTGATTGTCAGTATAAACTTGCGTTGGATCAATTTGGGTTCGTTTTTAAACTTCCATCCCAAACTGCAGTCTATGTAGATACAATGCAACTCTATAGGAGTAACAAGACCTAGGTAAAGTTAATAATAGTTAGCAGTGTTGTTCCCTTTCCCTTGATAGAACGCAAAAAAAAAAAATTAATAAAAGAAGTTGAATTTGATATGAAGCAAACGGATGGGTTTGTGTAACAAGTGAAGAGTATCAAAGCGGAACTACCTTTCATAAAATAAAATACAAACTGGAATAAATATTCAGTTGCATATAGAAAGGGAACGTCCGTCCGTCATTGTAAATATGTTGAGAGGGACATTGACTTCAATTCCATCTTCATGGTGCGTTCACTTTTGTGTTGGTTGTGTTTCAGAATTTATTGAAAAATCTTCATTGAAATAATAATAAAAATTAAGAACAAAAATTAATGAAAGTTAATCAGAGTAAAACATGATGTCCGAATTAATTTATAGATTGGATATAACATAGATTTTACAACCATACCTACTTTGTAAGATTTGGAATGACATTTTTACTGTAGGAGAAATGTCAAATTTGACATTTGATTTCACCGGCAGCCTGCTCTTCAGATTCTGTTATCGGTAGAGCAGTGTGCTTTTCTTTCAAGTTCTTTTTGTAATTCGTAACGTCACAACTGATTGAATAGAGATCAGGGTCGATAGTGCAGTGTGTAGAACTGTCATAATGACATATGCCTGACTTTAATCAAAGAATTTTTTTCTTTATACAATGTTTTGTTTATTTTTCTATAAAGGAATTTTGGTTGAAGCCGCCGCGCCGTAAAGCCAAAAACAGACTTCATAATCTTAGTTTGTCATCACGTTTTTGTATCAACTCGAAATTTTGGGTGCGTTCACAATATACTTAAACTCGTTGTTACTAGATAATTTTATCTAAATCACTGACTTTTAAATTCCTTTTTTCCTCTCTTGAATTTTGTCGTCAATTTCCTTTTTTAAATGAAATATGTCAGCTTTTCTTTGCACAATACAAATTAATCATATTTTCATTTAAAAAAACGATGTGTCAAAAAAATACTTTAGATCGAAAGTTATACGTCAAAACCTACAGTTCTTACATTTGTAATTTTAATGTAACTAAAGATAAAAAATCAACCTGACAAGTTGACTGACAACATTTATGCCAGATAAATATTTTTTTTATGACAACTTTCAACAACACTTAAGCGTTGTTTAGAAAACCTTCAACTTGACAGCTAAGGAACAACTGAGCGTCACTGTTACTATAACTTCAATTGGCAAGTGCTGCCATCTTCAAGTGTATTTTTAAATCTCATTAGTTTTTAAGGGTGACAGTTTTTGATGGCCCAAGGGTTAATCTTTGTTTCTAGTTTTTTTTTCTTGTACGCAATTGAACATTTATCGTTTTACAGAATCAAAGTAGTCCCAGTGAAATTCGGGTGGCTTGTATTGACTGTTTGAAGTTATCAACTGCCATTCATTATTCTGTCACATTCACTTCTTGTAGTAGAATGAAATTTTTAAAACCGAATTGTGAGCCTTAACCATTTAGGAACCTACATACTTGAACACACACGAACATTTTCATCGAAATCGGTCCAGTCGTTTAGAAGGAGTTTAATCACTAACACACAAACAGAAGAAGTTTTAAAAGTTTATCACTTTAACTCTTTTGGTCTGTCAAATATCGTCCTGATGTTAAAAGACTTAGAAGTCATCAAATTAAGTTAAGTCCGCCATTTTTTAAATTAAAGTATTTTTTAAAAAACATTGCATTTTCCTCTAAAAAATTTTTGTTCACACAAAACGCCCCTTTCCCCTCCTCTTTGATGAGCTTATCATTTTTCGACGTGAAAAAAAAAATATACAAAATTTGCATTCACAGCGTCATTTGGTCGACGAAATGGCTGGCGCAGTCCAATGAATTCTCAAAGCGTGTTGTAATTCAGTGATAATTTGGCCTGTCAATTTTGGGTAAATTGCACAAATACAGCATAACAGAGACACTGCCGTGTCCTTTTATGCCGAACTCGCACATATCCACAATCTATACCGACGACGACGGACGCTATATTCACTCGCATCATCCACAATTAAGTCCCCCAAAAAAGGGCAGTGAAAATTTATCCACCAGCTGGAAATGAAACTGGAACTGGACTATAAATAAAAGCCCTGTGTGTGTACCAAATCAGCAATTCAAATGTGAATTTATTGACCCAAAGGGTCATCGAGCTTTGCATTTATAAAGACCAAGAAGAGGATATACGAGTAGCAGGGTATAGGGTTCCCGCTCCTAGATACGTACGTACATACGAGTATAGACAGACAGAAGAGTGTATGAACTTTTCCACACCCTCTGGACTTTGACTCCGTCCCACACTAAACACCCCACTGAACCCACATATCACCCTCGCCTCGTCCGAGGAGCAGACATCAATTGAATTTCCAGTGAAATAATTCGCCAAAGCCAAAGCGTACCCTAAAAAAGGTTAAACCCAGTTCCGTTCCGACGACGACGGATGGCGCTGCTGCTGGTAGTATACGAATATAATATGGGAATACTCGAGTTGAGTACATTTTTGGCCTACAGACATGACAGTTAGAAAAATTTCAGAGGCGTGTAGTAGGAGCATTAATCTTCCAGTGTGAATGCTCGTGAAAAGTTTACTCGCCCATAATTGCACCCTGAATTACGATGGCGAATCTGTAATTTACTTCGGATGTCACGGCTGACTTTAATGAGCTTCCAGCTTTGTGTACATCATTCTGTTCTAGTAGTTCTCCTGCTGATTATGGTGTGAATCCTTCAGGGAATTCTGAAGTGCGTCCTTAAAAAGTTGCAACTGGAACGAATTTAATAATAACTTAGTTCAACCAGTGCCCCATGTCCACCAAATGTCGAGTGTCTATAAAATTTGTATCTGCCTGGCGGATTTAAAGCTTTAATTTACGCGTTGTTTTGACAACCGGATATTTATTCCTGGAACTTCCCTTTGGCATTGCCATCATATTGACTCGTCCTAAAGTCGGAATTTTCATCCCGAATGCCGGCCGGGTCGTATCTTGTTTGTGCATTTAAGTTTGTCCCCTTTTTTTTGCGATATGGTTACGTCGTTGGTATCTGATCATGGAGTGTGTCCTGTCGATGTCGGAACAGATATTCGTGTATAGATATGTCCGTCGTGCTAGGACAACATGTGTCCAGAGCCATTCCGTAGCTGAATGTTTCCTTTGCGTTATCCTTTTTTTTCGATTTTTTTTTCCAGGAGTAATTCGAAAAATATGGACAGTTGAATGGGTTATAAGGAAGGACGACAAATCGATGGGATGATGGAGTTTTTTTTTTTACAATTGTTATGGATAACAAAAAAGGATTAATCCTGTTTTTTATCCTTTGTTGTTGGGGTAAGCCTTGACCGACTATTATGAATGGTTGCACATCACACAACACAACCAACCCAATCGTTTATTCACATTTAATACAAATATATAAGGAATCTGCACGAACGTATAGTACTTATGTATGTATATGTACTCGTGTATGAAGAATGACACTTTTGAATCGTACGTGCGTGCGAATGCGTTTGACAGACATTTTGCCGTTATTTAAGATGTATGACAAAACATAAATTATATCCTTTTTCCTCTTATGTATGAGTAACTATGGCTGGGTGGCTATGCTCGGATGTGACTGTGAGATGTCAAAATGTAATTTATTGTTATTGTTAAATCAACTTTACTTGCAGGCAAAATTTTATTTACAGGGTGATTTGTATTAAATGATAAGACAAAAATTATTATGGCTGTCAAGATTATTGCATTCCAGGACTTTCATGAGTTATGTACTACATCACTTTATAAGCCGATGTTTTTCAGTAAAAATCTTTAAATTTTTAAACAAGTAAGTGGAACATTGTTTAATTTTCAGGCTTTTAATTAAAAAGTCAAGTACGGTGACAATTCAATTGTCAATTTGCGATATTTTTGTAATAACTAGAAAAGTTAATCATAGGTATTTGAGAGTTTAGGTTTCGAGACGTTTAATAGAAATCTAGATTGTCAAAATTGAAAGTTTTAAGTAATCTTACTGTGACATATTTATGATAGAATGATAAATAGTCTTTACTAAATTACATTTTTGACAACTAACTTAAACTAAAAAATGTCAAGTAATGCATAAAACAGTTGCTAAGAATTTTAGCAATACAAAACTCTATCTATACTTCAACTCTAGTTGAAACTGAGGTGAACCCATAAAATAAGTTAGGTTGAGTCTTATCTCAATTCGAGGATCAAGTAAGAATTTTGTACAGTTGACCTGTATTATGACACTTATTCTAACTTAAGACAGTTGGTATTGATTGATTGACACTTGAGGCATGATACCTACATTGGTTGTTGACATTTATAATTTTTAACTTCGGAGTAAGAACTCTTTAGCAATGATGGTTGGGTTAAGTTTTTCGGGAAAATATTGCCTTCCTTTTTAATACAATTTAGAAATCCTTTAACACTTTTGTAAGCGATTTAAGTTTATACCAGAATAAAAATGTACATATTTAAAAGACTTATTCTGAACAAATTGACACAAAATGTTTCTGTAAGTATGTAAGTAACGCATTTATAAAATTTCTTGAGAAACTTTGTACTTAAGGATTAAGGAAAGTAATCTAGCCTTTCGGAACTGGACGATTGTCCATTTTTGTGTTGAAATTTTATAAAATCGAAATTCTGTGCTTAGTAAACTCTGTTAATTTCAAATGAATGATGACTTTGGCAATCTTGGCTAATGTCAATCAAGAATTTCTTTTGTAAGTCCGATTGTGATCCGCGTAGCACGGGCTCAGCATTAAATATACTCAAGATCAAAATGCTGAGAAGCAATCTCTTTGCAAGTGATAAATAAAGATTTATCATTATAAATTTTGAAACATAGTTCCATTTTCTATTAAAATAGGACAAAAACAGAAACGACCCATTGTTCAAAGGGGCCCTCCTCAACTTTAGAAAATAATTTTCATGTTAAATCATTTAACGAACCGTAAGTCTCCGAGCAAAATCTGAGTGGTCAGAAATATAAGTTTAATGGTTTCTTAAAGGTCAAAAACGATGGTCGAAGTTACATTGTCGTCGATAAATGTTTCTGTATGGCTAGGAGTCTACGACTGCCTTGAGTGTTAAAGTAGGCTGTTTTCAGGCACAACAAATTGTAGTATAATAAATTGAATAAATCAAGTGTAAGTAGACCATTATGCCTAATTTATACTTTTACGATGGAATCTACCTTATGTAAATAATTGTTGCCAACTTCATTGGAAATATCAAAAAATAAGAACAGCAGCCAACTTCGAGAAGAAAAACAAAAGCGGTAGAATTCATTCGAATTTTGTAAGCCAACGGCACAGACGCCATTTTTTATAATTGTTAGACAAAATTAAAATAGATTATATAAAATAAAATATATTTGTTGGAATTTAACTAAAAGTGTCTTTACTTCAAAATACTGTTTTGTTCAGATCTATGAAGTAGGTTTGAGTATTGATGCTAAAAAAACAAAATCTTTTAAATCGACTTAAGTTGTTTCAGCTATATTTTTTTCTTTTCTTATTTATATTTTGTCGAAAACTAAACTCTCCTAAAATTTTAAGTTAAAAAATTATAAGCCCTCGATTCACCCTGTAGATACAAAATTTTCAAATCTATTTTTATCCTTTTTTTTGAAAGAATAAACACATTTCGGGTTATTATTTTTTTTTTCAAGTATGTGACACATAGTTCTGGCTTAAAATTTATTTTGATTTACAATATTGTGTTCAAGTATTGTTATGATGATTGAATATAAAATATGAAACAAAAAAACGTCCATTGGTTTTGAGTGTTGGAACAAAAAGCTGTTGCTGACACAATTGAATGAATTTTGTAGAAGTATTCAGTTATTTTTTTCTAAAACAAAAGATACACTGATGGTTAGTGAAACATAAGTTTCTTTTTTTGGAGCATTTTTTTATTGAATGATGGGGGGAGGGGGTGTAAAAATCACGTTTATTTTTTCACGTTTTCTTTTCCTGTATGAGTCACGTTTTAAATGAACTGGTAGAGTGATGATATTTTTTAAATAAAAAAAAAACTTTTATTGCTAAACTTTTACTTTGATGTCATCAAGAAGGAGTGACAGGATAAATTTTGGAAGAATATGTATATGTATGAATATCATTACAAGAAAGGGTTATTTAATTTTTGTTGAAAACAGTTTTAAAATATTACTGGAATGATAAAGTCTTAAACTGTTAAGTTACCGATTGATTTGAAATCTGTTTTGAAAAATGTAATAATCTAATAATTACTCATTTCAAATGCAACATAAATTAAATTTCACAAAGTATCTTCACTGGTGCAAACTTTGACACCTCTTTGGGACTGTTTTATTTTTTCTTTTTGTTTCCTAAAATCTGTTTTCTAAAGCTCTCCTTTCATTGAAATTTCCATCTGGCATCTCTCGTTATAACCAAGAAGAAACACCTACACACATCCCTACTTCCTTCATCCTACAAAATATAATTTAAATCCTTTATTCAGTGTGCTACAAAACACCATTTAAATTTACAAAATTAACTTTACACATGAAATATAGAAAATTGAATTAACTTTAGCACAATACAATCCAATTAGAGTTGTTTCATTCGTGTATAGTATAAGAACCATCATCAGGCAAGCATAATCATCATACTCATACAAGTGTGCATACAACATTTTACGTATTTCTCCAAAAAAGCTTGTATGTAATTAAAATTCCCAGGCAAAAACAAAATACATAATACTAAAAAGCAAAATTAAAAAGGATTTTATATAAAATGAAGAGAGATATGTATATAATTTTGAAATGTTTGCAAAACCAGATGGATCCTTAGAGAGAAGAATAAAAGGATGTACTGTACACAATGTACATGTATCTGTACACTCATATACTCACTCATATGATAACGCAACACTATATAAATTGTGGATGCATCCGAAGGAAAATTAAGCTACCGAAATAGGATTTTACATTTAGAGTATTTTGCTTTAAATGTTCGTACCTACCATACATTTTGGAGAGCTTGTTTTAGAAGATTTGTATGCTTGATAAAAACAAGAATGAAGAAAAAAACGGGTACATCCCTTTTTCAGGGTTTAATTATTATGATTCCCATAGTAAACCAATAGAATATGGACCGATGCGATGGGGGCTAAGAGTTTAGGATGAGGGAAAACGGAGAGTTGGTGCATTTAAATTTTTGCAGCCTGATGAGGAGTTGAAACATTTGCGTTTCCGAAAGAGCCATTAGCTACATTGCTGGTTCAAAGTTAATTGGCGCCCTGGTGAAAACTTGTTAATTGGAATTTCTGTTTTGTAGAGCCTTCAATTTTATCTTTTTGCAGATTAATATTTAAGAAGTCTATAAAGAAAGTTGATATTCATAGCTAAATATGATGCCCAACCCTCTTGAAGCTGTCAGACTTTTGGAATTACTTCTACAGAGTAAAATTCGGCTGAAAATATCTTAACTTGTCAATAATTGTGTCTGTCATTATTTAGAGTCATTGTTTATCACCAACTCACCGAATCTTGCTTAGTAAAATTTGGCACTGTTCATAATAAAATGAATAGTGAATTCTTGTTTTGGGGGTCCTGATGCCCCCTTTTTTGTCGCCAATAGTTTTTAAATAATTTAAATAATACGAATAACAAAATACGGACCTGAAGTGTCTGTAAATATGATAAAAAACACACACAGCAACAGTGCCGCGGCGCATCCTATCATTAAAAAATACACCACCCCTCCTTTTATCCAAACTAACAGCCTCATTGTATATCGTTACACAAGAGAAAGATCATTTTAAATGCACTACACACACTCTAAGGCATATTTATGTATGTATATAGAATATACTGCCGCACTGCTGACGCGCCGGATGCAGACAAAATGTTAAATCCCCACAAAAAAGGATACGGATGCGGAATGGAGCTGACATAGAATAGAAACTGACATTGTAGACGACAAAAATTAATATTATTTGAAACGTTTTTGAAAACCGTGTGTGCGGCATCACGACGACACAGCATCCCTACATAATATCCAACCTTCGTACCTCCTCAACCCGTACTGTTAGTCCTTCAACAGACCCTACCCTACCTTGCCCTATCCATTGGCATTTTTATGCAACTCAACTAACAACAACAACAACGAATGACGACGACAACACAGACGAACGAAGGAACGAACGGACGGACGGACGGACGCATGGAGGCGTAAATTTAATTTTATATTCAACGTTGTACCGGAATGTGATATGATGTTCGGCAACAGAAGAGCTACTTCCGCCACATGGAAGCGAAATTGTATCTCCTCGTCCTCGTACCTCACCTCGTCCTAAAGTTGTTTTGTTTTGATTCGTTTAAAAATTTTTTGATTCCGCTTACCAAGTTTAATTTAGTTTTCGGTGGTTGCAATTTCGTGGATTTGGTTAAAAAAAAAATTGGAAAATAAATGTTTTTTTTAGACATCAACAACATATACACATACCGACACACACATAAATGCAAATTATTGTGCATACATACAAATATGAGGATTTGAATATGCAACACATGTGTTTTGGGTCCATATTAATTGCATTGGACGTTTTATTTTAGGTTTCTATCAAAACTCAATTCGATCAAAGATTTTAGTATCTATAATTTTTTTTAGTTAGAATATCCATGGCCACGTCCATCAAGGGACATGTGACAGTTTTTATATTTATTTCATTTTTCAAATGGATAAGTTTGGTTTAGATGTTATGATATTTGAAAAAAAATATCAGCCCAGAATATAATTAAGGATTTGTTGAAATATTCATCTAACATCCCTTTTTAATTTAATTTACATTTTTGCAGGAATTATCTTATCTAAGGACTTTCTAATTTTATTGAAGTTTTAAATTGCAAATAAAATATTACGACTCCAAATATAATTAAGGGGTTAATTAGAAAAAGTAATCAGATAAAATTTGACAATTTTGTTGACGATGTACATATGATGATTTCAACAAAAGTAAATCCAATAACATAATTTAAGTGACAACAGCATTTTGTGAAAAATCAAATAAAAAAAATTACGTATACGCCTAAGTGTACGTCTAACAATTTGTAAGTTCTCTAATTGGCGAGAGATAAATATAACTGCAAAAAAGATAAACGGAGAACTGTTAGCTTCTTTTTTTCTTTCAATTCGTTTCCTTAAAAATAAATTTTGTCATTTTTTGTCCAAATTCAAAAATAAAACGAATAAATTTTGTGGTATCAGTTTTTTTGTCGGGCGTTATTACCATGGGTGATTTGATTAGCAACGGTTTAAATAATAACGTTGTTGGGGCATTTTCATAGTCATACCTTAAGCCCAAGTCGAATTTACTGGAGTAGTGGAGTCTAATGTTAAGACCTAGGTTAGAAAAGAAACTGCGGTGCTATTCATAAAGAATTTGACAGCTCTGTTTATTTGGAAACGGATGTAAGGATACTTTACCACAATTTTACTAAATATTTCATTTTGAATCTGCCAAAATCTGCTTGGGTGGACATGAAACAAAATATAGAAGGTTCTGGATACAACAGGGGAATCCCGAAACTCAAAGACCAGTCTCAATATACAGTCAAAATCTTCATCAATATTTAAATCATTGATATTAAAATCAAGTGATATTTCATTTTTTTTTTAAATTAATCTATTACATATACTTGAAATCAAATTGCGTCAAAATATCGCGTCAAAAATGTACAAGTGATTGCATACCTAAAAGTTGACATCTGGTAGTATATGATGGAGTTTCGATGTTCAAACCTAATTTTCGAATTGGGAACCTAGTAAATTTTTATTTAAATCATTTTAATTCTGTTTGAATGAATGTAACAGAATGGATTCCAAATAACACAGCAGTTTTCTAATATTGATCTGATATAAGGTGAATACAGCAATTTAAGAGCAAAAGGCTCTTTGAAATCTTTACTATTGCGTTTGATGAAGCCTAGCATGGAATTTGAGTTAAAAACACTGAACTTGAACTCTATATGCTTGACCAAAGTTTAATTTAGAGTCGAAAATTGAGCCAATATTTTGCTTTTCAAAAACATGAACATGGGTTATATTCGAAGAGAATTTGGGAAAAAGTTACGACAAAAAGAAAAAATCGAACTTAGAGGCATTCAAATATAATAATTGGTTTACATAATTTACGAAGATCATTTTGCAACAGATGACAATCCGTAATGGACTTTACACATCTAAAAAACTTTAAGTCGCCAGCAAATAGAAGTTGAACAGAATTTTCGAAAATATCAGATAAGTCATTGATAAAAATTAGAAAAAGAATTGGCCCAAGATGGCTACCTTGGGGAACACCTGAGGTTACCAAAATTGCACTTGAAACCATATTTTAAATTCTAATAAATTGAATATAAATAATATCAATTTGGTGATCTTTTCCGAGTTTATTTAAAATTAAATTGGAGAAAATAGAAATATTGATGGTGGTTGTTGATCTTCCCAATACGAAATCGTGTTGAAATGGTGAAATCAGTTTTTTTTTTTCGGACGGTTTAAGTATACATGATAATTTAAAAATTGGACGATAGTGTTTATTTGTTGCTTTGATTCAGATTTGTGAATTGGAGTTAAAAATGATTTTTTCCATTGTGATAAACAAAATGACATAAATTTTTTGTATTGATACAAACGATGTGCCGCCAGTTTCGATGCCCAATGACTATAGAACATAATCACTCGAAAGAAATAATAATATGTTTCTTTTTTCCTTGATATCTTTTTGGTATTCACTAAATGTAAACCTTAATTTGTATAGTAACGAAAAACTTATAACGTCTTTTTTTAAATTGATGAATTTTTGACTTTGAATTTTGACCTATGACTCTTCAATTGACGAAGTAGGTACAAAGGTGTTTTTAGACGTTTTGATTTTTTTACTTTTACTTTTGAACTTTGTCTTAAAAATTACGATTTTTTGTCTCTAGAAAATTATAGTTTCTTATCTAGTGACTTCAAGAACTTTTTTTTTTTTTTTGTAAATAATACGCCCCTGGTGATGTTACATCCCTGTCATTTGAGTTTGGCATTTAACTGAATTTGAAACTTTACCAAACCAAAGAAAACCAAAGCGAGTGTGACTTGTGATAGCGAGTGAGCAGAGCGGATAGATGTTTTAGAATCCAGATCCACCTATAGTCATTTTGTTTCTATATATGATTTATTTTGTGTAAAATTTGAAAAGCGTAATTATTTTTGTTTTTTTTTAACTTAATGTGTCTATTACAACAAAATAAATTATTTTTTATTGTTTTATTTTTTGATATTTGTACAAAAAAATGTTCTAGCTACTATTTTTTAATTTAGGGTATTCTTGTTTATGACTTGCAGCAACACTGGCTGTAGTGCGTAGTGTTTACAAGGAAAAATTCCTAACCCAGTTATTTCCGGAACTATTATTTGAATATTTTAAAAAATTAAAGCTGGTTTTACCCATTTTTTCACCATATCGTAACTTCTTCTAGAAATTTAATTGTTTTATTTTAGAACATAAATACTACTGAAATGGATTTTAGCAGAATATTTTTGTCTGACTCACTAATGACAATTTCGCATTAATCAATTTAATTTTTACTTTTAACATCGTTTTATTTCCCTGTAATAATTTAGAATTCAATTTTTTCTTAATGACAACTAAACGCTTCCATTTTAAAATCACTGTTTACCTTAAAAAACTATTATATAGTGTTTGTGAAATCAATTGATTATATTTAAATGTAAATTTGAATTCCACCACCTGTGGAAAATTTAGACTGCTTCAAAAACTCATTTAACTTGGTTATAACATTTTTTTTTAGTTAACAACAAAAAAAAAGATCTATTAGGAAATCGAATTTCACGAAGCGAAGCGTAAATATGTGTAAACATTTTTAAAATCCAAACAAATACAAATGCATCATGCTCTAGTAAGCAACACACGATATACGCTATATGAAACTTCAACACACACTATTTATGTATGTACATCGCTGTACGTGATGCTATTTGGTTTAGTTTTAGTGGAATTTTGGCTTGCGAAATGGCCAAAACACAGAACAACAACAACAAATTCCTTGAAATTAAGTTTTTTGCACAAAAATTTAAAAAAAGAATAAAAATAAAAAAAATATATAAAAATAAATTGTTGAGCGGAAATTTCACGTTTGGCTTCTGAGAATGTATAATATGTATTTTGATGCGCTTACCTTTGTGTGTTTTTTTTTTGTATAGGTAAATGCAGTACCGCCTTTCAATTGGGTCTTTTCATGGTACCTATTTATTTCAAAACGGACTCCTGTTTCTCTTTGTTGTTGTTGTTGATGTTGATTTCAAGGATGCACAAATTTAACTGGAAATAAAGTAATACCAAAAAAAGGATGATTTAATATAAAGTGAGTATAAAATAGCTTTGATGGTTGTTTGTGTTTGTTTGATGGGTCAGGTCTATAAAAGGTTTGTTTTTTGGAATTTATATTAAAAAGCAAACGAATTTCGAAAAATGTACAAATAATTCTGAAATTCCAAATCTGAATGAAGCATAAAATCTATCAATGATATTTGATTTTATAGAAATATTCGAATGGAAAACATTTGTAGACAGTTTTATATCAAACCCTTCTTAGTGTTAATGTTTTCCCCAGCATTAGTCTGCTAGGAATTGTTGTTGCGGTTATTTAACTCTTCAATACTACAACTCTTAACAATAAAGTTCGACTATAACTGTCCAAGCCGTGGTAATAGAAGTCCTGTAATAACGAGGTCATTAGGAAGCTTTAACAGGGTTAGTCTTAATTCTTTTTTACCTCGGGGTAACCTTTGCCGGGGCTTATCATTCCTTTATTTTTCGAAATTTTTACTATGGACAATACTATGTAACTCTACAGACTTTATATCATCAATCGACTTAGATTAACTTGAAGGCTTTACTGGAAGCACTGTCAACCATTAGAAGAACTATTCAGAGAAACAATAAATCGTCAGAACTAGTTAAAGAGTGCTTCCATGATTCTTGACGCAATTTCCAGGAATCCGGCAGCTAAAAAAGTTATTGTCGGAAGGACTCTGGTGTGGAGATTGATGAATACAAACAGGTTCTTGACAAACGCGAAAGGATTGGACAAATGGCACGCTCGCTCCGAAAGACTTCGATGCAATTATCTTCCCTAATGGCTGTAAAACGATTTTAGTTAGGGATTTTCTTCTGGTCCAAAATGTCTCTTAGTTTCCTAGGCTGTATGAATTGGAAGTGTCTTTCAAGTGGAAATAGAACAATACCGAAACAGGTTTATATTTACAGAGATCCAGACTATTGTTGAGGCTATAGACAGCAACTTAACGATGCTATCAGATGATACAATGCAAGGCAGATTATTAGAGAGAAGAAAGACATGAAAAGAGCGCACAATAGGTTTCAGATGTGTTCAATGAGACATACGATTTCGGTAAACGATAGGAACTGATGCTTTATCATGGACAAGGCTTTTGTCATAATTCTGTGGCTGAATAATCTTCTGAACTACTAACTTGTGTGTCTAAAGATTGACATCATAGTTCACTGTTTTTTGGGTTCCAATTCATATTGAGAGGAATGGAGTAAGCTCTAACGACCAAAAATAGTCCCTTCAAAGCTTACTAACGGAATAAGTCAACCTTCCTTTTGGTACTGCGATTTTTCACAGTATCGAAAGGTGGTAGACCAAGATGCCCAAAACCTAGGGTTGCCCAAATGGAAGGCGTGTCTTCTTCGGCTCGCGATCGGGATAAATGGAGAGACTTGTTGAATGAGGTCAGGACCGGATCAGTGATTCAATCCAGCTTTCCAAAATGACAATAAAATCTTTGATATTCTCTTGAGAGACTTTTCTTCCAATCTGTTAAAATATCGTATTTCTTTTTGTCACTAAAACGGTAAACTTCGACATTTAGTTGCGTCACTAAGCGAAGTTTTCTTCCGAAGACCATTTCCACTAATCTATACCAAACTGTTCCAGAAAAGTCATCTGGGCACAAGAATCATCAAAATCAAAATAATAAGATTCAGTTGATTAAATTAAAATACAAAAAAAGAGAAAAACCAAATTGCATTTTGACTTTAAATTGGCTTGGAAAAACTTCCATCGTTAAGGTTAAGTGAAATCTAATGAAAGAACGAAAGATTTATTTTGTGAATTTTATATAACTTTTACAATATTTTCATCATAAATTACAAAAGAAAAAAAAAAGAAAAACATTTTACGACGCACAACGATGACGAAGACGTTGAATTCGGTAACATCATTGTCAAAATTTTGCAATTATAAAATAATTCCCTTTTCGAAAACTTTGAAATTAGTTGTTGACACTCCAATCTTCGCACGACCGACACCGACAGAGCATCATTGTCATCATCAACATCACCATCACCATCACCATCATCATCATCGTCATCATCAGAAAGGACCCATCCAGCACCTATTTGAGATCTCTCACCCAAAAGGAGATGGAACAAGGAGTACTTCCAACAAAATCGACTCGTGTCCAACAACTCTCCACCACCTCCCATTGAATGTACGAAGTTTAGGGACCTTTATCCTTTGAGTGTTTGTTTGAATGTTCTATAATGCAGTTATGCCTTGAGGATCCATAAGATTGCTTTTGCAGCAACATTTAGATGGCCTTTTCTTTTGGGTCTTTGTGATTTAAGGCTAAACCTGCATACTGATGCATACTCGTATTCACAGACAGGACGAGACGAGTATCTGTAATTAAAGTTTTACCTGCCTTGCACAATATTCTTCTATACTTTTTTTCTTTTCTGGACAACAGCCAGAATCTACTTCTGCATCACAATGTATGTATATAGGAGTCAGGACCTAGGACCCCGCACAAGGACATCTAAAGGACTTTCGATTATGTGATATTCTTAATTATAAGACTTCTTTCATGGACATGGAATGCAAAAACTTTTCTATGCCACACACAATGGCCAATGGCATGGTGCGCGGTACGTTATGGTGGCATAGACCGCTCAACGAGCAAGCTTATGTTTCTTGAAAGATCCTTTCGACTCCTTGGCTCTTTTCTTTGGTCCTTAAATATTTTACTACATAATAAGAAATATTCTTTCAAGTGGGTTCGTTGGTTTGCTGATAAATTTTCTTCTATTTTTTTTTTTGTTTTGGTCCTGGCTGAAAAATTCCATTTCCAGGACAGAAGACAGAAAACAGAAGAAACACAAGGGCGGGCTTTTTAAGTTCTTGTATACATATTCAAAGTTGCTGTTCTTTTTTTTTTGTTGTTGTTGGTCTTGGTTGGGTATGGATACGGAGAAGGAGGAGGAGGAAAAAGTTAGACATGAGAGAAATCCTTCGCGCCTTTCAAATAAATTAAATTTCATCAAAAATGCAAGGAAAATTCCTTATGAGTACAGACTTGCAGGGAACGGATGAATTTTCTCATTCAATTACCCCAAAAAGTGTTGCATCAAATGAAAATGATGGGTGGAAGAAGTGGGGGTGTGGTCGGGTTGGAGTTAATATGAGAAAATTGTATAAAAGATGCTTTCACGAATCAGTTGTGATTGTGATAGATGCAAGAACATACATACGTTAGTTTATATTGTAAATGTTAAGAATCTCTTTTTATTTTGAATCTTATATAGTAGATACATTGTTGCTGAACTTCAAGATACATATACATATGTATATTTCCTTATACGAGTATATAATTGATGATGTGCTTTTTAGCCTGAAAGTACAGAAGGTATATAAAGTATCTAACGAGATATTTGGAATAAGGAATATCAAGTGTTTGAAATGTTGAAGTGCGATGTGTTTCTCAGAGGAAAGTTTTCAACTCTTTTCCACTTCCACTTCCCCCACCACTTCCAATGAAGAGCCACAATCAGTCTTCTATTTTACACAAACACTTAAAAGTGTTGAACCTATAGTCCTCTATGTATGTATGTATGTATGTAGATGTACTTGTATAGGTAAATAGACCAAAGAAATTTCAATTATTTTTGAAGAAATTTTCAATTGGTTTTTGACTGTGGTTGGGTATATGGTGTCCTTGATGATGATTCATTGAGTTAGAAAACGTTCTTTGTGTAAAGTTAATGAAATTGATTTGAAGTTTTAATACATACTTACAAACATACCTTCACATTTTTGTACATACATACATATAGACAAAGACATAGACTTGTATTTAGATATGTACTTGAATTTGTAACTGAAGATAACTTAAATTAAGTTTTGGATTTTATTTTGAAGTTAAAATTGAAAGGATATGCGGAGATGGGAAAATGAAGAAGTGAGTAATTGTGGTTTGTTTGAATGTCCATCTCAAAGTGTTTTGCAATTTAAGAGAAGAAGAGACTTTGAATCGGAATAAACAAAGAGTTGAATATTTCAATGGAATTACTGTTAATTTTTTTAATTTACTTAATCTTTGACAGGAATTTTTTTTGTACTTGTAATTCTTGTCTGTTTTTTGTGGTTACAAATCTATACAATAAGTGCGGAATAGTTTTCTTAAAACATTAGTGCAATTATCTACTGAAGCAGTAATAGAATGTTATGATATTATCAGAGATCTAACCTCAAACTATCAACTGTCAAAGTGTTAGGGTTGCCATGAATATTTGAACAATTTATAATTTTTATATATGTGTTCTAAACTTGATAGTTTTCAAACTTTAAAGTTATTTGTGTAAAGACAATGTAGTGCTTTTTTAGACTTTTTCATGCATAGGTGTCTGAAGAAATTTATTGGGTAATTAAAATGAAACGACTTTTCACTTTATTTAAAGTCAGGTAAGTAAAAAGAATTGTGACTAGAAAACAAACGAAACTTATAATTAGTTTCAGATCTCCTCCCTTTTCAAGTACCTATAAAGTTCTTTACGACTTCGAAAACAGTATAAATATTGTTTGTCAGAAAAGTTTGAAAGTAAAAAGGTTACCGAAACATTATGGCAACTCTTAGTCAATCAGTATTGCCATTTAGTATTTTGTTTTATAAATTGAATTCAAACGACTTGAATTGAATTGACGGAAATGTCAGGGTTCGGTTATAATGCGAAAGAACTGCAGAGGCGACGAAATTTATGACTATTAACTTTGTGTGCGAAACTGAAGAAAGTTAGCCGAAGTTTGTTGGAGAAGCTTGATAATTGATTCCCAACATCAAGCTACGACTTGAGTTCGATTATGATTGGAGACCGCCCGGTTCATTTTGAAATTGACCCTTTTTTTCATCGAAACATCATCTTCAGTGATGTGGTTAATTTCTAGAAGATAAGTGGGAACGTCAACAAACAAAATTTTGAAATATAATAAAATAATACGAACAATAAAAATGTCTCGGTTTGGTTAGAATTTTGTCGACCAATAAAACTACGAGGAACTATTAACCCCAATTTCTTAAATTCAATTCATGTTCAAAGGTTGCCTTAAATTTATATTTACTTGTCATGAATTTTGAAAACATTTTTGAAATAGTTTGATTTGACCATGTAAGTCATATTCTTCATGAAATTTAAGGCTGTCGGCGCAATTGGTACAGTGTTTGATCATTACTGTCAATAGGCGCAACTGTGATACCACTTCTGAGCAGCATTTCAAGCTGTTAAAGCTCAATACAAAAGAGTTTCTGTATCGTTTTGTGACTCTCGACAAAATATGGATCCACTGGTAGACACTAGAGATTAGGGAACAGTCGAAGAAGGGAACAGGCAAAGAAGTGGCAGACTGTCGAATCAACCGAAAAGGTGATGTCCACCATTTTTTGGAATTCACAAGGTGTGATCTGTGATACCTGGAGAGGGGCAGAACTATCAAAGGGTTCTACTATGCCGATTTAAAGAAAAGGAAGAAAAAAGTGCTCACATCTACGGCACCGCATGGCTTCGGCAATTTTGCATAACGAACTGCTTCCCGATCTACTTCATTCTTCAGATTTGGCACCGTGTGACTTTTTTGCTTACTAAATCTAAAAAATCTCTTCCTAAACAAAAGATTTTAATCGACTGAGGATATCATCGCTGCGTCAAACGTTCATTTTAAAAGATTCAATCTTTCATAATGTTGTTCAATTCAATGATTCGTTCTTTTCAATCATTTTGGTTTTTGTTCAATTTTGGTTATGAATTTTCAAAAGTTTAGATTGGTCTGCCAGAGAAATGACCATGTCATTATATTTCAAATATTTATTATAAATTGTAACTTTGTAAATACAAGTTTGAACGTAACATAAGAAATTGTTCTGATTTCCAAAACATTATGCTCCCATTCGTTCTTTTTCTTCTTCTTACTTTACTTCTCAACGAGATTGAAAGATTGTATAGTTAGTGAAATAGTAATTGCAATCAATCAATCTTTTAAGTGAACGAGTCAAAAAGAACGAATCAATCACCATTGACGCAGCTCTACATCGCCGCCATGGAAGCTTACTTTGTAGACCTCGAGGAAACCTATTTTTCGGATGGCTTAAAGAAGTTGGAGCATCGATTGATCAAGTGTATCGAACTAAAGAAAAACTATGTTGAGAAATAAATCACCACTTTTCCAAAATGTTTTTTTTTTTTTTGGAACTAGATCATTCCGTTCTAATGGTAATACAAATACTCATTTTAAGGCATTTTCAAATTTCCAAAAGTGATGCACGTGCAACTCTGTGTCCTTTATTTAAAACTAGGACTTCCACAGGGTTCTGTTTTAGGGCCTTTATTACTTTCATCTTCTACAAAGATGTGAGCAATTCGAAGTAAATTGTTCCCTAATTATTCATAAGGAAAATAAAGTTGTATCAATCTAAAAACCCTTTAAAATGAAACCAATTTTGATGTGTTAAGATTCTACTACCAGTGTCTATTCTAATGTTTAAATAATAACTTAATTCAGAAGAAGAAGAATTTTCTATCTTGTTGCATAAATGAAACACAAAAAGCAAAGTTAAACAAAAAAGTAAAGAACAACCATGTAACTAGAACAAAAAAAAAAAAAACATCATAATATTACTCATGTTCCAATTAAAATGAAGATAATTTGTTATGAATTTGCAACCGAATCTAATGCAACAGCACACACAGAAATAAATATTATTAACTCATGGTCAATGAATAAACAAAAGCTAAAAAACTAACAACGGTCTTTTTTTTTTCTTCTTCTTGGGAAAAAGAATTCCTTCGTTTCCCTCTTTTTTGTACCATCATGGGTACCCGTACCCGTACCCTGGGTGAACAACGAAATGACTTAATTACCATCGTCTTTTTGAGTTCATATATAAAATAATTCCTCGAGAAGTGGCTCTTGGTGGATGGATGGAGTACATCAACCATGACAGTGTATTTTACTCATCACTGGATTTCTCCATTTCGAGAAGGTAGATGGATAGATATAGGTATAATTATTCATACCTTGTTCCAGCTCCAGACATCGTCAATTATTTTTATTACCAACTGCCAAAGAGAATGGGGGTCTTCTCACATGATGATGATGATGTGAAGAAATATAGAAAAGTAAAAAAAAAAAAAACTTTGTTCTACTAACCCGATAGCTTTAATCTTGCAATTTTTTTCTTAGCTCTTATCCAACATCTACTATAGCAACCTAAGTTGGTAAGCGATATCACTATGACAATCCGGTTAAGGGTGCTCTCGAGACGTCTTGCTACACAAATTCAAATATACTTTCATATTCCCGAGAAGAAAAAGTTAATTTGATATCATTAGGCAATGATAAGATCAGTGTACGTCATAAAGCAGTGCAACCGTGACTTTAAGACTTAGCCAATAAAAAAAAAAAAAACATCCATTCATCTTATTAAGCATATGACACGAAACAGAAGATTTTTCGTCTAATTTTACCTTACTCCCTTCTTAACACAAACTTTTTTGTGTTCGAAATTAGCAAGTAGTTTTTTTACGCTTGACAGATTTGAAAATAAAATTCAAAGAGCAAAAGTAAAAGTTGAAGAAAAAATTATAATTTTTTAGATCTTAGTCAAATGTTTAAAAAGCCTGATGTATTAAAAGTACGATTTTGACTAATCGGAAATGATCTAAAGGGCCAACTTTATATAAAAGACTTAACCGAGCTTAAGCTAATGTCAAAACCGAACGAAAAGTTTCCGAAAATTATCGTTAAAACATAAAGTAACTATAACGGATTCTGGCTACTTTAAGCAAATGTTCTTTGATAATAGCTAACGACACAAGCAAAACTGACAAGGGAAAAAGAAATTATTAGTAAGGCAGTAAGAGACAACAACATGTAAACATGCGTTGAGTTGAAATGTCATTCAAATTTGGCATTTACGTAAGTTCGAGCCAATCCAAAAAAAATTAGCGAAATTTAACGAAACTGAGTAGAACGTCTATTATGGTTAGTTAGTGATAAATAAAACAGTGTGTTGGCTCGCTCGCTTAAGTTGGCATGAAAGTTTTTGTTTTTTTTTTACTTTCGTTCAGTTCCCTGAATATTTGAGTGTAGAACAGTCCACGAAGGGTTCAAAGGCCACCATCCGGCTTCAGTAATGGTTTGGTAAGGAGTCTCCTAAAAAGGTGTCAGAACCCACTATTTAAGTGACAAAGGGTGCCAAGCCAAGGTCTATCCAATAGGACTCTACTCTTGTAAACAAAGTCAAAACGACAGGAGTAGCTGAGGAAAAAAAAATATCACAGGTCTTATAGCAGCAGAAAGTAGGCATTCCGTAAGTCCAGATTTGAATCTTTAGATTACTGCTCGAGATCATAAATGCAGAACATGGTCTGCAAGACTTTTGACAGAAATTTTAGTAAGGCTCAGAAAACATTGACACAAGAATAGACAATTGTGTCAAGCATAAAAACTCAGGGATGTCATATCGAATGATTTTTTTTTTAATTTAACTTATAGGAATAGGTAAATCAATTTTCATAACCAATGGAATGCGCCTAAAACAGTTTACAAACCAACTTTTTCCACCATTTACAAAAAGATCCCGCCTTTCAATTTTATTGCAATGTTTTAAAAATTATGCAAATGAATTTTTAAAATTAGATATTGAAAATAAGATTTAACAAAAAGCAGAATGTCGTTTTTTAGTACGATAACATTGCAATTCTAATTCATCGAAGATACGAGTAAAAAGAAGTGGCCATAATTGAGAGCCATGAGGAACCTCTTACTTTTTGTTAAGACTCTTTTTGAAAATGAGCTGAAATCCAATTTTTGTCTGTCTTAACGCAAGAAGTTCCTGTTTATCGTTTTACAGCAGTTAAAAATTGAATAAATTTGGTAGATTTAGTCATTTCACATCTTAAACAGCGGAATTTTAAGTTGATAAGTCAGTAATCAGTAAGAATAATTTAGTAAAGAAAGACTTTCGGATTGTGAAATGTAGGAGGCAGTTGAGTGATAAGAAATAAACTAATGTTACTTCGGCTGCAGTACAAAGTGAAAGCGTTCAGCAAATCACAGAACAAACATTATTTTTTAAAATGAAACTATTCAAAACTCAACTCGATCTGCATTTTCATGCATTTTTAACTCAATCTGATAAATGTACCTATTATTATCAATGTTGGTCGTAAAACTAAAAGTGAGTTATACAGTGAATAAAGCGTTTTTTGCAACTTGTATTACTGAGCTGGCTAAAGATTATCAATGAAACACTTATAATTTTAACTCAAATTACCTAAAGCAAGGAAATAATTAATTTATTTTCTCTTTAAGTTATTTACTTCACTAGACCCCACCAAATTCAATTTTAAACTCCATAAGCTAATTGACACTTCATTACCTACATATTCAGTTATTCCTAAGTTAAGTGAATTTATGGACGGTGTTTGAACAACACTCCTATTTACCTATACTTCTAAAGTTCATTAGTCAATTAATTTTATGGTTGTATTCAGTGACTTTAAAAAATGGCCATGTTCAGTAACTTTAAAAGTGCATTATGAATAAAAAATGTTGCAAGAAACTAAAATGCTCTCCTGGCGATCTATAATAATTCTAAACTAGAAAAGTCCAAAAACCTTCTATTAAAACAAAAATAAAAAATTAAGCCAATAATTCCCTAAAGCTTTCTGCAGTCTAAGGTCCTTACATATTAGGAGCTTAGTAAGAGTTAAAAATGTCAACTACTGCCTTATATCATCTCATAGTTCATTCTTCAAAGCGTCCTTAGGGTCTCATCACAAAACATCTAGGTACCTAGTATCTGCAGAGCACATATTTCTTTCGAAAACAGAAAACCCCCCCCTCAGTCTTGGCCACAAATCATATCTTCTGTATGAGTGTGTATTGTATATGAATGTATATGCACTTTTGGTGTCATACTCCTATATCTTCTCCGCCATATTCTTCCTTCGTCTTTTCATATCTCTCTAGAACACAAGACTGTACCTATACATACAAAGAAAGGAACAGCAAATATAAATTTCTTTGCATCTCATTTATCCTCATAAATCTTTACAGCAAATTACTTTCAAAAGAAGTTAACTCAAAACAATGCTCCAAGTCTGATGCCATACCTCATACTCCATATCGTACCATGCCATGCCATGCCGGCCGTGCCAGCCATACCATTCAGCTCGGATGATGACACAAAAAGAGGGCCACATCCAGCACACAAATGCACCCTTATGTTGCTCATTTCCGTCAAAACCAAAAACGGAACAAACAATCAACACACCATCTCCCCTCTCTACTGCACTCCTCCCTCTTACACTTGTCACATTCATTCCTATTACCATGGCAGCGAGAGAGATACTTATGCAAGAGAATTTATGGCTGCAGCAGTACCATACCAGTACCAGCAGCGCCCAACATCCAGTGGAAGTGGCAGCGTAACCAGTAACGTAACGAAACGGTTCCTCGTTCTTCTTTTGTATTCACTTGATTTATTTCTGTGTGACAGTTATGTGCATAAAAAAGGCCACACAAACTGAAACAAAAGTAAAAACGAGCATAATGGAGCAGTGGTGTGGGAGTGTGGGCGGTGAGGTGTTGGACGGACGGGTGGACGGATCCGGACGAAAAAAGATGATAAAAGAACTCTTTGGCATTTCGCGTCCCCTAGTCCTAACACCGAAATGATATGCTCTCCTAATTTCTTGTAACCCCAAGTCACCCCATCGCGCTCTCCATCATCCGAACAAACGGACCAACGAACGAACGGACCCATCGCCATCATGCTGTGCTATTTCTCTTCTTCTTTCGTCTCTTTTTTTATTCTTCTCTCTTTTTGCTTGTATTATAAGTTCTTAACAGTTAGAAGAACACTGGATCAACGATGCTCTCCCTTTTTATGAGCTCGTATTTGCAGTAAAGACAAAAGTAGCGGAACCATGGTTTGCATGATACGACG
Organism: Scaeva pyrastri; assembly: GCA_905146935.1. Lineage (NCBI taxonomy): Eukaryota > Metazoa > Arthropoda > Insecta > Diptera > Syrphidae > Scaeva > Scaeva pyrastri. The sequence continues at coordinate 122,647,541 of LR989927.1, read as the reverse complement.
AGAATGAGTATGGTTATGGTTCCAATTCTTAATTCTAGAAATGGAAGAATGAAAATGGACAATGACTCGCGACAAAGCGCAGATCTGGGGCACTCGGATGCTGATATTAACGCTCCACTAGTAAAGCAAAAAATTAAATAGTTTTTCTGTTTTTTTTTTTAGAATAGTTCTTTTGTTGAATTGTTGTCGGTACCAATACAAATATCAACAAACCAACCGAACAACAAACGACCAAACAACGCGGCACAACGGTACTCGAGTGAAAAATTTAAGCCGGGCAAATGATAAAAAATAAAAGAACAAAAGCATTCCAATGGGAATGACATTTCACAAAACCCCACGGTGTGGTGTGGTGGTGGTCGCTTACTCGTAGTTGGTTGCGGGTTGGAAAGTTGAACGACAATTGACTTTATTAGAAATAGACAAGGAGTGTTGGGTTTTTAATCCGAGTTGAAAGTTTTATGACATTAACAACAGTGTTTTGAGAATTTAAGGAATTACTTTAATTTATTTTAAGCTTTTGGCGTGGAGTGAGTTTTTTTTTTACAAAAAGGAGGCCCAACTCAACCACTTATTCAAAAGAACTCGATTTAACGCTTAGTAAGCACGCATAAAAAAGGTAATCAAATTTGAAAAGGTACAAATCTTAATGAAGATAAGTTAAGGTGGATCAACAATTAGTTGAGGGCCAAAGCCGAATTCTCTAAATTACCGAATGCTCGTTACATTTTTGTCTATGAAACTTATTTTGACATCCCATCATTTTTTAATTTAATGTTAAAAAGTTTTATTTCAGGAAATAGTCAGCCCAATGTCAATAACTTCAATTTAAAAAAGAATATTTTGACAGTAATTGGTCTCTATTTTGTTTTCGAAATTCAATTACTTCTGCAATATGTCAAAAAACAAAAATGCCATATTTTTAACACACAAAGTCTCCCTATATGTCACTGTACTAACAGAGAGTCACAGTTTGTATCGTGTGAATTGTATAAGTTTTGAACCGGTTCGGTATGGAATTGCCAGCCTTAAATTTATTTTCTTCATATTTTGTAGAAAAAATATATGGTACCAATATTGTTAGGTATATTATTTTTTGTACCTTTTTTGTTTGGAGTGACGTTTCGAGAGTTTTTACATCCAAAGTTTTCAACATAAAACACACAAGGGATTATATTAAAAAGTGTTAAATGAAGATCATAATTTAGTTCACAAGTATTGTCTACAATATCACGAATTCGATTCAGGTTTGACAAGTATGCGTTCATATTCTCAAACATGCTTTATAACAAATCTTTTGATACGGTGGCGTTCATATTTTCATATTAAAACCATTTAAAAAATATTTGTCAAACTTCGAAAAAATAAAAATTGGTATAAAAACTTTGTTTATATCTCCAACAATATAGAAATTTCTTAGATTTAGGAAATATAAATTAGTTTATTAATATAAAGAAGCATACACTACAAAATTGACAGTTGAAGTAGTCTCGTGTGTAAGGCACCTTAAAGTCTTTTTAATAACACAGTGTCACATTAGTCATTGTGAATGAGGCACATCAATTGAATAAATCGTCATTTTAGTTCGAGTTTATTAGCGAGGTCCTACACGGGCCAAGTCCCTTGAAGTTCTTATTATCATTCTAATCATATGAACCTTACATAAGAACAAACACTTAAATATAGTCAAGTCTAACCTATAATTAAGTAGACGGATTTTATTCCTGTGGAACTATAATTAACCTCTAAACAAAATCCAGTTTTATACATAAATCAATCCACCCGAATCACATTCAAATCGATTGCATTACCATCACCACCACATCGCATAGCAGCAAAGTGTCAAATGAGCAATCCCTTATATGTCATTATCACATCTAACCAGAAATAATGTCATCATTATCCTGGATGTGCTGCAAAATCTGCTTTGCCTTACAATTTATACATACATATATTTATATTTATGTACATCAATTCCTGTGTGCTGTAATGATATCGAGTTAAGAATCAAATCAGAGGCACTTCATTGTCACTTAGGAACAAAATTATAATTCTCGCATATAGAGCAGTGAACTGACAATTGACACTTTAAGTAGAAGTCGTCTAGGCGAATACATTAACTAAAGGATTCAATCAAGCGAAACTTAAACCGACATCATCATTATCAGAGCGCTACAGCTTCAGCAGCAGCAGTGAAGCAGAGAGGCACAGCATAGCACAGCACGGCACACAGCACTGCCATCTACCGACAACGACATCAATAACACGAAAGAACCTCAGCAGAAACTTGCAATCTGTTCTAATTCCCAATCGGATGGTATTACAATGGGAACAACTCTGAGAAATGGAGAATGGAGGAAGTTAGTGTGGAGATGAGATGCGGTTCTGGTTGGCTATACGAGTATATAGATATTGGTTAAAAGATTAAACCCAATTTGCTAATAACTAATCTGCAACTCAGGTTGGAGGCTCCCGTAGGAAAATCAAAGGAGAATTTCCTTAGGATGCTAATTTCTCCATATGAAATAATGTCGTTCTTTATATACAAAGGTGCACGCAGTTATTGAGTAGTTTTCTACACAGTTTACAGTATTCTTCAAGACACAAAATATTCAGAACACTATTCTCTACAGTACACAGTATAATAAAAAACAGTAAACAGTATGCAGTACACAGTAATCAGTATACAATGTACAGTGTACAGTACACAGTATTCTGTTCAGTACACAGTATAAAATAAAACAGCGTCAAGTACACAGTAAACAAAGTACAGTACACAGTAAACAGTAAACAGTAAACAGTACACAGTAAACAGTAAACAGTAAACAGTAAACAGTAAACAGTAAACAGTAAACAGTAAACAGTAAACAGTAAACAGTAAACAGTAAACAGTAAACAGTAAACAGTAAACAGTAAACAGTAAACAGTAAACAGTAAACAGTAAACAGTAAACAGTAAACAGTAAACAGTACACAGTACACAGTACACAGTACACAGTACACAGTACACAGTACACAGTACACAGTACACAGTACATAGTACACAGTACACAGTACACAGTATACACTGTACAATATAAAATATACAGTGTTAAGAAGGAATAAAGCGTACCACGGTATATCAGAACGTTGCTGGTGAATTTCACCTGCACTGCCTCCAGTTTCACCGTGGAATAGGCAAGGTAATTACTCCTTTTATTCAAGGGCTCCATCTGAATCAATAAATTCAAGTAAGACACTCCGATTTGCGGATTCACAAATGCAAACAATTGCTCTGTTGCGAAAGATCTGCTTCCTCTGCGGAAAGGTTCAATAGACAATCACCAAGATACCTTCATCCAGATATACTCGTTCATTCGCCACCAAATAGAGGAATATATTTCACAGCTTTTGTCCCTTATTTCATGGTCTTCGTCGTCGTCGTCGTCTTCATCGTCGTCATTGGAGTCACAGTCATTGTTTGTCGTGTGGCAGTAGAATTGTTCCCGTTTTGTTTATTTGTTTTGTTAGGATACATTTGCATTTTTGATCATGAGTGTGAACGAACGCTGAGCTGCGCTGCTGGTGAAAAAGTGGAAATGCGATATTTTTGTGTGTGTGTGTATTTTTTTCTCCTCTACTCTAGATTGGATTTGGATTTCCATCATGCAGCAACGGAAGCTGAAGTTGCTCTAGGAAACATTGATGCGGCTCCGGCTATATGTTTCACAAAGCGGGATACACAGGAAGGACGGCTTCCCTCAGACCCCAGGCTCCAGATCGTGCCACCCTCGCTTAAATGTAGATGAAATTTTAATGCGTTCTATATACTCCTGTATATAGTATCCGTACCTGATATCTACTCTATATTTGTATAGATGTACTGCCCAAGGTTTATTATGAAGCTGGGAGTACGGTGTGGATTGCATTTATTCAAACCAGCAGATATACGAAATTGATGGCCATTTTGGTAGCATTCTATACGAGTAGGTAATAAATTAATGGTATTTGGTTATTTCTTTTGACGCGCGAACGACAACGCAACATATGCGGACTTTCAGAGCGTCACGTCGCGTCGTGGTTTTGTTTTTGATAAATAAATTTATTTGCAACATTTATTCATTCATAATATTTTATTATACGTTCGTTTTACCTATACATATGCACCTGGAATGGAAATGTATACATAACAAAGTTATACACAAATCGATATACATACATACATATGTTTTTTACCTAAAGCAAAACTGTCCCAAATGGCTTATAAAGTTTATTTTAATATTGCTAATTGCTGATAAAATAAAATTAATATTTACTCTGTTTATATTATTAATTTTACCTTTATACAATGGTACAAATGTGCATTCATACATACATACAAGCGTATATGTATTTGATTTGTATATTGGTGATTTATATTTGTGAATTAATTAATAGTATGGTAATTTTTATTTTGAAAATTGAATTCAAAAATGTAAATCGGTTTTTATAACGCATGAGTCACTATTAAACTGGTCAAAAAACCGGGGGGCTGGAAATTATAACCCGAAAATGCAAAGGAGCTTTTCCGACAATGAACTTTGTACTTTAAGCAGAGTGCATTTTCGGGCGAACCAAAATTAGCACAAAATTTGAAATTATAGACATGTGTGACGTAGAGTGTTGTCGACCCTTAACCAATTTGACAGCTTACAGTAAGGGATTAGCCAAACAATACATATTAAAGATGGAAGTTTGGCGGAGAAATAAAAGTTTACACTCAATATAGTAGTCGAATTGTTGGATCTGATTTCTTTTCAAACCATAAGTCGCACTTGTCTTTTTTTACGGTATTAAGTTTCTGCAACAGAAAATGTAAAATAAGATTAGTATCTTGATTTTACATTTTCTTAAATAAAAAAGAAGCGGTCCTAAATCACTGCCTTGAGGAACCCCGATTTAAGTTATGAATATTAAAGGTGATCAAAATGTTTTCAAATTTTACCTGATTGTTAAGTTCTTGTAAACTCTCTTCCCTATAAAGTTATCTAGAATTGTGGAATCATAGCTTTATCAACTGTCAGATTGATTGATTAAAAAATACTCACAGTTTTTAAGAATACCCAAATGTTTATCAGATGATAATTTTAAATCGAATAAATATAAGCGGTGTTTTTTTTTTAACGTGTGGTTTCAGTCAGATAATAATTTTTTCGGACTTCGTTTTTTTGACAGCTGTCATTTGATTTATGCTTATTTTTTTTTGCCATTTAATAATAAATAGATTTACTTTTGAACAACATTGGCAAATCATGGAAACTTATTACCAAAACAATGGTTCGGTTCCCTCGACGCATTTCGCACTGTGTCCAATATTCGGTCGAGCTAATCGCCAAACAGAGTCGGTGTCTTGGCACCATATTTACTTTATTAGATGATGTGCATCCGCAGAATTGCTGAACAATGCGCACGAAGACGGGCTTACATAACCCAACTCGTGCAAGAATTGTAGATTCTTGATTCTGTATACAACAACCATCAAGCGCGTCGCATTTTCGGTGAATGAGCCCTTAGCGAGATGGCCACCGATTCTGGTTTTTACAAGAAAAGTTTGTTCACACCGATAAAGCTCATTTTTGGTTGAATGGGTAAGCTAATAAGCAAAATTGCCATATTTGGAGTGATCCTGATCATACTCCAGAAGTCTCTGGAAGTGTGCTCAACGGTCCACAATTCTTCAAAAATTAAGCCGGCCATAATGTTAATCAATAAGGACCGTTATAGAGCTATGATTAATGACTTTAATGGCGCGTTATTGCTAACATACTATATGGTCCCAGTTGTAGCAAAAAATTGGACATCTCGGCTGGAATTTAATTGAGCCAACCGTGGTGGCTATTTGCACGAAATCATTTTTAAAACATAATGGCAAACCCTTGCCGTTTTAATAAAGCTAAATTTTTGGACAAACCAATAAATTATATGCCTTTTATTTTATTTTGAAAATCACACATCTAAAGAAAAAAACGTATAAGAACAATGTCCTTTTAACGCTGGTGCCAGTATTTAAATATGTACAGTATATCATATTGAAATTTCAATTTATCATTTTTTGACAGACAAAAATGTGTTAAACTTTAAAATCTCATCTTTGCAAAATCGAAAACTTCGTAACTTATTTACGAAGATGACTTTTATTATAAACCTACAGCTTAGCCTTAAACCAAAATATCAAATTGCTGACTTTTGTCAATCACATTTCCAATATCAACTTTCCAATACTCATAAATGCATTAATCAGTCCACTTGAATTTAGATTTTTTTTTTTTAATTTCAACATATGTACGTTTATAATTTATAAATTTTAAATGCAAACCTATGCAATTTATGAGATTTGTTTTAGCCAAAAGGAACAAATACGATTTTGTTAACATACAACAACAAAATTATCCTAAATATATAATTTCTATATACCTGGAAGATAACAAGGCCGGTAAAACATTGTTCTGGTCTTACCACATCGTCCATCAGCGTCGTCGTCGTCGGTCGTCCTCATCATCTTCATACGGGTAGCTCCGGGTACATGGTTTATAGATACTCCGAGATAGTAAAACAACAAGTTCAAAATGTAAAGCAAATCTTTTGATTTAATTGGATCACACACAACCGAAATGATTCATTCATTTGGACATACATATGTACGAATATGTATGTACTGTAGGAAGACATATGTAGATTCGACCATATCTTCTGTGAATGCTCTTAAAGCCTCTTGTAATCTAGAATCTACTTACGTCTCATGTGCAAAAAGGATCTTATGAATAAATATGCAAACCTAACTGACCATAGACTTGACTGGGTATTTACTATGCCACCACATCGAAGCGCCCCTATCCACCAGCACAACCGCACATGTACAATTGTACAACCCAAGATATGCAACAGGAGTTATCAATTTAATTTTGTTGTCTGGAAGGTATGAGTCTTCATATAGATAACCACAAAGTACATTTTGGGGGAGGTGCATTTATGCTGTTTGCAAATGCAAATGCAAATGACTACCCCACTTCTTAAGCTTCCTATAACAAATCTTGAAAATTCTCGCTAAGAACAAAACATGAAGTGCAGAGAGAGAGACACCGAGACCTAGGGAAACCATCAGTGCATCAGTGGAAGCCCTAAGATGGCTATAAAGTAGAACACATTGGTAAGACCTAAGTAAGCAACTAAGTGTATCACAAAGGATTTGTTGTGAATCAAATTAACAAGGATATATATCTATCTCTCTGTATGTGCTTATGCGTATATATTTACATGAAAGTGTTGGTTTTTTGAGGTCCACATGGTCCCCACAGTTTCCATTCATATTTATCATCAGTATGTGTTTCTATCTAAATACGAGTATTCCCAAAAGAACTTAATTTGAATAAGAAGTACAATTTTGGTTAGGTGAATTTCACAAGGAGGATAGTAATACATGTTTAAGTTTTCTTCATAAGGATTTTAAGGATGATGTATGATTGTTAACCGAAAATGACTTATTGACTTTGAAGCATGAAATTCTAAAATTTAGACATTAGCAAACGAAACGTATCATATATCCCCCTTAAGATACTTGATCTTGAAGTTAACATAGTTTATTGGGGAGGTAGGATCCCTATTATGTTGTAAATTACATTAAAAATAATAATATACTTTAAGAATGTCCAATAAACTCAATTAAACTTTATATTGATCTTATTTAGATAGTTAAACAGGGCGTATACTTATTTTTTTAAAATTTTTTTTTGAAAAAAATGACAGGAATATCGGAAATAATTTGTCAAATATGGATCAATTTTACAAAGATCTTAACAACAAAATTTTTATTAAGGTGTCCTGGGAACTCTCAAATCGATATTCGTACCGATCAAGTTAGTTCAGATAATGCTGTATCATTCCCATAAGGCTTAATCACTTTAACAGTTTCGAATCATAGAAATCAACAGAATCAGATGATATTACATCACCTGATCTTCGAAAAGCTTTTGATAAAGTTGCACCTATGCTTATGAGATAGTTTTTAATAGTTGCTTGAATCCTATGTTAACAGTTTCCTTGAATAAGAGAATTGAAAGTTGTTCTGATATTATCAAATGCTAGTAAGTCCACTTTAAAAGTTTTGTTTTTTAAGGCTCTTCTAAAACTAATTGCAATCCATTTACTATAGCAAGCATTGATCTGAGACTTCTTCTTTCATCTCAGTATGTCAACTGGAAAGGTAAATCTGTGAAAACGAACCAGGGAATATATTTCCCATTTAAAAGAGTACACCAATGTTATGTTCCTTGATATTGGTTCCTTTTATCAACCTTATGACTTAATTCATAGAATGCTGACAAAGTAAAGTGATCAAATCAAAACTGGGCAGCTCCTCTGCCAAATGAACTTTCAGCACAGTTGCTCAGTAGCCTCTTCTCTAGAATCGGTAGTCAGAGAACTTCTAAATGGACTTGATGCAGAGCTTTGAAATATCGCCTGTATATTGCTGAACGACTTCAAGGAAGCTTCATTTTACAAAAACTCTTTTATGCGGTCTTGATTCGGAAAAAAGTCCACACAATTGGAAGCCTGATTCTATTTTGCTGGAAAATACCAGTAAAGTGTTACTATCAGCTTGTGATCGTAATAGCAGTCAACTTCGAACGTCCCTAGATATTCTATGTATACCAGTAGCCGTGAGCACAGGTATTCGTCTAAGAAAATCATCAGATTGGAATTTCTCACTCCGGAATTTCCCACTCCGTAATCCTTCACTCTATAGTACACTGCATCATCCCACTACTAAAGTTCAATAAAAACTCCGAGATATCTTTACTCAACCAATCTTTTTGAGAAGATTTGAAATTCTGGAAAGACGTGTTGATCTACATTTTACCGTTTAACAAGCTGATGATGAGATTGGTGTTACTTGTTTTAGGCGAAACTTTTGGCTGAAGAAACACGTGACACCATCAACTGATATCCGAATTTTCTCAGACGATCAGACTCAGTGTCTAGAAACTCCATAACGGTCCTAAGTTCTTGATCATCTTTTATGGTTTTACGGTTCAACATTCACCTTGTTCGAGTGTCAGGCCACAGGTACTTTTCAGAAAACTGTAAGGTTGATGAGCTTGATGCTAAACGCTCAAAGCAACTCATCTCGATTGGTAGACTGCACATTAGCTCTGTCAAGCTTTACGGCTTGAAGCTCCGGCAAACGATATCTGATCAGGAAGAAGAAAAGTCAGTTCGTCATCTTCTTTGTTATTGTCCTTCATTATCACAAAAACGTAGACTACACCTCGTAGACTTCTTCTACTATGATCCCGGCAATCTAAATAACTTAGACATCTACAGTCTCAAACGCTTTATTGTTAACTCCGAATGGTTCAACGAGATGGAGGATTTTTTGATCTAAATGGTATCACGATTTATTCGTCTCAGTGTGCTGGTCTTCTTACTTTTGACCACCAACCACTATAACCTAACCTAAAGCTGATGAACTTAGGACATTGATGTTTGAGTATTATGACTTTTTGCCCTTTTGGCTGCTTAACAAAAATATCAAAAATTAAATCATAGAAATACTTATTAGTATTTGTTTTTATAAAGTCGTTATACTCTAAATGTAATAATTTTTTTTTTAGAAACGTTGAACTCATTCATCCATGAACTCATTCAGAGACGCAAAAATTATAAACGAGGCATTACATGGGTCGCAGTTTTAGTTTGAACAGAAAAAAAAAGGAAGAATAAATGTAATGTAAGAAAATAATTATACTATTTTTTTTATAGTATTTCTAATCGTTAAGTTTTGTCTACAGTAAGAACAGTTCGTTTTCCTCAATCTACTAGAGTCAGGTCCTCAAAACTGAAGAATTGAGCAAGGGGAGTTCTATTTTATGATCGCAGTGATTTCGAGACAAACAGACATCAAAAGTCAATGTGTTATTGGATTAAGGAAAGTATGTAGACAACGGGCTAAAAACTTACCTTTCACCTAATCCTTCTTATCTTTAATTAATCTATGATGTATCATATTTAAGTGCCATTTGATCCCTTCATTTTTCTGAGAATGTAGTTAAGGACTATGGAGTGTGTGCTTCTGATTAGAATTTTTACCTGAAAAGGTGAAATTCTTAATTCAGTTTATTCAAAATTCTCATGTGTAGTGGTTGGCTTCGAGTTTCCAAATGGTGGATGGAGCAGGATGCTCATATGTTGGTGGCATACCAAATTCCTACAAAACTAATGTGCGGCGGCGGCGGCATAGAGAATATGAATAAATCCCATAAACAGAGTGTTGTGTTTTAGTTTCTATTCACGACCATACCGTTACCGTTACCGGTACCGGAACCGGACCGAATGAAATTTCAAAATCTGATGGTGAAAAGGCAGAGAGGAATTGAGGACGGCGGCAGGCGGAGATGGAGAAGGCCGGTTGAAGTTAAGCATATTCAAAAATATGAATCTCATAATCTCTGAATGCAAAGGAAACGAAAATTGCATTAGATATGTTTTTGAAGTTGATGATGGTGTTGTAAACTTGTAACTCTCTCTTTCTATGTCCCCTTTGGTTATACATTAAGTTCCATGCTATGAAGCCATCTGTTTTCATTTTATGCTGTCCATGAAATGATAGGATTAAATCCAGAAACCTATATCCCATCTCCCTGTGCAATATAAAATGATTTTAATCTAGAATATTGGTTTGTTGGCATTAGACATCGATTTGAAAACAGACTGACTGACAGACAGACAAACAGACAAACATGGGCAGTGTTATAATTCTTATTTTATATTTACATATTGGAAACAAACATAAAATAGCCCTGTATATATGGGACTTACTCTCGTATACTAGTGTGTTTGTGTTGGGTTTTCAAAATTTTGATGTGAATCAATTTTCGAGAGCTTTTAGGTGTAAATCGTTTGAAAGGTACATAATATATATTTTTCAGGCTTAATGTGTTTTAGAAAATTATGCACAAATCAATATATTCTTACCCGGAATAGTAAATCTTTAGATTAGATTAGTTTTGAGGTACATACATACATAGTTTATTGTTTGGATATTTGTATTATGTTTGTCTTATTATTGTGTAATGCATAATTTATCTTTTATAACAATAACAGTACAGTATAGAAAGACTGATATTTTAGAGAGCTTTATTCTAAGGCTTTTAGTTAACAACCTGGGATTAGATTAAATCCCATTTTCAAAGAAAAGAATGAGAAGCAATGGTTTGCAAATGATTATCTGGAAATCAATATATTCCATATTGGGATTTCATGGTACATTAACTGCTTTAATTTTAAGATGCATAAGGCAGAACTAAAATATAGTTAAATACCTAATATAAAATGGAAAAATATTCGTAAAAAAAGAATCTTGTTATACACTGTTTGACGAATTATAGCGATGTAAGAACTGACAAAATTATTGGCAGAATAAATCGTAAAGAAAATTGCCTACTAACTTATAACTACCATTAACCATTTCTTTTTTGCGAGCAATGGAAGAAATGAAGAGGACAATACAATACAATACAATTTTTTATCAAATGCCAGCGACAAATTTTGGAAACACATTTGCGTCCTTTACTGTTGAAGGATTTTTTGATTCAGAAGTCATGCCTAAGACTGATGAAGACAGGAGAGTCAAAAAAATTGGTCGCATATCAATCTGACGAAAGGATGCAAGTTGATACTTGATACTATCTAAAATAAAATGGCAAATTTTTGGATTAAATATCAGAAATTTCCAGATTTATGTAATACGCTTGTTTGGAGAAAGGCCGAATTTTCAGCTTCTGAGTGGAGTGTTTTGTTATGTCAAAATTTGTTTTTTTGTCGATATTCAAAGTCATTTTTAATGGAGTATATCTACGAACACTGCTGAAAGGTCGAAATCATGCGTTTTTTTATTAATTGCTCCAGAAAAGTGCGATTTAGAAATGTTAAGGACGTATTTGAATTCGAATATTACCTATATTGATCATTAGTATAGACTAGAGGACCCTCGGACTTTTTCCGGCTCGAATTTAGCTCTAACAGTACGCCTTAGTCAATATATCACCAACCTATCGAAATGATGACAGAATGACAGGAAAATTTATAAATTTTCGTTAACGTTGGACAGGCAACTGAAATTTAAAAATTTGACAATCAACTGACAGGTAGAACAAATTGTATGGGAAGATGAAGTTTTTTAATGCGTTCCTCACTATTTTTACATATTTTCCTACTTTTTAAACCATCCTTGGACAATGACCAACATATCAAAACTAAAATCAGTCAAATCGGCTAAGTCGTTCTTGAGTTTTAGCGAGACAAACAAACAGAAATTGATTTTTATATATAGAATATGAAAAACTAAAAATTTAAAATTTTGTGAGACATAGGAAACATTAGTAAAAAAGTCTCGTTAGTTCTTTTTCGGCTTCTGGCCAGTCTAAGACATTCACAAATATAGAACAGCGAGTACCAAAACTTCAACATCTTCTTACTGATGTCATGTTGAAGAAGAAGTACAAAAATATTGTTCAGTTTTAGAAATGTCTATTCCAGAAAACAATTGTAGTTACATATTTATTTTAATTGCTGTTAAAATCTGTTTTAACTTAAAATGTCAAAAATCGACAGTTTTAACAAACTATTAAAAAATTACTAAACAAATTTGAGAAATTGGGAATATTTTAATACTATGCTTATTAATTATATTTCTTCGATGGAATTAGGTGTGTTAAATTGGAATCTTGGATCTAAAAAATTTCAGAATGTGAGTTTTCTAGATGATTTCAAATAATAACTCATAAGTCGAATGTGTTTGTAAAAACTTTTTTTTAATATTGTAATCAAACAATTTTGAAGAAAAACAAAAACGCTTTTTTTAACTATTTCAACAAAATGAATTTAATAGCAGCACAAGTGGTGAGTGTTTTGAAAAAATGTTTATCAATTGGTGTAAAAAAGTCGTCATTTTCAATTCTATGAATACTTTTTGGAAAAAATTATTATTTACTTAAAGTAACACAATTTTCCAACTGGTTGAAATCAATTCTTAAAACTTCGCCCAACGAAAATTATCAATCTAACCACTTTTATTTATTAAAGTTTAATTTAGTCAGCAGATTTTGTATTGGGAAGAATTGAATTTCTAAGTTGTTAAGTCAAATTAATATCCCAATGAAATATTCGTAGAACATTAAAAATACATATTTCTATTGTTTGCCAAGAATTATTTATTTTATGCGACAATGAAAAAAAAATCTAATAATAAAAATAATTTTCGCTTTCATACTTTTGTGTATAAATCTATATGTATGGGTATATAGGTAAGTAATTTATATGCATAAGTCTGAAATAAAGCAATAAAAAAAGTAATAACATTTCTCCTGATATATCAAAATCAAAAAACCAACATTGAGAAGCAATCAAATTCATAAATTCACAATTTTCTCCATCATGGTCGAAACATACATACATATAAACAACAAATATACACAGTAATACACACACATTTATATACAAAAAATATATGTACCGTAATATTGCCAATAATAAAGTCTATTGAAAATTAATTCAGTGCTAAAGGAAAGAAACCTTACATATTCATATATACGAGTATGCTTAGGTACGAGTACATAATAATATTCTGATCCTGATCCTGGCCAACAATATGAATTTATTTTGCGATTATTATTTTTTTTTTATTACAATTCAATAAAAATTGTACATATAAAATACTATACAAGGATAAATATGCACACACAATAAAACATCAAAAGTCGAAAACAATTTTCCAAGCTAATTCGGCAAAATAAAACAAAAAATATCCTTCGAGCCAATCGCTCAATTTTTGTAGAGTGTGTAAAATTAAATCGAATTTGAATTGTTTTTTAAATTACAATAATTGATTCTATTATTTGGGTTTTTAAATATTTTTTTTATTATTTTTAATTTGTTTCAGAATTTGAATTTGGTTTTAATAAAATTTCCAGGATTTTAGGAAAAAGTACTTATCGTCAACCGTCCCTAAGACAGACAAAATTTTTGTGTGAATGACGAAAAAACTTGAATGACATACGACAAAGTTATAAATAATATTCCAATCGACTCACTGATAAAAAATATTTTTATATTTTCTACAACTTAGTTTTGGTGAAATTAGAAATTGGCAAAACGTCAAAATCATGAGACTTCATTTGACAAGCTGACATTTATGTATGTACATGAAAAATTAGTATAAAAACGAGTACATCTTGTCATGGTAAAGTTATGGTTAATGACAACCTACAAATAATGGCTACCACTCATGTGCTTACTTATGTCAAACACTGTTGAAAGGATTTTGATTAAATTTGTAAAGCTATGTATTGTATAGTTAAATATTACAAAATATAGAAATGAATCTAATGGTACCGAAGCTCTTCAAGTAGGGATTTCATAACTTTGACAGTAGTTGTTAGTGGTGATATTATGAAACTGACATCTGTCAAATTGGTTGTCACATACGCACTTCAACATTTTAAGACTGCTGAATTCCACCCAAAGGACTATTCGTAGTCTGGTTGATAAATTTAAGTCCACTGTGTCACTAAACGATCAACTGCAACACCCGAACGTGGTAAACGATAAAATGCTAATTCTACCAAAAATATTGATGCTTTCCGTGGGAGCTTTTCAAAAAATTTCAAGACATTTTAGTTTGCACTGAACTCGGCTTATAGCAAACCGTAACTGAGTGAATTTTGGGCCATGATTTATACCTGTATTTTGAATAAAACAAAGCTATACAAGTTCCAAGAACATCTCGATCTCGATAGTTATTATTTTGGAAACAAAATTCGTAAGACAGCACCGTTAACTGCTAGCAACTTTTAGGTCTTTAATGACTTTTGTCTATTGGATGACATTTGGTTTCAACATTACACACTTACACTACATACAAAATTCTAGACTAGCATTTCGAGGGATATCACTCTTGGATAAAGTGTTTTGAACTGGCAACCGAGATCGCGAAATTGTACTCCATTAGACTTTGTCTTGTGATGTTTTCAAAAGTCACAACTGTATAGAAAACAAACTGAAGCTGCCTCAAGGATGTATGCAGCAGAGCCATGGAAAATTGGACATGGACATATGTTTTCTGTTTTATTCTCTTGGTATAATGACATTGATAGAACTTTCAAACTTTGTTTTACTTAAATTCACAAATAAGAAGCCTTCAATAAAAGATCTTTTTTTTATCAAATTTATTGAAGTAATTCACTATAGTATATTAGTACTATAGTAGTATATTATTAATTCTCACAAAGTTTTTTAGCCTGAGTAAAATTTGGAAACGAGATGTTTCAAAACCAAAATCTGCCCACTTACTTTATTAAAATTTAAGACATACGAACTTTTTCTGCCATAAAATTTTTACCATAAAGTACTTTTAAGTGTTTAAAAAACAAAAGTAAAATAATATAATAATAATATAATATAATTTCAAAATATTATATTTTTATTTCTTATATTATACACAACCACATCATAATATCGTACTTAAAATGAATTCATTACATCATAATAGCCAATGAGAATGAGTTCTAAAAGCACACAACATGTGTGGTGAATGACATTGATGTGGCACGCAACGGTAATATAGACTTAAAGGCACGCACATGTGCCGCATATGTTACGTATGTATGTAGGTACTTCATTTGGTTAAAGTTCACAATAAAAAAAAAAGGATTCGTTTTATGTTCCTTATCCTTCTTTGCATTAATAACTTTCTGTTTGAGTGTTTGTGTGTGTTTGTGGGAAGAATATATGTTTGTACATATTATGCTTTATAACAGAGTGTAAGTAAAAGTACATTGTGTGACTAAAAGCTTATGAAAATTTATTGAGGTAATACACATAAAGAGGAACACCTTCAGTTGTTGGTCGTCGTGTGAGTTTGTATTTAATTTAATGGTAAAGAGGTGGCTTAAATAGTTAGGTGGTGTTTTGAATTTTATTATAATGATATGTCACACTTTAAAGGGCTTACTAAATCCATTCGAATTAAGGTTATAACGTGGTAATTATTTGTGTAGACACTAAAATGTCAAAATATCATCAAAGTAAACTTTTAAATTGAGTACAGTTTTTGATGCAACGTTAGGGACTTTTGCAGGGATAAAAATTGACTTAAAATGTACCTTGATTAACTACTTTTTTAGGAAGTTACTATCAGGCCTGTAGTGTAGTGTCTAGGCATTAAATTTGGTTGTTGCTTAACATTTTTAAGTACTAGTTTTAGCTCATTTGTATTTGTACTAGAAAAATTTAAGTGTATCTTCAATTTTTAACTGAACACCTTAATTCCTTTTCAATTCCAGGTTCTTTCAATTCATGTCATAGTTGAATTATGTATATGATGTCAAATTCACAAAGACTTGAATTACTATTCAATTTCCTTTGCTGTTTGAGAAACTCTACTTGAGCAAAGTAAAAGTTGTTTAACGGAATTCGAAGTACTTGAGAAATTCAAGAACAAGGGGAATTGAAAATACATGAGTTAATGGAATTTAAGTACGTTAAGTGGTGCTTAAGAATTTCAAGTGTCAAAAAATAGTATTTGGTACTTAAGTACTAATATTTTAAAATTTCCTTAAAATATATGAATAGGTAGCAAACTGGACAATATATTGACATCCATTTAATATTCCATCAATTTCAATCAATCTTTTTGAGCTTTCGAATTTAACCTTGACTGTTTACCTTTTGACATACATCGTTAAGTTAGCTTTACTTGAAGCCATATTCCATATTCATAAACTTGTCATAAATAGTTTAATCTATGAAATTTGTCATTTTAATTAAAATTAATTTATTAAAATCCTCATATGCAATTTTTAACCGAAATTATTTTCGAGATTTAAAAATTATTCACGAAATCGATTTTCTCTCGAAAAAAATAAACATTTCCACACCACACCGCAATTATTGTCATCATCATAGTATGCCAAAAATTACAGAGTATTTGTTTTCTGTTCTTTGGCTTTTATTGCTGCAATACCGACGGACTACCATCCGAGCATAAACCAACCATCAAAGTCCTTTAAGCCGTTTTCAAATAAAAACGTAATTAATAGTATGTTCCAGCTCCTGCCTCTGCTCCTGCTCCCGCTCCATGAAAAATGTTAAAACACTGCAGCAGAAAAATGAACGCTATAACGGCTGGCGCTGCTGCTGCTGTATTGTTTGACACCTATTGGTTCTTCGAGCCAAGCCAAACACAGAGCTAAAGGAGGACTACTGTACATGCTACCAAAAAAAAAAAAAAAAAAACAACAAAATTTTGTACACAAACAGCAACAACAATAACAAGGCAAAACAGTGTGGCACGTCGCACCCTCATTCATCTTTGTTTAAAATAGGAGTGTCATCCGTTGCCGCCTGCATGGACAAACGAGCGGACAAATTGCACGAAATCCTTCCAAACGAAAACGACTCCAACGACTCCAACAACTTTCCCGATGCAATAGAGCGACGACCGTTCTGCCATCAGCCCGTTGTTCGTTGTGTTCGTTGTTCCCGGCGACAGCTCTGCAAGCAGCAATTAAAAACCGATTAGACTTAATTATTTCAGCCCGCATATGCGGTTCTGTGAAAATGGCATTACCTTACCATGCCACCCTTCATTCATCTTGCCTCATAAACGCAGCAAAGCAGGCGAGGCGAGGCAAGGTGTGCTGCTTTATTTATACCTCTCCTGGTATATCCTGATGGAATTTTCGCTACGATACACATGACAAATCAATGCCATACCCTTAAGGCATGCACCGCATTGACGGAGCTACACTATTCAATTATATACACATACATTATAATCCGCGCCCGGGCGCCATTTGCACTTCCATCATAGAGGGCTTCGTTTGCTGTGGGCAGGGCACATGCACTGCACACCAAACGCAACTCTAATTTGCATTTACACTCATAAATTCATATCAAGGTATACAAATCTTTTAGGACTCGCTTTGCCACCCTTCAATTTGCAAAAAACACGAACGGTGTCATTCCGACAGAAGGCTTTTAAATGGAGCTGTAGCTGGAGCCGGCATTGTGTGTAGCATACATTTTGGTGCATTTCACGCGGCAATAGCTAACTGATTGAGAAATTAAATGTTTGGCACGACGACCGACGACGACGAAATCATCCCTTCAAGCCTCCCTTTAGAACTTTCATTATAACAACGTTTTAACGACCAAGTTGCAGGTTTGTTAACCCTGCTGATTGCTACAAGGCATTGAAACACAAATTGAGCGTAAATTTATAGCCGTACATGTGTGATGTAGGCAGGTCCTTTAAGTGGGGGGAGTAGAGTGGGGGCTGATAGAGCAACCACCAGCCACTAAAGGTTTACGACCGACCGACACATAAACCCGGCCTAAACTACACTAAAGGCAGGGCAACATAAAACAAATTAAGACATTAAGAATGGCCAAATGGCATGTTATTGTCTATGAAAGTTGAGTCAGGACTAAAGGGGGAAGAGGGGGTAAGGGGATCAGGGTTGGTCAGGGCACTGAAGTTACACAAATCGTGTGTAGTAAAATTGCCTCTCGAAAAACTATGTAAGTGATGGTTTAATGTTTCTACGAATTTTCGGACTTTCATTTCGGGAACCACTTCTCCGATTCTCCTTCTTCCCCTGATGGTCCTTGTTTTTATTTTATTCTCTCTCTCTGAATAACTTTCTACTTAAATTGAACTGACCTAAGGCAGAGTTTATTGAGAACAGTTGCTCATATAATTTGCTATTGTTGCTTCGTGTTTTTATATTCCCTTTCGCATATGAAACACAAAATGTTAAGGATTTTCGATGCAAAAAAAAAAAGGAACAACACACCCTAAGGGTTGTGTACAGGACATGGACATGGGATGGATGTGGGATATACATATACCGACTCGTAACAATGCGATTGCTTTTGTAAGTTTATCGACTTATTATTAAAGTCTTGTGGGGTTTTCATGTGCAATTTAACGATTGAGTGATTTCTGCAATGTGTGGAAAATTAGTATTTTGAATAAAAGAAAAAAAAAAGGCTACGAGTAGGTTAAGCGAAGATTATAATGTGATGTTGCTTGTATGTATATGATATCGAGTTTTGAGGACCTGCCATATTTAGTTTTTTATAATATTTCATAAGTCTTCAATTTATGTCGAAAACTTTCTGAAGTTCCAAAAAGGAAAAAAGAGAGACCAATTTTTCCCATCATTGAACTTATATGGTGTTGGCTATACTTGGATTTGTGGTGATGCTGACCAAAGATAACACATTGGACAGTAAGATTTGATGGGTCAAACAGAGCAACAAAATGTCAAGTGTACACAAGAATGGCTGAACGGATCTGGATGAAATTTTGCACAGAGATGTCATAAACAAATAGACTTTTGATTCAACTCGAAAACTACGAAGTCCGTTGGTATTCCCTAGTGGGAAAAAGGGTCTCAACTACTCTTACGCCCCATCGTCTGTGGTTTCCAACGATGTATTTTAGCTCCCTTCTTTCTGAGAGAGCTGAGAGATTTGTGTCTCCAAACATTGGACAACGCAGCCTTTGCTTTTCCAATGCGCCTGACGATGTCTAGTTCGGTTGATCTTTCAGTAGAGACGACACTTCCAAAATATTGGAAGCTGTCTTCTTTCTCTACTGCTTGTTGAAGAATGTTCATAGGAGCTCATGATTGAGAGCTTTCGAGGCTAAAAAGTTAAATTTTCGTCTATATTGTTTCTAATGTGGCATCGTCTCGTGAAAAATAATACATACTGAGACTTTTCTGGTCTTGTTAATAATCCAGAAATCAGCTACTCAAAACGAAGTTTACAAGCTTCAGTTTCATATAAAAAGTCATGACAGAGTTAACAGGCTTAAGAAATATGTCCATTTTCTTTGAATACCGTTTTATTATTTCAAAACTTTCTGTGTCAGATGAGCAATTCATTCCGATTATACTTTGCTTTCATATTTTGACTCTTTAGTCTTTTGATTCTTCTAGTCACGTTTCCAGAGATAGATTTGGGTTCCTTAACCTTATTTAATTTGACATCGAAAATCAATTTCAAATACAATTCAGAAATTAGGATAATTTTTTTCTCTTTTTCAAAAACAAACTTTTTAAGTTCTCGGATTTGCTGTTCCTTTTGTTTTCCAACACTTCATGCTCCCAATGGTCCCCGAAGGACAGACAAAAAAAAAAAACAGGATTCACAATGCATTATTAATACGTATTCTATTCCAATTGACACAGAACAAGGATATGTTACACACACCATCACACTCGTGAGGGCAGAAGAAGAAAAAACAGAAAAATTAACAAAAAACAAAAAAAGAAAGTGTGCCTACAGCCATGTAAACCCTTGATAACATCATGTAACAGAGCTTAACAATGTCACTTGTGATTTGCTGGCCTGGTTTTTATCCTTTATTTTTTGTTGTTTTATTTTTCTCTGAAGTTTTATCCTTGGTACTTATTTTTTTATTTCGTTTTGTGCTGGTTTCGTTTTTTTTTGTTTTTACTGTTTGTCTTTTCTACCTCTCCTTTTTTTTTCCATTCCACCAACACTGTTCATTAACATTGTACATTAAAAAATGAAAACAGTCGTCTTTTGGTCTTTCTTTTGTGGTTTCATTTCCGTTTCCAGTTTCCATTTTTGGGTCGCATTTTTAATTATCCTACATTAAGAGTGCGGCCATAAGGAGTTGGTAATGAGTTCAAAATGTTATTAAAAATATAAACAATTTTATTTAAGTGTCCTTTTTTTTCGTTTAAATTTTGGTTGTGGTGAAAAAGGAATAAAAACCAATGGAGGAAAAAAAAAGAAGAGAAATCTGAAACAAAAAGGATGTGCGGTTGGATGTCATTATGATGGCAGTTACACACACTTTTGACCCCCAACTCTCCAACTCAGGATACCAAAAATGATGAAGCTTGTTTAATGATTGTTTGTTTTTAATTTCGTCAAATTTAATGTTTAATTTAGAAAACAAAAATAAAAAAAAATATGTAATAAGTTTAATGAGAAATTAAGGACAAAAATTACGACTTTAAAGATCTCTAAGTTTTTTTTTTTTTTCTACACAAGCTGATGATTTTGAGCCATGAGGGTGTTATTTAATTTAACGATAATTTAAGAATTTTAAGAGACAACTTAAAAAGAATAGATAATATTAATTTAAGGTTTCATTTTGTATTAAAAAAATCTGTAAAATGTTTTCATTATTTCATAGACAGTGTCTTAAAATGTGCTCAAAATTTGAACTTGCAGCCGTTTGTATAAAAAAGTGTTGACAAACTTTAAGTTGTCTAGGTTTACACAAACTGGCTCAAATGTCAGAACATTGAAGAAGTGAGTAAGATTGATGGAACAAGTACAGGAAAATCAAAGTTTCTTAATTGTGGTAAACAGAATTTCAATATTTCATCGGCTTGAAGTGAAGTTCTGCCAATTCAATTTTAATTTATTAAGCAATTAAGACATTTTTCGAAAATACACGCAAGTGCAACCAATTTTATTAATTTAACTGTTCATCCCTGTCTTTCATTTAAGACAGTAATGTAATGTTCCATTCTTACTATATTCCTAAACTGTCAACTGCCACTTAGTTCTATTTTAAGTTGCCAATATCTATACATAATTCTACAAGAAACAATATTTCTCAAATGCTCTTTTAACCAGAACCTAGTGAATATTTGACAGGTGTAACTGTCATTGGATTACAAATTTTAGTGTCACTCAACCTATTGATCTTTACAAGAGATAAGAAAATGTAAATGTGGGCCACTTCGGATGCATTTTTCGGATCACCGCAAATAGCTTATGGGGTTCAAAATTCAAATTGTTGTCAAATGAATAATATTTCTTTGAAAGCAATAACGTTATAGGATTGCCACCTTTAAAAATGATTGCTTGTGTAGAAAAACCTCTACTTTAGAGTTGTTTTCAACTGAATTATTGTTAATGTTACTTTCCGAAAATACAAATTTTATACCAAACGATATCAAATGAAATACTAATTCCAAAAAAGGCATAATTTCTCATTAGTTTTAACCTTGAAAACTGAATTATATTTTTGCCTAAGATGTCTTGTCACTTATTACAAGGGTTACCCCCTCTCAGGTATTTGTATGTGACTAAGTATCAAAATATCCTTCGTTTAATAATTTTTCATTTGAAATAATTCAACAGTTCAAAATGTTTAGTGTTTAAATTAGCCTGTGATTCATAATGTTAAAAAAATATCGGTTGCCATAAATTTTAAGATTTCTATTATAAACCACTCCTGATGTTAAATTAAATATAATACTATGATTTCCAAAATGCTGAGTTAAGGACAGAATTAAATTAGACTTAGTTAATCCTTAATCCAGAGTTATCTCATGAAGCAGTTAAACAGTCTAGGTAACAAAAAAACTATTATTATCGATATTTTTGATCGATTGGTTGACAGTTTCATGCCATTTGATGGTGTGCCTTGAAAAGATTAATAACAATGTAAACGGGCCGACTACAAAATCAGAAATCGCCGAGGAAATGAATTCAAGATTCAGAACTTAAAAAAAGTGTCCAACTCCAATTTATGTAGATATTTAAAAAACTTATTCACTTATACGCAACAAGAATAAAAACAATTTACTTCATTACTCTTTTAACTTCTTTCAAACACATCTTTTCTTTCCTTGGGTGACCTGACTTTAAGATGAATACTTTTTGAAAAATATAATTCAGAAGTTAACTCCGATTTTTCTAAAATACTGGATTTTAAAAGTTCTCATGTGCTTGGCAACCCTATATTTTTGTTTTTACTGCAAAATTAGTCTTTCATTTAATATCAATCAATTAAATATTTCAACTCCATTAGCTAAGTGAAGTGGTGGTCCAAATTGGATTGTGTTCCGAATTCGATTTATATCTCAAGTACACTTTTGATTACATAGAAATCTCTAAGCTAAAGTAATTCGACAGTAGGCACTTGGACGGTTTGAATTATGACGTAAATTGAGCTTCCATTGCAATCCGTTAAAATACTTAGTTTGAAAGGTAATTCTCTTATACCGACTATAACTCTATTAAACTAAACAATCACTGCCGCCGCCACCGTCCAGTTCTGAAAATTATGGCGATGAGCTATTTCAAAACATTTGAACTCCATGAATTAATTTATGTATATTCATAAACTATATGCTGATACATTTACAGTAATCAATTATTTTTTTCCACTGATCGTATCAATATAATAATTTAATTTCCGAAACTGGATTGAAAGAATCTCTTGGCCATGTACAGATGCACGATTTTGTTGTTGTTGTTATTGGTCATTACTTAATTGAATCCTATTACACAAAAGAACCATTGTTAAGCCACGAATTGTATTTCCTTGTCCATTTCTTCGGTTCATTTTAATTTCTTCGTTTTCATCTTTCAGTTTGATTTCAAGCATTCGGCATCGGCACCCCTTTCAAAGATAATCATCATCTTCATCAGTGGCACGTCTTGAATCTGGAATCTGGATGCTATATCATTATTTGGTCTTTCAATTTAACCTATCAGAGGATGAATGACTTGAGGTTTTGATATAAAAAGTCCAATGAATGGAATAACACGAGACAATGGCAATGCATTGTATTCAAACACACAAGTAAATCCATTTAAATGAGTTGATGGAGTGATGCCTTGAAGTCAGTATTACCCTGAAATGGTGCAACTTTATAGAGGAGATGTTGGATAAACAAGTCAATTAAGTGAACCACTATCATATTTTAACCATGGAGCCAGTAGTCGTGTCGTAGTCGTACTTTCGGTGTGATGACCAGGAGACTATTGGCCTTTTAACTTCTTTTTATAACTATCTATGTATGTATCTATATACATACATTATAGGTAATTCATGAAAGCTTTATTTGCTTTAAGACAAAATGAAGAATTTGTCCGACTTTTTTGGATAGAAAAGGGATTTAAATTCTCGTATAATTTACTTACCTAATCAAACACACCAAATATGTTAATCCTTAGTTTTTAAATATTTGAAATCTGAAAAAAAAGAAAAAAAAATTAGTATATCAGCTTTATTACTGTTGTCAAAGATCAATTAATTGACAATTAAAACATTTTGTCAATCAATTGATACATCGGTATTATGAACCCGAGTTGATCATTTTTTGATCCATTGTGAACAAAGATCAAAAATCTATTGTGAATAGTGCCTATTTACTTAAGACAGCTGCAAATTTTAGTATGTTTGGGATGGATTGTTGCCTTTTCGTTGGCTTTAACTTGTCGCGTTGATATCTAAAAATACATTAAGGAAGGCTTCTTTTGAAAGTCTAAAGTTTTGTATGAATCTAGAAGCGAGCCAAATTAGTTTTTGTAATGTAATTACAAAAGATCTTTTATCTACATACATATATGTTCAGCAAAATTCATGCTTCACATCGAGTAATTTTCTTCGAATCTTTGCTTGCTCCAAAGTATTTTCTTCTTCAATTTCATTTTCACCGAAAAATAGTTCTATAGTAGACATGCTTTTGGCTTTCGCGATCCGTAAAATATTTTATCAACAAGGAATTTGTGATTAACTGAAAATTTGATAATCAACAAACATTTTGACAACCATAATACCAAGACTGTCAATTTAAATCATTCACAATAGATCTAATTTCTGAAGAGCGTTCACAGTTTATCAAAAATTTTGATTTTTGACAACGATAATACCGATTCATTAATAGATTTGGAAACAAAATATTTATATATTTTAATAGACACGTTTTAGATCCTAAAATATGAACTCTATGTAACTTTATTTAGATTCATGAGAAGTTCCGATGGTTGTTGTCTATGGTTTGACACTTGATAATAGCTGTGTTTTATTTACTGCTGCATAGCTAGAGCATCTAAATTTTCCCTGGCAAATAACATTAATTTGATTGCCAGCAAATGGCACCTGCGATGGTGATAATAAGGAATGTGTTTAAAGCTCTCATTTCAGCTCAACTCATAGCTCAGCTCGCTCAACCAACAGCTCAAATGTGAGCTATGTAGCTCACAAAAGTGTTTTGAGCTTGTTTGTAATACTGGTTTATTCACTTGAATGATGCAGTATACTTCATCTAAATCGAATGTGCAGTACAGGGAAGATAGGACATATTTATCTCACTCTATCTTCAGAAGAATTCCCTTTAGTTGTGTGAAAGAAAAAATTGGTCAGCGTTACCGTTGTGTATATAATAAAATTGCGAAAACTCTCAAGAAAATGAAAAGAATTGCCGTCTATGCTTTATTATAACTGCATTTTAAAAGATTTACCGTAAATTACAATGCAAATATCGCAAACAAACACTATTTTAACCCCATACCATTTGAAAGTTTTAAAAAGCTCTAAAAACAAAAGCTCCTCTACAAAAACCCAAAAAAATGAGATGTTAAAAGTTATTTAATACAGTAAGGTAACCCTGTATCTTATAAAAATAAAATGAAGGTTAAAATGTGCCAGTGCGCACTGCGCATTTGACATTGCGTCTAGCAGGACATGTTGGTTTGTAGCGGAAGTAATCATGAATCCATAGGCGGGTCAGAACTTTGAATGTAGGATACTTTTGAATTCAGTATGGTACGAATGTGAGGCGCGTAACTGATAAAAAAGCTCCCCCATAAGGTCTGTACTGCACATTCGATTTGAATGGAGTATAGCTATGGAGAATTGAATAAAACACAATTGGTATCAAACTGTTTTCACATTTCTATTCTCTTGTTTAACATTAGAACAACGGGGCAAAAAGAGCTTTTTTGAACAGAAAATGAGGTAAGTGATAAAGCTCATTTCTGGTTAAGTCTGTATGAAACAAAGACAGTCTTTAAGCCATTAAAGAATTACCTATACATCCATTAAAATTGACTCTTTGGTGCGGTGTACATGTTGGCGGAATTAACGGTCCATTTTTTCGAATGAGAAAGCTTTTTTTTTAATTTGGTACCAACTTGGCGTACAGCGTACTTAAGGATGCAAAATCAATTTGGTGACATCTTTATTTCTAGAAGTGATCCTGTTATGAAGTTGACTCCCTTGTTCGTTCGAATATAAAAGCTTCTTGATTATTACTTTTAGGAGACTTATTTTGGTCATTGGTTTATGCCGACAAGCCAGCAACTCTTGAAGCGTTTTTTATTGAAAAAAGTAGTGAAATATTATAATAATCGACTTAATTCGAGCCGTAGCCGTAGCAGTCTTATTCTTTTTACAGAGTATTAACATTTACTTTTTTTTGGACATAAATATAAATTTCACATTGTTTAAAAGAAAAATCTGTCATACCTAAATCAATAAAAAAAAGTGACACTCCGACGGCAAAACGTCAATTTGTTTCCGCAAATACTGCTCAAAAACGAACAAACCATTCTGTCTTGCTTAAAACTCAATCCCAATTAAAGTTGAAAATGATTAATGTTAATTGTTACCAAATAAGTTTAAGTACAATACGGATGCCACGCTCCCTAAATCTAAAGCAGCGAATTATTTGTCTTTGTTCAATGTGAAATATAGGTAAAGGTTTTATGAAATGATTCATAATTTAGACGGATCGTCACTGAGTTTGTTAGTTTTGGTGGTTTTTAAAAACGAAGGGTGTCTAGAACCCCTTTTTTTTAGTGTCAAATTCCTTGATTAACTCTCCTGGATGATGCCCTTTTGTTACTCTGGCTATTTTTTAAATTTACAAACTGAAAGCTAAAAATACCTGTTTTTGGAGACTTTATCAGACTGTGGGATCTTTTTAGAAATTGACCATAATTTTGGTAAGTTTTGGATGTGAATGTGTCAAATTAAATTTTAAACATTAAAATTGTGTTAGATTGATTAAAATCAACACATTCGGTAATGAGTATTCGAATTTTAAATAAATACTAAAGTGTCTGGGGTACCACAAGGTAGTGTGTTACATATGTCCAATTTAGATGATGTCTATACACAATTTATTTTTCCAGTAGAAGAACAAATTTATAAAAACAAATGTTTTAAAAACAATTTTTTGTCGCCTCAAGTCATGTTGAAACTTTAATTTGGAATTTAATTGTTTTTCATCCTTTATCCTTTACTAACTCTGCTTACATTTTATTACTTCTGTTTCTGATTTCTCTGAAATTGTTTATTGTTTTGACATTTCTATCTGTCAACGAACAAATTTCAGGTTTAAATGTGTGTGTTCCAAAAGTATTCTCCGAAAAAATCTTGTTTGATTTGACAAACTAATATGTTCAAGAAAATTTCAATGAGATTTATTTGAAATTTACATTTGAGGAGATTATAATTACTTGTGGCAAATTTCAAGACTTATCAATAATTGTAGTGTAAGTAAAAAGTTTTCTTATGGGACCAACACTTTTTCGTTGTATTAAACATGCTTTGGTTTTTGCCTGCAATCTTCATTTTCTTTTTCAATTTTATTTTTAATAGCTATAATAAAATAAACACAAAAATTACGAATTGTTGATTTAGAAATGATCTTTATTCTGAATTTCAGAAGAGACAAAAGTTTTCCAATCAAAAATTGACTCTTTCGATATCTTATATCACAAGTTTGACGAAAGTATACTAAAGCTAAGATTTGTCAGTAGTTTTTGAATATTTCCAAAACAATTTTAAATGTTGGCCATATTTTGATAAAAGTATACTTTTTTGAAACGAGACCCAGGCCACAAAAGAAATCATTTTCCAATTTTTTCTTTTTTAAACTGTCCTTACCAAAGAATGTCTACAATTACATTTATTTTTGTAACCAAAAACAATTTACAAAATAAATGTCCTTGCAAGGAAAAGCAACTGACCCGAAGGAGCTTCACTTGTACGATTATAGAACAAGCAAAGGTTTCTCTTTCCCTTCAACCGTAAATGAAACAAGAGTATGTATAAAGTTTAAAATGGCATAAAGTTTTATTTTTATTTTGTTTTTGTGTTTAAATAAAAAAAAAAAAAAAAAAAAAAATGACCAAAAAGCGCTGAAGCATGTGAGTGAGTGAGTGAGTGAGTGAGTGACTGACTGAAGTTAAGGATAAGTTTTTATTCAGCAGTGTCCTTTCAGCTTGGTCGGTGATGTAGTGCGGGTTAAGGTAAAATAATATTGCAACTTGCTGCTTTCAGAGAATAATTTTTATGTAGATGTACGAGTACGAGTACGTACATAGATTAGGTAGGTATGCAGTTTTTTGGCGTATGAAGAGATGGATAAGGTTTTGCAACTTTATATGTGGCCCAGACAAGCGTGCCCGTGTAAAACAGGTGGACATTTTGTGTAGTTGCCTTTACAGTATATATATCAGTACTTGGATTGCTGCCAGCCTTGAGGCATTTCGTATATACATGTACATACATACGGTGCATCTATAAATTGGCTCCCATCAGTGTGGTACACGGACACGGTACCATCACACGAAGCAACAGCATCAAGTTAGTGGAAAATTTATTCATGAGGAAAACAAAATTTACACCGGCCAAAGTGATGGTCACAAATGATGAAAATTGATTGTGAAGCAAATTAAACTGCTTCCTGTTGGGGATGGATGAGAGAAGGCTGAAAGGACCTTTGATATTGAAATTGTTTTTTTTTTCTTCTTTTTTTTTTTTTTGGTTTTTAAGGTTGAATTCGGTTTAAAAGCATAAATTAATTGTTATTGTTTTTTTGTGGATGATGGTACAGTAACATGTAAAGTAATTTGGTTTTTGATTTCATGATAAAAAGAAAAGACGCGTCTTTTGGAAAAGAAATTAATTTTTGTGTGCACATCGTGACTTTATTCGAAATTGGTTGAAAAAACTTGCATCGGATACGTGGTTTGGTCAAGGAATTCTCCCACCACCATTAGGTACCAATTGCTTGACGGTCTAGTCAGAGGATCAGAAGAGAATACACCTTAAGTGTAAATTCAATTTGAACTTTCTACATTTTAATAAGAAAAAACCTATAACTATTTTAACAACAAATAATAGGGGATAGTAAGAAGCACATTTCAATAGTTCAGTTCTTCATCATTTCTGTGCTTTTTATAGTGCAAATTTATATTTTGCAGCAAAATTAGTATTTAATTTAAAAAGGGTGATTGTTATTTGAGTTCAGTTTATATATTACATTTTGTGGCGCTAGAGCTCGTTATTGAGAAAGGACTTTTCATGACAAGAACTACTCTTGGAGGATTTTTCAATTCCTCGCAAGAGGCAGTACCCGTAAAAACTTTTAGGTGGAACAGGCAAGGATCGAACCCTATAGACTTTTGGCATGACAGTCCAACGCACTAACCATCACGCCACGAGTTCAGTTTATAATATTTGTAAAAATAAGTGGAAAATTAAAGAAACATTTAAAAACTGTCTTAAAAACATTTTTCAATTGATTTTGATTCATTCCTTTTGATTTGAATAATTTTATGAGATTTTATGATTTAAACCGCCGAAAAATTTATCCAAAGTCTCCTATCAATCACCAGACTCACAAAAGGATGCCATCATTCACTTAAATTTAAAGATTACATTCATTGAACAAATCATTTGACTCATTTGAATACAATCAATTGATTGCAATCGTTTTGAGGCTTTGTTTTCATTCGAATTCATTCACTTGAATTCACTTAATGCATGAAGCAAAAGCAACGAAGAAGAACGCATGAATTTTCAAGTACATTCAATTGATTATAATCAAATCAGATAAAATATTCAAATGATAAATTCAAGTCATGATAGTAAACGCATTCTTTAAAATGAGTTAAATGAATGATATATAGTGAATGCATTCACAAAAGTTTGCATTCTTTTACAACCCTGTAAAATACTCTCTAAAAACAGTTTTAAAAGGACTTTAAGCAAATGAAACTTGTAGTTTTTAAGGTCATGTGGCTTTTTTTGGCACAGTTTTTCCTTCGTTTACTTGAATGTACAATTCTTTCAATTTAAAGAACATTTTTGTCAAATACTTTCAATCTAAAATGGGATTTTTCACATTTTTTAATAAATAAGTTTCTTTCTGAACAATATCTCAACTTTACTAAGTATTGGTAATTTTTTCTCCAATTTGAGTCATCGTTTTAGAGAATACCCAAATTCCATTTTAATATACATACATTTCAAAAGTTCATAAATATAAAAAAAAACTTTCGAAATAAAAAATATAAAATAAAAAAAAAACAACCATCACGAAAAACCCCCTCAATTTTTAATCAACTTAAATTATCAAATGAGCTAAAACATGTCCTCCAATATCCTTGTTCGCTTATCTAAATATTTACACACACACACACACACATGTACAATACACACACTTGAAATAATTATTTGATGTAATATTTTATTAATATGCATGTAGGTATTTCGAGAGCATTGTAAATATTGTCATTCAACTTCAGTCAAAATTCAAAATGAGAAGTATGAGAAGGGGGACATGGGGTTAATTTAAACAATGTACTTGAACACATTTAATAATTAATTTTTCACTGTCAACTTCAATGTCAAACAATTTGATCAGTTTTTTTTTTGGTATCACAGTTTATTTGTTTTTTGGTTTGGTTTTTTGTTTTGTTTTGTTTTTTGCTGCGCCAATGGAAAAACTGAAACTCAATTAGAATGATAAATGACTAAATTAATTTCAGATTGTGGGCTCAACACTTCCCCGTTCTTTAGAGCCTTCATAAGTCCCTACTTACCATAGGATACCATTATACACAAATACACACACACATTAACAAAAATAAAATAAAATTATTTATCATCGTTGGTATTGTGTATAACATGCAGTAATATATTTTTTCATAAATGAAGCTTATCCTGGAATACTTATACTCGTATATAAACGCAAAATATAAGCCCACACATACTCATGAATACTCGTATATCCTTTTTTTATATTCAGGCGGTATATTCAGAAATATCCGGCAAATTTATGAAGAAAATTCTGCCCTCCTGCGTAATGGTTTATATGTATATGGTTGGGTTTTGTGTGATGCTGCTTGATGCTGCTCTCCCTTCGAAGTCATTAATAATTCATGAAAATCCCTTGCCACCGGGCCATCAGGACATTCGCCTGTATGTCCTTTTCCTTTCATATCGCACCATACAATCCTGATGCTGTAGATTAATGTGTTTGAAAAATATCGTAAGTCATCACCTTCATTATTGTCATCATTGTCGTTATCATTATCAACAATTTTCGAAAAATTCGTATTAAATGAGCGGAAAAGGAGATCGAGGACACAACTTACAAAAAAAAAAAAAAATATATACAAAAACAAAAACAACAGAGAAAGAACTCATCATTTTATTTTTATTTTATTCGGTCTCACAAATGAACAATGTTTAAAGTGGTCATTCACTTTTGGTCCTGGGGTGTAGAGCGGGCGTTCGCAGGACATGGGTAGCTAAAGCTGTATGGGGAAAGTTTCTGAGTTGTTGTTTTTTTTTTGCTTTCCACAACCAACCTTTGCCACAATTTAATTTAGAAATAAAAACGAACGAAAAAAAACAGGAGGAATAAAATTTAGGAAAAAAAAACAAAAAAAAAAATGAAATTCCCAATCCGCTTAGGGCCCTGAAATATTAACTTTTCCATTCGGAATTGTGGACACATAGGGTTTTGTGTTTTGATTGCTGTTTGGGTGAAAAAGTTTTATTTCAGGGACATGAAAATCTTTTTAAGCGAATTTAGTGATTTATGAAAAGTTTTTTTTTATTTTTTACTTTTGTGTGTGTTTTTTTTTTTTTTTGTATGATATTTCAAAATTTAAATCTTACAATTGCTTTGAATTTTTGCTGGTGGTAAATTTTATATAAGCTGTGTTACGTTTTATTAGCCACAATCTGAGTTGGATTTATTTTTTTGTGTTTCAAATAGGTATGTATCTTATTTAATATGATTCATAATTTTCTAGATGACTTAAAGTTAGGTAAAATTTAAAATTTGGGTAAAAAAAAACATAACAAAACTTGTAACATTAAGTAGTTTAAGAGAAAACCACCCGGATCAAAGATTCATTATATCAATGAATGCATTACTTAATTTTATAAATAAATTCATTGTTTCAATAAAAGAATTGATAAGAGGTTCTGTTTTAATGATTCAACAAACTTAACTTTACAAAACCGGATATGAATAAAAAAAGTGAGGATTTTTTTCAGGCCAGTAAAAAAACTCTTGACTAAAAATTAAAAGTAGGTATCTTTAGTCGACTTAAGATGTTTTTTCAAAGTGCTACAGTTCTGTCTTATTGGCATCTTTCTATCTCATACCTTTGCATTTTAATAGACAGAATTAGTTACAACTTATGTTCAAAAGGCTCATGTTTACAAGGGGGGGGGGGGTGTGGGTAAAATATAATAAGTCCACATAGGATAGTGCGGGGAAAAATATCATAAGTCCACATAAGATAGTGCGGTAGCTTAACTTTAAAATATTTAATAGACTTAAGATTTATTGGCTTAAGATTTTTTTAATATCATAAATCATATTAAGTTGACTTAAGATATTTTCGTGCATGTAAATAGAAAAAAAAGATTTTTTTTTTGAAAAAGTGTAAAAAGACAAATCATTTAATGTCAACATAAGATTTTGGAAATTAATATAATATAGTATTTAAAAAAAGTCAAATCATCTTAAGTCATATTTATCCTTATAATAGGCTAAATATTAAAAATATCTTTTTGAAATAGATTAAAAAGAAAATCATAAAATTTCATATCTAAATGCTTTGTTCAATAAAATCTGAACTTTAAGTATTTTTTGGGAGGAAGTTTTTAATTGATTTTTTGCTCTTTTTGCTCTCCCAAAAGAATCATTAAAATTTATTTAAGAAACATTTACCTTTTCAGTCGAAAACTAACAATAAGTCGAACAAAAATGGAAGAAAATTAAAAAAAAAAAAAAAAAAACAATAAAAACAGTGGTAAACAATATTAGGTATACGCCTAAGTGATCGTTTTAATATGAAGTTGATGTTTGCGACTTATGACATATATTACTTGATTTTAAATGAAGTCCTTATTAACATATGTAAATACAATTGACAACACATTATAATATTAATGTACGAATGAGTCCTCCTTGGTCATGACGGTTGTAAAGTTGTAAAGAATAAAGATGTTGTTTTTTAATTAAGAGTAAAGTAGTCAAATAACGAGTATACTTTAATTTGGCAATGAAAATTAACACTAAATAAATGCAATTGAAGTGAAACGATCTAACTTAAGGAACACGTACATATTTTTAATAAATTCATTTATTGAGACAATGAAATTTTTGTTAAATCAACGAAAATACGTATTTTTCACTTTGAGCAATGTGTCATCAAAATGAGCAATACAAAATTGTCAATATACTTACAATTCATAACTACCTACTATGAACAATTTCGAGCCATATGAACACGGATACTGAAAAAATACCCCTAAAAAATAATAGAAAATCTTTAACAGTTCTTGACTGTATTTTTAGGGGAATCATTTCAGGGTCCTTCTATGATCTTTTTTCTTTTATCCAACTTTTTGGTAAGTTTTCGATGTTTTTAATTCGAATTCACGGATTTTCTATAAATAAAAAACTGAAATAACTTGGGGCTAAATAATTAAACTTTTTTCAAAAGTCAATTCAATTACTTGCATTTTTGATTTAGTAAAGTTCAATTCAGTATAATTTAAAAATTAAAAAAATGTCCGACTTCCTGTTAAAATATGAATCTTTAGTGTTCCTTTTAATTATACATATTCTCACTCTTTTGGTAAACAAAATTATTATTATTATGAATCAAGTAAATAAATCCACGTGAAATTAATTGAATGAAAAAAAAAAATAATAATATGTTAATACAGCCTGAGGTCCTCGTGTATTTATTTAATTGGAAAAATATTTCACGTTTAAATCCTTTTTATTTATTTTTGTTTTTAATTTTATATTTAAATTCTCTGCGTATTAAAAAAAACGCCCCCTGGATGTGAACTTGATCATAATTAAATGTCCTGTGCTTTTGCTTCCGCATAATCACCTTTTATACCACTTTCTTCTTTATATTATATTTACTCGTATGTCTGTTTTATTCGATTTACTTTACAAGCTTTACATGTTATGTGGTAAAGTCTGACGTTATGTATTTATGGATCCATAATAATGATGGATATATATTTTTTTGTATTTATTTGAACATTTTTTTTTTATTTTAAATGTTTTTCATTTTTTAATTATCAGTTCTTTCATAAATCGAATGAATGCGGGTGTAAGCTGAAGTAAATTTTACATTCGTACATTTTCGAACAAATATTGATAAGAGTTGTATATATATGTATGTGTATTTGAATGTGGATGTATATTATATATATCATGTGTAAATAAAATGTGTTCTCGTACATATTAATAAAAATTAATAAGAATAATATACGAGTATGTTGAAAAATATATAACATATGTTATGCGAGTTCATTATTTTAAACTTTTTATTTATTGTTGAAATTTAACTTCAGTTTCCACAAAAACAAACAAAAATTCGATAAAAGGTATATTTCACAATAAAAAAGTTATAAAATGAAAAACATACTTCTTCCAATTAATCTGGAAAAGTAGAATACTCCTACTGTTTTAATTTTTGTGAGCAGTTTCACCGTAGAAATTGAAACAGGTACGAATTTCTTTTAATTCACCCATTTAATATCGAATTACAGTGAAAAATACGATATTTCATTGATTTAATAAAAGTTTCGTTGTCTCAATGAAATTATTCATTCAAAATATGAATGTCCTTTGAGCTTCCATAGTGTTAGTTAGGAATATGATTTTTTTTTTTTGAGTTTTTACTCTCACCGCCATTCTTATTATCTCTATCTTGTACTTTGTTTTCATTGACATTTTCTACAACATTAAAGATTGTCTGTCAATTTTCATTTCATGACAAAATATTTAGTAAATCAACCTCAAAAAAAAAAAAAAACAATGTATCTCATCCACTTAGGTGAATTAACAAATCAAAAGCCTTGACTTGTAACACCTTCCACTTTTCATCGCATAAACTTGTTCACATGGAAAATTACTTTAAAAAAAAAAACCTGTGCGGGAGTTTTCCTGGGAAGAATTATGACTTTGTACTTTCCTTACCTACACACACACACACAAACAAGTTTTACCTTTTCCTCAATTGACATAGAGGATCATATGGATATGTGTGTATGTGTGTATATGAACAATCTGCCAAAAATGCTTTTTCCCCGCTCATATCTCAAAATTCGAAATTGACTTCGAGATGACTCCAGATGCCACCAAAAGAAAGGAAGGAGGCGCACAAAAAAAGTACTCACTTACTCGTACTTATACCTTTTTCCATGGAGAATGAAATTGTAAACGACATCACTCCTGGTGGGAGTTAATGGATGACTTTACCTCCTAAATACAGGGAAGACAAAATGAGGATTGGGGTTGAAGTGTAGCTGCTGAGATAGGTACCACCGCCGCGGTGAAACCGAAAAAAAATCCCAGCTTAAATGTCACGAAATGGGTGCAACCCCAATTTTCAAGGTGCCGCGACCACATTTACGCGAGTTAAATGAAACGTGAAGATACAAACGTGGCAATGGCGGTCGGTACGACGGCGGCGGTGCTCGGTAAACGTTCTGTGAAATATTTACACCTTTTCCCAAGGGGGTGGAAGGAGGGAGGAGCGCCACACCAACCATCACCACACTCACATAAAAACAGGTAATTTACTCGCACACTAAGGATCTGAGAAGTGAGGAGTAAAGAGGTTGCTGGAAATTGAACTATTTATGTGCTGATGCGCACCCGCTTCCCCCTTCTCACCCTCTCTCTTTTGCGGCGAGAGTTCTCGTACTTGTACTAGTATATGGGTGTGGAGCGACTTCATGTGTAGAGGTGCTTATCGTCCTTAAGTGGCAATAAATATTTTCTCAGCCAGTAAACTTCTGTTCGGGTACTTGGGACAATAATAATTATCCATGCTTGTGTGTATGTTTGTTTTTTGCCATTATCGTCATTATCATCATCATCATCTTCGTCATTCTGTATCCTAGACTATAAGCTATAAGGAGGACGACCAGCCATACCTATACCAGCAGCAGTATCAGAGTCAGAGTCAGCGTCAGCGTTCGGCATCAGAATCCGTGAGGAGAGCACTAGAATCTCAACAAAAGGGGATTAAATTAATTTCAGAGAATTTTCTTCGGCAATCTTTCGAGATGGCAAGAGTCTTGCAAATGGAGGGGGACAGAGGGTTGAGGGTACTGTATGTATATTGTACATAGTTTTGCACTTTAGATGGTCAAATTGGGGGTGTATTTGAGGGGTTTTTGAATGGGGTTGGTTGGTTGAATGTTGATGGAGCTAGTTTTATCGTGTTTGCTCGGTTGAACAATAAGTCACTTGAGTGGGCTTTAGTGGAGTGGGCCCCCCTTAAGAGCAAACCTCAAGTTTTATGGTTTACCTTGGGTTTTTTGTTTGTTAATTTAATATTATTGACGTTTTTGTTTATAGTTACTTCGTCATTATAGTGTGCAACGTCAACTCTTAGTATATGTCAAACGAAAGCAATATTTGTTTTTATTGTGGTAAAAATTGAACAAACTTTAAAATTGCTTTTATATTTTTGTGTCCATGAACTTTAAGACAAAAATTTTCAAAACGCATATTAAAAATAAACGAGTTTGTGGGGATTTTTAAAACACTAAAACTTAAAATGCATTCATTTATTATTGATATGGGTTTTCCTTGTGTAATATTTTTGAGTGCTTATAAATTATTAAGTTGATTCACTTACAGGAAGTGAAAATATGAAAAATCAAATAAAAAGAAGCACATAAATAGAAAACGCAAAGAAAAGAAGTCGCTTATTACGGATAGAACTGAAGAACCGTAACCTTTTTTGATATGAGCTGCCAGAAACGAGTAGGAACAAATATCCTCAGACAAACTTTCAACGAAAGTATAAGCTCAATTTTTGTTAAAGCTTTTGACAGAGGCAATTGAGCACCAGTCCGTAATTCTTACTGAAAGAAAACGGGATACCATTTCCAATTTTTTTTCGATAGTCCAGGTAACTATTACATTTCTGGATTGTGTTGCCCTTTATTCTTAATTTTATCATAACTTATCGATCCTTACTAATGAAGCACAGGAGTTCAATATTTCCTGTGCTGGATTTTGGGAAACAGGGATATTTCAGGAAATCGACGGAAATTTGGTTAACTCCGAATCTAAAATGTAATAAGTTATTCATACTTATAGGTATCAGCAGATTGTATTTTATTTCTTTATAATTGGAGAGGATTCTAAAGTCTAGAACTTACTATCAAGGCCGATTACTATAGCATTAGCCAGGGCAGAACTGTACGCAGCCATAAGAGAATTTGGCATCCAAATCCCAAATAAATTGACAGGAATTTATAAGTTGACCATGACTAGGTATTCCACATCTACAACAGACTTTGACATGAGGATGATCTGGCTTTGGAGAAAGCAATCCAGAACTCTAGTGCGCCAACAAGAGGGGCCATTTTCAAGATACTGGCTTACGCAGATGACACCAACATCCTAAGAGAACAGAACAAGTTGTACATGATAACATTACTCCGATTGAGAAGTTGGCACATTAGTTACGAAAAAAACAAAGAAGAAGAACAGCTGATCGAACAATGGACGAAGTACACCATCATAGTCTGTTAAAGCTTCTTAAATCCATAACTTCTTTATAAAACCATAACTTCTAAGCTGCTGCTGAAGAGGACGATGGTTCTGCCAGTACTCACATCATATCGATCCGAGACCTGGATACTTGGTAAAAGGCATTTTGACCTCTTAGGCATTTTCAAAATGAAAGTCTTAAAAGAGTTGTTGCCCCCTTATGTCAGGAAGGAAAATTCCGGAGACGCTACAATCATGAACTATATCCAATCTACCTGGAAGCAGAAAAAAATTAAGCTTAGTAGACTGGGCACATAGCTCGCATGAGCTAAAGCTCGGAAAGTATCTTGTGGTACACATAATGGTAGGTGACAGCTTGGCAGACCATGCTTACGTTTAAGAGATGACGTTGAGCAGGACGTTCGAAGCCTTGGCGTGCACGATTGGGATAAATGAAGAGACTTGTTGAATGAGCTGTTGATGATGATTGATGATTATGATGTAGATAGTTCTACTATCAGGACTTGAACGATCTTTGGAACTAAATTATCGATTGTCTTCTACGTTTTGTAAGAACTTGCCATTAGTTTTTTTTTTTGATAAGAAGAATTCCTCTATAACGTCATCTGCACTCACCATAACATAAGTTGATACCTTCTACTCTGCCTTTTACACACAAAAAATAACACAGCAACCTTAAAAAGTAAAATAGAAAAATAGTGCGTATACGCCCCAGTGCACGAAAAAACGATTTATTGCTGTTATTATAGGAAATACAGATTCGAAGGCATTAAAACATGAAAACATAATTAATGTTAAGTATTTTATATACAATTGCTCATACCTAACCAAATACCTCTGCTTCCTTTTAGATCAAGGAGTATTTAAATTTAGAATACAAAACAAAAATCTGTCAGATGGCGTTAATTAAAAACAAACATACATACATATGTACATATATTCATGAACTTTTTCCCTTCATATACGTACATATGTAAGTTTGAATATTTAAATTGATTACTTTAAGTCTCTAATCCAATACATTAAGATTTACTTAATTGTTTATGTATTTTCCTCTGGGGCAAAATACTCCATAATGGATTCAATCCTCGTTAACAAACTTCAATATTTCAAAGTCCATTAAAATAGATACTTTCTTTCAGGCAAACACATATACACACACACACTCATACATATATCCCATCCTAACATTAAGTCAATTGCAATTTTTTTGCCAACAGAGAGAAAGGACGAACAAAAAAAAAATAAACACCCACTCATTAATATTCCCCACATCCTCAGTAAGAACAATCAAAAAAAAAAAAACTAACCTCTTTCATGCTAAGGATAAACTTAAATCTATCAAAGAATTCCCTTTTTTTATTCCCCTTTGCATCCTCTTTCAAAAACCTAACCCCGTCTATCTATAGTTTTTGGTCTTACTGAGGTAATTGAAATTACACTCCTAATCGAAAAGCTCTCCAATGACTTTTTCATCGACATCTATAGTGGCATCCTTATTCTGATCCGGATCCAGGATGCTGAAGTTGAAGCTGATTCTGGGGATGGTGGTGTATGGCGCGACGCGGCATGATGGCGATTCGTTTGTAGATTAATTTCTTTACCTTCCGCTGGCCATATCCTATCTAGGTATATCACAATCACTATACTTCCGCCTCCTGTCTCTATATGTATATGGACTATCTGTCCATCCGATAGTCCATTCGTTGGCGTCAGTCGTCGTCGTCGTCATCGTCATCATCGTCGTCGTCGTCCTTGTGGAAGTATCGAATCGACCCACGGGGATAAGTGCTTCGTTAATTGCAATGGAAATCCGAAATGATTTATTCTTCATCCTTTATCTATCCCTTTTGCCTTTTGTGAAGAAAGAATGAAGGAATAAAAAAAAAAGAACTTCTATCTTGTGGCTGAAAAATAAAATAGTTAAGGAACAATATTCCCAAGGGGGTTATACATACAAACCAAAGCGATCAAAAGGAAATTGAAAAAAAAAAGAAAACAAAAATAAAAAACAAAAACCAAATAAAAAAAACAATTCTTCTGTAGGAAGAGCATCCTCGTTTGAATCCTTGTTGCTGGCTGGAACAAGATAAGATAAACGCTATCATCGACATTTTACGCGGAAAAGTCGCTTTCCTTCCACTTTCCCCTTCTACCCTTCGACCCTTCTAACACAATCGATTATTACCTAGTAATATCCAAAGCGATTGCGAATATCCTTTATTCCTTAAGCCCTCCTCCGACTCTACTCTCGGAGCTTTTCAAAAGGACCTCACTTTTGCCTCTCCCTTCCTCCCTCACTGTCTCTCTATGTCTATGTCTATCTCTATCAAAGTCATGGAATCCTTGTGTCTGTGCTTGTGCCTTTTAATTGGCACAATTTAGCATTCAAATGTTGCGGCAGAAGGATAATTGTTCGTTTGTTCCTTTGTGAGCCCGGTAAGTGGAATTAATTCTCCAAGTCGTGATGAAATATTTTTTCCCTTTCCTTTATTTTTATTTTTTTTTTTGTTGAGATCCTTTTATTGTTTTCGATTCGTAAAATAAAAAAAAAATAAAGTAAAAAATTCGCATTCTGTGTCTATTCAAGGAATTCGTAATGAATTTTATACTGCTTCCCCCTAGACCCTGCCTATAGTCGTACCTTACTTGCACGTCTTATGCTCTATTGTAATAAAGGATCTTCTTCATCATCTGTCAACATCAGACAAGGTGATTGCATCTTGAGAACAGGATTACCTACATAATATTCAGGAATTATCATCGCTTAATCCTCATTTAATGGCTTAAATGTGAGTACTTACTTCCGAATCAAGAGGGGAAAGAAAGGAGAAGTGAAGAAGTCGACAACGAGACGACGATGAGGACGAGAAATGTGAGCATTGTTTTCTGGAAGACGTAGGAATACGCATAGGGCTGGTCACGAGACGAAAAAAGTATCGATATCGGTATCGTATACATTTAAGTCTTCCGAGACGAGGTTGAGACGAGATCTTCCCGAGACTCTCGCCAGTCTCGTCGTCGATCTCGTCAATCTTTTGTGCGGAATTATTTAAAAATATACTCCAAAAAATTAAATTAGTCCAGATTTGAGTAACAATTGACGCTCAGTGAAGGAAATTTGTTAAAATATAATTTGTTGACATAATCTGTCAAATTGCATTTAAGAAAAGGTAGGACTTTGAACGATTAAAAATCAATGGAGAGATCAAATTTTTCGTAACTCAAGAAAACGAGACTTTTCAAAGTCCGAAATCTGATCAAAACCGAGACCAAGACAGAACTGTAATTTTTTCGATATTGCCCAGAGTAAGCCGAGACTAGCTCAAATCTCATCTCTAGTACAGCCCTACAATGGAATTTAAATTTTAATTCGAGATTCGACTTTCAAGCGTTTTGTGCGTCTCCGTCGCTCATCGTCTTATCGGATTTATTACCGTTTGATATTGGCATCAGATTAAAATGACACAAAATGCGTTATCGAAATTTTCGTGATTTATTAAGCTATTTTCGTGTGCCGCAAGCAACGAGGAGAACAGCTTTATTTTTTCATTTTTGTTTCTGTTGAAAATCCACTTCCTTCGGTTCTTTCAACTGCCTTCATTCAACACCCTCCCCCCGCCCAATTTTTATCAACCTGCCATTGTCAATGGCATTGCTCTATTGTGATTTATTCGATTCTCACCTTGGTGAATGTGACATTTTGATCCTTATCCAATTTATACATTTGAATACACACGTAACGCGCCACAAGGACGAAGGACTCTGTTTCGTTTCTTTTTTTTTTGATTATGTACCTTGTTCTGTTTATCGCTATTTTTGATTTCATTTTAATATCCTTTTGTTTGTTGATTTTGTATTTTTTCTGAAGGAAGATACACACACATACTCACTCGTAAGTCTCTCACACACACATTGTATATTATGTACTTCTGACTTAACACACCCGGGTGAGTAGAGTATACAATGGGGGATGTGGGAGATGTAATGAAAAGGACATTAAAATGAAATTATACTGTTTATCTTTGAAAATATGTAAAAAACACTAAGTTGTGATATTTCAGAGAAGCGTGAATATCCTAAAACACTTCACAAGGATAAAGGGCTTTTGTTTTTTTTTGTTTTTTTGAATTTAAACAGAAATCGTTTTGCCAGTCATTTGGGTGTTAACTGGCTTCAGGACTTCTTTTCTCTCCTTAGTCAAAGGATTAATGAAAACTTTTATGTGTGTCAAGCTTAACACCCCAAATCTCGTACCTTATTCCTTTAATTCTAATTTAATGTAAATGAATCTAATTAATGAGACTCATAAATCAAGCGTCTATTCTTGTTTTTGTTTTAAGGATCTCGATTTTTTTTTTGTTTTTTTTTTATAGGAGGCTCAGTGAAAAAAGGATTATAAGTGTCTTAGAGTTTTTTTTTGTTTTTATTTTTATTTATTAATTTTGTTTTCGAGGACGTGCCTTTTTTTTTGAAGAGACTTTTTCTTTTCTTTTTTTTTTAATTGCTTTTGAAGTGTCTCTGATGAAATGTTAAGAAGGGATCTTTAAATTGAATTGTTTAGTCTTTTAAAAGCTTTGAAAGAAGATAATTTTTTATTTTAATTAACTTTGACCAAATTGTTTAGTCAGTTATAGCTGTTGTTGAGCTATAAATAACCTTAAATATGTTGACAAGAGGATTATTTTTAACTACAAACATAAATTTCAATTTAAAAAAAAAAAGAGGCTGGGTGCGACCCACACTGATAACTTCCCATTATGCATAATTTGAAAACTTAGCGTTCCTGATAATAAATGATTAACTTTTGATGTTAGTTGATAACAATTTTATTAACATAAGAAATATCAGAGATATTGAATCTGAAAACAATATTTACCAATTTTTTTTGAAATATTTGTAGTTCTGAATTTATTGTGAAAATTTCAAATTGATATTCGTCAATATTTTACCAGGTATTGACTAATGCATTACGAGTAGGTTGAAAATAAAATACATTTGAAGTGAATATCATTATGTTTGTAGTGATGATATTTAAGCCGAAAAACAATTTATGACACTTTTCTGTAAATCTCAGTTTTAATTTTATATTTTAGTAAAAAAAACTGTCATTTCGACATTTGTCAAAAATGTATCATAAGTTGACAATTCTATTATGCAAAAATTAAATAAAATCCGAAGTTAAAATGATTTACCACTCTGGACATATTAAAGTCATTTAACTACTTTTCACATTTTTCGGTTAATTTTTGTTAAAGTTTTTGATTTTTTGTGAAAAAACTGTCAGTTCTATATTTTTCAAAATTGTAGCGTATATTAATAATTGTATATCGTGATATTCAAGTCAAAAAACATTTTTACCAACTTTTGGTAGAATTTTTTGTACGTTTTTATTTTTTGTAAAAAAACTGTCAATTCAATTTTTTCAAAAATTTTACCAGATGTCAAAGACACCATTTCACATAATAAAAAAATGTTTTGAAGATGATATCATTTTTCCTTCATTGTATATTTGCGCGCCAAAAATTTTTTTTTTAGTTTTTAATTTTAAAAAAATAACGGTATGTCAAATTATTTTCAAATTTACACCAAACCTGTGTAATATTGCAATCTATCCAATAAAATTTATTTGAAGTCAATAGCATTATTCGTTCCTGAGATATTTGCGACAAACTAAAATTTTCACTTTTTTTAAAAACTGCTATAGTGGAAAAACCGTTAGACAAATTTTTATAAAAGTCCTTTCAGCTTCTTTTGAAGTTATAACCTATCGAACAAAATTTAATTGGAATCGATATCTCTACTGGTTCTTGAGATATCGTTAACGAAAAAGGGTATCTCGAACGTACGAACGTACGAACGTACGAACGTACGTACACCCACACACACAGACATCTCTCTACAAATGACGAATTTAGATTCTAGGAACCATAAAACGTCCAGATTTGTCAAAAATTTCAATTTGACAAATCGGACCCATTACAATAACTCCCTATGGGAAGTTAATAATTGATACAAAATTAGCCATCTTAAATGTGCTGAACTAATTGATAAACTATAAAGTTGTGGAAAAATCTTTTAAGAGCTATTTTTGTCATAAACTAGCTTGCTTTTAAGGAAGTAGTTTAGATTCGTTATTAAAAATGTAGGTCCCTTCATTTCCGCCATAAGTAGCACAAGGGAATGTTGAGAGTTCTAAGTTACAGGGTCTTAGTTCTCTAAGAG
This sequence comes from Scaeva pyrastri, assembly GCA_905146935.1. Lineage (NCBI taxonomy): Eukaryota > Metazoa > Arthropoda > Insecta > Diptera > Syrphidae > Scaeva > Scaeva pyrastri. Next base: position 122,603,632 of record LR989927.1, on the reverse strand, counting down.
CTGTTCAATTTGTATATTTATTTATCAGCAAACTGCTCCAAATAATGCCAGAAATTTGCTGAACACAAATGCCAAAATAGTAAAACTTCCCATAGGAGAACACCTGGAAGCAACACTTGTCATTGAACAATCAGCATTTCCTACTGAATCTTACTACATTGACCACATCCATACCTTTAGAAACATAATGGAACAGTGCGTCGAATATCGATTACCATCTTCTTCTGCTGACAGCCTTGACGGGAATTAAATGGACTCTGACAACTTACCTATTTGACTATGCAAACGATACTCGTATATCTCATTCTCATACATATGGATCCTCCATCAAAAGACAAGAAGGTATTAAAGAAAAGAAGCAATCTTGGGTTGGAAAATGAATACGGTAAAAACTACGATGTTAGGTCTCGAGTCCTGTCAGTCATTAGTTCTGATGAACATTGCTCAACAACCAATAGATAAAGTGCAGAACTTCTAGTACTTTGAAAGTATTGTCTCTACTGAAGATGGAACCAAAGAAGGCATTGCCAGATGTATCGGGAAATTGTTTGCGTTCGGGATGTTATCCCATGTTTTGAGGATTAATTCTATTAGCTTCGATTGTTTCACACACACAACAATGATTACTAAGAAATTGGAAACCTTCATTAATAATTGTCTTCGGAAAATCTTACGGGTTTTCAGGACTAATCGTATCTCGAACGAAGTGTTTCTACAGTACAGTACAAGTTACAAATGGCACTGAAATTGGAAACACACTTCTAAAAAATAATGATTGCATTGCGAAACAGACAATGTAGTCAAATCCAGAGAGTCATACGGTAACGTTTCTCAAAGTGCTGTATCTCAGAAACCGCTTATAGTATAAAGCTTAAATTTATTAAGATTCTTAATAAGTTCGTTTGCGTAAAATGATAGTAGTGCTTGAAATGTGCTAAAGAATTAGATTCCTGGAAACGTTCTGTTTCAAGACATCGATATTAAATTTGCTTTTGATAACAGAACATATTACCATGGTTAACATTGAACTCCAATCTTGTGTGTTCAAATCTGCCAAGTCGAACGCGAAGCAAACACTGCCGTACCATCCTTTACTGGAACCATTTCGTCGCATTTTCAGGCCCCTATTTGAGAAGCTCCATAACCACATACTTAAAATCTAAAATTTCAAGTCTGTACGTCATTTAGTTCTGAAGTTTCGCATTTATGACACTCACTCACTCATATGTGTATGTATGATCATAAAAATAGAACTAGTACTTCCCATAAACTCAGAGAGCTAAAAAGGGAAAACTATAAAAAACTAGGATAATCAAAGATCTGGAGTACCTAGTGACCCTGATTAGAAAACACAAGAGCCTAACCAACCTATTGGATATATACTACTAACCCCATGTAGAAGCGAGTAGAATAACTACCATACCACAACTGAAGTGACCACTACTAACGCCATCCAGAAGCGCGTAGAGTTACTACACTAAGCAATATGAAAAACTGTTGCTACTGTACAAGAATCAGAACCGGAAAAAAAAGAAAAGAAAGATTTGTAATAACAAAAAACTACTCAAAAAAAAAAACTGTCTAAAAAAGAAAATCTAAAAAGAGGCTGGGTGCGACCCACACTGATAACTTCCCATTATGCATAATTTGAAAACTTAGCGTTCCTGATAATAAATGATTAACTTTTGATGTTAGTTGATAACAATTTTATTAACATAAGAAATATCAGAGATATTGAATCTGAAAACAATATTTACCAATTTTTTTTAGAAATATTTGTAGTTCTGTATTTATTGTGAAAATTTCAAATTGATATTCGTCAATATTTTACCACTTATATTTAAGTAAAAAAAACTGTCATTTCGACATTTGTCAAAAATGTATCATAAGTTGACAATTCTATTATGCAAAAATTAAATAAAATCCGAAGTTAAAATGATTTACCACTCTGGACATATTAAAGTCAATTAACTACTTTTCACATTTTTCGGTTAATTTTTGTTAAAGTTTTTAATTTTTTGTGAAAAAACTGTCAGTTCTATATTTTTCAAAATTGTAGCGTATATTAATAATTGTATATTGTTTAAGCTAAAATAAATTTGAAGTCAGTATCATCGCCAATTCTCGTGATATTCAAGTCAAAAAATATTTTTTACCAACTTTTGGTAGAATTTTTTGTACTTTTTTATTTTTTGTAAAAAAACTGTCAATTCAATTTTTTCAAAAATTTTACCAGATGTCAAAGACACCATTTCACATAATAAAAAAATGTTTTGAAGATGATATCATTTTTCCTTCATTGTATATTTGCGCGCCAAAAATTTTTTTTTTAGTTTTTACTTTTTAAAAAAATAACGGTATGTTAAATTATTTTCAAATTTACACTAAACCTGTGTAACATTGCAATCTATTCAATAAAATTTATTTGAAGTCAATAGCATTATTCGTTCCTGAGATATTTGCGACAAACTAAAATTTTCACTTTTTTTAAAAACTGCTATAGTGGATAAACCGTTAGACAAATTTTTATAAAAGTCCTTTCAGCTTCTTTTGAAGTTATAACCTATCGAACAAAATTTAATTGGAATCGATATCTCTACTGGTTCTTGAGATATCGTTAACGAAAAAGGGTATCTCGAACGTACGAACGTACATACGTACGAACGTACGAACGTACGAACGTACGAACGTACGTACACACACACACACAGACATCTCTCTACAAATGACGAATTTAGATTCTAGGAACCATAAAACGTCCAGATTTGTCAAAAATTTCAATTTGACAAATCGGACCCATTACAATAACTCCCTATGGGAAGTTAATAAAATGAATCAATAAGTCCACGTTTCTAAAAAAAGAAGTGAAATCCCATCAAAACCATTCTGTAAAAAACTAGCCAAGTCGAGATGGAGCTGCTTGTTTATCTATAAAAAGTAATGAATTCTAGATAAAGTCGTGCCAAGCCAAGTCTTAGGTTCCTTACTGGGATTTCTTTATTATTTATAGTTAATTTTGTGTGACTTGGCTGTTGACTTGTACCCACTAACGTATAAAGAATGCTCAAACTATATTCTCAATATCCGTCAAATATTTGTCTACCATGATCTGTCTCCTGATGGCCAATTATACCAAAAGGATAACAAGACTTGAAACATATGTTTGGTCATACCAGTACTTTAAATGAAAAAATGGTGATGTCAATTTGTCGGTTGGATCTAAGAAAATTGAGAAAGTTTCAAGATCATGTAGACATTGATTGGATTGGAACAGATTAAAGAGTTCTTATTAAATTTTAGTCAAACAATTCAAAGATTCTATTGGTTAGACTATATATTTTCCAGATGAACTGCTGCTGAACTACTCCTAACCAAGTCATTGTCTGGTTCTTTAAGGATTTCGTAAGAAAGATAGTCAATTTATTTGATTAAGATTTTTATGGATATCGCTATCGTCAATTTGGAGTCGGAATAATTCGTCTACTTTGTTTATGTTCAACGATTTGTATTTGTATCCCTTTGAGGAAAAGGGTTCTTCATATTTTCAAAATCCACTTCCCTTCTCCAACAATCTTTTCTTGTAGGCTTTGGCTAAGAACTTACAGTGTTTGGAGTCCTATTTAACTTCTATGTAACACTTTGGAATTTCAAATACTTACTACAATTATATAATTTTGATGATAAATGACCTTCACCACAATGTAATAGTTCGGAATCACTCAATGATTGTGTTTCTTGAAATTTTCAAACTTCCACAGGACACTAGAATTCCACATTCTCTTATTCTGACTGCTTGCAATTCGGTCGATCATGTGTAGAGAATATTCTACTAGTATAAAGTTGAGAAATTTATAACCATCCAATTCACACATCTTCTATAACAAAACATAACTTAAACACCACATAATTTTGTTGATGTTTTCATCTCGTAATTTTCATACTTTGCGCTTGAGTACTTTTTAATTGCACTCAAATCAACAAAAAAAAAGGAAAAATACAAATTACCCTGCCTCAACACCTCTTAAGGAATGTTTTCCTCTTTTTTTTTAAATATAATTTTCCTCCTTCTTCCATCATAAGGCAAACTTTTGCTTCACACAAAAACTCATTATAATAAACCACCAAAACATAAAATACGTTAATTTTTCCCTCAAAAATACTTGCAAAAACATTTTTCGAATACCTACCTACTAAAAAAAAAGTTGAATAGGTTTCAATTATAACCTCAAAAAAAAAAACAAAAACAAGAATTTTGAATATTTCTCCTATATTCTTATTCGACTTTTCATAACATTCGTCAGATATAAAATCTGCAATAAAACTCGTCCCAGCACACCTCATCCATGGAACAAAAAACAACAACCAACAAACAAAAACAAAAACAACTCTCTAAACAACACTTCATCTCTTTAATTTTGAAAAGTATTTTATGAATTCAATTGAAAAGTTTAACATCCGCAATTTATTTTCCATCATAAGTACAAGTTTTAGCAAATCTCTTCCAACCAGAGAATCCTGTTGGAATTGGAGTTTCGTTAAACACATAAAATCCCCACACAGTGCCAGTGTCTCCCTCTGGTTGTGAAGATGTGAATGTCCTTGTATATCCGACGAATAGGTCCAGATTCCAGGATTCAGGATCATAGCACAATTGTATAGCATTAAAGTGAGAGGAAAATGCTCTTCACTCAAAATGGGAGGGGGGAGGTGTGAGTCAGAGGACTATAAACTCTTTTTTTCGAGCGAGTAGAACGAGAAGTATAAATAAAATAGCAATGCCAAACAGCTTAAGTTCTAACTCAAAAGGAAAGCAAAAGTTTTTGGATTTTTATCCTTTTTTATTTTTTTGGTGTAGATGTTTTTTGTGCTTTGTCTGATGGACGAAGTCCTTTCTCGAAATGATTCTGATTCCTGCTCATTTAGAAGAGAATGGAAAAAGGATGACGAAGTATTAGAACTAATAACATAGCCTGGTGAAGTTTTGAATAACAAAGGAGAGGCTATAAGCGTTTAAGGGAATCACATATATGTACGTACACTCTTAAAAGGAACTACTTACGAGTATATCCTTCGTGTTTTTTTTTGTATATTATGAAATGCAGATGTAAAGTGGTATAAATAAAAGGAACCAACAATAACAACATTAAATATAAGCAATAATGGAAGGAGAATTGAGTGAGGAAGAATAAAAAGGACAATTTAATATTATTGCCTCGAACACTCTTTCCTCTTTCCTGATTTGATGTGAGTGTGTAAGAATGTTATTCATACTTTTCTATCAGTGTTGTTTGTTTGTGTAAGTAAAAAAAAACAACAACAACAACACTGTTTGTAGTAAAATTGAAGTTTTTTCTCTATTTTCATATATACATATATTTTAATGGCAATAAAATTACCATTCAAAATGAAATTGTGGTCTTGGGTTTTATCTTTCTATCTGCAAAAGCAATTTCACATCCTTTACTTGGGATTTTCTTCGAGATGACAGAAAAATGTCTTCGTTTTTCATTTCCTTTTGCAGAAAAGATATACTCCTTGCGTATATATACTTGTTACATATACTTATGTATAATAGTCTGCCATCACTGGCTATGGCTACTCTGCTATATAACCCTCTTAAGTTGGTTAAGGACTTAGATAGGAAAGTTTCTCAATTTTTAAACAACTCTTAAATAAATGAGAGGCATTATCTGAGTTTTGAATTAAGTTTACTAAACTGGAAAGATAAAAGTTAAATTAAAATAGGCATTAGTTTTGTGAAATACATACGAGTATAATATTTTTGTATGTTTTTTTTTTATATTATATTAAATTGAGATAAAAGTTGATGTTTTTGAGCTATAAAATTAAATTAAATTAATTTTTACTCTAGACGAAACTATACTCATAATGGTCATGGTCAGTAAGGCAAATGTGTATAAATATGTGCATATACCTACAATCTTTTTCTTAGGTAGGTACATCCTGAAACTATGAAACTAAAAGACTCAAAAGACCTTTTAATGCCTTAAGACTTCTAACTCCACAAGAATTTTGTGTCCGGGAAGATCAGACATTTTGTTAAGCCGATTTCTCAAAAACTTTGTAGACTTTTAAGGTTTTAACGAGACCACCATGAGGGTGAAAACTTTTGAAAATTTTGGTATTCAATGAAAATTGCATTTTTTTTGAGATTGTAAAGAAGAAGGAAAACAATATCAGTCAAATGCTTCCCTCAGCTAAGCTTAACCGTATCCTTTTCATGAAATTTTCCATCACCAAATCACAAAGTTGCTGCTGTATGCAATAGCTTCACGAATTCCATTTTTGAGGTCTTGAAACCACGACGCTGTTTGCGTAGACCTTATTCTTCACGTAGCCTCAAGGGAAGATGTTGCAATATGTTAAATCACAAGATCTCGGTGGCCAATTGCGATCACCTGTTCGAGAGAGAACATGGTCCAGAAAATGTTCCCGTAAAAGGTCGATGGTCTCGTTGCTTGTGTGGCATTAAGTGCACGCCGACAGTTATGTTGAAAGTAAACGTTTTCCAGATCAGTACCATCGAATTCCGGCCATAAAAAATGATTAATCATCTTTCGATAGCCCAATCCATTCACCTTTACTTTTGCTCCAGCCTTATTTTCGAAAATGTAAGGTCCAATGACCCTGCTGGACCATAAACTGCACCAAACAGTTACACTTTTCAACAATAAATCTTAGGTTTTCTGAACCCCATGTGCGAAAATTTAGCTTATTGACGTAGCCACCTAGGTCGAAATGGGTCTCATCAGTCAAGATGATTTTTCGATAAAATTCAGGATCATTTTCTGGCATTTCAAGGACTCAATCAGCAAATACACGTCCTGTTTGAGTTTTGTGTTAACTGAACTTTATAACTTTATTTTTTGCAGAAGCTGCATTTTTAAAGAAGAGGAAGAATAAATTTCTCACCTTCCTTGCCCTATCACACAGAAGAAGACTCCACCTGAGAGACTTCTACTACCTATAATGATCCTAGTGATCTTAGAAATCCCGAGATTCAGCGTTTTAAATGCTTCACTGCTAGTTCTAAATGATTTAAAGAGTAAGGAGGATCTTTGGATCCTTGTGGTATCACAACAGATCAAAAAATGATATTTAAAACTTAATTTTATATCACGATATAGTTTCAAGGTACTTTTTGGAAGCTTTCATAATTTGCTTTATGTTTTTAAGCAATGACTTCGTTCAGTTATACAAAATTCGTTCAAGGATATTTGAGGATAATTTGCAAATTTCTTCCAATCAATTATTTTTTCATGAATTCATTGAACCTTCTTCTGATCATTAGAGAATTTTATTTGGCTCCTTAAATTCACTTTACCAGAAATACACACACATAATTAATTCTTATACCACTTTTAAAATCCACATTTTGGTATTTGTAGGTATTCTTATCAAACTACTCTCACTTTCATCGAGGAAAAGGACTCTATATAACCAACCATTAGTAGTATATCCTTTGAAGAAATCTCAATGAACCATCCACACAAGTTTTCCAGATCAAATAACACAAATTTATAATCATCATTTCATGTATATAGAAATGAGCATTACGAGTATTAAAATATTAACCAACCAATGCAATGCCAATTAAATTTAAGTCCTTGCACTCATAAAAAAAATGAAGAAAATAAATTTGGTTGATTAACTTTGAATTCATAGCCATTTAAATACAAATTTACGTCCACTTTCGGTCTCGAAGCAAAAAGAACTAAAAATATTAAAACGAATTTTAGATACCACAGAAACTTTATGGGAAGTCCTTGAGGAAAAACGTTTTCATTGGAAGCGAGTAATTTTTACGGCTTTGTACAAACTAAACAAACCGAAAAGAGTATACAATAACTTTTATCCTTATCTCGAAAAAACAATCTCTATCTAAACAAAAGCCCATTTCCAATCTAGATATCCTTTTTTTCCCATAAATATCTAACACCAGGACTGAATTCTATCGCTTTTATACACAAACAAACAGGAACAAAAAAAAAGGGAAGAAAAAAAGGAAAACATTCAATAGACCCGTTTTCAATTATAAAAACCATCATATCGTAAAATATCATTCCATTTTGACACATTGCAACTGATGAATAGAGATTCTGTGGAAAGATTTCAAAAATTTCCAACACGCCAGATAAACGGATACGACGAGTACTCGTAGATACTCACTTTTTTTTTTTAATGGAAAAATTCAGCACTTTCTTATCGCTTGGATGTCATCTGTTGACCTATCCCCTTCCATCATCACAGCAAACTCTGGCAACATCAGCAGCTCAACTGACACCCTCACTGTGAATGTGAAGCCTGTCATCATCTCGATTCCCATCCCCCCCGCAAGCCAATGCCATCGACAACTCTGTGATGTTAAACAGGATAAAGGAAAAAAAAGTTGTAGCAGCACTTCTATTTGAATAGCTTTGAGAAGATTCCAATTGCAGATTACTCCAGATGGACGTCTTCCAGCTATATAAACAGTAATGAATCACAGCACCAGAAAACATCAAAAAGAGGACTCCTGCAAAGACTGAACTCGATCTGGCTCTGGCTCCAACTCGAACTCGAACTGAATCCTAAAGAGACCAAATTCAATGAAATGAAAAGAAAAGCATCAAACTCATCTTCTGGCAATTTTAACTTCTACACCGATACTCACACAAATATACATATGTTAAGGGTATTTGGATGTGTTTGTGTACTAGTCATGGAAGGACTTTTAATAAATCTCACATTTCCAGCTACCCCCTCTTCTTTTGGGGATAGTATTGCGGACAGCAAAAACTACTAGGTACGACTTGGAGTATAATAAAGAGCTCAGGCACAAAAAGAAAAGGGAACGTCTAAAGTTTCAAATGAATATTATATGGGACGACGATGAACGACGAGACGGGAAGAAGAGGGAAAAGTTTGCCAAATAAAATGCCAGATATAATTGTCGTTTCCGGTTGAAAGGAGCGTCTTTTGTAAATGTAAGCGAATCGAAAACCTGTCTGTCATCATTCTATTGAAAAACTAATTCTACTGGCGAGTTTTTCTTTCTTCGTTCTTCGTTCTTCATTCTTTTTTGTTCGCAATTTGCTTTTTCATTATATTCTGCTCCTGGGGTAATCCTGATGGTAAGTTTCAAGTAGGTTTATTATTTGGGAGCATAGTTATTATTTATTGTGGATCTATGCCAGGAAACCAGGTTCGAGTGGAATAAAAATAAAAGCTTGAAAAAATTGTAGGTTCTTTTTTTTTAGGGTATTTAAACCCACATTTTTATGACCTAGAATGGAGAGGTAAAGACTATGACAAGAGAGTCATTTAAGATCCTAATTTCGATGTCTTGTTAGATCCCTTTAGAATTGATATTGTTTTCACAATTCTTAATGGAATGTTTTTTTGACCTTAGCAGAATTTTTAAGTTTTGTTAGCTAACTTATGTCGATTGATAGATTACAAAATGGAGAGACAATTAGAATAGTTAAGGAGGGGCAGGGGTAGATAGTTTTCACTCTAAAAATGTTTGTACTTTATCATTTCATCAATATGAAAGGAACTTATAGGTTAGATCTTAAATTTCGAGAAATCTTTTCGGTACGCCTTAAAAAGTCTAAAACGTAATTTATAATGCATAGGGTTATTTAAATGCAAGTTTTATACTTTTTCACTACTGCACTTGTTCGCTTTATAAACTTTGCTTTAGTAATTTTTCTAAAATTTTTGTTGACCTCAATTCGAATCTGCGCCAGAAATTGATGAAAATAGTTCTTCAAGCAAAATGTTGAAGTGGCGATTTGACAGATTTTTCTTCAGACAGAATCGCTTTTTAACAACAAATACTTATAAAAATATGTATTCAAAAACGATTTTTCAGAATCAGATAATATTGCTCTTGGATTATTAGAAAAACTCCGTTTTTAATTCTACCGAAATTTAAACTAAGGATTTCACTACACTTATTTTTCAATATTTGTGTACTTTATTCTTTACATTTGTTTTTAAAAAAATCTCCTTTGAAGCTTTGATTTTTTTAGATACAAAACAGTTTTTTAACTTTTATTTTTTATATTGAAAACAGTTGCTCGTCCCCGCATCGCAACGATAGATAACAATAGAAAAGTCTGTTTATTTATAACATCTCTGTACCAAATTCAGAGATCCGTTCACACATTCCGGAGTGATTGAAAAATTTAACGAAATCAATCCTACGTTAACCATATATGTATATGTGCTATCCCAGATTATAATCTATCTCCGTGTCAGATTTCATCCAAATCCGTTCAACCGTTCTAATGTTATTAAGTAACAAACATCCATATATCCAGACTTTTGCATTTATAATATTAGAAAGATTGTAAATCTATAAACCATTCTCGAACCCACTTGAAGACACACGAAAAATTTCATCAAAATCGGTCCAGCCAATTTTAATCGTGTTTTTAGAGTTTTTAGAAAATCACCTTAAAACGTATGGCTTTCTTGAAATCAATATTTCTGAAGCTGTTTTAGTGTTTTTCTAAATGTTTTTATTATCGAATTTAATATTTTGTAAAAGATTCATTCTGCACTTTAAAATTTTAGTAGATTTATGTAAAACAAGTGTTTCATTTGGATGGCTTTTGGAGTACTTTTCAGTATGTACTTCGACACCTTGTAAAAAAAAAAAAACTTGTAAAAAATATAATTATAATAATTATTAACTTCCAATAGGGAGTACTTGTAATCGTTCCGATTTGTCAAATTGAAATTTTTGACAAATCTGGACGTTTTATGGTTCCTAGAATCTAAATTCGTCATTTATAGAGAGATGTCTGTGTGTGTGTACGTACGTAAAAAATGTTTTTTGACTTGAATATCTCGAGAATGAGCATCGATATTGACTTCAAACTTATATAAGTATATACGCAATACAATTATTAATATATGCAACAATTTTGACAAATATCGAATTGATATTTTTTTACGAAAAACCGAAATTTACAGAAAAGTGACAAAAATTGTTTTTGGACTTAAATATCATCACAACTTCAAACGTGTTTTATTTTCAACATAATACATTTGTCAATAATTAAAAAATGATAAAATATTGACGAATATCAAATTGACATTTTTGAACAATAAATGCAAAATGGGAAGTTATCAGTGTGGGTCGCACCCAGCCTCTTTTTTTCAATTCAAATTAACAAACGTTTATTTTTAGCTTCATAAATTGTATAAAGTTCTAAATTAACGATATTTTTTTATTAAACTTTCTTATATGTTTATAATATGTTTGTGTGAAGCATTTAAATTAATTTCAAATGTCAATTCAATACTGTACAGAAAGTACATAAAAAAAAAACACTTTTATTCATTGTTCACTAAATATATGAATATCTCTTAAAGACTGTTTTTGATTTTCATTTTGAAAGTAATAAAACGAAAACTTCTATAAATTTTCGTATGGGTATTTTCCATTTTCATATATTTACTTATGAGTGATTCTGCATAGTTATCATTGACTTTGAACTTTTGAGCTTATTGCTTTTTCGAAGAATATCAATTTTGATAAGTTAAGGTACTTGGAACATTTATTTTTATTACATCTTTATTAATAAATGTGAATTAAAGGTAAATTATAGCTATTTTCGTTATGACTGCAGTCGAAGTATTATTTGCTATCTGTTAGATGCATTGATAAGAAAAAACGTTAAATTGCCTTTCAAAACTTTATGAAACGTCATTGCAAACATTTATTATTAATTCAATACGTTTTCTTTTTTGAATTCAAACATTTCTTTGCGAGTATTATTTTATTTATAAACTTAAAAATGGATAAACGTTTTTAAATTTGTGCTTTTTCTTTTTCCGGGAAAACGACAAATGTCGTCGTCGTCGATACAATTTCAAGTCCTTGAATTTAAATCTAAAAATATTATCCCCCGCATTTTGATGTTTTGTATACCTCCTTATGTGGTAAGCGGAAAATAAGGCACTAAAGTTCGTGTCATGAAAATTTGATTTCAAATCTGTATGTCGTTGTATTGTAAATGCTTTTATTTTTAAAGTCGTTAGTATTATAGATACTTTATAAAGGGTGATACGGAAAAATATTCACAAGTCACAAAGAAAATCTTCAAAAAGCCCACTTTACAGTTTGAAATTATTAAAAAAAAAAAACATTTTTAATGACTTCACCTTTTTGTAGAAATTCAAAGAATTTATGATATACTATTTTTTTCTACAATACCCAATTGCAATTTTATGAACTTAAAAAAAATAGAATTAAAATACAAAAAAAAAAATGCAGGAATTCATATATTACCGAATATCATGTGAATTTTGAAAAGTGAAAAAATGTAACGTGAAATAAATTTGGGAGCGAAATTTTCAAAGATCTCGAACCAAGAGATTTCTTAAAAAAATTGCACCAACGTTAATTAGATTTGTACATGATATGATAGCAAAATAAATTCCCAGGAAATCAATTTTCACGTGAAATAAAATTCACATCCGACCGAATTTCAACTGATATAAAATTCCCCGGGAAAAAAGTGCACAACAAAGTGTTAATGGGAGAATACGAAAGCAGAAATTATTAAAAATGTCCCAGAACTTCGTGTTCAAAAATACCATAAGTAAGTCCCCAACTGCTTTTTTAACCATGAATGGGTTCAATAGTTTAAACATTTTTTAATTTTTTTTCACGACCACCCTGTTCACACGAGAAATGTTTCAAATTTTAAAGGTTCATTTTCCATATAAAACGCCATAACTTTCATTAAACAAAAAATGAAAAAAAAAACGGAAAAAACAAAAATTTCACGTACAAATGTAATATATTCGAAATTTTCACAAATCCCCTTGCCTGGAGGGGTGTTTTTGTTGTACTCGTATACATATAGTGTAAATATGGTTTATGAGATGTGCATGTTTGAAGTTAAGCTGTTATGTTTGTATGTATTTGTATGTATGTGGACTGGCCGCGATGAATTTTCAGTTATAAGGACTTTATAAACGAGTGTTAGAGGAAAATAATATATTGAATTTTGGCGTGGATATAGGATTATGTACGAGAACCTACATACATACATTAAAAAAAAAGATTTCATAAGAGGGAATATTATGTTCGATATTTAGATACTTTGGAAACAAAATTCAAACTAAATCGCTGGTATTCGTATATTTTCCAAGGCTGGAATGTTATCCAATGAAGTTGAAAACCGAATTAATTTAAAACAGAGAAGAGTTAAGTTTAGTCAAAATCAAATCGATTGAAATTCGAGTATAGTAGGTATTTACGTGAATTGAATTTTATTGAAATATGCAAACACTTGCTACCAAGTAATTGAATACGAATTTAATTAATAATATCAAATTTGTTATTAATAGCAACGATTTAAGAAAAAAATTACTTTTCAATATACTGTGTTAACTTCGTCTAAATCATTTTAACCCTCTTCCGAATTGTAGCACTGTTTTTATGCACATAGTATTGAGACTCTTCGCTACCAGGACTTTACCCTGGAGTCATTGATTGATTACCCAGTTTTAAATATCTTACCAACTGGACTTTTTTAAATGCTTTAGTTAAAATCTGTAAACCTCAGATGGACTATTTGTTGATAGAAGCGGAAATAGGGGTGCGTTGCAATCATCTGTGAATGTTCTGAAATTTCAATTGAAAAACCATTTTAAAGCGTTGCCGAAGCGGCCATTTGACTGATATTGTTCCATATTAATGGCATATCTTCCTTTTACATCGAAATAAACATCTGATCATTTATCTTAAAAGATATCATTTTTATTTAAATATCAAAATACCACTTGTTATTGGAAAACCCTAAAGTTTAAGTTCAGAAACTGTTTCTCAATAGTTTACATTTTCAAACGATGAGGTTCCTTAGGGCAGTCACTTAAGGTCACTTCTTTTTAAGTTTCTTTGGATCAATTTTGATGAAAATACAGAAAAGACGAAAGCCTCTCGACTATCTAGATAATGAACCTAGGACTAAAGGCATGAAGACTGACAGTCTTTCAATTTAACATAGACTTGCTGATGAAATAAACATTTTGGCCATTTCCCAAAACATTGGTTGAAAATAAAAACCTTTTCTGATAATTAAATTCTACCAAGAAAATCAGAATCTTACCACACCTCTCTCTTCATTGAAATTCTTACATATTTCTTCTTCTATTTTCAAATGATTAATTTATTTCACACATCATTAGCAATCTGTTCTCAATAGATAATCCGTTAGACAATCATTAAAATCTCCAAACAAAAAGTCCATGTTTCATTTGAAGGTATACAATAATTCCCTCCAATGCCAAATAATTAATGATTTCATGTGTGCCATTAGCATTGTTTTCCCGCCCCCCCCCCCCCCCATAAATTCGTTATTCCTATTGTTGTATGCAGGACAGCAGAAATGATATTTGATCCAACAGCTAACACACACAATCAATTCAAACCATAAAACTTGATGCCCCAAACCGAACCCAACCCAACCTAACCCAACCGACCACCGACCGACAAACGCGACGACGAACCACACAAGAAGATAGAACGAAGACGAACATCATTAATCTAAGTTTTCATTTCGCTCGCTGCTTCTCTATTATTTAGTGTCAAATCAACGCGCCAAAGGAAAATGCCAAAGTCGCTCCTTTTCGTGTGTCGATGTCGATGTCGAGTCTCGAGTCTCGAGTCTGGAGTCCTCTTCTTGTTTTAAGAAAAATTATATGTCAAAAAGGACATACGGAGGGACCAATGGCAATGCTATGCTGCTGGCGATTGTTGGCACACAAACTATCAAGACGGCAAAAAAAAAAAAAAAATAGAAAAAAAAAATGGCTACCAAACCGCGATGCTGTTCTGCCGTTCTGGATGTTAATCGAAAAAGGCAGTAGGAGTGGCGAAGCAACTGTCACTGTCACTGTCAGAACCAATGAGTTCATCTGATGATGATGGTGTGTATAGGTACCGTGTACTTATGTTAGACGACGACGACGATGACAACATTAATTTACAATCCTGCCTGACGCAGTTTTTGCTTTGCTATTTTTTTTTTTTTTTGTCTGTCCTTCTGTCATCGCTTCGTGGTAAAACCATTTCTGTCAACAACTATCATTGTGGTCGCACAATTCACAAACAGTGATGGCGGTTTTCCTCCTCGCCGCCTCTTTTCTCTCTCGTGGCGGTTAATTCCGTTCTTTTATTATTTTTCATTTGTTTTTTGTTGAACGCAGCTAAAAATAACGTTACAATTTATTTATTGAACATCAATTTTATTTTACTCATCCTTCCTTCCAGCTCGAGGCTGACGGATGGAATCGATGGATGTGAAAGAAGTGATGGGCTGATGGCGATATTGGCAATGGAAGAGTGCTTAAGGGAAATGTTGGTACAAATCCATAAATCGATACCCCAACGATACTTTGATGCTATCGATTTATTAACAACGTACTCGTTCTTCCCGAACCACCGGAAATGCCCCAAAGAATAAAAACAAGACAAAAAAAAAAAAAAAAAAAATGGAAGAAAATAGAACGAGTCAAGGACCTTAATGGAGATAAACTAATTTTCTTTGAATCCCCAAAATCCCAAATGGACAATCAATACATTAGCAGTGATTCTGTGTCCTGTCCATGTACATAGTAGATGAAAAGAAGAACAATTTTGTCATCAAGTGGGGTGGATTAGGACAACATTTTGAGTTAATAATTCATGGTCCTCTTTAAGGGACTCCATATTGGTTCTTCTTTTCTAACCTTACATATCGATTTGTTCTTACGAACCATCCACCACCACTACCACCGCCGCTCCCCCATTAGAGCCACACGTTTGATGGATGGCTCAATGGATATAGAAAGACATTGTCGTTTTCCTTCGATGTCCTTCGTTTCTGTTCTGTTCATCTTATCAGGGCCGGACCCACCATATGTGCAGGATGTGCAAGTGCACAGGGCGCAGCATTCCGGAGGCGCATTCTCGGGAACAAAGAAAACCATAAGGTGCAGGTTTTTACTTTGCACAAATGTGTATTGTGTATTCCATAGGCCACAGTCCACAGGCACACACACAGTCCACACTCATCCACACCAAACCAACTCATCAGTGCGAGTATTTTTCCTGCACACTGGGTCCCAAGACTTACGTTCTAAGAAAAGACAAAAACAAAAACTGATTCGAACAAAATTGTATGCGCCAGTAGGTGCAGGTTTTTACTTTGCACAAATGTGTATTGTGTATTCCATAGGCCACAGTCCACAGGCACACACACAGTCCACACTCATCCACACCAAACCAACTCATCAGTGCGAGTATTTTTCCTGCACACTGGGTCCCAAGACTTACGTTCTAAGAAAAGACAAAAACAAAAACTGATTCGAACAAAATTGTATGCGCCAGTAGGTGCAGGTTTTTACTTTGCACAAATGTGTATTGTGTATTCCATAGGCCACTGTCCACAGGCACACACACAGTCCACACTCATCCACACCAAACCAACTCATCAGTGCGAGTATTTTTCCTGCACACTGGGTCCCAAGACTTACGTTCTAAGAAAAGACAAAAACAAAAACTGATTCGAACAAAATTGTATGCGCCAGTAGGTGCAGGTTTTTACTTTGCACAAATGTGTATTGTGTATTCCATAGGCCACAGTCCACAGGCACACACACAGTCCACACTCATCCACACCAAACCAACTCATCAGTGCGAGTATTTTTCCTGCACACTGGGTCCCAAGACTTACGTTCTAAGAAAAGACAAAAACAAAAACTGATTCGAACAAAATTGTATGCGCCAGTAGGTGCAGGTTTTTACTTTGCACAAATGTGTATTGTGTATTCCATAGGCCACTGTCCACAGGCACACACACAGTCCACACTCATCCACATCAACTCATCAGTGCGAGTTTTGTTCCTGCACACTGGGTCCCAAAACTTACATTCTATTCCAATTACCACGGCGTACAGTGTGACAATTTCCGTATTATTTTTGAATAATTATTTTTTTATTAATGAAATAAATTCATTAGATACAATATCAGAGAATTGAAAATAAAATAAAATAAAATTAGTGGTTAATTATATACATTATGTTGATGGATGGGATGTTATAAACTTAAAGAAAAGGTTAAACTTGTAAGCGCTATTAATTTAATTCCCCTAAACGAGCTAAACGTCACACTGTAAGACGGTAGCGGCCAACGGATAGTTAAAGGATTGCAATGTTCGGGTGTTTTTACACATTATAGAACATAGAAGCGATAAAAAATGCGTGTGGGTTTTACAGTCGCCTTTTTGTTCCTTTTCTTCTTCTATTGAATATTTTTTCAGTTAAAATTCTTTGTACTCTGGTCTGGTGCAGATTTTTTAAAACTTTTTTTCGCTTACGATTATTTAAATAAAATCAGATTTGAAAGTCAAGTGACGGCTTGTGAAAGTGTTTAGTAACTACCTATTTACTATTAAATTTTTGTGTTGTTTTTTTTTCCAATATGGACAAAGAAAAGCCTTCGGGGGCAGAATTCAGAAAAAAGCTTGTTGAAGCCGAAAACAAAGCATACATTTTACTAAATTTCGTATCGATGAGGTTCTGGTAGGGAGTGCAGTGGTGTCAGAAGAAGAGGTTTCTGATATTGTTTCAAATGAAGATTTGGGTGACCCTAAATTTTCGTTATTACGTTAAATTACATAGTACATTTCAGATACTCATACATACAAGTATTTTTTTGTTAGTGAGGATTAGGCCTACCTCAATAAAAAAAAACGCATTGAAAGTCTACCTCCGGGGTAATGTGGAAAGGACTTAATATGTGTATTAGTATGTGTATGTATGTATATTATATGTATTTTCGCAAACATAAAAAGGGCGCTTTCTAAAAATCTTGCACAGAGCGCAATATTAGCTAGGGCCGGCCCTGCATCTTATACCAACAACAACATCTAAGATCTATTGCTGGAAATAGCAATGTATCGAATTTAATTCCATTTGACAGTTATGGTGTTTCTTTGACATTTAACCCTTAGGGAGGTCGAATCATACAAGATTTGGAGAGCAAAAGGCCGTAGTCGCAGTCAATGGCTTTAAAAACAGTTGGAATAGTGAAATGGGGCAGGAAAAAAAAATTAAAAAAAAAAACAACACATTGGAATATTAACTTTCTGATTAAATCCCTATGGGGAGGACATAAGAGACATCTCGTCACACACATCCCTACTCAACTTACAGGCGGCGATCCCTGTATTCTAATCCAAACAAGAGCCAACTAAATAACCCAAGGAATAAGAAGACTCACCATCATTGCTGGCTTTCTGGCTATTTTCCTCCCAACTGGTTGCTGGTTTTTATTTTACCCATTTCCTGGAGCTTTCAAAGACTACATAGGTATATACAGGACGACTCGTTGGTCCTTTAGGTTGCCTTCGATTCAATACTCTTCTACCTCTCTACATACACACACACACACATACAATATGCGATGGACTAAAAAAAATGTTATTGAATTGACTAGAAATCTGTAAAGCATTTTGTCTAGACTTTGAGTACTGGAAAAAAAGGACACCACAGCCAGCCATATACTATGAGAGTGTGTTTGTGTACGATTAAGCCAAAGAGTCCTTGACTGGGTGTGGTGGTATGGTTTGGGTGATGCTCAAATGTAGAGTGTGTGTCCTTTGACCAAATATTCTTCGAGGCCAGCAAAGCAATGGAAGTATTTTATGTATCGTCGTCGTTGTCCGGCGGCTTCCTCTTCCTCGTCCTCATCGGTACCGGTCATATGCTATGCTGGTATCACGCTTTCCTGTTATTTGCAAAAAGCAGCACGAAGGATCGGGCCCCCCTCTTGCTCTCCCTGTCCCTGTGGGAGATCTGTTTCATGTCGGACTCGGAATAAAAGTTTGTTTTTCCCATATCTATGATGGAGATAATGGTGCTGTCAGGAGGTGGTCTCTCTTGACATAGACCATAAGGGGCAAATCGTAAGGACTTAAGGTATATACTATATACATAGATGGAATTTTAGTTGAACTTTCGACAAACTTATACACACATATTCAACTCAATTCATATACATACATAGATATATGAAGAGGATGAGGGTATTGGTTCGAGGTTGAGAGTTTCTAAAAATGACATATATCATATGAGGTGTCTATAATAAGTTAAGTAAATAAGCTAAAACACTTTTTGGCCCATAAGAGTTATTCAGTGTAAGTTTTTGGGGGCAAGTCGTATGTTGACCCATTTCAAATTCAAAAATATTATTTTGCTTTTACTTATTTCTAAAATACAATACAAAGATTATGTTCGAAGATGGATTTATTTGAATTTAGCAAAAACAAGAATTGTTTTTTGAGTTATGTATCTCACTAAATGGAGAACAAAACTATCATAGGAAATCCATAACATGTCATTTTAATCCAGAAAATGGAATTGCATGTTTGATATTGAGCAGTGATTGATTGAAGTGACTTTTGTGTAGATACAACCTAAAAGTTGAATTTATGATATAATTTTTTATGAATTGTTTAAACAAATTTGAAAGTGGTTAAATTGTTAAATTTGTTGTTGCAAATGTTAAAAAACTACTTTTGGAGGACTTGATTTAGTCAATGTTCTTAAAAAATCTGCTTAGGCTCATTTGGCTAATAAAAACTTTATATGGATTAATTACTTGTGGTTAGTTGAAAAATTATATTACTGGAATGTTATATCGAACTAAGTCTACAATAAACTCTGAGGTAATGCGGATTACAAAAGATTGGAAATGCAAAATGTCCCACTGTTTCACTTTGTACTCCTATACTCCAACAGAATTTTATGTGTAGGTTGTTTAAACTTTAACATCGACTTAGAAGAACGTTATTGAACCAAACTCCTGATTGCCTGATTTCAAAATTTTTGGGAATATTGTTGGTTTGACAATATATCTATGTATGTACCACATGGCTAGACCGTTTACAGAATCATATTTCCGATTTTTATTGCTTTTTATACAATGTCTGATAGATCAATAGATTATGTATGTACTAAATATCTTTAACTATCGTGAGTTTAGTAAAATACCACTATGAAAACGTTAATAGATAAAAAACCAAAGGTGTTTAACCTTTAACATAAAATAGAAAAAGCCCAAGACTTCAAATTTTCATTTTAAAGAAAAATTAACTTTGAGGCGCTAAAATTTAAGACTATGTACATTGACTTAAAGCCGTCAAAAATATGTCATTTTACAGACAATTGGAATTCCTATATAAGAAAATAAATTACTAAAATTATTTCAATATAAATGTATCAAATTGTTGTAGAACTATAGATGAACTAAAATGTACATAATGTACAATGAAGTATACCTAAAACTTAAAAAAAAAATCATATAGTTTTCCATTAATTTAAAAATGTACCCCTTTACCCCTTGTTTACATTTACATCCACTATATTCTTAGGGTAATTTATGGAAAATTTAAAAACTTACATATATGAAGCAATTGTTTAACATCTATTGAAATAAAACTTCTTTATCTACAATTGAGAGAAATTTT
The DNA here is from genome assembly GCA_905146935.1 of Scaeva pyrastri. NCBI lineage: Eukaryota > Metazoa > Arthropoda > Insecta > Diptera > Syrphidae > Scaeva > Scaeva pyrastri. The sequence goes on along the minus strand of LR989927.1, from coordinate 122,583,094 downwards.
ATAGCACTGTAAAAATAAAATCGTCACGTTTTTGAGTTACGAGCCATCATTCATCGAAAAAGCAAAAGCAATTCTTACAAATTGAGTGACGAAAACTGACAGTTGAATATTTGAATTTTAAACTTTATCGGAGGTTAAAAATGGTATTGTTCGTAAATTGTAATATAAAAATTATTTCAAGGTTGAAATATATTTATATTGTTTTTAAATAATTCCAGTTAAATATGACTTTAAACCATTTTTTTATAATTTGAAGACACGAATAACATCGGACAGAATGCAATAACTTTACAGTACGTAATTGTCTATTATATTTTCCTAATGCTGAAGAAATAATTAATTTTTTCTTTATATTTTATTTTAAAAATAAAAACCTACTACATCCTTTTTTTCAAAATTATAACTACATACATTTTAAAATTTGTTTTCCTAATTTATACAAGACACAGAAAATTAAAAAAAAAATATTCTGATATTTAAACTGAAGTTAAAAAAATTACATGCTCTTTAACTTCAACCAAGTGTAAACGAGGTATTATATGTACAATTGTACAATGCACTCAATGAACGCATCCATTTTGAAATCTTTCTGAGAATGACATCTGGAATTGACAGTAATAACAAAAAACTGTTTATACTTCCTATAGGCTGACATATTTATTTATTTTATTTCATATAAATTTCTTCTTTTTGTTTAAACTGACAAAAAAAGAAAAACCTTAAATTTGACATATATCCTCTCTCCGTCTCCTTGTCCATATAACCCGGAATAAAACAATATTTGGAATGGAATAGGTTGTATATGTATATTTTCCATTCACCTGTTTTCGAATAAACATTTCAATGTGTGAACAACTATTCATTCATATCATGGTGGTGTATACACTTTATACCTATACTAACTCACTTTATACTCGTACCTACAAATGGGTATGTGAAATATACAATACATGTGATGCCAAAAACAGTATGGCAGCGGTAAGGATAAATGTTGATATGACTTTATTTGGCACATTTTTATGTGGTGGTTCGTTCTTTTATGGACAGCCAGGAGCTCATGAATAAAATTGAATTTTTATTTTATTTTATTTTTTACCGTTTTTTGCTCTTCATTTTTTTTTTTTTTTGAATTGGAGTGGGATTTTGGTCAGCAAGGATTTGAAGGAACCCATTATATTATTTATTTTCGTGTTTTTTTTTTGTTTGTGTTTAATTATTATAAAGGGTTGTCTAAGGGAATTTTGTGTTTGCATAAACGTATATTTATGGTTTGCAGGGAGTGTTCTGGACTCGATTCCTCGCGATTCATATCCAGGAAAAAGAGGATACTCATTTATGTATACTCGAATTGAAGAGATAAGGTAGCTGCTTTGTCCTTATAGACTGGACATTCATTCTATTCATTGCATACAACAGGCCTCCTTGTTTTTTTTTTTTTGGAAATTAGAAAACATCGAGGACAATACACAATGGGAAATATTTTTTAAGAAAAGAGTATCTCTACAGAATATTGATATTCCTTTTAGATATCTTTCTTTTTTTATTCTTTTAAATAGAACATAAATTAAGACATTTCTTAAATAAAAAATAGCGATTTACGATAACCAAGGATAGCAACAGCAAGGAATTCTTTTTCAATTGTTATATATCAGCATCTATCAAGATGACATCTAGTTGTCAAAATAAACATTATATTCAATTGCCATTCTATTTCGTTTATTTTATCATTTTATCTCACTCATGGATAATTTTATCATTTTATCTCATAAAAAAAATGAGCAACGTCAAATTGATTGTGAGCTTGATTTGAGATGAAGATCAGGTGATTCACATACATTATGAAAAAATTATAAATTTAGTCTATGGTTTATAATTTGTTGAAAATAAAGAGAAAATGTAGTAACCTATACTTAGTTCAACAATAAATTGCAAGTACAGCGAATGAAGGAAATTTGTCTTTCACTCCAACAAGTACAGCTTTCAATAAGCTATTTTACTCTAAGAGCTTTCTTATGGTTGCAATATACTGATCTTTATCCATTGGTATAGTTCTATCACAAATGTCGTCTGGGTTACCATCTGTTTATTATAATTTTATGAACTGAAAAATCTTGTTCAATTATTTTATTGTAAATATAATACAATTTCCCTTAATAAATTATTCTTCGACGAATTTAAGCACATAATGTCTAAACAATGTCAAAATTATTTTATTTATTTATTTTGTTTATGAAGCGGAACAAATTAACAATGTGTAATTTTAAGAACCACAAACAAACAAAACCTGATCGACAATACTTAACATTTCGTATTGTTCTCAAAAGCTTTAAAACAGAAAGCTCTTTGATAAAATCATTTGATAAAAAAATCTTCTGCTTCCAATGGTCAATGGTGTTTTATTCACTGCTGTGTAGCTAGTGCAGTAAAATTTCCCTCAGCAAACAACAACAATTTGATTGATGGCAAAAAAAGATCTAAAAAGCTCTATCTGAACATTTTTGTTGAAAAGAGTATAGAGAGAGAGACAAGTACAGAAAAAAGCCTAGAAATGATTCGGAAATTATGGGCTGCACTTGGAATAGAATGAGGAATAACTTGACTAATTTTGTAGGTAGATCTTGGTTTATGTGTGCCCATATAAGATCGGACTGACGATGACGTAAACTATAGATAACTTTGAAATGAGTTTACTGATATTTAACCGAAAATGCCAGTCGAAGATTTAGTTTTTCCCTGAAAAATCAGTTTCTAGGACAAGGATCATTATTGGATTAGTTAAGAAGTCAATAGTCAAAGAATTAGAGAAAGCGGGCTAAAGCAACGTGGTATCGGTGCCGTTAATGGTATTAGGAAAAGATTGATTATAACTGCATTTTGCAGATGAATCCATAAACATTTTATATGTACATTCGAAAGGTTTTTTCTGAATCACTTTTATGGCCAAATGTGGAGTTCCTAAGGGCAGTCATTTAGGACCACTTCTTTTTATCTTAGTTATTAGTGATAAATAATTTGTATCCCTCTGAGTATTAGAGACAAAATTCTTTTTATGGACTAACATTTTTCTGAAAAATTCAATACCTATTTTCAAAAAAGCCAATATACCTATAAAACTAAAAATCTATCATATAAAGATGTTCTTCAACATTTTGATGAAACAAATCAATATTATATCTCCCATTGTCTTTTTATTTAAATTTTCCTTACATATCTACATTTTTTTTAAATCATTAAATTCATAAAGTTTTCAATTCAACACAATTGAAGTTCAATACAAACAAATCTTTAAAACAAAATTTCTCCTCTTACCATACTCCCAATATTTATACAAAAGTCCCCAATAATTTCAATCGATACCTGAAACGAAAAAAAAAACAAAAACAAATTAATTAAATCCAAAATATTTGACAGCAAAAACAGAAAAAGCAAAAAAATGTCTAAAATGAGATTTGCAACATTTCAAATGAAATTCCCGAACAACTGTCCTAATATAAATTTTAAGGGCTTTAATAATTATGTCAAAATCCCTGTCTAATTCGGTATAATATTCAATTTATAATCAGCAAAATTTATAGCCTGACACTGTCGCACATCATACCAACCAGACCATCAGAGATTGTCTCAGTTCGAGATCGAGTTGGAGTTGGAGTTCGGGTGCGGATGTTGATGCTGGATGCTGGATGCTGATGCGGATTCGGATTCGACTTCAGCCTCGTTCCGTTATTGTCGCTGGCTATTCACCGAGCTATTCACTTCAATTATCCCGAAATTACATTACAAATTCTCTGTCTCTCTTCAAGTTCCATGTTGGTGTCGGTTGGTCGGATGGTTGGTCTGTCATTGGGTTGAGTCAAGTTGGGTTGCGTCCGTTTAGTATTTCAATTTCCTCCCAATTGTGTACGGTTGTGTGTGTGTATTTGGGGAGTGAAAAACACCCACCTCAAACCAACCCCATCGTCCTTGGAAAATGTCTTTGGCTGTGTGTACGAACATCCGTCTGACAATTTCTATTCCCTTTCAAATTAAGTTCTTGTTTATGGATAGCATAGCTTTATCCCCATAGCCCCTGTTATCCTGAATTCAAGGAAGAGGAAGGTACCTACACCAGGCGTCAGGCATCCATCTGCTGCTCACTTACACTTTTGTCTGCGATACTTAATGTACATTGTAGCCTTGTCGTATTCGTATTCGTCCTCATCGTCATCCTCCTTTTCGTCGTCGTCGGTCGGTTGGTGAGAAAGAAGGAACAACTCACCCCCATTATTCCCTAAGGCATGTTGATATTGCTTCAATTTATGTCTATGTCTGTGTATAGCTATATCCTGAATTGTAGAAATGTATATGTGTGTGTCTGTATATTGGGTCCTGCTGTTGCAGGTGTCAACCACACTTTACGACTCAATTTGCTTCTCCTAGATACTTTAATCGATCAACACCCATTATTAATGGCTGCCACTTATCGATGAGTTGACACAAGGCAGGAAACACACAACACAAGCACAATTCGTACATTTATTGTATAGCAACAAGAATGTAATACTACGAGAGTATGTGGATGCAGAAGCACAGAATAAGCACATTCGGGAAATAGGTACAATATCGAATGACAAAAGGCCCACAGTAGTACGAGTATCTGCTGTAAACCTACCTACATTATTAAGATGGAAAAATATTAATGTCGGTCTTTCGGAGGCTCCCGAAATTCACATACATACATAAATAACCATCTTTGGGAGTAAGAGTGTTATCAATTTAATATGTGGTGAATGAATCAACCAGAGAAACTATACATAACATAACCTCAGTAAGCAGGATGAAGTTATTGCTGAGTTTCGATATAGGCTCTAATGAGTAAGGAGTATGATGTCAAAGGATATTTGAAACATTTGGAAAATGCGGTTGGAAAACACTCAGCTTTTGAGTATATGTAGATTCCATACGTCAATGACTGGGAGAGAAGGGGATTGAATTTTTAGATTTATGTGAATATTAAATTAGCCCAAGATTAGTCATTTAAATGTTCAATTTTCTGTAAACACTTTTATCAACATTTTAACTTTCAATTTTTAAAGAGATTTCAAATGAATTTTATGACAGTGTCAAATTTTAACTAAAAACTATTTTTGTATAAATAGCCTTTAAATTCTATCGAATAAACATAGAAAACATAGAACTATCTTAGTTCAATTTGTCAAGAACAATTAACAGTTAATTAACGACTAATTTAATTTATAACGTATAACATAAAAAATTCCTTACTGATTTTCTATGAAAAAGTTTCTAAGTTTATATTAAGTTTGTACAAAGTATTAAAAAACATAGAAAACATTACACTAAAAGTTATAAACTGTCATTAATGGCAAATATTCAATATTAACCGTTATTAACATTTTTTTTAGGAGGGAGTGAGGGGTAAAATTTTGTGTTCTTGGTAAAATAAAAAACATTGAAAACATAGAACAGGATAAATTAAATTTGTCAGAAACAATTAACAGTGAACTAACGTCTAATGAATAATATTTATAACAAATGTACTAAGTTTCTCACCGAGTTTTTAGCATGAGTATGAGTAAGTTACTGAGCTGACAAAAACTATTTAAGAAACATAGAAAACATAGCACTACAATTTAAAACTGTTACTCATGGCAAATTATTTAAATATTTGCATTCAACTTTTTTTTTGTCACAGGTGGATTGGTAAAAGTGTGTCTGCTTAGTGAAACTAAAAACATAGAAAACATAGAACGGGATAAATTTAATTTTTCACAAATAATTACCAGTTAACTTACGACTAAATATAAATTGAAAACATACTAAGTTTTAAAAGATTTTCTGAGTTTCTAAGTTGACAATAAATAAGTAAAAAGTTTACAAAACATAGAAAAGATTCTACAACTTATTGATGACTAAATAATGGCAGATTATTTAAATATACGAAATTTAATATGAATTGCTTTAAAAGTTTCCTTTTTTTTTAATGGGGGGGGGGTTGCGTTAGTTGAACTAGCGAAGCAAAAAAAAAAACATAGAAAACATAGAATGACAAAATCCAAATTTTCACACCTAATTAACAACTTTCGAAGAGAAAATTAACCACTTGGAAAGTTCTCAATTTGTAAATGTTATTTGACTTGACACTTGACACTTATGATGACAGTGTAGTGACTTAAATGACGACACGCGGAGGTACAAAGACTAATTGGAAATGACCAAAGCTGGACCCTACTTGTTAAGCCATGTTTCACATCGAATAAATTGAAGATAACCAAACTGAAGAGTGTTTCTAGATAAATAACTGGGTTAACACTGGACCACCCTTTCACCGCATCATTGTACCAAAGTAATATAAAAATGAGAGGCAAATCTTGATTTGGCAGTTGCAAACATCAAACAAGAGTCCGAGGCAACAGCGGGACCAACATATTATACTCTCTCCTAATACACCCCCATTACTTTCGAGATAATCCTTCCACCGTATACCGTATGCAGTATGCACCACAGCACCCCGCCACGGCCACCAATACCGTATAAGTGCCGATATGAGATCTTCTGGTCGTCATGGAAATAATGTAATAATAGCAGCCCTGGTATACTCGAAAGACTATAAACAGAAGCAGGGCTTCAAAAATGTGCATCACTCATTTGATATAGCTACTTGAAAATGTGCAGCAAGCAGGACTTCCTATACGCTCCGTAAGGACATAAGGGACGACATGCTATGACGAAAGCCCCAACAGAAAACAGAGAACATAGAACAGAAAACAGAGGGCGCTCGCCACTTACCAATGTAATAGTGATGCTACAGAATATACAAGGCTTACTGACAGAAGGGGGCTTAACTGCAAAAACATATTGGATACAATCCCAGACCCAGAGAGCTGATACCGCACAAAATTCATCTATTTGTAAGTATGTGCTCCTATGTGTGTAGGATGAGATGGGATCTAGGGATGGATAGGAATGCACATTGAGAACTCAATATCGTACCCGTTCGGATAAACTATGAGTATGTAACTTGATGGCTGTGTTTCTAGTTACTGGCCTCAGTGCGGAGCAGTCAGTTAGATAATTCTTTAATAACACGCATCGCATCGATTGTATGTGTGTGTTTTTTTGTTTTTTTTTGTTTAATTTGAAAACATCTATTTTATTATTATTATTATTGTTGTTGAATTGACTTCACTTATAATTCAGCGAGTCTTTTGTTTTGAAACAATTCAATTGATTGGTAAGCATTGAGTTTTGTGCAATGAACGATTCTTGATAAGATTTAAAGTGGTTTTGGATATACATATGTAGATCCTTTGATTTATAATGTGTGTGTTTTTGAAGTGTGTGTTTTTGTTCGTTCTATTGTTAGTTTTTATTTTTATTTATTTGCATATTGTTAGAGAGAAAATATGAATATTAAGAGGGTATAAAAAGGTCTGGAAATATGAACGTATTTTTTTATATCATTTTTTTATGGTATGCAGTCACTTGAAAAAATGTAAATTAAGTGTGTGTGTATTGTATTCGCTGAGTTGTTTATAAGAGTATGTACAAATATACGAGTAAGGAAACATATTATACAATAATTTGATGAATATTGATTGAAAGCTTCATTGTTCAAGTATTTGTAACTGAGAATTTTATGTTTACGAATAGTTTACGTTTATGGAATGCAAAATGTTGACCTTTAAATTGCACAAATCTTGAGGAATATGATCTAAGTGCTCAATTAATGGCTTTAAATAATATTTTAAAGACTTAAATGAGCATAAGGGTATCTACCACCAATGAGCTTCATCGATGAATGAAAATTTTCTTGTGAAAATCGGGATAGGTGGCCATCTCGTTTTGGGCCCATTCACAGAACGCGCTAACTGGTCGTTCCACGAGTTGGATTTTATAAGCTTGCCAAGATCCTTCCGCAAAATCTTCAATAAAGTGGAAGGACACAGCTCCAATTGCCCCGCGCCATGGCGAATGGACTCATTCTTGTTTTCTTCGATACTCTGCTCCAAAGCAGTAATAGTGTCTCCGGTGCGCATTGTACGTCGTTTCTGAGGATGCGCATTATCCACTATAGCGTAAACTTTACTTAACATACTTAAAAACGTAGTGCGAAACCGATTCATGGTTGCTCGAACCTGCTGGGACCGAATAGTTTTGGCACCGCACGATGCGTTGTACAAAATTTTTCCACTACCAAACATTATTTAAGAGTTAGTCTATGGCAAATCAAATAGAGCATAAATCAAGTGACAGCTGTCAAAATGAAAAACTCCAAAAAGAGTATTGCCAGATTGAAAACCATACATTCAAAAACACCCTTTATTTAGAGAACTTTTGAGCCGTTGGTGTTTAAAAGTGTCTGGAGTTTTAAAAACCACCAGTAATAATCACCTCTGGGCCGTTTTGAGTTTTGAGCAATAAGACTTCTGCATTTATTTTTTTTAGATTGTTTTTTTTTTTTTTTTGTTTTATTGACGAATTTAACCAATTCAATACAGACTTAATCTCAACGCACGTACACGCAAACATCACCTTGCTTTTGAATCACTCAACTTCTGATTGAAATGTCAAAATTGTTGACAAAAATTCAACATCTCCGTTACCGATATGAATAAACAACAAGTCATGCAATGTCATTCTCTTGAAAAAATCAATACTCCTGTCAAAACATTGTTCTGTCATAAATATACCTTCTTGTATTTTAAGCTGTACAAAAAAAAGACCACCTTACTACCTTTTTTGTTCAAAAGAAGGAACTCCACATAAAGATGAATAAAGGTAGAAAAATTTAAGTCCAAACACGACAAACCAATATTATGCTATGTTCAAGTCAATAAATGTAACTGACACCATCACCATCACCATTCAAAACATATAACATACAAACACTCCTTAAAAAAATGGCTTTTACTTTATTTATTATTCAATAGGGGCTGGCTATTTCAGTACTCAAAAATTTTCAAAAGAATAAAACATATGGAAAACCGATAACAAACAAACCATGTTTAAATGAGGTTTTACAGTACAAATCCAATATGTACATGAGAATATTTTTTTTAAGCTTAATATTATATATTGTTAAATTTGTTATGAGATACATAAGACGTGTTTTTTTGGTGAGTAGTCAGTAAAAATATTTAAGTGAAGATAGAGTTTTAGATTGACAACTGGTAATAGTGGTAATAAGAATAAAGTTTAGCGAAGACTTAAGGCTGTGTTTTTTTGAGAGATATGTTTAACACTACAAAGTGTCAAGTTTCCACAAATTAGAAAACGACCATTTTGAAATTAAAAATATATTAAACGAATTATTAACCCGTTCTTTTTTTAAATACTTCGCTTAAAATTTATAATGACAACCATTTTGACATTTGTATATCGTATATGTCACTTTTGTGTGTTTGCCGGTTTTGTTTTCCCATTGCACTTGACGGAATAGCAAAAAGGGACAAAAATCTTTCGAACAAGAATTTATACTGAGAGAAACACATCACCCTATATTTCCTCTAAACTTGGTCTAGAATAAATCATAACAAACACAACACACCCTATACATACAAAAGTCAACGATATTAAATGCATACAAATCGAAGAAGTGCATTCATTTCACAACAAACAATTGTTGACACATAGATTTATGGCCAACAATTCAGGCTTACATGGTGAAGGTTCCCTATATTTATTCAAATTCAAAGTCTTTCTCTTCTTCTTCTTATTTTTTTCATTCTGTCATCTTCGTCGCCATTCATCAGCATTAGACAATCAGGAAACACACGTCCATTAGATATCCCAGAACAGTGCATTCTAATTTACGATATACAAAAAAAAAAAAAAAAAAACAACCCACGAGTTGAGAAGAATACAAATTCCATTTGCATTTACATCTTCGTTTTTTGTGCATTCTTCAGTCCAGTCGTCCGTGAGAATGTCAGAGATATTAAATCAGTTTTCGATGATTCGAGTGAATCCCGCCCACCTACCGAATCGACCACAACAATCAGAGAGGAATCCACCACATCCACATCATCTTCAACAATGCCGCCTTCTTAATCAGATTTTTTTTTCTTAATTTATATGAACATAATTGCATACCAAGAAGGTAAAAAACTGACAACAACATAAAAAAAAAAAAGTGAAGAATCATCAAATAGATTATTCAAATGCATTTGGGAGTCTCGAAGAGAAAGAAGTCATTAAAATACAAAGAATCCAATCCAATGGTGCGATGGCCATTATAACTTATTCGTCTTTTAAGGTTTGTGGCACGACACGATTCTGCTGACAGTGGCGGCGCGGATGGCGGCCAGCGGCTGTGGTGTTGGCGACGATGATGGCCACGCAGCGCTAGTGCTGGCGACATGGTGCTGATGGTAGCGTCAAAGTCACCATCATCATCATCGTCATCATTGTGACATTGGCCACAAACACAGTTATAAGGCCAATGAACTTATAAAGAACTTTAACACCACATCAGGAACATGGGAGACGTTCAAACCCACATGGAAAAATTTTAAGTAGCCCCAAAGTCCGTCGCATCGCAAAGAGGTTTTGAGTTTAAGGCGTTAAACTTGTAAATGTGTTTATGCTCATTTTATGCGGTCATCGGTCGTTATGACAATATTGCCAGGCGGTAGTGTTTAAAATTTTCTTACGGTCATAAATTTGATTAATATTTAAAAAAAAATAGTTAATAAGGTGTTTAGTGTCTCATAATAAATTCTATAGTTTTAATTATTTTTTAAACTGAAAATTGATGGAAGGTAAATCTTACGAGTGTATCGTCATAAATTTCCTAAATCACTTTTTCTAAATTTTAAGGTTATAAAAATAAAAAATCGAATAAGTATTTAGCCTGTGGAATTGGTTCATTAGTAATTTGTTATAATTAAGAAAAATGTGGAGTGGGCAGAGGACATTTTTTAATAAAGTGACATTTTCTAAATAATCATTTAATAAAAAATAAATCAAAATATTGACATTTCAGTTCAAAGTTGTCAAACGACTTTCATAATTACAAAAACGATTGTTTGGCATTCCTGAAAATATATTTTACAAGATGGAGTAAATGTCATTAACCTTTCGGGGGATTTATCAATTTTGCAAATGGTGGGTAGTATCAATTTATTTTGACATTTATGGAATGAAACAAAATCTATTGAACGGAACATCGTGCACAATATTTTGCAGCACAGAGTTATCAAAGCAATAAAATAAACTATTTTGCAGACTACCAGCACTGTAACGTAAAATAATGACAGTTGTTTGACAAATAAGTCACTTTGAATTTTACAAAGTGGTTTTTTTAATGCAAAGACAATAATAGGTACATACGAGTAATATGCAAGGGAAAATTGGGTCAAAATGTTTGACGGGACCGAATGGGGTTTGGAGGATGGATGTAACCATTTAGTAAGAAGTTTTTTCTGCAAATATATTTTAATATTTTTTTACTGTATATAACAAAGTCGCTTTCTCTGTCCCTATATCCCTATGTATGCTTAAATTTTTAAAACTACGCAACGGATTTTGATGCGTTTTTTTTTTGTGTAATAGAGTGATTCAAGAGGAAGGTTTTTATGTTTAATTAGATAATTTTTTTCAGCTAAAAAAATAGTTTTTAAAATTTAATTGTAAACTGCGTTTCATTCAATACTTTACATTTACTCCTAAAAGCTGCAATACATTATACGAAAGTTGAGATTTGCAATAATATATGTATGTAGTATACTTTAAGGCGACACAATAATCTTATGTCTAAAAATCAGTTTCTGTTTGTTTGTCTTGCTAAAACTCGAGAACAGCTTGGCTGATTTGGCTTATTTTGACTTTCAAAAGTTCGCTGTAGTCCAGGGAAAATGTTGATCGGTTTTTGACATATCGATCAACAGCCAGGAGTGCCGTTAGAACACAGTTGGGGCGAAACAAAGTTCGCCGGGCCCTCTAGTACTAACTAAAATATTGATTTCAAAAACGTCTGCTTAACTAAGAGACGTGTTCATAAGAACAGATTTGTGATCGATCAAATAAAGATGAACTAGAGCACATATGTATGTTCATAAAAATTAGTTCTGCCATCATCGTTGTCGGGTGCAGATTGCGCAGCCATATTTTGTTGACTGCAGAAAAATTGGGAATTGAAAGAAATATGGTTTAACGTGCAAGGCATATATTGACAAGGAATTGACAAGAGTAATTCTCATCATGAAAAGCTTTTTTCAAAAATTTGTTTTTTTACCCCCCTCAACTGGTATTACTCACAGGAATAGTTAAGAGTTGCAATTTAAAGTCACTATGCCCCTATGGTTCTTCACGAGCTTAATTGCTAAGAAAATTAATATTGTAAATAGGCCGGAACTATTGAATTCATTTATATTTTTAAATAATTTTAAAATAAAAACCTGCATTCCCCTACAAAAGTGAGATTTCTCACAATTTGAAGTACAGTGAAATCTCGCTAACTTGAACACGTACGAAACGAGGTCTGTTCAAGTTATTGGATTGTTCAAGTTACTGTAAACAATAGCAAAAATTTAATTTATGATAACTTATTTATATAAATGTTACAGAACACAATTTTATTTAAACTTTCTCTCTTGTTTTGGAGAACTGTGAATCCTTTATGAACGTTTTGTTCTTTTGACAGACCCAATTGACGACTTTATCAATTGATTCGATAACTAAGGTATAAGTTTCAATTTTTTGTACCATAGCACCTGTTCCAAATGTCTTAATTATTGTCAGCAATCAAAAAAGTTCAAAACTTTTAATAGTTCAACTTATAGAGATAGCAATAGAAAAGTTTAAGTTAAAGAGTCTTCAAAATTGTCTGTTTAAGCTACAAAATACATAACAGGGAAAATAGCATGTTCAAGTTATTGGATTGTTCAAGTTATCGTATGTTCAAGTTAGCGAGAGTCCACTGTATAATCAATGAGAAAAATCAACAAATGATATCAATCTTTGAAGCAATGTCAAAATCTGACAGTTTGTCAGTTAAATATGGTGAGGAAATACCAGAAACATATAAGTGTCACTGATTTTTAATTTAAAGTTAATGATAATTATGATACTTATAGTAATTATTACTATTCAATATAATTTTATTTTTACATTATTTTATTATTACAAAATTATTCTCTAAGAATGCGTCAGAGTTATACGTCACGAAGTTAGAAGATTTGAAGTGGAATGCTAACTTAATCACCTTGTTTTCAAAACTATGAACATTTATAAAGTTAAGTTGAATCTAAATTCTAAGAAGTTGAAATAACTTAATAAATTTAGCATAAAACTTGCATTCTATTACTTAAAGGTTAACTGTGGCGTATGTGGAATATTTTATTTTTAAAAGAAAATGTGTAAATGATGCAGTTCTACTTTTAATTTGCGTCCCAACTAAGAGAAATTTGAAGAACAATCACCATGATGTTATCTATTCTCATGGTTGCAGTCAACTGTTAACTTTGATTTGAATTTGCCAATTTATTGATTATTATCAATGCAGAATTTCTTTTTTGAAGAAATTTGAAGGAGTTAAACATTCTTTTGAACGTTAAGTAAAAATTGGTTTTGTTTAACTTCTGTCACGCAATTGGTCTAAAAATAACAGCTGAGAGTTCTGAACCACTTAAAAAAAAAATCAAGTCTTATTACAAACATGCACATTTCTTTTATTAAGCTATGTCAAAGAAAATATTTGTATTAATATTCGATTTATTCACCAAATTTGTCAAATGGAACCTTGAGTAAAACTATTAAGTCGGGGTTCAAGATTTTATCGGTTGCTGTAAAATTTTTTTTTTCATAAAGGGCATATCCACTTCGACTAACCTTACTCAATTTGTTTCTATGACACTTCAAGCTCTTGAAAAGGGCTATAAAGTTGATGTTATCATTACTCACTTCCGCAAAGAGTTTGACAAGATCTCTGACTAAATCATTTTTCTCGGATCTTTATCCAATGGTTGAGTTCCTACTTGGAAAACCAAGCCAATATAGTGTTGTGTTCAGAGATGTTCCGCGTGTCCAATCAATTCTTTTCTACCTCAGGTGTTCCTCAAGGTAGTCGTCTGGGGCCTCTTTTATCTGTCCTCTCCATAAATAATGTCGAACACATAATTTCTTTCTTTAATTTGTCTATTTATGCTGAAGATATAAAAATTATTAAAGATATATCTACTCCTTTAGATTCTTCCCTTCTCCAAAGAGACTTAAATTCCTTTCTAACATAGCGTACTAAAATTTTTTTGAACTCAATGTAAACGCCCGCCTCTGCCCAGTGCCCACTCATTATTATTACCCGTCACTTAGAAGAAACCTTTACTGGAATCTTTCTTAACCCTCTACTTTTGTCTTTTTCTTTCTATTTTTAATTATAAGAACAATAATTTATTATATTGTTTTAGTATTAAGTTATTTTCTTTCTTATTGTTATTATTAATCACAAACTTGAATTAAGCAATTAAATAAATAAATTAATTCCTTGATTTTGTAAATAAAGAACAACTCGAATTCTTAATCTTCGAAATTGATGAGTTAATAATTCTCTTATTTTTTGTACTTCATTTGATAAATTTTTGTTTGAATCAATACTTAATTTAGTCTCAAAATATTAAATGATTTTTAGTTATTAAATTTAAACCTGGCAACATCAGTTTGATGATGAAGATGATGGTGTTCTTCATTATTTATTTATGTTTTTTTTTTGTGTTTCTTTTTAAAATCATGAAAGTGTGTTAACCAAGACTCATAGCATCAATAAAAGATCTCCTACAGAGATTAAAAAAAAACTTCTCCTCTTTCATTAAGTTAAGGAGTTGTACGAGTATCTACTCGTATACCTATAGTGGTCCAAGTTCCAAATAAGAGATATGAAATGGGAATGGAATTAATGTATGTTTTTCCATTATCGAATAAATCTGGTTAATGTTATTATGTTCACCTGAATTCTCAAAATTATGTCCGCGTTTGTATTTAGGTCAACACACTTCTTAAACAAGATTTGTCTATAAAGATTTAAAAATTCAGAAAAAAAAATTTTATTTAAATAAAAATAAAAACATCTTGGGTTTGTTGTGTGGGTTTGATGCTTTTATTGTTAAGAAACAAAAAAAGAAGATAGAATTAAAAATTTCAAACAAATTCTTTTTTAGTTGATAACAATGTGGGTTCTTGATTTTAAAGTTCCAACACGTATAACGACCGAAGATGCTCTTGGATTCCAACGAAACCGAACGGTGTTGGGTGCATTTTATTGTGGTGAGGGCCATGAATTTTCATTTTATTTTCCAAACCACCAAAACCAAACCCCAACACTTGTCAAGTGAACTTCTGCTTACTTTTTACAAGTGAGGTTTTTTTTCGTCAGGTTTTTTTTTTTTTTTTCGTCATCTCCTAACAACCTGAAGTGCTTGATGCACAGAAGAATCACCACACGAACAAGACAAAGTTACTCTTGATGTAAAGCTTTTACGTGTTCAACAAAGGTGAAGTTACATTTTGATGAAATTAACTACGAAGCAGCGCTCGTCTTCGTCGTCACCATCACCATCACCGATGTCACTCCTTGATTCTTTGATGTATGAGTTTCTATTTTTTATGACAAAATTACCTTGGCATCTTGTATAGCTAGGTACGTACTCGTACTTATTCAGTTATGTGATTAATTTTTAATTTTCTACGTGTCTATTTTCAAAGGTAATTAAAAACATCGAGTCAACTCGCCTCCCTACCTTCTCCGGAGACGAAGACACAAAAAACTTGTTCGTTCGTCTGCCATATTCCAGATGGTATATAGCGTTCCCATAACTACACAGCAAAAAACAAAAAAGATATGTTTTACAAGTCGAACATACAAAACAACATGCATTACAAAATGCCAACGAATACAAATGGATAAAGTATCTCAGAGCCAGCAAAAGCAATAAAACAAAAAAAAAACCGCCAACAACGAAAGGCCATGGAGTAATAAAAGAGTAAATCCAAATGGAAAAGGTTGCTTTTTTTTGAATTGAAGTGAAGTGAAAAACCGTAGAGACTCACTTTGCTGAGCTGTGCTAGATAAATATTATTTCGTCACGTATCTTTTTTACTTTTGGCTTACAATACAAAATAATAACAAAGTATCTTAATAAAACAAAAAAAAACTCACACCTAAAGACTCAAACGTTCAATGAGGATTGGTTATATTGGTTACGTCAAGTTTCGTCTATAATATGGGAATGGGAGGCTTGAGACTTTGGGCCCCAAGATGAGCTTCACACGAAAGTAATGGTTGCGTGAAAACGCGTAAACACCATTTCAAAAAAAAAAAATGTTTATAATGTTGCTAGATATATAGATACTCATATGTATTTCCTATACACACCCCCACCTTCAGGGTTCTGGTATAACGCTTGGGTATTAATGGCTCTTGTTCTCGGTGGATCCAAAAAAAAAGCGTAAGCCAACAAAAGCTATAAGACTTACCGATTTGGCTTTGGGTTTTTCTTTATTACTCGCATTAGATATTAATGTGATGTGTGCGATATTTATTCATATTGGATTTATTTTTTTTTTGTATTGTATTTATTCAAATTATAAATTTCCGAACAAAAACGACGACGACGACGACGACGACTTATATGTATGTTAATTTATTATTATAATTTTTTTTTAATGATTAATAGCAGTTTAAAGAAGATGTGATTTTTAATACCGAGAATCATAAAATTATTGTATGCGAAAAAAATATGTATAAGAAAATTAAGAAAGATTTTTACTTGTTGTTTATAAACATACTAGAGGACCCGCCAAACTTCGTCTAGTTCTAATTTAATGCAGAAACTCAAGCTATGGAAAAATATTGTTGTTGCTAATTAGATTTTCCATGATGCCATTTTTTCATAGTCTCTAGATCGCCCGGTGTATTTCGTAAGTTTATTAAAAAAGTCGATCAACTGTCAGGGCAACTGGAGTTCATGTCGTATTTTTTGAAACCGCCTGTTTTGTTGTGCTGAATGTAAAACATGGTCAATGGTTAATCCAAATAAAATAAATTTTACCCGGATAAAAATTAGCCTATGTGCTTTTCCAGACTATAAATCTATCTCTGTACCAAATTTTATAGAGATCCGTTCAGCCATTCTGGCGAGATTAGAAAAAGTAAAAGAAATCTATCCCACGAAAATCATACATTTTACCAGAACAAGAAATAGCCTATAAATTTGTTCAGATTATAAACTGTCTCTGTGCTAAATGTCAGCTATATCGGCTCAGCCGTTCTTGGGTTATGAATAGTGTAACTAACACAACTTTCTTTTTTATATATAGATGTACATGTACAAAAGTTTAGAACAGGTTTAGAAAATTTTAGATTTTAAAACAAGGTAGTAATGGATTTACCAATTATATCGCCTGAGTTGAGATTTCATTTTTGCAGGAAAAATTGAGGAGTTTAAGAATATAAGGTAACAATTCAACAATTAATTTTATTTGCTACAATTGCGAATATAGAGTTTTTCGATTATTATGTACGACTAGCTGCACGTCTCAGCTTCGCACGGGATAGATATGCAGATAATAATAGAAAAGTCTGTTTATTTATAATATATCTGTGGCAAATTACATTCAAATCCGTCCAGTCATTTTAGTGCCATTTAACAACAAACATCCATACATCAAAACTTTCACATTTAGGTATATAATATTAGTAGGATGTAATATTTTATTTATCTATTAATTAAAATTCGAAATCTTACTTATCACGAATAAAAATTCCTCCGTGTTTTTTTCCTGTTTTGTGAACTTTGCTATCGTAAAAAATGTCCATAAAATGTTCTCTGATAATTAGTTTCCATAAAATAAGCAATAGGGCAGATATTTTAATGTTATAAATTAATCAGTCATACATTCACAAGTAGTAATTAACAGCTTTTAGTTAAATATATTTGTTATCATATTAAAATATAACACAAAAACCAAATAAAAAAAAAATTACCCAAATATGGAATACTATCAAAATTCGTCATATCAACAACAAAAATGGACTTCAATATTTATGAGATAAAATAAATTAAAATAATATACACTAGCAAAAGTCACAGATTTAATATATCAAACTCTAGTCAAAAAACATCGTAATGTTTCACAGATTTAGCATTGAAATCCCTATTCTATATTTGGACACCTATTAGACTATTCCATATTTGGATTTTTGCATTGTGCATTTCAAACACGTTTAAATATTTTTTTATTTAACAATATTTTAATGACAAAAGGTAACAGAATGTTGAAATATACATAATTTCGATGCACTAAATAGTATATACTTAATAACAGGAAATACTCTTTTATAGGTTAACCCTTAAAAGTTTTTGAGTGATAAAAAAAAACAAAAAACGTTTGCCACAGGAGTAGAGTTAGAGTAGAGAAATGAAGGCATGCCATATTATGGCCCTATTCCATGGTTTGTATCTTTCCACTACATATGCAGATTTTATTAACTTATAAAATAAATGAAAGAAAACAATCCAACCGCTGTTCTTGTCTCATGATTTTATTTAGGATAATGAAACAATTTATTTACCCACTTTAAAGAAGTCAACAAGATCTGTAGTTGAAGTTAACAAGCATGTATTTATTCTCAGATGTTAATTTCATTGATTGATTGGAATTTTACATTTTTTTGCCAAGTACCCAAAAATTTAAATCTTTAGTTCTTATGTATTTGTTTTATTTGTGAACACTTGTACAGGTAAAAAAATTTACCGTCATTCTTAAAGAATCCAAATTCTGAGAAAAGCGAGTGTATTCCAAGATCCTGTTTGCTAGGCCTCACCTTAATTTCGATCGCCTTACAAATTTTCATTATTTTATGACCAAAATTAATATCAATTATAAGAAAGTGGGTGGATGCCACGCCCTTGAATCTACATGTTTAGGCAGTTTATATTTTCTTTGTTTGATCCACAAGTACTATAATTTTGTGTTGAATTTTAAGATTCTACGATATCGAGAATTGCTTCATTAGTCAGACATTCACGTACGGTTCTAAGAGTTTAAAAGTGCTATATCTCAGGAACCACTTGTGGTATTGGGTTAATTCAGGTTTATAGTATCGTTTGAAATTATACGAGAGCCAAAAATCATCTGCGTTTGTTCGATTAATAAGACAGTGATATCTAGTGATTATCTAAAAAAAAAAATACTACTAACGACACCTGTATACGTCAATTCGTTCTAAATACTAAGTTGAACAATATTAGCGAAAATACCTACATACTTTCTTACAATTCATCATCATGGTTTGTTTCATTAAGCGTTTTGATTTACTAAATGTTGACAAATCTCAACATTATAAAGTTTTATCATTTTTAGAAAAACTTCAGTTCGACTTCTCACGATCGATTAAAGTAGGGCAGTGTTTTATTGGTCATTTTTAGATAGTTAACTTTTTTCACTTTAAGACTTACAAAAAAATTCAACTGAATTGACAAGAATGACAGAAACGACATTAAATTTGAGTTTGCTTTATTTTATACATTAGGAAATTGTAAATTTAACTTAAGAAATGGTAAAATTAGAGAAATACTACACAAAATTTTTACCAAACTTACTTATGTATAAAAATTGTTTTTAACTCGAATACCTTAAGAATGGGTAATGATATTGGCGTTTTGTTGCATTCATTGTAGAATTATTCTCAACAATTGTTATAATTTTGAATAAAGTAGTTAACAATTACAACTTAATTTTTTTTTACAAATAACAGAAACTATAAAAATTAAACATTTTTGCTTTGTTTTTATAATTTTCTAAAAATCTATATATATAAAAATAAATCCTATTTTCTTCTGGTCACGCTATAACTTAAGATCGGCTAAACGGATTTCGTTCATCTTTCTTTTAAATGTTTTCTAATGTTTCGTAGAAGGTTTGTCAATAAAAAAGTAAAGAAAAGTGCACAGAAACTAAAAAATAAAAAAAATAAAAAAATAAACAGGTTGATACCCTATTTTAAACTTTTTTAATGTTTGAAATAACTGCCAGTTTGATATACATATATCGAAAAATGTATTAAAAATAAATAATAACAGAAAGGGGGCTTTTCGTGTTGCCAGAGCTGTCAAATATTAGTTTTTTTGAACTAAGTTGAAAATCACTCGACCAGGATATGATAACGATTCGGATTGTTAGGAGAAAAGTTTGTGAAAGTTTTTAGGTTATGTGTATGCCTTGAGCCATCGTGAATTTTTGGACAATTTCATGATACTTTTAATTGCCAAAAATGTTCCAACTTAGAAAATTTCCGATTATTCTTGATTTCCCAAAACCCATACTATGTCAAGAACTTTTCATTTGACGTTTCACTCGGATAAAGCAGTAGCTGTCAGTTTTTCGTCAGTTTGTAGGCAATCCCGTTAGTATGAATATCTTTGGACACAATGTAAGATGTTTGTGTGCATGAACGTAGTAATTTTTAGCAACGATCAACCAATTTTGACTTAGTTGAGGAAATGACATCTAGCGGTCGATGATGTCAATATTTTTAATATAAGTATAAAAGAAAATCGTTTTAGTTATACAATTTATAACTCAAGAACGGCTGAACCGAATTGGTTGAAATTTGGCACAGTGACAGTTTATAGTCTGGAAAAGCAAATAGGCTGATTGTTTTAACAACTAGGACATGAACTTCGGTTGTTATGCATGCCGCTCGATCCACTTTTAATAAACTTACGAAGTCCATCGGCATCGAGCTATCTAGAAACTATGAAAAAATTGTAGACGAAGTTTGCCGGGCCCTCTAGTATCAAATAAATGTCCACTTTTCAAATGCATAATTACAAAGTTTTCAGCATGGGTTCAAGGACCAATATTTGACCGAAAAGAATTAGTTCGAAAAGTATTTAAATGATCCAACTACTGTAAAGTTGAATAAGGACCACACCACAATTGTAATTAAGTTTGATTTTAATCAGAACTTGATAAAACACCCTTTGTCCTACAAGATTTCAGATTTTATAATGAAACGAAATCCAGTTAGAAACATCGCTTTTCATTTTCCTGATGCCAAGATTTTACAATCATTTTCCTTTCTCTCGTAAACACCAGATGATCTGAGATCTGAGAAAAAGAATTTATGTGAGGATTAAAATTTTTTTTTCCTGTTCGTTAGGTGTTTTTTCTTTTTTTTCCATTTTTTCTTCAACATACATATACATAATATGTATGATTGTATAAGAAAAATGGCGAACAAACAAAATTTTTAATGCAAACACAAGTTTTTCCAAGACAAAGTTGTGATGTTAATTTATTTTTTTTTTCTTTCTTCTTTTTGAGATAAGATTTCCGGAAATTTACGGCCCAGAGAAAAACCAGGAAGTAGAAAAAGAATTGTCAGATAAAGCGAATGTGCACTTCTTGTACGAAAGAAAATTCATTGCAAACCATTTTTTCTTCTTTCTGTGTTTTTTTTTTTTTTTGTTTGTTTGTTTTGTTTTGAAAATTTATTATTTTTTTGTTTTCATTTTGTTTTACTTCTTTGGTTTTGTTTGGTCTTAGCTCTTTCACAGGTTGTTGGTCATGTGTGTTTGTATATTCTTGAAAAAATTTCGTTCCATTGAGTGATTTGAGGGTAAGACGGAAAGGGGTTATGTGTTATATTATACCTAACAACTCAGTTTAGGGGCAGTGGCGGCGGCGGTAAAAAGTAATGTGGTTTCGGTTGAGTACGCTGTTGTTTTGTTTTGAAAGTTTGTTTCCGATAAGAAAATTTGTAAACGAAACTATTTTTTGTAAGTATCTCAAAGTAACAGGTGGCCTAAATATTTAAATATTTTGAAAATAATAAAAAAAAAACTTAAAACCAAAAAGTATAAAATTAAATGCATCAATGGATTGCATGAACTTACTGTTATTTGTTTATTAATAAAGTGTGTCTTTAAATTAACTAAAGATTTGGATTCGTTCTTGTTTGTAAAGAAAAACGGTGGGAACCCCGAATAGTAACAATTTGACAACTGACAGGTCTTAAAATAAATTTGGAAACGCAACAGGCCGTAAAGAATTTATACCTACAATAAATGACTTCAAACTGTCAACGCTCTTAGGTACTCGTATGTGGGAGATTACCTACAATTAACGGATCATTGAGAATTATTTTTTATATGACAAGAGTCATGGGAAAATTTATCACTGGAAATGTCATCACTGACATCGACATGACATATTCACAATGAGAAATATTAGAACTATCTGTCACACTTTGAGGCTATTTCAAAGTGCCAATTTAGATGACCTTGTAGCAGTAAAGTTGTCAGTTACTGACTGACTGAAAAGTTGTTTCCCAAGATCCACTACTGATTATACACAAACCGTGTTTTTTTGGCTACTGAATATGCTTTAACGCAGAATTTTAAATGGAAAACAACAACAACAGATTAGTGAACAAAAATAAGTCAGTAATCGGTAAACATATTTCAGAGTTGATAGAGTTTCGGATTGTGAAATGTAGGAGGCAGTAGAGTAGCGAAACACAAATAAATTTTGACAGACTTTTGAAAATACTTACATAAAACGTTTAATTATTTCGTTTTTAAACTTACTTTTTCTATACAAATTCTAAAGAAAATAGAACCAGTTCAAAGAAAGTCAAATAATCATTACACTTATTTGAAATGTCATTGAAATATGCCAGTTTTCATCAGTAATCTGTCAAAATAATTGAACTATGACATCAAACAAATTAAGTTGCTAATTTAGTTTTTTACTCCTCAAATAAAAATTCTTTATAATTAATTGTATAATAATTTAAGGAAAATATTAAACCACGATTATGTAACTAGACCTTAAAGTTGCCTGCAACTTATTTCCACTGTTTTTGCTCTCATGTACAAGGAAATGTTAATAAAGAAGACACAATTATTTCAACTCGATCTATATTTTCATGCATTTTTCAACTCGAACTGTTAAATGTATTGCAATTTTTTCAAATACATCCCAATTAATGAAAGTCACCAATTTTGACATTAAGAATGAGTTATAAAGTGGTTGGAACTTGTACTCTGCTGGCTAAAGATTGTCAATAAAACACGGCTATGGTTGAAATATTGTAAGATAAGTCAGTATTTGTTTTTGTAGTTTGTTTTAGTCAAAAAGTTGTAGTGCCTAAAACAAACTCTACATCCCTTTTTTTAATCAGGGGATTAATTAAATCATATTCTTATCTAGTGTCTTTCGGCCTGATGATTAGTGTGTTAGATGTCAAGTCAGTGTTGAACATTTCTTGTATGAAAATGGAAAGTTTCACGCAATGAAGAAATGATTCATAAAATTTCCGTTTGTATATGGGTCATAATTTAAGCCTATTTCCGTTATGGTTTCGTGTTTTTTACTCAGGAATTTGTACATACCTTATGTTCATTTCAAATGTCAACCTTTAAATCACTCAAATCACACAAAAATTTAACAAAATTCCTATTTCTTCAGAAGGTCTTACAATGAGGGACCAAAATGAGACCGAGATTTTTCAAGAGTCAATATGTTAAATTCATATTTATTTATAAGTATCCACAAACATGCATAAAATACAATTTGGTTTCAATTTACATTAAATTCTTCATTTAAGCGTAGGTTAAAATTCGGTGATTCTATTTTTGGTATCCCACAAAAAAACAAAAAAACAACTCCCAACAATTTTTTTATAGAATCATTTATAGAATTTCCATCCTGTAAGCCATGTGACCTTTAGTAATTATTTTCAAAAAAAAAAATGTTAGTTCCATGTTTGTTCCCGGGGAACAAAAACACGGATTTCGAAAGAGACATCATCAAAGAATATTTCCACGTTTTTTTTTCCTTTGTCTTGTTTTCCAATACAGGAAACATCCTTGTAAAAGATTCCCAGTAGGACATTATTATTCTTTGAGGCTTGCATAACCAAGGTGGAAAAAAAAGATAGGTTCGTCGTTATCAGAATAATACCGACGTCCGTCGTGTTTTTTTCCTTCTGCATCACAACAACAAATCGAATGAAACTGAAAGTTTCCCAAAAAAAAAAAAAAAAAAAGGAAAAGACACCAAATGTTAAAGCAAGGAGCAGCTACCTAGGTAACGTTTGTGGGGACTTAAAATGACCTGCGGTGCCCGGCAGTAGCGAGAGCGACAACAACAAGGGTTTTCCTGCTAACGACTTTAACCTGCATCCCATGCTACCCAGGCTACCACCATCATGGACAGAGGACATGGAACATGTCTCATGGATAAAAAAAAACAACGAGAACACAATATACAAACTACAGGATGCGGCACGCTGCTCCTGATGTACGTGTGTCGTGTTTATCTAAATCTAATGGATCTCCTGGGATTCCGTTGTTGTTTTCTGTTTTTTTTTTCTTCTGTTTACGTTTTGTTTGAACACAAATATCAGGTGTTTGGAAAGGGATCCTTCTCTGTTGAATTTTATCATATCATATTATATGCCATTATAGTGGTCGTTAGGGACACCCACTTATTTTCTATTTATTAATCCAGACAATCATGATGTTGTGGAAAACAAATTAATTATAGGATATCATTACACCACCGACCACCACCACTACCGGCACTGCGACTGTCATTCAATGGCTTTTGATCCCTTAAAGATGATGACGATGATGATGATGATGGTTGAAAGGATTTGTTCTTTAGGTATACTTTACACATATTTTACTTATAAAAGAAAGAAGAAAAAAAATGAAACGAAACGATATCCTGGACGTGGAATCATTTATTGATTTTTTTTTCGGTTGGTATTTGGACAAGGTTGTCTGGCTTTTCCGTCTTGGGAGGCAGTGGTGGTGATGATGGCGGCCGGATTAAGGGCTCAATTTAGAGAAATAAAGGAGGTATGAAAAATGTTTAAGGGGATTTTTATTTTGTTATTTTTTTTCTTTTGTCTTTTGTTGATATAATTTATGTTTATCGTTTAGTATTGATTTTAAATGCACGTGTAGGTGTTTATTGTATATAAGGCTTTTGGGATAAGACAACCTTGAAAAATGGTCATCTTGACTTCAGGCTTTATGAAAGTGAAATTATTTGGAATTTCCCTGGAGAAATCAAGGTTTTTTGAGGGACAATGTAAGAAGACATGTGTGTACATCAAAATAAATGAGAATTGACAATTACCAGTCAATTTTGTTCGTTCTTTGACAGATGTGAAGGTGACCTTAAGTTGCATGTACCTACCTATGTATGTATGTATGTATGATTTTTTTATCTTCAGATTCTCTCACCTTCCTCGAAACATAGCAGTTTTTAAAAATCTTTTTTGGTTGTTATAAGAAGAAATTGAGTCCATATTGATGTCAGTGAAGAATATGGGTTGAGTTGATGTATTTATTATTTCAACATCTCACACAACTCAATTCGTTTATACGAGTGACGTATTTGAAGATTGAAATCACATAATTGAAAAATTGCGTAAATAATACAAAGACTAACTAATTTGGATCAACTTCAACTTCAACTTCAACTTCAACTTCAACTTCAACTTCAACTTCAACTTCAACTTCAACTTCAACTTCAACTTCAACTTCAACTTCAACTTCAACCTCAACCTCAACTTCAACTTCAACTTCAACTTCAACTTCAACTTCAACTTCAACTTCAACTTCAACTTCAACTTCAACTTCAACTTCAACTTCAACTTCAACTTCAACTTCAACTCCAACTCCTAATCCAAATCCAACTTCAACTTCAACTTCAACTTCAACTTCAACTTCAACTTCAACTTCAACTTCAACTTCAACTTCAACTTCAACTTCAACTTCAACTTCAACTTCAACTTCAACTTCAACTTCAACTTCAACTTCAACTTCAACTTCAACTTCAACTTCAACTTCAACTTCAACTTCAACTTCAACTTCAACTTCAACTTCAACTTCAACTTCAACTTCAACTTCAACTTCAACTTCAACTTCAACTTCAACTTCAACTTCAACTTCAACTTCAATAGTTAAAAATGACAGATGACAGTTCTTAAAATTAAATTTAATTTGTTTTTCTTTCCTTTGACAGATATTACTCGGTCAAAGAGGCAAGGAGAATGATTACGATATTTAAAGAATCTATTTTCTGGAATTGAACTGAAGAAAATGTCAAAAATTCATCATTCATTCATCAACTAAATTTATCGTCAGAATGGAACCCAGATTGATTTCCTTATTATCTCTCTTTCAAGTGTCAAAATGGTTAAATTTTCAATCAGTGTCGTTAAATATAAGTTTCTTACGTAAAGGGAATATTATGACAAGTTCAAGCTCAAAGTCCAAACGTCAAAAAACGTACAAACACATTCGTGTTACTTAGTTAATTTGTAAATGAAACGCCTTACATAAACAAGTGGTATACCTATATTTGTACAGCTGTCAAAAAGTTGTCAACTTTTCCAAATTATTTAATGACAAGCCACTTTCTACTCTGACGTATGAACATAGTACCTATGAAACCAAAAGTTCCTTAAAATTTAGGGAAGAAACATATACACAAATATTAATTCCCTTGCTCTAAATTTTGACAGTTAACACACATGCTATACACGGCCACTTATTCATTTCAAATTTAGACACTTAAAAAGGCACGTTTCTTAGGTAAACACGTCCTGTTGGAAATCGAAAAAAAAGAATACACTAACAACAATGAGAAATGGGAAAATAGAAAATAGAAACCCCCCTCAAATCGAAGGGCTGTCACTTTTATACCAAAAAGTATTCGTATAAATACAATTCAATACACACGAAAACAACTTAACACACACACAGACAGACCCATGACAACACCACAACTCCAAAGGCAAAAATCCCTCGAGTCTTAAAATATAAATAACATAAATAATTTTATTCTTAAATTCTTTTTAAAAATCTTTATTTGAAATTAAAATACTTTTTATTCATGGCTTATTTCAAGGACCGTAACGCAGGGAGTTATTTTTTATTGAACGGATCCGAATATATGTAGCATTGGCATGGGTTGAGTTTCTATCTAAAGGAAACCGAGAAGGTTTACATATGTAGGTGGTGGTAGTGGTGGTTCCGGATCCGGATACGGGCATAGGTTCGAGTAGGAGCATGAATTAAATTATAAATGAGAAAAAAAGAATAACACAAAGATGAGTAACGATGTGAAAGTCTCAACTTATGTGCCTACGAAACCATGATAAGCGGCAACTTAAGTCAGAGTACGTGCTTTATGAACACACACGCACGCCCTCTACATACGCCACCGCCCGCCATCGCCACCGCCACGCCATTCCGCCTCTAAGGATAATATGAATGGAGAAAAGTCTTACCTATGCGCCTTTATGACAGAAATTTCTTCCTATCCACGGGGCCCCCCCAAAGTAAACGCTACCGTATATGAGGAGGCCAGGTCTAAGTTACACAAACTCTGGAGCACCACCACCGTTAAGGAGGGCCTGATGGTTAAAACCTACTTTTTTTAACAAAAAAAAAAAATAAAGAAAAACTCAGAAGTATAAATAATAATTTCGAATTATTTAACTTTGAGCGGGCGTGAAGTTTTTGATGACGGAATCGCTGCTCCAGAGTCCTGATTCTGATTCCTGACTTCTGGGCTGTTTTCCGTTGCCGTTGCCAGCGCGGCGCGCTCATGTTGCGAGAAATAGAACGTTTTAAACGAATGAAAAACTTCGTCTGACATCCGTGTGTCGTGTCTCGTCTCTCGTGTCCTGTGCCGGGCCGAGAGGTGCGGCGCACCGGGAAGAATTTAATTGGCAGTTGGAAAAGTTTTTTGTTAGTTTTCTTTCATATAAAATACTCTTTTTTTCCTTTTCCCTTTCCCCTCCCCCTCACGTATCAACCGATGAGATTCTTTCCTGTTCGACGTTTAACCCGTTTTCATCAAAAATGTTGACGTGGAAGAAGTTTTCCGAATCAACCCCGGCCATCGCCCCATCTATCACGTCGCAGACGGTAAAATTCGAAATTTAACTGTTTTCATTTTTCCTTTTGGCGAATGACGAAGAGATGAATGAGGGATGGGGAGTGAGAAGGGGGGTGATACTTAACTTGGTTCGGTTGTACAACATCGCACAATCTTTCGCTCTGGCTTTATGGCGAGGTAGGTGAAGTGTTAAATCAAACAGATTGCAATGAATTTATAAATTTTGTGGCAACCATTATGGCACACACCAATACAACTTAGAAAATTGTGTATAAGTACCCCTGGGTATGCTACCGTACCTTATTCCCTGTGAGGACAAGGGCACCCATGCGAATCACGGGAACGACATTTTCACTTGTGTATAGTGACGAGGCGGTTTCTCCGACAACGACGGGGATGGTATTGGGGGTATCCTGAGATGCCTGAAGCCTCAAGGACCTTTTTATCTTCTTGTGGGTGATTTCAAGTTAATTTACGATTGAAACTTCAAACATTTAAGGAGATTTTCGTTCTTGTGTGTGTGTTTGTCTTCTATTTGGTTGTGCGTGTGGTGGAGATGTGAATTCAGTTTGTCAGTTGTCGAGGGAATCAAAATCATTTTAGTTAATTTGGTTTTTTATATTTTTCGATACAAAAATTCACTAAAAGTTTAAGTGTCGAGGGAAAGGTGATTTTTTATTTGAAGAAAAAATAAATAAATAAAAATATTTGAAAGGAAATTGAAATGTGTGATGTTCAATTGGAATATTAGTCGTAAAATTTATAGAAATATATTTTTTCTTTTTTTTTGTAATAGAAAGTTAGGTTTTATGATTTGATGCCGAACCGTGTTATATTAAATAGACTTAGGTACATTTCGTATTTTATTATACTTGTTCTTCAAGGTCTCAATTTAGTAACACAGAGAATAAGCTTAGAAGTAAACTGGAGAAAAACATCTTAAGTCCAACAGTGAATTGTAAATTGTTAAGGTCTTGTCTCTTGCAAAACGGCAGCTTTGACTTTTTTGGCAATTAGATTTAAATACTTCCATGAACTGATAAACTGTCAGTTCACAGAAAAAATCAAAACTTTATTCTGACTCCAACAAGTATTGAAGAGATAGATTGATTCTAGATTTTGTTGATTGGCAAAAAAGCTCTCAGACTTTTAAAACTTGTTCAAGACAAGGGCAAAGTCGACTCAGAATTTTTGACAGCTGGTAGCGACAGGGTAGCGGAATTATGAAACCTTACCAAAACTTCTAGAGAGATGATTCCGAAGACGCTACAATCATGAACTCCATGCAATCGTCCAAGGTTAGAAGAAGATATAGTGAAAAATTATGCCCAAATCATCCCGTTGGCCTGGTCGTGGTCACCTACCTTGCATGAGCGAAGAGGAAGTAGTAGTCCCTTAAAGTACATTTTATGGTGGGCAAAAGCGTAACAGACCCTGGAGAGATATCGTAGTCATTATGCCGAAAGCCTTCGGCTACGGACTCGATATCAAAAGTCTTCGAAAGAATATCTATTCAGCGTCGTCATCATAAGTTTGGTTTTAGAAACATCAGCAATGAAGTTGAGAAAGCTTCTAAAGACAAAGAAATATGTTGGGAGGTCTATCTGGATGTGTCTCAAACTTTTGAAAAAGTATGGAACAAAGACCACAAATTCAAATTAAGATAAGTACTGACTAAAGAATTCTATTCAATTTTTGAAGAATACCTATAGAAAATAGAATATCCACTCGATTGTTTCGAACTTAAAGAAATTAAAGTTGAGGTACCACAAGGTTGTGTTTTAGGTCCAAACTTGTTCTTTTGATTACATGTGATATGCCGCAAACAGAAGAAATTCGAAGCTACGTTTGCTTTGCTGAAGACACTGGAATACTAGCAATGGACAAAATTATTAATGAATCAAACAATAAATTGAAAAACTCTCTAAATATTGTCAACAATTGGACAAAAACGTGGTATTGGCCACCATCCACAACGAACCTAAATTAGTATATGTGGACTTTAGGTACAATAAAATTAATAAATTTCCTGTATTTAGAAATATTGCTAGAATTCCATTTACAAAATGAGTCAAAATATTTCGACATGACTCTAGATGAAATGAGATTCTGACTTTGTCAAGGTTTTATAGGTTTTAACCCTTAAATTCTTCACTAGATGTAATTATGTCTATTACCTCATCAAATTATGTAACTTTGTGTACATATTTTAGAACAAAAAGACCAAAAAACCATTATTTCAATATTCTAAACGGGTTAAAGCCATATTGTCAATTATTACTGACTAAATTTTAAAACCAACACAATTTTAAAAACCACCAATAAACACATCTATGCATTTTATTGCATATATGTAGATGTAGACCTACCAATAACTAAATAAATAATTTTAATGGTTTCTATGTATCTGCAATGCCTGTTTTTGAAATGTCCTTGATTATATCTACCAAATTTAATAAAAAAAAAAAACACCCTATATCCTGCATCATGTGCTGGCTGTATAGTGTGCATGTCTGTCATTTGTGCAACCAACCATTAGGCAACTCCGACAGAAAAAAAAAAGAGTGTTTTCGCCTCATGTTTTCCAGAACGTTGCATCAAAGAAAATTTTCATCATCAAAAACCACTATACAATTATTTTCACTCATATACCAACAAACACAATAACAACAACATACATATAAAGTTTATGGCCAAAAGACGAAAATGCGATAGGAGGGGTTGATAACACGAATACAGATGCACAATAAACACACGGAGTGTGAAAATATAAATTGGATGCTTTGCATATGCAATTTAACTGTACCTACTTTGTTCTCAAAACGCTTTTCGTCTGAACTTTGAACTGAATCAACAGTGAGTCGCAGTCGGTAGTCGACAGCCGACAGTCGACAGTAGTATGGTAGAGTGAAAAAAGTAAGAGCTTAATTAAAAAAGTGTTGGCCAAATACCAAGCTGAGTATTTTAGTTCAAGACACCAAATACCAACAGAAAAAAAAGAATAAAACAACAAAAACAAACAAAACGGGAATTCACTCTGGGAACTGGAAGTAAAAGCAAACACTTAAGGATATCCTTCATGTCGTTATCCTTAATGGCAAAAATGAAATTAAACTGGAATAAAACAACTATTCGTACTGTTTAGGGTTTATTTTTCCCTTTTTCCGTTTGGTTTTCTTTTTTTGTTTTTCTATTCCCCTCCTCTTCCAAGTGACGACGACGACTTTCTTGCGCGGCACCACAAGAAGACACACACTGAGCCCGGGCAAGAGACCGACACCACGCTTCATGCTACTTTTTGGCGGGAAAATGGGAAAATGAGAATGAAATGGGGTTGGAGATGGAGATGGGCAAAGGCAACAGCAACAGCAACGGCTCCACGTTGCGTTTATTGTGTACGTGGGGTATGGGGGGGGGGGGGGTAAATAAGTTGGTTGGATGCTTGGTTGTTTAGTTGGTTTGGTTGGATAAACTTGCCAACAGCCAACACAATGATGAATGACGCGTCATGCAGTTTTGTCTGCTTCTTTACGGATTTTTTCGTTTTTCCTGTTTTTCTTATTTTTTGTTTTTTTTTTTTGCTTTGTTATGGTTGCGTTATGTTCATTTTCATTTTCACAATTCGCGGGAGATAAACAAAAGCAAAGCATTCGTTACCTAACCATGCTGCATGCACAGCGAAAAATTCATAGAATCACACCAGCTGAGTTATACGTGGCCTCCATCGAACGTGGTAACCACCCGACCACTTTATTTTTTAAAAAGGTTCATACATCTAAATTAATATTTATACGTCTGTCTTCCAAGGTCATAAATTATAATGTCTGAGAGAAAAAAATGTTGCAAAGTGCTTATGAAAGCACCAAAGTTAGGTGTCGTACAAACTCAACCAACATGTTTTGTATAAGTCAGAAGGGACCAACAATTTTCTGTCGAATCTGAACATCCCTAAATATATAGTTTACTTAGAACTGGCTTGAAAAAGTACTTTAAAGCACGATTATATAGGTAATACAGACCTTCGGACATCTTATAGTAATCCGGATCCGGATTAAAAATTAGAAATTCAAAACTGTGAAGACAATTTAATGATAAATCACTTTAAGTCTCAACCAAATATATTGTGATCCCATTAATTTGATGGATTTTTGATTAAGTTTATAAAACGGGATCCGGATAAGGATCTTGGAATTCAGCACTATGCGGATAGTGTAAGATCTCAACTATAAGAATTTTGTGTGCTTTTGAAAGAATATTTATTAAGAATGTGTGAAAATGTTTTTATATCAATAGGATAAGGCGATTAAAGTGTGCTGATAAGGAAAACGAAATTTTCAATTTTGACTTAGAAAGTTGGTTAAAATGTAAGCACTGAAAATGCTACTATTTTGACCGGGTTGGTTGGTAAACTTACAATTTTATATATTAACTGAACTAAGTACGAGAATTTCTTTTCTAGATTTTCAATCGATTCCAATCAATTTTCTACTTCTACACACATAAATCAAAGCAGAAGAGGCACTGCCCTTTAGTGATTAAGGCCATCTATCAGGTGATACAACACAAGACACATTAAGCACAGAAGACAACAGCTCAAACTGTGACAACGCTATCGAAGATGGCCACCAAAATAAAGGCCCAACTATAATAGACTTAATCGAGCTTAATCTGATGTCAAAACTGAACGAAAAGTTTTCGTTAAAACAAAAATCAACCCATAATCCATTCTGGTTATTTAAGCAAATGCGTTTCAAATTCGACATTTATTTATGTTCCAGCAATTTCTATGGCTCTTTTTTAATTACGCGAAAATTACCGAAACTTAACGAAACTAATTAGAATGTCTATTATGGTTAGTTAAATATAAGATGGTGCATTGGCTCGTTCACTGAAGTTGGCTTAAGCTTGGTTAAGTCTACTATTTTTGAGCATTAACTCGCTTATACTGGTGCTTAATTTTGGTGACCGTCATTTTTTATGTACATAAGGCTAGTGTTATTTTTTCTGAAACGTCAGAAACGATTTTTCACCGTTTTTTGATTTTTTGAACAAAGTGCCCAATCTCAGCTTTGAATCCGGATCCAAATTGTTTGAGAACAAAGTATACCAAGAAAACTAAATCGCTTTCCATAAAAATATTTGAAATTTTTAACGTCAAATTTAAAAACAGGATAGATTTGGAAATGATTAGAACGAAAATGCTGGCAACTCTTTTCCTGCATAATATTCCCTTCTCTTCTATAACACCACTGTCAGTACGGGACTCTACAAAAGTCGACCATTAAATCATTATTTCCTCAGTTATGTTAGACTCCTATTGTTGTTGGCCTTGTCCTTTTGGTATATATAGAGAAAGACTTACAAGGATATTGCTTTAAACTGCAAGGTAGGTATAAAGGACTGGACAGAGCTACAACTTCAATTCACCTAACCTAGAAGAACACCACCATAAGAAATTCTACTCAACTCATAAATCGAAATTCATTTCTTATGAATGAAAAGGGTTGGCGATAAAGGATAAAAATGTAATACGATCCCCGTTTAAGTGTTTCTATAATCCGTTAAGTGGCCGATGTCTGTGCATATAGTTTTAGCTTTAACTGTAGATGAACATAGCTGTTGTAGGTGGTATACCTAACTGGTAGAGGACGACAAACAGGACCTTGGGAAGGTATATGTAGGTGAGAGACCAACAAACGTTTTATACCGTCCAATGTGTATGAAAAATGAAAGCTCTACATAACCTCTACCTCTGAAAACGAGTATGGTATAGATATGTAAGCTATTTCACCAACAATGTTGCGTTTGCAGTGGTCATAAATAAGTGTATATGTATGTTTTTTTTTTTATTGTAAAAATGTGTCCAATGTAAATACCTACCCACACCAACACAAATGCAGCAAGGGCAAAAGGAGGGCCTTTGAAAATGAGCTGTATAAGCAATAAAAAAAAAGTGGAGCCGGAAATAACCTCACAGGGGCGAAGACAGGTTTAATGTATTTTATGTTGTTGTTGTTGTATTTTTTTAAGCAATTTTATGATTTATTTATATTGGCACAGAGTTCTTGTTTTTGCTCCTAGGCTAGAGTCTAAGCATTTTCTATATACAGGACAGGAATACAAATGTATCTACTCGTACCTATATAAAGTAAGTTTTATTTACTGTCGAGTTTTGTATATATATGAGAAAATATAGCCGGGCATTAATATCCATAGCAGTAAATAAAAGGAAACGAAGGCAAACGGTTGACGAAGGAATATTATTGTTATTGCTTTTTTATAACCTTACTTCGATATCGAAGTCTATTGCAATACAATTAGGCAGAAAAGGATCGGGGTTTTTATGGAGCCAAAATGGCTGTAAAAATCCAAGTGAGACACATCATAAAAATTTGTAAGACGATTGTGGGTATTTTTTTTTTGTCCAAATTTTGCATTATATATGGAGGTAAGCTTATAAGAGAATTGAGTCACATTAAATTAGTCCTTATACATTCGTAATGTTATAGGAATACGAGGACGAAGAAAGGATGTTCTTATCTATTTTAAAATTTTATGTTGTCATTTCGGTAAACATTCTTTTCGACAATAAAAATTGCACACATAAAGTGACTAGATAATTAAGTTATATAGTGTTTTCGGTTTTTAAGTATCAGCAGCTACCAAAGTAACATTTGACAAGCAATACAAACCTTAAAGAATTTACGAAATAGTCCTTTTTGTGAGGAACTTAATTTGGCATTAATTAACGTTTAGATTTGGGATTGAATCACAATGTCGTTAAGTCTCAACTGTGGATTCTAGGATCTAAGGCTTAGAAGCCTAAATTTGAGTTCTGTAAGTTTTATAATCCCATCTCAGAGCCCATACCTAAATCTAAAAGTTTTGTTTTTTCAAAGTTAAATTTTAATAAATTTTAATTAATAATAATAATTACTATTTTTGAACTGATTCTGATTTGGAAAAAGCCGCACTATAGTACCCAAGTTCTTAGGAGGTGCTACACACTTTTTAAGGACCAAAATTTGTCGATTTTTGGAAGCCATTTAATTGCAGAACCAAGAAAGATATAAATTTAAAATTTTAAACGTTTGTTAGGCTAACCAAGAAAAAAAACCTTGTCAAATTTGTACACAATAAAGCATAAGTAGTTCCTGAGAATCCGATCTTTATGGTTTTGACTACGTAGTCAATAGTCAAATAGAAAAAATAGAAAAACAAATCGAAGTCCTCTCTAAAATATGACAAGATGAGATGATACTTCCTTGAAAGCACTTATAACACAAGACTGGATATTGGAGCCAGTAGTCTTTTCTTTCTCAGGTGTTGGTAGAAAACGAGACCAATATAAAGAGACTCTTTTAACCGTGGTCGAAAATGAGACAGTATTGGCATTTTATGATTTCTGCAAGACCGAGGAAAAACTAGAAACAATCTAGTCGGGTTTCTTCTAATAGCTGGCCTTAGTGACATACCAGAAGCTTATAGCTGTAAGGCTACAGTACAACAATTTTTAGAAATTTGAGACAAGTTTTAAATCTAGAGAGCAACATTACGCAAATGGGTCAGGTGCAGCTGAAGACTTGTTGATCTTTTTCTTTTTAACTTTTGGCACGGAACTTTAAGATGATGGATGTGTCTATTTGGTGCCTCCACGTGGCTACTGCGGAAACAAGTTTTCTGGTTTTTTCCTTATCGAAAGATGGTTAAAAATAATATAATTTAGCTAAACCAAAGGCTGTGATTTGATGCATATTGATGTTGGCTTCTACCTTGGTTAATATTCCGGTGGTGCATGGCTGGAAAAGGATGTGAATGCCATTGGTTTTAAGGAACCTAGAAATATACAGGTCTGAGAGCGTTACAAGGGCAAACTGGTACTACGGTAGATAGTTCCCGCTGATTAGCCACACATGGCTGTTTGTGTGGTACCCATAAGCTATCTATGAGGTAGGTCCCCGTAGTGGGAGCATCGTAATGGCTGTGGTTATCCCAGTGTTTGTGGGAACTTATGGCTTCAATGAATACCGACCATCTAATTCATTGTCGCAAGAGGTGTTAGATAGACCTCGCCTTCTAGCAAGGGGAGTCTACTGGGGCGGTATGATTTGACGGTTTGCTTAATTCTATTAGAACTTTGCAATCCAAAACAAGGACTTCGGCACAAACAATCATACCAAACTGGGGCGTATCCAACGCTTTTCTTGGGAGCGTTATTGCAGGTAGGCCTGACGGGAGATTAAGGTCTTAAGGACAGGTTCGACCGAAAGGCTTTTTCTTTGTGTCGGGATATTTTGTCAACTAAGAAATATTCCCACAAAGTTTAAGGAAGTATTTTCAAAAAAGGATTAGGTGGTCTTTTGTAAGATGATAAAAATTTAATTTTTAATTTCACACCGCTGACGCTGGTTTGGGCTTCCTTTATCAGTCTGAGTTGCATAATTTCTGACTTTGCTTTACAACACGAATTCACTTGTCTACTTTTGATAGAGCAAATTCTTTCAAAAACTGCTTTTAAAGAACTTTGCTTTGATTAAATTTACAAGAAAACTATGCCTGCTGCTTTTTCTGAAACAGTAAAAGAGGTACACTTGGGCGTATACGCACTTATTTCTTTATGAAATGAAAAATACCATTATCTTATTTTTTTTATCGGATGCTTTGCGTCTAAAGGAAATCTATAGTTTAAAATGAAACTAAATTAAAAACTCTATGAAAAATACAATTGAAATCAAAAATACCGCACGAATTGGCAAACATATTTGACTTTATTATACACACAAATTTCAAACAATGTCAGAAAGAGGACAGAATGCATGATAAGTTTTTACGTGCTTCAAAAACTCAATTTCAAAATTTCAACTTCAAGTTCATCTATGCTTCCCTAAAACTTAAATATTTTCAAACTTAAGCTCCCAGTCTCTGAAATGATAATAAGCTTCATCAAAATAAATAAAAAAAAACCAAAACTTTGAGATGTCTATGGGTTTGAATCTTTGTAATTAATTACGGAAATGTAAATTAATCATGATTTCCCATTTTCTGATTATGCTAAATATTCCCCAAACAAAAAAATCAAAAAAAAAAAAAAAAAAAAACAAACAAAAAATATGAAGGAAAAGGTCTACTTTCATTTTTTAATTAATTAAATTGCTTTATTGTGGCTTCTCTCTTTTTGTAACAAAAAAAAAAAAAAAACGGAATTAGAAATTGAAACATTAGCGTTAACTTCCTCTTTTCCGTTCATTTATCTATCTTAAGCCATCTTGATGGGATTATGGATTAAGTTCTTGTCACGCACTTTATGATTTTTGTCAAATTTCAAAAGTGCTTACCTACTGTTGTTCACTTTTCACACGACACGAATACAACGGGGCAATTTTAATGAAACTTTAACCAATACGAATAGTTGGTGCTTTAGCTAACGGCAACAGGTGGTTTATTAAAACCACACACACATACACTTAATTTATTATAACTGTTGTTATAGGCAAAATAGATAGTATGTATATGCATGTAAAAGAAACATTACACTGACTTTAAGTTCAACCTTCAAATCGGTTCAATGTTTTGCGGTAAATGTTATGAATCATCATAATACCGAGTATCTGTCACCTTTTGGTTTGACTTGACGAAGAAAGAAAAAATATTGTAAATCTTTTTTTTTTCTCACATACTCGTAAATATACTCGTACAACACTTAATTACCAAAACGGTTTTTGTATATTATGACGACGACGTTGATATATTGTGTTTTTTCTTGGACAAGCTTTGAGATAATCTGTGACCTTATTATCAGTACTTTGATACCAACTACGTATTTAAATTTAATGTGGAATTTCTCGTTTAATGTTTAATGCTTACTTACACCCCGGTTCGGTTGATAAGTTCTACGACTTAAAAAGTTTAAAAATGGTTCACAAGGTTATTGATTTAAGAGAAATTTTTATTTGCTAATAAAAGCAGGCTGTGTTTTATTGGAAAGTGGCTAGCCAGTATTTTCGTATTAAATGCTATACATATTGTTTTACACTATATACCTTAAATGGTTGATGTGCAAATCATTTGACACTTTGAACCAGGGATGTTATCGTTTGCTATTTTGAATTTAAATTTCAAACTTTGAACTATAACAATCGATTACATGATGTAATCAGAGTGAGTAAAGCAGACTTATAAATTTAATCAATAAACGAAAATAAAAGTCTGCCAATTTGTATTGCTTTGACACCTTTCACTTGTTAACACTCTAATCTAAATTTTATACCGATGATGGTTACCCATTAACCAACAAAACAGGGATACAAAAAATGATGCGGATAAATTTTGGTGGCTCTCATCGTCCATTTTGTTTTTCGTGACACTTGTCAAATAGATATTTTAGTGAGCCAAGAGTGTTGATTCGGGCAGAAACGGTCAGTTGAAGCGTGCTGCAGAACCCGACGTAGTAGATTCCATTTCATGCACAAGAACTTTGCTCTTAGCAGCAGTCTTCAACCTGGAGAATTTGGTATCGGCAAGCTGTCATTAGTTCAAGATCCATCTAACCCAGAAGCTCAAAGTTTACGATCATAAACATTGTCGTTTGCTTTTTGACTTATTTCATTTCAAAATTTACCAGTCTTTAATGATGATTTAAGCCATGTACCTACTCAAATAGCCCTCCGCATAAGTCTCATTCACTTCATGAGGTTAGGTTTAATGTATCTTTAGAACTACTATTTCTTGACAAAGTTCTACTTAATTAGAATTTTCAATGTAATAATAATTAGGACTTGATTCCGGCTTTAAATATCCTTTTTCAAAACTTGGTTTTATATATAAACCGAGAGTTAACTGATCAAAGTTAGAATGCATTTTTAAAAGTGTGTCAAGAAGTTGCCTGTTAATGCATCAATATTTGTATTCCTCAAAAGAATTTTTGGACTAAAAAATCTCTGAATTTTAATTGGAAAATGATTTTTTTATATTTTAAGTTTGTTGCTTCAGAAAAAGGTGATGCAAATAACACGGATCAAATTAAGTTGCTTTCAACATTAATTCAATTCTATATTTATGATAACTTAATGTGGATTTTTTGAAACCACAAACAATTAAATTAAAATTGGTATAGGTATAATTTTCGTCAATAATTTGAAAAAATGACGAATGAAAGAGCAAACCGCTGATGATCTTTTGTGTTCTTGACTTCATTGCACCCCTGTTGTTGTTGTTGTTATTTTTTATTCATATTCAATTATAATTTTATTCAAAAATAATTTGCAAATTATAGATAACGAATGTATTTTTCTTTGGAAATTTATAGAGCTTAATGCATACTTACACAGCACATATTTACAATTTACTCAGTATATCACAAACATATTATTTGTATACTCATATTACACACCTACATACATACATACATACATTTGTATTTAATTTATGAATCGTCATTAATGATGGTGTGTATTGCAATTTCCATTTCAAGATAAAAAAGTATCTATGTTTGTACAAAAATGTATTTAAGTGGGGAATATTTTATAGTGTCGTTGATGCTGACGAATGAACTTTGCTTGGGATCATCACATCAGTTTATTGAGCTTGCGAGTATTAAGTTTAACGGGAGGTATTTTTTCTCGAGTTTTCCATAAAACAATTATGTGATTGTATCTTAATGCAGTTTGCAATTGTAAATCTAGGTTCGCAGTTTCAAGAATTTTCTTTTGTTCATCCTTTTTTCAATACTTGAATTAATCAAGATAGATTATATACAATTTCTTACTATAATAATGTCTTAATAATAATAAATAAAACATTGTATGTATGTACAAATTTAATTGTAAAAGAAACTCCTTCTATTATTTTATTGTTTTGCAGATAAGCATTAAATTAGAATTCACAGAGGAAACAATAACTTTCTACAAAATTAATCTGAGGATAAGAGTAAACATTTTTGAGCTCAACATTACAATAATATACCTAAACAAAAACAATGCAAACTATGTCATTCCAAAGCACATACTTAATTATGTATATGAGTATGTTGTTTGTATGTTTATTCAATTTGTGCACCCAAGATCTTATCAATTTTATTGTATACGACAATAATAAAACTTGCAAACACTTTTTAATTCGGAAGCGGGCGAGTTATAGTCGCTTAATTTGCCGGTCGTGGAATGTAGGAGTTTATTGTTCTCAGTTGATCAGATTAGAAGTGTTCGAAAGACGTGATAATAATTAAAATTTTATCAACGAATCTATGTAAATTTAGGTCCATAGAAAAGTTGATATACTAAACGTCAGTTTCACAGTGAAGGTTTAAACTTCATTTCAGCTAATCCATTAACGGCGGTGTTTCAGTTTTTAAGTTCAACTCGTATCGTTTCACAGTGAAATCAGGGGAGGAATCGGCTAAACTGATAGTTGACTATCAAATTTGACTATCATTTTGACTTTCAAATTTGATAGTATATACTTTTCCGTCTGTGTGAGATGATCACTTTTATGTCACTTTTTTGCATAGATTTGGTATCACTTACAAATCATTTGCTTCAGGGGGAAACACCATCTAACGAATTTAATTTTGATCAAATTGACAGCTAAATAGGTGTCACTTAAAAAAGTCAAATAAAATTTGACAGTCAAATTGACTATCACTTTACACAGATCAATTTTCTTAAATTTGACTGTCAACTATCAAAAATCACCTTACACGATTCAACCCCAGAACTTCAGTTTAGTTGAATTGCATTTCAATACGTAGTGTGACGTAACGTATGCAGAACGTTTTACGAAAATCTTTCCTTGTCTTATTCCTTCCTTTCTTCTTAAAAATCAGTTTACCTACTTGATAAAATTTGTAAAGCTTAGATAATAATTGATTTTTAATATATCTATATCAAATATTTTCTGGAAAAAGACACAATTCTATCGAATGTCAGCTATCAAATTGAAATGTCACCGTAGAAGTGGGTCTTTAATGCTGAAGAGGAGTATAAACGGTGGACTTCTGTCGTACTGCATAGAATATTTGATTAAAAAATGTGACTGTGAGAACACTTCATTGGTATTTACAAACTTTTGTATACGTTAAAAAATCTGACATTGTCAAAAAATGTTGTTTTTTCAATTTTCAGATTTTAACGAAAGAACAAAACAAATATTGACGTAATAATGCGCTCCAAATGACACTTTAGTTAAGATCCTATTAATATTTGAAACAACTTTTTTTCTTATAATTTTCTGTCTAAATTAAAATACATCTTATATATGTATAATATTTCCAACTAGCGGCTCGTCCCGGCATCAAATGGAATAGACAGATAAATAATACAAAAGCACATCATATTAATATCTAGTAGTTTTGGAGCTGTTTATTTATGATAACTCTGTGAAAAATTTCATCCAGATCCGTTCAGTGATTCTGGCGTGATTGTCAAAATTAAAAAAAAAAATATATCCCGAGTCAACCATATATTTTACCGTGATAAAAAGTAGGTACATTATTTTCTGAGTCCAAAAATAATAGAAATTGTAACATTCTGACGTTTTAGCAGTGACTTTAGAAAAAAAATCAGATGTCAAAATGTTAAAAAAAGTTTCACTTTTGAACTTAAAAATGATAAGTGTTATCTTACATTTGAAACAAAAAAGAACGCACCACAATGGTACTGGAAGTGATTCATATTAAATGGAATTTCCAAAACAGTATTTGAACTTTGACAGGTGACTACGGTTAAAATATTAAATTTTCATCTATCTAATTGGTTGTCATATATTTTGCAATTGATCATTATGAAAAAGTTTAATATAAAAATGGAATTTCAGGTACTCAAAGTGCACGGAAGAAGTGAGTACCAAGACTCTTGAAATTTAAAATAGTTAAGCGTTTTACCTTTTACACATCAAAGTAATGTAAATTGCCTAATCTCAAAAACAGAATACATGAGAAAAAAATTCATCTTAAGTCCCTAGTCAACATCCTACTTTATAGTTTTAATTTTTTCAACTTTAGTCGATAGGAAAGTTTATTAAATGAATTTCTTTATTTTTTAAAATTAATTGGATAAAAGTAAAAAAGACACCAGAAAAAGGCAAATGTACACACTATTTTATTTTCATTGATTAAATATTAAGATCTTGGCACAATTATCGTAATACCATAATTAGAGAGATATTAAGAGCTTATAGGAAAGCCGGAAAGTTAAAATAAGACCATCTTGGAAACTTTAACTGGGAATAGAGGAGAAACGCAAAATTGGTTAAACAATCCTATACGATTTCAAACTATCTTCAACTAAGTACTTTTTCGATATAATCTTAATATCGTATTTAACACCAAGTGATAGGCTCACGTGACGTTCATGTTTACTAAACTAAACTTAAGACGACAAAAACATCACACAAAATATGTTAGCCATCAGGGATACAACATTACTGCGATTCACCTAAAAAATCCCACTCTTTCTAGATTAACCAGATTAAAAGGATTATAATAAAATCTTGTTCTTTTAAGTACCTACATTGATTAGTTTGACTTTGATACTTGCATACAAAATATTCATTGGCTTTCTTTCAACTTAATTAATTAACTTGTATGAACGTCATTTTATTTCACAACTTCGCAGTTAAAAATGTTATTTATTCAACAGTTATTATTTTTAATGTAAGTAAGATATATTTATATATATCACTACCATAATCTATAATCTATAAAAAGCTGCTATATCTACATTTATGAGTGAAGTTTAAAACGTCAAAACCTCTCTTTCACCAACACATATGTACCTACACATAACTTTTTTCATACTTAAATCCAAGACGAGCTCCAAAGTGAGAGTTAAATCAACACAAGAAAAAAAATAAAGTAAAATTAAAACCATTAAACCACTCCGACTTCTGACTTACCTGTTGCAATTTAATTGGCGAAGCTTATAAAAAATCTTCTTGTCATTCAAATGAAAGAAACTCCGTAATTTCAATTGATTTAATTATCCAAAGATTAAATTTGGAATTCTTTCCTTGAATTCCCTTAAAAAATAATAAATTTGACGTTAGAAAACTTTTGTTATTTTTCACAACACTCACACAAACGCACACTAAAAACCACACACGAAAACCGCACTTGTGAGACGCCAATAAAACACAAAAACAAAAACAACTTCACTTATGAAACGATTGCAAAAAATAAAAACACACTTCGTGTGTTAATCTTCGACGTATGGGTGAAATGTTAAGCTTTA
The DNA here is from genome assembly GCA_905146935.1 of Scaeva pyrastri. Taxonomy (NCBI): domain Eukaryota; kingdom Metazoa; phylum Arthropoda; class Insecta; order Diptera; family Syrphidae; genus Scaeva; species Scaeva pyrastri. The sequence continues at coordinate 122,539,949 of LR989927.1, read as the reverse complement.
TTTTTTTCCGTATTTGTTGTTGTTTTTGTTTAAGTTAAGTTAACAAAGAACTGTCTGTTTCAGGGACTCGGGCTTTCCAAGCAGATTGTGTCAACAAATCTAGATTCGCGGTCTTTCTATATAACTGTTAAATATGTTTGTTTTTTCATTCTCATCAGAAGCCTATAAATAATTTCTTTGGAATTATTCAATTTTTATTTATAAATTTATCAACGACAATCTGTTAATGGCGAAAAAATGAAGCGGGATATGCGACTTCACTTTCTGTCATTGGATGAAGAACGCACATTGACAAGAAACACTATTTTTGTTAAAACTTCAACGTGAGACCAATTAATTTGATTGAGATTAACACAGTCTTACACAAAACCACTGTCACTTACATTACAGTATACAGTTACGAATAACGAATGACTTGACTAAAGTTTCTTCCCCGTTGCCGTTATTGATGCATATCGACGACACTTTAACCAAGCAACAGGCAAAACGGCAAATTATATCAAAAGCTGACACTAATCGTCAGTTGTCAAAACAAAACAACGCGTTCAGAAATTACCGCGAGCATTAAGTTTAGTTTACATCACGTTTTTAATGACGACATGTAACGACGCTATGCAAGCGTGACGTATCAACGTGGAATGTTATTTCCCAGAGGGGTTTTTTTTTGTTCGCTTTTCGATTTTTTTGCACGGTATTTTTAAAGATTCACACTCAAAGTGTCCCAACTCTAAAATGAAAACACGCTAAACCGGTTAATGAGATTCTGAGTCAAAAGTTGACCGTCTCATACGCTTACACATTCACTCTCAGCGACGCACCGAAGACAACTGAAACTGAGCTGACCTGCTGAGCTGCTGAGCACTGATGCTGATGCAACTTAACAGAGAACAGCGCTGTGCTGTTACTTCAGTTGGTTTGGTGGTGGCTGGTGGCTCTGTCTCGGATTCTTCTGTCAAGCGAGAAGACGAACGAATTCCAAACCAAGACCAGGTGGCAACACCATCAGACAGAGACACGGTGACAGTCAACGAGGAATGTTTGTTGTTTGTATCGGATTACGGTTTAAGTTTTTGTGCTAAAATCCAGATCCAGACGAGAAAATTCATGGATTAAGAGAATTTGTTTATGTGCACCCATAGACTTAATGTAAAATGTTATCATTTATTTGAGAGAGATGCAGACAGTGGAGCTGGTCTGCTTCTGCTGTAATTGTTGTCATTGCTCATGACTCTCTTAAAAATTGAATGTTGACAACTGACAATGTACTCGTCATGCGTGGTACTTTTCCGTACTAGAAACTGAGTTACCCTTTTTCTTTGGGATTGTTTTTTTTTTTAACATAAATCAATCTTTTAATTTTAATTTACCGATTTAAGAATTTGAAGAATAGGCTACGAAGGGAATTGAATGTCAACTTGACATTTCTATTATAAATAAAATATCATAAAATTCGAAACCATCCGCAACTTCACATGAAAACTAATTGTTATTGGAAATTATTATTTCTGAATATTATTTATTTCTAAAAAAAGAATCTGTTGATTTAAAAAAAAAAATTTGATTTTGACTTACATTACTTTACTTCTACATTACTTTTTAAGACAAGGTGACATATCATCGCTGTTTAAGAAAACCGGCATAACTCAAAAAACATGATTCTTCAGAAAACGAGTTTAAAGTTTGTGATTTTTCATACTATTATTTAATGTGACATTTGAAAAAAATATTCATAAAACGGGATTCCGAAGAGCTACAATTATTCTAGTTTGACAGAAAGATAGAGAATTTTTTTATTCGATTAGCATCATTAACTCAAAAATCGTGTTTTTTGAGCTATGTATGCCGGTTTTCTTAAACAGCGACGATATATAAAATCCAGTCAAACATTTTTTAGATTAGTATTTATTTTTCAATAAACTTTGACAGTTAACCTTGACTATTTTAAAAATTTGACAATTACCTAATGATAGAAAATTTGAAGTTTTCAGAGAAGAATGCTGTATAAGTTTTTTTTTTAAGAAATTTAGCATACTGTTTGAATATTGCTACAACGTGCAAAAAGATAATTAAAATTAATAGATGTAGTCCTAAATGATTGCCCTGAGGAACCACAATGAAATGCTTGCTTTTGTAAGAGTTTCAGATGCAAACCTTTATTTGATGCCTAAAAGCTGATTGAAAATATTCAAGATTTTGTAGGAAAGCGATTTCATACATGTAGAATAAGTATTTTAATATCTATTTTAAAAATTAGTTTTAAGACCTAAAGTATGACACTTTTCAATTTAGACTTTTATCCATAAACTTTAAAAACAATCAAATTGAAAACCATTTAAAAGAAATTTAAATACTGTTTTTTTTGTTTTACAATAAATATCATTGATATTAATTAAACAATACCTAATTGATTTTTTTTTTTTTTTTTTTTTTTTTTTTACTCCCCTGAAGAAAAATAAGGCAACACTTTAAATCAATTGTTGCTCTCAACCACAAAAAAAAAACACAAAAAGCCTATTACTCAAACTTAGCCAAAGCAAAATGTCAAAAAGAAATCTTATGAATACGCAACAAAACGAACTCACCAGTCACCACCGCACCGGGGACATTTTCGTTTGTTTTGTTTATTTTCTTCTTATTCGTTAAATTAAATAAAAAATAAAACTCCACTTTTTCTTCTTATAGACACAATCACAACCAACAATTTCAAATATTAAGAGAAGAGTTTTCTTTGCTTAAGAGAGGAGGAGCACATTGTTTTTGAGATGAGAATACTTTCGAATGTAAACCAAAAACAGAAGAAAGTTTAAATTCTCTCTGATATAAAAGTATCAAGCGAGAACATAAGCGTACGAATATATACATAGCAAACAACACTGGTGGTGGAAAATATGCTAACACATTATTATTTTATCTGGAGTAGTACTAACATTTGTACAACTGAATGAAACTAAAAGTCATTGGAAAGATATATCATGTTGGGCGCCATTTTTATGTTGAAAACATAACCGGAAATAAGTTGATTGGTGAATTAAAAATCCATGCCCAAAATGGAAAGCTCAAAATATGACAATACTAAATTTTAACATTGATTTAAATTTAACTTAGAAGGTCTTAGCCATTTTAGAAATGACGAATTCAACTTATTGATCTAAAAAATTATTCCAGAAATTAGTCAATACTCATAAGTGCTGATTTCTTATTTTAACCAGCTTAAAGTCAAAAGTTATGCCACATTTTTAAATGTAGTCTACAGTTTATGAAAATTCAAATAAAAATAAAAATAGTAAGTATACGCCAAAATGAACTATTATTAACTTCTTATGGAGAGTTATGAGTTATTGTTATCAATCCGATTTGTCAAATTAAAATTTTTGACAAATCTTGACGTTTTATGGTAACTAAAATCTTAATCTGTCATTTCTAGAGAGATATTATTTAATTGGTCGCTAATATCTCAGGCACGGATAATGCTATTGACTTCAAATATATTTTATTGTGTACATGTTTGGTATAAATTTGGAAAAAATTCAACAAACCGCTATTAAGAAAAAAAGTAAATCTAAAAAAAAAGTTTTGGGCGGATATATACAATGAAGGAAAAATGATTTCATCTTCGGAACAATTTTTTACTATGTAAAATGCTGTCCTTGACATCTGGTAAAATTTTCGAAAAAATCAATTGACTATTTTTTACAAAATTAAAAAAAAAGTACAAAAAATTCTACCAAAAGTTGGTAAAAAATATTTCTTGACTTGAATAATCTAAGAATGGGCAACGATATTTGTAACAAATTTATTTAAGTTTGTACAAAATACAACTATTAATATATGGTACAATTTCTGAGAAATATCGAATTGACAGTTGTTTTACAAAAAATTTAAAAAAAAAAATAAACAAAAAAATGTCAATAGAAGTTTCTTGACTTGAATATGTTGAGAGTGGCCAATCACTTTTACTTCAAAATTATTTTATTTTTTGTATAAATATAACTGTTAACGTATGGTATATTTTTGACAAATGTCGAAATGACAGTTTTTTTACGAAAAATATAAAACTAAAACTGAAATTTACCAAAAAGTGTGAAAAATAGTTTTTCGGCTTAACTATTGTCTTCACAACAAGTAATGCTATTCACTTCAAACGTATTTTATTTTTAACATAATGCATTTGTCAATTCCAAAAAAATGATAACATATTGACGAATATCAAATTGACATTTTTTACAATAAATACAAAACTACAAAAAGTTCTAAGAAAAATTGGTTAATATTATTTTTCTGCTTCAATATCTCTGATAATTTTTTTGTTAATAAAATTGTTATAAACTAACATCAAAAGTAAATCAATTATTATCAGGAACGCCAAGTTTTCAAAGTATGCATAATGGGAAGCTATCAGTGTTGGTCGCACTCAGCCTCTGTTTTATTTTATATTTCAAGTAATTAGGCTCTGAATAATTTTACTTTATTCTGACTTTTAATATAGTATTTTCTGCAAATGATAATTTTGAATAGTGACGAATTTTTTTTTCGGTTATGGTTTTTTTTTCTATAGGATCCTTAATACAACTTTTGCAATAAGTTATTGAATAACATGTGCAAATAATTAGACTTCCTTTACCAAAGCAGACCTAACGTTGATTCCAGCTAAAGTGATGCCAAATTGTTTGCAATAAAAAAGGTACTTTTCTACATCATGTTTATTTCTCATAAGCAACAAGAATTAAAACTACTAACACACATTCTCACAGCAAATTTTCCACATCAATAAATAAGTTTACGTAGCATAATTATTATTTATATTAAACGATATCATAATCATCATCATCACATACGGCAAGTGGGATTTATATTTGAACAGAAAAAAAGTTGGATAATCAACTTATCGATCGACTTTAGTAGGATGAAACTTTTTCGGGTTGACATTTAGTTAATCCCAAACAAAACAAAATACCTACACATATAAATAATAATTTCTTCTGCATACTCGTAATATTCGTAATATAAAAGAAAGATTAAAGAACTTTATCCCAATATCGAACTTTTATTAGATTTTATGTTATGTTATTTGGAACTGAACTTGGTTTTTATTTGCTAACTCAATTGAGCTCATATAAACTTTTAAATGTTTTTCTTTGATAATCTGAGTGGAATTAATTTAACAAGAGTATTAAAAAAGATACACTTAACTTATCTAAACCCAAGCACTTTTTTAACCCCAAGCAAATACAGGGATGATATCTGGGTTTTGTGATGTCGGTCGGTTAAACGTATAATTTCATTTCAGACAGACAAATTGTCTTTTCATTAAACTTATCATTTTAAAGAGAAACTACTATACATCGATGCAAATTTTGTTTACTTGCTTTTCAGAAACTTGAGAAGTCAAAATAACACTTTTAACACTTTTTCCTGCCAAGGCCACCAAAGGAATAAAAGTTGAAGAGTGGCTTTGAAAGTAACACGTTTGTCAAGAAAAGTGCAATGAATTGTTGTGTTCTTGATTTTGAGCCATTTTAGGAATAAAAACTTTTTCAGTTTCTTAAATCAATTTAAGGCTCAGTTTTTCGTCGCGGAGTATAATTCAAACCGAGGTGTTAAGTTTATTATGGCTTGTTTGCAGATATTAAACTTTATGAAATTCTTTTTCCAACCAACGAAGAATGTAAAATTTTTTATAAAATTGTTCATTAAGGTGAATCGAATTAAGAAAAGATTAATTAAATACTTAATCATTTTTAGGATATTGAACAAATTTCACATTTTTTGCCTACAATTTTCGAGATTTCTAAACATTTGATATTATTTTATATTCGTTGAAAAAAAATAGTAGTTTCGAGATACATATTTTCATTTGAGATTGAAAAATTGTATTTCTTTTGAAAATAATTTGCATTTAGCCGGATATTGTGAATTTGACTATTTTGTTAGGCTCCAAGATTTGATAACGGTATTTTGAAGAATTGCTTGGCATTCCACGTCTCAGTCAGTCAATTGTGAGTAAGTCAGGCGTTAGTTGAAAATAGTCAAATAGTCAATTCAAGTCAATTCTCAATGTTCATTGTATTAACAAGGTATGCCAGTCTCGTCAATGTATAGTCATCGTCAGTGCTGTTAATGTCCAATTCGTTAAGTTCATCGTTAATTGTAAGAATCCTAGGTTGTTTTGGCTTTATGAAACCCTCCAGTTGCTCACTGTGAAGGGTGCGGGAGGACCAAGGTCCTTTAATTGTAAGCCGTCATTTTATTTTCTCCGTGCGTCGATAAAACCAGGATAAACTTGTTTTATATCAAGTAAAAACTCCATAATTTGAGAGAGTCCAAGTCATTCTTATATTTTCGTTGAAGGCAGTATTTTCTGTAAAAGAAAAGTGCCATATATTGATGGAGGTGGTCTATAGTTTTGCGGCATAATATGAATTGTTTTCTTTAAAAGTTTATTCCGGTTTTCAAGGCCATTTATAGTGTTGGTTGCATCGGTCTTATCCACATATTGAACCTTACTGTGGTTTGTTACTTCATGTGTTGAATTTTAAAACATTTTCTCGACACTTATGTACGTACTGGCGTGCACTGTCCCTACAGATACGACTGGTAATTAGGAATATAAGGCCACAAATCTTCCTTACTTTTCGAATAAACTTTTAAAAAACGCCCCACTTTGTCTTCTTTATAATATTAACCAAGCATTACCATCAAGGTCATTAGCTCGGTTACACGACCTTTGTGGTATTTCCTTTTAGTCAAAAAAGTTTCGTCAATTTGAACCGTTTTTTTCTTCGCCACCAATATCCATATCAACATGAAATGCTATTATTTCAGCTATTTCTCGACAGTAATTGAAGTAGTCTATAACAATAGACTTACTTAACTCACTTCTACTGTCTTGATGACGCCAAGCGATTAAATGCTGATTTCAATTATACATATGTAATAATTTATAAAAAAAAATCCTTAAGTTGTAGCTTAAGATTTAATTGGTTTACCTGATAAACTGTGTCCACAGGCATTTTGATCACGAAAGATATGATGATAGCAAGCACTTCGCGTGTATTTCTATACGACATTGGAGGCCGTGAAAAAATGTGCCGATAGATGGGTTAATTGTTTTCCTACAGTTTTTAGCACCTATTTTTTTATATTTTTTTTCTGAACACCGCCACCTCCAACCGAACTTGGAATTTTTATACGGTTCCACTTTCATAACTAAGTTACAACACATTGGAGGAGTTGAAGTCTTCGTTGGAATAAAACCGATTTCTTCCAAAAAAGTAATAATTTTTTTGTTGGTTCACACCAAATCACCAAACGAACTGAATACCGAAACGTTTTCTAATTTACTATGCACTAGTGGGTGCTAAGCCGACATTTTTTTCATTTAAAGGAAAACACTTTAATCTTTCAAAGGTTGAATGACGAATGACTTTTGTAAAAAATTATCCTAAGAAGTCGATACATTTAGTCCATCTTTTTTCCAAACCCATAATTCCCATTTTTTTATTTATTACAATTATTTTAGTTATTATTTTAGAAATTAAGAAATATTATGATCACATACGGGGTCAGAATAATTTTACTAAAGATTTTACTTGTGGACGATAGGCATTCTCCTAAGATGTCGGAGTGCCTTTTGCTAAGCACCCATCAGGTCTCGAATCCATATGTGAGTATTGGTGAAGTCTGTTGTAAATGTTGATTGTTTTGGAAAGCAATCTGGCTATATATTAACTTGACTCGTTATAATGCCCACGGTGAACCTACAAAGTCTTGTCAGTTTATTTGGAATACCGAAGTCTCTTATGGCTGTGCATAGTTCTACATTGACTTTGCTATAGTTTCTAAGGGTTGTTCAATTGTCATTTCACATATTAAATCTAAATAAATATTACATACTAGAGGACCAGGCAAACTTTGTCCCACCCGAATTGAGTTCTTATATGACAATTGGTTGTGAGATTGGTTAATTTGTCACCAATCGATCAAAATTTTAATAACTCGCGGAACTTACAAAGAAATTTTATCTATAATAAAATTATTTGAGTTGTATTGAGTTGAAGTTCGTCTTTTCCTTGACATTTTATGATCAGTAAATTTTAGGCACTGTCAAATTGAAGTTGAAAGATTTTAATAACTGTATAATGGTGACAGAATGACAGGCAACTTTATAAGTCTTCCTTAACATTGGACAGACTGAAATATAAAAATTTGACAAAAAACTGACATTTAATTTTTTTGCAATTAAAACAAATTGTATAGGAAATAGAAGTTGTTTTTTACTGTCTTCTTCCCAATATTTCGATACTTTCTTACTTTTTAAACCTTGTTTGGACTACGAAAAACATTTCAAAACCAAAATCATCTAAATCGGCAAAGTCGTTCTCGAGTTTTAGCGAGACAAACAAAGAGAAATTGATTCTCATATATAAAAATAACAACTAAAATTTCACATTGTAAATTATTGTACGAGTACTCTTAGGAACATTTTTTTTTCAATTCAAAATTTAGTAAAATTTCTTAGTTCCAAAGTTCCGAGAATCTAAATCCGTGATTTTTAGAAAGATGTCGATGTCTACCTTCGTTGCCAATATTTCGAAAATTGGTAAGAATATCGAATTCAAACAAATTTTATTTTAAAGATAACAAAACCAAGATGTGCAAAATGGACTTCTAAAAACATTCATCAAATATTATATTTTTCTACTTGAATATCTTGCGAACGATCAATGACTTCGAGTTTATACAAAAATTGGCAAAAAATTTATCAAACCCTGTTTTGTTTAGAATTTTAAAGCTTAGAATTTAATCTTATCCCATTTTTTATTAAAAACTTTATTACATCATAAAAAGTTATCAGTTTTGTAACTGTAATTTCTCTGTGTTTTCAATTTTTCTTCAGAACACTGGTTTTTTTGGTCAAATGCTTCGATGCCCAAATCGGATAGGTAAGTGTCAAAAAAACGTTCCGGAAGTAGCCTCTCTGCCGCCGAAAGTTCCCTGAATAAGTTTGTCCGACCAGCAGATTCATCATTAGTGACTTTCTATTTACCGATCCTATATGGTTACTTTTTGTCTCCCGATTGGATAGGTAATCCTAGGGTCTGCTTCCTGACTATTATTTCGATATTTTTGAATAACTCTATCTCAGGAACCATTTGTTCTATATGAATAGTTGAAATTTGATGAAATTCGTCTCTAGCAAGTATTGTGAAGTTGAAGCTTCTGACTCAATTGGTTCCCAAGTTTTTTTTCCTTTGACAAGTGTTGAGTGCCAGAGAACTTGACTTGACTTTTTTAAGATGGAAAAAATTTGAAGTCCTCTAACTTGTTACCAAAAAGTCAATTGTTACTACAATAAAGGAATTCAAAATTTCGCATACCTCCAACATCTCCAACTTCTAACCTTAAATTACCAATAAAACGAACAAAAAATAAAATCCTTGATTCTTATAAAAATTGTTTGGTTTTAACCACTGACTACGACGAATGACGGGAAACCATTTAATATTAGTTTGTTTCACAAATTGAGCATTCAATATGAATATGTTTTTTTTGCTTTGTATTTTAATCTGCCCCCGGGTAATTGAACCGGAAGACATGGACGAAAACTCAAAGTCGTGGGGTACACTGGTGCCTAGTGGCAGCAGAGAAGTTTTCATCTCATTCAGTAATGATGTCCTTCCTGCTCGATAACACTTTGTCACTCAACAGAAGAGCACCAAGGACGAAAGTTTGCACAACGCATCTAACTGAGAGATAGTTGAGAGGGATGCGGGCCGGGGGATATGAAGAGGAGCAAAAACTCGATGAGAAATTTCTTCCTCCATCATTGTTTTCTCATTTTTTCCTGTTCTTTTTGGATTTCATACCTTTCTTTAGCCTCAAGCTCAAGCCAGAGTGACTAAATAATAAAAGCTGCAAACTGCAAACTGCACTCCCAATAAACTACAACACAAGCTCTGTACCACCCACCCCCCACCCATTCCTCACTCTACAATCCCTTTCCGGGAAGACAAAATGATGACGGTTGCATTGAAACTAAATTTATTGATTTCGTGGGGCGAAATTAAATCCTGTCAGGAGCTAAATATCCGGAAAGTTGGAAGAAACTTTTCCGTTGCCTTTTCTGTTTTTGTGTTTTCTTTTTTTTTCGTTGTTGTTTTTTTTTTTTTTTGAACTTTCGGATGAAACAAAAGGACCCCCTCTCTCAAACAACAACCAGACAGTATTGGCGAGGACTAAGGACGAACAGAAACAAAACGAAAAAAAAAAAAAAGTTTCGCAAAGAATTTTTTTCTCTTCCACTGTCATTTGGTTTGTTTTTATTCCTTGAATTAGCCGGGGAGAACGAAAGCGACGGCGGCGACGACGTCAAACGGGACCGGGAACGGTTAGGTTTTGGTGGCAGATTCAGTACACACAACTCAACGAACAATAACAGTGCGGCAAGTTCAAAGTAAAAACTCCAAGGATTACAAAATTTTCCAAAAAAAAAAATCGGGAAAAGTTTGTAATTTTTTTTTGTTCTTTCTCAACGTCAACATATTTGTTGTGCTTGTTGTGATCCACAAAGCAAAGTCGCTTTTCTGTCCGTTCCCGTCCCGCACTCTCGCACACACATGTTTTAAGTTGGGACTTTTTTTTCTAACGGCACATAATACATAGTGTGCTCTGCTCTGCTCTGTCGGGGACCAAACTTTGCAATGGGAGTTAAATTTTCTAATGAGAACGACAAAATAAAATTAAACTCTTTAGCAACTTTACTGGGGGGGGAGGGGGGTGAATATTATTATGTTAGAAGGTTATACGAAACGAAATAGTGATACATCTTTGCTCGTGCTCGTAGGTACACCCTTTATGAGAAAAGTCAAAACTTTGAGGTTACTTAGTGCGTGTTTCTTTTGGCAGAGCGCACAAAGGACGGTTTCAGATTCAGATACAATTAAAAAGATATCCTGTATCCTTATATGCAGTGTTATGTGTGAGTTTGGGCTACGTTCTCTTGGTTAAAAAAGAAAACTTTTATTTTGATTTAATTAACAGATAAGGAAGTTAATACAAATGTCGTCATTATGTCATAATGGTGGCTCTTTAATAAAGTAAAGAACGCGCAAATCTATTGAGGACTTTCTTCGTTTCAAAAAATGGTATCTATTAGGGAAAGGTTATTTAGTGTTGGCGTTTAATCGATATAATTTCAAGAACCCTTTTTGGGTCAATTTTTCAGTTCAAGATCATCCTCGAGTAAGACTTAACTCTGGGTTAACTCTTCATATCAGTTTTAGAATTCAATTTAGTCTCGAAGTTAACTCAGAGTTAACCCCGGATATTATGTGAGTTATCTCTGGGACTAAAAAAAAATATTTTGACAGTTTGAAAAACAGATGTTTTGCAACGAGATATTTTATTGAAATTTTATTAGAAATATTAATAAATATAAATGAATAATTTGAAATCCTTTTTTAGACATTTTTTATTTTAAATTTTGAATATTTTTTTCCAAGAAAAACACAAAATCACAACAAATAACTCTGAAAACAACAAATAAACGTACAATGAGCAACAGAGTGAGATAGCGGTATATTCATATCACAACTGAAAAATGACATTTCAGTGATGCCAAAGCGACATATATTTTGATGATTAATTTAATTCTTCACTGAAAAACTGATATGATTCAAGAGTTAACTCCGTGATCAGGGTAAACGCAACAGATAATTTTCAACCACTTGTTATTTCTGAAATAGGCCTTTGGAAACACATTTAAGTGTAATTTTGAATAATAGTAATAATTAATTCATACAAAATTTGTTTGTTCTAACACTTATAACTCGAAAACAGCTGAACCGATTTTCATGCTTTTTGATTTGTTGAAATTTTCAAATACATAGTTTTGGAATACGTTATGGTTAAAGACGCCTTGCATAAATTTGGGTGGAGAATTTAACAAAGATAAATAATAAATACATTTCACAATCTTATACATGTGTGCAATTTGACAGGTGTCTATAGCGCATTGTCATTTTCTATTGAGGAAATTTGCCTACATTAAATCTAGTTTTGTGGGAATTAAAAGCTGAAGATGCCAAAGATTATATTATTTTAACTCTCTGTAGTTTATCTGATGGCTTTAAATTGGGGCGAGACGAAGTTTGCTAGGCCCGCTAGTTAACTATAAGAAAGTTCCATTTTAAAATATTTCTTGGATGTTATGATGAGTTGGTTTCTTAAAAAATTCAAAAATTTTATCTGTTGACACTGTATTCGAGTCCATTCATCCTTCAGCTTATTTTGTTTTATTTTAAAGTCTAAACGAACACAAATTTGTCAAGTTGTGATCCAAGAAAGATCAAGTTGTTGCAAGTTACAGAAATTATTCTGCCTTTTATTGCCTAGGGAACAAAATGGATAACTTTGACATATCTTGTGTCTTTTTGACGGGTAGATGTTAATCCACCACATTGCTTATAGTGCTTCCGGTAGGACAATTATGGCGACCGTAAAATAGACAAATAATACCTAACTTTTCCCAAAAACCTTTAGTTTGATCGCTGGCTGTAGCCTTCCTTGGATATTTAGACAGAACAGACTGAAGAAATAAAATAAAAATAAAACTGATTTGACAGATTCACATAGCTCAAACAACATGGCCGCTGCCATATTGTTTCTTTTACTTTCCGTTGAAACATCATTTTTTAATCAGTCACTTAAAGACAAATCATCATGAAAAGAAAGAGCGTCGAGCAACATGTGCAACTAATAAAACTTGGGGTTTTTATAGCTGTTGGAAGTTGATCCTTTGGATGAATTGGTTACGTGAATGAGCAGAATTGCCGAATTTGGGACGATGAGGTCCCAGTGCATCCAAATAGAGTTACTGCTTCGTGTGGATTTTGGATTTTTTTCGGAGGCGTCATCGGTCCGTTCTTCTTCAAAAATGATTCTGTTCAGACCAGGCCATCACCTTCAACGGCATCACCAACTTCTTGTGGTCTGAATTGGATGATGTGGACACCCAAGACATATGGTTTCAACAGGATGGATGGCGCTGCGTGCCACACAGCTCAAGACACAATCGATATTCTGCACGAGCGGTTTCATGGCATGGTTTGGTTATCTCGCGCCGAGGCGACGTGAATTGGCCATCAAGATCGTGTGATTTGACCCCTTTAGACTTTTCTTGTCTAACTTTCTTAAGTCACAGGTTTTTGCGAATAAACCGCAAATCACTGCGGCCCTCAAAGACAACATAATCGATGCCATCGGTCAAATTCATCCTGATTTATGCGCCAAAGTTATCGAAAACTGGACCTTTCGAATGAGCGCCATCTAGCGAAGCCGCCGTGGCCATTTGACTTAATGTCATTGATCGGGCTCTCAAACAATGATAAAACCTTATCTCTTCAATTTTAAATCAACCTGTCCTTACTGAAAAACACTTTGCCTTTATCTGTCAAAATTTAAGGGCTTCCCATATCAAGACCCTTTATATTCTTAGAAACAAAAATTAGTTAACCGATATTAAAAATTGTAAATATTAAAACGTTTTTGTCGGTCTTAATATTTTACTGTCGAAAAAAGATTATTAGGCACCGTTTATAAGTTATGCACCATTGCAAGGCCTTACTTTCCTTTTTAGACGCTTCACCTGTGTTGAGTCTAATATTCAGTTTCAGATTCTTTCCAGACCCAACTATTCTTCTGTTCATTCAAACTCTCAGTTGGGACTTGCACATGCACAGTCTCCAATTAAAACAAAACTCTAGACTTGAGGTTCGTCAACCTTTATACATAGTAACTGTTTTCTGTTTTTGGCTTCAATTAAACAAAAGTAATGACAATTGGGTTACCCGTCAACAGTGTGCATCTGTGTGAGTGACAAACTTCCCAATTTGGTCAATCCATGGACTTTTATTGAATTTGACAAAGAATCATGTACGAGTACGAGTATTTACTGAAGGTGACGAGTATGACTGAAATTCTTAACTTATGCAAATCACTCTCAAAGTACGTGAGTTAGCTGCCAACTAATTGTGTGGGGTCTTGGTCTTGGCCACTTACCCTCTGCACACATTCGATATGGCACATAAGGCATGTGGACACTCTTCTACTCTGCCCCCTAAGTAATTCAGCAAAAATTAAAAAAAAATAAAAAATATATGAACTTTAATTTGACCAAATGCCTGCGAGCAACTTGACAACCGGACCGACAACAGTTTATCACAACGCGTCGCTTAAGTGTCATCCATCAGAGTGTGTGTTGCCATAGTGATCCGAGCTCAACTTTTCCATCAGAGTACGAGTACGAGTGCGGATTCGGGTATTAGACTTCTCATTCTCATCTCGGTGTTGTCAAGTTGACAGAATTTTCCAATCCACATCGCCATCTCACAGAAAAAGGGATTTGTTTTTAGTGATTTGATTTTGTTATTTTGCCAAGGGCACGGAGTTTTCATTGTGTTTTCCACGGACGAGTGTCGTCAGTCGGTCGGTCGCGTCCGTCGTCGTCGTCGTAGCGGAGAGAAAATTTTATGGTACAAACACGACTGATGACTGGAAAGTAATGCCTGGTCGGACAGGGACAGGGACGGGGGATTATAATGGGGCTTATGTCGTCATACTCTATCTGTCTTGCCCTGTAGGCTATTGCGATTTTGATGGATTTATAGCTTAAATGGTAAGACAGATGTAGTTTGATGATGCTTCGTCGTTGTGTTGTTTTTGTTTTTTTTTGTTTTATTATTTTTGAAATGATTTTGTTGTTGTCAACTTTGTCGACTTACAAACGTCAAGAATATTTTTGATAGTTTAGCAGAAAATATTAACAAAATATTTTTGTGATTTCTGCAAGTGCAATAAAATTCAGAAAATGCTAAAAATTGTATAATTAACTGGTGACTTAAGTAGTATTGTTTGTGTTTTCTAAACTTAAATTTAAAAATATAAAGAAATTTGATTGAATATCAGAATTTGAGAAATGTATTAATACAAATTCTTGCATTTAATTTGCAAAGCGTCATTGCCAGATATAACTTATAATGAGTAGATTTATTGGTAATGGTGTGCTGAACTTTTATGTCAATTTATATTATTTATAAACGGTTCTTAATATGATGTCAGTCTTAATCGCTGATTGTAAAATAAATTCCTAATGCAATTTTATATTAACTCATAGAATAAAAAAATCTAAAATACACCTACAATGACCCCAAACAAACTAATTTAAAAACATGAATGAATGAATAAAAAAAAAATTTTTTCTTTGTTTTCAATTGTGATACACGGACTGGACATATGCTAACTCCACTTTATCTCAAGAACAAATGGAGATATGGACTCCAATTAAAATTTTTCAAAATATAACTTCAAAAGATGCAGAAATGACTTTCATATAAAATTGACGTGATATTTCGTGTTGCAGTGAAAAATGCAACATGTATCTGCAACAATCTGATGGTGTCCCAGTTTTCAGCCATAAGATGTAATAAATTCGAAGTCAAAATTATTGCCCACTCTCGAGTGTCAAAAAACAGTTTTTGAAACTTTTTACTAGTTTTTTTTTTGATTTATTATAATCTTTCCGATTTGACAAATTGAAATTTTTGACAAATCTGTAGAAAGATGTCTGTTAGTGTGTGTACGTACGTTCGAGACCCCTTTTTTTGTTAACGGTATCTCGAGAATGAATAAAGATATCAACACGAATTTAATTTTGTTAAATTTTGTTAAACTTCATAAAATGCAGAAAGGACATTTACAAAAAATTTTCGAATGGTTTTTTCACAATAGCAGTTTTTAAAAAAGTGAAAATTTTAGTTCATGACATAGGTTTGGTATAAATTTGAGAATAATTTAACATTTTTTAAAAAAGTAAAAAAAAAAATTGGCACTCAAATATACAATGAAGGAAAAATGATATCATCTTCAAAACATTTTTTTACTATGTGAAATGTAATCTTTGACATCTAGTAACATTTTTGAAAAAATTTAATTGATAGTTTTTCTACAAAAAATAAAAAAGTACAAAAAATTATACCAAAAGTTGATACAAAATGTTTTTTGACTTGATTATCACGAGAACGGGCAACGATATTGACTTGAAATTAATTTTAGCTTAAGCAAAATACAATTATTAATATACGCTACAATTTTGAAAAATGTAGAACTGACAGTTTTTTTACGAAAAATAAAAAACTTTTACAAAAATTTTGGCGAACAATGTCAAAAGTAGTTACTTGACTTGAATATGTCCAGAGTGGCAAATCATTTTAACTTCGAAGTTATTTTATTTTGTACATAATAGAATTGTGAACTTATCGTATGTTTTTGACAAATGTCGAAATGACAGTTTTTTACTAAAACTGAAATTTACAGAAAAGTGTCATAAATTGTTTTTCGGCTTAAATATCACTACAAACAATGATATTGACTTCAAATGATTTTTTATTTTCAACCTACTCGCAATGCATTTGTCAATACCTAAAAAATGATAAAATATTGACGAATATTAAATTTGGATAATTTGTGTTAAGTATTTCAGTATGATGTCGAACATATTTTTTTTTTATTTCACTTCGAACTCTGTGTCGATAATTTTTTAGTTTTTTTTCTCAAAAAGGTCAAAAACTATGAACTCTAGCATTAAAAATGACATCATCATTATTTTGTTATATTGTATAATTTTTCCAACACACATTTTACTAGAAGATATAGCTTAATTTTATCCGAATAATATTCACATGATTGAATTAAATTTTGGGAATTTGTAAATCAAATTTAGATTCTTCATACCAAATCATGCTTTTCAACATATTTTTTAAAAGTTTACCGTTTTCGGATATTAACAGGACGAAGGTTTTTTCTTTGTCCACTGATATTGAGGTTAATTTAAAAAATATTTTTCATTGTCAGTTGGTTGTCAAATTTTTATATTTCAGTCGTCTGTCCAACGTTAACTGAGAGTTACAAAGTTGCCCTTCATTCTGTCACCATTATACAATTATTAAAACCTTTTATCACCAGTTTGGCAATGCCTGTGATTTAGTGGTCTTAAAACGAAAAGGAAAAGACAAAATTTCAACTCAATACAATTCAAATAATTTTATTATAGATACATATTTTTTGTAAGTTCCAAGAGTAATGAAAATTTTAATCGGTTGGTGACATATCGACTAATCTAACAGCCAGGAGGCGTGTTGTTAGAACTCAATTGGGGTGGGACAAAGTTCGCCAGGTCCTCTAGTAATGAATAAAATTAATAGAAAAAAAAAACTAAATGTGAAATTTTATCTTAAACGATTTACAACCCGTGTTAAAACATTCTAAGTACATAATTTTTGCTGAGAATTTCACATTCCATGGAAAACTTACGATCTCATAACACATAAACTCCCTAACTAATTAAGCCCATTCAATTCTTCAATAGATCGAAAATTCAAAATGGAAATCAAAACAATTTTGGATTATTTTGTTATAAAACTGATTTTTGTAATACTTGTTCCACCAATCAATAGGGATCCAATTATGCCTACCATAAATTCAGACTAGAAACTAGAACTAGTGCAAATGAGATACCTGGGAGTTAGAATGGGATAACTCCTACGGATCTTCTTTTTTATCAACAATCCGAATCCTAACCTAAGCCTATAGGGACCACAATGGATCCATGTACAGTACATAAATCCTTACTGTTCATAACCTAACTTAAATTTACTTTAATTGCTCTTAACAATTTATTCTAAATGATAACATTTGTGTTTTGCCTTATTTAAATGCAGAAACAAATATTTATTATTTCCGCTTATTACATTACAAACATTGTATTTAAATAATTCAGTATGTTCCTTTCCTTGGAATATCAAACAATTATCAAAATACTTAAACTAAAAGACACCTCAATCTTTTTAAGATTAAAAAAAATATACTCTTTAAAAACAACTCTTAGAAACAGACACAGAAACAAACACAAATTCTATCCGGTATTGAATTATTTTATTCCTTACAAATTACCATTATTCCATTCATTTAATTGAAAAATAATGTTGGCACCAAAAACTAAACGTGCCCGTTTCTGGAGACAGGATTAGCAATAAAAACCCTTAAAATAGTTAACAATTCAAATCACACACGTATTGTCTCTTACGTGATTTCAGAATTCCTAACCCTAAAAGGCAACTCTAAAAACACACCAGCAGACCAGAATCATACCTTCCTGTATTCCTGCCTTTGAACCTTTTATCTATAGAATTCCAAAAAAAAACAAGACAAAACTAACACCAAAACACAGAAGACTCAGTAATTTGGTCCTCATGGTACCTGGTCGGTGGACATTGGTACACAAAATACCTTCAGCGTTCGGTTCACTTCGAAACGGAACGGTCCAAAATCCCCAATTCAGAGTCACGTACTTTCCAGGTAATTTACGTTTGAATACACCAATAACAGAGAGTTTTCGAAATCAGTCGCCCTCGTCAGAAAGGGTGCGGAGCGGAGTGGAGGTGGAGGTGAATGCAAAAAAGAAATCGTTGAAAACCAAACAAAGAAAGGTGCATAGGAGGACAACGTGTCACCTGGCTATAAGGCAGAACGTGGACGTGAACGTGGACACTGATTTTGAAAGCAACAAGCCACAAAAACGTGAATTTCGAAATTAAACTAAAAAAAAAAATAAAGACTAACCATCCCTTCAGCACAGAATCAGGCTTGGTCATTGATATTTGGCAGCAGATCAGTTTTCAAGTCATTCATGCATAATGACAGGAGTAGCCTGGGTCTGGGAACTGGCCAGGACAGAGTAGACATTACAAACAAGTCGTACAATAATACAAAGGATGACAAAAAAAAAATGTTTCAAAAGGCCTTGTTTTTTCGACAGGTCATTTCGTATTTGGTTACGTCAAGAGGTTTTTTTTTTTAACTGAAGGGGTTAAGGAAATTGGTTTTTCGATATGTTTGTATATTTGTGGGTAATGACAATCTGTCTGTCAACTTTGGGAATCGATTTCCATGAATGCTTTTTTATTAAAAACAAAATCTGTATATTCTTTCAAAAAAAAACAACCTTAATATCGGTTTTCACTTTGGGCTTTTTTAAAGCGACCATTTTGACGTCTCATCAATGATGACAGATGAAGTTTAAAAAATCTAAACTGTCTTTAATGCTTTAGTGAAATCAGTAGAGATTTAAAATATTAACAGCTTGAGCACAAAATCCATCAAGTTAGCAGCCTATCAAATTATGCAAATGAAAAATGTTACATGACAGCTATCAAGATAACTGTCATCAAAAAACAAAAATCATCATTTGAGGCTTACAGTTATCAATATGGTTGATGAGATCGTTATATTTACATGTCAACATGACAGATTTTAACATAACACACTTATTTTAGCAAGAAATTTATTTCGAAGCCCAGCTGTCAATAAAGACTGACCACATGACATACATGACGAGAGTTTTGCCAATTTAGTTTTAGCCTAGTTGTTGGGTTTAATAAAAAATTATATTTTTCAGAGCAAAAATCAGATTTTTGATCGTTTAAGATTCCTCCTTACAAATGACAGACGTCAACAAGATGGTCACATCAAGATTTCAAAATGACAGCTGTCAATAAGATAAGTCAATGCATTAATGATACCTATATAAAAGAATAACTATGATTGGTTTCAACTTGACAAATGTCAAAATGACAGCTGTAAATATTGCAGATGTCAATATTGCAGGTGTAACTATAACAGATGCCCAATTCACTAGTTCATATATTTCTAAAATCCTATAGTTTTGTTATGTCATTTTGTGGTTAAACTTTCCTGCTCCCATAACTTGCCTGTGAAAACTGACAGAAATTTTGTAAATTAACTGACAGCTGTCAAAATGACAGACTGCGTGGCAGTTTACTTAATAGATAACACATATAATAATAACAGATTGTTGAGTAGAATTTTAATAGAAAAATATGTACTAACGATTTATCTTATCGAAAAATATCATCGCACGAAAAATGAGCTTTGTTATGTTTAAAAGTGTAATCAAATGAATCCTTAAATATATGTCATCATTTGTCAATTTCAATAATATGGTCCTTTCTAAAATAAACTTCTTATATAAATAATATTTTTACAAAGACCGTTACCGTTACCGTTAAAGTGATGTTTTTCATCCGAAGTCCGAGAAAAAAATAAAAATCCATTTCCATCACAAAAATGAAATTATAATTTTATTGTTTTGTCGGAAAATGTGTCACAAATGGTATTTTTTGTTCTCTCTCACTTAAATTTTGAACGTCCTAATGACGCGACTCATTTATTGCACCCCAGCTACCAACTCAGAGGCTCATTTGCAAAATTATATTTCAAGTAGTTAAATTTAAGTGCGCTAAAAATCCCAAGAGCAAAATAACAGATGGCGCCCAACGCAACGTTCTTTCGCAAGAAACCAAAAAGCTTCTTGTGTCCTTGTGTCGCAGCATCAACAACAGCAGCATCACCAACAAAATACAAACTTAATAAATTAATTGGATTTATTTTAATAAGCAAAGCACAGACAGTAGTTATGAGACTATTATATCTTATTTTGTATCTATAGATATGCGAGATACGAGTACATGCCATCAGTCTGGAGCATGGTCTGTGTTTAGGTTGTCGTTGCACAGTGATCCCTTGTATCTACTTAATTTTCACTAACTTAAATCAGATTCTGTTCTATTTAATTGATGTTATATGTTTTGCAGTAGTTTGTTTAAAAGAAATTTTATGGACTTTTGATTGAAAAGAGGAAACTCATTTTAACTTTTAATAATTTAAATAGAAATGTGACAATGAATGCAATAAATTGTTGAACTTTTTTCCTTTCATTCCCATAAATCTAATTTCAGGGCCAATAAAGTCAGAAACTTCAAGTATGCAATAATTGTTTGACTATTAAAAGACTCTAACCTCAGTAAATTTCAATTTTATTGAACAAATAGTTCCTGAGATACATCACTTTAGAAATTTCAATAGCCATAAGTGACTGACTCATTATCTCGCTCTAAAAATCTCCAAAATTATAAAATTGTGTTTTATTCACTGCTGGGTAGCTAGCACAGTCAAATTTCCCTCTGCAAACAAAAACAATTTTATTGCTGACGAAAAATAATGACAGCTGTGGTGGTGATATATAATAAGTCAGTTTGATCGTTTTATTCGCTTGAATGCTGCACTAACTATATACAGCAGTGAATAAAACAAAACTAATATTATTGCAATATAATGTATAGCTTTATTTAACAACTTTCTGTCAAAATATTAACTGTTTCGAAAACCCTTTTTTTCAATATAGATATTGACATGATACCTTCATAAATACATTTTTTTCAAAAATCTTTTTCATGGTTGTTCACAACTTTTTACATTTCTTATGGGAGAAACGTTATTTGGAATGTTCCAGACCAAAAATATTTTAGATAGAAATTTAAACTTCACTTTCCTTTAAATTTCAGTTCAGACTTTAAGCTCATTTTGATTTGCAGTTAAAGTTAATCGACAGTATTTCACCGTTTAAACTTCTGTTCAGCATTTAAGTAAAGTCACTTTCCATGGTGACATTTCACTGCGACAGCTGTCACTTGTTAGATTTTAGTTTGTTAAAGAAGAAGTTTAGTAACACCCGAAATATTATTGTTTTTTTAGAAAATATTACTTATTAAAAATCTATTGTGCTTTAAAAATTTTATCGAGTAGTGAAAATGGTTTTGAAGGTATAACCGACACGAGGGGAACTACAGAATGTTCAAACAAACTCCATCAGTAAATTCACCACATAGAGAAAAAGAGAAGACTAGACGAAGATTGTAGAAAAACTTCACGCTACGTCACATAACACAACAAAAACGAACAATGCTGCCAGACTCTAAATATAATTCCAGAAGTAAAATATTGTAAAAATCTAATTAAAATGTATTTTTCAACTTAAGTACTTAAAATGTTTAAAAGATTCTATTTAGAAGAATAGTTAATGAATGCAATCTTTCGTGAATGCAATCTATTGAATCATTCATTTAATTAAACAAATAGTTTTCATTCAAATGTCTTAAATTTGGCATTAAAAGATTTTAATAAATTTTTACTCATTTATGTTTTCAAACTTCAGGAATTTTTAGATCTTTTGTAGTTTTTACATTGTTTGCTGTCTTTATTTAAAAACATTTTTAACAAAATTTATTTTAAGGGCAGTAAGTAGTGTTAATTTAAAATGATTCAAAATGCAACAAATGTGAGTAAAGATCGTAAGATAATGCAAACAAATTTACAACAATGCAAAGAATAATTTATAGGAATGCATTCAAAGATTTCAATCAATTGAATCGTTGCAACGTCTGATGTAAAAATCTATCTATTTCTGTAGATAGTTTATTTTTAAAACCAAATTAATACTAAACTAGGCTCACCTTCGTGGATTGAGTAAAAGAACAATATACGGTTTAGAGTAGACGAAAACTCAAGTTTGTCGATTCCTCGTCTTTCAAATAAAATATCTTGGGTCTTGGGTCTTTTAAAGTTCAGATAAGACAATGATTCAGTGATAAGGCCTAATAAATCGAAAGCTGATTATTTTCTCGATATTTCATTGACTGTGAGTCGAAGTTGAGCCGGTTGTGTTAGTTAATAAGAAAAAAAAAAGGAATGCAACTTTCCTTTTAGGTATATTGCTCATACGCCCGATTATCCATTTTAATTTCCGACGAGTTGTAGATTATCAAGATTATAATTTACATATAGTTCTGTTGTAAAATCTTATCTTAGTACTTGAAAATCCAAAACTCCATCCCCCTTCTTCCCCTCTCCACATCCCTCAAACATTTCTGGCACATGCACGTATAGGCTGCATCGTCGACGATTACGAGTTGCAACGCAGATGTCCTCTCTTGTATTATATTTGTGTTAGTATAGTCTGAGGTCCTTTAAATTGAAATTTCAAAATGTGTTCAGCACATATTTGCACACTTGCACATCCTAAAACCAAGTCCAATGAGCCAAAACAGTTCATCATTTTCATTCTGGATTGTGCTTTGTGGCGGTAGCAAACAATGTGCGCCCGGTCCGGTCTGCATCCGCAGAGCTGCACCATCATATCGCACCAGGACCCAGGACCTTCATTTCACTCAACTCCATAAGGATATATAATGCAAAAGTGCCCAGTGATGTTATTGTACTTTTTGTTATTATTTTGGTTCTCATCCAAGTACTGGATGTGTTTGTGTGTGTGTTTGTATTTGGTGTGGCAATTGTCCTTAATCACTGATGGGAACGGGAAGTGGTTTGTAGATGAAAACTTTTAAATTGAAAAATGGGTTGGCTCCAACGGGAATGTGTAATGTTCCCTATGTGTACAGTATGGATGGGTTTACATCACGTAAAAATATTCAAATGTTCAGAAGCGTCGCGGTAGTAGAAATAAAGTTTAGGAAGGGGTGAAGTGGGGACAGGGGATGGTATATATTTTGGGAAATCTGGGCGCATTTGAATTTTAATGATTAATTTGTACTGTATTGCTATTCGGGAGTATAATATTCAAAACATGCCGCGCCGATGACAAACAGTGGGAATTGGAAGCGATTTTTTGAATTAAGAAATTACAGATTATGGGTGTTAATTAATTAATGAAAAACAAACAATATTGGTACAAAAAAGGCAATCTACACTGATAACTTTCCAATTTTCCATTTTCTCCTTTCGGCCAGCAGTCATCTTAACCTAACATCATATGATTCGACAAAATGGAGTAAAAGAACGAACGACAATGCAAAGAAAAAATCGAAGGAATGAATTAAAAGATTGCAATCAATTGAATCGTTGAGTGTAAGACCATTACAAATTCCAAATATTCATTTTTGATGTTTGAATTCAAAAATGCTCTACAAAAATTTCTAGAACTCCATAAATGGAACAGACCTAGTGTCAAAACATTATTGAAAAGAAGATTCCATCTCTTTTGACACAAAATTTGTTTAAAAAAGTTTTTTTTTACATTTTTTATTGTCCAGTTTCCATGTCACCCAACACCACTGTACATCGACCACTGCATGCCGCTGAAAAGACAATAATTTGAAATGTGCCAATGTTAGGACAAAACTACAGAACAAAATTGCAAATGAGCTGGAACAAAAATTTTCATTTCACCGTCATTGCTCGTCGCACTCGTCGCCATTGCTACAGCCACCTTTCGCCATTCACCGCCGTCCGTCGTCGCCACCGCCGTCGCAGCCGCCAGTCACTCATTAAAAAATGCCACCGTTGTAAATTTGTAATATTTATTTATAGATCTAACTGCAAATGAGTTGGGATTGAAATTCAGTGTGAATTGGGAAAATAAGGAAATACCGTTGTGTGAATTTATTATTTGTTTTGTGTTTTTTTTTTTTTTTGGTTGGTTGGTTGTTTTTTAATTTGGCAGGGGTAGGAGATTGTAGGTTGAAGGTTGGGGTCGGGGAGGTAGAGTGTAATAAATAATGAATTTCAAAATGATTGCGGACAGGAATTTTGATATGAAAATTTTATAGAGAGCATCACCATCATGATAAGAATCCAACTTCATTTGCATGTATTACAACAGAAACGATTATGGCTATGATTATTATTATTCACACAAACACACACACACACATATCGATGTTGACTCTGATTTATTTGTTTAAAAATACAAACAAATAAATATATGCGTATGTGTATGTATGTAGGATATTATGGAAGGACTATAATTTAATATTTCATTGTCTGGTGGAAAAAAAAAAACAATACAATATTTGCAAACATGTTTATAAATTTATGACAATCAATAAATTTTATAATTATCTCAACATTAAATAATGAACGGTTCGTTAAACAATAAAAAAGGGTATATTGAGTTTTTGGAGGGACAATAACACAATATAATGAAATGATATTTTAAAGTTTTAAATATTTAATAATGTGCAGTGGTTTTCTGCAGGATTTTAGGTTTTTCATTAGAAATATTTTTATAATTAATTCATTTATAGTTAACTGAATAGGGTTCTTAGATTTAAGAAAAAAAAAAAACAGTTGAACAGATTAAATTCAGCTCGTGGCTTGCAAGATTTAGAACCTAGGATGGTTAAACCTAAATGTACGTACATAATTTTTGAATAAGAATAAACTATCGCCTTTTGATCCTTAACCTTTCGTGCGTCTAAAAGTAGCATAAATATGTAAGCAGTAAATAATGTACATATGTAAGTATAGTAATATTGTCATTTAATGGATCCTTCAAAAGTTCAATTTTTTCCACCAATTTTACAACTCCCAACCTAAAATGTGCTTCACGACGACCCTAAAGTGTTTCAGTTTTTCGAACTGTGACTGAAAAGTTTTCACCATTTTATTAGTTTCAATGCGTTGTTGAAGCGTATATTGTTCCAATTTTATATTCTATCCAAATCGAATGTGCAGTACAGGCCTTTTGGGAGAGCTTTTTTCATCAGTTACTCGCCTCACATTCGCACCGTATTGAATTCAAAAGTATCCTATGAATTCATGACTGAATAACCCACATAAGACAACATGGCCTACCAGGAGCAAAGTCAAATTCAAATGCGCACTGACACATTTGAACCTTCATTTTATATTTATGAGATACAGGGTTACGGTAAGTATTAAGTAACTTTTAACTTCTCTTTTCTTAAGGTTTTTATAGAGGAGCTTCTATATTTAGAGCTTTTTAAAACTTTCAAATAGTATGGGGTTAACTTAGTTTTTGTTTTAAGTATTTGCATTGGAATTTACGGGAAATCTTTTAAAATGCATTTACAATAAAGCATAGACGGCAATTCTTTTCGTTTTCTGGAGAGCTTTCGCAATTTTATTATATGCACTACGGTAACGCTGACCAATTTTTTCTTTCACACAACTAAAGGGAATCCTTCTGAAGATAGAGTGAGATAGAAAAGTCCTATCTTCAATGTACTGCACATTTGATTTGGATGAAGTATAGTAATGGCGTAGTTTCGTACTTGTCAAGTGTCAAAAATAAAAGGTTCAGAAGTGACACTTGCAATACAAACTGTTTTTTTTTTAAGTTAAAATTATTATAATTTCTTGAGATCGGGTACTTGCATTTTTCTTGAGATTTTCTACGCTTTTTGCAAAAGCATCGGGCCAAAGTTGGTTTTTGACAGTCAAATTAAGTAAGTATTAATCCCCAAAATAAATATACTACAAAGTACTAACGAGTACCACTTTTCCCAAACTTTAGGTCAACAAGTGTTTAATAATATTCCATGATCTTGCGAATTGTGGCATTCGAAAACCTTTTTTGGGATTTTTGACATTCAACATTTAATGTTAAAAACTTAAAAGTTTATTTCCTCAACTGATTTTTGAATTTCTAAAAAAATAAGTAAACAAGGAATTCCAATGTAGTAAATAAGCAATAGTTCCCGAAAATCCAATTTTTAAGTTGATTACCTCTAGGACAAGTAAACTGAATTATACACAAATTTTTCAGGAAATCAAATCAAAAAATAAATCATATCATAGTCAAACATGACTATGTATACTCGTAGATAGGTTATCATCAAGAGATACCGGAAATTAAAATTTATAATAGAATAGGACCAAAGACAGAATCTTGAGGCACACCAAAATCAATATGATGAATAGTTTGAACAATTATCTTATGTGATTTTTCAAAAAAACAACGATTTTAAATTTGTTTCAAACTTTTCTGAAAAATAAACTGTTTTTTCGACTTTGATTAAATTTGAGTTTAATAATGTTCAAAAAGCGTTTATCTCATATGATGGAATTATGTTGAATTTTGTTGGTAAAAAGAAGTCTTAATAGAATCTTTAACATTTTAAATTTGTTGTGTGGATTACTCATAAATGCTGAAGGACTTAAGAGTGCCATCTGGCAAATCTCACTATAGGTACTTACATATTTCAGAATAAGCACCTTTCGTCACAATATGACAACTTCTTTGCGTAATGGTTTATCAAGCTGTCTTACATTGGAGATGATTCAAATGGATTTTTCCTGTTATTGCGATAAAACGTTTATAACCTATTCATTAGCGTCTCCTCGTCGTCGTCGTCGTAGTCGTCATTGTCGATAGAAGAAAATTGGCTACAACTATTCTGTGACGTCTCGGTCTCCCTCAGTCTCAACTTATGTCTTCTTTTAGTTTTCGTTTTTTTTAATAGAGTACGTATGCCAAAAACCACTCGGTAAATGAAATTCTATCCCACGAATTGTCAATCCAATCTAGCAAGGATTTAGGTAAAACGTTGTTGTTAGTATGTGGTTTGATGGTAAGGTTGTATATTCTGGATCTGTTTGTTTGTATTCGTATGCTCGTATGTGGACATGTCTGTCAAGTTAGTCCAGGATCTCTATACCTACTATAAGCTCTGGAGTATGGGAATATGGCATACTCGTCTCGTAAAGCGTGGGAAATGGGAATCGATTGTAATCCACTTTGGGTGTTTCACAACCACCCGAATTCCACAATCCCACTCTCCATCTCCTCCTCCATCTCCATCACCTAAAATGGTACGAGAATATAAAGGAAATGCGGCAAATAATGTAAGTGGTTTGAATTTGCCCATCACAGCCTTCTTACTTCCATATCCAGCCACATCAACCATATCCTATCCTTTACACACATAGATATGTGCATAAGTATGTGTGTAACCATCATTTCACTTACTTTACTCATCATGTGCATTTGCCATTTGGCAATTGGATGAGTGAAGTGAAAATTTTCCGATGGCACTTGGGTTTTCAAATCCAAACATTGGCATATATAATATCCTTGTGGTGATGTGAATGTGGACTATAAGGATATACATATATTTGTTAAATCTGTTTCGGAGTTGGTGTTAGATGGTTGTGTTTGTAAATATGTATGTGTCAAATTATTCAAGTGATTGGTTTATACAATTTCTTAACATTTTATCCTGACAACAAGTTTAAAATGGTTTTGCCACAATATTAAAACTAGAATGGAAATTTATGGTGATTCAAGGAAGAATATTGACTTAAACAGGAAAGCTATACCAGCCCAGGACTATTGATACTGATGCTAACAAATAATACGAAAACAACAACAACCAATTACTACAAATATGAGTACTATCGGCTTACCTTGATATTAGAATGAAGAGAATCGAACCTAGTATTGACCCTTGAAGAACTCCACATATCAAATGTTCTTTTCGCCACTTATCACTTTCGTATGAAGATTGAAGACGTGGAAAATTAAATTTTGGAGTTCCTCAAGGGGTAAGAACTAGCTCCAATTGTCTTTATCATAAAATTAATTGATGTTGATTGACTGTTATCCGACTACTCCCTTCTTAGCTTGGAATAGAAAAAAGACTTTATCTAATAATCAAATATTTTTTTCCATCGAATGCAAGAATTAGCACCCTATAAAATGCTGCCAACCTGTCAGTTTGTTTTTGACATTTAAGCACTAAAAATATACAAAATATACCTATTATAGCAAAAACTAAATCACTGTAAAGTCATTTGTTGGTGGGTGGCAACTTTGGCACCACTTTATGTAATCACAATTTCTTACTTTAACACTTTGAACGCTGCCATTGGTTTGATAAAATTAAATCAAAAGATATCAGTGCTAAAACGGTAGATTTTGACAGATCATGGTGAGCTTTTTGTTATACCTGTCCTGTCATATAGCCAATGCAAGTTAAAACTTCAAATGTCATTTCATACTGACGAAATTAAATCTTTACAAAACAAAATCCAAAACTTAAAACAACATTTTCAATTAGTAGTTGTGTTTTATTCACTGTGCAGAATCCAAGTGAATAAAACAATCAAAACATATGAGCAGCACAGCTGTAATTTTTTTTGCTCGCTTCTTTTTCGCCAGCAATCAAATTGATCTTGTTTTGTGAGGTACATTTTGCTGCACTAGTTAAGCAGCAGTGAATAAAACACAGCTATTATTAATATCGGTGGCATTTTACACAACGATAAATCATTTCGTTCCTGTCATCCTTTTACTAAAACATCTTTAACAACACAATAATCTACAACTTCAAAATTTGTTTTAGTTTATCATAAAAATGTAAATCCCCCTTTTTGTATTTATTTATTGTACTTTTAATCCCTTATTAAAAAAAACAAACACCCTTTATTTTCATAAACATAAAAATGATGACATGCTTATTCATTTCTCATATACCTACAAAAAAAAAACATAAATACGAAAGAAGCCTAAAATATTAACATGTACCTAATATTCTTACCCTGGACTTGAGTTCCTTTTATTATTTTTGATGATTTACAAAAATAAATACTAAATCCTATTTCTAAACAGAAGCAGTAAATTAAAAACTGTCTACTTAATGTCAACTTTGCTTTTTAAAAAAGAAAGACCAGACTCAATGTATGGCTACAGTGAGACCAGGAAAAAACACTAATGCTATTTAAAGCAATTATTTGTTATTAAGTAGTAATAAAAAAAGGAAAATCAAAAGGAGCACTGAGTTTTTTTCTATTTTTTTGTTTTAAACAAACACAATGGCTGGAACGAAATGGAAGAAGATTGAAGGCCTGATATTATAGGGGGCCCAAGTTTGCAAACAAAAACAAACGAATTACAGGAAATTGCATTGTTCTATTGTTTAAATATTAATTCTTAATAAATAAAATAATAATACCATATTTTAATAATATTCAACTATTAAAATCACAATATCTATAAAAATACTCTTAAAAGTCAACATCTTTAATTTTGGGGATGACAAAGTAATTTATCATCCGTTTTGGGGTGCGTTCAAATATATAATATTCTGATGGCTTCATTCAGCAAGCAATTAACGGAAAATATTAAATTCAAAGTGTATACAACTTAATGAAGATTTTAATTTAAATAAATAAAATGAAAACAAACTTAACATTTTGTTCGTGTGGTTTAAGTTTGCAAAGTCTTTGCCATGTGAAAATCAGCGAGCAAAATTGTAAATGAGTTTCTTATTACTTTGCAAAGGTTAGGAAACCTTCTTTCCAAAAAAAAAATATAAATAAATAAAAACTTAAGAGATCAACAATTTATCACGAATAAAATAATGCGTATGTAAGTCCTTTTTCCCATTTCGACGAACACTTAAGTGATGACCATTTGAAATTAAATTTATTGATACACTTGGAAAGATAAGTTACCACCATTCCTGTGTCTCAGAGTTAACAGGTTAAATTGTATTTATTTATTTATTTCTTTAGTTGGGTTCAGAGAAGATTAACGACTACACGAGTTTGTAAGGATTTCTCGGAAGGAAAAAAAAGGAGCTTTTATTGGAAGGTTTTCCTTCAATGTAATTTATTTGAATGTTAATACAATTAATCAGTCAATTGATAAATGTAAACGGAAGATTTGAAGCAACAGTTTTTTTTTTTTTAAATGGGGCCGAAATTTGTAGGTTGATTGATAATAATTTATAACGGCTTAGATTTGATTAAAAATTACAATCTGAAGATGTATTATTCTCACGTAAAATATGAACTAGAACTTCTTATAAAATCTAACTTAAGGATCTGTGGCAACAAGGAAAAAGGACATAAGTCTGTCTGGAGAACGATTTGAATTACAAATCAGGTTCAAGACTTATGGACAAAGGTTAAATTCCAAAATGACTGAATTTACTTTGAGATCTAATTTGAAGTTAAAATAAATTAATTCATTCCAATTTATAGCGGTGAATTTCATAACATACATACGAGTATGTGACTTATGTTGTTGTTCCTAATTCAAACTTTGACTTAGCTGTCGGTTAACGTTAAGTCAATTTGTGCTTTTTTGACATTTTTTTTTTATTTTTGAACAAAAGAACACAAGTAAATTTGGCTTATAAGGTACATATCGGATGGTTTGAAAAAATATTTTTCGACATAACTCGACTTATGCTGTTATTACTTGTTGCCATAGGATTAATCGGTACATTTTTCTTCAGTTGTCCTAACAAATAATTAAAATATGACTTAACAATAACTTCCAATGAAGATTTAACGAAACCATTCAAACACTTCTTTAAGCCATGGAGTCCAAAAGTACCCCAGAGTATGTTTGAATTCCGTGAACAAAACCTCAGTGAACAAAATTCAAAATTAATTTTCTATGTTTCCATGATCACTGTTATTTTATTTTTTTCTCTGCAACATGGTTATGTATATATGTATGAAAAACCCTTTCGAAAACTTATTAGGGGAACCGGAAATCTCTATAGAATGAAGATCATCTAGCAATTAGAAACGAAATGGGACTTACTATATCAGTTTTGAAGTCAAACAAATTTTAGAATATTTTCAAATAACCTACAAAATTTTAACTTTTCTGTTCTGATAAATGTTTAAAAATCATTCATAAATATAAAAAAAATTATCGAAAACACTCTGGGATACAAATTGACCCAATGACATGATTATACCGATTTTTCCATTGCTATAAAGGAGGGCTAAGGAAAGAGGCTGCGTGCGACATACACCGATAATCTTCCCATTATGCATACTTTGAAAACTTGGCATTCCTGATATTAATCGATTAACTTTTGATGTTGATTGATAACAATTTTATTAACCAAAAAATTATCAGACTTTAAAATATTCTCGAGGTATTGAAGTGGAATAAATACATAATTTAGATAGCAATTTTTTTTAACTTTTTGTAAATATGTATTTATACCATCCTAAGTTGTATATGTACATATATCTCACATTCATAAATTTCTTATATAACTACTTGTTTAATTTTAACTTGCTGCTTATTATTTTTTATTAAATCTATGTCAGAGTAAAAATAGAGAATAAGAAAATCATTAAACAAATTAATAAAAAAATGAAATATCTGTGAGACGAAACAGTCTTGTTTAAATAAATAAAAATCTTTTAAACCAAGTCATCGTCCACAACTTCAGAAGTGGGCCAGCCCTAAATACCTTCAACGTTTTAGTTAATTTTACGCAATTTTGAAATATGTATAAGAAGAAGAAAATTGTGAAGACAATGATTCCGAAGACCATTTCATCGAAGCAGAAAATATTGAACATCCTGGTAAGACAATAAATTCTGATTTGTCACAACAGATTCAAGAATCCGTTCCTGGAAATGAAGCTGATATGGATAAAGAAATTCAGATGATTGAAAAGAAACTTAAGCTTATTAAATTGCGTGGTGAACTAGCTCGACAAGTAGAAAATTTTGCAAGTTCTTCGTCGCCTTCGTATCAACCTTCGTTTAAGGACATTCAAAATTCCTTACCATTGTTTGCTGATGATGATACATACGATGCTAAGAAATGGATCAGCACTTTTGAGCGAGCATGTGATTCCGTTCACTGTGATATAGTGTGTTCAAATTAAAAAGCATTCGCCGATTGATGAAGCCTGATTCCGCTGCCGAAATATTCTTACAAACTGACGAATCAAGTATCTATTCTGATTTCCGGAGCAATTTTTTTGGCCAATTTTGGACACACTTTTTCAGTTTCCGAAATTATTGATAAGATGCGAAGTACTCCATTTGTGTCCTCAAACAAGTTTAAGTATTTGTCAAAAATGTATCATATGTCAACAATTGTATTATACAAAAATGAAATAAATTTGAAGTTAGAGTGATTGACTCTCGACATATTCAAGTCAAGAAACTTATTTTGACATTTTTTTGTAAATTTTTGTTTAAGTTTTTTATTTGTTGTAAAAAAAATGTGAACTCAGTTTTCTACTTTGGTAGAATTTTTTGTACCTACTTTTTTTAGGTTTTGTAAAAAAAACTGTTTATGGATTTTTTGGAAAATTTTAGGTACCAGATGTCAAAGACAGCATTTTACATAGTAAAAAATTATACTTAAGATGATATTATTTTTCCTACATTGTATAGTTTGCGCGCCAATTTTTTTTTTACTTTTAAATTTTTCCAAATTTACACCAAACCTGTATCACATTGCAATCTACACAATAAAATATTAAAGTCAATAGCATTATCCGTTCCTGAGATACTTGCGACCAACTAAAATTTTTTTTAAATTGATATTGTTAAAAAACCGCTCTACAAATTTTTATAAAAGACCTATCTGCATTTTTGAAGTTATAACTTGTCGAACAAAATTAAATTGAGATTACACGCACACAGTCATCTTCTTACAAATGACGAATTTAGATTCTATAGGGACCATAAAACGTCCAGATTTGTCAAAAACTATGGGAAATTAAAAATTTTAACCAGCCCATTGAAAAAGGTAACCATAAAATTTTCGGAGCTCTGAGTGTCACAACACTAAATTTATTCTTAGAGGCCCCATATCAAGTAAACTCCGGCACATAACGACTCCGTTAATCCTTCAATAATCACCATACAAAGTGCAGTTCAAAATTTTTTATTACATCATCGCCATCGGCAATATGTAGGATTTCAAAAAAAAAAAATTATGAAATAAAATGTCCTGTCAGTAAGGAGAGTATAGGTTTCAAAAAAAAAAAAAAACTGTTGGTTCTAGACCTACAATGTGGTATTTATTGCTGCAGAAAAAAATAACCACCAAACACTTGAAATCCAAATAGAGAAAAGGAAAACCTTTCCTTTGGCACACAGTCACTACCGCCCGTAGGTCGTCGTCGCCGCACTGCTCCAAGTGTCCTAGAAACCACTCATTCAATAAGCATTAACCAAAACCAATTTCCTTGAACGAATAGAAAACCAGCCAGAGCCATCCAGGAAAACAAGGAACACACAACATATGAACTCGTATGTGAAAAAAATGTGATGTTTTTTTTTTAGCAATGTGTGCGAGTATATTTTCTTATTATATATTTTCTCATTTTCCATGCTCTGGCCTCCACTCTTCCTCGCACTCATATTCATTTCTTATGAGTGTAAATGTGGACGTGGAGGTCGGTCGTCCTGGCTTAGAGTCCGAATCCGAATGGAATGGTGTGGCAGGGTGCCTGCCAGCAGGATACTTTCTTCATACCGTTATTTCCACATGTTATTATTTGTTTTAGTATATAGATCCTTAAGTGATTTTTAACTCCCCGGATATCAGCGCTCAGCATGTTCCGGGGAAATCCCCTCAAGAAATTTCATACCTAGGTTAGGTACACAAAAAACAATCTTTATGATGTCCATATACGAGTCGAGTATTTGAGGATAAGAACGAACCAAGTTCCATACTCGTATATAGTCCTGAAGGAGTGTTTTTTGTTTTTCCTGACCTGGACTATCCTATAAATAAAACAGAACATACGAAAGAGGTACATGTGTATGTTTGGTGAATGAACAAAAAATATAAAACAATGAAAATGTTATTGAGTAAATTAAATTTTCGTTCATAATCGCGTTCCTTTTGCAATTCTATATGCAACTGAAAATTTCACGGGGAAAACAATGAAAACGGTTTTTGGAAAATAATTTGCAAGATTTTTCGATTCTCTTTTAGTTTTGTTTTATATTTTATTTTGTTTTGTTTGTGTTTATGTCTGTGTGGTCACAGTCACAGGATTTGTTTTTATTTTGAATTTCATTTTAGCAAAATAAATACCATGGCGCCGTCAAGTGGAAATGATGATGAAATATATTTTTTGTTTTGTTTTGTTTTAGGTCTTTTCTGATGTCCATTGTTTAACGGGACAGGAGTAGAAGGTGCTAAGGACGATGTTTTCTATGGAAACTTGACACGTCTGACAGTTTCAAAAGATATAAGATATAAAAGGCGACTGTGAGTGTTTTTGATAACTATGGCAAACCGAAACGCCTCACAAATATGGTTTTCTTTTTTTGTGTGTGTTTTTGAAGCTTTCATTTTTTTCACTATAAACCTTTTCTGTAGGATATATAAGTTTTTTATATTATTTTTGTTTCTGTTTTTGAAATGTAATCCGACCTTAAATTTTACTCGTAAATCAAATAAAAACAAATAAATGGATTTTACAATGTAATGACATTTAAAAAAGGGACATTTTTCACAATTCGATTGGATAATTATTTATATCATTATGTTATTTATGTATTTGAAATAAATAAGCGATTATTTTTTTTTATTTTAAGCTGTAAATACATTTAAAAGGTGATCTATTTTCTCATGGAAAGTTCGAGGTCTAAAAAACACATTTCCAAGCGTGACCACCTAGAATCGTTTTCTTTTCTTTTTTTTTTTAATAAATTTGTGATATTGATTATTATATCCATTATCCTTAAATCCTTATCCATTTTTGGGTTGAAGAAATTGAAATTTGTTAATTAAGAAGAGTCATTGAATTTCAAGACATTTTTCTTTGTTAAGTATTTTATATTTTTGAAAGAAAAATTATTCGTCTAAGAGCATTTTGTTGATACGAAATCATACATATTTTGAAAACCCATAAAACCCAAATATAAACTTTTTGAATTTAAGACGATACCAATACGTACACCTGGAATCTAATAGCTTCTGTCAAAGCTAATATGACTTCGGGCCTCTGTCAGATTCAGTTCGATGTAAGCTGCAGAGTCATGAAAAATTGGACATTTGAGATGCCAAAATGCGGCCGCAATTTTTAACACATTTGTATGTTATTTCTGTAAAACTAATACAAATTATTATTGATGCATATACCATTTTTATTTAAATTTAAAAACATATTAAAATCAAAATGTCGAAATTCTTGGAACTGCATCATTACTCCTTTTTAAAAAATTGAATAGAAACTGACAGTATAATTGGGCCTTCCGAAAATTATGTTCAAAGTATCCCTCGGAATTAATTATTATCTCTCTTATCTATATTCATGGTTATTGATTCGTTGGATTTGTCCCCACCCCGAATAGCAGAATACATCTTAAAAACAATGAAAATTAACACACTATGGCTCATTTTTGTCTCTGCACGATTGAACACTGTACTATGCCAAATAATACGAGTATATTAAAAAAATGTTTTTTCCTTCAATATTTTAAATTAAATTGCTTACGAAATTAAAAGTCTTACAAGGCTTATTTCGACGCATATTTTAAACCACAGCCGTGTTTTTGAACTAATTAACTGACAGTTAATAGTCACAGTTGACATTAAACATCAATATTTATTATTATCGATTAATAAAAATGTAACTGTATGTTTGTTCCTAATCGCTAATCTCAGAAAGTTCTTAAGCAATTGCTTTCAAATTTTGACGGAACATTGAATTCAAGTCCGTGAGTGTTTATATATACTTTAAACAAAAATAATACCTTATACTTAAACAGAACACTACCTTTACTGCAATATAAGGGTTATAGCACCTTTACTTATCAAAAAATAAATTCTTAATTTTTTTTTTTGTCAAAAAATATAAATAAACAAAAATAGGAAAAATAAAATACCTATAATTCCTTTCAATTAATCAAATGTAACACATTACGCACAAATCAAATTTGTGCATTGCTTGCCATTATGGACTTGGCTCATTTGGAGGGTTAAAGGCCCATGAAATTGCTATAAGCTCAAATACCAGGAAAATTCTAGCCCATCGTCTACTGATTTTTGGTGTTTTGGTCCAGAAAAAAGTGAGTAGAATTTCATACAATTTTAAAGAGTTAGTCAGATAAATATGTATGTGTATATATGTATGTAAGTACCTACATATATACTTCAACGTTCACATTTAAATCTGAACTTGCATATGTATGTACAGTAAACCAAAAAAATAAAAACATGCACTTTTGGTTTATCTAAGACGGTCAAAATCGTTATACGATTTGTCAAAATCGTTATACGATGGGCCAACATTTTTCTGGGATCAACGTTAACGAGGAGTCAATGGACAACATAATGCAGGGTGATTTGCAGCTCTTTGATGCATCTTATGCAAATCACCCTGTATAGACCATACACTTTATTATATTAAATAAAAAAAAATAGGGATCCTTACTAAAACAAAATATTTACCTATGTATGTATAGAAAAAAATTAATTCAAACAATTTGAAAAAGTCGGGAAATTATTAAAATCAAATGATTCTGTAAAAACACCAAAAATCGCATGATTTAATGATTTTCAACGACGACGTAAAGGCGAAAAATTCATTGTAAAGTTCTGAAAAATTCGGATAATTGTAAAATTCATTATTAAGCTTTGCATCCATTTTGAGTGCTCTTATTAAAATTGGAACTATCTAGGTTTTATAACTACTCTGGAGTTTATGTTAAGGCGAGACGAAGTTCGCCAGGTCAGCTAGTTATCGATAAGAAAATACAAAAAGTGGCCTCCTGGAAGTATGATCAAGACAAACGGTTGCCACTTTTCAAATCTGATTTTTTTTATTGAAATAATTTAGACTTGCCAAATAGCACTGTTTACAAAACAGTCATAACGTTGAAGATTGAAGTTTAGAAGAACAGTACCTAAATCCATCGTTTCTCCAAAGAGTTGGTAACATTTTTAAGACTGTATATTAGGTAATCTTTACCAATAGAAAGTTAGCTATATATTTGTGATAAATTGGATATGGAAAGGAGCAGAAAATAGTGCCTCAAGATTGTGTTTACGAGAAATACAAGGGAAACAAAATATAAGGTCCATTTATAGGTTTTTATGCTGGATTGGAGCTGGTATTTTCATGCCATCTATTCTGTAAAGGCTTTTTGAATCTTAAAATCTAATCATATAAGTTGCTATTGTTCATGGTCCTATGATGTGGTCCTGTATGTGAAGGGAAAAGATCTAGGAGACGCTTTTATTTTGCAAACAAAAAATTAATGACGTTTCCAGAATTTCAAAAGTCATTAATAGAATTGAGATTAAAAATTGCGCTCATTGGTTAAGTTATGAATGCCAAAAACTTTATTAGAACCTGGATATGAGGATTTAAAGCAATTTCTTTCACACAATTTGAGGGCAGAACAACGTCTGCGGGGTCAGCTAGTAAGATATATAATATATATAATTGACATCAAGGTGGGGCAAAATCTCACCGATGCATTTGATGTCAAAAAAGTTTTTGGACAAGACGACTTCTTCAGTTTTGTCCTGGAAAAAATTGTGCTAGACTCGCTCGTCAACACTAAAGCGCGATTTTTCAAAAATCCGTCCAATAACTCCAATATGCCGATGACATTGACTTAATTGGAAGATTTAAACGTGATGTCATAGTAGAGCGGTTAAACTATTAAGACGGAAGAGAAGAAGATGGGTTTATGGTCACCATAGACAGCTACAAGTTTGAGGTAGTTAAGAACTTTGTCTACC
The DNA here is from genome assembly GCA_905146935.1 of Scaeva pyrastri. NCBI lineage: Eukaryota > Metazoa > Arthropoda > Insecta > Diptera > Syrphidae > Scaeva > Scaeva pyrastri. Next base: position 122,501,734 of record LR989927.1, on the reverse strand, counting down.
TAGGGACCGCTATCAATTTAGACAACGAAACCAACGCTGAAATAAAACGGACAATATCTCTTGCCAATTGCTGCTCCTTTGGAACTTAGAAGACAATTGCGAGCAACTAAAGTGACACTTTATAAGACGCTTCACGCTTATCATCCCAGTCCTTACCATACGTATGACACCGAAGCTAGGACCTTGTAGAAGCCAGGATGAGAACGTCTTTCCGGGTGATTTTTGGTATCGTCTGTATAGATATGGAGATTGGAGAAGATGATCCAACCACGGGTAGATTTGAATGAACCTCAATCAACTTGGGGTGCGAAATTGGAGAAATCTAGCGTGAGACCGAGCTGGCTGATGGGGACGCATGTTTTTTGAGGCCCCGATTTATCCCGGAATGTAGCGCAACCTTAAATGAGCAAGATATTGTAAAAATTCGAGCTTACAAGTATCGGTAGAAAAAATGCGGTGAGAAATTTCACTTCCGATAGTCCCCTTTATTTCGAAATTGTTCATATTCCACTTTTTGTTGAGAGATAGCTTTTGATAACTATGATTTTCCTAATTATAAAAAAAAATCTAGAGGTGTACTTCGTAGTTCATGTCCGTTCCTTCGTGGTGCTGAGTGTTAAACAATAACTGTAGATTGCTTCATTTTTTGTGTAAAACATGTTCAATGTTTAGTCTTAATAAAAAACATTTTATCATATAAAAATAAGTCTATGTGCTTTTCCAGACTATAAATCTATCTCTGTGACAAATTTTATCCAGATCCGTTCAGCCGTTCTTAAGTTATTAATAGTGTAACTAACACGACTTTCTTTTACAATATATATAGATAGATAAGAGCGAAATAAAACGTTAAAATAAGGACTCTTAAGATTTGACTGTTTTATTTAATTTCAGAATGACTGATATAAAAATATCGAAGAATTTTTGAGACCTTACTCTCTCGAGATGATTTTTAATTTGACATGCCTAATAGAATTTTTAACTTTTGAGGTAAATTTTTAACTTAACTTCACTCCGGATTCTTGTAAACAAATAAAAGCTAATATTTGCAAATGCAATACAAATTTAAAAAAAAAAATTTTGAAGATTCTAAAACATCAGGTAAAAAAAAAAAAATTACTTATTTACATATTCCATCCAAAACATTACATGTCAAAAAAGGTCCAAGATATCTCATATTGAAAAACTGTCGGTTAAGTGTAATGAGATCTAAAAACTCACCAAGTTCTATTTCTTAAAACTATGATCAAAATTTTTAATGTAAAATGTATCTAGGTACATATGATTTAAGTTTTCTAAAACTTTTTTAAGTATTAGAGTTTTCTAACGTTCTTAGTTCTGAAATTAAATGGGAGTCGAAAATCGGTTCAGTTTGTTCCTGTAAAAAGAGAATAAGGACAAAAGAACTTGGCTGGGGACTACCATTATTTGATACACCAATAGTGAGAATAGTTCTAAAACAATTTCAAACATATTTCCACATTTTATGACACAAGAATTTTTAACATAATTCTCAATTATTTCTAATGGAGAAAGATTATGGAGTAATATAAAAAATCCCCTTCATTTTCAAAATTCACTTCAAATAATGAAAAAGCTAAACTTAATTGAAATTCTTTTAGCTTAAATCATTCCAGCACATTTATACTTACATACGGCATACATACATACATATGTACATACATAAACTATACAATATACATATGCATTATAATTTTTAAAAAAATATGTAGATGGAGCGATATAAGGAAAGGATATGTATAAACATGACAACCAAAAAAAAAAAAAATTAACTGACCGAACATTGTGCACCACGAAAGCGAATACACAAAACCCAAGTACACGCCATCCTGTAGGTATTATCTGGGAATTTTCAAGTGAATAAAGCAAACCACCGCACCACACCATCAGCGGACAGGACAGCAGCAGGAGCAGTAGGAGCAGCAGGAGCTGTAGAAGCAGAATCAGAAGTAGAAGTAGCAGTAGCAGGATCCATGGATACCCAACAAGAGGGTATATATTTACGACTTTATAAGCACTATTTGGCTCGCGTGCCGCTGGTAATGGTTATATGCGATAAAACAGAAACCAGAAACCCTTGCAGGGAAGACAAGAATTAGGACCCAACCAACAGCTAAGCCCGCAACATCACTTACACGAAGAATGTTAACTCGAGAAAAGAAATAATTGTGGTTCCTGTTCCATGGAGAGAGTCTGTGCTGATGTAGAGTGCCCTGTAAAATGTACACCTCGGACTCAAGGATAAATTTCAACCTACCTACCTTACCTTCCCTTGATACCTACGAGTATAAAAACGTTCCAAAGCTACAACCTAAAAAAGGAAAAAATAAAAAAAAATAAGCTCCAAAGGTTGAACTCTGCTGTCTCCTAGTTTATGTGTTATCCTTCTGTGTTTCCAACACATCCATGCACACTCTCAGACAGACTATACAATGGTAAGGGAATCCCTGTGCCTTCGCTTTGGCTATACAGTGCACAAGATGACCTATACTAGACTAGCGAGCGCCAGGCCAGCGTGATGGCAATGGCACCACCCCGACATAGCCTGGCTTAATTCCTGACAATCAGAAAGACATTAAACATTATCCTCAATATAAAACATGCTGAGCAGCACAAAGGATCAAGCACATCACAGCATTAATAGAGAAAACTATTTCTTGTAAAGGAGAATTCTGGTGCTGGAACTGGAGGAGCTTGATGCTGGATGAAGAATCTGGGTGGAAAATAGAAATCCTTCGAAGATTGCTTCACTTGGCAGCACAGCTGATGAGTAAAACTTTCTTTTGTACCCTAATTGAATCACGTCAGGGAATTACGTCCTGAAGTACTTATTAGTAGTTATTCTTCTGCCAAGTCATGCGAAGAATTTTTGGAAAAAAAGAAGACGATGGGGAAACAAGGAGGAGAAGGGCGAGGGGGTTTGAGAGTCCTTAAGTACAGTTATCCAAAGTCTTGATTCATGTACTCAAGATAATGAGGTAAATGTATGAATGGATTTGCATCGTACATATATCTTCTGGCACCTGTCAGGTTCATTTCACCAATACAATTGTATCGCAAGTTCAGTTTGGATTTTTAATTTTTATCAATATTTCCAGAAAAAAATGTTTACTTCGTTTTTTATTTTTTCTCCAGATTCTATTTGAATGAAATTGTTGTTTTTTTTTTTAACTATGAAGAAAACTGTAGGACGTTTTTTCAAACGTGTGGTTTTCAAGCTGGCATTACTTTTTTTGAAGTTGGACTTCTTGACAGCTGTCACTTGATTTATGCTTAGTTTGGTTTGCCATTTTATAATGAATACATTTACTAGTAAACAACGTATACAAATCGTATAATTTACTACCACTAGAATGGTGACCTGGCCCAAAAGGAGATGGCCACCGATCCCGATTTTCACAAGAAATTTTGTTCAGCGATGAAGCTCATTTTTTTTAATGGGTACGTTAATAATAAATTGACGTATTTGGAGTGATTATAATCCACATCCCATATTGAGACACCGTTACATCCTCAAAAAGTCACTGTTTAGTATGCTCTATGGGCAGAGGGAATCATTGGTCCATATTTCTTCAAAAATGAAGCCGGTTATAATGTTACATAAAAATGGGAACGCTTTATAACCATGATTACCTAATGACTTTTTCGTGCCTGAATTGGAAGATGATGATGTGGATGACCTTTGGTTCAAAATAGTCGAAAAAGTGGGAATCTTGGTTGGAATATATTCGAGCCAGACGCGGAGGACATTTTCCCAAAATCATATTGAAAACATAATGGTAAATTCTTATCTTTATAATTAAGCTAAATTCTTGGCCATTTCATTAAATTATATAGGTTTTATTTCTTCTTAAAAAACACACCTTTTAAAAAATCACCCTTTACTTGCTATCACACTCGAATCTCCTGGAGTTTTTAAAGGGCTTAGCTGTGTACTTTTTCACTTTTTTAGTTCTTACCTTCTTTGAAATAACTGTATTCGAAAGACAAGTCAAAACCTTACTACAACCGCACTAATTTTCAACTGAATATTACAATAATTGTAAGCACATGAAAAACAGCACTTCAATATTCGCAAAACTGTAGATAATTGAACTGATTCACTCTTTCTCATGATTGAAGTCCAGGTGTCCAGGATTTTAAGTGTGTTCAAGGAAATAATTAATCACTTTTCTAACAACCGTTGATAACGGATTTTATTGATTAAACTCTATAAATGGCGTTTTCCTTTTCATCGATTCACTCAATGTAAGCGGTCATTTTATCCTGAACACATTCATCAAGCTCTGAGTTAGCTCCGATGTAAACATTTTGTGCTCTGATATATCTCAGCTAAAAAAGAAACACTCAATTTATTTGACAGTTCATTTCCTTTTTTACAGCCATGTTATCTTCTAAACAAAATATGACAGCCGTATGACAGCAAACATAATAATGACAACCTTCTGTCATAATCTGTTAGAACTCGTCTAATTCTTAGAACTCATTGTTTTGGATCCTATTTTTACATTTGGACGAATTTATGAATAGGTAAATATTGCAGTGACGATTGTTGAAATTCAAGAAATAGGTATTCAACCCATTTTAGAATTCCTACCTCATTTTCTTCCAAAACTATTTCCCTCGGAAAATTCTCCCAACGGAAATCTATCCGCAAAATTCCTTCGTGACATATTCTATGTCTATAAACACACACGCACACACAAAGAGCGCCCTCTATTTGAAGGATAAAATTCCTTGGCTATACATCTTCTACAGTTCTCCATACTCTAGACTCTGGAGAGCCTAGAGGGTGAGCACAATTTCGTCTGAAACTTTTTTCATTATGACATCAAACGCCTTGCCGAGGTCGAGGCGGTATAGATACGAGTAGAGGAACAGCAGCCGTCAGGGGGACAGGGTTCCTTACTTTAATTAAAGGTAATGAAGGCCGCTGAGCATGAGGCATGTTTTATTTCAATGCACCTAAGGCTCGTATGTCATTAAAATTAGAATCAACTTTAAGAAGACGTTGTCGTGACGCAGATATACAGTGTACTTCACAGATACCAGTGTAGAAAGTGATAAAATATAAATACACGTTTATAGGTGTATATAGGTATGACTGTGTGTGTTTTGTATCTTCTAAGTCGTACAAATAATAAATCCATACCATCTGGATTCGACATTGAATATAAATCTTGAGGAGCAGCAACTCTTAGACGGGATTTATGATTTAAGTGGATTTTCATATTTTCTTTTTTTAAGTTTTATTCGTTTTTTTTTTTTTGTTTCTGAAGATTAAGATTTCATTTTTTATAGACATGAACTCCCTCATTTTTAAATACGTATACATTTGTAATAATTCAAGGTACCTACTTACGTTCGAGATACAAGATGCACCCGTTTCTAGAAAAATGAGAACACTTTAAAAACAAAATGTGATTGAAATATTTTTAGATCATTTCTCACCCTTCTTAGAATAATTATTATTAAGATGCATTTTATGTACAATGAATAATCAGTATCTTCATATAACGAATGATATTAAGTGGAAATTGATGGTTAATGGAAGTAGGAAATGAAATTTAAAATAAAATGTTTCAATATCTTTAATTTGAAAATAGGGATTAGGCATGCTCCCTATTTATTAGAGCGCAATGTGTGTATGTGATTTTGCCCGATATCCGTCCCTTTTCATTAAGGAACATAATTTAAAATAGAATGCAATTATCATTTCTAAGGAATTGTTAAAGACTTTTGGATGAACGAACATTACTTTGATAGGGGTTTTAATATTTTAATGAAGATATGTACATATGTACAAATGAGAGCTTAAAATGAAAGGTTATTATAGGAAGTTATGAAATTATTGGATAGAGCTCTTGCTTTTTTTAACTTCTGGGTCCATTGATCCCCTTTTCCCAGAACCTACGTTTTAAACTTCCGTTTTATATGCTCACATTTTAATTGTTAACTTTTGTTTGTACCATTCTTTTCTACGAAAGGATCAAGTCCAAAAAGAATGCTGCTGATTAACTTCTCCAAGTCCTTTAAGTGTCCCTTCACTTTTGATAGCAGTTCATTTTTAAATTTATAGCTTTGTGTGATACTGATACTGATTAGTAATGGATTAGGTACAAATTTTGATGACTTGTAAATAAAAAATCGGAAAAAAAATATATTTTAAAATATTCATAAACTATCTTTCTTGTTTTTTTCTTTTGAATCAACGTTGGTACAACTTAAATTTTTAATTTCCCAAAGGGTGTTATTGTTATCGGTGCGATTTGTCAAGAATCTAGATCCGTCAATTGTAAAGAGATGTCTGTGTACATTCGTACATTCGAGATACACTTTTTCTTAAACGGTATCTCAAGAACGAGTAGAGAAAGCGATTCCGCAATTAAATTTTGTTCGACAGGTTAAAACCACGGTTGCCGTTTTGTTAGAATCCTACCAAATTTAGTAGGAAATTTTAGCTCTGGTAGGTTGGTAGGATTCTTGTCCATTTGGTAGGTTTTTTCAATATAAAACACCCGACACTAATGTAGTGTAAACGCATATTTATTTGTACACACAAAAAAATCTCCTGTGAACATGGCCTTTTATATTAATCAATTTGACGTTAGTGATGCGCACAATCGAAAATTTCAAAGATATCGAAATGTTACCTTTCTTTTCATTCATATGCGCACATCACTAATATACTTATGTTGACATATCAGATTTGTTTTCATTTTTGGAAGTTTTTAGAAATTGGTAGACATTCAAAGCTCTTTAAGAATAAACAGATTTCAAAACAAACGTAAAAACGATTCACATTTTGTGTGGTCAGCCAAAAATGTATTTTAAAGTACTTTTAAATGTGTCTGGTTAGGTATTTTAAAAGCTAATTTTGAATTCATCATTTGTGATTTTAATTTTCAGTATCAAGTAATCATATTTAGTATTATTTGGACATTTCATATAAATTTGAAAATGTATTTGAAGTGCAACAATATTTTATTTTTTGGTCTTAAGGTTTAACAATAATATTTTTTTTTTACACTTCGGAATTTCGAATATAGTCATCTTAGAGCAAGCTGTTTACTACATTTAACATAAACACTGAAGTCTGATATTTTATGTCAAGGTGTTTAGTTTTTAGTATTAATATTTGTAAAGTTTGTCGAAATCTGATAAAAATCTATTTGATTTGAAATACCTTGCTTATATTATCTTAAGTTTTTTTTTAATAATTTATTGATTAAATTTATTAAAATGTGGTAAATGTGTGATTTGAAATAATATTTTATGTTTTAATATTAAGGTTTCTTTTAATAATTTATTTATGAAATTAATCAATGTGTGATAAATATGTCAAATACTATTTTTTGTTTTATAGTCTTAAGTTTCCTTAATAGGTAATATTTATTAAATACGTGCTGTGAATTCAAGTTTTATGCTTTAGTTTTATGGTTAACTTTTGTTACATTAAACCTTATAGGTATTTGTTTCTTTTAAAAATAATAAATATGAATTTCTTTTAAATTCTTTTTGAGGTATTGTCTTTTTTTCAAAAAAAATCGCATATTAAGTTTTGGTAGGCTTAGCACATAATTGGTAGGTTTTTAAAAAATATTTGGTAACTTTTTTTTGGGGGGAGTGGCAACTGCGGTTATAACTTCGAAATTTGTCAAGCGGTATTTTCTCTATAGCCGTTTCAGGAACGGATAATGCTATAAATTAATCTCATTGAGTACAATGTGATGTAATACAGGTTTGGTCAATATGCCGTTATTTTTTATAAATAAAAAAACTAAAAATTAAATTTTTTAGCACTCAAATTTACAATGAAGGAAAAATGATGTTATCTTCAAAATAATTTTCTAGTATGTGAAATGATGTCTTTGATATTTGGTAAAATTTTAGAATAAATTCAATTGACAAACCGTCAAAAATACAAAAAATAAAAAAGGACAAGAAATTTTACCGAAAATCGGTAAAAAAAAATTTTTTGATTCGAATATCTCGAGAGCGCTTTTTAACTTCAAATTTAGTTATATTTATCAAAATGCAACTATTAATATGCATATGGTACAATTTTGACAAATAAAAAATAGAAAAGTATAGCAAAAATTTACTAAAAAATGTCAAAAATTGTTCTTCAACTCAAATATCTTCACAAAAAGCAATGATGTCTACTTCAAAAGAATTTAATTTTCAGCAAAATGCGTTTGTCAATACCTAAGTTATAAATTTTAACTAAGTGAGTGTTTTACAAGGGATCGTAACTTATTTAGAAGTAACCCAAAAAGTGGTTATTTTCAAAAATTCTATGACTAAAAATGCGGAAAAGTTAGAATTTTTTGCAGATTTTAATGAAAGTGACATAAATCGTTTTTAAATCACTTTACCAAAATCACTTCTTGAAATCGAACTGCACTGACAAAAATTAAAGCTGAAATCTACACCCTTTCACTATCAATATATTAGCCCCAAGAGTGCTTAAATTGTATAAGGATATGTCTTCTAAATATTGGAGGTGTGTCCAGGTGTAGTAAAGATGAACGGTATTTAAAATGTTGTATAGCCCCTAGAATATCGATTTAGGGCTGCACGACGGATGGGGGACCTGCTCCTTTTGATTGTTTTAAAGAAGGAACAATACGCTCTGAGCAATAAATAAATTAACATCTTAACTTGGATTGTCTAAGGAACATATGTGAAAAATCATTTCAGTTTCATGCAGGATCATGCTCCTTGGTATAAGTCACTATCACTATCACACTATAGAAACTAACATCTGACAAGCAACTTATTATATCTATACTACTTCTTTTAAATATTGAGAATAGCTAATAAATTTAGCAAACAGAAGTTTGACACGCAAATATTTTGTGTGCTGAAACTCTTAAATCGGAAAAGATTGACGAGGTTAATGAAACTAGCGAGCCTCTTGTCTCGTCTCACTTTTGCTCTTGGCCAACTTTTTGAAAATTATAATTTAAGTGACACTTTTTTTTTTTAATATTTTATGAACATAAATTCAGTGTCAATTTGAACACAATTTCAAATCCAGGATGTTCTTGTTCAATCCAGTTATGAATTTTATTTCTCCAAGGATTCACTTGATTTGGCAATCTTATTGTAAATTATTTTTCTTCGTAGCAAAATTAAGTTTTAATGGAGGGAGGAAAAAATAACTGAATTACCGCCTTGACTGACAAACTTTCAAATAAAGTAAAAAATTCGATAAAAGTCAAAAGTTCTTTTTTTTCTTACTACAACGAAGATGACGTCGTTAGAAATCCCAAAGCTAATAAAGATCTCAAGTTAACATAAAAGAAATATACTTCCTACAAGGACATCGGAATCTTATTAAGGTGTATGATTCAATTTTCAAAAATGAAGCAAATCAGAGGAACAGTGAGATTTCTTTTCCTCTGGAAGTCAGGAATAAGATCCTGCCAGTTGTCCTTTATCGTCCTTTTTTTCTATGCGAATTGTTTGTAGAAACTAAAAAACACATTTTTTCTTCATGCAGGAAGATAGTTGAAGGAAATATTAATCTTATTGCTGGACTTGGACCAGCAAGGATGATGATGATGAAGACGACGATTTCAAATTCTAACGTAACGTATTTCATATGAAAATTCGAAACTCTTTCCGTCGTTTCCGTCTCCGTCTCCACCATCGTCGTCGTCCTTGTAAGTCAGAGACAGTGCATGTGCCAGTTAGAGTAAGGTGAGGGTATAAATACGAAATACCCACTCCAAGAACATACGGGAAAGGTCGACAGTTGTTGGGCGGTTACTTCTATTGCTCTTATGCTCCGATGATGATGGGTACTTGAACAGAGGGGGTGGAAAGGTTAGAAACAAATACAATAACGAACTTGTTTAATGTTGAAAGTTGATTTTTCCTGCATTTTCATTTTGGGACGACTTTTAGGATTCTTCAAGCATTACGACCGACTTCACAGACACACAGGCACAGGCACAGAACTAGAAACAGGACCCAACATTTGATTAAGCCATTTTATATACAAAGTACGGTCACAGTCACAGTCTTAGATAAATAATAAATTGTATCTTGAATCTTGAATTTCTGAGAGAAAGTTGAAAGGTATATTCTCATAAATTCACGAACGTTTGATATAGAAAATAAAATTGAAAAAAGGACTTCATTTTGGGGTGGGGGAGGGCAAATATTACGAGATTGAAATGCACGGTCTAAAAGGTGCGTATGTAGGTGCGTAACGCGTACACCGATAATATATCAGTTCATACACGGGTATCCTTGAAGAATTTTGTTGACCTTTTTTTTTAGAGGGTTTCTCTCCACATTGATAAGTGTGTGTTTGTGAGTGCGAAGAAGGTGAAGGGCAGAGGGAGGCGGTTGTTGTATGAAAGGCTGTTTTGTATAACTAACCCAATTTGATATTCTGTTTATTTTCAAAAGGACCATTCAAAGGATAAATAGGATCATATAAGGGGGATATAATTTTTATATAACATAGGTAAACGGATATTCATTCATTACCTGCCTTTTGCCTATAACCTGTATCTTTTCTTGAAGGCTTTTCCTTGATGCGTATAATACATATATGTAGTTTATTTATTCAAAGAGACAGGTAAGCGTATAAGGATGTAGTCGTCGTCGTTTTTTTTTAAATAATTTTACCCCTAGATAAAGAGGAGATAAAAATTCAATTCAATTGAAAATAAAAAAAAATAAAAAATAGGGTTAGAATTTATTGGGATGGATTATCCTTTTTTTGAATATTTTTTGGTGAAAGATAGATGGATTTTTAAAGGACAAATTTGTCACAGAAATTTTTTGATTGCTTTTTTTTGCGACAAATTTCATGGTTCTTTTGGTTTTGACAATTTTGACATTTTTTTTATTAATTTATAGGAGAGGAAGATTAATTTTACACATCATAACTTGTTATGAGAAAAATTGATACGACGAAATGTCTTTGCAGAAGTTTTATGGCTTTGAATTTAATAAACCTGTTTGGTATGACATTAATTATATTCTAAGTTATAAAAATATTATTTTTCTTTTATGCCTTCTGGAATTTTAAGTATCAATCAAATATCACACCTAAATGGTACCGAAAAAATTGGTCAAATTCCTCCCACGAACGTTATAAGGAACTTCGTCAAATAACTAGTTGACTAAAAAGACAAAATCATTTTGCCTGTCTGTACGTACCTATATCTGCATTTAAAATTTCAATTTTAAGATTAATAAGCTTCAGTAGTTAGCTGAAAAACAAAAAATTAGCCGTGAAAAAGAACCTAATCTGTGAACTAGAACAAAGCCGAGGACGAGTTCCACACTAGATAAGTAATTTCTATAAATTCGTCTGAAACATGACGCAATATACACACCACGCAGCACATATTGTAAGGACGGAGAGGGACTTCTGATTACCGAATACCGATCCTGTAGGTATACTAGAACCATGAGAAGTGTGCATTCCGAAGAAGTGGAAGTTCTTAACAGATTTAAAAATAGCTACAGCCACCAAGCATAGAAGGCTCTAAGTTGGCTTGAACATCATAAAACCCCTGGGCATATGTCTAAACGACCAACATAACAAGCCAAGTTAAAGTAGACGAATTACTATCCGGACCAATCAACATCTACAACTCCTCTTCAATCTGGAGTTGGAGAAGGCAATCTGTGACTCTGGCACTTCAACAGATCCAGACAGATACCATGGCTTAAGCAGACGACATCGACATTATCGGAAGAACTGAACAAGCTGTACACGATTCCTTTACACAGACCGAGCAGGTGGCATAAAATCAGGGGCTGCATATCAGTGAAGGAAAAACAACAAATACATGGTGGCATTCGTCTGCTAGAAGAACAACTGGTCAAAGAATCAAGGTCACGGAGCATGAATTTCAAGCCCTTAAAAATTCAGAAACCTTACCATTACTTTTATAAGCTGCTACAATATAGGATAATAGTTCTGCCAGTATTCAAATATGCATCGGAAACCTGGGTGCGTAGTAAAAGGCTCTCCGACCTCTTATATGCGTTCGAGAGAAAACCCTTAGAGAGAATTGTTAGCTCCGTAGACGTTGCAATAATTAACTGCATGCAATCGAAGTCAAAGCTGATTGCGTCAAAAAAATTAAACTCTAAAGACTCGCAGGTGGGCTGGTCACCTTCAATTACATAATAGCAAGCCGGCTATAGCGACCAATTTTGTCTGGTCCCTTGGCGGTCGTTAGAAGAAGTGGACGGCGGCGGAATAAAACAGGGATCAAATTCCCTTCGTGTCCGTTCCGTGGCAGCTAGTCAGCGGAATAAACGGGCCTCTTTTGGAAGAAGGTAACTACGGAATAAACGGTGAGATTCGATCCTCTGTCCCTAGCACCAAACTAGGGAATAAATATAGGCCTTGCCCGTCGTACAGTTAGAAGAAGTGGACAGCGGAATAAAAGGGGGGAAAAGGATTTACAGGACCCAAAAATTATTACGAGACTACTGTACTTAAGTACTAGCCGTTATCGGGTTCTCTTGCTTTTATGTATTCAAGATTGGTACTCAACTTATAAAGGTAGATGTATGTAGAACACAAATTCTTACCAATATTCCACTTCCCCATATGGAATTTTGGGTTGGTAGTGGATGTGAATTTTAAAGGTGGAATGACAAATTACCATTGTAATTCCGAAACACCAATTCTTAGCTAAGCTACCGGCTCCGGCGTGGTGCTGTTTCTGCAGAATTGGTTACGTTGGTCGGTGCCGCATCGGAAGTGTAACGCTTCGTTACAGTAAAACTATCTCGAAAAGTCTTTTGTAGCAAGTTTTATGGAAGGTGATCATTATGTTATGCTGGAGAAATACCCGAAGCTTTGAGATGCGCATCTGGATATCTCCGGCTCGCATTTGGAATAAATGGTAATAGAATGAAGTCATTAACGGATCCCAGTTTATAAAAAAAAACTTTAGTTAGTGAAACCTCGGCCCTTTGTTTTTAATTTTATCGAAACCTCCGTCCATATTTAAACTGGGAGCTCAACTGTAATAACAAAATGTTTCCCCCCTGACAAATTTATTTTCAATTTTGAGTCTTCTCTCCTTGATAACGCTATCTCCTTGGAGAATCATGCATCATGTACTCGAATGTATATATACTTACTCATTCAGGATTATAAATGAACAGATTTAAATTTTCAAAATCATTTCATGCCATTTAATCACCGAAAAGGGTAAACATAATTTATTCATACAAAACGCATGCAAAGTAAAATCCCCAAGACAAATCTAAAGCAATTAAGCAAATGCACTTATTATTAATCTCTGAGATACACGAATACCTATGAATAGAAAATTCTTAAAGGCTATTTAAAATCAATCCAAAATGCATCCGAGGGCAAAACAACATCAAGACAAATTAAATCCCCCTAAGCTATCGAATCTCAATCATCCGATTTCTATAAAATATGGCAGCAGCGGTGGCAGGCACGGTGGCGGTAATGGTGGTAGGTAATCGTAAGTGTGTTGCACAAGGAGCATCCCACGAGACAAACCAATTTATAGAAACTAATCTAATAAATTCTCCCACGTGGCATAAATTCTTACGGGGGTTCTGAGGCTTGAGATATGCATTAAATTCTATTTATTTAACCGATGCCACAGGATCCTTGAATGTGCGTTCAATTGGGGGGCTGAAGGCTAAAGGAATCTTCTGGATATATGTGGTTTTTAAACTAAAAAGGCATTAATTGTAATGAATTCGTGATGAATATTCCCACGAAGGGTGCTTCGGTGGCTCGGTGGCGGTGTTCCATCAAAAGACCATTCATATCCAGATTTGAAATTTCCTGAACTTTACCCTTTAACTGGGGAATTTGTTCGAATTAGAATTTCATTAGACACGTTGTGTAGCACTATCATGTTTCATATTGTATATCATCATCGTCGTCGTCGTCGTATTTGGAAAATTTAATTTAGATGAAATCAATTAAGATCATTGCCAATCACTCACAAAGAACAATCCGTCAAATGCGAGTATTATTTGGCCAGAGTCTATATAGTATATATATGTAGATGGAGTGTCTGTCGGTAAGGATTTAACTCATCAATTTGTTTGCTATCGTCAGACAACCCGAGGATATCCATCAACGAGGAGAGAAAATGTTTCTTTCGTTTCAGTGAATTTATTCAATTCGATTTGTTGCTACGGCAGGATGATGCCAAAAAAACGACGACAAGGATGATGACGATGACGTCCGACCCACGCCACGGGTTGAGTGCAAAGGCTGTCTTTGTATTTGTATACGAAACGAAAGAAACTTTCGACGAGACGACTTTGAAAAGAAAATCAGGTAATCAATCATCCAATCACGTCTTGCCGGCCCAGCCCATCCCAGCTACCAGATCCATTCTCATTTCTCTTGACTTAAGTTCTCCCCAAAGAGTTGAGCGAGTTAGCCTCTGGATGTATAAGTGAATTGTACTTTCATCCATCGACTTCGACATTATCCCGTTCGTCCTTGTCAGCCGTGTCATCGTCATCATCGTTCGTCCTTCGGGATAGAGTTCAATATCATTGAATCGAATTTAGAATCGGAAGTAGAGAACGATGTTTTCCTGTTGTCCTCACAAGAACTATACCTACCTATAGAAATGCTGTTATAGGTGTGTAGAGATGTTCTCGAGTTCAAGAATGAAAATAGAAATTACGTGGCATTTAAGTTTTCCTTGGTTTGGAAATTCATCTTCAGCAGGCGGATGTTGTCAGGTTTGATTGCCTATGTTTTGTTCAACGATGCTAAAATGTTTTATTGCAGATAGGAGAGTCTTTTGGAGCTTATAAATTAGGGAAATTTGTGTTTTTGACAGGGATTTTACTTAGGGAAGAAAAGATGATTTTATACACTTTTAGAAATGTGTATGGCACTAAGAAGATAATGCAGTAACTTGCAGTTTTCTGGCATACCGTCAACGCCTGATGATTATATCTGAGAACTCTTCAACTTCAGTTAAGTTAAAACAAGAGTAATTATTTGAACTATCTGTCGAAAGACTCATGTAGTCACTTTTTTGAAGGCGAAAATTGTAGTTTTCGTAACATGCAATAAATAATGGAAACTAATTTACAGATGGCTAAAAAACATTCTGTTATGTACGTGTGAAATCTTCCTAAAAACGTTCCTATAGAATAGTGCACTTGGGCGTATACTTATTTTTTATTTTATTTAACTTTTTGTTTTAGTGATTGAATGTGATTTGCTAGGCACATGTGACGTTTGTTTCTCCTCACACCAATGTTAATCAAAAAATGGTTTCCAAGGACGACTAGAGTTGGATTCTGTAGATTAAGGGACATTCAAATCTGTTTGAGGAAAATAATTTCTTGAGAAATGATTGATTGCGGTTCTAATTGGTGGATTTAAGCGTAAACCAAATCTTACGTGGACAGCGTTCTTTTATGAGTTCCTTTATAAGTTCTTAATCATAATAGTCCTGTTATTTAGTGCAAGGACATAGAATATCTCTTAGGGTCTAGTTCCGATAAAAAAACCCTTAGACTGTCTCCAAAGAATTAATGATTATTATTATGTTTTGTCATAAGTGAAAATAGAGGAGAAGGTATGTACAACAACAATTACTGGAACAGACGTTACCGCGACATCGTTTTGGTCAAAAACTTTAGAGTCTAACGACTTCAATGGCTAAGACATGTCAGGGAGTCTTACGCATTTAAAATCCTTTGAATAAACCACTACACACATTAGAAAAAATTAAAAAATCACATTACTTGCAGATAGTAAAGGGTGTTTTTTTTTTAGCTGAATGAAAAGTATTTTGATGGTTGTTGTGTGTGGTTTGACAGTTAAGATTTCCAAACTGTTTTGGCATTTCTATTCAGTAAGGTTTGACAATTCATTATGAAATGTTTAATGCCAGAAAAAAAAAATGTCACAAAAAGTTTATACCTAAAGAACTTCGTTTATTTTACGCTCAACTTAATTAGCCAATGAGCACGAAATTTGTGCAGTTATCGATCACTTATTTTACAAGACAATTCTAAGTGATTAGTTAATCACCATTACATCCATTAAAATTGACTGGTTTGTAAAGTTTACACCCTGGCGGAAAGCATTAACTTATCGCAAAATCAAATTCGAGACAACTGATACACGTTTATACGACTTCTCCCTTTTAATGAGGGAATTCATTGGTTTATGTAAAATTAAACCAGCAACTCTAAGGGATTTGAAGCCAATATTCAAGCCACCGTTGAAGACGTAGAGACAGATCATTTGGAAAAAGTGGAGAAAAATAAGATGGATCTCTTAGAAAAGCACTCGATACTGATTCAAAACATAGTTCTTAATCCCAACTTAGTCTTAGTTAAGTCAATAGATTAAATATTAAAGTTGAGTAGCTTACTGGTACGATTAATTGGTATGAAAGTTAGTTAACCATTTGCAAAAACGATATCACCGGAAATAAAGAGAAGCATCAATTTGACCATTTAAAAGTTAGTAAACATTAAATATTAAAACGTTAATATTGTGTCTATGGTATCAAGTTTGCATTTTAAAGAATTAAATTCTATGTTCATAAGAAGGAAGGTTGTAAAAGTCTGTTCAATTTAACCTTATAAAGCTTAACAGGGATGAAATGAAAAACACAATTCGACATAAAGCAAAAAAGAGTGTTCAGGCGATTTCTTGCACCAAAAAATTTAAAACTACTTAAGTGTCTTAAATAATTCCATGTTATCAGCAAATACTAAAACCTAGCTTGAGCTTAAACGTAAACACAATGCAATATCATTTGGCACCTTATTGAATAAAAGTGGGATTAGATGGCTCCCTTGCGGAACACCAGAAGTTAGAACTAATAGGATTGGAAATGAAATTTCAAAATTTTATTGATTTTTCTTCTAGATAAAATTTAACCCCTTAGTGTAAAAAGATCAATGACGATTAATGTAAAAAGTTAATTGCTCTTAACTTTATGTTAGGTTAGGTTGAAGTAGCTATTAAGCTGTTGGTCCATTGTGATAATCTGAATGAAACCAAATTGAGCTTCTCACGAAACGTTAAAGATTATTTTTGATTCTAATATGCCTGAGTCTAACTAGTGGAGTGATGGTTAGTGGGTTAAATTCCTGCCTGTGGCACGTGAAAGTTTTTTCACAGATACTGCCTTTTCTGAGGAATTGACAAATCCTACAAGAGTAAAATGTGTCATGAGAAGTGCTCTTTTTTACAAATTAGGTTCTCGGATTCGGAATAAATATTGTAGGTTCCCTCCATTCCTGACATTTCTCGCTGTATGCAGTTGAGAGTTGTAAGTCACTATCCCCTGGTTCTACAAGCGCTGTAGCGCGACCTAATTTAATTGCACTAAAAATTGAAACCAGTACAAATTTGTTATCTGTGTTAAGGCAAAGGCCACAATCCTTGCTAGAGAGCGAGTCCCATCTAACACCTCTTGCACCAAGGTTCTATCGAATTAATTGTTTCTAGCAGGAGTAGCGTGGAGGCACCAAATAGGCACTTTGTATTCTTTGAAGTTCCGTACCACTTAATGGACAGGTAGTTCATAGAACCACCCTGGTCTAGCATTCAAAAGAAAAGACCGATAAGCTGTTCATTTAAACCAGAGTCGTGACGTGTGGCGGATGTCCAAAAGGGAATGTCTCCGTTACACATCCTGTCCCATCTTGTGTTGACAATATAATTTACACTCTCAAGTCATTGGTCTAGTTTCCGAGCCAATAAGTGACGGTGGACTCCACTCCACCTGGTCTTGCTTTCAAAATACTTCGCAGAAATACACAGTTTCAACTGGAAAACTAAAGGAGAATCCTAGTTTTAGCCGTTCTCAATATACACCTCCACCATTCCATCATTAGTTTTTACCATTCAATTTCTCAATAATAAGAAAAATGATTAGAACAAAATAATACAAAAATAAACCACCAATTAAGCGCACCATCGCATCGTCCTTTAAAAACACTTTAAAAAGTTTAAATTGCAATATCAGTCAACTTCTCCACTTGGTTGAATAAAGTTGAATAAAAATTGGAGTATGTTAATGTGCAACGGACCGTGAGTGTTAAAATAATGACTGTTTTCTACTTTGAGGAAGACACAAAAAAAATAAAAATAAAAATAAAAATAAAAAACGAAATCATATTATTCCAACTTCCACCTACATAAAGTTCAGCATGACAAATTGCCACTCAATGGCATTATGCAAATTTGAAAAGTGCACTAGCACACAATGAATTTTAAGAAGAATATTCGTGTCGGTGTGTACTGTTTTAGGGATGTGTGTGTACACCTTTCCGGCTTTCCGTTTGAAGTAAGAGTTCATCCTGCATCCTGAATGGGAAGACAAAACGCTCGGTCCTGGTGTAACGAAAACGTAACATAAGATGCAACTTTGCAACTCGAAAAGAAACCAGAAGCGGAAGCACACCAAAGTCGAGAATACCTACTTTTCTTGGAGAAGTCCTTGATGGTAAGTGGATAAGTTCTTTCCTTTTCCCGGAAAAGCACTATACGAACACACAGGACTATCGGGTGCTGCGTGGCGGAGCGGTGGCGGCATGCACCAGGCGATGTTGATAAGGACGCAATTGTAACAATGATGATGATGATTGTAACACTCGCACACACCAGGATTGAGGATGATGCATCAACGACGACGGGAGAGATAAATGCAAACATTTGAGTCATAACGAATCTGCAAGCTTTGTTGGGAATTTTGATCCTAATGATTGTATATTCAGTTGCAATCCTGGAATAAGGTACAATTTCAAAATCTCTTTTTTTTTATTCGTATGTTGTTTTCTGTCGTGTTGTTTTTGTGTGTACTTTGATGTTGAGTTTAGGGGAAAATTGCCATTTGTAAGTACTCAAATTCTGTTTTGAAAAGCACTTGCTTCTTAGAATATATTTAACACTAATCCTTAAAATCATATTCTTGGAAGGAAGAGCAAAGCTTATCTTTCTCTTCCTGGCGGTTTATGTTTAAGAGCTACACATGAGGATATAAATCCTACTGTATTAAATATTAATAAATGGTGCATACATAATTCCTCATAGTTTGTTCTTTAGATTTTGTGAGTTTGCTTTGGAAGTTAATTTGGCTTATAAGATAAATAAAATGTATGGAATTTAGCATTGACGTTTTAAAATATTTTTTAAATGGGGTAAACTGTCTGGGGTCAGTGCCCAAAATTGTGCTGGTTTTTAAGGAAAAATTTACTGAAAATCTTAATTTAATTTTTTGTTACTCTTTCTGACGCCGAGTTTTTTTTATTGAATACCTACAATTATATTCTACGACTAGCTGATCCGACCGACGTTGTCCGGTCTTAACTATTAATATTCAATTCGAACTTGAATATCGTAACCAATTCGTTGTGTGGATGGAAACATATTTGGAATTGTTCCAAAGTTGGTCTTTTTACCGAATTGTTGTGTACACAGCTCTGATCGACTTGCCTTGTTGAATGGCCCATAAAATAAATTTGTAGTCACTATCCGGCGTTGGCAATAAGGAACCTGATAGATAAAATATTTGACCTTGAATTGTAAACAGAATATCGACCACCACTCCACCTGCTGTTCATTGATTTCGAGAAGACTTTCGACAGCGTCAACAGTTTATCTGGCTTGCTTTGCGGAGGTATACCGGAGAAACTCATTGCTATTATAAAAGCGACTTATGATGGGTCCAAAATCTCACGTCTTACACGGTAAGGTGCTGAAGAATTTGAAGTCCAAAGCGGGATCAGACAGGGCTGCATACTGTCACCAATCCTGTTTTTATTGGTGATAAGTGATGTACTGCGGATGGCTCTGACAGGAAGCATAGGATCATGGAATGGCAACAAGAATGGAGAAAGAAGCAGCAATCATGGGCTGATACCGGAAAAACAAAGATGTTCAGCCTCGAGAGCTCACAATCATCCGCTCCGATTAACATTGCTCAACAAGCAGTAGAGAAACTAGAGTGTTTCCAATATCTTGGAAGTATCGTCTCTACTGAAGGAGGAACCGAATTAGACATCGCCAGCCGCATAAGAAAAGCAAAGGCTGCGTTCGGGATGTTGTCCAATATTTTGAGGAAGAAATCTCTCAGCTTGAATTCAAAGCTATGACTGTTTAACTCTAACGTCGAATCAGTTCTGCTAACCTGGAAATTACCAACTACAATAACCAGGAAACTGCTAACCTTCGTTAATAGGTGTCTGCGAAACATCTTACGGGTTAACTGGCCTAATCGTATCTCTAACGAGGGCTTATATAGGCGAACAGTACAGGAGCCTTTCGATACCATTATACGAAGACGCAAGTGGCAATGGATTGGACAAACGCTTCGAAGAGGTAATGACTGTATTGCTGGACAGGCAATGCAGTAGAACCCACTAGCACAAGAAGGAAGAATAGTTGGTAGACCGCGAAGCTAGTGGAGGAGAACAGTTGAGGAGGAATCTGCGGTAAATAGCTGGAGGGATCTAAAATACATCGCTGGAAGCTGCACACGATGACGCGTAGAAGTTGTTGAGGCCCTTTGTCCCGCTAGGGAATAACAACGGACTTCGTAGGTATGAGGTAACTAAGTAAGTAAACACTTTCCCTATCATAACTTAATTTTGAAATGGTCTAATTTAGTGCGCAAATTTTTGTTTTTGTTTTCTTGTAAGAACCTTCTAAAATGTATCAGAAAACTTGTAAAGAAAAAGATGGATGAAATTGGTTAGGTCGTTTTCAAGTTAGGGTGTGATCAGAAGAATTAAAGCTTCATTTTTTTTTCAAAACGCGGTTTTTTAAAACTGTGTCAAAATAAAAAAAATTAATGTTTGTAAAACTTAACATCTTGCAGATTTTGTCAAAAGGAGAACAAAATGACATGACCCGCATTGGATATGAGGACCAATTTTCCAAAAGCTTAAATCTTTGCTGTAACTTTTAATAGAGTAAATTTGTTCGATAAATCTATTTTGAAAGGTGGCTGGTAGCTGCAAGTTTTTAAAAACCGTAAAGGTAGAAAAAAGAGAAATTTGTCGTTATATCAATTTTTCATAAAACTTAAGAAATCAAACTTAAATATATTTTGCAGTTTTTTAGAAAATTGCAAAGTAATCCTGTCTATTGTATTTCAAAACCGGAAGATCAAGAAAATCGACAAAACTGCAAAAAAAAAATATGAATTTTCATTTTTCGGCGATTTGAACTAATGGACTTATTTTTCTACATAACCTTGCTTCTACAACATTTTGAGATAAATGTAAATGATAAACTCGCTATTTTACTAATTGTTCTTTCAGATCTTTTACAAGTTACAAGACTTAGCCGCTCATTTTTTCGTTTTACATTCGTTTAAATTTTTTGTTGGAATCAAAAAAAGAATTTTAAATAGCCGTGTTTTTTTGGTAAGTGATTACGCTGCATTGCAAAACAGATAAGTGAACAAAGTAAGTCGATAGTCAGTAAAAACAAAATTAGTGAAGATAGAGTTTCGGATTCTGAAATGTAGGAGGCAGTGCAGTTGTTCAAAAAGTAAATAAAAGTTAGCAGACATGGGGATGTGTTCATTGACAAGCTTATCTGAGAAACTGGGTCTTAGTGTGTTTTTATTTTTGTATTTTTAAGTTGACTTTTGTTCACTAATTTGTACTTCTCAAATAAATTGCCTTTATAATTATTCCTACTATACTACTAAAACTAATAATGGATTCATGGATGTTTGTTGCTTAATAGAACTGCTTAACGGATTTGGATGAAATCTTCCATAGAGATAGATTATAGTCTCGAATAGTACATTGGCAACTTTTCATGGTTCCCGTGAGATATGTTTCTTTTAATTATTTCATAATTTCATATTATTATAAGCAAATTGAGTTGAACTTTGCTGTCTTTGGTTATAACTGAATTAAGTTGAACTTTGATTGAGGAACTTTAAGTTGTGGGCATCCGAGTGGACTAAAAAATAAATCAGTATTTTTTTAAAGGATAAGATGCAGTTTAAATATAAAAACTGGGTCTGCATTTTTCACGATCGACCCTTGAAATGTGCTATACATTTTGTGAACACACACCAAGTAATATAAGGATATCAAATTTAGAAGTTTAATTAAGAGACTTGTATTACTGCGTAAGCAGTGTCCTTAATATGGAAACATAAGAAAGGAAGAAACGACTGATTGAAACCTTTTGTCTATATAGAGCGCCATCTGTGTGTGAAGTTTGTAAAAAAAAATCAGTATTTTGTGAATCAAGTATAGTTGTGTTAATTTATTTATTTACAGAACAATCACCAATCATTTGACATTAAGAACATTCAAATTTTGTTTGCCCATCATGCCCATCATTTTACTGAAGTCAATTGACTGTTAATCATTTGAGACTTCATGTACCCATTAAAAGTCCTTCCTGTATATTTTTTGTATTTTTCATAAATACTTCAGTTGAATGCATTACGCCTGTAATTGCTGTCGATTTCCATTAAGTGAATTTCTAATGATTGCATTCACAAATTGCTTGCTAAGATTGTACTCTTCTATCACATTTCAGATAATTTTCAATACTTCAGTTAAAAACATATTTCAATAAAATTACATAATTTTACAAAATAAATCTTTGTTCCAGTTCCTCAGAATTGTTCGAACCAAATCCGAAATCCTACTTCTACCTTGACTCGACTTCATTTTTATCCTTTCAGATTAACTTCTCTTGCTTCTCATTTTCACCTTTCACAATACCATTCAATTTATCGAGTCAACAAAAGATAGTTTTCACAGAAGATAAGAAAAAAGATACAAAATAAAACTAGTAATTTTTATTTAAGTCACTTCAACATCCGAATCCTGCATCAAAGCGATTTTCTGCTCTGTAAAACGATATATGAGAACAAGGACGGGACGGGAACGAGAACAAGAAGCCCAGGAAAGACAACCAACAGACTATTCCAAGCGAGAAGATTTAATATCGCAATTTACCACAAAAATTACGTGTTTAGCATTACAAATGTTGCCTTCCCCCGGCTGGCTGCTGAGGTGTCTGTGCAAAATGTTGCACCCTCTGCACGAAGGAAGGATATACGAGTTTAGATAGTTCTACTGCCTTCCTTTTTGCTACCTAATATGTACGAGTAGGTGCATCCATAGTTGGTACCTGGTGCACCTTATAAATAAAAGACGAGCCAACATCCGGTGGATAGATCTGTGCGGTCGGCACCCATCGACAGGAACAAAGTATCTGCAACCCAGGAATAGAATGAGGGTATCCAACTTCAACACAGGATACTCCACTCCGTCGTTCGTGTCGAGGTCGGTGTCGGTGCCGGCGTCGTAGTAGTCGTCGTCGGAGCTCTTGATATTAAAGCTTTTCAGTGCCACAAGACAAATTTGTGTGCAACCAGACTGTCTGAAATGCAGCTTACTCGGATGTCTTTAAGGCAAGATGATTAATGATGTCATCAGATCGAAGGGCTCTTACATTATTCAGGGTATTTAAGATGTTAAATCATAGACTTATTGTGGCTCATAGAAATTAATCCCAAAAATATGCAGTACCTGGAACTGGTATGAATCGGTTGTTTTGCATTAAAGTATGCACTGTCTTCCCGATGTACCTGCACCTACTCGACTACTCGTAGCTCGTAGGTTGAACTTTTAATCACGTAAGATACACCGAATGCCGAATTGTAGCTTGTATCTTTTTGAATGGCTGCCACAATGGATATGATTTATATTTTCATATCGTAGATTGTTTTAAGATTTACTTCTTCTATTCCTGGTTGTGCTTCTTTTTTGCTCTTTGCCATACATATCGTTTCGTTATGCAGGGCGAGATTGGAGTTTGGAGTCTTGGAGTCTTGGAAACTTGGAGTTTGATATAGGAAGGTGAAAAAGTTCCATGTCTTCTCTGTGTCGGTCAATGCATCATTCTCTGGCTGCGTATAGCGTTCACCCCAGGTGAGTTGAATTATCTAATCTTTTAGTGTTGCCCCGGTTCCGTAAAGCAAAACGGAAGCACCAACGAGTATGATGTGTAATAAATCTTGTTGCGCGCTTCGGAAACAGAAAAATATGAACGTATGTTGAGCACACGAGATTCTTTTGTTTTTTTGTTGTTTTTTTGAAATATTTCCTAATGGTAAAAAATTTGAAATATAGCTCTTCATATTCAATTTAGAATACAAACGTATTTTTTGAAAATTATTATTGTTTAGAGTCCTGTGAATCATTCACCTTGAATCTAATACACCTTACCTACGAAATTTTATTAAAATCGTTGAAGTCATTTTTGAGAACATTATTCAAACGAAAATAGGTGTTCCACAGCTTAGCATTATGAATAAGGTTAACAAATTAAAAAAAAAAACTATATTAAATTATTAAATACAAATATCGGTTAAAAGAGTTAACATTTTCCATATATAAAAAAAAACAGAGAAACTTTTGATTTATAAAAAAATGTCAAGATCACGTAAACTCGAAATTATTCCTGACTAAAATAAGGTTTCTTCACGACGCGACCCCAAAAAACAAGGTCTAAAAGCGTTTTATGATAAGATCTCGGTATCCAATTATGATTACCTCTTCTAAAACTAACACTGTCACTAAAGCTTTACGAAAACCGTACCAAAAATTTATTGACGTACCCTCCGAGATGAAAATGGTGGATTTCAAGAACCCAATCAGTAGTGATGCGACGCACGGTATTGGTTATTATTATTTATATTAACTTTCCATATAGGGGGTTTTTGTTGTCGGTTCAATTTGTCCAATTGAAATTTTTGACAAATCTGATACGAAAATCATTCATACATTTGTACGGTCGTACGTTCGGGATACCATTAAATTTTTTGCTCGACAGGTTATAACTTCGAAAAATGCAGAAAGGACTTTTATAAAAAATTTTCAAGCGGTTTTTTCACTGTAGCAATTAAAAAAAACTGTAACAAAATATCATAAACAGATAATGTGATATGATACAGATTTGGTATTCAATTTACCGTTATTTAAAAAATTAACTTTTTGACACATGGCAACAAATAAAACAGTATACCAAAAATTGGTAAAAAATGTTTTTTGATTAGAGTAACCCGAAAGCAGACAACAATATTGGCCTCATATTCATTTTATTTTATACAAAATGTTACTTTTTAACAAAAATCGAATTGATATTTTTTACAAAATATGTAAAGAAAAACTACACCAAGTTCTACCAAAAATTTGTAAATATGTATTGTCATGACTTACTTTTACCAATAGATCAACAAATTTTTCTACCAGTTTCTTTTATCTTATGAAACTAAGCAATCAACTGTATTGCCTCATTTTAAATCAAATGACGATTGAACTGAATTTTTTCTCATAAATTCTCACGTCGAGTCAGAAAGATGAGATTTTTAAGAAAATTTTCGTAAAGTAGATCCAATCTTGTTCATTCCATAGATGTGTAGCTTTCAATGGTTCCGAATGAAACAAGATTAAAGTTCAATTTGGAGTTCCGCAAGGTAGTCATTTAAGACCCTTTTCTTTTTATTTAAATTTAGAACGATTCACCGTCTTTGTTTGTTTTGAATTTTTCAAAATTGTTTCAAATAGTGTTCTGTCCGTAATTCTCCGCTTCTTAGGGTCAGATTTTCAGTTCGAGATCATCCTGGAGTAAGATTTATTTCTGGTTTAACTCTTCATTTCAATTTTTCAATTCAATTTAGTCTCGAAGTTAACTCAGAGTTAACCCTGGATATTATGTGAGTTAACTCTGGGACTTAAAAAAAATATTTTGACAACTTGACAAAAACAAACAATAATTCAAAGAGTGTGAAGATATTTTTTTGAAATTTAATTAGAAATTAACAATTTAAGATCCTATTTTATGCATTTTTTATTTTGAATATTTTTTCACAGCAAATACAAAGTCGTAAGAAATAATTCTGAAAACAACAAATACAATAAGCAACAGAGCAACAGAGCAAGATACCGTTATATATGTATATATGACAACTAACAAATGATATTTCAGTGATACCAAATCGACTTATACATTTTGATGATAAAGTTAACTGATTCAACTCACCAATCAGAAACCAGCCCTTGAAGTTGATACAAATGTACAACTTTGTATGAGCTTTAAGAGAGAGCTTTTTGTGACTTCTTTTAGTTATGGGTTTGAAGGTACATACATTACATATATCATTATCTCGAGTAAACGCTATGACATTTGATACAAAATTTAAACTCTTACAGCACATAAACTCCATAACTGATAAAGCCAATTTAATTCTTCGTTGGAATAAGACGGAATTAAAATAATTATCTGATCTGAGCTTTTTATAATATAATATCTTCGACCAATGCTAGAATACGCTTGTCAAGTCAAGGTATCCAATTAGGATTGTCATTAATCCAGACTTGAAATGGTTTAAAAATTATATGAGGGGTAGGTTGGACTAATCCCTGCTATATTAAACTTGTTGATATGCTAAGAAGATTTTTACAAAAGAACATTCTAGGAGAACATTTACGGAAAAGTCAGGAAATTGAAAAAATCAAACCTTCTCAATGGAAAATGAAAATGACGAAAATTGATTCGATGATTTTGGATGATGTAAAAGTGAAAATTGTATATTGCAGTAAAACCATTTTGTGTGCATTTACTGTGGAAGAGTTTACGAGATCAAAAAAGATGGAGCTGTGACGCGATCAATGTCACAACAACATAGATGGCGTTATACGTTGGTTTGGGTAATATCATTTTAGGAACTTAATTCCAAAATGATGGATTCGTGAACGGATTCAAAGTCAATTTGCTTGTGGTCAAACAGTCTTCATTGTCTGTTTTTGAGTTGGAAAACATATCAAAAACATTGTTTATCATATCGATCTCTACTGATTTTGATTCCAATTAAAATTAATCAGATTGAAATTTGGATAACCCATGTTTTATTATCATTCTCGTGACAAGGTTTAACCGATTGTTGTATATAAAATGCAAAATAATTTTGTAAAGATAGTACCAATCTAAATTAAATAAATAAATATTAAAAGTTTTCGAAGTTCAAACAAAAAAAAAATGTGTATATTTATCCTTCTTCAAAAACGTAGTCTTTTTGGCAAATGTAAATACAACTTTTTTTTTGTAGAAAATAACTCTACTAATTTTTCATAAGAATTCATATGTTTCCATATTCGAACGTTCTTTACTTCAGCTTTGTGAATGACGAACTGAAAAGACAAACCAATCCACAGTCACTCGAATAAGTGGCACATATTGACATTGATATCTGATAATCACTTTTATGTTCCAACGAAAATTACCAAATTAAATTCTTACGCCAGATTGTAAGTGAAATTCTTTATCCAACGATATGAGTGTCAGTGTCGGATGAGCTGATAAGAATAAATAAGCAATTAAAATTGTATTACTATCAAATTGATACAATGCTCAGTTTGAGCTCTTTTTATCTTGAAACAAATTTGTACAGTTTCGGTTTATCACTTTTATTAAGAAAACGGAATGTTTTTTAAATATCAGAAGGTCTTCTATAAATTCCTTCAGATTGATTCAATATTTTTTAGTTAGTTGACGAAGTTCAGCATTTTAATTTGGTAACAGAAAATTCTAACATTTTCTTAAATTTCTAATACCATTTTTTTTTTGTTTCATTTTAGTTTACAAAATGTTTAAATTCACATTTATTTGTTCCCTAATAATTGTTGCAATTACAACTGCAGCCAAAGCTCCGGCCAATTGCAAACCATCGGATCAATTATTACCCGATGTAGATCCAAATTACTTCAAATTCTGTGATCGAACTACGGGTAATTTGTATTTGGGAAAATGCAATTATGGATCTGGTTTTATCAGAAATGAAACAGCTTCTGGATGTGTTCCATTTGAACAATGGCCAGAAAATTGTATTGCACAAGTTCCAACTGTACCAAAATGTATTGGAAATAATCTTCTTCGACCATCTTCGACAACTAATCCCAATGAATATTATCTTTGTGCTGGAGAAAATTCCGAACCGATTTTGTTATCATGTCCAGGAGGTCAAGGGTTCTTGAATGTTCCAGGAACAGTGGGATGTGCTGATTTTTCGGTATGGAGATCGATTAAGAATTGTACGGAATAAAAAATTAATTTAAGAAAAATATATTTTGAAATTTATTGATGATGAGTGAAATATTATTTATTTAAGTTGATTTTTGTTTTATAAACTTTTTTCTCTGAGGAAGTTTATGTAATTAGACAAGAATTAATGGTTTAAGGTTAGAATTAAGTCCGAAACAAGGCAATTGTATTGCTTTAAAAAGCGGGCATGGGCATTTTGCAATTATAGAATTAATTATATAGCATATGATTACTGCTTCAAATTCAGGATAACCTGAAATTTATGTGATAACCTGAGTTAATAGTAAAACATACTTCACATCGTTCGCGTTTCAAGTTGATTAAGAATTTTTCAAGTTTTTGACAGATTGTATGGTCCATTTTTATTGGAATACCCTTTTTAGCTGGGGTTTACAGAATATACATACGTAATTGCTTTGCATGAGATCGTATGACAACTGACAACCTCAAGTCAGTACTGATGAAATATTTTTTAATTTAAAACAAATTGATTCCTGAAATCAGTTTCAGCATAATTCGAGGAATGGTTTCTCATTTTGTTTTAATAAGCATGCAGCAATACCTCTGCATTTAAGACTATTTTTAATCTTTACTAAGAAAATGGTTTACTCTTAGACGAATAGAAAAATGCATTTATTAACCCTTTCAAAAAAAAAAATCTATGCAAAAGGTCTTGCCTTTCTATTGCCCTATTTATCTCCCTTCAGGTGTTCCTAAGGGTAGTCATATTGGACCCTTTTTCATAAATGATACTTCTGATATTTTTGTTCATTTTAAATGCGAATTGAAAATAGTTACTTTTCAAATGATGATTTGCTAAGGCACTGTCAATGGTTGGCATTAAACTCTTCATCTGAATTTAGCTAAATGTCAAGTGTGATACTTCTTGCTACAATATTCTAATTCTCGTATTTATTATTCATTTGTTTCCAGTTAATTGTGTCTTTAATCCTGACATTCGCATCACTCAGTAAAAGTTATGTTAGGTTGTCACTTGACTGTCAAGAGTGTAGAAGACAATTTAGACTATTATTGAAAGATTAACTTATTTAACATGCCTGCGATCGCTTAAATAATTCTAGAAGCATTTTCATTGGTGAATTCATTGTTTCTTCTTCTTCTTCGTCTATGAAGCTCCTCAACCATCGTTTAAGTACACCCATATTTTCCTATTAGGCACTTTCCAATTACGACACCAATCAACATAATATTAAGAGGCAGACTGCTTAGCGAAGATAGGTGCCTCAACTCCAATCTTAGGACCAGAACCTTACTGTGGATTAGGGGAAAATTTTATTAAAAACAAAATCAAAAAGGATAAGGAAGAAAAAAGAGCAAAAATCTTTAAAGAACTCTCTAAAATGAGGCAGGAAAAAATGCTACTTGGTAACTACAACCAAAAACGTTTCACAGACTGCATGAAATTAAGTAGGAACGACCTAAAAATAGTGACAAGCATACTCACTGGTCACTGTAAACTAAATGGGCACTTAAATATTCTTAGCCTAACAGGCGATGCCCATTGCAGGTTTTGTCGCAACCATGAAGAAACACCTGACCACATTCTAGGGCAGTGTGAAGTTACGAAGTACAAAAACCAAACCAAACCAAACCAAAAATTATAAAATGGGAACCTCCCCAGTCCTAGTAGGGGGCATCACAATAGCTCTTTCAGGTCGCAGTGCACAGCTCCCAAAATTATATTCATTCAAACGTTTTAGATTTATTGCCTTTCCTTATTTCGGAAGACACTTTCAGGAAACCAGCATTAGACACATGTAGGTATATAATGGGATACTTAATTTTGTACAGCCTTAAGCGAATTCAAAAGCCTTACTGTCCCTGGTGGTCAGGTACTCCGAAAATGTGAATTTTGAACTGCTGTACCATCTATAATAAGAGATGAGCGATAGTTAAGGAGCATACGAAAGTTGGAGGAGGCAAAGTCCAGAGATTTAAGAGCAGCCTGACTGTTTGACAAAAGCTAACTACAATATTTACGAATTCTTAATAAATGTCTCCACCACTTTCGTTAACTTCCCATATTGAGTTATTGTAATCGGTCCGATTTGTCGAATTGAAATTTTTGGCATGTTTCAAGGTTCCTAGAATCTAAATCCGTCATTTTTAGAGAGATGTGTGTGTGTGTATGTTAGTTCGCTGGTTCGACAGTTTATAACTTCAAAAGATGCAGAAAAGTCTTTTAAAAAAATTTGCCAAGTGATTTTTTCCACATAACAGTTTTTACAAAAATAGTGAACATTTTGGTTAGTAGCAAATATCTCAGTAACGAATAATGCAATTGACTTAATATAAATTTTATTGTGCGCAATGTGACGTGATACAGATTTTATATTAATTTGGAAATAGTTCAACATACCTTTGTTTTTTAAAAACTTAAAAAAAAATGCTTTTCACTTAAATATACTATTATAAGGAACAATGTTATAAGTACAACCTTTAAAATAATGTTTTGCTATGCAAAATGACGTTTTTGACATATGATAAAATTTTTACAAATATCGAATTGACAGTTTGTTTTATAAAAAAATAAAAAACCTAAAAATAAAATTTACCATAAAGTGTCAAAAATTGATTTTCGACTCACAAAAACCAATGATGTTGACTTCAAATATATTCTATTTTCAACATAATGCATTTGTCAACAAAATTTTAATGATAAAATGTTGACTAATATCAAATTGACATTTTGTTTACAAAAAAATTAAAGAACTTCCAAAAGCTCTACCAAAAATTGGTAAATATGACTTTTACACCAATATACATATCTCGGAAAATTTCTTAAGACTGATAATTTTCTTGTCTGATTTCTTAAGACTGATTTTACTAATTGAATTTTTATTAATCAACATCAAAAGCAAATCGATTAATATCAAGAATGTCAACTTTTCAAGTACTCGTATAATGGGAAGTTATCATTATAAGTTTTTAATTTATTTAACACTGTAAAAGTGGGTCTCCTCGTATTCCAGAAATATTATTGTCTTTTCAGAAAGATCTGGGTGGTAAAGAGATCTAGAAGTTTTTGCGATGGAGATATTAGTTGGTTTGAAATTCATTCTAAAAATCTTACAATCACTGTCACTAAACAACTGGTAGAATTATATACTTTGGCCCTCTTACAAAAAATGTTTAACTTTTTTCCACATTCAGAATGTCCTTATCAACGACTTAGTACTTATATCAATATATTTTAAATGATTCATAATTAAAACTTATTATATTTGACAGCTGGACTTTAATCCACACTTTAAAGTAACATGGACCTTGTCAGTCAAAAAAGTTTTTCGACAAAGTTTTATTCATCTTCCAACAAAATATTCTAAAACTGACGAACTGATCTTTTGGTTATTCCGCAATTTAGTCACAAAATTAAGAATCAATTTAAAAGGCCTTACTTTCAATGTTTAAACAAAATGGCTGTCACAAAGTGTCAATGAGTTAAGTCACAAAGAATCAAATAAAGTAAATAAAACCCTGGATGCTTAAAAAATTATGAATACCAAATGACAATAATTGTCAAATAGATTGATTTCAACCAATCTAGATCAATCGGACAATCTGTCACTTGTACTATAAGATCGATAACACTGACTGCGACTGTAAGTCTTTACTAAACTATAACTTATCATCATTCTTATGACTAAGTTTTTCAGAGGTCAAACCCAAATTCAAGGCACATCAAAAACCTTCCGAAAAGTACATTTGAAGTAGTACTTCAGAAAAACTAACTTGTAGAACACAAATTCATGTGAAGCGCCTTAAGAGTCTTATATTTGTTCTCTCAATCTAAATAGTATAGTGACAGCTAAAGTTCTAATTGAAGAATTTTAGAAAATAATATTAATTGAGAGTGATATCGAAAGGAAATTAAAATGTTAAACTTGACACATTTTCTAACATATGTATGTCCTCAAATATCATCAATACACTCATATGAAATTTTCAAGTCTAAAGAAAACCCTTGTTCTCATTAAGTTTTCAAAATCAATGTCTCCGAACCTCATCATAAGCACATCATTTCCTCAAACAATATTTGCTACCGATGATGATAAAGAACAAATAGATACAACAACAAAAATGATAACTTCTTTTTATAGCCAAAGTCGGCAAAAACGATCTACTCGTAATTTAGCCAATATCATAAACAAGGCAGCTTTTGATAACATGAACCAAAAAAAACGAAAAAAACATGGTGCTTCTGATACCGATAACCTATGATTGAACGAATCATTTCAATTTGTCTCTATCGGTCTTGAAATTAATTGGAAAAGATAAACCTAAAGATGGGACCGAGTTCTCCGGAGGCCTTCAAAGATAATAAAATTAAATGGCTTATTGGGGGGGAAGGAAAAAAAAACAACAAAAACAAATAATACAAAAATGCTGCTCCATTGTATATGCGTGCACAGGTGTGTGGGAATGCGAAAAAAATTAAATAAGGGATAGGGACGACGACGAGCGACGATGGATCCACCTATCTATCTACTCTATCTCAAGAAACCCCTTTTGGAACTGGAACCCCCTGACTGGGTCGTTTAGATTGATTTTTTTTGCTGTTTTTTTTTTAATAAATTCAAAACCTCCAACGCAACGCCATTGGGGGCAATTTTTCTGAATGAGTTCTTATATCTAAACTATCTATCTGTATCTTTCACCTTCTCTTATCATCATCAGGAAGTGTGAATATTCTGGTCCTCGAACTGAAATCCTTAGGATCCATCCAGAGGCAAAAGCAAAGGCAAAGGCGAAGTGAAAGGCAGAGTTCTTTTGGGGTTAAAAAGGGTTTTATAAATTTGCATTTAAATTGTATCCTTTTGTGAACATCACGCACACATCTACATCGCCAATATAAAATATTTTAGAATTCGTTATTTTTTTTTATTTTTAAATTGCAAGTGATTACATCGACCTGATATAATTTTATTCACCGCAGGAGATGAATAAAGGGGCCCTTGAAAAGAAAACATATAGCTCTTTCAATTCAAAACGGGTCTCCTTTTTTTTATCTCCCCAACCAACCAACCTCCAATAGTTCCCCCCTCAAATCCTGTATCTTGCATAAAGGTGATTTCAATCTAACGTTTATGGTTGCATAATGCAAAGCGGGAAAAAATTCTCAGATAGATGGTCTTTGGATGCGATGAAGTGATATAGAAATCACTTATAAATCGATCACAAGTTATTTGCATGAACGCAAATAATATTTTCCTTTCATTAGGGTGTTTTTTTTTTTTTGATATGAAAAGATTATTATAAAGTAATTTTATAGCTTCATTGATTGAAGTGCAATTGCAGGGAAAAAACTGGCTTTTATAAGTACCTTTTATGATGCGTAAATGTTTATGTGTATTTTACATTCGTTAAAAGATTTTCCAATGCTCAGTTTATTTATGAACTAACACCCCCACCCCTACCTACCCACCTTCTTTATAGTTGGTTACTTTAAAAAATTGAAAATATTTCGCCTTTTTAAATGAAACTGAATAAATATTCTCCATTGAATCTTTCCTTTGATACTGTGGCGTATACTTGTTTTTTTTTTCTCTCTTTCTTAATTTCTCAGAAACGTGAATGTATGTAAACTTTTTGATTACTTTCCAACTCATTGTTTAATTGTTATCGGTTGAAGTATTTTTCAAGAACAAAAGTTTAATTATAAATCTTTATTTTTATTTTATTTTATTTTATATGGATGGGCAAATAAAGTTTATAAATCAAATCAATAGTGAAAAAAAAAATGAAATATATTTCTCATTGTATTTTTTGTTTTTATTTTGGGCTTTCATTCATCTGGAGGAGAGTTTAATTAAAAGACAACAGAAAGATAAAACCATCAAAGTTTGTTTTCGATAACTCTATTATTGTGGAAAGATTTTTTATTGAGATTTCGGGAATTTGATAGGAATTCAACAGAATTGAATGAAATATTCGGTCTTTAGGTAGTTATCGTGCATAGTTAAGGGTAATTTTATTTTCCTTTCTTTTTTCTGAAGTTCTGTGGAAGTTGCTATTTTCAGGTAGTTTTTAAGCTAATGAAGTAAATATTGAAGTTACTGACTCGAGAAACTGAGGTTTAGCTGCGATTTTAAATTGATTCAAGCCATTTTGAACAAGGGCATTATTTTAGTCCATCCATTTTGTATAATTCCAATAGAAGAAATGTTATATCATGATAAATTATAATGTTATCCGGCTCCCGATCCAGTGAGGGTCTCAGCCTGAGATATGACGCCCTTCCATCGTTTACGGTCTCATGCAAGTTCCCTCCAGTCAGCGTGATCAAGCGCTCTTGCATCAACAACCGCCTGGTCTTTCTAGTGGAGGTTCGGTCTTCTTCGTCTCGAACCTAGGAGTTGGGGTTCAAATATTTTCTTTGCTGGAGCGTTGTTGTTCATTGTGGTCAAGCCAGTTAAGTCGGTGTTTTTTTTTTCCGACTGCATCCAAATCTTGATGCAGCTTATACAGTTCATGATTGAATCTTCTCCTCCAATCACCCTCTTCGCATATGGGACCAAATATCCACCGAAGGATTTTTCTCTCGAAAGTACCCAGTATCAATTACCCTTTTTACTTATCGTCCACCCCTCAGCGCCGTAGAGTATAGAACTGGTTAAATTAGAGTCTTGAATAACGCGCACTTTGTCCTTCGAAAAAGAAATTTTGAACCTATTTGTTTGGCCAAACCGAAGTAGCCAGCGCATTGGTTATCTAGGGTAATATTCTTTGACGGATTTCCACTAAGGTGTCGTTTGTGGAATTGATATTTGTTCCGAGGCAGGTGAACTTCTTGATTACCTCGAAAATTACTGCTACCAACTGTGACGTTTTGCCCTAGGCGGTGGACCGATATGGGGCTTTGTTTGTTGATAGCATATATTTTGTTTTGTCTTCATTCACTTCAAGGCCAACGCGTTTCGCCTGTTCATCTATAGCTGTAAATGCTTCTAGAACAGCTCGCTTGGAACTACCGATATAATGTCGATGTCGTCTGCATAGCCAAGCAATTGTGAAGACCTGTTAAAGATAGTGCCTTCAAAATTAACACCACTCTTGCGCACTATCTGCTCCAGGACTATGTTGATAAAATCACATGAAAGCGCATCTCCTTGCCTAAACCCTGCACATATCTGGAATAACTCGGATGAGTTGTTCCACCGCGTATGTTATGTAAGGTCATGCGGCATAGTTGGATCAGTTTTTTTTCGGGATCCCAAGTTCAATCATCGCCAATAGAAGCTCTTGACGACTTATGGTATCATATGTGGCTTTGAAGTCGATGAAAAGATGGTGGGTCTCGACTTGAAATTCGTTGGGCTCTTCCAGAATATTTGGTCTATTGTTAATCTGCCATGGCCTGGAGGCACACTGGTACGTGTCGATCATGGTGTTGCAGAAAATTTTAAGACGCTCACATATTACGTGGGATAGGATCTTGCAGGCGACATTAAGCAGGAATATGCCTTTGAATTTGTAAAATTAGCACTGTCCACTCTTCGAACCCATAGATTGATTGTATAAAGACAGTTACCTTTTAAATACTGGGTGGTTTCATGGTTTGCAATCCGCCACTATACCATCCAAAGAAAATTTAAGCTAGAATTTGGCACGAAGAGTGTACCATCAAGACCCTAATGTTATCTTGCTTAGGACTGAATTGCGTCTTTGACCATGAAAATAGAATTTAGTAGATGGTCACTTAAACACATATGTAACTTCCAAATTTATTGTTCGCTTCAAATGCTTAAATGAAAAATAAATTAAACATTTATCTTATGAGACTAATTTGTAAGCTAATTTTTAAGACACAAAGCTTATAATGACATATTTTCTTAAAAAAAACAGCGTTACAGTAACTGTCACTTAGAATATTTATTTAAAGAATTTTAAAATGTCATCCAGAAGTTTGACGAAGACATGTTTTGTTGGCGGAATTTGGTGTCAGCAAGATTTCCAGAATGAGATTTTGAGATGATTCTTGCCACTTTTCTGCACATTTCAAGCTGTCCAAGTCAAAATCTTCAATCGCCTTCCGGCCAAAAAAAAATTGGTTATCGTTCAACTATTCTGTTTCGAAACGGTTTTTATGGTTAGCAGCCTTCAATTTTCAAATGCAATCCGGGAAATCGATTAATTTTGATCATCAGTGACACTTGTATTTTTAGCAGCAATATTCTTGACTGACCTTTCAATGAGGTGATGAAGACGCCTCACGACATCAGTAGGGCTTCCAATCTCTTCAAATTTCTTCACAATTTTACTGATTGCATTCGTAGAAGGTCAATCATGACAGCTATGATCAGATGTGCGAAAAGTGTCAGAGTTTGAATAATTACATATTCTGACACTTCAAATGACAGCTCAGTTTGACAGTTATCAAATTTCAACGCTATCAACTTAAGACCACCAGTTAAATTATATGTACATTTAAATAAAAAAAAGAAGATGATTTTTTGGAGATTTCCGACTTCATCTTTCATATTACACTAGTTGCGTTTTATTCACTGCTGCACAGCTAGAACAGTTTCGCTCGGCAAACAACAACTTTTGCTGGCAAAAAATAAGCCAACAAACAAAAATGACAACTGTGTTGATGATATATGTACAAGTTAATAATAAGTATACATTTATCTCAACTTGCAACTTCTTATTTTCCCACGTTTTCCCACATTCCCATATTTCAAATTGCATCTACTTATTTTCCCACGTTCTACCACATTCTCCCAATTTACTTATTTTGCACTTCCGGCACACGCAGTGTCAAATAGCATTAAGTTTTAGGTAATTTAAGAAGAGCTTTAGAATTAAGAATGATACATAAAATAAATTCAGTTCAAAACCAGAACCCAAAGACGAAAGGTCTATCTTTTACTGGCGCCCAACGTTAAGAAATTCGATTAGTATTGTGTGCTCCGAAAATCTTTGTATAAAGAGAATAGAGCAAATTATAAACCACAAAAACATCGACCACGGAAGTAACCATAGAAGAACCCACACCTAGAGAAGAACCCGCAAAAAAACCAATAGAAGATGCAGATACAGTTATTTATTGTGTAATTATTATTAATTATTTTATTTTTATACAATTTGTGTGCTTAATTATCTATTACTATCCATATTCATTGAGTTTAAATATTTTTAATTTTGTGACTGTGCTTAGAATTATTGTGCTTTAAAAAAAATGTCTGAAATCGCGCAAACTATAGCATCAGCCGTGCGGGTAGCTGTGGAAGCAGCTTGTGAGACAATGGTGAAAAGAATGGCAGATTTAGGGGTAGAAAATAAAACAAATAATGATAGGTTAAATGAAAAAATTTTCGAGCTTTCCGAAAAATTAAATTCAATTCAATTACCACAGACAGTTGTTGCCTACCAACCCATTTCTGTCGCGACACCCGAAGTAGTATGCCAAATATCACTCGATGTAGTGAAATCCGTTCCAGATTTCAATGGTGATCGTGCGAGATATATTTCGTGGCGTCAAGCGGCCAAGACCGCAATAGCACTATTCGATCCATATAATGGATCAGAGAGGTATTATCAAGCCGTTGCAATAATTAGGAACAAAGTTGTTGGATCTGCCGATTTAATTTTATCGTCATTCAACACAGTTCTAAATTTCGAGGCAATAATTGCTCGTCTTGATAATTCATATTCTGACAAACGCCCACTACACGTACTCGAAAACCAAATGAGCATTCTATGTCAAGGACATTTGTCGATTTCTGAGTACTACGACAAAATAGAAAAACATCTCACGTCTATCACCAATAAAATTTCAATGGAATATTCAGGCAATAATGCACTAATTAACTCATTAGCATCAAAATACAGAGCAGATGCATTGCGAGTATTTATTTCAGGCCTTAACAAGCCTATTTGCAATATTTTATTTTCTTCTGGTTGTGAAGATCTGCCATCTGCATTAGCGAAGGCACAGGAACTTGAGGCTAACCAACACAGGTACGAATTTGCAAGAGCATTTGATAAAAATGTATCATATGCTAGTACAAGTGGTTTTCCAAGAAGCAACCCTCACTATAAACGTGTCGTTCAAGGAAAACCTCAAGCCCCCCAAGCCCAAGTTTCCTCGACTGATAACCAGCAGAAGCAAAACCATCAATCAGAGGCATACGATCATATGAGCGTTGACAACTCGTCAATATACAGACGCAGTAAAAGGTCACAAGTTCGACCAGCAGCGGTGCCAGAGGGTAGTCACAAACAATCTATCAGGCAACAGCCGCAAACCTTTGAGAACAGGGCACCGAAGCGCTCACTTGAATCCGACAGGGCACCACTATCGAAAGCCCAAAGAACTAATTTTCTAGACGAATACGAAGACGATTATGAAAACCTCGATGAGGAACATGAATATGAAGATCAGATTCATTTTTTAGAATAAAGTCGGCTTTACCATTTGTTGAAAAGAAACTCAATGGCAAAACTGTATTGAGAATCCTAGTAGACACTGGTACAGCCAAAAACTATATCAAACAAATTCCTCAATTAAAAGTAGTTCCAAATAGTAAACATTTTAAGGTTAAGTCCCTTCACGGTGAAAATAAAGTAACTCACAAATGTAAAATACAATTTTGTGGTATAATAACAGAGTTTTTTATCCTCCCCCAATTAGAAACCTTCGATGCGATTATAGGGTATGATTTTCTCACGCAGATAAAAGCGCAAATTGATACAAAACGTTCTTTGTTAATTTACGAAAATGGGGAAATGGAAATCAAATTTTCGGAATGCGAACAAGTTAATAATTTAGATATCGATATGAAAACAATTCCTAACACCGTCAAAAGTGAATTTCAGGAACTAATCGAAGATTTTTCAGAAGTGTTCGCCCAACCGGATGAGAGATTACCTTTTAATACAAAAATAAAAGCAACCATTAGAACAATAGACTCAGAACCAATATATTCAAAACCAAGACCATACAATATGGCAGCAATTCCTTTTGTAAATAAGGAAATTAAAAGACTGCTGAGTGATGGAATAATTCGGCCTTCACATTCCCCGTATAACACTCCCATATTGGTAGTAGGGAAAAAAGGCATTAACGAAGACGGTACTCCCAAATCCAGGTTAGTGTTTGACTATAGAAAGTTAAATGAACGCACTATACCAGATCGGTATCCTATTCCAGAAAGTTCAGTAATCCTTTCAAATTTAGGACAAGCTAGATTCTATACAACAATAGATCTAAAATCCGGATTCCATCAAATTCTCCTAGAAGAAAAGGACCCGGAAAAAACTGCTTTTTCCATTAATAATGGAAAATACGAGTTCTGCAGATTACCTTTCGGCTTGAAAAATGCTCCCAGTATTTTTCAGCGAACAATAGACAACATATTGCGAGATGACATAGGCAAATGTTGTCATGTGTATATAGATGATGTTATCATTTTTTCGCAGACAGAAAAAGATCATCTAGAAGACATAAGAAAAATATTTTCTAAGCTTTTCAACGCCAACATGCGAATATCTCCAGAAAAATGTAAATTTTTTAAGCATGAGGTTGAATTTTTAGGATTTCTTGTCTCTGGAGACGGCATTAAAACCTGTCCAAATAAAGTCAAAGACATTGTAGACTTCGAATTGCCAAAAACACTTCGTGCACTAAGATCTTTTCTTGGTCTTTCTGGTTATTACCGTCGTTTTGTTAAAGATTATGCTCAAATAACCAAACCCTTAACAAAATACCTAAGAGGAGATAACGGAAATATAGGAACGAATAAGTCTAAAAGCATCAAAATTAATCTTAATACTGAGGCTATATGTGCCTTTAATAGAATAAAGAACATTTTAGCCTCAGAAGATGTTTTGCTATTCTATCCCGATTTTCAAAAACCTTTGGATTTGACTACCGATGCTTCATCACAAGCAATAGGTGCCGTTCTATCTCAAGGTGGTAGACCTATCACAATGATATCTCGAACTTTGAGTAAATCTGAAGAAAATTTCGCTACGAACGAACGTGAAATGCTAGCAATAGTTTGGGCATTGCAATCTTTGAGAAATTATCTATATGGTGCGCCCGATATTCATATCTATACAGATCACCAACCGCTCACGTTTGCGATCTCTGAAAAAAATCCTAACACCAAACTGAAGAGATGGAGAGCATTTATTGAGGAATATTCTCCAACCTTTCATTACAAACCTGGTAAAGAAAACAAGGTAGCAGATGCACTATCTCGGCAACATATTAACACGCACTCTACCTCCAGAGAAACGGTTCACAGCGAAGAGTCTTTAACAAAAGTAATACCTTCAGTAGAAAATCCAATAAATTGCTTCAAAAATCAAATTTTTATCAGTCAAGGTTCTCAAAAAAGCAAAAAAGTTAAAATTCTTTTCCAAAAACAGGTTAGACATACAATAACATTCAGTTCCATTGGAGAACTTATCGAAATAATGCGTGATGTTCTTAATACGCACTTAGCCAATGGAATCCACTGTGACATTGAAACTTTAGGAAAAATACAAAATGACCTCATGATTGCTTTCCCCAAAGTAAAAATTAAATATGCAAAAAAACTTGTTCAAGATGTGTTTAACACAAACGATCAAGAGGAACTTATCATAAACGAGCACAACAGAGCTCATAGAGGACCAAAAGAAAACTTCAAACAAATAATCTCAGAATACTATTTTCCAAATCTTATGAAGCTATGTAACACATACGCTTCTAAATGTAAAATTTGTAAAGAAAATAAATATCAGCGTAGACCAGCGCAACATCCGATCGGTGCAACACCAATTCCCACGTATGTAGGAGAGATTTTGCATTTAGATATTTACAATACTGGTCGAAAATATTTTATAACATGTATAGACAAATTTTCTAAATTTGCCATTATAAAACATATTCCATCCAGAAATTCTGTTGACATAAAAAACCCATTAATCGAAATAATTTCCCAATTTAGAAATACGAAAATAATAGTTATAGATAATGAAGGTGCTTTTACATCAATTGCAACGCAAGCATTACTAAAAAACGAATTTAACATTTCTACACATTCTGTACCAGCACTCCACAGTAAAAGCAATGGACAAGTTGAACGATTCCATTCGACTCTTGCTGAAATAGCTAGGTGTACAAAGGATAGTACAACAGATATTGTTGAATTAATGCTACTATCAACCTACAAATATAACAACTCAATACACTCGGTAACAGGTTATAAGCCTTCAGAAATTTTTCACGATATCTCTAAAAAATGACAAATGCAATAATCTCAAAATTAAAAATTAAACAAAACAAAGACCTTGAATTCCACAATAAAAATACCACGGCTAAAAATTTTAATCCAGGTGAAAAGGTATATGTAAAAACTAATAAGAGAATTGGAAATAAATTATCCAAACTTTATAATCAAAAAACTATTCAGGCTGATTTAGGCACAGCTGTTGTAATTGAAGGAAGACAAGCGCATAAAAATAACCTAAGATAAAACTTTATTTCTAGATTTATGAAAGTATGGCTAGGCGCCGCAAAAATTGTTGACTATTTTTCAGCGCTATTCATTCCTATTCCTGCAGGAGAAGTTGCCATTTACGAAGACAATTTCTATCTTAAACATACTACAAATTTTTCGGAAATTGATATAATATTGTCAGAAAATAGAAATGTATTAAAGGAAATCAAAATCGAAATATACAAAGAAATGCTGCTTCAGGATATAAATAGCTATACTTGCACTTGTGATTTTCGTGCTGCTTTACGCTAAAATTAAGCCGAAAACTGTTAAAATCACAACAAAAACAGACAATGTTTCATCAGCTTTAGACGAAGAAATTTTAAAATTACGCGTTATGAACATCATGAACGAGGACGTCCAGTCTTAAGGATGGGAGGAGTTAATAATAAGTATACATTTATCTCAACTTGCAACTTCTTATTTTCCCACGTTTTCCCACATTCCCATATTTCAAATTGCATCTACTTATTTTCCCACGTTCTACCACATTCTCCCAATTTACTTATTTTGCACTTCCGGCACACGCAGTGTCAAATAGCATTAAGTTTTAGGTAATTTAAGAAGAGCTTTAGAATTAAGAATGATACATAAAATAAATTCAGTTCAAAACCAGAACCCAAAGACGAAAGGTCTATCTTTTACTTACATATTTATACAGTTTGAGTTTGATCGTTTTATTCACTTGAATGCTGCACTTGCCATGCAGCAGTAAATAAAACACCACTTCTATTAAATTTCTCCAATACTTTTGAATATTTTGTAGGCTGGATTTCATTGAAAGCCTGGCCACGATTTATTGAAGAAATATGTAAATATCAAATTTATAGAAAGCTTTTACAAAATTGTTTATTAACCCTTATTTCAATAACTTTTAAGGACTTTTGGTTGAGGTTTTGACATGATAAATTACTGTTATCAATTTCATTCCTAGAAATAAACATTTAATAACGAGTGTATCAATATTTTTAATTTACCATGCATTCATCGGTTACATCAATTTAGATGCTATTACCTCAACTACCCACCTTCTGACACACCCAAACACACTTACACACTTACACCCACACACACACATAAGAATAAAGTTCAAAATAAATAATGCAATACAAAAGTGATACAAATAATCCTGAACCACTGAACTGATGTTGAATTCCTTTTAAGTTAAATAATAATTCATTTCCCTTTGGAATACCTCCACTCCATACCTATAGGACTTTCTCGTAAATCCTTGACAGGACTTGAATCGGGAGCAGAACGAGGACTAAAACCAGGACCAGGACCACAGTCGAGTATAAAGTAGACAAGTACTGATACATTTCTATGACAGAATCGATTGCTTCCACAAAACTTAAAAAAAAAAAAAATCAATGCAAAATGTTTCAGGTTGGTTCCGATTCTGATTCCAATACCGTTTCTGAGTCGACTTTACAAACATAAATCCTATAGACCAACAAGAGAAAAGCCGATTTGGTCTGAAGGTGCTCCTATAGAGTACCTATATGCATCTGAATGGGGAGGGTTGTTCCGGGATTGAAAAGGGTAACATTTCTGCCAAATGCCTCCTTGTGTGCAGCAAGCTTCTTAAAATAGTTCAATTTTACCTTTGGATCGAGTGTTGAAAGGAAGTTAAACACTCATTTGCATCCCTTACAAGTAGGTACATACATACGTATACGGAATGTATTTCAGATGCACCCCAGTTATGCAGGTCTAGCTTTAGCTACAGCTTCACCGGTCTCCAGTATGACTTACGTCTATAAATACATTGAGAAAATCTTTGAACTGTGTGTACCGTGTCGTTCGTCGTCGGGTTAGGTACTCGTATATACATACATATGTAGATCCTGGAAGAATGCCGATTCCTTGAATTGATCGGATGGAGCTTTAGAAGCCAAAAGGACGAACAAATAAATGTTGCAACATTATATGGTTTCAATTAAATTTAAAATCATACGAAATAGGTTTGGTATGGAAGGTTCTTGCTTTTTATATAGAAAGAGAGTAGTCGACTTTATGGTCACCGTTGGAGTATTTTAATGAACATGAATTTATTGTTACCAATAATCATTTTATCCAAGGCTTTTGAAATGAAAACCAGGTTTGGAAGCTTTCACAACTCATAGTTGAAATTTTAGGTTTTCACAGCTTTAATAGAAAAGTTCAAAAATTGAGAAGCTTTTATCTTCATAGAAGCGTCTTAGGAGTATGTCAAATTGAGTCTGCATTTAAACAATCCTAATCCGGAACGAGATCACCTGTGGTGACCTTTCCCACTGTGCCTACTGAGCTAAATTTTTTCACTGATTGCATACAATTCAAAATTGTAACGTCTCCGGAATCGTCCTTCCTTACGGGGCCAACAATTCTCCACAAGACTTTCCTCACGAATGCACCTTAGAGGTCGGAGTGGTTTTTACTAAGCACCCAGGTCTCACATCCATATGACTACTGACGACGATGAATCATCATCCTCCTGTACAGAAGCAACTTATAGAATTTAAGTTAATGTTTCTGGATTTCAAAAGCTTTGACCGACAACAGAAAGCTCTGTGGGATTTGGCTCCACCCGAGTATCTGGCAGGACCTGGTCACCATGGCTCCTCTTGTTAGCGTGACACAGTCATGGATTTTTTTCTCCAACTCCAGGTTAAAAACAAGACATATCAGGCCATCCGAATTCTCTCATTGCTTTGGACAGTTCTGTACGGACTTGCGCCGTGTCTTTTGATTGCCTATAACTTGGCATAGGCCAGCAGCTCAACTTTCAGCTACGACGAAGTGCTTAATTTACCTCCCCGTGGTGGTCCCCGGTAACTATTTGGTGTAGGTAGGGAAATAAGTTCCCAAGAACAAAGTCCACTGAGGGACTAAATTCTCACTTAACTAAAGTGGTGGTTCCCATCATGCAAGGTGGGAAATTCGTTACAAATTCCCTTGTGAATGCAAAATAAAATCCCATGTTAAGTCAGGAAAAAAAGTATTTTTAATTTTATATTTAATTCAGTTTTCGAAAATAATAAAATAGAAATATTTTCGAATTCTCTGAAATTAACTGATTCTTTTGATTCTGTTTTAGAGCTTTATTTGAAAAGGTCTAAGAGCTAACA
Source organism: Scaeva pyrastri (assembly GCA_905146935.1). Lineage (NCBI taxonomy): Eukaryota > Metazoa > Arthropoda > Insecta > Diptera > Syrphidae > Scaeva > Scaeva pyrastri. The sequence goes on along the minus strand of LR989927.1, from coordinate 122,456,969 downwards.
GTAGTTTACATCGCTCTTTAATTTTTGTTGTTGGAAATTAATTCCCACTTTATACTTACGAGTGTGTACTAATTTCCCATAAGAAACTGGAGGTGGTTCTCACTTTATGGGAACAAAGACCACTATAGTAAAGTGTATTTCGTTCCCATTAAGTGAGAAATTTGTCCCCAGTGAACTTAGTTCTATTCCTGGGGAGTTATTTCACTGCACAAGTGAGAACTTAGTCCCTCAGTGGACTTACTTCCCTGCACCTAATTATTTATGTATCCCTATAATTTATTTATTTATTTATTTATCCCTATATGCAAAAATAAGCTAAAATTGTAAGCGTGGAGCTCCGAGCTTTCTCTGGGATAGGTTATTGAGGTTAGAATTCTTCGTAACTGAATAATTACTTTCTGCTACCGAAACCGAAACTACGCTTCGGATAAGGATTGATCACACGTTGACAACTTTTGGCTATTGTACCCTAACAAGGAATGTAAAGAGACGCTCCTGGATGCAGGAAACGCAGGCCCTCACAACTCCAGATTCCTGCAATTTGAGGAGGAATCTGCGAGATTGGGAAAGAACTGGAGGGAGCTAAAACACATCTCTGGAAACCCCACACAATGAGTAGTTGAGGCCCTATGTCTCGCTGGCAAATACCAACCCAACAGACTTCTTAGGTCTGAAGACCTAAGTAGTTTGTATAGTTCTACCATACCTTGGCTATGATATCCTAAGTTGGAATACTAGATTCTGGACATTCTTACTTCGCCTGCCTAAGGTTGATGTTGACTTGCTGGGGATGAAGCCACACTGGTATTGTCTGATAATAGTTTGAGGGCTGTAAGTTCTCTTATAGTATAGAGTCTCCTGACATTATGCTCCCAAACTCTTATAAATTGCTGAATGTGAATCTGGCCCGCCATGTTGAATCAGCTCGTCTGTAATGCCATCGCTCCTCGGAGCTTTATGATGTTTAAGCCGACTTACAGCCATTTCCATTTTTCAATTCTTAGGTGTGGTAGGTGAAATAATAATCGATAATTTAATATCTACTTTCTTCTCAAGGATTGCGAAAGTCATTCACATCCCTGTTCAAATATAAGCCTGATGCTAATCCGTTGATCGTGCATGATGTGAGGCCTTAAGAAAATCCAATTCCATTGTTTATCCACCTGAACCACAAATCCATTTCCTCCGTCTTATTTGTTTGTTAGAAGAACATCCCTCCCCAGTTTTCCAACAACATGTGTAAGTATCACGAAAGTAATCTTCCCTTAAACAAAACTAAAGATATCCATATCACTGAATTTCAACATCAGCTTTATATTCGAATCAATATCTTCTTCTTCTTTTTTTTTTTGGTTTTTCATTTCAAGCCCGATATGGTGGTGTTGATTTTCACTTTAAGGTTAGGTCACCCTTATCGGTGGTAGTCGTTGAATTCGTTCGTCATCATCTTCTTCGTCGCCAGGTGGTTTCCAAGGAGGATAACAATTTGTTTGTACCCATGTACGTCGTCGTCGGCTTTGAAAATCTGGAACAAGTTTAACTTTCATGGCATTGTTTTTGTGTTTGCTTATAGTCATATAACCATAACCATTTCAATTTATAATAATTCTTCAAAAGATTGTGTTACACGCACAAAAATGACTACGAGCATTTGTTACACGCGTTTCATCCCGACAATTCAATAAAATTTTATTCAGAAATCAAATTTCAACTACAAGTACATACAAATACAAACACACTCCTACTCCATAATCCACTTTTATTCAAAGTTTTCCACAAAAAAATATTTTTGTTTTTGTTTGTTGTTTTAAAATATAAGAAAAGGTTCCAAGAAGATACATTTTCGTTAGAATCCTTGCAAGGAGATTGAGATTTGTTTTTTTTTTTAAATATGGATATCCAAGCCATCGGGCAACTTGAGAAGTCTTTAGATGAGTATTTGTGTTAATCCATATATTACATACATACATATACAAAAGGTTAAAACCCCGGCCTGATATAAGAGCTTAAAAGGAATTCTGTTAGCCAAGATGTTTGAACACAATTTCATACTGGGAGCTTGAGGATAAAATTGGTAATTTGAATCGTGTTTGTTCAAAGGGAAAATACTGGAGAATGTTTTTTTTTTTTGGTGTTTTTGGGGCAGCAGCTGATAACGTGCCTCTTGGTAAAAATGTGTTAGATACATTTTTAACTTTTAAGTTATTTTAAGAAGATTGGTTTTTTTTCTCCATTTAGAAAGAGGTTTCGACCTACGACCGACGACGACGGTTGTGGGTTTTTTTTTTTAACCTTCCAAAGAGATCCTGGATATTAATTCTTATTTAATTTGGTGAAAAAGAAAATCAATTTACTTTTTTGACTTAAATCCACTTAAAGTAGCAATAATACGAAAATAAAGCTTTGGTCCCGTTTGTGAGGAAAGACGACCCTGGAGACTCAACAATGATGGAGTGATAGTGAAAAAGTTAGGCTTGGCAGACTCGGCAGATTCGGCAGGTTACCTTGCTTCAGCGAAGAGGAATCATCTCGGAAAGTCCTTTGTAGTACATTTTATAGTTAGGTGACAACATGCTTATACTTAGAGTACTGACACTCGAAACCTTGGGGTGTGTAACCAGATGCCATCGGCTTATGATCGAGTTAGATGAGGAGACTTCTTGAACGGGGTCACGATCAGATCTCAGTTATTGAGCTGATGATAATGAAGTTAAGAAAAATGTTCCTTTTTTGAAGGAGGTCTGATCCACGACGACGACGTACGGTATGAGAAAGTTCTCAGTCTCGTCGAAGTCAAGGTTTTATGAGTGGACACTACTTTTAAGGCTAGGATTTACTTTCTCTTTTTTTTCTTCTCGTTTTTTTATTCATAATTAAAATTAATACTTCTTCGTCATCTGAATTCGAAGTCAAGAACGAAGATTTCGTAAATTGTGCAATGAACTTCCGTTACCCAAACCAAAAAATTGCTGCAAAAAACCTTGACTCTATAATCAACTTATTTATTTATATCAACAAACTTCACCACAAATTCATATAAATTTCAAAACCCCAAAGCATATAAAATCAAATTGTTCATCAATCAAAATCACAGATATCAGCAATCCCTACTAAATTTTTGATCCTTATATATATTTTAATCAAATGTCAATTTCCTCTCCCATGGATTAAAGTAAATATTCATGAAGACTAATTTAAGTTCATTTATGACAGGAACACATGTATCTATGTAGGAATAGATACATATATGTATATTGATATCTATATCGTATGTGTGTGTGTATGTAATGTCTAGGGATGCCAATGCCAACATGGTGTCTCATTATCATTCGTAAGACCACACCACAGCAAACACGCTACCACCATCATCATCATGGGTATCCTATGCGCCCGCCATCATCGTGACCACGAGCCTAATTCAACATTTAATCTAACTGTATTTACGTAACGTACTCGTTTCCACGAATGTGTGTTTCAGGAAGATGTAAATGGTGTTCTTATCTGTTCAACGAAGATGGTCACTAAATTTAAGGATATTTATTAGTCCCGGATATAAAATACATAATTCACTACACGACTCATCAATTATGTAGGTAAAGTAGCAACCTTTTGGCCATAAGATATTCCATTCCCACTCAAGGATTCCTGATGGTCGATCCTTCTCTCTCTCTCACACAGTCCACCTCTGTACTCGGTATCAACAAGAGCATTTAACACACAACACCCAGCCTTATATAGTTGATGTCCTGAAATCCTTTGCCCACAACCAACCCACCAACACCGACACCGAACCGACTATAGCAATTGGGGGGAGGGATGTTTGTTGTTGAAGAATGAAGCTGTGCACACAATAATTTGCAAAGCCCCTAACATTCTATACGAGTACATTGTCCTTGAGTGTTTGTGTCTATAAAGGCAACAATTTGTTTGGTCCTGGTCATTTTGGCTTTAAACAACTAATTAATTTAATACAACATGTATTTATTCCAAAACAAACAAAAAAGATATGTATACACTATACAAACACATACACAATACTCATACACATAAACATGCCAAGGATGTCTATGATACTGATACAAGGCAAAAAGGATACCTTATCCTATGTCTGTGCCAAGTCTTGATGTGTAACACTTGAAGGAATTTTACAAAATTTATTCCCATTCATTTTTGGATTGGACATGATTGTGTTGGTTGAATAAAGTTGAAAGAATGGGGTTAATAAATAATTCACCAAGTTTATTATCCTTAAGGATGTTGAGAAAACTTATATTGGGCAGAAAGGCAGGGATGGCCTTGAGGTGTGTGTCTTAACTTAAAAACAAAATGATTTGGTTAAAAAAACTTAAGTGAATGCAGACAATTTTTAAAGCAATTGGAAATTCTAATTTACCTTTTTTTAAACGCTGTTGCCTTTAAAATATATTCGAAGAACTGTTTTCCTTAAAAAATCACTAACCTAAAAACTTTGATGTTGTGTGCACTTTATGTTAAACATTTGGTTGTTTCAAAATTTTATGAACTACTGAAATAAATTTTTCAACCGAAAATCACTTAAAATTCAAAATTTCACAAATACATATTCATTTAAGAAGATACTTTACTTTCACCTAATATTGAACTTTACGTTCATGCACATGGTTATATCCTCATATTTACGTAATCTAAAAAATATTCACTTATCTTCATTCATCTTGCACATCTTTACTCACCCTTAACACATCCTCACTCATCCTAACTTAACCTCACTCATCCTCACTCATCCTCACTCATCCTCACTCATCCTCACTCATCCTCACTCATCCTCACTCATCCTCACTCATCCTCACTCATCCTCACTCATCCTCACTCATCCTCACTCATCCTCACTCATCCTCACTCATCCTCACTCATCCTCACTCATCCTCAGTCATCCTCACTCATCCTCACTCATCCTCACTCATCCTCACTCATCCTCACTCATCCTCACTCATCCTCACTCATCCTCACTCATCCTCACTCATCCTCACTCATCCTCACTCATCCTCAGTCATCCTCAGTCATCCTCAGCCATCCGCAGTCCTTCTCAGTCATCCTCACTCATCCTCATTCATCCCTGCTCAACCTCACTTATCCTCAGTCATCCTCAGTCATCCTCACTCATCCTCACTCATCCTCACTCATCCTCACTCATCCTCACTCATCCTCACTCATCCTCACTCAGTCATTACCTCATGGAAACGAAATTCCTCCCAAATTGAAGTGCTGTTCTTACATTTGTTTTTTTATCAAAGTCGTTAAAGTCGTTTTTGAGATAATTTACTTTTATTCTTCAAATTTTCTTTTATTTTTAGAAACATCCTGTGATATTTCTCCACATATTCCATTCAAAACATCCAAGATAATTATTTTTCGAATAAAATGCTTTGCCTTCTGGACATTTGACCCGAACTGCCCGACCCTTTTCTTTAGTACACAGGAAATAGAATTCCGGATCCAATGCGGGGTGAAGTTTCTTGGAATTATTTTTGTTACAAGTAAAATTATCTACATTGGTTTTAGTGATGCATGCATCATTCCAATCTTTCCATGGAATACACCCTGCCACAGTCTGATTTCTTACGAATCCGGTTCCTTTGGGACATGATCCCACAGCTGTGCGATTTGTCATGTTATCACAGTATTGAAATGCTTTTGGATTTGAATCCGACGCTTGCCACATTTGATCCTGGTATAAACAATCCTCGCAAATGGTTACAGTTATCCATAAGACAACGATTGAAGATATCAACAATTGCACTGGAATGATAAAAATTGTTTTATTTATTTTAAATTTTAAAATCGTATGTCATTGAAAAAAATTGATTGTTCTTCTTTGAAAAACTCAATAAAATAAGTCAAAAGGAATTAAAAGGCGAATTAAAAATCTTAGCTGGTAACACTTGTTAAACTAACCTCTAAACATTTTGTATAGTTTTAAAGTAAAAAGATCTGTGCTAAAATGTTGGGTTTTATATATTCGGCTATTACTTATAGTCATTTCATTTTCAAAAACTGTAAAGTCTCATATTAATCAGTAAGTTATCAATCCAAATTCATGTTCTTCATTCAACAAGGTTGAATTTCAATCATTTGGAAAAAAAAATGGTAATTAAAATATTTGAACATGTTTCTGCGATTTGATTATAGAGGTACATAACTGTAACATCTTTCTATGTTAGATAGTTCCTGGATAAGAAAATATATTTATTGTTTTTTTTTTTTTAAACTAGCTTAAGTTAACTTTTCGATATTCACCAAGAGAAGCATTGACAAGAGAACAGCCAATGTCAAATGTGGTTGAACATACATTCAGAGGTATTTAGCAATTAAGCCATTTATATTGTTGAACTATTTTAAAAGCTCAGTAAACTAAATTCACAAAAATCGGTGGATTAAAATTAGATTTAATTCAATAAGCGATAATTTAAGTAATAGATGTGAAATTTAAATTCAATTGATTCGTTGTCAAAAATTGTTGAAGTAAAAAACCATTTTAATTTTATTCTTATACAAAAATTGTAGGAGGATAAAATTGTCAGTTTTTATGAAAGAATTTTTTGTCTCACTAACTTATTAATAGGAACAAACCCAGCATCGTTCTAACTTCAGAATTCATAAAATTTGTTATAAGGATTTTTCATCGACATGATTTAAAAATGACCTTCGCGGCTGGCTTGAATAAATTTCGGACGAGAGGCCCAATATTTGACCTCTTTTTGCAGCAATTGGGACCGTTTGTCAGCAATAACCCGCCAAATATTCTCTTCCAAGGTGTCAATCGTCTCGGGTTTATCTGCGGAGACATGCGCTTTCACATTGCCCTACAGAAAATAGTCCAGGGGTGTTAAATCACACCATCTAGGGGGCCATGTCACAGGCCCACGACGCGACAAAATGCGTTCACCAAAAGTTGGTTATTTCGTTGGCTGTATGTCATGTACAGCCATCTTGTTATAATCAAATGTCATTCATATCAACATCCTCCAATTCAGACACGAAAAAGTCATTAATCATGGCTCTAAAGCGTTCCCATTGACTGTAACATTTTGGTCGGCTTCATTTTTAAAAAAATATGGACTGTGGACCAAAAATTCCCTCTGTCCATAGAGCACACCAAACAGTGACTTTTTGAGGATGTAACGGAGTCTATAACACAATGGGTTGTGAAATATGATCACTCCAAATACGACAATTTTGCTTATTAACGTACCTATTCAAGCAAAAATGAGCTTCATCGCTGAACAAAATTTTCTTGTCAAAATCGGGATCGGTGGCCATCTCGATTTGGGACCATTTACCGAACGTGCGACGCGTTTGGTAGTCGTTCGGCTTCAATTCTTGCACGAATTAGATTTTGTAAGCCCCTAAATTAAGACTCTTCCCCAAAATCTTCTATAAAGTGGATGGGATAGCTGCAAGTGTTGCGCACGATGGTTGATAGACTCATTCGGGTCTTCTTTGATACTCTCATCCACAGCTTCAATGGCGTCTTTGGTGCGCACTGTACGGGTGTCTCTGAGGATTCGCATTATCCACTAGAGTAAATGTGGTGCGAAACCGATACATCATCGTTGCTCGAATTACCGACTCTGCTGGGCAACTATTTCAACAGAATATTGGACGCAACACCCGAACCTAACCATTATTTTGGTAATAAATTTTCATGGTTTTAAAGGGTTTGTTCAGGGGTAAGTCTATTTATTATAAGTCTGTTCAATGAAGCTGTTCCGAACAGTTTGGAACAGTTTAGAACAGATTAGAACAGTTTTTTGCTGTTCAATGAGGTTTTTGCTGTTCTAAAGTGTTCTATTTTGCTGTTCAATGAGGCAATCTAGAACAGTTTGGAACACTTTAGAACAGCATTTTCTACACTTGCTTTTTAGGTAGAACAGAATTGTGAAAAGTGTCAAAATCATCTGTCTGTTATTTGTGATTGGTTTTCATTTCGTCTGTTGTGCTTTATATTTGTTTTGTGTGAGAATAAAGTAGATAAAATATTATATTTGGAACAGTTTTAATTGATTTTTTTATGCCGGAAACTAAATAATTGGTTTATTTATCAAAAATTGGTAATAAATTTTCATTAAACGTGAGTCAAGGCAAAACAATTTTTTGTTTACAATTTCAGATGACAGATATTTGACTGTTCTAAGTTGTCTGACGTTTATTGTTCTGTTCTATCCTATCCTACGCTGTTCTACTCTGTTCTATCCTACTCCAAAACTCAGTGAACAGACTTTATAAAATGGCAAATCAATCTAAGCATAAATCAATTGACAGCTGTCAAAAAGACCAACTCCTAAAAAAGTATTGCCAGATTGAAAATTATATGTCTCAAAAAAAACTTTATTTAGTAGATAAATTACTTTACTTGACATTTTTTTTTTTTATTCTTAAAGGAATTTTAATAAAAGTTATGTTTTAAGAATTTGTACACCTCCTTAAAGTTATATCATGTCAGAAGAGGATTATGCATTTATTTTTTGACGTCTCTGTCATTTGGCTAAGCGCTAAGGAAATCTAATTCAAGTAAGCAAATTAGTAAAAAGGAATTATGGATTCTAATTAATTACTGTTCTGAATATTTTAAAAAAATTTACAGAAAAGTTGTGCAACCGTTTTAAAATTGAAAAATGTAAAATGTAAATTTGTAAACATCTTTCGATAAGAACATATTAATAAAATCAAAACCCAGTGACTGAACATATTAGAAAATGTCACTTTAATTTTCCTTTGGAAGCACATTTTCATATAAACTTTAAAAAAGAAAAAAAGCCAAAAGCGTAGGTTTTGAAACACATCTTAAAAACTTTCTTCATCTTAAAAGGGAAGTCAACTATCCCAAAGTGTGTCACCTTAACTTTGCTACTCAATCTTCAAGTCTATAAAATTCAATATCTAAGAACACCTATACATATACAAATACATACATATAGAGAGGTTTACACGATGGTATTTTTGCACTTTGCTCTTAAGAGGGTTGCAGTGTCAACCATCAAAATCACCTGAAGCGATAACTGTATTTTTAAAACCCTCAAAGCCAATTACTTTTAACGAGGTGACTTCAAGTGCAAGAAGCTTTTAATGGCTGCCAATTAGGTAGAGGTGAAATCGTTCTTTTTTTTTCTCCCTTAGCCCTTTTTTTACATTTTTCTTATTATTTTGCATTTCATTTTAATTCGTTGAAAGTCAGTGGAAGTGAAGAGGTGGGTTTATATATTTTTGTTTTCCCGTCAGGCAAGGATGAAATTATTGTAAACAAAACAAAATTTTGACTTTTGAAACCTTTGAAAATGAAGTAACACAAAAAAAAAAAAGAAAAGAAAACACGGATGTGACAGTTTTCTTAAAGTAAATTATGAACTGTGGGAGAAAATGAAAATATTATGTACGACACACACTCACAACATGAGAGTATAATGTAGGTGAAGGAATTAAGGAAACAGGAAGTAGGGACGTGTCAGTGGCAGTAGTACGAACAGGAACTTAATTAAAGTTGAAAGAAAACTTAATGACACCCGGAGTTGTAGGACAACTACACTACTCTGCGTTGTCAACGATGGGAGCGCCGGTCGACGGCGACAACGACGATGATGGTGGCGGCAATGACGATGACGACGACAACGATCACGACAACGAAGCTCTGGCTGTTTCACTTCGCCCAGAATGTAATTAAATTTCAAACCGTGCAATGGACACATCTTCAGAAACCAAGACTACAAACGGTCTACACAGGATGGAGGACCTACCTCCACTATGCGATAGTAGTTTCCGTTTGCGGCGCGAGTGACGACTACGACGACGAGAACGACGAGACGAACGGACGGACGGAAGAAGGCAGTTTGGGATAATATTTTCATTTTGAGTACTTGAACTGTGAAAGGTCCTTGCGGATGTGAAAGAGGAAATTACTTTTTGAAGGGTTATATAACAAGAAGTTATAAGTTTTTGGATGTGGACTTTGCCAGTGTGGATTCTTCTTAAAAGCTGGGATTTTAATTAGTTTAAAAATATCAGTGAAAGTCGTGTTTTTGTTCAATCTTTATAGGGTTTGATTAATACGAGTTAAAGTTAGGTTTTGATAATTTGTGTTTGTTACAAAATTCTTGACACAAATTAAATAATAATCAAATGCGTAAATTGGAGAATTGAATCTGCTGGCGACTGAGCTTAGATGGATGTTTCCAAGAGTACCATGCACTCCGGGGAAATTGATGCTCATGTTCAGAAGTCGATCTTGTATTTCAAGATGACGTACAATATAACGGTATTTTTGGTTCAAAGTAAATATAAGAAACATGCATATTATGATGTTAAATGTTTCAAGCTTAATGTAAAGGATCTTCCAATAAGGACCTCTGAACTTTGACAGTTAATATTGGCCATTATTATTGAAACTTCATCATCTGTCAATTGGCTGCCATTATTGTAATCTATTTTGCTAAATCATCACACATGGTTATTGCTGTAAACAGAAAGTTTTAAAGACAGCATGACAAACCATACTTAAGCTTACTCTGAAGAGACGTGTCTGTCGTGGACCAGAATGTCCGAAGTCTTGGGATGCGCAACTGGATGGCTTTGGCTCACCAACTTCTTGAGTAAGCCCAAGAGAATATCCTAGCTTGGTTTATTCATCAATCGTATCTTTTTCTTTGGTACGCTATACAAGTTGGCAATGCGCGTTGAACATTTACACCCGTACAAAATTAGGCGGACGCAGAACTAAAAGTAAACGACCATCGGAATCGGGACATAGACAACTTTGTGTCTGAAGCAATTGAAAGCTATTCCTCTTTTCTTTCTTCTTTCTGCAGAGCGTATTGGACGCTCCCCAAAAAAGTCAGTGTCTGGTTTTTGGGTTGACTTATTCGTCAGGGCATTGGAAAGACTAAGCTATATAGGATTTTATTTAAAAAATTTCAAATCATATCCCAAATTTAATGACATCAAGAGACTATTTAAAGGAATTTATTTAAATCTTGGGACAAAAAGCGTTTCATAAAGACCCTTCAAAAATATGGACTTAGTTATAAAGCTATTGATTTTATATCATTTTTATTAAGATATTTAAAAAAAAACCGTCACTACACCCCTCTATTATTCCGTTCATGATCTCGTTACACTATCTAAGGGACATAAAAATCAGTCAGTGAAAGGGGGACTTTAGCCCCGACAGTATCTCACCTGAATGTGTCACTGATCATTTGGTTTCGTTTAAGGAAAAACAGTATCCATTTGGAAAGTCCCTAAAAAAAAACTGCCCACCTTGAAAACTTAGATTGCAAATTAACTCAACTATAACTTTAAAGAATATTTTTTCAATGCTTAGTTTCTTTTTTATTTCAAACACAATGTTGCAGCAGTTTCACAGTATTTTTCGAATTAGATAAAATTTAAATTTAGGGTTGACTTGGTGGATCAACAGGATCCAACCAACCCCATTCTTCCCAATCGATACATTTTTTCGTGGCATCATCCCAAGCTGTCATATCAGGACATTTCATTGATGCTGCCGGATAACCCTTTTGTTCACAAATCCAGTACAATGTTGGATCCCATAGATTTCTGTAAGTTTTCACAGTCATCTCGGTGTCGGTCTTACATCCTGGCTGGCCATTACCCAAAATGACAGCCATTGAAACTCCAAGAGTCATCAAAAAGGCAACTGCAACTAAATATGACAATACAAAAAAAAAATCGAATTATAAAATTTGACTTCAATATAAAATCGGTACTTTTCTCACCACAGAGTTTCATTTTGTCGTTCGATTACACTGAATTAATGAATTAAACTGAATCTCTGAATGTTACAAATAAATTGTATTTATAGTAAAATTTTATGATTAAAAAAACAGTTATTTTTGTGTGCATATCGATAACAAACCAAGATACCCTCTCAAGAGGCTTACCTGTCAAATATATATAGTACCTTCAAAAAATCAATGCCGATGCGTATGCACTTACGTCATATGTGACACTTGAGTTTTATGTATTTACAAATAAATTGTTTACAATTCTGATGTTTGACAATATTTACAAATTAATAAACATGAAAAATTAATTGATTCATGTTTCGTTCAAGGGCGAGGAACTTGCATTTATTATATCGAAGACATTTTTTCACGGATCGTCATTCTGACAAATCCAATTGATTGGACAAGTCATGCACGGTGTTAATTTGTGGAAGTTGAAAATATTGAATAGTCTATAGTTTTAATTTTTTAAATAATTGTTACTTTTTGTTGGAAATATCATTTTCTGATATTAAATTTGTTGCAATAAAAAATCAATTTGAACATTTTTTAACTGCAGGAATTTTGTGGAAAAATCAGAAATAATTTTAATCTCAAAAACTGGAAATCATTAAATGAAAATTTAAACCCAACATTTTTATTAAATATATGATTTTTGAGTGATTGAATTTAATTTTGATTAATGATTGTTTCATACTCCATGCTCCATAAAATATTGAAAGACACACCTAAAGTATACCAAATGCTTAATTTAGTGATGAAGTTGAAAAAAAAAAGATTTTGCAATAAGTGGTTTAATTTTGAACAGCATGCTATTACGGAGCCTGTCATATTAGAAGCCGTCATCTTTGACATTATATTAGTTAAAACAGCATTACTAAAAGTGAATAGTACACACTTCACCAATGCAATCAAATTTCAAAAAATTGCTACAAAAGTCGTGAACATAATATGAAGTCACAGTTCAAAAGACTAAAGTTGGGGAAAACCAAGTTTTGTTTTTTTTTTTGAATGCTATAACGTCAGGCATTCGATCATTAGCAACATTTTATGTTCTTCTTCGGTGATTGAGTCCTTGAAAAGTATGAAAATGATTCGAATTTTTATCGAAAAATCACCTTTAATGTTTTAGGAATTGTCGATTTAAACCTCAGATATGCAAGAATGGTTATTGGAAAACCTCTACTTCCTCTTGGGCTGACGATATGATAGCACAAACTGATTTAACTTTTTTTGTGATCGAAATTGAAAGATATTGATGTAGACGACTATACTTTTCAACTAGAGGACCTGACGAACTTTGTCCCGACCAAATTGAGTTCTAACAGCAATTGCTCTAATACAAAATAAGAGTTTATATAATAAAATTATGTAAATTGTATTTTTTACTTTTTTTAACATTCCTTGGACTACGACAAACATTTCAAAATCAAAATCAGCCAAATCGGCCCAGCCGTTCTCGAGTTTTAGCTAGACAAACAAACAGAAATTGATTTTTATGCAAAGGGTTTTTAGAAGCCGATGTTGATTTTGAATAAAACACAAATTATCCAGGAAATTATTGTCAATTTTTTTTATTATGATAATATTGGTACGGTTCAATTATGTATGGAAGAAGTATCCAATGGTCCGAATTTCCGATGACGCTGAGGCATAATTGAGGGTCTATGCCGTTAATATGCTGAATTATCTCGAATTGAATTGTTGCTGGCATATCACCTTTTGTTTCAAATAACCCCAATGAAAGAAGTCTAACGGTGTCAAACCACATGACATAACACGGCCATTGAATTTGTAGCGCAAAAGAGACATTGTTTCGTTAGCTGTGTGGCAAGTGGCACCGTCCTGTTGAAACCACATATCTCCCACAAAAAGTTCGTTATCATCTCACGATAGCGAACTCCAGTCACAGTAACTGCCTGATCGGAATAATACGGCCCAATGATGTTGCCAACCCATAAACCGCACCAAACAGTCACTCTTTGTGGGTGCATTGGTTTTTCGACAATCACTCTTGGATTATCATTCGCCCAAATGCGGCAATTCTGCGTATTGACGAATCCACTGACGTGAAAATGTGTGTATTTTGATTTGAACACCCATTTTCAAAATAAGCCTGAATAACTTTAACGCGTTGCTCGATTGTGTATTTTTCAATGGTTCAAATTGAGTTAGTCTGAAATTGAGAAATGTCAAATAAAATGCAGAAAAAAACTTGACGGCCCTTAAAATTTGACCACCCTTTAGAACAGTAATGTAGCGCCTTGAAGTATACTTTAGATATGTATGTAGGTATATTTCAAATCACAACTTTCGTATAATGTATTGCAGCTTTTAGGAGTAAATGAAGTATGGAATGAAAAGCAGTCTAGCATGAAATTTAAAAAAACTATTTTTTTTAATTAAAACATTATTTAGTTATACATATAAACCTCTCTGACCTGAATCACTCTATGTATTAAAAAAAACCTTCTTTAAAAAAAACTGAAATCCCAGCCGTGTGGAACTCTCTATCACCCTATCCCAATAACCTTCGTCTCAGATATGAACGATTATTTAATTTTACATGCTTATGTTTTTTTTATATTCCTGGACTTTAACTTATGAATTTCCTCTTTTCCCTGAAAACAGCTTTAGTTCTTAAATCTTAAGTATAGTGCTTTTCTGAGTTCACAAAAATTAGCTGTCACATGAAATTCACTGACTGTTAAACTATACGACTATACCCAAACATTGTCCTTGTTAAAGGTCCTTATTAAAAAAAAAGAGCATATCCAAGAGTCCTGAATTTTTTTTTTTTTTTTTTGAGAACAGGAAAAAAATTGAAGAATAACATGTGGTAGAAGTTTATGACTTGAAAAAAAAAAAAAAAACAAAAACTTTAACAAAATAAAAAGAGAAATATACGGAAACGTTGAGTTCAACTTGGCAATATAAAAAATATGAGAAAAACAAAAAAAAAAAAAACTTCGCATATGCCGAATGAAGAAAATTCCCTGATAAAAGGATGAGACCTCTTGAAAAATGAAACGTACGAGAACAAAAATAAGAACAACGAAAAAAAAAAACTCCTTTGACTCGGATCTCTGGGTTTTTCATTTTTCTTTTTGGTAGAATCTTATATATTTTCCCATGAAAATATTTGAGGAAAACTTTATATATTTGCTTTCTTCTTGTTCTTGTTCTTCGTTTATCTTAGTCGTTATTATTATTTTTATTGATTTTGTGTGAAAGAAGGCAGTGGGTTTTTGGTACGGTCTTTTTATGCTTGAGGTTTTGACAAGCATGTTTGAATTTTTATATATTTGTTGGTTTTTTTTTTTTTTTAGTGTTAAACTTTAAGGATGTATCAATATTTAAAGGTGTTTAAACTTTTTGGGAAATGGAAAAAGTGTAAATAGTTTCTTTTTTGTTAAAGTTCATCGGAAGTGTATAAATTCGACACTAGTGTCAAGGAACTAATAAAAATGAGCAAGGACATCGGGTGTAAAGGTTTCATAAGATCTCTCCTTTACTGCTGTTGCTTATGAGAAAATGAAATATTGTAGATTTGTATCCACTAAAAAAATTTAATATCTTAAACACTAGATGACCCCAGAGACGTTGTGTTGTTGATTATGCAGATGAAAAATTAGAGAGGAAAGTTTACCACATTTTAATTACTGCTTTTGAAAAGCATAAAAATGAAAATTAAATGTTTAAAAATGCAAAAAAATTCATAAAAAATTTAATACCTGGAAACCTTTTTCCCTTTTTTATGTGAATCTATAATAACACAAAAATTCAATAAATGCCATCTTTTCAAAGGCACCAATGAGAACTCATTAATTAGTGTGAGTCGTACCTAGCCTCTTTTTATAAGTTATACATCACTACATAGTGAAGGGTTCGGCAGCGAGGTATGAAAGTTTTGAGTTAGGTGTCACCAAAACTCAAATTTCATTAATGAATATATTCTTTAGAATAGAAGACCACATTTTTAACTTCTCATAGGGAGTTATTTTTTAATATTAATTACGTACAAAAAATCACATCACTCAAGCGCTGTCCATTTTTGTCAAAATATTCCTGCAGACGTTGTGAGAAGTTTTGCATTTTCACGAAAAAAGTACGGACCACTAATGAAGTTTCGACAAATGCCACACCTTTGAGCTGTGGAGAGGTCGTTTATGGAGCTCTTCTGGGTTTTCAGAGGCCCAATAACGGAAGTTTTGTTTATTAACCACTCCTGATAAATGAAAGTGGGCTTCGTCGCTTATTATCAAATCATAACTGCCAAGATTTCCAATATTACTTCTGCAAACCTCATCCGTCTGCCGTAGTCATTTTGCTGCAATTTTTGGACAAACATCATCTTGTATGGATAAAAATGCAAATCAAAGTGCAAAATTTCATACCTCGCTGCCGGACCCTGTATAAAACAAAGTCGCTTTCCACTGTCTGTCTGTCCCCATGTATGTTAGGTTATGTTAGGTTAATGTTGCTGCTGGTCAAAAGAAAGAAAGCCAGCACACTTAGACCAATATATTCCGTTGTGATACCACTTAGATAAATAGATCCTCCTTCTCATTGAACCATTTGGAGCTAACAATGAAGCGTTTGAGACGGAGAATGTCTATCTTATTAAGATCACTGGGAAAGAAGTCTCCGAGGTGTAGTCTATGTTTTTGTTAAAGGGCAGGGCAATAGCAAAGAAGTTCAGGAACTGACTCTTCTTCTTCCTCATCATACAGCTTTTACAGAAATCGTTTGTCGGAGCTCCAAGTCGTAAGGCATGCCTGCCTATTAAGCAGTGTCCAGTAAGGACCCCTAAGACAGAGCTATGTATACTCCATCCAAATCGAATGTGTAGTGCAGGGGCCCTACTCTGTATTTCGTTTCGAAAATCAAAATTTCCGAAAACGAAAATTCTGCACTCTGTATTTCAAAAGCGGAATGAACTTTACTACTTTCGTAATGACAATTCCGAAAGCGAAATTTTCGAACCTGGCAATTCGTTTTCGAATGTCAAAAGCTTTCTAAAACGGAAAATTTGTTTCTACATCTAATGTGATAGCGAAATTGAATGTGTGCATCTAAAAATGTAAGTATTTTTTTTAATCTTTATTAAAATAACATTTTAAGCAAATAAATTTAATTAAAGGGATACAAATAAGCACACAAAACAAAAACAGTTCGAAATTTTGGTCGACTTTATGTGCTCGCATCCAGATTTAGCCAAGGGTCATTTAAAAACCCCCGACGCCAAACAAACGTCGAACAACTTGTGGCAGAGGTTTGCATCCCAGTTGAATGCCGAAGGTCCGCCGATGCGGGATGCAGTAGGATGGAAAAAGGTTAATTTAATTGCCAAAACTATAAGAATATAAAATGAATAAGTTAAAAATGTATCTATGTGTGTGTAGGTGTGGGCAGATCATAAATGTTATATAAAAAGAAAATTAAGGAAAAATAAACAGAGCGTTTCTGGGACGGGTGGTGGACCTTCTAAGTACTGCTCCTTCACACCTTCAGAGGAGCTGGTAATTAATTTGCTAAATATGGACGAATCCGTAAGCGGAATTTCGTCAGCTCGTGTCTTCGGAGTTTGCACAACGACCGGCAATAGTAAAAATGCTCCTGATCCTGAAGCCGAACTACTTAACAACGATGAGATGGAGCAGGATATTACAGAACTTATAAACAGTGATGAGTACGAGAAACATATTAAGGCACCTGCAGTACACATTGAAGCATCTCGTTGTACTCCTCGTAACAAGGAAAATCTGTTACACAAACAAGTCGAAAACCAAATTGAGTACCATAAAAACTCGTGTCACATATTAAAAGATATAAATGAAAATTTAACGACGATAGCAAAATATCAAAAAAAAAAATACGATTTGAAAGAAAGAAGGTACAAATTGGAAAAAGAAAAATTTGAGCACCGAAAAAAGAATGACAGGGAAAAAATTAAGCTTAAAGTTTCCAAGCTTGAATTAAAAAAAGAACTATTAAACTTACAGCTAAATGCAATATAAAACAAACGTTTGAGTTACCTAGCACAACACCTTTTAAGTTTATTTTAGTAACGAATAGACTGAATATTTTTAATAAAAGATTTTTGTTTTTTTTTTTTATTTTTAAGTTTTTTGTATTTCTTCTTATAAATAAAATGCATCCACATACATGTCTTTAATTAAATTTAATTAAATATTTTATACGTATAAATATTTTATTATAGTAAGCTATTTTTGATTTCTTCTCGAATTCTCTTAGCAATATTTGAGTAGGTAGCGTTACCTACTTCTTGTAGGTGTTCAATGTTGTCTGATGCTGCCTGATATTGATCTGAAGGTAATGCATCCGAAGGTAAGACCACATTATGTTCCAAACATATATTATGCAGTGCACAACAAACATTCATTATTTGCACAACTTTTTCTGGAGCATAATGGAGTTCCCTTGCTGCTAGAAGACATCTAAACCTTCCTTTAAGTATGCCGAATACTCTTTCAATTAAACATCTAGCTTTAGAAAACTTGGTATTGAAGTAGCACTCGGGGCTATTTTCTGGAGCGCTTCGAAATGGAGTCAAAATCCATGGCTCCAAAGGGTATCCAGAGTCACCTTAAATAGGAACGCAATAATGATGAAAATTTTAATTTATAAAATTTAAAATACAAACCGAGAATCCAAGATGACTTATCTCCGTTTTCATATTTTTCAATTAAGTATTGACGTTCATAGGATAAATTCCATACATGTGAATCATGTGCTGCACCACCATACTTTGCATTTACTGCTCGTATGAACATTTCATGGTCACATATCTTTCATTAATAAGAACACTTTCATTATTGTAAAAAAGTAAAAGGATTGTTTTTTACTTACGACCATTGCATTAATGCTGTGCTTTAATTTCCTATTGAAGTACAAATGCTCGTTTCTGTTCGGTCTAATCATTTGAATGTGTGTTCCGTCCACCACACCAATAACTCCTGGAATTCCCGACGTAGAAAAGAAATGTTGTTTTGCTTCTCTCCTTTTAGTTTCGCTCATTTTAAAATTTATGTGTTTGGAACACAATATATTTTCTATTGCACAGCAGACTTCTGCAATAGAACTAGATGTGGTTTGCTGTGCCATGCCAATGGAATAATCGTGTCCTATTTGATGCTGATAGCCTCCTTGTCCCAAAAATTTTAAGGTGACACCTAGTTTTAAAATGGCTGGAACGGCAGTTGACCTTAAAGGGGCAGATAGTTCACATTGTATGGCATTAAGAACATACAAAAAAGCGTGCTTCGAAAGGCGAAAGTTCTGTACAAAACTAAAATAATAAACAATTATACCCTATTTTAAGTCTTTTCCAACAATAAAATGTTACCTTTTATCACACATTTCCATAATATTTGATTTGTCCCGTATAATTTTCCTTTCAATTCGCTCTTCATTGCTTTCGGTATCCATCCAAAGAGCCACTGAATCCATTTTCATTCAATTTGTTATAATTAGAATAATAATAATGATATAAATTCTTTCTTTAAAAATTAACAAATTCTCTTGACCGCAAGTTTTTATTGTTATGAATTCTTGATTTGACAGATCTCATAAGAAATAATTCGATACTCGAATAAAGTAATCCGAAAGAGGGAAAAGTATTGAGTAAGATTTTTGTCCGTTTCGAATGTCTTACAGAGTACGAAATCAAATTCGGAACGAAAATCACTTTCGAATAGAAATGACTTTCGAAACGAAATACAGAGTAGGGCCCCAGGCCTTATGGGAGAGCTTTTTTTTATCAGATACGCGCCTCACATTCGTACCGTACCGAATTCAAAAGTATCCTATATAAAAAGATCTACTGACTCGCCTATGGATTCATGACTGCATCCACCACAATCCAGCATGTCCTGCCAGGCGCAAAGTCATATTTATTGTTGAGATACAGGGTTACCTTACAGTATTAAGTAACTTTTAACTTCTCTTTTCTTTAGGTTTTTATAGAGGAGCTTTTGTTTTTAGAGCTTTTTTAAAACTTTTAAATAGTATGGGGTTAACTTAGTGTTGTAAGTATTTGCATTGGAATTTACGGGAAATCTTTTAAAATGCAGTTACAATAAAGCATAGACGGCAATTCTTTTCATTTTCTTGAGAGCTTTCGCAATTTTATTATATGCACTACGGTAACGCTGACCAATTTTTTTCTTTCACACAACTAAAGGGAATTCTTCTGAAGATAGAGTTAGATTTGGATGAAGTATAATGTGCAGATGATTTGGTTTGAGTTATCATCAAGCTTTGACCAAATTAATTTTGTTGTCAAACAAGTGGACATATCTGATCTTAAGCTAAAAGATCTTTTAAACTACGCTACGAATTTTGATGCTGGTTTTTATGATTTTTATTAAAATTTAGAGCGGAAGGTTTATATTTATAACTAGATAATGTATGTATGTATTTTCAATTAAAAAATTAGTTTTTAAACTGCTATTCATTCCATACTTCATTTATTCCTAAAAGCTGCAATACATTATCCGATAGTTGAGAATATTTATAGAATACTTCAAGGCGGTACAATAATCTTCTAAATGTACATACAAATTTCTGTTTGTTTGTCACGCTAGAACTCGCTAGAACGGCTTGGCCGATTTTACTGATTTTTATATTGAAATGTTTTTCTTAGTCTAGGGAAAATTTAAATAGTGAGGAAATATGGAAAAATACGATTTGTTTTGTCTGCACAAGAGAAATATTTTTGATAGTCAGTGAGTTGTCAAATTTCTATATTTCAGTCGTCTTTCCAAAGTTAACTAAAAATTATAAAGTTGCCAGTCATTCTGTCACCATTATAAATTTATTAAAATATTTTATCATCAGTTTGTCAGTGCCTGAGATTTACTGGTCTTAAAATGCCAAGGAAAAGATGAACTTCAACTCAATACAATTCAAATATGATGTAATGAAAATTTTGATCAGTTGGTGACAGCCAGGCTTGCTGTTAAAGAATTCAATTGGGGCTGGACAAAGTTCGCCGGGTTCTCTATTTAAATATATTTTATGCCGTGATTTTCTTTATGGAGACGAGTCTACGAGTCTCAATAAGTTGAAAATATAAACTAAAAGAACAAAAATGTTTGTATACCATTCAAATGGTGCTTAAAACTCAAATCAACCATCTGCTTACCCTTACTTAGTGTTAAAGCTTTCAATTCACTTCCCTCAATCTCTTATCCACGATTTTAATTGCAAAATTCAACAAAAAAGTCTTAATCTCTTGAAAACTTATCTGCAAAATAATAATGTCTTCAAAATACTGAAGAATTTATTTTAATCTTTTTCATTATCACTTCAAGAATTAATCCATCCAACAAAGTTATCTATTAAAATTCACTACGAAAAATAATGACTCACGCTTTTTTTCGGCAAAATTATTAACTTTTAAATAATAAATAATAAATTAATTGTATTTATCAAGTAGAGAGATATCATATAAATTAATTTTTATACGAACTTGAGCAAAGACCTATCTGTTTTTTTTTTTTTTTGTCAATTTAGTATCAATCCGCATTCAGTGGCAAATAAGTCCTTAAAAATGTTTAAAGGTATATAAGAGTATTAATGAACTACGAGTGGATAAAAAAAAGAATTAAGTTTTTTTAATCAAACTTTCAGTATTGCACCTTCTAACTCTCGTGTCTGTCCTTTGGATTAGCGCTGTTTTATGTGAGGAGTGTTTGTTCACTGATCAAGTATGGTCCTCAATAAATCCCACCAAGATCACTTATTGTGATACAAAGACAAATAAGGCCGAATTGACAAATTGTCCCCCTGGATGTGGTTTCAAAAACAACGAGACTGTTTCTGGATGTATTCTTTGGGAGGAATGGAATGATGATTGTATTCTGAGGACAAATGTCCCAACTATTGAGACCTGTGAGGGAGCCAACTCTGTTAGCCCACAACCTGTTCAAAATGATCCTACATCGTATTACCTGTGCAGTAGCAGTAGTTCGAAGCCATTAGTTTTGCGGTGCGCAGAAGATAGAGGATTTGCTGCCCATGATGGTTATTTGGGATGTATTCCCTGGGAATTGTGGAGAAATGTAACTGGATGCACTGATGATAATTAAATTTGTTGAAATGTGATTAAAAAATACGTTTTTTTTTTAAGTTTGTCGTTTTATTTCATCCAGAAATGGTTATATGAAATGGGATTAAGTTTAACTAGCAACAAAAGTGACTTCTTGGGCAACGTAAATAAAAATGTTTATTAATAATTTTGAAGAGTATATTATAAAAGTGTCAATTATACACGGGTCCATCAATGTCAATGTTCAATCATCATAACTTTTGTATAATTATAATTATTGGGCCCTCGATGGTGGGGCAACAGGATCTTCCCATTCCCACTCATCCCAATCGACACACTTCTTAAGCTTTTGCTGGAAGCCTCCATCTTCACAACGCATTGGTGTAGCTGGTACTCCCTTAGTTCTGCATGCCCAGTAAGCATTAGCGTCCCAGAAATTTCTGTAGAACACCTGTTGCATTTCCTTATCGGTTAAACAGCCAGGACGACCATCCCGAAGATCGGCAAATCCAAAAACAACGCCAAAAATGGCGGCCAAGGAAATTACACAAACTTAAATCGAAAAAAAGAAGGATTTAAAATAAAAACTATGGATTGAATACCCTTTTCAAAACCGAACTTACTTATTGCCTTCATTGTGAGACTTAACTTTTGAATTTCGACTAAAGAACATATTTATACTTAAGTTTGTTGCACACTTGAATTGAAAAATGTCTTTTGTAAATATTTGATGAAAATGCAACTGCAATTAATGTTTTGACATGAAACTTTCAAGAGGGTAAAGTTTTTTTTTTCGTTTTATTTTTGAGGTGAAGATAATGGAAAATATCAATTAATCAATTATAAAAATTGCGACTTTGATCTTGAAATTAAACAACAGTGATAATTGTATGTAGTTTATAGAAGGTTGTACGGAGGTGTTTTTTTAAATGTAATTGGAAAAAGTTCTCCATAAGTATTTGTTTTCTTTTGAAAAGACTTGATGAGTAATGAGCTTGGCATTGGGTTTTTGAAGACATACTAAGTTTTTTCTTTATGACACGATATTGTTTACATAGAGAGAAGCTATAAAAATGTTCACTGCTTTAAATGGACAACTGTAAAATTTGACATCGATCGGTGGAATTGGTTTTGGAAAGCTTTCAAAACCAAGATCCTCGCATAAGACCATTTCTTACTTCCCATAGGGAGTTATTGTAATCGGTCCGATTTGTCAAATTGAAATTTTTGACCAATCTGGACGTTTCAAGGTTCCTATAATCTAGATACGTCTGTGTGTGCATGTGTACGTACGTTAGTACGTTCGTACGTTCGAGATACCCTTTTTCATCCACGGTATCTCAAGAACGAGTAGAGATATCGACTCCAATTAAATTTTGTTAGACAGGTTATAACCTCAAAAGATGCAGAAAGGACTTTCATAAAAATTGGTCAAGCGGTTTTTTCACTATAGCAGTTCGTTGGTAGCAAATATCTCAAGAATGGATAGTGCCATTGATTTCAAATAAAATTTATTATATAAATTGTAATGTGATACACATTTAGTATAAATTTTGAAAATTTTCAACTTACCGTTATTTTTTTAAAATAGAAAAACTAAAAAATGTTTGGCGCGAAAATATTCAATTAAGGAAAAATGAATTTATCTTCAAAATTATTTTCTATTATGTAAAACGATGTTTTTTACATCTGGTGAAAGTTTGAAAAAAATTGAATTGACAGTTTTTTTACAAAAAATAAAAAAGTACAAATTGTATCAAAAGTTGATAAAAAGTGTTTTCTGACTTGAATTTCTCGAGAATGACTACCGATATTAATTCCAAACTTATTTATGTTTAAACAAAATACAATTTATAATATATGTATGTACAATTCTAAAAAATATCGAATTGACAGTGTTTTTGCAAAAAATAAAAAATATACCAAAAAATGTCAAAAGTAGTTTCTTGACTTGAATATATTCAAAGTAGTCAATCGTTTTAACTACGAATTTATTTTATTTTTTGCATAATAGAATTTTGAACATATGGTACTTTTTTGAAAAATATCGAATTGGCAGTTTTTTTACGATTACCAAAAGTAAAATTTACCGAAAAGTGTCAAAAATTGTTTTCCGGCTTAAATATCATCACAACCATCAATGATGTTGACTTCAAATGTATTTTATTTTCAATATAATGCATTTGTTAATACCTAAAAATGATAAAATATTGACGAATATCAAGTTGACATTTTTTGCAACTAATACAAAAAATTTGTAAATATTGTTTTTCCGCTTCAACATCTCTGAAATTGTTTTTGTTAGTAATATTTTATCAATGAGCATCAAAAGTAAATCGATTAATATCAGCAACGCCAAGTTTTTAGTGGTACGCACCCAGCCACTTTTTAACAATGATCTCAAAATCCCTAAAAACATCAAAAGAAAATATATTTATTTGTTGATTTACTATCTAAGACCGTATTTCACCGAAATTTTCACTCCGGATCAATCTCAGTCCAAAAACCACTTAAGACGTGTAGGGTATTTATAACAACATGGGGCATCTCAAAAGTCAACGTAACCAGATCTTAACTTAAGAAAACCCTAGTGGCCTAGTTACACTCTAGGAACACTAGGAACACTCTCTCAGACAAAGTTGCCATAACAGTATCCTTTTATACCTAAATGACATAAATTGACAACCAAATATCGATAACATCTTTGGCCGTAATTGTCAAGGAGATGAAAAAGAACTCGTTTCTTTCTAATATGGAAAAGGTTGGGACTCGGATAGAAAACAACTTCTTGGGAAACTATTACAAACTACTTTTCTGCAAGTTTTACGTTTACTAATTTGAGAAAACTAGGACAGTTTGAGCCGGGAATCCGAAGAGAACATTTCAGCAAAATAGGACTCAAGAAGACAACTACCGTATTAACGCTATTTGACAAAAACTTGAAGAATGCTGTCAAATAAGTAATAGTCAACCACCTAAACCTACTGGTAAGAGCTAGTGAACAATTTCCACCACACCGTTAGGAGAGCCAGATGGGGTCTCCAACTTTGTTCTTAAATCACTATTACTTACTGTTTTTACTCTAACATCGTAAGAAGGATCAATAAGCCGCTGAAACTACTGATACATCCTTTCTAATTAATCTTTTGAAGTCAACCATCAATGAAAGGTAACTCCTGTCGTGCCACTTATCTTTTGGGAAAAGTATTGGACACTGTCCATGCTACGAAAGTTTCAACGAACCATAATCAAAGCACTTTTTATTAATCGTGTCACCTTCAATTGGAGGCTTGGAGTGATAATTTTGTAGACCAAACGATCAAATTTTCAAAAATTAGATTTTCAAAAACTGTGCACTATACAAATTTTAAAGACTTTGTATACAATTTATTTGAAAATGGAATTCAATTCGTCTATTAAAAATTTCATTCACAGGCACGCTCTTTAAAGTTTCTATCATAGACATTTTTTCAAGGGACTTTCTGAGCCGTTTCCTCCACACTCACGTGATAGACGTGACCTATCCACCAATTTTTAAAAACCAACAATCTCCCTTAACTAATTCGGAGTGAATTTAACTGAAGTTTTGACAGCATCAGGTCCTACTGAGCTGCAGCTAAGAAGTATTGATAAGCTTTGACAATCTATTACTGACTTTTATAATAATTTTATCAATTTCTTCTTTAATTTTGTTATTGGCTGTATTTGAAACTGAAAAAGAGGGAAGATAGATCTCCTCATTGTCGGAGTATATTAAAGATTTTATAACTTCAATTCTTTTATAGCTTTGATTGCTTCTAAATTTTCCAAGCAGCAATGGTTCAACGCTACCTTAAAAAATCCAGCTTAGAGATTTAAGTGTCACTCCCGTTTAGCCTAAAGTATACCTAACGTCACTGAATTTTAACTAAAGGTTAATTGAAATCCAATTATAAATAATAATTTTTTGCAACTTCAACAAGTTGAAATAAAGTTCTTCCACTCAAAAGGACACCCAGATAAAAAAACTGAAATTAATTCCTCGCTAATAAATGAATGAATCGAAGAAGAAAAAAAACTGACCCACAGAAGAATAACTAAAGCAGAAATTGGTTCCCAAGGATTTTGCGACTGTGGATGTCAATACGAATAAAGTGCATCATTAGAAAGTACATATATAGGTATACATACCTATACAAATAAAGAACACATAACAATCCTCGGAAGCGATGACGGGAAACAATGGGAAATCAGGTTAAATGTAGACTCTACATTCTCTCCATAGACAAATCGAAGGATATTCCCACTTGACTGAATGCTCTTGCTTCTGCATTCCAACTCCAGATCCACATCCAAAGGATATACCTATCTAACCTATACTGTCTCTATCATCGTCATCGTCATTGACAACCCATATTGCAAGAAGATAAACCATCAGACCAATAGATTCTAACCAGGATATCAAAGTCGTCGATATATGAGAAGACCGTATCCTGGCATGGATGGCGAAGGTGATACTGATTGTTGTTGGTGCAACAGTTTTCCAGCATCATCATGGAATACCTATACCTACAGTTGCTAGTCTAAGCTGTAGCTTCGCTATGTTTGTACAATGAATGTTGTATAGCAAAATTGTGGACTTTTGTGGCGGAATGCCGATGCCGAGGAACCTCGTTAAGTCCTATCATGTACTCGTACTTCCGTTGGACAATTCAATATTTTTCCTAACAAAGGAAATAATTTCTTTCTATCTCTGTGATAAAATAACTCCCACAACTAGGTTGCATGTTTTTGCTCTTTATGGAAAGCTTGAAGAGATTTTTCTTACAACATTTTGTGTACTTAGAATTTCAAAACTATTTCAAGCAAGATTTTGGGGAATATTTTAAGGAAAAGAAAAAGGGTCTGCAGTTCCTGATTCATACAAAGGTATAGCTAGACCGTTCTCTTGTGCTACTCCATTTCTTACAGTATCTAAGTTTTAAAAAATCAAGAATCATATTCGTCTGAAATCAACATTTTTTCTATGAACTCATAACTTAGGGATTTAAGTTTCAACTCGAAAGCTTTTGTGCGCTAAGAAAAAAAGTAAGTACAAATGATGAATGTATATAGTACCTATGCTGTATGTACATATGTATTATATATTTTTTTTGTTGCAGTTTCAACTTTGTTTTTATCTTTCCATCTTCGATTTGTGACCAGGAAATTGTTTTTCTTTCTTTTTTTTAATTCTAAGTTTAACATTTTCTTTTTTCTTATTGTCTATTTCCAAAATTGACTCTTAGAAATGTTTTTTCTTCAGTTTTTTTTTTCTTTGCTGTCAATAGCGAAGTTTTAGTCATTTATAAGATTTGGCTGGACATCTGTTCATGGTTTTTCAATTTTAAGTCATCTGAGTGGCATTTTTCTAACAATGAAAAAAGTTTTTGAAGCAAAATCAAGGTGGAATAAGAGAGTAGAGACAAGAAAGAATTGAAAGAAGTATGTCAATTAAGTCATATTAATGATAATGTACATAATACTGAGAACCAATGATTCAAATGGATAGGATAGTGGGAATTCAGGAGACTTGAACCAATTTTGTCAAGTTGTCAATGAAACTTATTCGTTTGTCACATTTAACAATTACTATTTATACACCGATGAACATCAGACCTAGCGTTAAATACAAATAGCTCTGTCTTTAAGCTTAGACGTTTTGAACGTCCTTCCAAGTGTACGACATCGAACTCCAAACGGAAAATTACCTAAAATTAGAAAAACCGCGAAACTTCCGTGATTTTCCCAAGACATTGGTGATTTTATCCTCGAGAAACAAGTTTTTTACTAAAATTATATCCTACTATTCTATAAGGTTTTTAAATACGTGTTCTCTTGTTATCAACAGTTTTCAAGATTCAGCTTTTTTAAAAATTACCTTAGAAAAGTTGAAACAGAGAGTTCGTTTTAGACGCCAAAAAAACAAAGAAAAAATTTAAATTCAAATTTAAAAGCGAAAACTTTAAAAGTTTTAAAAAATTAGCTCTTTTTCAATTTATTGATTAAAATCAAAAACCCAAGCCTTAATCTAGATTCTTAAACAGTTGGAAACAAATTAATGTACTATACCTACATATGTATGTATCTTTATAACCCTTGCAGGGTGTTCCAGATGAAATTCTTGGCCAAAAAGGAATTAGTTTGTCCTTGCTGAAAGAATACGTGGTACCACCATATTGAATGAAGCTTCTACAATCTTTTAACTTCTTCCCAGTGAACACTTAGCTCATTTATCGCATTAGCACGTTAGCAGTTTCGCCAATAACAAATCAAAACCACGTTTTTCATCTCGTCTTTTTTAAATAAAAAAAAGATGTATGAACCTTGATATTTACTTAACTAGCAGAGAATATATGCACCTTACTAAATTTCTGTTCCCAAGATAAAGTACATAAGTCAAAAATTAATGAAATCTTATTGACGACTTATTGGCTCACTTACTCACTGACAGATCATCAAAACTATGAAGCACTTCCTTTAAACATCGCACCAAGTTGGGTCCTTGCTTTACAGGACATAATTTGCGTTGGAATAAATTTGGCATGTTTTCTCTATTGACTTAAAAGACTTTGTGTCTTCTACGACACATCATTTCTAACAGTGTTGGCATGAAGCGACATTGACTGTCTTCTATCTACATAGAAGAAATAAAAATGGTATTCATTTTAAATCAACAAAAGTAATAAAAATACAATTTTTTCAAAAACCATTTTCAATGCTTATTTTCAATTGATCAAAAGTTTCAACTTTAAAAACAAAGTTTCACAAAGGATAGCAACGACACACTGACAAACATTTCCCAAAGTTATATGCATGGCACCTACTTTAATATTACGGCCAGAATAAGACCCATCATTATATAAATGCTCCACATTTGCAGTCTTTTTACTCCTTTATGAAGCCATCATCGAAGTCGTGACTTTCGTCGATATAATATCATTGCTATGCAAATCGTCCTACCTCCTTCCATTTAGTTGCAAGAAGTTCTTGCCAAAAATCATATTGACGACGACGAACGACATCGTCATCATCATCGTCATCCTCGTCGTAGTTGTCATCGTTACCGGATTGTCTATCGTTGTCTGCATTTTCAAAATCGATTGCATTTTTATTCATACATATATGTACTTATATCCATTTTTTTCGAATCCATCCTTCGTTATTATTATTTTTATTATTCCAGTCATGTGTTCACGGGAATATCCTGCCATTTATGAAGTGTAAAGGTAGAACAAAAATATGAAGAAAAAATGAGAAATTCCACATCAATGCAGATAGGAGGTTCTTTCGCTTCCTCTGCGTGGTTATTGCAATTTATTTTGCATTTTATCGACAAGAGCGTATAGCTAGATGCTAGAATAGTAATAAGAAAAAAATAATTAAAATCTCCTGCTCTAAATAAAATTCTTTAACTTCCGTCAATAAGATGAATAATTTCATATCTTGCAAATCTATGAAATTGCATTCATTTTTTCATACATACATAAAATACTCGCAGAAGGTGAAATGAAATACTATACACAAAATTGTTGTTTGTTTTATAAACTTTATTTGCTATTGTTGATTGAAACACAATTGTGTGGTTTTTTGTTTTCGATTTTAGTAAACTCACGTACTTCCGGAGGACTCTGATGATTTATATGCATTTGTTCCAGGGTAGTTTTCAATTAGCATCGTTTTGTATCGTCGTAGATGAACACTTATGGCTTCGTCTTTTTCCTTTGCCGATGCAATTATAACTCGTGATACTATCAAATGGGATGGGTTGACATTGCTAAAGCCTTTAATAACATCGATTTCATCGCCAACATTTAGCTGTGGAATGTACAAGTAATTAAGTTACTTATTTGCAATACTTAATAGTTATTTATTAAAGTTTAAAATAAATCAAATTTAAATAAAACGTATAATAACTTATGGTCTTGTTTTAATTTTCGTATTTTTGAAATAGAGCTGAGTATGTGCAGAGGAGAGGATTCTTTCTTTTTGTTTCTCATCTCTTGAGCTTACGCCAAGACGTGAAGCTTTTTTCTTATTTGACAGCATTCAGTTATGGTACTAATTTAAGAACTTATATGCGAACTACCTAAGGGCGCCTAGTATTTAGGACTTTTTAAATCTAGAGCTGGAAAATAACATTATTCGAACTTGGTAAAGTAGATAATATTGTATAGATTTTGGTTATTTCATCAGCTTTGTAATTATTTTAAAAATACCCAGCAAAAGTGCATATTAAACTGCTAAGTCACCTTTGTAAAAAATGATCGACAGTATACGACTGTTCCTAAGGATGGATATAAAATTCAGAAATTTAAAAGCTGAGACAATAAGGATACCAGATGTTGACATCAATTTTTTTTTTTATAGAAACCCAAGACTTGAAATAATTCCTGGCAGGATAAAAATAAAATAAATACGATTTCAATATATCATACGAAAAGTCTAATACATAATGAAGATTTTTAAATCTAGAAACCTTAACTTCTAAGCTGCTGCTGTAAAGAACAATGATTCTGCCAATACTCGCATATGGCAGGTCACATGGCTCGTAACAGCGAAGTAGAACCAGCTCAAAAGTCCTTTATGGTACATTTTATTCGTAGCAGGAGTGATAGCGTAGACCAGAACGCCCGAAGCCTTTAGGTGAGCAAATGGATGGCGTAGTCGGCTCGCAAATGGTATAAATCGAGACAGTTGCTATATGAGGTCAGGACCCGGTCCCTGCTGTCGTGCCGATGATGATGAATATAATGAATACAATAGCTGTCTTCCTTAATAGTCATTTATCTGGTACTACAAATAACTTTCATGGGAAATCAATTGATCACTTAGAATGAAATACTACACTCTGGTCCTTACTATAGCAATACATGTGAATTTGATCAGCAGCAATTTAAAGTTTAGAATAGATCTAAGATAGTTTTGGAATTGGTACATCAAAGTTATTTATCTTACCTGAACACTCTTCTTGGGAATTTTTTGACCATTAACACGTATTTTACTTTCATAGAAAATAACTTCGATTTTACTAACAAAAAATATAATCATTATTATCTTATAATATTTTCAAAGAGAATTCAAATAAATTTCCTTACTCACTTTCTAGCTATTGAAAGTCCAGCTTTCAATAGTAAATCTGCTCTCAATGAGTTAACCTTGACTTTGACGACCTTGGAATCTCGTTCGTCTTTAAGATGAGGATCATCGTCATCATCGTCACTATCCGATTCCTGCCATGAAATTAGTTTAAGCATGAAGTTTTCTCTTTGGAAAATATTAAGATTACCTCATATTTAGAAGATTGTTTGTTAATCTTTTTACTTAATACGGTGCTGGTGTTGATTCGTCTAATAGCTGCTGGATTTTGAATAATTGGAACTTGACACTTTGTAGTTTCATGTTGAAGGAGTGTAGGAAGATAACTAGATACTTTTGTTAATAAGTTACATCTTTGAAATTGTTTTAAATTGGCTAAAATTCGATTTGTTAACATTTTTTATTATTTTCGTTTATATTGCGAGGGGAGGTTGAATTTGTTATGAGAATTTTGTTTGAGGTAAACCTAACCTCATAAATTGACAGCTGATTGTCAGTGACAGAAGTTGAAAAAGTTCAGAGATAAGTCTTTTTCTAATGCGTTCAGCGATTATTGTAAAATAAAATAACGATTTTTAAACTAAAACAAATTTTGAATAAATGTTGACTTTTTTATGTATAAGGGTAGTTTTTATCTGATAGTAACATAGCATCTTAAATAATTAAGAAAGGTTAAATATTTGAAGGCGGTTGTTATCCAAAAACTATGCATTCGATTTTAATGTTCTCGGAAACTTTTAGTCACCGCATGGTTGTCATTCATTTATTGGCGTTTTTTTAGTGGCCATGGGGGCTCCTAATACTTGAGCCATGTGGCCTAATATTGAAATTCAAAAGCAAATGACGTTAATTTTCGATTATGGAGTTTTACTACAACATAAAAATATATATCTCTTTGTGGCCAATGGGAACATAATTGAACAAAATTGTTTTGTCTCAAAAAACAGAGACCATATTTGTGTTAGATAAAAATAAAAGAAATTATTTTGCTCAATCAATCAAGCAAAGAAAGATGAAAATGAAATTTTAAAAGTCAAACTCATCATAACTAGGGCTCAGTTTGTTCACAGAGTTATTTTTGATTAACATTACAACTGGTAAATCATAAAATGGATCAATTTTTGTTTATCAATGATATTATTTGACTACGGCTTTCGAAATCATTATATGGTGGTATTCACTATGAACGAACTCCCTGTAACGTCCTCTTGTCCAATAACCGATGAATATTTGAGCCAAAGTTTAACCGTTTAATTGAACCCAACAAACGACCCTTGACTCTCATTTGAATCCCCAAAATGGAAGAGTTAACATTTTTTGAATACCGAGTCTAATTTTTTAACAATAAAATTATAAATTTCTCAAAACTTAAAACTAACAAAACACAAATGGAAATGATATTTGATATTTCAGTTACGTAACTTTATTTTGCTTTTTCTTTTTTCTTTTGTTCTTCGGTTTTCGGTTTGGATTCGGTTGAATTTTATGTACTTCAAGTGAAATATATGAGGAATCGTTTTCCCATCCTTCATTTACAACTTCTTCCACCTTTTTCTTCACCAAAGGTTTCGGTATGTCAACCTTGTGATCACTTTCTGGCTTAGGAATACATTCAACGTCAATTTTTTCCTTGCTTTTAACAATTTTTTCTAGGGCTTTAAGAGCTCTGTCTTGGTTTCTTTTGAATTCCTCATCAACTTCATCCATGTCCATTGATTCTTCATCCGTTTCCTTTTGATTTGAAAATGAGATGAAGTCACCAGTCCAATCTTTCGATTGAGGTTTTTCAATTTGTTTTTGTTCCACCACTACATCTGGAACGAAGGTGCGCTTGCCATTGGATTGTTTAGTGAGGTATATGGCACTTAAATCAATTGGGCTTTCATTTCTCGGTGGCAATATAGGCGTGTCTGGTTCTTCATCTTTGGTTGTCTTTTGGTTTTCTTCCGAAGGTAAAGTTCGTTGTGATATCCACTTTCCTAGTTGCCCAGAAATGCCTAATGGAAAAACCACAACAAGCGCTTTTATCCCGAAGAGATTTACACACATTGTTTCCCAATCATCAACAACAAACACTGGAACTGATGACTTTGTTTGTTTTGTAAACGACCCAATTTGATCGATGATAAATTTGGGTTTGATTGACCGAGAAACAAGAACCCAAGAAGCCTTTTTATTCTTGATCGCACGTAAGGAAGCACCAAGTCCCAATTGGATTTTATTTTGCCGGGCGAACATTATTCCGGATGTTCCAGATGACCTGATTTCGGAGGATATTAGATCTCTGAATTGAGATAGTTCACTATCGATAAGTGTTTCACTGAAATAAGAGATATTTTGAAGATTAAGGTAAAAATAGGAGTTTATAAAAGTCTCACTATTTGGGTTTGTAGGGATTTGCCAGAATAACTTTTAGTTTTGGGAGAGGCTTTTTCTTGGTGACGGCTGATCTTGCAACTAATGCCTTCGCACTGGAGTTCATAACAATTTTTTTCGGGCCCATTTTTAATTTGTTTATGTTTCATTTAAAAACGTGGTAAGTTATTTGTTGAATTTATTTATTTCTTGTGAGATTTAAAATAAAAACAAATCAACGTCAAATAGTTTGACACTTGACACACATGCCTTAAGTTCGAATTTCGAAAATAAAAGAAAGAAATTGTACTAAATACTAAACAACATAATGGCAACGCTACATCTAATAACTTAATCCTATATCCACACGAGGTAGATTCGATACATGTTATATAATTTTTTATAAGATTAAATTTTGAATTGAGTTTAGCCCGTGCTTATCATTTATGTTGAAAAAGTACCTAATTATTACTAATTACCTAATTGATTGTAATTTATTTATGCTTATTCAAAACGTTTTTCTTTTTCAACGTTAAGGAAATCTCTTAGCAATCAGATTATTTTATTCCGAGCAAATCTAAATATTATGTTCTCCGATATATCTGAGTAAAAAAATTACAAATTGTATCCATTTGGACTTTTTTAAATCTTGAAAGAATTTTGATATGAAACGTAACATCAAAAATAATCATGTTAAAAAATCAACTTTAAAATAAAAATAGTGCAAATGTAAGGCAAAGTTTGTGGATGGAGGAGTCAGAACAGAAGCTGCATAAAGTGACAATGCCTCTAGGCTTCCAAAAGTAACTTGTAATGGTTATGTAACTATAAGAAGAAGCATTTTAAGCTGATCAATCTTACAATTTTTGAATCGACGTTTTTGTTGAAAAACCTAAATAGTCCAATTGTAATAAATATAAAACACGATACTCAATTGAAGGAACAAAACAGAATAAATATTTAATTAATAATAATAATATACAAAGTGGTTTTTAAAGAAGTACAGCCTTATTTATTAGAATCCACTAAACAGATGAATAGTTATGCAGTGTATAATGATTTATGTATGCTCTATTCAAAGTTGTATAAATTCCTATTTATAAAAATTTTTCCTACAAATTTTAGTTATGCAGTTCTTATATCAAAAAAAGTACCAAAATGGGAAATCTATTCCATTTAGATGTCATAATTAAATCAACAACTGTTTTTTTTTTCAATAAAATAGGTAAATAAATATCTACTGACAACAATACAAAATGGAATCGAAAGGGAAGAGAATGTGTTCGTCAAATTGGGACGAACTTGGATATCTACGGGCTCCTCAATTGTCGCTGTTGAGGTCCAAACGGACAATTTCAATAATTTGTTTTATATTTTCTATCGAAAATCTTTATTTATTTTTAAATTCTTCATCGCTTAGTCATGGTAACACGATTTTAAATATATAAATCATTCCAAAAGGAAGAAAATTGAAAAGGCTTTTTTATTTTTTTTATTTCTATTATGGATACCATGGAAACCATGACATTTTGTCAATATAATTTCCTTATTCAGGCTCTATTCAACCTCAAAACGCGTTTAGCTTATTATGGCTCTATTCAATGTTGTATAAGTTTTATAAATAACATTTTAGCGTTTAGAGGCATTATAAAGAATGTATAACTTTATGCAGGCCTTATGTGGCGTATATAAATAAGGCTGGTAGTTATTATGTGTTCAATTTCCAACAGTTTTATAGATCTATACTCACCCATTGAATTTTTTTTTTGCGAATTCTAATAAAACTACTGCAAATTAATGGTTATTTAAATAGATTTTTGAAACATCACTGTGGAAACCTTGCTCTGATAGACTGGCATCACTGAAGCAATCAACTAAATCTAAATGACAATTAACTGACAGGTGACATTTTTGCTTCTCAAAAAAACGTTTTCGTGTAAAAAGAAAGCCGGAATGCTATTGCTAACCTTTTAATAAATATTAACATTAAAGTATAATAATTTACTACGAATACAATAATTTCTTATGTTCTTCAATTAAGGACAAATTTATAATTCCTGCGACCTATTTTTGACAAACATCTTTTAACTAAATAGTTTCCAAAAGTTTGGTTAAGCACCCACCCGCCAGAACCGATAAAAAACATTTACAAACGTTTGCTCTTCATCGAAGAACCTCTCAGAAATGGATTCAGATTTATACGATGAATTCGGTAATTACATTGGACCGGACTTGGACAGTGATGATGACGATGACCAAAGTATTTATGGTCAGGCAGATATTCAGGACGATGTCGATGTAAGAAGTTCTTTTTGTCAACAAAATACAAAAATAATACAAACTTGTCCCATTTAACCCTCTTAGGATGACGCCATGGAAGAAGATGAACCAGAAAATGATGAAGATAAGGAAATAACCGCTGTAGTTTTGCATGAAGACAAGCGTTACTATCCCACTGCAGTTGAAGTCTATGGTCCCGATGTGGAGACGATTGTTCAAGAGGAGGATGCCCAACCTCTGGATAAGCCTCTCATTGAACCTGTGAAAAAGTTGAAATTCCAGTTGAAGGAGCAAGAACTACCCGAAACAACATACGAAATGGAGTAAGTAGAAATTGATTCAATTCTATAAGATCTTGGTCTCATGGAAACGTATTAGATTTATGGCTGATTTGATGGACACCCCACCGTTGATAAGAAATGTCGCTCTTATTGGTCATCTGCACCATGGCAAGACCACTTTTGTCGACTGTCTCATCCGTGAGACACATCCTCAGTTTGATACCACCGAGGAGAGAACCCTCCGATACACGGACACTCTGTTTACAGAGCAGGAACGTGGAGTAAGCATCAAAGCTACTCCAATCACCCTTGTTCTCCCAGATGTCAAGCATAAGAGTTTCTTGATGAATATTTTTGATACTCCAGGTAAATAGAAGATTCTTAATTTAGCGTCCAATTGGTAAATTTGTGTATTTTTGTAGGACATGTTAACTTCTCCGACGAAGCAACAGCTGCTATGCGAATGTGTGATGGCGTTGTGGTGTTTGTTGATGCCGCGGAGGGGGTGATGCTCAACACAGAGCGTTTGCTGAAGCATGCAGTCCAAGAGAAGATGGGAATCACAATTTGTATAAACAAGGTAGGTAATCATTTTTTTCTTTAAAGTTCCTAATCGTAATTTTTTTTATATTTTCAGATTGATCGTCTCATTCTGGAGTTGAAACTTCCTCCACAGGATGCTTATTTTAAGCTCAAGCATATTGTTGAGGAAGTCAATAGCTTATTGAGGTAATTTAGAAGACATCATGCCTCAGATTAGGAAATGATTCCAATAAAAAATTCTATTTCAGTGTATATTGCGATGGAGATGATCCCATTGTGGTTTCACCAACCCTTGGAAATGTGTGTTTTGCCAGTTCTCTTTATGGCTTCTGTTTCACTCTGAAATCATTTGCCAAACTATACGCAGACACATACGAAGGGGTCAACTACGTGGAGTTTGCCAAACGCCTCTGGGGAGATATGTATTTCTACAGTAAATTGTAATAAGATCAAAAGTTCTTTCTCCTTCAACGGATTTTAATTACTTTCTAAATTATTTTCAGGCGTAAATTCACCAAAAAACCACCACACAGTTCAGCTCAGCGTAGTTTTGTTGAATTTATTCTCGAACCGATGTACAAACTTATCGCCCAAGTTGTTGGTGATGTTGATACGACACTTCTTGATACTTTGGCCGAGTTGAATGTTCGTGTGACTAAGGAAGAGATGAAAACCAATATAAGACCATTATTGCGATTGGTTTGTAATCGGTTTATGAGTGATTTTAGTGGATTCGTTGATATGTGTGTGGAACATATTAAGTCACCATTGGACAATGCAAAGAGGAAAGTCGATCATATTTATACCGGACCGAAAGAGGGCGATATCTATAAGGATATGGTGAATTGCAATCAAAACGGAACTCTGATGGTTCACAGCTCGAAAATGTATCCAACCGATGATTGCACATTCTTCCAGGTAGGTTAAGGAAATGGGTAGCAATTAAGTTTTGGCTTAGTTGAAATTTTACATGACCTGGAATTTGTATTATATTTATCTCACAATTTTATTATTTTTTTAACGAAAACTTTATCAACTTTTGATTAAATTTAAAGGTCCTTGCTCGAGTTGTAAGCGGTACACTTCATGCTGGCCAAGAAGTTCGTGTCCTTGGTGAGAACTACACCCTGCAAGACGAAGAGGATTCGAGAATTCTTCAAGTTGGCCGCTTGTGGGTCTATGAAGCTCGCTACAAAGTCGAACTTAATCGAGTTCCTGCTGGCAATTGGGTTCTAATTGAAGGTATCGATCAGTGTATTGTCAAGACATCCACCATTGCAGACATAAGTGCCATTGAGGACTTGTATATCTTCCGACCACTAAAATTTAACACTCAAAGTATAATAAAAATTGCCGTCGAGCCTGTTAATCCATCGGAATTACCTAAAATGTTGGATGGTCTGAGAAAAGTAAACAAATCGTATCCTCTGTTGTCGACACGCGTTGAAGAATCCGGTGAACATGTTATTCTTGGTACAGGAGAATTATATCTGGATTGTGTTATGCATGACTTGCGTAAAATGTACTCGGAGATCGATATCAAAGTTGCTGATCCGGTTGTGGCTTTTTGTGAGACAGTTGTCGAAACTTCATCACTTAAATGCTTCGCAGAGACACCAAATAAGAAAAACAAAATTACCATGATATCCGAACCATTGGAAAAGGGACTGGCCGAGGATATAGAAAACGAGGTGGTTTCGATAAATTGGAACAAGAAACGGTTGGGAGAATTTTTCCAAATCAACTACGATTGGGATTTGTTGGCTGCGCGTTCTATTTGGGCTTTTGGACCTGATACAACTGGACCGAATATTCTTGTGGATGATACCCTTCCTTCGGAGGTTGATAAGAATTTGCTGACTTCGGTGAAAGATTCCATAGTGCAGGGATTCCAATGGGGAACGAGGGAAGGTCCTCTTTGTGAAGAACCCATTCGGAATGTCAAATTCAAAATTCTCGACGCGGTGATTGCCAACGAAGCGTTACATCGTGGTGGAGGTCAAGTCATTCCAACGGCACGTCGAGTGGCATACTCTGCATTCTTGATGGCAACACCTAGACTTATGGAGCCGTATTTGTTTGTTGAGGTTCAAGCCCCTGCCGATTGTGTGTCTGCTGTGTACACTGTTTTAGCTCGAAGGAGGTTTGTTGTTCAAATAAATTTGTTTTATTCGTTTTTAAATATATCTGGACTATTTCAGAGGCCATGTGACACAAGATGCACCCGTATCAGGTTCGCCAATTTACACCATCAAAGCATTTATACCCGCCATCGATTCGTTTGGTTTTGAAACCGATTTACGTACACACACCCAAGGACAAGCATTTTGTTTGTCTGTATTCCATCATTGGCAAATTGTTCCCGGTGATCCTTTGGACAAGTCCATCATTATTCGACCTCTGGAACCTCAAGCTGCTTCACATTTAGCCCGAGAATTCATGATTAAGACAAGAAGAAGGAAGGGTCTATCGGAAGATGTATCAATCAATAAGTTCTTCGATGATCCTATGTTGTTGGAGTTGGCAAGACAGGATGTATTATTGAATTATCCTCTATAAATAAAGTAATTTCTTATCGTAACATAACACAAATATGTATTAACATTTTTACTTTAAATTTAACGAATATAAAAAATGGTTTTAAATTTCAAAAGCTGTTTCAGGAAAAGCTTTATATATTTTACCAATTAGGTGGTTGTTTGGGGAATAAGAATTTTGAGTGTGGTGAATTAGAAAATTTGGTTGACGTATCTGCTACCGCGGTTTTATGTGTTCACCGTTATGTGGCAATGTTGCTATTTTCAAGTAAGTCATCCCTTCCTACAATCAATTAGACTCTTTTTTTTTAATTAGCCTTGGGAATAAGTTAAGATCTATGTTTTAATTAGAAATTACAAAACATTAGTGT
This sequence comes from Scaeva pyrastri, assembly GCA_905146935.1. Lineage (NCBI taxonomy): Eukaryota > Metazoa > Arthropoda > Insecta > Diptera > Syrphidae > Scaeva > Scaeva pyrastri. Next base: position 122,417,633 of record LR989927.1, on the reverse strand, counting down.
AGAGCTTTAAACATCTGGGCATACAATTCTGAGCCTTTACTTACATATGTTTGTGGCACATAGCCTCTTATCACCATGCTAAAAAACAGGACTTTTGAAAAATTGTAGAACTGTTTGCGATATAAATTTCGGTTTGTAAACAAAAAAAACTTGTAAATTATCAGCTTTTTCTTTGTTTTGTCAACATCTCATTAATTCTTGGTTAAGTAGGTATTTTTTTTTTAACATTCTGGGTTATCAAAATGTTTTATCATCTACAAAATTAATGCCAAAGGTTTTAAAAATAATTCGTTAGACGTCCTCTGAAAGTTCTCGAAAATAAAAGAAATTTGTCTCTCTAATCTACATAGAAGATAAGTTAGCATAACAAACACTGCTTCGAAGATATCTCAGTGTTGCTCGATTTTTCATAGAACAAAGCTAATTATGTATATCAAGAAAACTTCAATTTTTCAAATACTTATTATGTTTGCTATGTAATAATACGTCTGTAGGTACCTACATAATAGATGGACTTTAAGGATAGACGTATGTTGCTTTTTTAAGTTTAAAGAGTGAACACATAATAATGGTATCATGATTACGAACCTAAATTGATAAAATGGTTTTATGAATTTTATTCTCACGAATGTTTTTCGGCAGCCACTAACTGTCTGTCATTTGATAAAAAAGAGGTTGTGCAATATTTTGTTTGATTCATTTTTTTTATTAGTTGATTTGCAAGTTTCAAATGGTTTGTACAGAGCTTCTAATATCTTGGAAGTATTGTCTCTATTGAAGGAGGAAAAGCAAAGGCTGCGTTCGGGATGTTGTCCAATGTTTGGAGGAACAAATCTCTCAGCTTGAACACAAAGCTACGACTGTTTAATTTTAACGTCGAATCAGTTCTGCTATATGGTTGCAGCACCTGGAAAATAACAACAACAATAACCAGGAAACTGCAAACCTTCGTTAACATCTTACGGGTTTTCTGGCCATAGATCTATGTACAATAGCACTTATGTTAATTTACAATTGCTGACTTAGTATTGGCCACGCTACACAAGTTGTATAATTAATTTTGTTTTTTTTAATACAAAAGAATTTTCTTGGCAGATTCCATATTTTAACCAATTAAGACTTGACGAATTTGATTTGTCCGTATTGTAAAATTGAAATTTTTGCATTTGGGTATGCAAAAAAAAATATCCTGTACGTTTAGACACAATCTGTTTAGCAAGGATGTTTACATACGTTTGCGCTTTGGAACCGTTTGCTTTTCATATTAATTTTCGCAGTTTTGAATTTAGAAATTTAGCCCATTTTTCGTCGACGATATCTCAAGAATCTAAAGATTTGAATTAAATTAGATTTTAGCTTCAAAACGTGCAGAAAGGACGTTAGTCAGAAGTTTTTTAACTTTAGCAATTTAAAAAAACAATGCTCTTTGTTTGTTTTTTTTTCGACTTATCTAAATATCTCAAGAGCGGGCAATAATATTGACTTGAAATTTATTTTATACATTTTGACAAATATCGATTGAAAGTTTTTTCAAAATTTAGTTTTGTTAAAAGATTGAAAGTTACGCCTGCTACCTTTTCTGATGGTCAAAATTTAATAAATGTTAAGTTTAAAAAGGTTAAAAAAATACATAGAGTTAAATTGCATTCTTAAAAACAAAATCCAGGGAAGGGAGTAGAAACGTCACTGTCTACAAAAAAGCCAAGAAAATTCGCCAAAAGTTCGAAGTTAACAAATTTTAAAACAACTTACATTTCTTCTGTGCGATTATGAACATAAGCATAAAAATCCGTCGTAATATCTTAAAATTATGAAAATATTCAGTAACCTTAACTCAACCAAGTATTTAATTTTAAGCTGAATGATACTGCCAGCGCTATGAAAAGGCTTCACTTTTTTGACCTTACTACAATGTCTACAATTAACTGCCAATGCTAATAACTCGCAGCCATGTTTTTCAAACAAAAACATAACAAAAAACCATAACATTTATTATGAATATCCTCACTAGCACAATATCGCATTGCCATTATTACGCACGAACAAAATAAATTGGTTTAAAATCAACACCATTCATTTGATGATCTGAAAAAACATAAAAAACGCGACCTCGTCATTACCTACGTTAAAATAAAAATTCAACACAAAAAAAAGAAGAGAAATGTTTTCACAATCAGCGCCCACAAATTAAAAACTCCTCCATTATCCATAAACAAAAAACGAAAATAAAATAAAAAATGAAAAACAAAAAACAAAAAAAACAGAAAAAAAGCTTAACCAAAAGTAAAAATATGCAGATGCATGCACGCATTAACGGTTGTAAAATAGGGACGCTGCTGATATCTCACAGGGATCGGGATCGGGCTCGGCGCGGCTGACGTGTAAATTATTCACACCTAAAGTGCTATTAAAATTGCACTTTAAAAATATTTGCATTTTTATACACAAACACAAACAAAAACAGAAACAGAAACAGATACAGGTGCATTTTTCCATCCCACATGCATATGCATATGTACTTATTCTCGTGTCAATACAGAAAAGCGTCTGCAGTTTGCATCAGTATTCGGTATTTACGAGTATAAATGCTTTTTCCGTGGAGGTTTTTTTTTTTTTATTTTTATAAATCCTTCATCCTCATCCTTAACCTCACACTTCCCCGCACGAGCCTTGTAGGCCGCCCGCCATTCAATCAGATTGATTACAACATGAAAACGTGTGAATGCCGGAAAGCGGCCATCTTTTTGTGCTCTCCATATCCGGCTGTAAGCAGAAAAAATAACAACAACAATATAATATGAACGAAGCGGTATGGACGACGCGACGGATTAAACGACAACATCAATTTAGTTCGGTTAATTTAAAGCGTTAACTCGTCAGGGAACATATAACGGCAATAAATAATAATTAAGATGAACAAAAAAGGAACAAATTGTTCATCGCGGGAAATTCTTAATTCTTTACTGGGGATAATCATATATTTTTTTTTTCGTTGCCATTAAAAAGGGACAAAAGGTTCAATACATAATATTTTGAAATACTGAAAAACAAAAAAGCGGGCATGAAGGTTGTAATCTATCCAAAAATATTATTTTATGAAAAGAATTAAAAATCCCAGATGTATGTATGTACATACATATGTACCTACTACATAGGTATAATGTATTTTGTATTAATTAATTTTATGTATCAGATAGGAATTCGAAAACAAGATAAGATTTATAACTCCCAAACACAGGGAAACAAAGGCCCTAAACTCGAAAATGAAATGAGTCCTTATGAGAAGAATTCGGATGACGTTTCACTATGCGCTACTAATTGTTACTAGACATCATATTTTTTAGTCTAGAGAGTTTTTGGTTTTCGGTCGTGAAGACCCTTTGCCAATTCTTGGTCAAATTGTTACCGTGGGCAAAATGTGGGTTCATAATAAGAAGGATCCAGACCTTCAAAGTCTCTGACAGATAGCCCATGACTTCAATTTTTTGGGACTTAAAAAAAAGTCGACACCATAACCCCCTCATCTTATGCATTTAATATGCATTGTTTACGGAAGGAAAATAAGATAAATAAGAACTAAACTGACGGGAGCCGCGTAGTTGTCGCCACCCACCCGTCCGATGTGTTGCGTCTTCAAGACAATGTTCCACTTCACACGGTACTAGTTTCCAAAGCTTCTGTGCAAATTGTGGTTTTGAAGAAGTTCAACAAACACTCTATAACTCAAACCTTCATGGGAAGGGATTTTCAATTAATTCAAGATTAAGAGCTCGAGGATGCAATAAGCTCATATTTTGCAGGGAATCTACTTTTTAGAGGGTATTCCTATACAAAAATTGATCTCAATTTAAACTTCGTTTCATTTTCATACTGAGAATATTTTAAACTTCCCTCGTAACTGTGAAATTTAAAGCATTTCGTCTTTTTTAAACAAAATTAAATTACAATTTATAAGGAAAAGCTAAGAAAATAGACTCATTCGTCAAAATTTCTACGCAGCTGGTAGGAGTCACTATACAGCTCCCTTGACCCTTTCTCAACATTCAATTAGGCTAGCTTTACTTCCCTGGGTGGTATTCTATCTTGGTTATTGGGTTCAGAAGTAGAACAAGTGAACACAAATTTTCTCAAATTGACAGATGGTATGATTCTGACGTGCGTCAGTAAAAAAAAGTTTTTAATTGACAATCCGGAATTGGAATTAGAAGCAGAATCCCAATTGAACAGTTTTTCTGAATTTAAAAAAAAATTAAGTTTGGTGTTAATGTATTTGTAAAGTGGAACATGTGTCAACTACAAACAACAAAACTACAAACTTTAGTTCAAAAATGTATTCCTTTTCACACTTTCGTTTAAACCTTACTCGTGTTCTGACGTTTAAACTTCAGTTTCACTGAATAGGTTTTGTGAAGAAAGTGTTTTACAACTTCACGAAATATTTTTTTAGAAAATGTTACTATCACCAATTAAAAGTGACTTTATTTATTGTTATTTATTTAATTTATTTAACTCAGAGAAGTAAAAAAACGAAACAAAATATCATTGATAAACTTCATAGACGTTCTGGAATCTGGATACGTTATGTAACATTACGCAATTGAACGAAGTTCAGATTTGACTGTTAATTGAGACTAAACTAAAAAACTTGAAAAACCGTAAATGACTAGATTATACATATATGTAGTCTTTTGAAATATTTAATACAGCAATCGACACACAGAATGTTTTAAAAACTTCAGAAGCATTCCAATGCCTTTAACTGTCAATATTTACGTAATATTTGTTCATGCTGACTGGAATTGTCTTTGAATGATATAAATATAAAAGTTACTGATCGATTTGTGTTTTTTTTCGTAATTGAACTTTACATGCTATAAACCACAACATTTGGTATTTAATAAGCTTATAAAAAAAATCCCCCTTTAAGTAGTCTCCTGTGATGCAACACACTAGCTCTAACGTTTTTTGCGATTGCCAAAACATTGTGAACAGTCTTCTTGTGGTATACCACAAGGCTATAGCCTTAAAGCCAATTTTCAATTCTTTCTTTTTCAATTCAAAACCGTTTCGACAGCTCGATCTTATAGGGTGTTGTGTTAAGTCAGGTTAATACGGCATATCAATATGGGTCGAATTTTTCGAACTAGGAGTGCTGTGTGAGATGGTCGTTTTCAGTCTTTTTTGAAGTACAGCAATATGCAAAAGACACACCAAAATAGTATTCGTTGTTGACAGTTTGACCGATTATAAGAATTTATTAATGAACAACATTAGATAAATAATTGAAGAAAAATCTCAACATGACATTTGATGATTTGCTTTAAGGTAGTTGTTTTAGTTTCGGCTCATAAAGATACAAGATACATTCATAGTAATGTCACATTTAATATAGTACCACTCATAACCTCTGCATTTGTTATATATTTTTAAGGTTTTTCAACCTCAGAAATATTTTCGGATATTACAAAAAACCAATAATTAATTTATAGCTGTTTTCCAAGATAAGTGTAAGTCAAATGCTAATAAATATTTTGAAATTTAATTTGAATGTAATGTCAACTTAAAAATAAAAGCATTAGTTCCTATCAGATTCCCAAAAATTTATGTTTTTTTACACATGTGCTTTAATAGTATGTGTTTGATTAGTTCAATGTAGTTTTTTTCTTGCGTTTCATTTTTGTCTTCTAACCAACATCATTTTGATCAATAATCAAGTTTTAATTTAATACTTGGTTCCTAAATCATCAACAACTTCAATCCAGCAAAAAGCTATATCAATATCGTAAACTTTAAATTTGTTTTAGAATTAACTTATTTATGTATATTTTTGTACATATTTTTAGATTTTAAAAACTATTTGATCTTATTCCACTACTTTGTCAAGCAAAAACAATTGAGTGCAAAAAATAATAAACTGATAACATTCTTGAGTTGATGAAACGACAAAAAATACGAGTTCAATTCCTTGAATCCAAAATTCAATTTTAAAACAAACTTAAACTAAAAACAATAATAAAATATTATTTGAATTTAAAAGGAAATCAACCAATACTTCTGAAAAAACTATAGTAGAGGAAATTTTGTGAAAAATGGCGTTCAAACTACATTATTTCCTATTGTTCAATTTTCATATAAAAAAATCTTTAATTTTAAATACTAAATCCATTCTTAAACCCAATATAGTAGCTAAGGATTTAAAAGTTCATTGATTTCATCACAACAACTGATGCCAACATAATGGCAACATCTTGCATCATGTTTATTTCATTCGATTTTATATTCCTTTTCACTCAATTTTAATTCCACGCCAAAAGAAAAAAAAAAAAAACACAACACCCCCTTTCACCCTCCTTCCCCCCCACTCGTACCTATCAATGTATCTGTATATTGCGCTGTTAACATTCCAAGCACTTTAAGAAATTAATAAAACGTAGCAATGGTGGAGTGTTGTTGACTTCAAGATGCCATCATGATTACCATTTAAAAATTAGATTCAAGATATCTCTCTCTTCTTTGGCAAACAGATTTTTTCCGATTTAACTTCAAGCATCCCTTTAGCTTATTGTCCGACGACTTATCCGCAAAAGTCCTCTTCGTCGTCACCGCTACCGCTCCGCATACCACCCATTGCAAAAAGAAATCAACGAAAACTGTTTAAGTCTTGTCGCGAGAATAAAAACAGAAGGCAAAGATCTGATGGGAAAATGTGTACAAAAAAAATACAAAAATAAAAAATAAAAGAAATAAAATTAAATTCCGACAAAATTCAGTGAAATTCATGAATGATAATAATTTTCCGATTCTTCGGTGCGTTTTATTTCCAGCTAAAGTAAGACGAAAAAATACAATTCACTCCGACGCAACAGACGTCGTCCTCGTCGTCGTCGTCGGCATCAGCATCAGGATCGTAGTTGTCGACTTTCGTCTTCCCGCATCCCAATCCTCCTTATTCCAATCCAAATCTAGAGTAAATAGCAGATGGAAAAAAAGTTAACGAAAAAAAAGAAAAACGTTCCAACGAACCAAGTTCAATCTTGAAATTGTCTGCCTCTTCCCGTGCGGTGGTGGCATGGAGCAGCAAGTGTTTGCTGGTGCCATTTCCACGCGATGATGCTTCTGCTGAGAGCAGACTGGTTTCGAGAGCACCTATCCCGAGACATGCCGTGCCCGTGCCCGTGCCGCCGCCACTGAGACGCGAGACACAATAGAACAGCAAAAGATTCGGATATTCAGAGCAAATACAAAAATAAAGAATCCTCAAGAAAAAGTGGAAATGGAAACAACGATTTCAATTTCCACCCGAATGAGTCAATCACAAGTTAGACTCTCAATTGAACTTTATATCGTGTACCTATATCTACGTCATCCCCATTACCCCAACACCCACATAATGTCTGACACCCCACTATCATTCTCACTCCCTGGAAATCCCACCCACTTCCCTATAGAAACGTTCTTTTCTTCTTCGAAGAAAAATTCAAGGACCTGAAAAGCGTAGACAAAAAGAGAGAAGTGAAATTCTTTAACGGCAATCATTTAATATGCTTGACAACTAAAAGTGTGTTAAGGGAATGAACTTTGGAATAATGGAGGGGTGCGGAAGCGAAGTTACTTGTTCGTTTTTTTTGGTGGGTGGGGCGGCTTGAAGATACTTTGAACTGTGACTGTCTTTGTCCTTTTTTGATATCGACGCAAGCCGAGAAGTGTCAGATTTATCGCTTTATTTGGACAGTTTTGCCATAATATTTGAGTTCATAATCCTGAAGGAAGATATTTGAAACAAAACATCATTTAAAAGTCCTTCGCGGCTCCTCTGGATTACATGCCTTCATTATGTCAAAATGTTCATGACTCTGTCACATAAATTGACAAAATTTAAGATGAGTTAAGTTGACTTTGTGTTTTGTGACTTAATCTCATAGACGTGAGACTTCAAAAAAAATTCTAAGGGGGTTAAATCTCAACGTCTCACTTTGCAGTTCACATTACATCCGCGTGAGGTGATTAGGCTCTCGAAACGCTAGTGATACAGAATTTTTAATTTGACGTGAGTTGTAGCTCCACCCACCGGACATTCTTTAGAAAGCTTTTCTGTTGGGATACTTGTAATAAAATTTAGACAAAAAGAAGTTAGAAGGTAATCACCGTTGTCATAAATGATTCCTCGGCGAGTTCGTTCTAAAAGAAATATCAATGACGCTACTTTTCCAGAATGCATTGGCATTTTTATGTGATGACGTATTTATTTATTTCAGAGCTGAATATGATTTTCGGATGAAAATAAGAGTCATTTCCGGTTCTAAAACCTATTTAGAAAACACACTTCATTGAGTTTAGTCATTAAGCTCCAGTTCAGCTAAATTTTGTGCAAATAAAGGTCCAAGTCACGATGATGTAAAATTCGTCAAGATGTCGTCTGAAAAAGGCAGAGTTCTTGTGAGGGACGGAAAATCGTTTGCTTCAAATTCGTGAAATATCGAGTGTTAGTTAATTATTTACTGAACCACTGTACCCAAGCTTATCCAACAAACTTCGATTTGCCCTCTCGGAATGACAGTTATGAAAATCTTTATATGGGCACAACGCAACATTTAAATATCTGGCCATAGAATTTTGACAGTTAATATAAATTAGACTTAATTTGACAGATGTAGCTTCAATTTATCCATACTAAATATGAATATAAATGTCTGTTACTCTTTCGCGCCTAAACGGCTAAACGGATTTTGTTGAAATCTGGTATGGTGATAGATGATATCCTAGAAATGGTCATATGCTATAAATAATCACGCCATCGTTCTTAGGGGGTAGGCAGTAGGCAGATAACTAAATTGAGTTAATGATTTTTAGTCGTTTTTGTTGGGACTTTTGCTCTTCTACGTCTAAACGGCTGAACGGATTTTGATGAAATTTAGTAAGGTAATAGATGGTTACCTAAAAACGGATATAAGATCAAAATGATCACGTCATCGTACTTAGAGGATAGAAAGTAGGCAGAAAATTGAATTGAATTAGTGATTTTTTTATGTTTTTTTTGGAAGTTTTGCTCTATCATGCCTAAACGGCTGAACAGATTTTGATGAAATTTAGTTAGGTGATAGATAGTAACCTAGAAAAAGATATGGGCTATTAATATTAATGCTACTGTACTTAAGGCGTAGGCAGTAGGCAGAAAACTAATTAAGTTAGTGATTTTTAATCGTTTGTTTTAAAAGTTTACATCATTCACGCCTTAACGTCTGAACGGATTTTTATAAGACTTGGTTAATTTAAAGATAGGATCCTAGGCTCGGACACAGGCTACTTTTTACGGCGGGAAAATACCTCATTTCCGCGGAAATCTAGCGTGATCGTGTCAAGAAGCGCATAGCTACTGAAATGATTTTGATGTTTTTTTTTTACAATCACTCATAAAATTTCTTGTATATATTTAATTATTAAGTTAGTAAGTTACCTATAATAATAATACCTTTAAGTGAAAGAAAAACCTTATCAAATTATTACAAAAATATAAAAACCATTATTACCCCACAAGAACACAACGACGGTCGTGATAACGCAGATATATCTTCCCTGATCTATTTTAAAATCCTCTGGAACGTATTTCAATTTGAAGTGATGTGGAAAATGTAGCCTCTTCTTTTTTTTTCATCATCTACCCTTCGACCTAACGCACGCAAAAAAAGGGAAGACATTTTCTAAGTCTTATGAAGATACACAATTGTATCCTGGAGCGATGAATTCGAGCGTATGCTTGTGTGATTTTTATATACCATGCATATTTTGTATAAGAAGAAGTGATTTTGTGTTAGATATGATATAAGTTAAGAGAGGGAAGGGGGTTAACTATGTCATTGTTAACATTTATACAGGGTGAAACCACGTGGCAGACTTTAAACACTACGTGAGTAAATAGAACTTTTAACATAAGCGGCCGCTCTGAATTCTGAAATTCTGGAAATTATGATTAGAATAATTTCCATTTCGCCAGGATTCAAATTCTGATGTGAATTATAAGATTGGAAAGTAAAACATTGATGATTTGTATTACACATATACGTTCTTTTGTCTTTTCTTAAGTTAGTATAAAATGTTCTTATAATTCAATAAATCAAATTAAGTAAGTATACACCTTGGTATACCATCACACTAATCTATCTTTGGATTGCAATGAAATGCTCGTTTTTATAGGAGCAATGCTTTCACTTACAAACTATGTAATTAACTTGAAGATGGTTAAATGGGAAGAAGTTCAGAAAACAGAGTTTCAAACGAGAAGTTCTTAAATGGGAATCGTTCAAACTTCAAATTTACTTTAAAGTGGCAATCAATTCCAATTCTCCAATTACTCAATTTAAAAGTTCTGCTTACGTTTTGTGAATATACAAACTAAAATTTAATTTTTGTGAATGATTCAAGTTTTTAAAAACTCAGTTCAATTGTTAGTTCTAGAGTTGAAGTTGAAGGTAAGTAATAAAAAAACGATCATACATGTCCTTTGTTTTTAAAGGAACAAATTTAAAACAGAAAATTCAAATTCCTAATATTTACTAGAATAGTCCAAGACATGTACATTGTACATATGTATCTCATGAATGTCACTTCAAAAACAGTAACTTACTGACGATCTTGATGATCTTTTAATCACTTTCTGGACAGAATTAGCCAAATAGAGGAAAGATCGATAATTTCATATTATTTATCTACCCACTTTGGTATTAATTAAAATGTTCAGTTACAATTCTTGTAAGATGTTTAATTTTGTAAGAGCATGGAATTTTTACCATAAACCTCCTTTTCAATCAATTTTCGATTCTTATAAAGACGAAATGAAATGTATATACATAAATTAATATTATGGATAGAAATTTATATTTATTATAAAGATTAGGGTTTGCCATTCTAGTTTTTAAAATGGTTTTGGATAAGTGATCTCCGCAGCTGGGTCGAATTAATTCCAAACTAGAGATCAAATTTCAGACCACTTCTTGCAGCAACTGGGGTCGTATGTCAGCATACGTCACTTGTCTCGGCTTACCACACAAAAACTAGTCCAGCGGTCCTTCAATAAATTGATTGTTTCTTTTGCTGTATGGCATGTAGCGTCGCGTCGTCTTGTTGGAACTAAAGATCGTCCACATCAACATCTTTGTTTTAAGGAAAATTGTACATAACTCAAGTGACAGCTGTCAAAAGGACCAACTCTGAAAAAAGTATTGGTGCTTATTTTGACATTCTCTTTCGTTCTAAAGTGAGTCGAATTCGTTGAAACTTGATTTTGAGACTCGGCGATTAGAATGTTAATCGCACAAATCGAATGTTCACCCAATCTATAGAAAGTTCATTCATTCGCGAATGCTAATTCAATTTTGACATTCGAAAGAATAGAATTAAATGTCATTTTTGTGTCGTTTGAATTTTTTTGTCGAGTAAGAAACAAAACAGTTTTTAATTATTTAAAATAAATTACTTTTATTAATTTTGTTGTTGTTTTATGTTTAAAGGTAGCATTCCAACTGGACAGACTGCGAACAAAAGGGAAAATTAATTCAAATAATGGAAGAAAAACTCGGAGGTAGCAATGGATTTGATTATAGAAGTTTACTCTGAACTTCTTTAGCACCATCTTCATTTATAAACAACATAAATGCCATTTTTTCATTGTTCTTTAGTTATTTTATGTTTTTATCAAACAAATTTAAATTATTAAACAATAAACAAAACAATTACAAATAAAAAGATTTCACTTTTTGGTTTTGACATTTCACAAACACTTCTCTTTTGCGTTTGATCTTTAGTGTGACCAAGTGTGTACGAAAAAAATAAAAATTTAGAACGAGTCATGAACAACTTATTTTTTTTTAAGAATAGTTTCAAAACAACTGAGTTGACACAAAACATGTAATGAATATGTATTTATTTATGGCTAAACATTACTTTATAATGAAAAAATGTATTATTTATTTTGTTTCATGATTCTTTATCCAACATCTATAAAATGTTTAGAAACAAAAAAATGTAAAACGGTCATACTAATTCAAATAGAAACATAGTAAATGTCAAACAGCGGATACCGAAAATGAATCTTTTTTCAAGTTCATTTTATGCTATCTTTCGCAAATGAATGTTATTCAATCGAATCTCAAAATTAAGAAAGTTCATTCGAACGAATAGAATCATTCTAACGAATTGACTATTCATGAGAATGTCAAAATAATCACCATTGCCAGATTGAAAACCACACGTCTCTAAGAAATACTCTTTGGCGTAATTAAATTTAAATGAGCACATGAAGTTCACGTGTAAACAAAAAGTAATTTCAAATTTTTTTAAATAAACATACAAAAAAGTCAAACATAAAAAGTTGAGATTAAAAAAAATTCTATCCTTCTCTCTTTGTTTAAGCACAATGCAATTATTTAAAAAAAGACAGTTTTCAAAATTACTCTACAAGCCAGGTCGCCCTGTATTGAAATTTTTCAAATCAAAACCCACATAAATAACCGTACCCTATAACCAATTCTTCAAAAAAAAAAAAAAAAAAATTGAGGGCTATAATAAACCTTGTCATCGTCCTTGCTTGTTGTGTGTTTCTCAGAGCTTAGGGGTAAATAAAATATTATAAACAAAAAAAAAAAAAAATAAATAAACAATATCATATGCCGGAATATGTTTGTAGTTTGAATGGGGCTGAATTTTGTTTCACTTAAGCGGAAGTCAACGATACCTTTTATTGAGGTTACTGGCTGTCGGGCACACATTTTAATGTGGAATGGGTATAGGGTGTGTATTTTGGGAAGGTATTTTTCTTACTCGCATATTGACAACTTATTGAAAATATAGAATTCGGTAAAATTTTCCTTCTGACAGGTTGTTTTACTTTTTTTCTGTCTAATGTTATTCTTTTTTATTTTTATTTTGAATTATGGAAATGGTGAAATTTCCAGATGTCCATGTAAGATTGTAAAGGAAGGTTAGTTGTTGTAGAAGTCCTAGAATTTTTGTTTGTTTTGGATTACTTAAGATTTTGTTTCCCTGCATGGGGGACCCAATCAAAAACATAAGAAGGAATAATATCTCATATTACATCTGGTCAATATCTGTAGAAGGCAAAACCGGAACGAAGTTACGTTATCAAAATTATTATGTGAATTTATTTCTACATAAATTTTGTAAGGTAGAGGTATTCACCTTAAGGATGTTTTTTTTGTTTTTTTTTTGGTTTCACTTTTGAGGGGCTTGTCAATGATTTATTTTTAGGAAAATTATTACGAAAATTATGAAATCGTAAGGGTAAAATGATTGAATAAGAAAATATAAAATATCTAGAAATCAATTCATTCTTTTTTTTAAGTAACAGAATTATATAGTTCAGTGGATTTCGGATTAAAAATAAATTAAATTCACAATAATTTTGTTTTTAATTAAATATTTTACAGAAATATTATATAAAAGAACGTATATTTATAAGAAATTACACTATACATATATAGAAACTGTTCTTCTGTAAGACAAATATGGAGAGATTTCTTCAGGGATGTTACATAAACATGTTACATATGATCTAATCTGGAATTTGAAGGCCTTAAAGGGTTTTGAAGTCTTTGCAATCTGTATTGATTGCAGTCTTTGCAGTCATTGAATGCAAACACAAAGAACAACTGAAAATTCTTTAAATATGAATGTATGAAGTCTTCAATGGCAAAATGGTAATGGCAAAATTTGAAGTCCCAGTTACAAGATAAATTCGATGAATGTAATCTTTTTATCGAAATCGAAAAAGGAAAGATTGCATTCACTTAATATTGGAATTTGTTTGAATTGAATAGGCTCCGAAACTACTTGACCGATTTGAAAAATTCTTTCTTCGATGTGAAGCTACACTATTACCAGTCGACATATTCTATTTCAAATTTTTAAAATAGAAAAAAAAAACAAACAAAATTTGATCCTTGCTAAAATTCCAATAATTTTTTGTAATATTCCTATGAACCTTTATAGTATTAATCTTTGAGTTTTTATCATAACTTTAATTTAAATCTCTAGATGAATTTTATATACTTATGTAGAAAATTTATAAATTTTTAACCTAAATGAATCGCAATAATCCTTTCAATATTTTTAAAGGTTATAAGGTACCAAAATGCTTCAACTTGCATAAGTTGGTGATGAGGTTAAGCACACACACACAAAATAAATAAATTCCATTCATATTTTGCCTGGGATTAAGCTTGTCTCGTAATTTATGAAAACATTTTTCAACTCAAAATCTCTGCGTAACCCAAAAAATAATTAATCAAAACATTTAGATTACCTTACTACCTTCATACACCACCCCCCTCAACCCCCCAACCCCTTCAATACATTGTTCACTTTAGTTGTGTTGTAAAAAAGACAGTTTTTGTACTGAACAAACTTAAACAAATTCGGAAGGTACCAAAAAAAAAACAGCAAAAGTTGGAATTTCGTCCTCTTGTGAATATCCCTTGCCATTGGACTATTAGGGGACTATTTAGGAACAACGACGACGACGTACCACGAAAATGTCAAAAATTCCTTAAATAATTTCCATGACACGCGGGTAGGCTCCACATCAAACTTCGAGTCGTGCAGCCACTTTGGGCCACAAAAATACTTACATACATACATATATAAGCACAATAAGGTTAGGAGCAAATTTTAACAACGCAACGTCCGAAAAATATTTCTAAATAATTAATGAACATTTTTCGTTGCTTCTCCCAAAATCACCCACTTTACCCCACCCCCTCCAACATTCAATCATTCGACGTTCTTTTAATTAAGAGGCTTTTAAAACTTAAGTATTCATGTTGTTCTCTTTGATGGATACAAAAAAAAAAAAAAAAAAAACACCAACCAAAACGAGCCCCCAGTCCCCCCTCAGGAAATTTTCTTGCTTAGATTGTAAAATTTACTTAACGGTTTATGTAGTAATTTTATGTTTTTATAATAACTGTTGTATTTTGTTTTAAATGCTGGCTAACTGAAAGTTAAGTGAAATTAGGAAAGAGAAATATTTATACCAGGACCAACACCAACCATTAGGCCTCTATAGTCTGATTCAGAGCTCCTGCTTCTTTATGTACTTGGAAGGACAGGTGCGGTATGACTTACGGATGGCCTACATTTTCGATGCGGGTGAAAATTAATTAAAAAACACTTTAACGAGAAGGATAAAAGGGTCTTAAGTCTTTCTCGAGGACAAGTTAGGCAGTAAATCTGCCATTTATGTTTAACTTTTGAATTAATCATTTGTTATCTTAAGTAAATCACGAAGAAAGTTCTTTGCAGCTGATGGAAATAAAATTACAAAATTTCAGAGGGGGGAGGGGGATGAAGAGAGGGTTCTTTGTAAGAATGATTCCCATATCGAGATGAATTTGCTTTTCAACCGGGGGGAACTCAAGAGATTTATGGATTATTTAGAATTTAGAATCTTCATTTTCAAATGTTTTCACTACGCAAATATTTTCCAAAAAAAAAAAAAAACAGTTTAAAGCAAACACACACATTTGTTGCTAAAACATATATTATTAGCGTTTTTTTGTTGACTTTGGCTGAGGGCTTTAAAATTCCATGTGTAAGTATAAGAAAGGGAATTTTTATTTATGAATAATTTCTAACCTCTTAAGTTTTTCCCCAAACTGGCTGATGTTATATGATGCTTTGTAATTAATTCAACTTGATAATTTTGCCTTAAGACAAAAAGCCCAGGTGTTTAAGTTTGAAAAAAAGAAAAGCGAAAACCCAAAGTAAACTACAGACAAAATTATTCTAAATCTCTAAGTTTTTGTTTTTTAATTCAAGACGTTTTTAATTAAAAAAAGGAATTAATTTGCTGAGTGTTTCAAAATTCATCCTTGAGAATGGCCTTAGGCTCAAGGCTAAGATTTGAAAACGTGTAAGCTCATATTTGTCTTTGTTTTAATGAAAGGCAATAAGTTATAATTATGTCATAGTTTTATTCCTTTTAGAACCAACATTAGCAAAATGGTACACTGAGCGGGTAAGCACTATTTTATATGCATATGTATATTTTCTCCATTTTGTAATTTATTTGTTGATTTATTTGTCGAACAACGTACAATTAAGGCAAGGATTCGTTTGATAAGCATTATTTGGACTTTGCATCAGGAAAATCAACCGTTGAGAAGTGTTTTTGCTAAGTTTTAAAGAAGTGCAATGAGCACCCATGAAGGCTGTTACCGACGACGACGTTAACACCAAAAAATTCCACAAAATAATTTCGCCCTTAAGTCAAGTTGACTGAGATAGCTGAGATCTTTAAGAATCCAAAGCTCGGAATGACGCAAAAGTCAAACGGCAAGCTCATGGTCCCTTTTATGTCTCTTGAACGTATCCAGGGTACTAAAGGTCCGTTCACAGTGAAAATTTAAAGTTGTCCAATTTAAAATTAGAAAACCTTGTATAAAAAATAAAACAATTACAATTTTATTGATATTTATTTAATGTTTTATTTGCTCTTTTAAATCTTGTCATATTATATAAAATATTTGTTTACTCTTACATTTCTGTTTAACTTTTTACCTTGCTACTGTAACAACTTTTGTATATTTTTATTTTTTTTTTTTTTCTGTTTGAAATAAAGAAAACTCTTTTACAATAAAACATTATAACAGTAATAATTAAGGCGAGGAAATTTAAAGGAATACAATAATGAAAACGGTTTGGATGAGGAAATAAACTACACACATACATATGTATATATTTTCTTATATACGAGTGTGAATGTCAAAAAGGAGAAATTAAAAAAACAAAAAAATAAATTATATTTTACATTCTTATGAGAGTCCATTACCAATTCGCAATAATTAAATTAATTATTTTGAATTACCTCTTTTGTTTGTGGTAATAATAAATTTATGATAAATCCTATTTTTGTTTTTAGAATGGAAAACAGGTAAGGGAAAACAGGAGGATATGCGGGAAGTACTGTATCATTTTCAACTATTTTTCACACACACGCTCGCAAATTTCAAAAGAATAAAGAACAAAAACGGTGGAGGCTCTTCGCATAAGCTGAACACTGGAATAACGGCGACGACGACGACGACTACGAGTAATGAACTAAGGATTGAGCATGAATAACGGTATATGTGTGTGGTGTGGGTGTTGTTGGCCAATTTACAAGCCATTTTGAATTTTATCATCAAATGTATCGTGTTCCTCTTCGTGCTCTTCATCAAATTCCACATCATCATCAGCTGTTGCTTCCTAAAAGTGGAAAAAAAAAGTTATTTCAAAATCCTTCAAAAAAAAAAAGAAAAAAAAATTTCATACTTGATACTGTTGATATTCCGAGATCAAATCGTTCATGTTTGACTCGGCTTCAGTGAATTCCATTTCATCCATACCCTCACCGGTGTACCAATGGAGGAAAGCCTTTCGGCGGAACATAGCAGTGAATTGTTCAGATATCCTTTTGAAAATCTCCTGAATGGCGGTTGTATTACCAATGAATGTGGCTGACATTTTAAGGCCACGTGGTGGAATATCACAAACGGCAACCTTAACATTATTCGGGATCCACTCAACAAAGTAACTGCTATTCTTGTTCTGGATGTTGAACATTTGAGTGTCGACTTCTTTCATTGACATTGGACCTGTGTGACGAAAATGAAAAAAAAAAAGAAAACAAAAAACAATTACAAAATGAAAATTAATACGTTTTTTTTTGTTTGTAATTGTTGAAACAAGCACTTGATTTTTTGGTAAAAGAATGGATTGACTAAAGAGTTGGGAACTTTTTTAATCGACAAACTACATAAAAGTCAGAATGAATCAGTATGTGGCAAAAAATTCGATCGGATCTTATTCCAATTACCGTTATTTCCGTTGGGTTTTCAGTATAAATTGACCCATGTAAGTTGAAAAATCGACTATCTTTTACACAGCTCGAAGTTTTGAAGAGAAAAGGTGGGGAAAAGGGGTGTTCGATCTAATCTTTGGTCCCTAAATTTAAAGATATAGAGCTTAGAGTTTTCAAACTTGATGTTTTTGAAACCTTCCCAAAATCAAAAGTAAGATTCTATAGTATCGTTTAGTTAAAGTATTCAAATGAAGCCTTAAAACATGGCGTTTTGTAACTTTTAAATTTCACAAATCTTAGTCATAAACCATTTTTTTTATATTAAAACCAACTTGTTGACAATCTAACAATTCATCAAAAAAAGAAATCAACAACAACAAAAATAAGGACTATAATTAATTAACCAGTCGTAATTTGTGAACTACACAAAAATCCTCCTTTTTTTTTGGAGGGTTAAAAAGAATATTCCTCGAGTTATTTAGAACTCCTTTTACCGTCATACATGCAGGATAGTGGGTAATTTGCCATTTGGTTGATTTCAGACAAACAAAACGTAATTTTGTCATTAATTTACTTTGATTAATAAGCGTAATTTGGTTGATTAAAATCTTTTTTTTTATATTATAACAGTATAAAAAAGAAAACAAACTGAATCAACATAGTCACATCCGTCCGAACGAACCCCGTTGACCATATCTGTCTCCCACCAGGGTTAACAATTTTTCACTTTATAACTAAATTGAGTTGGTAATTATTTTTATTAGTTTTTTTCTTTAAGGAATTATATGACTTCTGGAAATTACTTTGCTTTCAAATCTAATATTAATTAAATAGGTTCACTTAATTCAATGGGATTAAAAGGCGTCATGAAAGCAATAATTTTATAATTTTGTCTATGTTATAAAATATTTTAAAAGTACATTTTGGTGTGTCTTCTTTAACTGTGAAGAGAATTTCAAAACATCGAAACAAGTTTTTTAAATGTCAAAACATATGTTGAATTTGACAGTAGTTTATAAACTTCAATTCTTTCAAACTTCTAACTTTAAACGTTCATTAGTTTTGACCAGTCTATAGTTCTAAGGCACAGAGATCACCCTGAGAATATAATTTTTTTGAATTCTTATATCAATCATTATCCAGAAACGTCAACCCGACTAAAATGTTTTTCAGAAATGTAAACTAGCCAATTATTGCTTAATTATGAAAAAATCTTTAGCCTTGCACTGACAGCTGTCATTTTTTTATTTCAGTGTTGCCAACACTTTATCAAGCAGAATAATATCAACTTATTATCCGCCATAAGTTTTGGGAAGCTTTTTAGAATTCAAACTTTTTTAGGACTGAAGACACTAATATTTCCGAAATCTTCTACTTTAAGTTTTGTAAGCATTTTCATCCCTGGTCTAATAAAACCCATCAAGTGAACTCAGTCCATTTCCTTCCTTTTTTTTTAAAACAGTTTTTCATCAAAATCTAGAAGATTCCAACTGCTATCCTGTTGCTGTGAAAATTTTAACCCTCTTCTTTTTACCACTCCTCCTATGCGGAACCTTAATGAAACTCAAAAAAAAAAAGTTATCTTACGGCTGGCATCTCTTGGAGCCTTGTTTGCTGCGTGTAATTTATTTTAACGCAGCGCCTTTCCTAACGACCCTGTCTTCCCGTTCGAAGTTGTCGGTTGTCGTTTGTTGGTTGTCGACTGACGGACATTCTTGAATTGTACAATTGTCACCAGTTGCCGTGATGGCGTTTATTTTTCATTTCTTCGGTTCATTAATCATTTTCTATTTAGAGCATGAACCGGGCTTATACCAGCACAGAAGTTACCCACCTTTTATGTTCAACTTCAACTCTCAACCCTGAGTACACGTTTAGTTCATATACTCGTACTTGAGTACATAAGATACGCACTCTTAACTGTTTGACTGCATCAAGTTCAGGGAGGGTGATGGTATTGGGGTTGTAGAAGAGCTCTCGAAGCTTTTGTTATATGTATGTATATGCCATGTTAAGCAAGTTCGGTTTCTGGGTAGCTACATACATATATATGTTTATACTCGTACATACTCGTAGAAAGTTTAAAAGCTAGGTAATCAAGTTGAAAGAATAAACGCGTTATGGTATCGTGTACCTTGTTTTATTTTGCTAATTAGGGTAAAACCCATAGACCACCAGGAGCGGTGGTGGTGGGCATATGGGGGGTATTATTGATTGCGGTCGTTTGTTATTGTGTCTTCTAATGTGGCGCGTTATACTGTCAATGCCACAGCTACTACCACTGTTACGTGATAAGGTTAGCTGCCACGAATTTTGTTGAAAGTAATTTAGCTTATTGTAAAAATTAGCATCGTGTATACCATACATTTTGAGATGACCTAAAAACCATTTATCTTTTTGAGGTTATTTGTTTTTCCAAAAAAAATACTTAATTTAAAGAGCCAACAATTTTCACAGAAGAAAGTGTCGAAGTATACTCTTAGTCAAAAGAACTGTCGAAAACTTACTCAAAAAAACACGAAAAACAATAACAACGGTTAAGTGAATCAAAATAAGTCAGTAATCAGTAAGGTATTTTAGTGAAGATAAAATTTCGGAATGTGAAATGTAGCTGCACTACAAAATTTAAACTTTCCGTAAATTAGTGAACAAACATTTTTTTAATGAAAATTATAATCATAATCCTTAAACATTGTGAAAACGTCATTGAAATCTGTCACTTTTCACAAATAAACTGTCAAAATAATTGGACTTAGCGTCGAGAAAAGTAAGTTGCTAATAATCGCCCTCTAGGCAACTTAGTGCAATTTCCCGAAATTTGTTCTTTTTTTTTTTATTTTACGTTCATTTTTTTCAACTACCTACTGTCTTTTTTGTTGCATAAAGAGAAATTAACTTTCCAAATACATAAATCGTATAAAAATAAAAAAAAAAATTTAAACCATGATTATGCAACTGGTTCTTAAAGTTGCCAGAAACTTATATCCATGGTTTCCGATCTGCCATATAAGCGAAGGTGATTGAACTATAAATTGTGACGGTGTGCAATTTTGAGTTCCAAATTTTATTGCAATTTCAATAATGAAGAGAACTCTTAATCAACTTGGTTTGTAAAATACACGTCTTAAAAAACACCTTTTATTCCCATAAACATCTCAACTCGATCTATATTTTCATGCATTTTTCGATTCGACTTAAGAAAAGTATTACACATTTAAGTTAAATTAATAGCGAGTTACAATGTGAATAAAACTTCTTTTTTTTTAATTTATATTACTGCGCTATCTAAACATTACCAATAAAACACGTTTAATGTGTACTAAAGTTTTGACAACTCTTAAGCAAAAGAAAAGGGAGAACTCAAGTTTTCGAACTTATTTCCTAACTTTAAATTTTAAAATTTAAGATTGTTTTACTAACCTCTGAATATACAGGCAACTGTAAGATAACGTCCATGTCTAGGATCGCAGGCAGTCATCATGTTCTTGGCATCGAACATTTGTTGTGTTAATTCGGCAACAGTTAGAGCTCGATATTGTTGTGATCCCTTGGCTGTGAGTGGAGCAAATCCGGGCATGAAGAAATGAAGACGTGGGAATGGAACCATGTTAACAGCTAATTTACGAAGATCTGCATTCAATTGACCAGGGAAACGAAGGCAGGTTGTTACTCCAGACATTGTGATCTAAATTTTTAGGAATTTCAAAAGAATTGTTAATTAAATGTAATAAAATGTTAATTTACACTTAATGGTGGTTGTTTTTGTTTCAATACAGGAAAACTCTTTTATATTTATATATTTTGTATTTTTAAATATTAAAATTCTTTTACATAAATTCTGAAATGCAATACCTTACTTGTTAAAATGTCGTATTGATGATCATAATTACCTATTATTTGAGGTGTGGTTTTTATGGGGGATGGTGGAGAATCGATGGAGGTGGATTTGACGTAATTAATTTTTTTTTCATACATAATAATGATATTGATAAATCAATTTAATGATATTAATATCTGGTTATAAAAATAAAAGGTAATCTCATCGACAACCACAACAGGTTCAGATTAAAAAAAAATGATATGGATAAATAAAGTTATTGATTAAAATATAAATAAAAAAATACAAATATGTATCGAGAGACAAAAACAACCACTTTAAGCATAAATTATAATATAATGTTTTTTTTTTTGTATTTTGTATATTAAAAAATAAGAAGTGTGTGCTTTAAATTTGTGTTATTTAAAGTCTAGTTTACATTTCCAAGTAAAATTAAATTTTTAAATATAAAATACTGTTTTCTTTTTTGCTGTTGTGAAAAAAATAATTTGACAACTAAGACAAATTTGCTTCGAAAATGACAAATTCCAATATGACATATCATGACTGTCATACATTATTCTGATTTAATTTCTCTTTGAGGTGTAAACTAGACTTTAAATAAAGAAGATATTAGCAGAGCTTTATTTTAAGGCGTTACAACATCATTTGCTTTCAGTAAGTTGCTTGCGTTGCTTGAAGATCTGAAACAAAAAAAATAGCAAACAGAAAAAATATAGAAACAAATTTTTAAGCGAAGAAAATACACTGACAACAGTAGCAAAGAAAAAAATCTTTATACTCCTAACACACTTAAAATTTTAAGTTGTCATTGAAATAGCGGAAATTGTACTAAAGGCTTAAGGACTTATCTTACACAAATGTCAAAAAACAACGTGACAGTTCAATTAACTTGAAATCCTATTTACTAAATAATATTTTCCTATTTTCCTATTCTTCAATTTTGACATTGTCACATACCTCACCTTCGACAAAAGCTGCATTATTCTGTTCAGCCAGTGAAATGGCATTTAACACTTTGCAATGTAATAAAACAAAGAACTGTCAAAATGACAGGTGTTCTGAAACATTTGCTTTCTAACAAAGTGACAATGGTTGGTTTGAAAATTTGTGAGAATTTCATTTGAAAAATCACAATGCCCAGATATGAGTCATTTAAAAGAATTAATGTGACAATTCGGAAAACTAAGTGCGTTGACGGACTTTTTGGCACGAGTACGATAACTTTGGCGACAAGAAAAAATAACGGATTTTGGTAGAGGGGCTCAATACAAGCATTTTTTACTATGGGAGGGGGGGGTCTATCTCCCCCCGTTTAGGCGGTAGGGGCAATTTACAATAAAAATGCTTTGAACGAACAAAGAGTTGTCAAAAAATAACGGTAATAGTTACAATTAAGTATGATACATTTTTTTAAAGCGTATACTCTATTCTATCAGCCTGTTTTTAAATCAAGTGAAAAAAGTTCATAGTTTTTGAGAAAACTAATTTTAAAACCAAAATTTGCCCAAAAAATAGCTTAAAAATAATTTTGAAGAGTAATTTCTCAAATTTTTCATGAAATAAACAAATTTTTTGAGTTACAATCCGTTGCTCTAATTAGTTCTTAATCAAAAACTGAAAAGTTTATGAAATTATGTCTTATAATTTGCGAGAAAATTGAAAATTACTAAAATTACTTTTTAGGAGATTTTTGTTTTTTTGCCTTACTTACGTACATATATACTTGAAATTTGAAAATATATTAATGGTAGCTCCCAGTATTATAGTGTATAAACAGTAAGGAATGTAAGGGGGGGCATGCTGCCCCCCTGCAACCCCCCTGCTTGCACACTATAGGAATTGGGGTGGGTGCGAGGTGGGTGTATGAAAAGATACTTTATTATTTAAGGAATCTGGATTCAAATTGACTCAGAATTAATCTCTACTCATATATTATGTTGGTAATAGATACCTATTTCTTTTGGAGAGTTCCCCAATTTCATCCAATTTGAAAAAGTTTTAAATAGAACAGGCTTTTCGGGAAAATAACTCAGATCAAAATAGAAGAACTTTCCGATACTTCGCTAGGGCTAGTAGGTAATCTTAATCCTAAAATCGAGTATAATTTCTGTGTACACTTGGATGTTATTATTTTCTTACAATAAACCCTAGTCAACGCCAGCACGATCTGTGTACTGGAGCGTAGCAGAATCCCATAAAAGTGAGTTGTTACCCAGCATTACAGAGAAATAAATAGTGAGGTATGTAAGGGGGGGCATGCTGCCCCCCTGCAACCCCCCTGCTTGCACACTATAGGAATTGGGGTAGGTGCGAGGCTGGGTATATGCAAAGTTTCTTTTGAATTCAACTAAGCTGTATTAAAAAAAATTAGTTTATCCCATAATGTATTTTCATCAAATAAAATTAATTAAGTTAAAATATTTATTTTGTTAATTTCTAATTTTCTCGAAAACTATTTTACATAAATTCATATAGTTTTCAGTTTTTGATTAAGAATAAATTAGAGCAACGGATTGCAAATCAAAAAATGTTTATATTTTAGTAAAAATTTGAAAAATTACACTTTAAAGCTATTTTTTAGTTATTTTTTTGACAAATTTTTGTTTTAAAATTAGTTTTCTCAAAAACTATGAACTTTTTTCACTTGATTTAAAAACAGGCTGATAGAATAGAGTATACGCTTTAAAAAAATGTATCATACTTAATTGTAACTATTACCGTTATTTTTTGACAACTCTTTGTTCGTTCAAAGCATTTTTATTTTAAATTGCCCCTACCGCCTAAACGGGGGGAGATAGACCCCCCCCTCCCATAGTAAAAAATGCTTATTTTGAACCCCTCTACAAGATTCCGTTATTTTTTCTTGTCGCCAAAGTTATCGTACTCTCCCCGACTTTTTCTTGGAAACGTCAAACTCACTATCTTTAAAAATCCACTTGTGGTCACTCAGAAGTACAAACTAACAGACCATGTAGAGTGCCGAGATCAAAAGTCTCATTTGTTAGAAATGACATGTTTGTCCTAATGTCATACTAAAGTTAAGGATTTAGGGCTGTATTTAGAGTCTATTTCGTATATTTTATTCCATAATGGGAACACGTTTAAATTTCATGCAGTCACCCTTTATGATTATAATATACGCTTAATTTGATGAAAAAGATGTTGGCAGAATTCGTATTTTAATTTCTCTGTAGGCAAAAAAGCAGCAAAACTAAGGGCCGCTCTATACTTGGATAATTAAATCGCTGGACTTAAAAGCTATTGGCAATAAGCTTAAAAAGAATTAGTGGCACTGCTAAAATGACAAATATATCTGCAGCGATACACCAAAAAGCTAAGCAAGGTCAACGAAGACTTTCGGTCATTTTTTTTTTTTTTGACCGAAAACATCCGAATAAGAGATAAAGCTTTTACTCGTACATTATGTAGATATAAAGCCGCAACAACACTCAAGACTCAACGAACTTACTGATAGCAAATGATTTAGATCATTGTAGGTCGGTGCAGGTCGCCGCAACTGATTGTAACAAATATCGTACAATGCCTCGTTGTCAATGCAAAATGTTTCGTCTGTATTCTCTGTCAGTTGGTGGGCGGTCAATGTGGCATTGTACGGCTCAACAACTACCTCTGATACCTGCAAATAGAAAGCACACACACAAACGTTTTAATGGGTTTTTTGTTTTGACACTTACTGAAACCAGGTGATTGAGGTCACCATAAGTGGGCGATGAGAGCTTCAACGTACGGAAGCAGATGTCGTACAGAGCTTCGTTGTCAATGCAGAATGTCTCGTCGGTGTTTTCCACTAACTGATGAATGGACAATGTGGCATTGTAGGGTTCGACAACTGTATCGGATACCTGAAAATCGGGATGACAATATTGTGTTGTTTAGTTTTTGTGGGGTTAGTTTAAAGCGTTTTGCAAAAGGTTAGGTTATTATTTTTTTTTTAGTTTAAAGTATTTTACTATAATTTGTCGAACTTGTTTAGATTAAGCTGTGCATCATCGCTTGGTGATGGACATTTTTTGATAAGCTTTGAAAATTTGAAACGAATTTATTTTAAAAACATTCGTTAAAGTTATTGTCGATAAGAAAATTGGTCATATGTATTTTGAAAATAAAGAAGTAGGTACACAAAATGTTGGTCAGTTTATCACTATCAGATACTTGAAATGTCTATAGTATCTTATCTAAAGATATAAAAGTAATCAATAAACCAGGAACTATATTACCTAATACTTTTATTTCGATTTAATTACCTATTAAAAGAATATTGATACTCGTTACTTGTGTTACAGGTTTCAAGTAACGAATGGAAATAACTCGCTTAAAATTCATTACTGTACGATTGAGTTATTGTGGTTTTTTGAGAATTCTTGTAAAAAAGGTTTTTTTTCTATTTTTCTAATTTCATTTAAATAAAAAAAAAACATATATTTTGCATCCATTTTAATGATAACAAGAGAATCGGTTATATTCTGTACAATAAAGGTATATACATTTTCTTTTCCTTTCACAAAAGAATTTAAAATAGTTTTTGAATATTTTCATAAATTTTACTGAATTGAATGTTTAAATTGAAGCCTACGTTATCTAGTACAACAAAATAAATATTTATGATCTTCAAGATCGTAAGTAAATCTGTCATTTTGCTCGCTATTCAAAAGCGAGAAAGTAGCGAGTAATTTAACTCGTTTCCATTCTTATTTAATTGGCTTGTGTTTTGAACAAATATAATAAATATTGTCAAAATTATATGCAGACGAAACAAAATGTCATAATTATGAATGCTAGTTATATAGTTACAAAATGTATGCAGTAAATTTTGCTACAGCAATTTAAAGGGATATTTCATGTTGCTGACAAAGTCAGACTTTTTTCGTTTACCTATAAACTTAACAAATGTAAACTGACAGTAATAATTTCAGGCTACAGTTACCGTTAATGCAAAATTTTATAGATAGCAATTTTGATGTAAATAATAACCAAATTATATTGTTATTTGACATGATACTACTTACTACTACTTAATCATAAATAATTGGTATAAAATATTAGTTCCAAAAAAGATGGATTACTTTAGTAAAATTTACTAAAAAGTCATACGGCATTTTGCAATACCAACGATGTAATACTGTGACAGAAACGTTATCGGTAAAATATCGTAAGAACCAAGAAACTGTAAATTCTGACTTGTAGATTTGAGATATGGAACTAACTGTCAAAATAAGAAGTGACAACTATATTTTGGAAAATTCAAAAATGACGTGCATTTAATTTAAAATGTACCCATGAAAAATCATTTTTAAACTCTACATCAAAATCGATATAGTTAATGATTAACAAATTCTCCAAACTGACAACTTTGACATTTCTTAACATAAGAGAAAGTTTCACATTCTAGGTATAAGTTCACCTTTCAAATCTTCTTCTGTCAAATTTTGATTTCCAAATTAAATTTAGTAAAGTTACTTTTTTAGAGAGTTGTTTAAAGAAGAGAAGATCTGTAACTTTTTTTTTCTAATTATGAAAACTGAACAAAATGAAGACATTTTTTTGTGTCTTCTTCAGATGTTTTAAACGATTGAGTGACATTAAAATCTGTAACCTCATGAGCTGAGTTATTGGACAGACCATTAGATAACCGTGTATAAATAAGAACTAATTTAGACAATGATGTTTATAGTTTATAATTTATGGTACCATATGGTTCTCCGTTCTCCCATTCAACCATTTTTTTTTTGTTCAAGTTTTGATTATTAATAGTTTTTGTTTTAATAAAGTATTAAAGAACTCACGTTGAGATCGAGTCATTAGAACTATAAAATCGGATTTGTTTGTTCTTAAAATATCTTTCATATTTGTCTCATTTTTTTGTTTTGTTGTTATTTGGCTTACAAATTTTTAGAAAGTTGAATTATTACCACCAAATTTGTATATTTATTTTTTTCTTTGATGAGATCATCAAAAACAAACACACACACAAATAAAAAAAGATAAATTGGTTTGTTTTATGTTTTTGTGTAGAAAAAGTGACAAATAGTTGCGTCATTATTTGTTAGGTTAGTGATTTTAAAAGCCAACAATGCCATTTAGATGGCTTGTCGTGTTAACCTGATTTCATGTTCAAACAACTGAGACGAATTTGGACATTTTATTTGAATAGATTCATTGATTTCCGGTATTTGGTTATACCAAAAGATATTATGCATGTTATTTAAAGTGTGGTTGTCATAAAATTAATTACAAATAGCTAAATAGATATTTCTTTTATTTACTATCTAAAAATTAAGAAGCTGCTTTTATTTCCTATTTCCTATTTTTACTTGGTTTGAACATTTAGCTTAAAGGAAATAATTTACATAAGAAAACTTGGTCAAACTTCAAAATGTACATAGGAAAAGATAAAACACAATCTATAGTTTATTTTCCATTTAAAACTCATACTAGTCACTTTGGCGTATAAGTAACATTTTATCATAAATATTATATCAACTCAATTTTGCAATTGAAACTCGATGTTAATCTTTTTTTCAATTGACTTTTTGAATTTGGTGCTGTCATATATTTTTAAAAGTATTTGAATATCAATGTCAAGCACCTTAAGTACCGCTGAACATTAGAGTTGTAGGCAAAAGTTGGACGTAAATAATAAATATTTCAATTAGATCATCGAAAATGATAATTTTTCTTTATATACATATGTATGTACATATTTATTATAAATTTTTTATTATTCATATTTCCAATACACACACAATTATAACATCATAATATCTATATAATATTTAGACTATCAAACGATGTTATTACGTTATGTTATTAACGATTATGAAATCATTTATTGAATTGTACTTGGTTTTGTGTATTATGGACGTATGTAGGTGTATTATCTGTGTGTCAAATAACGTAATTATTTGTATGACACAGCACAGTGCCATAATCAAAGAGGCCATCCATAATATAAACACACAAAACAGTCAAAGGATATTAAAGGATTTCCTTGGAATTAAGGATGACACATCATAAACTATATACCTACACTACACATGCTTCCATATCCATTCCCCACTATACATGAATTTATGTATGATTTGCATCGTGCAAGCAAAGGTTCATTGATTCTCATTATTTTAAATAATTCAGCATTTGAACTGCTTTAAGATGCACAAACTGAACTCATTTGCAAGTTATACAGATACATTTCATATATGATATTATTTGACAGAAGATACAATATACATGTACGAGTATTTCAATGGTAATATGTTATCTTTATAATTATTCTTTATTCTTGACCTCTTTTGATGATGAATTGAAACATCATCGTTGGTATCTTCAATTTGTATCTATAGAATATAGAATTCAAGAATCATATTGACCATTATTCCATTGATCATTATTTGCAAACTGTCAATTTATTTTTGGTTGGTTGATGTTGATCCGTGTTCAAAATATGGATAAATTCATTGTAAGATAATCAATAGGACGGAGGAAGCAGTTCATATGACGAAGATGTATTTCTGTTATGTATTTGCATGTGTCAACTTTGTGTAAAATAATAACGTTAACAAATGATATTAGAGAGCAAACTTAGATTAGATACGTTTTCAGAGATAGAATTGAAATGTTGACATTTTCGGTCTTAAAGTTATGAGAAATTTAAGAACTTCATAAAAATATGAATTTTTGCATTTAAATTGTAGTTTTTTTTACAAACTTAAGATAATAATAATAAATATTTTATCTGTCAAAGTGTTACAGAAGTTTTCCATCCAAGGGCCTTCTAATACTTCAAGAGTTGCTGGTTTGTTGGAATAAACCAATGACTTAATATAGCCCCATAAAAAGTATTTGACAGGCTTTAACTCACACGAAAGAAGCTACCAGTTGAATATGAACCAAATGTCGTCAATGTTACGCTGAATAATCAGTCAGCATGTCCTGATAGCTCTTACCATTCAGTTCCCTTTCTTCATTTCGGAAGAATAAAGGACCGATGGTTTTGACAGATGTTATGGGTTTGAGGATTGTCTTCGCTGAATATACGTCAATTATTGACGGACCCATTTAGCCAGAAATGAAAATTCTTCGGCTCATCTTTGGTCAGTTCTAAATTGTCAGCAAAAATGCGATGGCTTTATTTCCTTCAGAAGATGTAAGCCAAGAAGTCGGGGTTTCTTCAACATTTTGCTGCTTCATCTTTTCTTTTCTTCTTTTCTCTTCAAGCCAGCACTAACTGCTTGCTCATTAAGCCAATTTTATTGGCAATAAAATGGACGAAGTCTTCTATGAACTTCGAGAACAGATTTTTTTCTTCAAATTAAATTTCCACAAATTTGGAATTCTTGTTCTGGATTTTGACAATTAATGATAGACTGGTAAACCTTACTGAATATAAATGTCACCACAGTTTGACATTTTCCAACTGTCAAACCATAGAAGAAAACTTCGAAACGTCATTTTCAAGAAACTGTATAGAACAAGTTATTCTTTAGATTTTAGAAGACCAAAACTAACTACTAAACTTAGTGACTATTAGGGAACTTATTTAAAATGTTATGTACAATTCAAAGTTCAATCAAAACTAGGCTACACCTAAACCAAACCCTAAACATACAAACAACTGTAAAACTCCATAAAGTTGCGGATGCCCAAACCAATGTTAGGTAATCATTCTGGTCAAAATCGAAAATTGTCTACATCATAAACAGAACCATTGTGTTTTGTACAGTTATTTGTTTATATAATATGCATATGCAATAATTGCAATAACACTTGTGCCCCATAAATTGTTCTGTACACTCTCTCCCCCCTCGCCTCGCCTCAATCTCTTTTATCGATGAACAATATCAACGGTTAACCCCAAAAACTGCACATTCACAAACATAAAATAGCAAATTATGCAAAATGCGGATAAGCTCGATAATTGAAATTAATTACCGTAAACATTTTCGTTACGTGTGAATTGAATATTTTATGCTTTATATGTGCTCGCATAATTTAATTACGTTATCTAAATTGACCGCCATCCGTGAATGAGTGGCGGTGGTGATGTCCACAGCGGTAGTGGCGGCGCGGCGCGGCGGTGGCGGATGGCCTTAATCATTTTCAGAAAATCGCCCTCCGCCATCAGTTGCCAGTGCCATTTTCATTTCCATGATTATTATTTGACTCAAAATTATATCACCCACACCCCTTTCAAAATTTCGAGTAGGTACTCACGGAGGACGAGTATCTCAGGAGTTTTTAAATGCATATATTTTTTAAATATGTAATTGACATAACTACAAGTATCTCGAACTATGTATTTGTAAAATAAGAGCGTCATATGTCCCGAAATAATATCTAATAATTATTATTACATTTTGAAATAAATAATTTATTCAATTTGGTGTTTTAGCTTTTGTGTGTGCGAGCGAGGAGCTATATGTCACGTTCGTGACCAAACTATGCTGTGTTAACCGCAACCACACTCGGCCAATATTTAGTAATTTATTAGAGGAATTAGACGATGTCAAATTAGTACAATTAGTTATATTGTTAAATTAAATCAAATCAATATAAATAATTGTCCATGTACTTGGTGAGGTGACTACGGTGAGTAGTGGCGTGTGGGTTGATTTTACACAAATTCTGGAATGACATTAGTGTATACTCGTATAGAGTAACTTGAATCCACGATTATGATGATGGGGATGAGAATTCCAAATTGAATACAAAAGCTAACGCACACTACCAAAAAAAAAGGGACTTATTGAAATTATTTCTAATTTGTAATTTTAATCTTTTTGGTTTTATTGTTTCGATTTTTTTGTTTGTTTTTAATTTTATATTTTAACCGCAGGCTTCATGGTTTTACATTTGAATTTTAATTCCTCTTCGAACAAAAGCTCATTAATCCTTACTCCTGATTCGGAATTTAGTAATATATTAGAAATTTAAACGTCCTTTGATGTGGAATCAAAATCAAACACCACAATCCGTACCATCAGATTTGGTTAATAACATTAACCAAAAAAAACATCGAATCAAAAACAAACGTTTTGTGTTTTTTTTTAATTAAGTTGATCTCAAATTTATTGGTTCACTAGGAGGGAGAAGAACTTGCCTCGCCTGTAGGGCTTTTATTCAGTGACTTTGAGTTGTTTTTGTATTTATTATTCATTAATTTATTGAGAGAGAGAGAGAGAGACATTTGCCATAAGCCATGTCAAATATTCAAAAAAAATTTGTTTTAAATTGTTTCAAAATTAACTCAACGACTGGAAACGATACGAAAACGAGGTTAAAAAACACCAAACCATGGGTTTAAAAATATTTAGCGGGAAGGTGAAAAAATAAGGATCTCTCTGTATCAAGATGGTTATTTATTCATTGATTGATTTATTGCAGAAATTCAAAATATTAGATTTATTTTATACTACGTTTAATATATTTTTTTTTGAAAATTTTCAAAATACTAGAATTTGTCTGGAATATCTGGCGAACGATTTGATTTATAGTTAATTTTATTGATGAAGTTTTTAATAATGTCAGCATCGATTAAAAATATGAGAAATAAAGCGAAAAAATACTACTTTCGAAAAAGAAAGGGGGGCGTATACAGACTTTTTTTTTAAATTTTCTTTTACTTTTCTCAGTGGGTGTAAGTCAAAGTTTTTGGTGAGCCATTTATTTTAAAATATAGAAAACATAACTTTTGAATCATTTAATCAAATTTTTCAATAAGTTAAGTTTAAAATATTTATTAAATTTCAATACTGTTACTTAAAATTAATTCTTTTATATTTGATAAAATAAAAGGAATACCTATTCCTAATTAGGCAAAAAGTTCATATTTGCAAGATGTTGTGAAATATAAAGATGGCTGTTGGATTACGCTAAATCTTAATTAAATAGTTTTTTTCAAAAGGTTATCAAAAAATGTTTCGATTTCAATTTTATTCAATCTTGACTAACAACATTCATTCAAGCTAAATAATTGTCACTGAAATTGAGTTTGATTCAACAATGTGATAATTTTTATCAGAATTTTTCGAATTTTGTAAATTAAAAAGATTTTACATTTTTTTGAAATCATGAATCACAAAACGGATAGTTATCAATGCCGTTACTAAATATTGACATATTTGTAGTCTTGTCCTTATCAGTCGGACCCGTTCTGTAAATAGTGATAGTGACTTTTTTTGTGATAGAATAAAAATACACTTTAGCAAATTAAAATCATAGTACAATTAGGTAATACCTATTTTTAGAAATTAAAGTTTTTTACACAAATAGTGTTAAGATAATTTACATCAGAGATAAGAGATGTTTTACGAATTTTTCTAAAAACAAATGACAGTGTAATTTATAAAAATATCTAAAACAGTGCTCATCTCTGTTGATAATTTTTTCTTTGATCTTTGGAATTTTTCCGAATTATTGAAAGTTGTTTTCGAGATGATAAAAGTAAAAAATGTAGTCTTATAAATATTATATTTAAGTACTTGGTGATACTAAATTATAGTGACAATTTTAAACGTCAGCAAAGATTTGTTTTTAAGTTTTTAAGAAGATAACAAAAACTTATGCTTAAACTTGAATTAAAATGCAAAACGAAATATAAACTGGACAAAAATAGTATCACATTGATATAAAACGTTTTTTTGTTAATTTAATTTTAAATAAGAACTTAGATTTGCAGCATTAAAAATAAGCTTTAAAAATCACAAGTTGACAAAAAATTTGTAGTTGCAATTTTTAAAGACATAATTCTAGAAATTTTTACTTCTAGTTTCTTAATTTTATTTTAAATTCTGATATGATTAGCCAACTTTTATTCCTTTTCAAAAAAAGATTGTATTTAGTTTTAAATTAAATAATAACTTAACTTAATTTTTAATTTTATTAATTTAAAACAGGTGTTCGAAAAACTAAGGCAATATCTTATAAAATTGGGTTATGCATTGCATATTAAGAAGAATATTATATTAATAAACAAATTTCTAACCTTTTCTGAATTAACATTATTAAATGTTTAATGCCTTGATAGAAATAAAAGTGTCAACTGTTTAAAGCTATCTGTTTTATTATTTATTGTATTACTTTTATTCATTTTTGTTGCAAATATTATTGCAAAAATAGTTATAAAAAATCAAGATGTACTATTTTTTTAAAGTACTTTATTCATTTCGAAACTTTAACATGAAAACTTTGTTAATCGAGCGAACGCCTGTAAAATCAACCCAATAATGTATTTAATTTTACATGAATTATGTATTTAAATTAATTTCAATAATCCATTTTTTATTTTTAGGTTAAACAAGAATTAATAAATATTATAAAAAAAATTATGGCCCGGTGAATTAAAAAAAAAAGCTCCTAAGGAATATGCAAAAGGAAGGGAAGGAAATATAACATTAAAATCATCTACATATGTCTGGTTAATCAATTTTAATTTGTTACTAATATAAAAAGTCCTTGATATCTTTAATTTTGTGCACTTAAAAAATTCGTCATTTATTTTATTCTTCATTAAAATTAAAAACAGATTATCATGAATGTTCAAATTTAATCAATATTCGACCACAAACACAATATACTAACCATAAGTAATGTCTTGTAGTTTTCTTTTAAATTTATGTAAAAAAAATGTGATCTAAATTTTTCTAAATTTGTAACAGCTTCTGTTCGCAGATTCAAATTTATTCTAAAGTTATTATAGTAATACTCATTCTAAAATAATTTTCCTAACTTCTAAAAAAAGATCTACTGGACATTACCCGAATTCAAAAAAGTTAAAACGTCTTAATTTAAAAAATAAATAAAAATTGTTTCTAACCTCAAATTGAGGATTTTATTTTGAACCAAAAAGTCCTCCAACATTCGATAAAAAAATTGTCATAAAGGATCAACAACTGTGTACATTGGCAACACTGTCTCTCAAACTATGTATGTATTTAGTATTTACCTTACATGTACGATGATTTATTATGCGGACCGCACAGCGTTACCGCATTTCACCCTTCATTGGTTACAAATGTGTTTGGTAATTGTAAAATTTGTTGACGCTAAATCTCATACGACAGGTGGTGGCAGGCGATACTCGAATCGAACCCACTTGTTATGGGATCTCATGGGTTTGGGTAGTGATGGAGTATTGACCATAATTTATAGGCCACCCATCGATTCGATTGTGTCCAGAGGAATATTATACTCGTTCTCATACAACAAAAACAACAACAGCAACAACAACACAAAACCACTGCGGATACCTATAAAGATACAAGTCGCGTTTACCACGTCCGTCCTTCGTCGCCATCGTCGAGTCAGTCGATTGGTCGTCATCATTGTTGTTGTCATTGATCCCCTTAGCCAAACGGAAAATGTCATTCGATTGTCTTGTGGTTACGTAAGGGTTGCGTACTTCATAAATCAATTGCAATTAACTTATCACAAATTGTAAGATTTAATGTTAAGCTTCTTGGTTGTCTTATGCTTGCAATAATAAAACTTCACTGGACACAGTGGACCGTCCGTCTCGTCCGTCAGCCAAAGACGGACAGAATGGGGATGGGCAGGGCATTGATGCCACTGCTCCATATCATATGGTATGGAATGGATGATGATGCTCGCTATTATAATAATAGTTCACATTCGTGACACAATCCATTTAAGACTTTCGCAATGGGAGCTCATAAAATTGGGTATTTAAACCGTAAGAGCGCTACCCCCCCCCTGCGTTCCTAGTCGAATAAAAGGGAATGGTCATAAATCATCGTTTAATTCAATTAGATAAAGTATCTATATACTGTTACTACTGCTGCTACTACTGTCATATGGTTCTGTGGGTTAATTGAGCGTTAGGTCAAAGTTAAGTAAATGGAACGTGGTGAAGTTTGATAGTTTTATAGAGAGTATTGGGTTCAAATTGTTTCTCATTATTTGTTGGAATGTTCAAACAGTTTACGATACAGTAGTTCGAATTTTTGTTGTTGTTGTTTTCTTTTTTCGTTTTGTGGCTTTTTTGATTGATTTGATTTGAAAGAAGACGCAACGTTATTTTGTTATGGACATTGGGCATTGGTCATTAGAATTGGGTCAATTTTAGTGACGCAATTAGAGCAATTTCAATTACGCGGAAGAAATTTTATTTTTATCAGTTCTTTTTATTACGAGTAGATATTTATTGGGAGTAGTTTGTGTGGAGATGATTAAATTTTTCGAGGATTTTTATTGCACTGAACACTAAGCGAGAAAAGTGTGTTGATCTTGCAGGGTCATGTCAAGGGAAAGCAACAAGACCAATACGAGGCTGTGTTTTTATGACCGAAATGGTTCGATACTTTCGTTGGCCTCTTCAGTTCTTTCGGGTCTTCATTTCAGAATACAAAGTTATTACTATCATTTTTATTTATTTTTAGAAATATAAAAAAAGAATGTATGTACATTTATGTGAATTTAATTGTATTGACTGTCAAAATTCACATTTCGACAAATATCAGTATTCTTGGTTGGAAATGTCTCAGAAAATTGGAACTTTTCTCAAAAACTCAAAATGTTC
This sequence comes from Scaeva pyrastri, assembly GCA_905146935.1. Taxonomy (NCBI): domain Eukaryota; kingdom Metazoa; phylum Arthropoda; class Insecta; order Diptera; family Syrphidae; genus Scaeva; species Scaeva pyrastri. Next base: position 122,381,387 of record LR989927.1, on the reverse strand, counting down.
TTGTTTTAATTTTAATAACCTGTAAATATGCGATTTAATAGCGAAGGAGGTCAAAAAATGTGTTTTTTGTCCATTATCAATTTCGTAAGTCAAACTGCATTGAAGGATGACTACGACCTTAATGGATCAAAAATTATCTGTAAGACCAGAAATTTTGGTGTAAAGATCAATTTTTTGAAAATATATTGCTAAAAAAATGAGCGTTTTAGATTTCCAAAGTTACTGAGATTTGGAAAATAAAATCATAAGTGGAAACACTTTGACATATGTAAGTGGCCTTTTTCTACTTCTGATAAAAAAAAACTTTGTTATTAAAGTATAATGGGCATACAAACATTTAGAAATAGTCTCAGGTTTAAGCTAAGGGTTTAAAATTGACCCCAATTTCAGATTAAGGACCTCCTTTTTTTGTTTCTTCAATCTTGAACTGATTAATGCAAATTTACTTAGCCAATTACTTAAAATCGGTGGTTTGGAAAAGAAATTTGGGAAAATTTTGGGATGCATCTTGTCATTTGGAGGAGGTCCAATTCATCTTAACAATATGACGATATGACAAAGATTTTGTACAAGAACTTGTAAATAGATGTTATTCTGCCATTTTCTGAGGTGTTTCCAACAAAATAACATATCTTGAAATTGATTGGTGTCATACCAGTACCCCAGTCAACAAAGCTAGATAGAAAAACTTTGGGGGACTAAAAAAGAAGGGTTCGGAACCAAACCTGCCCAAAAATTAGAAAATTTTGGCGAAATCTTAAGATTTTTAGATCATCTCTTTCATTCCCAACAGAATTCATTCTTTTAATGTTTGTATTGTATCATCTGATAGCTCCAGTCACTGAAATGCAGCGTTTCTAATCCATCTGTTTATGTGTAGAAAAAGTATGATATGAAATACTATGTAAAAGTCAGTCTTAACAGTAATAGTAGCAATTGATTTTAAAATATTTTTTTTCCATGTCTGGAAATTCTAAAAAAAAGTGTAACAAATTTGCTATTCATGTTTTAATGGCCAAGTCTGATATCGGAACGGGAAAATTCTTTAAAAAGGCTTTATTTCAATTTTAAAATTTGTTTGCGACCTTTTTTTTTTATTTGAAAACTTCGTCAACCAAAAACGACCAAATGACCATTTTTTGTTGTTGTATTTTAAAACACTGGAAAAAAAGAACTTTTCGCATCCATTATAAAAGATTCTTTGAAAAAAAGGTACTTAATTTATGTTTTATTCAAACTCAATTTCAAGATGTTTGTTCTAAACAAAAGCCCAATTGAATTTAAATTAAAACAAAACAAACAACTGATGGAAAACCACAATTGATTCATTTCCAGAAGGCACAATACACCCACACACACACACATACACAGATGGATAAAGTTACTCGTTACTCGTATACGATATTATTCATACCTTCATACACGAAACGTCTATAAAGGTAACTATGGATGCTGTGTGTGTAGGAATCCAAATCAATTTGTTTTTTGAAATACAAATTTTAATTCAAAATACAAAACACGAGAGGTATAATGTAGTAGTAGTAGTAATATCAAGAAAACGATAATCAAAGATAAATAGATTCGTTTCAAATTTCAAAGCTTTAGAACAAGTGTATCGAGATATAGATACAACAGAAAAGACCAATGGACTCATGAGACCAAACGTACAAACGAACGAACTATACCGTATATATATGTAGATATTGTATCTACAACGAGTGAGAGTATATATAGTATCTCTTATCTTTTGTGGAAAATTCAAGTTATTATAAAACTCACCTTCGGGGATGGAACAACAGAGAATGTATTCATTATTCTATCAGGATACTCTTCACGTATTTTCGATATTAACAGTGTGCCCAGACCGGATCCGGTACCACCGCCCAATGAGTGTGCCAGCTGAAAGCCCTGCAGGCAGTCGCATCCTTCAGATTCACGGCGAAGTACATCCAATACGGAATCAATTAACTCAGCACCCTCCGTGTAATGGCCTTTTGCCCAGTTGTTACCTGTAACAAAAAAATAAAAAAAAAATGAAGTTAAGATAGATATGTATCTTGATATTGATGTCATCCTATTTCTGGTGATTTTTTTTGGTTATTGTTCCTGTTGATTTTAATGGGATAAAGTATCCTTCTTAGGTCCTTGTAAAATAGGTTTGAACATTGTGCATCGGTCTTACTAAGAACTAATTGAAGATTTCAAAAATTTCCTGTTGACATGTGCAAATTTGAAGTCTTCATGTGAGATAGAAATGCCATGGTTAACGAAACACATGTTCACTTCCAGCGAGTGTACAGCTAACTTTTGATATGACATCGCTACTTCTACTCCAAGGGTCAGCTATATTTTTCGTTAAACTGAATTTTGCCAGCGAATTAGTTGTTGATTAGATGAGGATTTACGAGTAGAGATCTTTAACATACTTAGCGAATTTGATTTTCATCATAAATAAATTGTTTGCTGTTGGACAAAAATTCATCTAAAGAGAGGAACTATCAGTATTTAGAATGTTTAACTAAAATTCGTCTTATTGAAATCTTTCTAGTAACAACTCATGACAAGAATCTGGTGCAACTTTTAACGAAGAAATTAACTTGTCAATTTTTTCAAATACGTTAACAGGCTTTCGGCGAAAGGAAGGACTCTTCAAAATGTAAATTTTCAGCAGCTGTCAACATGATCAATAGTAATAGTATTAGTTATAGAAAAATTGTCAAGATGGTATACTTTCAGGCTTTTTATTCATCAGAATTAAAGACGATCATAGAAAAGAATTTTGTTATCTCACTAGGAAATCATCTTAGATAAGGTCAATATTTTGCTCCTCCAAAACTATCGAACTTTCAGAAATATTGGAGGGTAATTGAACAAGAGTTCATTCTATCAAGAATAAGGCCTGATATATTTAAATTATATTTATATATAGATTTTTTGAATGTCATAAAACTAAAGTGTGACTGGAGATTATTTATAAAAATCGTAAACAACAAAGGACCAAGAATTGAAAATTGCGGAACCCTGGAAAAAATGGAATAATTGTTTCTTAGCCAAACTTTCAATACAAAAAAAAAACTTTTAAAAAATCTTGTATAGATATACTAACTCTTTACCAATTTCAATCTTTCAAAGATCTGTACATCAACTATTATTAGGTCAAAGATCAGCTAAGACTGAAGGTTAGTTGACAACCAGGGTGGTATTAGGTCATTTACAAGTATTTCTAATTCTGTTGACATAAAAGGAAGAATAGAAACGCCTACAAATTATCAGCCTTATTTAATAGAATCCACTAAACAGATGAATAGTTATGCAGTGTATAAGGATTTATGTAGGCTCTATTCAAAGTTGTATAAATTCCTATTTATAAAAATGTTTCCTACAAATTATAGTTATGCAGTTCTTATATCAAAAAAATTACCAAAATGGGAAATCTATTCCATTTAGATGTCATAATTAAATCAACAACTGTTTTTTTTTCAATGAAATAGGTAAATAAATATCTAATGCCAACAATACAAAATGGAATCGAAAGGGAAGAGAATGTGTTCGTCAAATTGGGACGAACTTGAATATCTACGGGCTCCTCAATTGTCGCTGTTGAGGTCCGAACGGACAATTTCAATAATTTGTTTTATATTTTCTATCGAAAATCTTTATTTATTTTTAAATTCTTCATCGCTTAGTCATGGTAACACGATTTTAATTATATAAATCATTTCAAAAGGAAGAAAATTGAAAAGGCTTTTTTATTTTTTTTATTTCTATTATGGATACCATGGAAACCATGACATTTTGTCAATATAATTTCCTTATTCAGGCTCTATTAAACCTCAAAACGCGTTTAGCTTATTATGGCTCTATTCAAAGTTGTATAAGTTTTATAAATAATATTTTAGCGTTTAGAGGCATTATAAAGAATGTATAACTTTATGCAGGCTTTATGTGGCGTATATAAATAAGGCTGTATGTGTTTAACTTTCCAAGGTTTAGTTTATTCAAATCACAAATTTATAGAATCATTTAAAAGCTGTAAGTTGAATTCAATTGTGTCACTACTTTCCAGCCTGTTGGATTGTTACATCGACTTTAAATATCAGTTTGCTTTTTTATATCAGAGTCCACAAGATTCGAAGAATTCTTAAACTGTCAAAAAGTCTAAAATACGGATTTTTTTTTAAAGTAATTTCTTCGACTGATTTTTAAATTTGTAATATTCTGGTGAAATTCACCTTGTGTTTTAGAAAACAAACTTAGTATACCTGCCAAGATTGTCCGTGTCCAGAAAGGTATAGGACTTCTAACCCACTACATATATAAGCAGATGTGTTTATAGGTACACACTGTGTACATAACAAACAACAAGACACACAATGTAATTGTCCTGCCATGTTCCTTGCAGTGGACAAGTTTACCGCCTGGAGTTTAACTAACCAGAGGCATAATTATTCTGGTCATAGATGGTACCTGTTTCGGTGGACAGACTCAGACTTGGACTCGAACTCAAACTCAAAATCAGGCCCAGGGTTGCTTAATGCTTATGCTTCTGCAGCTACATATATAGCTATGGTGGACACAGGGGTATGCTGTAAAACCGTCACAAACAACATAAAGAGGGTGTGTGAGTGTGTTTGTGTGTCCAAAGGTTTAGTATACATGACCAAAATTACAAAGCTTAGTTTTTTTTTTTTTGAAGGAAGGAACCAGATTTTATCTATATCCTTGCTGTTTCCCTCAAGGGATGGTGGTGGCAGAAATGAACACGTACAGTTCTTTTGTTTTTCAAACACACCGTCATCCTCGTCGTCGTCGTCCTCGTTGTTGGGTCAAAAAAAAAAAAAAATGCCTCCAAGGGTTGAAAATTAGCTAAGCTATACGAACGAAGGACACAACCGAACACCAACATCATCAACATCAAAGTGCACTTACCAGCTCCAGATTGTCCAAAAACAAAGTTGTCCGGCCTAAATAATTGACCATATGGTGACTGGCGAACGGAATCCATGGTCCCTGGTTCGAGATCGATTAAAACCGCGCGCGGTACATATTTGCCATTGTTCGCTTCGTTGTAATAGACATCAATGCGTTCCAATTGCAAATCGTTTTCACCATGGTACATGCCATTGGGATCGATACCATGCTCATCGGATATGATTTCCCAGAACTGCAATTAGAGAAGAGAAATTGGTCAATATACGCTATATAATCGTGAGAGTAGTATTTTGTAGATAGATTAAAGTTGATTACATAAATATGTAGAATGTATGCTAATTTGTTTACACTGTTTTTTTTTTTGTTTTAATTTTAAATTTATAGATAAATATTTTATTTTTGCATTTTATTATACCTCTACTATATAGATATTCAAAGATATAGCACCCTTGTTAAAAAAGCTTAAAATTAATTAACTGATGGATGGAAAAAACGAGGTCATTTAATGAGCAAAAGATGCAATTAGCCTCAGTCAAGCTCGTTTAAAGTTTGTTTAAATTGTTTATTATGATAATTTTAATTCTTATGGGGGTTTTATTATTAATACGCATGGAACAGATCAATCAGCATGATTACAAATTAAAAATTCTTATAAATAAAGTTGCTGATAAATATTAAAAAAAAACGTATTTTAGTACTATCTTTATAGGCGCGACTGTCTGTGGCGATAGTTCAACTCAGGTTCAACTAGAGTTCAAGTATATGGGGATTGACTGTAATCATCACGTGGTTAAATTTTGAACCCCATGAGTTGAAAACGCTTGATCAAATCATTTTCCAAATTAATGTTTTTAAATGGAATTTAAGTGTGACAATCTAATGAACACAATTTAAATATAGAATTGTTAAACTGTTGATTAAAAATCAAAGAGGCCTTAAATTGATAGGATTTTATTTCTGAGACGTTTGAACTCGGGTAAACTAAAAAATTTAGTTTTTGAATGTGATTTACATAATTTAGTTATTGTTTTTGATTGTAACTCGAAGTGCGAAATACATTCTTAATCGCCGGATTAAATTTGAAACTTAGGATTCTTATATTGTTCTGTTAATGGATTTCTTAGTTTCCAAAACAAAAGCAACTAACATAACATTCTTAAACAAATATAGTGAAAGTTGATAATTTGCTGTTAGTTAGTCGTTAATTAAATGTGACAATTTTCATTATTGAGTTGAATGAGCTTTACTGACTTTACTACTTTACTAACTTAATGTGAACTAAGTGAATATGCATATTACCGAAAACGAATTAAAAAGTTTTAAATAGTTTATTAGACCCTAATTAGTTTTTAATTAGATATGAAATAGTACTGAGAGTTACTAAACACGACTTATGTACAATTTCTTGTATTAAACAGTAGTTTATTATTGAATAATTAACTGTTAGTTAGGAGTTGCTATTAAGTTTTTAAAATAATTTTTTGTCATATCATGCCTTATTTGTTTTTGAATTTCTTTGCTAACAAAATTTTAAGACTTAGAATAAATGTTAGTACAAAAATTTCAGACAAAATTAAATCGGGCTTTTGTGAGTCTTACTTTACCCCCTTTAAAATCAAAAAAACGCACGAACCAACTCATTATCTTGAATAGAAAACTTATCAAGTTTCATTTAGATATTTTTTTTAGTATCAGTTTCATTCCGGTCTCCACTTGGTACTTTTTGGTATTGTTTAAAATATTTTTTAAACAAGAATTTGAAATTCCTAAGTCTTAAAAAAGTTACAATTGATATAAGATCCCGAAAAATTCAAACGAACACATCTTGTTTTCGTTTATTGTTAAAAGTTTCATAATCTAAACGAAACTTTCATAACGAAAATAAAATTTTTGTTAAATTTACGAAAGTATAAAGGAAATCACTTTCTTTCTCAGAGTTTTCTATAATTTTTACAAAATTTTGTGTTCCTTTTACACTTGTAACTGTGTGTCCTGGATAATCTATCGAGTTCCATTTTCAAGTTCTTTAATAGCTTTTGGAGCATTGGCTTAGACTTTAGCTTTTACATGGCCTTAAAAGAAATAAGTCTAAGAGCTGTAAATCACAAGATCTCAGTGCTAACTTGTGATCATTTCTTCCAGAAATAACGAGGTCAGGAAAAGATTTCTTGCAAAAATGCAACTGCTTCGTATCCCGTCTTATTCAAACAGTGAAACATTGAACATAGAGATGCTTTTCAATAACCATCCCTGTATTTTCCGAACCCCAAATGCGAAAATTTTACTTCCTCCGAGGTGAAAATGGACATTATTACTTAAGGTGCACTTTCGATGTGAATCTGAAATATTTTGATGCATTTCAAGGACTCAAGCAGCTAAAGGACTGCCTTAAACTTAAGACCTAAGTTTTTGTAAAGAATACGGTTTAATGTCTATTGTGGAAAGTCGAAAAATTGAAAACCTAGGTTTTTGTTTTGTTTTTGTATTATTCTCTATTTTTCTTGAGCTATGCAAACGGTTTCAATTCTGATTCCATTTTTCGTAATGATGTAGTTTTCACTTGTCACATGACAAAAAATGACAGCTTCAAAAGTGACAGCTGTCAAAAACAGTGAGGTTTTAAAAAGAAACTTCTAATTTCGAAAGCCTTCTATTAAACAAATACAGAGCTCGGTTGCAATAAAATCCATCTTGTGCTTTTCGAAAATGTATTTCATATCATTGTGGAAACTCCAAATTTCAATACCAAGATATCACATTCCGCATAATCATCATCATGTATAAAATTTAATCTTAAAATCATACATTTTAACTGTCTCATCATCATTTATATACATTATGATTACAATTTTATAATATTAATTTTCAAATGAACTTTCTTTGTTTGTTGTTTTGAGCGCATTATTTTTTATTTCGATCACTTAATACGAGAATAACAATTTTTTTTTTGTATTTTGGTATAACCAACATACAATATAAAATTTGCCAAAAGCTATTAAATCCATGTATCTCATCCGTAATGCAAACGTTTTAACCGAATACAGTACAACATTTTTACGAAAACAAGAAAAAAACCCATCATCGCATATCGCCTTTCTGGAGCCATGTACATAAAATCGAAACCATCCTCTCCCTCGAACTCATCCCAATCCCCTCGACACATATCGAATTCGACATCTGGGAAAAAGATGAATCCATTCAAAAACATAAAATGAAGAGCTTTGGGAAATTTATGATTCTGTACACCTGCGATTTGCAATGACATACAAATAAAAAAAAAATAATAAACAAAAAACTGATAAATGAAAACAATTTCAGAATCCATATTTATTAACACATTTGAAAAGCTGATGAATTCAGTACTTTTATTCTTTCTTTTTTAAGTTGTGTTCGTCTGTTTACTGGAATTTGTTGCATGTGTACTGTTTGTATATATTTGTAGTATAGTTGTACTCTCATGGTTAGATCTTGAGGCTATATGAAACATTAAATATGGAAAAAAGATTGTTCCTATTCATTCGGATACTCAGGGTTACCCACCTGGATACGGTTATGAATTAAAAAATAAAAAATCGAAAAAAACGGGTTTATCCTCCATTTATGCATAGAGTACAGTTGAATAATTTTGCTTACCAATTCATGATACTGAATCGAATATGATTTGTGAATTTTGTTTATCCGGGATTTTTTTTTTTTTTAATTTTTTAAGGAGTAAATATATGGATGAGGTTATTTTCGGTAGAACAGAGGATTTTGTTTTAAATTTGACGGATCATATTCATAGTTTCGTTTTCCAGCCTAAAGATATATTTTTTTTTTTTGAAAAAATCCAACTACATGAATGAAACAGGGCAGCAGAACATGTGTTTTTAAATGGAATTCGAAGCTCTTAAATTCTATGCTACCTCTGTGTCGCTCCAATACGTCATCATATTTTCATATTGAGTTCTGAGACTGAAAATTGATTTTAAGATACTCGAACATATGAAAGTAGTTAAGGGTTTTCAATCCGTATTTAACGTAGTTACAAAATTGTTGATAATTCTAAGAGATACCTATACCTAACCTATATGGGTAAATTTTACCAAAACACTGAAATTTATCACTCATTTCAGTCTAAAAAAAACATCTTAGTATTGGATGTGTTAGAATTAGACTGATTTCAAAAAATTAACGTTTTTAAGAAGAAATCCTGAAAATTTCATTTAATTTTTTAAAATTATTTATGAGGAAGATGAAAAATATAAACGTGAAGCATTGAGCTAAATTTTGAAAGAAATATCATACGATTTTTGGGTCCTAGAAAAAGAATATCAGATTTTGAGTTTAAAAATATTGCATTATAAAATAATTTTTAATTGAAAATCCTGTCGAAATTTGAGAATAATTACTTCAAAACTAAGTTCGTTGCTCTCAACGCAGAGTGTAAAGTTTTATCATATAACTAAACTAAATTCATGTATTACAGTACTCGTCCAATTTCACAGCGAAATCTGGAATTATCGCTAACTTTATCTTGCAGTCCAGAACAATTATATAACATTTTCTTATCAGCTATCTATAGCTAAGTTCGATAGCTTAATGAGAAAATGTCCAATAATCGTTCTGGACTGTTCGATAACGTTAGCAGTTATTCCAAATTCAAATAATTCACTCAAGTATAAATAAAGTACTAATGCATTCGTCCCCTGAATTTCGTTCAGTTGCGTAATGTGACGTAATGTCCATAACGTTACTTTTATGAAGTTTTATCACTATTTTTTTTTGCTTCCTTCTCTCCTTCTTTGAGGTAAAGAATTCTAAGAATAAGAAATTTGTCTGTTTTGTTTACGAGATTATTCATCAGCATTCCAAAAAACATCCTACTCGCCGCTCATATCTTCAAAATAGTTTTTACTGTTCGATAACATTTTTTAAGAATAAATAATTTTTAATTTTATACATATTTTGCTACGGTGTAAAACATTATCTTCACAAGCCCACTTCTGTCAAATGGCAGCTGTTATTTGAAATTGAAATGTCACCGTAAAATGTGGTTTAAAATGCTTGATGGTTAACTTGAAATACGAAATAATCCGAGGTCAAGGTTCAATCGAAACTATAAAACCAAATAAATATTCGAACCGAAGTTTAAACCAAAAGTGGAGTTTAAACTTCCGCTGTAAAACTGCTTAAAAGAAACAAAATTGTCGAATGTAATATGTGATTTTGTTAATTTTTTGTAAAAACTGTGTAATTTATTTGTATTGTAAAAAAACATTTACGAATTTTTGATAGAACTTTTTGTAGTTTTTTTTTAATTTTTGGTAAAAAATGTCAATTTGATATTTGTCAATATTTTATCGTTAAGATATTGACAAGTGCATTACTTTGGAATTAAAATGCATTTGAAGGCAACATCATTGATTTTCGTGAAGATATTTAAGTCTATAAACAATTTTTGACACTTTTTGATTGGTTGTAGTTTTTTTTTTTTTAAACTGACAATTCAATATGTGCTAAAATGTACTAAGTGTTAACATTTATATTATGTAACAAATATAATAAATTCGAAGTTAAAATTATTGAACACTCTCGATATATCCTGGGCAAAAAACAACTTTTGATATTTTTTGGTTAATTCTTGTTTTAGTTTTCTATATTTAAAAAAAAAAACTTTGAATTCGACATTTCCCAAAATTGTATAATATGTTAATAGTTGTATTTGATATAAACTTAAATAAATTTGATGTGAATATCGTTTTTCGAGAGACTTCGAGTCAAAAAGCATTTTTACCAAACTTTACCAATTTTTTTTTTTAAAACTTTCAGTTGATTTTTTTCTAAAATTTTACCACAGGTCAAGGATGACATTTCACATAGTAAAAAATAAATACATATTTTACTTAAACAATTTATAATGCTTTTCTAGTGCCGTTTTCGAAAATTCAATACATTCAAAATCGAATGTTAAGTCCAAGATAAAATTAAGAAAAAAATAAAACAATGTAAAAGACAATATGAATATGTCAATTGGTGGAGATTCAACTTTTTTTTTGTTCAGTTTTGTAAATTAATTTTCGACAGTTTTAATGCCAACTTACAACAGAGTATTCAAATTGAACTTAACTTGCAATGTGCATTTTGACATATCAACATTATATTATTCGGCTCATTTGAATAGTGAATTCCAAAATTCTTCCCGCAAGATAAATTCACTCCAACGAAAAATGTCTTAAATTTGATAAGCTGCGATTTTTTTAATTTCTTTCACAGTAGGGAAATAAATTCAGATTAAAAAAGTCTCTGTTTTTCGTACTTGTCTCGTTTCAACTAACCATGTCGAGTTGAGAAGAGACAATACCATGTTAGTAGCATACAAGAGACGAGTTCGAGACGTCTTCTTCGTTTAACGTTTCAAAATATAGAAAAACCCTTAATAGTCCAAAAACTATATCCAACGACTTTGAATTAGATGAAATGCAAGTTTGAGGAGTGATTTAAATTTGTACCTTTATTGGTAATAGCTAAATAAGTGGATGACAAGAATGGGTCAGTATATTTCTGAATAAAAATGACAAGGAGCACTCTCTCCGATATTGAATTTTTTGTCAACAAAGTCTTCTTTAAACTTGATAAACTTTATCTAACCTATAATTTGTTGATGCCCTTTAAGTAAAACGATTTCTTGAGCTCCTCAAAGTTAGCCTTTGTAGTCCCAAATATTTTACCTTTAAGCCTTTCCTTCATGCTTGAGAACAAGACATATAGCCTGAAGAGTTAGACCAATCTGAGCAATATCCTGGATATTGGAAAACTGCAACCGAAGGGAAGCAATTGTGAATCCCCTTTTCTCTATATCATAATCGATTATTCGAAAACTGTAAGTAAACTTGTTCCGTATACCAAGACTTGAACATTTGTATAGCTTCCCGCTCATCTTATATCGAATTGCAAAATTACTTAAATTAGATAATTTTCAATTGTTTCGTCTTCATCTACCTCAATAAATCTTCAATAAAATCATATTCTCTTATAAGCCTCTCAAAAGTTATAAACAATAATTTAGAAACTTTTTCTGTACCTACATACTCGTAATTTATACAGCAACAACATTTCTAAATGACAACTAAAATGTAAACTAAAACTAAGTCCTTATTTTCTAGAGAGTATTCTCTCCTCTCTGTGCGTATATACGAGTCGAGTATAATATCAATTTCGTCTTTTATAGAAGCACTTCAAAGTAAATTTAATTCACGTTATCAATTTGGCAAAGCTATTTACAAGGTATTTGCTAATTAAATTCGTCTCAGGTGCATTCCATGAAAAGCAGATCAAGAGAGTAATTTACCTACCCAACAATAGCTCTGGCATACCTTACATAATATATACGCTTCCGTTTCGTCCGTCCGTGCGTCCCGTCGTCGGTCGTATAGTCGTTTTCGCCACCGCCAATTCGCGTCATCATGGCATGGCCTGGCCACCCCAAACCCGCCGCGATTCAAAGTTGTTGCTATACATAATACGATAACCACCCCAAACCACCCCTTGCAGCGACTACGACGACGACGGTATGCCTTAAAGATAACAACTAAGCACGAAGGCATTTTTGTTGTTGTTGCTGTTGTTGTTGTTGATGGAGAAGATAAGATGGAAGAGTGAAAAATGAGACGTTCCGACACTTAAGCATCTTTCCAAGAGCAAACACACTGTGCGCTACGCTCGGCTCCTTATGAGATGATGAGTAGAGTATAGGGTACATCGCATAGTTGTACCGCGATATTGAGGGGGGATATGAGGAGGGGAGGGTCTTCGCGTTCTAGTACAGATATATGACTATACCCATATACATATGTCGAAAAGCGAGGGAAGTTCGTCAGCAGTTTACCCACTTCACAACATCCAACAAGAGTCATCGTCGTCATATTCACATTTAACGATCGCATTACATAAAGAGGTTTCGCTTTGAAATACAACCTTCAGAGTAAATCCAAAGTTACCCGAGAAATGCCTCTTTCGAGACACTTGAAGAATTAAAAACAGATTTTTGTTTTCGTCAGCTTAGCGATAGATGGGAGGGGGCAGAACTTTAGGCCAGAAAGGGGGCCACAGAGGAAGGCCTTTTGAAAATTCTTAAGTCATCGTCGTTGTCGTCGTCGTCGACGTCGACGTCGTCGTAACTAGGGAACAGATTTTTTGTATGTAATTTCATTAATGATGGCGGAAATTAGATTCTTTGTATGAAAATTGGTGTAACAAGCTAACAAGTACTTTTTTCTTTTCTAATTTTTGTTTTTTTTTTTTATTATTTTTTTGAAGTATGTACAAAAAGTGTAACTTTTGTTATATGGAAATAACGTATGTTCTAATGTTTGTATCTTTAGGTAGCTTGTTATAGATACTTCCATTTTGAAAACATCTTTTTTTTTTTGAGTTTCTATTTTCAAATTTTCCATGAGAAGTGTTACAAGATTTTTGTAAATATGAGATGTTGTTTCTGGTTTAGAACTTTGATGTTTTTTGTTAATTGGGTCAATGCTTTTGTGACATGATGGTTGATAACGATAACGATAACGGTATCAAGTGAATTGTGGGTATTTGAGTTATAAGAATACTTTAAGAGTGGGTAAATTTTGATTTAAGACTTTTCAACTCAACAATAGCAAGGAATTTGAATTATTTCGAGGATTACTTAGTGCTAAATATTGTTTTAGAATTTGAGCTTACTTTTCAATGAAAATGAAGATCAAAAGATTGAAAAAGATGAGTCAAAACGGGATAACAACACGTAAGCTTATAACAATTTAGGTTTCGAACTAATCTGCTTTAAGATGTCTTCACAAATATTGTTCTTATAACTTTAGAATACATTTTTCCAACCGAATGCCTTTTAGAAGAGTTTGTGTTTTCTGCTTCATATACAAATTTTTATCTACTAAATGAGGCAATTATTACAGACGAACTTTCCTAACCAAACGTCTTATATCATAAACAAGTAATCTTCTATTTGAATTAGTCCACTATTTGATAGTTTCTTCATTAGTTTCTTGATTCAGTAGCTTAGCAGTTCATGAGTTGAGCACTTCTAAGGCTAAATAGTTTAGCACATCAGTAGATCAGCAGTTTAGTTGTCCAGTTGTTCAATTGTTCAGTGATTTAGAGAAGTTGTGTAATTCAGTAGTTGAGCAATTCAGTAATTGAGAAGTTTAGCAGTTGAATTCATGAGCAGTTGAGAAGATTAGTAGAATAATAGTTCAATAGCTCAGTAATTTAGTCGATCAGAAGTTGTGTAGTTCAGTAGTTCAATAGTTGAGTAGTCTAGTAGGTCAAGATTTCAATTGCTCAGTGACTTTGAGTAGTTGTGTAGTTCAGTAGTTGAGTAGTTCAGTAATTGAGAATTTTAATAGTTCAATTAATGAGCAGTTGAGAAGCTCAGTGGTTTAGTATATCAAAAGTTGTGTAGTTCAGTAGTTCAATAGTCAGGAGTTGAGTACTTCGGTGGTTTAATAGTTTAGTAGATCAGTATATCAGCAGTTCAGTTGTTTGATTGTTCAATTCTTCAGCGACTTACTCATTAGGTAGTTCAGTAGTTTAGTATTTCAGTAATTTTTTAGATGAGAAGTTGTGTAATTCATTAGTTTAGTAGGTAAGTAGCTCATTAATTTAGAAGAAAAGAAGTTGTGTAGTTCACAAGTTCAGTAATTCAGTAGTTCATTAGCTCAGTAACGAACTAACTTTTATTTTGTTTACGTTAAGAAACGAATTAAATATCAAAGACAAATTGGTAAGGCGAACTAAGTTCGTGTAGATAAGTGAATGAATTTCAAAAACGGCGACAAAAATTTAAATACAATAAAATCAAAAAATTGCTATTTTAAAATTTATTGTTTTTTTTTTTTTTGCTTAAGTTAAATTCTCAATGGTAAGTTCATGAAAACCTTAAGATGTAAAGTATTTTATTGAAAAAATTGTTCATGTACATTTCTGACATTTAAAACGTTTGATGACAACCAAATTTATATCAAAAAATTCTCTACTGTTAATAGGGGACAATTTTTGAAGCGTTTGTCCCTATATCATTTACATTTGCCCACGGTTTAATGTAAGTTCTTCAATTTTTAAATGTGACAAACATGATAAAATATACAAATTATTCTTTTAAATACAATGGGTCGAATACCATTTACATAATTAGAAGAATAAAAAATAAACTTAATTGTGATACAGGGCGTACACGCAATTTTTATTATTTTTAAACAAACCGTTCAAGTATGCGTTCAAGTGTGCGTTCACTCATAACTAAAAATAAAAAAAAACTGCTAAAACAATAAAATTGTTGTCGAATATCTTTCATTGAAAATGCCTGCCAATCTTAAAAATTCGAAAACTACGTAAGAATGATTAAAATAAAAGAAACGTAAAACCGAGAAAAGATAAGATACAATTGTATAAAGATTATAGAGTCTTTTTCGTCAATCTACTCTGGATTTATAGTGTATGCATATTTTACAAATTAACAAGAGAAAAAACACGAAACTGAGACGACAAATTGAGATTTAGACGAAATCGAGACGAGATTGACAAAAGACTTACGGTTCTTCATTTTTGTTTGTTGCAAAGTGACCAATTATGAAACTTTGTGACGTAGACGACACGAGTTGACGCCTATTTGTCGTCGTTTAATCGTTCAAGTCCATGAGGTTTCTTATTGGTATATCTATAATCTATTTTGTATGTATGTACATTTATATCGTATACAAAAAGTCATTATAGCAAAAAGATGTGGCGCCCAAAACTAAATTAAATAAGTATTCAGTCCCTAACTTTGATCTTTTAGTTTGAATTTTTTGTTCCCCTTAAGGATTTCACTTTCAAAAAAATATCTACCCAAGAAAAAAAAAAAACAAATAGAAATGTTAATGAGACTGAATGAACATAAATACATACATCCGTCTTTTCCTTGTGATGTCTTATATGTAGATGTACCTACTCTCGACTTGTGATAATGTAATTTTATGCATTTCCCTCATTTCTCGCTCGACTGTCTAACTTATATTCCTTCATCTGTGTCGTCCTTTCTTTCGAGATGCACTACATTCAAAAGCCGTGCCATGCCGCCTGTTTTATGGTAGAATTGAAAGAGACTCAAGGCAGGCAAAAAATAAAAAAAAAATACATACATATACATTTTGTCCTTTCTGTCATATAGCATCGCTTTGTGGGAACTTTTCAATTTGCCATTGGAAAAACTTACACACAAACCATAACCAACCAACCAACCAACCTTATCCGAACCAAACCTTAACCCAAACTCAAACTCAAATCCAAACCCAACCCCAATCTAACCAACCAACCAACCAACCGACCGATATACAGTAGAGCTTCAACGGCGGCGACGACGACACACAGGACTAAGAGGGAATAGGGATGCAGATCGAGGACCCTTATTTTAATGACGAGGACGACCTCGCTAACGTTATGTATGATTTTTCTTTTGTTTCTCTCATTTGGCATTTTTCTTCATCATTCTTTTCGAATGGTTTTCTCCCTTTCCCATGGCTAACGGGGATAATTTTGTAGTTTTAAGTTTTTTGTCGGGTTGGAAGCGCTCCAGGAATTTTAATTTTAACTTAAACGTTGGATATACTCGCAGGATAAAAGTACATCCATACATACACACCATATAAACTACCAACAGTAGCCCCCCTTACACCCCACTCGGAGTACCTACGGAGAAAGAACACGGAAAATTTTTATCCTTTTCTTATAGATTTTTTATGTTTTTTTTGTAGTTTTTTTTTTTTTTTATTTCGGGGTTTGTTTTTGTTTTATAGCGTTTCGACTTTTATTTTTCTTTCTTTCTTTCGTCCTTTAGTTTTTTTTTTTTGTCGGAGTGAACAAAGTAAAGTTTTTGTTTTCATAATTTCATAATTTGGCCTCAATCTTTCGTAGGTACCGTGTAATTAATTTTACCTAATTGTACCCGTCGAGGAGGTATTATCCTGCGATGTCCTTTTTTTTTTTCTTTAAATATATTTTTTGGTTGATAGAATTTCGCTACTGACTGATGCAAGAAGGACCTAATGTGAAATTGTTAGCATTTGGACTTGCAAAGCTCATTATTTCCTGTTCGTCCTTTCTTTTTTTTTTTTTTGATTCAGTTGATGATTTCAGTTTTTTTTTTATTATGTCTTTTTTGTTTAGTTGTTTTTTTTTTTTTGTTCATTAGTTGTTTCAGATCGTAGAACACATAATGTCATCACATTAGTGTCCTGTCCTGTGGGATTATGTCAGGATAGATGTATCATTAGTGTGTGGGTATTTTTTCCTTGTTTTCCCGAGATGTTGTACATCTATTTATTTTGTTGGTTGTTTGTCTTATATTTAACGTCAAACTTAGAGAAAAAGATCGAATATTTACTTGTGTTGGGGGAATACTTGTAGAAACGAAAAAAAAAACAGGGATAAATTAATGAATAAACTTTGTGTCAAGAAGTAAAACGACTTATTCGAATCAAGGGACTCTTATTTCGGGACACTAACTACTTCCTGTAAATGTGATGTTGTCAGTTTTTTTTTGTGTTGTCTTCTTATTTGTTCGACAAACTCACACCTGTGATGAAAACACAAATTACTAATTTGGAATAAAATCTAGGAGTTTATGATATTTGCCAATGGCAATATATACACGTGTGTAATGAAAGGTTTTTATTAAAATTCTTTCCGTATAAGAATACCAATAAATTAGAGTTGAGGGAAGAAATTTGCAACTCTTTCGATAATATCTTTTATTACTTGTTAATTTTCTTGGGACCATATTTCACAACCAAATAAATAGTAAAATCAAATGAAGTTCATGATCTGGAAAATACATTCAAAGAAAGACCTCTTCAAGTTAAAGCAATTTTGTGGATTTATTTGGTATTAGAAACATGATGAGTATGAAAAAAAAATTCATAAATTTCGAATTTCATTTAAGAACATTTACAAAGTTATGTGCAACTTTGAAAACTTTAACGGTTTAGTTGATGAAAATTGAATGTTTAGAAATAATTTCTTAATGTCGCAAATTTAATTATATTTTTCATATAAAATAAAAAGAGAGCTTTAATTTTTAGTACCACAAAAGCAAATAGGAGCCACCTAGACACGAAGTCTTTATTTTTAGTCAAAACTTTTAAGTCTCATAGAATTTAAAACGTACAGAATGTTTTTTATGTGGAAATAAATTGCATTACATAACAATAAATTCATATCATTCGCTATTAGTGCCTGATGCTATCAGATGATACAATACAATACGTTAATATGAGACAAAGGAAACGTAACAACATCACAACACGCTCACTGACGCTTGATTTAGATGATCAATATTTTATAAGTTGTGACTATAGGCCACAACCCTGGCAATAACCAGGGTAAGAGTCCAAAATTTCTTAAACCACTTTAAGGATGATTTTTAAAAACTTGACAAGTAGTTTATAGGTTTGAAATCTGTTCAACTAAATATGGCTAAGTTCTGTTTCATAAAAGTAATGTTATATTCAAAATAATTGAATTAAATTGAACTGAAAAATTGAAAGTCAGCAGATCTAAGTTGAAATCGACTGAATTAATAATTAATTTGATAATTACTAAGCTGTTGTGGCTGTGTGAAGTGATTCAATTCATTTCAACTTGATTGAATAACTTCCAATGACAAGTTGTCAAAATAATTATTATGACTTCACCTTGAAATTTGACCATGAGTATTTTTATGACCAATCATTTTTTTTTTCAATTTCTAAGTCCTGTGAATTAAAAAAAAAACTTATTGTTGACAATTCAATCGGGTTTAAAAACATTGTCATTTTGAATTTTTGCAATTGTTTAGATAATCACAACGAATACTTGTGGTTGCGCGAAACTTAAATGCCTGATACAAAATTCGCTGTCAATTAACCATCAATTATTGCTGATGCAATATGATTTTGTTATCGAATACTCGCAATTATCAGTGAGATGAGAAATGTTTTAAAATTGACACTTGGTGCACCAAAGAAAACATTAAATAGTTTCCGATTTCAAAGTAAGTTGCTAGTCATCACCAACTAGGCAACTTAGATCAACACTCTTGAATTCTTATTAATTTCTTTTATTGAAATTATTAAGCAGAATTTTGTTTACTAATATCTTTTAATTAAATAAAAGGAATTTATTTTATAAAAATAAATGATCATTATAATTAACTGTAAATTTATAATAAATTAAAATAAAATATTGAAATACGATAATGCAACTGGGCCCTTAGAGTTGTCGGCAACTTATTTCTATATATGTAATTTGTGTTCACTCATACAAGGAAATTTTAAAGAGGAAAACTTTAAATCAAATCATTCTGTGTTTCAACAATTATTTCAACTTCATCTTTATTTTCATGAATTTTTCAACTCGACCTGAGAAATGTATCAAAGTTTTCAAACACATCCCAATTAATGTAGAGATACTAGTTTTGGCAGTAAAATGAAAGAGTGAGTTGTTGTTTTACTGTGCTAGCTATAGATTACCAATAAAACACTTGTACGAATATGTTGACAAAATTGAAGTGGAGGACATTCTCTCTAAAATTTATTTATTGAATTCTTAAGTTTCTTGCAATTCACATACAACTTAAGACGCATTTTCAGTAAACTTAATATTTAGAGGAAAGTTAGTGGGAGTTTCGTCAGTTTAAAGCATTTAATAAAGTGAACTAATAACTCAATTTACATTGCAATTTATTTTCATTTCTCTTTCCAACTCAGCATCCAATCCAAAAATAAAAATTGCAGTTTTTTTTTTTAACCGTTAAACAAATCATCTCACGTAGGAACTTTTATATGCAAATAAATTTTGCAATTATTTTATAGATGAGCAGAAAATTTCCACAAATCGCCATTCATTGGTGTGGGTGTGTGTGTGTGTTGGATGTTGGTCCTGCAAATGAAAGGTAAACTCTCACAGGACTTTAAATCACATGAAATAACAGTACACACAAAGGTTGTCGGTACCTATATAGTGAAAG
The DNA here is from genome assembly GCA_905146935.1 of Scaeva pyrastri. Lineage (NCBI taxonomy): Eukaryota > Metazoa > Arthropoda > Insecta > Diptera > Syrphidae > Scaeva > Scaeva pyrastri. Next base: position 122,361,433 of record LR989927.1, on the reverse strand, counting down.
AGGAGAGGAGGTGGTGTTGAAAATTGGAAATTGGCAATTAATGCACGCGTGATTATAGAGGTTCTCTCTAATTGTTATTCAATTTCTATCAGGGAAATGAAATAAATTAATTTGAAAGGATATTAAGCATAAAATTATTATTTAAAATTTATGTAGATGAACAAAGAGCACACAAACACTATAACAAATCGTACGTCAAACAAACGTCAATATACATGCATACATAAATAATTTAAAAAAAAAGTTATAATAATTTCGAAATCACGCAGTTGCAGGTGCATGTGTGGGTATTTCAATATACGAAAAACATAACGTTTTTGTTTTTTTGGAATGTATTCGTGTGTGTGGCATGGAATGCAATTTTATAAACATTGTAATTTCAAAATTAATCCATCAAATACTTTTATTGGATTTTTAAATGATGTTTATTTTCAGTTAAACGTTAGATTGTGAAATTACAATGCCTTTTATTCGGAAGCACTTTAAAGTTTAGAACATGATTGAAATAATAAAGGATTAATGAATTTAAATTCAGATTATTGAATTTTGTTTTTATTTTTGTTTTTAAACTAGATATTATTGAAATTAGGTTTTTTTTTATGTTTAGCAGGCTTAGTTTGAGTGGAATTTTATAAATAGTTCGTGGAAAAGCTATTAGGTTTAATTTTTCCTGCCTAATTAGGAACATAAACCATAATCTTAATCATTTTTCGATCTAATTGAACCCGTTTAGATGGTTTTATTTTTTGACAATCCAAGGCCTAGTGAATAACCACAATGTCATCAGTGTCAGTGAAACAGTAATGGAAGGATTGAAGGGGAACCTACATTTCTTTGATTTTTGAAATTTATGGAAGAACTTTTACGCAGCAAAATTTACTCTCAAAAGATTTCCAATTGAAGGGATAAAACGTAGACGTCAAATATGACCGTCTAATGCACTTGTCACAATAACAAATACTATTCAAAATGAAATATCTTCCTCAAAAATATTATATAAAGGGTGTTTTTTTCTAGAAGTGTGGTTTTCAATCTGGCAATACTCTTTTCGAAGAAGGTCTTTTTAGCAGCTGTCACTTGATATATACTCAGTTTGGTTTTTGTTCAGCGATGAAGATCATAATCCACAAGCCATTGCTGGGACCCCGCTGACGATTGACAACTTGGAAGAGAATATTCGGCACGTTTTTTCTGACATATGACTCCAATTGGTGCAAAAAGTGGTCGAAAATTGACCTCTCGGTTGGAATTTATTCAAACCGAACATAATGGCAAACTTGTATCTTTATAATAAATCCAAATTCTTGGCCATAAAATTAAATTATATAAGTTTTATTTCTTCTTGAAAAACACACGTCTAAAAAAAAAACACCATTTATAAGTGTTTTTCAAAGACAATCGGTCAAAAACCGGATTGGAAGAAAATATGATGATTTTTTAAAAACATAAAATGGCTTTTCCCAGCTGTGTCTCTTTGAACAATAAATTTACAGCATGTTTTAAGACTCAGGGTTTTCAAACACATTACTCATAATTTCAAAGCACTGCATTCACATAATATATTAATTTTTATCGCAAAGCATTCAATAAATATTTCAAAGTCTATTTCTAACATATCTTAATAACACATCATGATGTTTTCCATCATTCCAAGGATCATCGTCTCTGATATCATCTATATAACATCAAATGCAACCCCTTAAGCGTTATAAACATAATAATTTATAAATGTATGCACAATCCCCATGGATAAAAAAAAGATTCATTCGCATAAATCTATGAATTTGTGAGTATCATTCACACTTCGTTCCCAATCGGAAAGCGCAATACATTAATTTCTTTTTTTTTTTTCTTCTATCTTCATATTTTTGAAACAAGAAGATCTCAAAACGTTCTCTCTATTCTCCTCAAACAATATGATGTTTTAGTTGTTGTTGTTGTTTTTGAAAAAAAAAAGAATATTTTACCCCATTTCGTATGAATATTTGAAAAACTTATCGCTAACGCTAGGCTTTTGAGTCGTTAGATTCATTCCGCATGATTGGATGCTATCAAAAGTGAATGCTGAAGAAAACGATTGCTGAGTTTAGCTGTATAGGGTGTTTCAGAATGAAATCAAATCGACACCATAAGTTAGATACTCTTTCGATGAAAAGAGAACAAATATTTGCAACTTTCCAAGACCCTCCCAGTTTTCGAAACACCCTTTATAACAATTCTTTTTCCTTTAGCACTTTCATGTGTATAAAAAAATCGACACATATTTTTTTTTTTGATTTTAACATTTCCCCCAGCCCCTTGCACCCGTTTCGAAAATATGTTTACAATAATCTTTGTATATGTACATATATTCCCGTATTCAGAATATCACAGTTCATAAAAAATGATGATATTTCGATATCCTGTGTGTGTTTTGCATTTTCTTCTCATTTTCAAACAGATTTAACTAGAACAACATCTGAATACAAAAAAGGACTCTTAAATCTTTTTCAATTTGTGTTCTTCCTTGCTCTTTGACTATAGGCTATGGGCTGTATAGGCTTACAGGCTAAGGGGGCTTACAGACTAAGGGCTATGTGCTAAGAGCTGTAAGCTTACGTCTTGTATTATAATAAATTCGTTATTGTTTAAGAAATGCACGATAAAAAAGCGACGCAGCAATGAATAGCAAATGTAAGAAAAAAGGATTTTCTTCGAATATAACAGTAAATATAATAATACACACATAATATTCGTAGGTACTCGTACTTACAATCATATGATTGGTAATCATGACTTAATGCCGAGTACTTTGTATTGTTTTCTGAGTTTTCATGCCCGGAAATATTGGTGTTGGGGGCTTTAGGATAAAGTAAGTCACAGATATTTTTCAAAAAAGGGACTTATGTTGGTTTTATGGCTGTTAACATTATTAATGAATTAACTTATCACTTTTTCCAATAAAAACATGAATTGTACATATTTTCCACTGTTTAACATATTTTTTTTATTTTTCTAGAACAACTTTATAAGTGCTAGTTTTTGACTAGTGAGCTAACTCCAAGTTAAGTCTAAGGTTAGTTAATCCTGTCCTCGAGTTAACTTTCCGTTTTTCAGTGAAGAGTTAACTTTGTCATCAAAATGTATAAGTTGATTTGGCATCACTGAAATTTCATTTGTCAATTGTCATACCGGTATCTTGAATTTGTTTGAAGAGGATTTCAAATTATTCATTTTTATTTACGAGTATTTATAATGATTTCTAATAAGAACCCTTAACTTCAAGCTGTCAAAATATTTCTCTTAGTCACAGAGTTAACTCACGTAATATCCAGGGTTAACTCTGAGTTAAATTCGGGACTAAATTGAATTGGAAAACTGAAATGAAGAGTTAATTTTTACTCGAGGATGATTTCGAACTTAGAGGGTCACTCATTTTTCGATATAAAGCACACATCAAGACATTTTTGACAGAAAATGTACGTCATTCTAAAGTAAATACTTTGCTATTAACTGAAAAAAAATTTCACCATATACCACTGGCTAAGTTTGAATTGACACTTTTAAAGTTAGTGTTAATTAATTTTACGAAATTATTTGATTGTTAATGACAGCTGACAGCTGAGTTTGACAGGTGTAAAATGTTTCTCAAATCAATTTTGCTGATAAAAATGAAAAAAATATACGAGTAAGTCAATATAAGAAATGTGATTCAATTTTTTTTTTAAATCAAGTATCGGGTGATTCATCGCAAGATTTGATTTTCAATAGGCTTTTTCGACAGATCGCATATGACTTCTATTTATTTCAGTATTGTTTTGCAAATCAACATGAAAAGACTCACTCCACTACAGCGCCTTGAAATTGTTCAGCTGTATTACGAAAAACTGCAATTGCTGATAAATGTTTTTGGATGAAGAAAATCCAGTGTTTTAACGTCAAATTTTGTTCAGGGATAAATCCCATTCCTGACTCAATCCATGGTCCATATTTCTTCAAAAATGAGTCAAATCAGAAAGTTACTGTCAATGGTAACCGTTATCACCACATTTTAAAGGATTTTATTCAAACACACATATATATACACATACATTTGTGTATATGCAAAATTAGCTTTATGACCATTTAAATCATCTGAACATTGATTAAATATAATCCTCCATCTCCATTTCCTTCTTGTTTAGTTAACAATATTTTGAATTATTAATCCCAGACACGTCTGCGTGTATAAAATTTACAACTACATATACATAAATCGAAAGTCATGAATATTTATGTATATACAATGCATTAATGTACAGGGAACCATTAATCATCAGATAGATCTGAGAACCATCAGAAACCAATGGACTATGGCTTTGAAACAGTTCCGTTTTCATAAAGGCACTCAAATATTAAACACATCTTTGTATACACATGCATACTTATAAATACATATGTAGGTGTGCAAAGCTATCACAGGTGAAAATTTATTATATTATCAAAAGGACAACACAATCAAAAGAGGCGACAAAAAAAAAGAGGCCCAACAAAACGACGACGACGTGACGCGACTCAACTCGACTCGACGTCCAATGTCCATCGTGCCCCAATAGTCCCCTATATCCAGATCGACACCCTAGTTTCCCGTATTCATATTCATACTTACATACATAAGTGTCATATGTATGTATATGCTATGATGGTTTACCTGTCCACCTGTCTCAGTGCACACAAATGAAAAGCTCTGCATGTTGGCTCGTTCCCGTCGTATGTTGTGGCTTAACTTTCCCGACCCAATATTACAAACTATAGACCAGACACAGACCCAGACCAAGAGACCACTCATGGAGTAGTGGTGGTGGAATTAAATTTATCCAAAGTGCATTTTCATCAATTTTTAATATCCAAAGTAAAATTGCAAAAAAATTAACACAAAAAAAAAAAAAAACATTGTCATAGCTGCCATTCCCGGTGCACCTATACAAACACACATACAGGCAGACGTGTAGGGTATGAAGGAATAAGTAGATAGATTTACTACGAGTGTAGGGGAGGAGGGTGTCGGATTAAAAATAAAACACACATATTTTCTGGTGATGGTCGGTTTTGGATATCGATGTTCTGAATTTTTGTATTTTTTTTTTATCGATATAGTGGTTGTGGTCGGTGGTGATGGTTTGATGTTGTTGTTTTTGGAGTACCATTTTTGTACCTGTATTGAGTCTTGTTCATAAGTTTCTTTTTTTTTTGTATTTCATGTTTTTAACGAATATTTTATTCATCAAGTGACATTTACAATTTGAGGCAACTTTTATTGAATATGTTGTGGTTATGTTTTTTTTTTTTTTCCAAATTCTGATTTAGATTTGATTGAAATTTGACAAATGAATTTGAAGAATATTTGAGTTTGATACTTGTTCTTGAGTTTGTAAGGATTTTTCATCAGGCACGACTTACATATTTCAATGGTTACTGTTTTAAATGACAAACATTTTGACATATGAGTCTAATCAATCAATCATCATCGTCTTTATCATTGTCAATATGAAAGCCTCTGGCTTTGGTGAAATGTTGTCTTCAGTTCATCATTTCACCACACAACTGGGTCAAGACAAGACTCGGAAAGTAATTCTATTGGAATTTCATTCGACTTATTTTTTTTTTCTTCAGATATCAACAAGAATCTAACAGGTGGTCATAACTTTTTCTTTTACGACAGGCTATACGATGATGTGCGTGTCATGAGACGTTTTTCGATTTATTGCGAAAGTTAATTTGATTGACACTCAATTGACATTTAAAAATGTTAAATGTCAGGTAAACAAGCAGCAACAGTGTTGCCATTTAAAATTATTGTTTGCTGATGGTTAAAATTGTTTATTGCCAATAAAAATTTAAGACTTGTTGAGGAAATCGTGGATAGTTGCTAGAAAACGTGGATTTCTGTGGTTGAAATTTTTGGTAGAAATTGTGGAAATTGTAATTAAAATTTTTTGATTTTTTGAGGAAATTCAAGAAATCTGTCTTAATTTGAACTGTTGACAGAAAAAGTGTAAAATTCCGAGTCAATAATCAATTTTTACACCGGTGCACCGGGGTGGTAAGAATTAGAATTTATGTTCCAAAATAGATAACGTAATATTAAGAATGTGTTTTTAAGATAAAATGTTTTCGTTCAGTAATTGTTTCACACGAAACCCAGTTTCTTAAAAAAAATCAATAAGTGAAAAAATATCAGGGATGTTATTGAGACAAATTTTTCGGAAGAATTTGAAGATTTCACTAAAACATTAAGTAACTAGTTCTTTTATAATCAACCTCATTCAACTGCTTAAAATGGTGTTCCTCAAGACAGTCATCTTGGCCCACTACTGTTAAATATTAATCCTTACACTTTCCGTATTCATGTTTAGTAAGTGTGAATGAAGCTTAAGTTTATAAATGTTTTGCATACATACATAGATTGAAATTATTAACGGTTCATACACATATGTACATTATGTACGTATATCTCCAATGCAACAAGAGCTTATATGAAAGTTCAAAGCATAAATAAACTTTTAACAAAGATTTGAAACTGATAATAGGGTGACAGACATTATTTCTTCAAGACTATCATCTTACAAAAAAATAACTAGAATAAACAGTAAACAAGATTAAAACACCTTCAACTCTCTGTTCACCTTTCTTTCAGGAAGTCTTGAAAACCATTCAATATTTTTTAAAGCATGTAAAGTACTGAAATTTCCAATTGAATTAAATTTGTTCCACATTTAAACAAATGTTCACCCCTTATTTTACTAACTCGTGTATGGTTACGTCCATTTAGGCCACAATAATGCATAATAAGAAACATACCTTTTAACTTGAATAAACTTTAACCAACGATCGGCAAGTGGTAACAAAAACCTTTTCTCATTTCCGTTTTTCATTTGATTTTTCCGAGAACATGCATTGCACATGGTAATGCTGTCGTTGGGTAATTACAAAAGAAATTCATCTCCTTTTACAATACCTTTCGTCGAATCTTTATTGGCTGATATACATAAGAGTTTATATTAATGTTAGTTGACATTTGACAACTTTCATCTACTTAAAGTCACTTTTTTCATTTTAAGACACATTTTTCCAAAGTCAAATTTTCAAAACTTCAAATATAACTCAATGTTGCCAAGCACCCAAATGCATGTTTATCTTATGCTGTTACATATTGACAACAAAAATTGTATCAAAGTCACAAAAAAAAAAACACCAATTATTGTAACACCATCAAAAACAACAACCATGACATGACTTAAAAAAAAAAGAAATCCCTGCATCGAGTTTACAAGTGTGTAAAAAAACCATCGACTACATGTAAAACGAAATAAAATACGATAATCCATTGAATGTTAACAATGTCCAACACACACGCACCCCATCTGGACACAAACAACCCCACTCCACCCTCTCAAACCACTCCTTTGACATATTTAACGAAAGCTTGCAACATCCCCGCATCAAGTCCAACATACAACATACGAGTACAGTTAACAGCAGCGTAAAGAAGAACCCCTCGACCCTATTTTTCAACACCTTTGTGTTAAAATGAAACAATGAAACATAAAACCTTTTGTTTGTGTGTGTGTGTGTGTGTGTAATTGCACTGTTATCCTTTCAACAGCAAATGTAAGTGGCTATAAAGCTGACTATAGACATACATAAGTAAAGTGCTTTCGAATTTTTCATAATAAAAACAATTTCGTGCAACACATGAAACTGAATAAAGGATGCATGATTCAGAAATAAGAAGAAGAATTCAAGATTAAACTTTGAAATAAAAATTTCATCAAACAAGAAGGCCAAGAATGCATGACAACTTTTGAAGTTATAACTTTTGATTATGCCAATAATTGCAGCTTTTTGACGTTTTTAAAAAATAAAAAAAAATAATATGTTTTTTTTGAAATGGCATACGAAAAGTGACATTTTCTAAACAAAATTTTAACATAAAAAAATATAAATGTTTATTTTGATTATAAATATGTATTGGTTGTCAATATTGAAATTCCGGAAGGTGATAGATCGAATTCAAACGAGCGCAACCCAATGGAACATATTAATATCAATTTTAAACCGTTTGACGTTTTGACGGTTTGAAATTAAAGTAGGTTACGTTCTTTTTAAATACTTTTCGCAATTATTACAGTGTTTTGAAAAAGAGTCCGAAATGACGTTTCACTACTTCGTCCTTCTCGAAGTTGAAGGGAAATTCTTATATTTCACTTGAAGTCTTAAGTCAATTATATATAGTCAATCAGAAATAAAAAAGTTACATAAGTGACATAAGGTTTCAAAATGATAAAAATCAAATGAATACAATTCTAGCAAATATTGAAAAGATGATATGCCCATTTTCAAGAAGTTATTTTCAAATATCGTTAGTAAACTTTCGGGCCCAAAAACATGGAACTTTAGTTTTTTTAGGAGATTTTTTTAACTAATTTTTAAGGTTAGATTGAAAAACCAGAATTTCAACCATTTTTGTATGCATTGGTTATGAAAAATGTATACAGCTTTGTTTTTTCATTGGACTTTTTGGTCAAAAACGATTAAGGTATCATAATGTAAGTTCAAATTAATATAATTTTAATTAAAAATACAAACTACTTTAATTGTTCTGTAGGTTACATATTGTTAACCATTTCAAATGTTTTTTTTTCTTTTTTCATTTAACTTATATTTGTTTGATTATGGCCGACATTTTGTATGTTTAAATACTGTTCAAATATCTGCACAGCTAAAAAAAACTGAAACTCTTAAAAATATGAATTTTTCTTTACTTTTTCCAATGCTCCAACACAACAACTGGGTATGTAGTTAAAGTAAGCGGTTTTTAAATGCTCACTTCATCAACAGCTCTCAAGTGGGTACGTAAATATAAACAAAAAAAAAAAAAGTCAATATTAAGAACTATCAAATACTAGACACTGAGAGTTTGTATATTTTTTATTGAAACTTTCAGTGTGTACACTACCGTGCCCCTGCCTGGTTCGTGATATTTGTATAAAAAAAATACATATATACACACAGACGCATAAAGCACAAATAGTGTTACCTCAAAAATGGGGCAACAGTTTAAAAGAACGATAAAACTTATGGAAGTTATTGAAATGATTCAGAAAATCAAATAAATAAAAAAAAAATTAACATGTGCCTAGAACGGTTAATTTTCAGCACACTTTTTCACCTATAGCTTGAAACTATGTACATTATATACTAGAACTAAAATATTTTTAGAGTCTTAAAATATAGTATTTTTTTAATGTGGCAACCCTTTTTTTTAGACAAATCAAGTAGTAACAAAGTTTTTTGACATAACTTTGAAATTCAGAGTCACCTTTTTTCGAAATAAAGCGTGTTTGTATTTTAATCTGGCAATACTTTTTTCGGAGTTGGTATTTTTGACAGCTGTTTCTTGGTTTGTGTTCAGTTTGGTTCGACGTATTGTAATGAACAGGCTGAAAAACGTTTGGAAATCGTGCAATTTTACTACCACAATAATATTAAACGGGACCAAAACGAGATGGCGATTTTCACTAGAAATTTTTTTTCAGCAATGAAGCTCATTTTTGGTTGAATTTTGAATGAGTAAGTTAATAAGCAAAATTGTCGTAATTGGATTGATCCTCAAAAAGTGACTGTTTGGTGGGCAGAGGGAAGCCGACCATAATCAATGGGAAACATTGTAGTTCCATGATTAACTTATGACTTTTTCGTACCTGAATTGGAGGATGGAGGACAACCTTGTGTTACAACAAGATGACGCTATATGCCATACAGCCAACGAAACAATCAATTTATTCAAGAAAACTTTTGGTGAGCGCTCGTGGGTTAGAGGGCCACCCCTAGTTCGTGGTATTTAACATCGCTGGACTATCTTTTGTGGGGATATGAGAATTCGCTTGTCTAGTCAGATAATCCCGAGACGAGCCTTGGAGAAGAATATTCGGCACGTTATTGCTTACAAACGACCCCGATTGCTGCAAAAAAGTGGTCGAAAATCGGTTATCTCGGCTGGAATTTATTCATGCAACCCGCGGCTTGCCAATTGCACAAAATAATTTTTAAAACATAATGGCAAACTCTTATCTTTTTAATTAATTTAAATTCTTAACCATTACATTAAATTATATAAGTTTTATTTCTTCTTGAAAATCACACTTCTAAAATAAACACCCTTTATTTTTTACTGTGTGTTGTTTCTATATATATTTTGTTTTTTTAGTTTACTATTCTGTATTTCACAACAAAATAGAAATAATCCACAGAATTATAATTAAATCATTTTATTTTGTTTTCCATTTATTAAACAAAACGACAAAACCAATTTGTACCACCTAAGCCAATAACATATACAAAATGGAAGTAGTATACCTTTTTTAATTCATTCATGTACACCTACACATGTATTTCTTTTTTTTTTCAGCCACTCCTTTAATTTGTTTTTAATAATTCAAAACATATTCAGGTGGTTTAGTTTTATTTTTTTTTATTTGTGTAATTTGTGCAAAACAAAAAAAAAACAACACTAAAAACAAATTACCAACGAAATAATCCACAAAATACCACATGTTCACATCTGCGGCAAAGTATTTTAAAATGAATTGATTCCCTCCACCCGATATCTATTTTTTTTTTCTATACATATCTATAAATAAAGATATATGTATGATTGTATGTAGGTGAATGTGGAAAATAAATAAAAATAAAATATTTGATAGTATATCAGTTAAAAGGAAGAATTTTACATTTCCCATTTTTCGTTTTTTTTTTCTGTTTTTTATATTTCAGTTTGAATTTTATGAAGTCAATTCGTTTTAAAGCGTATAATACCATGACATACCTAAAGGACCTATACATCTCCGCACCCACCTCTACGAATTCTCGACTCTTCCAAAAAAAAGTGTCCATAAACCACTGTCCTTAGATTGGATTCCATTCGATTCGACTCAACTCGACTCGATTCGATTCAAAATGTGAAACGACAACGATATGTCGTCGTCAAATAGTTTTTTATTTTTGTCGTAGATATTTAAATAAATAAATTGGAGACTTTTAAGTATAACTGTCATTGGTAGTCATCGCCATCAAACAAGGACATCATCCTGAACACACACACATGAGTATGTGTGTGCAGGTATAATATGCCTGGAACTGGCACCAAATAGAGGATACAGGAGTACGTATATCCTTGATACTCGTATCCAATTTCCTAATGGACACATTCATGTTCGGTCGTCCGACAATTTGTTGAATTGCCATAGGAGCTAGTTTGGGATATTTTCGTCATAGTGGCATAAGGATGTACATCAGTACACACACTTCAGTGTTTTGAATACATTTGAGAGCAATAATATTTCTTTAGTCGATTTTTTTTCTTTTTGAATCATAAAACCAATATATGTAAAAGAGGCAGTTGAAAGGACTAAGGACATACATATCTTTCAAGTGAAGAGGGGCAATTCGAGAATATTCATGTTGTCTTGAGAAATGAAAGAATTATTATTAAAATGTCTCAATATTTGTGGCGATACATTTATTTCATGTATAAATTGTGAGTATGTCAAAAGTTACACTGTCAAAAATAAAACACTCTAAAATCGAACACATTATTGAGGTAAAATATGATGACGATGGAGATTTACCATTCATTGGATGATATTTTATATTTTACTTATTTAAAATTTTATCAAAATATTTGACAAGAGGAGCTAAGAGAAATGCTATCTAAGTATGTACATTCTATCATGTTGTTTAACGTGGCTAAAACTTCTAGACATAAAGAAGGTGAGATATACAATAACTGATTTGAGTTATTTCCAAGAATTTAAAATCCGATACGTTACTATATTCTAAAATTCTGTTATCTTTCTATCCTACTAAAATTATAAATCAAAAAATTTGGATGTATGGATGATTGTCGTTAAATGGCGCCAGAACGGCTGAACGGATTTGGATAAAATTTGACACAGACTATTATAAATAAACAGACTTTTGACTCAACTCAAAAACTACTATTCTATCCCGTGCAAAGCCGAGACGAGCCGCTAGTCAACTATCTATATGTAAATATAAAAACAATAGTTCTTTTAATATTAATAGAGTTTTTAAATACCGACAACAGTTGTTAGTATTTGAATTAAAATTCAATATTTGCAGACAAATACGAGTAGTTTAGTTTGATATATGGTCTTTTTTTAGTATCGCGAATTTTCTAAGGCAAAATATACTGTCGGCCCTTATGATGTGTGATTTTTTTAACTTTGCTAATAGTTTTATTGTTTTTGAATTTAGTAGAAATGTGGATTTAGCCCAATTTTACTGAAAGAAATGAATACAAAATATCAAATGAGAAAACCGCAAATCTATTTGTCATTAACGTTTTTGACTATTATTAATTCATTTTGTTTTGTTTTATTTATGAATTAGTTTTGATGATAAAATAATACTATATATTTTTATATTTCTTACCACGCTTATGAAAGACAATTTTTGTGTGATTTTAAAATATTTCAAAAATGTAAAATAAGTAGGTATTCAATGTCAGTTTTTGGTTTTGGTTTTCATATTGAATTCTTATACCAAAAAAAGTACATAAATTATATTGGCCTTGTTTTTTAGTGCTGAGTTAAACTCGAAGTTAAATCAGGGTTGGTTAATCCTCATTTAACTTATGAAGCAGTTTTTCAGTGATGTATTAATTTTAGCATCATGAGTGCTTTTTAATTTAGTATCACTGCAAGAATATCGATATACATTTTATATAGATGTCAAAAAACTATCGAAATCGAAATTGCAGGTGAGGTGGGTCCAAATCGGATATCAGGTATAATGTGTAAAGCTTTTGAAATGAAGACGATCATAAAAATAAAATCAGCCTTATCACGAATTCCATCTTGTAACTTCTCTTAATGTATTATTCCGCTATGAACCTCAAAAAAAAAACAATCAAAAATCCGAAAAGAATCGAAAAAAGCATTGCCTCATAAAAAAATTATTGTGAATTTCGAAATTAGCTGTCATAATTTTACTACAGTGTTTGGAGACTTTTAAAAGGAAAATCCCTTCAACTTTTCAATAATTCCCTTTTGTTCCCATTTAATTTCCTAGGCCAAAAAGTCTAATATTTACTAAAAAATTAATATCGTGATCATGTTTTTTTGTAAATCTACTTTAGTTTTACCTTTGACCACCATGGTCATGAAAATATCCCATAATCACTGAGCGTTTTTTTTTTTAAATAAAATCCAACCGTTTTGCAGTTGGCCTCCGAAAAGAATTGTCGCAAATTCAAAAACAAAAATCTCTTTTTTTTAAATAAAATCCAATTTCAGTTGGATACGAAAAGAATAAACTGTCGTAGAAAATGACGTCCGTTTGATTCGGAATTAGTGATACCAAATACCCAGCATTTCGAAATTCAAAGAAGATTTTCTATACGAACGGATTTTGCAATAGCTTTTTCGTGATTCGTAGCATCGAATCGATCGATTACGACGGAATTCATTAGCCCTAAATATCTTTCTTCTTTTTTGTTTTAAAAAATTTAAATTTAATATTTCAATTTCTGTCAAAAATATTTATTTGTTTAATCCCGAATTATAACTCACTAAACGTGAAGGAATAATTTTAAGTTAATTTGATTTAGAAATGAAGATAATCTCACATGAAAAAACTGGGCGTTACTTAAAACACTGAAAGGAAAGCAATTTAATTGCAAAAACCACTCTTAGTTTTCTTCAATTTAAAAAAAACTTTAACTGAGTTGTAGCATTAATTGATTTGACTCTATTGAATAAACCGAATTTCACTCACGAGCGAATAATGAAACGAATCATTTGTATGAGCTAGTAATGGAACTAATGAAGAAGAGGATTTGTCAATTCTATCGGGAGTAAGTAATGCAGTAGAATTTGTTTTCAGTTGGCAATGCCGTGATTTGAACGTTTAATTCACAGTTAAAAAATAATATCAACGTGCAAGTATTTTAATCGATCATTGATTGAAAAACTACTTGATTTTTTTTATTCAAAATATATATGTTAAAAACCTCAAGCTATGAAAGTGTCTTTTATGTTCATTATATTCCAAAAATTAGGGCATTTGCAAAAACCTTTTCCATCAGTCCAATTAACAAATCATTTTATTATTATCTTTCTGAACAAATACCAATAACTCATTTAAAAATATGAACTGTCTATAAGAAAAAGCTTTTGCACTTAATTAACTAAAACAATTTTATTTTTATAACACAACAAAAGTTCAAACTACAATATTTTAATTAATGTAATGCTTTGATAATAACAAACAATTTTCTCAGCCTCAATAATTAAACTTATACGAGTACACATGTGCATTTATGTATGTAAAGCAATCAACATAGACCAACAAAAGTAACACAACATAATAATTAACCTCGGGGGTTAACGTACCCTATTTCACGTAGGTTGTATTTAAATACAAATACACACTAGTATATTGTAAGCGTAATTTTATGATGACTTAAGTTTATTAATAAAATAAGCGAATGAAACATAAACAATCGTTTAATTCAGTTGTTCTATGACGACCAACCGACGACGGACGACGCATTGACGAAACGGTGCGGTGTTGCAGCAGTGGTGGCGTTTGACATTCTGCAAGTTACCCACACAATGCAAATATTTAAATTATTATATAAGCAGCTTGTTTTGCAATACGATTATACAATTAATGCGATTCTTTGAACAATTCACAAACATTTAGATCAACATATTATCATATTGCCATTGTCTTTTATAGATTGATAACATTTATAAAACAAAAGAATATTTATGTAATTAGTAAATTAACAAAAAAAAAAAAAACATAAAAACAATTGAATGCATTTAGATCCACTTTGTGAAAACAAAACACGAATAATAATCATAAAAATTCAATTTAAGCTAATTTAAAATATAAAATTTAAATAATACAAATTAAAAAAGGAAATGTAAATAAAACCATATATTTAAAAAAAAATACATACATATAAACGACATGCAAAACATTTGATTAAAATTAGATAATATTTTAAATAATTACATAAAACCTATTCAACTGACAACAACTGAAAACAAAATAATCTAATTAGGTTTAAGGGTGGGGGGCGGTGAGTGTGGCTGTTGTGATGCACGTAGTTAAAAGATGTATACACGTGTATAGGATTTTTAATTCTTAATGAATGCAATTAAATTCATAAAACATTTTTCGGTATTTTAGTTTTAGATTTAACTTTAAACTTTCATATTCGAAACGACTACCCGCCCACCACCTTCCGCCCATTTCATGTTCTTTTTTTTTCTTTCAATTTCTTTTTTTTTGTTTTGTTTTTGGATTGAAGTACATATTTCAATTTTAATGCTGAATACATAATTTATTTTTTATTTTATATTTTAATTTTTTATTTTAGTTTTTGTGATGAAAAATAAAAAACAAAAAAACTATATACATAAAATGTTGTTATATGAAATTTTAATCACGTATTGAACTAATAAATAAAAATGCGTACACATTTGTTGAATTTACAAGCGCATTCAATGGGAAATTTTAATTAGTTTCATATCAAAGAATTTAAATTAACTATGGTAATTGCGTATTCTGCTGGGGACAGACGAACGTTTTGAATTCGGTTCAATCTTTTTCTGCACCACAAGCGTAATGTTCTTGTTTGCAATTTTTTTTTTTTTAATATTTTTTTTATTGATACCTATATGGATGACAATTGATTTATTAAATTAATGTTTCAAAACACAAATACATACGATTATATATGAACCTGAAGTATAATTATATTTTTAACCAAAAAAAAATATATTTCTTTTGCCTTGTGATGTAATTGGATTAATTTCATTTTAATTGTTTAAAAAGTATATAAATCCTTTAAATGTGTGTTTGGTTTTTATTTAGACAGTATTGTGGCCAAAAATTATATGTATGTACCTACTTTGAATACATACACACATCCATTTATACAAATGTACGTATACCGAATAGGAAGTCAATTTACCTGAAATACAGAAGAAAAAAAAAGAAACAAACAAAATATTAATTAATTTATTATCAAAATAGATTAAGTTAATTATTATGTTGGTATAGGTAGATGTTTTTTTTTTGAAATAAAATTAAATTTTTCATTTAATTGTTTTGCAGTGAGAATAATTAAAAACTGAAAGGGATTTTTGTTTTTGTGGTCGTAGGTAATTATTTGATTTTGATATATGTATTTACATTTATGTGTGCAAAAAAAAAAAAAAGAATTAACTTACTTTAGGGAGCTTTAATTTTGATAGTTTTTACTTTAAAAATTAAATAAAAAACTAACAGTTATTTGAAAATTAAGTTGAAAATCATTATATTAAAGTTAAATTGTTGCCTAAAGAAAGAATTAATGAATATAAATAGTTCAAACTAAAAGAAAATTAAATAATTGAAAAAGTGCGTATACGCCCAAGTGAACCACAATTATTGTCTTATTCTTTTGGACGCACAAGGAAGTCTTGGTGACTTTTTCTTTAATACAATGCACTAAATAAGTACAAATAGAGTCTTTAAGTTTATTGCTTATAGAAAACGTCAATTTTTACAAAATTTTATCACAAAAAAGTAACATGGTTTAAATTGGTGTAAAAAAATACAATAAAAAAATATGAAAATGAATCATATAGAATCTATTTCTACAAATTTTAAATGACTGAAAGCGTTATTTAAATTTTACATAAAACAAAAAATTGGACTTTAGTGTAAAATTTCATTTTAGAGCCAAACCGATCAATTTTTCATTTCGTATTGACGACGTTTATATTTTTTCATTAGTTCATTAAATATTTTGTGTTGATAAATTTCGCCTATTAACGATGATTTATTAACCGATCGTAGATGACATCATGATGTATAATTTGAGTTGAGTATTGAACATCACATTTAGCCTTATAATAAATTGTTAAGTTAAGTTATAAAGTTCATGTAAAAAGTCAAGAGATAAATAAATTAAACATTTCGTTTAAATCAGAATTTTATTTTAAGGAATTACAATATGTTTCAGGTTTTTGCCATCAGAGAACTTTCTTAACCGATATGACTCAGTGTTATTTAGTGAAGTAAAATAATTTTTGTACAAAGTCGAAATACCTAGAAGATCATTCAAGTCGATCAAAACGGTCGAAATCAATATTGGAAATCTACATCAGAAAGACGATAGTACGCTGACTTTTTATTGGGAGAGGAGTTGACTTGATCAGATAGGGCTGCAAACTGTCACCAATTGTTTTTATTAATGGTTAGGAATGTGCTGAGGAATTAGATGGATTCGGACATCTTACCTCAAACAGACGATGTATTCTTGCTCTGTAATAAAATCATGGATCTCCATCAAATGAATACAATGTAATGGTGAAAAGAGAAGCTGAAAATCAATACGACAAAAACTAAGATGATTATAGCCTCGGGAGGTCTTAGTCATCCCAACAACAACTAGTAGCGAAACTACCGAGCTTCCAGTAACTAGCCTTTACAGAAGGTGGACCTAAACAAGGAATCGCCAGTCGCATCGGGAAATATCTAATCTAATCCCTCAGCTTGGGAAACTCTGGCCCAATCGCATATACACTGAGGAACTTTATAGGAGAACAGGTCGGAAACACGTTGACACTATTTTACGAAGGTGCAAATGGCAATGGATATGTATGCTTCAAAAAGGTAATGAGTAGAATCCACTCACTCAAGATGGAAGAAGAGTTGGTAGACCGAGAAGAACGAAGAACAGTTGAAGAAGATTAATTGAAATTGAGGAAAATCTGGAGGAAGTGCTAATACATGCCTGGAAACCACTCGTGATAGCGCGTAGGAGTTCCTATGTTCCGCTGTAGGAAACACCCACGGATTTTTATAGGTCTGAAGACCATTTTTTACAAAACGGCTAGCGTTACTACTTTCGGAGAAAACTCTACCACGTAACATTCAATGGAAACCGACAAAATGTATGGTACTATGTTATTTCGTAAAATAAGTGGGCGAGACGCTAATAATATTTGGATCCAACAAGATTGTGTCACAAGTTATGCAGTTGATGTAAAAAGAAAACATGGGAGTAGTTTAGTTAGGAGCGTTGGTGGGGCAAAACTAACCCTAGAAAAATTAGTGAACATAAATTTGTCGTCTACTTTGCACTAAGATTTCTAGAAGAATTTGAATTAAACAATTATGCCAAAAATAGTCTTATTAAAGAAAGTTTAGTTTATGTTAATGTATGTATATAGTGTTTTGCAGAAACTTTTTGGATAAAATAGAGTCAAAAATTAAAACTCGCTACAGTATCTATATTTTCTTAAGTGTTTTAATCTGCTTCTAATAATATTAATGTTCAGAAATGTACTCCAAGAACTAGGACAAAAATAACTCCAAACCTTTAACATTCTTTTCCTTAAAATTTGATTGTATCTACAATTTTATATTTATAAATTACATAACATCCATTATCGGTATAGGTAAAGTCTCATATACTAGCTTTAAGACCCGCATCGAAAAAATACCCCAAAGGAAGGTTAAAATTTGTATTGCATGATGTATTTTGAGACGATTAAATTAAATTTCAAAATTTAATCTTTAACACGACGACGATGATGGTGTGGCTTTTATAAGTTACAAAATTATCCCCCCAAAACACGCTATCCAAAATATAATTTTGTTGATTTAACTTATGATGGAGGCATTACAAAAAAAAAAAAAAATCAATCTTCCCATATTTAAGAATTTTTTTTTCTTTCGAAATCAATTTTAGCCGCGCGCTTTAGAATGGAAAAAGGAAGCGGAAATTTCTTTTCAGCTATCAGGCATATTATTTACATACTTTGAATGAAAGAAAAACGAAAAAAATACGAAACAATTTTCCCCAAATCACTTTCCTGTGCCCATATATAGCCGCCTTGCACTATATTGGATCGTCTTTTAAAAATTATTATGTGGCGCATCAAAGGCGGCCATATGAACAGTGGCGGTATTTTTTTTTGGGCTAAATGGGTGTAGAGGCGGAGGAGGTCGATCCATATAATATATACAACCACTATCATAATATTGTCTACGTTTTCATCGACCTCGTCGTCTTTTTCTTCTTCTTCTTTCCCCGCTAACACTGTTTGTGCATCATACAACAATTGAATCTTGCATCGTTATATCCTTCATCATATCCTTTTTACCAAAAAAAAAAATAAAAAATGAAAGTAAAATGATTATACCAGACTATATGTAAGGCACATGGGGATAGGGGCTGCAAGGAAGTTGAACAAAATAAAAAAAAAATGAAATCCTCCTCCTTGAAGGCATCATCATTTTTAATTTCCCAATTCTCCACCCAGTTCACATATATCAACTAAAATAATAAAAAAAATAAAAATAGTAACTTATCTTCACTTCAGTGAAAAAAAAAAACACGTAATAATGTGACGCTGCATATGTGAGTGTATGAGTATGCATATACAATGCATACTACAGGAGCGGCCTTAGAAAATGATACCACCACTGTGGGGCGAAGGATTTGAAAGGGGCCGATTAGCAAATAAGCTCTATGAAATAACACATTGAAATTTCACCAAAAATAAAAAAACGTTCCCAAAATTAATGATAAAAATCAAGTCCTAGAAAAAAGTTAGAAGTCTCCACAAACTCTCCATTCATAAATAAATTATGTGATAAAATTCATTTGGGCTCATTTCAATCCCTAATTGGTGAACCTATTTCGTCACTACTTAAAAATTATAAGTCTCCAAAAACACACAATATCATACGAAATAACTCTCCAATTTTAATAAAATTTTAAAGAATTATAAATTTTTTTTTAAATTTTTCACAATTGTGCACAGTTAAATTAAAGAAATTGTAAATAGACTGAATCCCCTCCCCCCTCTTAATGTCAAAAGAAATTAACTATTCGGCCCTGGCCCTGTGCGTTCAAAACATCACATCAAAGTCATTCCATTCCTGGATGTTAAAAAATAGAGACACAGGGTCTCTTGGGGTGTTCTATAGAGACTCCCATTTCTTGACTTCTTTTCAATGCACATTAAAATAGAAGCAACATTTAAAAAAAAAGTCAACCTTTTAGGAGTTCATATAAGTACGGCCATATAGTATACCTATATGAAAGAGAAGTTTCCGGGGAAGTGGAGCGAGAAAGTTGAAAATAAAAAAATCGCGTGTCATAAATATGGAAATTGCTTTCTTCATGGCCTGACCCCATTTGCAATATATTTTCATGATATCTTCTTCATATCACATTTACATTAATTTTTCTTTGGCGTTTTTTTTTGTTCATTATTACTACGATTTTTTTATTATTTTTCGTAGATTATGAATTTTGCCTTTTTGAGTGTTTCAGTTATTTTTTGTTGACCCTTTATTGATGTGGTCTAACATTAGTTTTACAAAAAAAAAAAAAAACACCAGTTGACAGAATATTTTAAATTTAAAAACATTCTTAAAGAACTTTTAATTTTTCCAGAAAGATATTTAGTATTCCAAAATAGGTAAACTGAAGCAGGGGTCTAGATACCACGTAGTCAGCCACATCTTTTCAACAGGTCTTGCTTGTTTCTTTAAAATTCAAATTTATAAGCTCTTTCTCAAAAGATTTCACTGTAAAATTGGGGTTCCTCAGGGCACTTATTCGGGGCCACTTCTTTTAACGAAAGTTGTTAATGTTGTATTCTTCTGTGTAAGCTTTAGCAATATTTTAATCGTACAAAGATAAGAAAGAAACTAATTTAGAATTCCAAACGTCTCTACCGATTTTGGTAAAATTCTATTTTAACATTTTAAATACATAAGAAAAAAATCCTTATTAAAAAATATATACACGTTTTGATAAAATTAAAAATTGACCAACATTTTTCGAACACCACTGCGTACTGAACTTTAATGTTAAGGGTCTTAATGGTTGTGGTAATTTTATTGAAGCATCACCTTAACCATTTGTCTGCTGATGTCATTGAAAGAGAAAAAAAAAAATGAGAAAAAATTGGCAATAGCCAGGAAGTAGTGACAATTTGAATCGATTATAAGAATTTGAGTCATCAACCAATCGAAATCATCAGGTGTCGTTGTAAAAAAAAAAAAAATTATAAGCCTCTTCCCGGAAGTAGAAACCAAAAAAAAAAAATGGTAGGCTAGCAACTATTTGGAATTTATGTAAATATAAAGAAGAAAAAAAATTAAGAAGATAAGTTCATGGTGGTAATTATATTCGCAATATTATAACAAAATGGGTTTCACGTGGTTTTTCTTAGATAAATGAATCTACACACATATAAAGTATGTATTTGTGGAAATGCATCCATACATAACAAATATCTTCTTTTTCTTTTACTTAAGAACAGCACATGCATAAAAATCAATTGTTATTCAGTAGTCTCGCTAGAACTCAAAAACCACTTGACCGATTTGAATAAAAGTGATGATTCATTTAAAAGTTGTTGAAAGACTTGAAAATTAAAATATATGTTCTCGTTCTTGGATTTTATTACTTTTAATTAATAAATAATCGTCCAATTGTCTTCTACAATAGTTCTTTTAGTAATACAGTTCACTTGGGCGTATGCGTATTATTTTTTTAGATTTAATTTATTTGATTTATTATCGTATGACACAAAATTGCAAGTGGGTAGAACAATGTTATTACTTTAGTTAAGAAATAAATAAAAGTCACCGAATTTCTTTTTTAAACCGATGTCGAACTACTTCGGTTGTAATTTAAAAAAAAATAATTTTATCAAAATTAATGGAGCATAAATTCTTTTGTTGGATCATTAAAAACATATTTAATAACCACTAAATGCCATCATAAAAAACGAACATTTCTTAACTGACCTTGCTCCGTTAATTTGAGAGAAATAAGTTAGTTTTGTTGTTATCTTTATGAACGGGCAAAAATTTAATTCCAAAGATAGCGATACAATTAAATTTATGAATTGTGGGAATATTTCATAATAGAAATTTGAATTTTCCTTTCGTTATTATATTTATCGGGCTTGGAATAAGAAAGACTTTTGCTACACTTTAACAAGACAATAAGATGTTTCCCAAGCTTTCTTCTGAGTGAAAAGACACATTGTCAACTGGCAACAAGTATTTTACAAAATACTTTCATACCTTTAATGTCACAGTAATAAAGAAAATAAGCAAATTAATTTTTCCACATTTTTTTTTTCATTTTCTACTTTTTTTCTGGAATTTATTAACTTTAAACTTCCGTTGTTTGTTTTCTTACATAAAAACCGACCACGTCATTATCATCCCAGAGGATTAGATACAAAGCACTACCTACACACATCTTGTCTATTTTTTTTAAGCTTTTTTTTTAATTTAAAATTGAGGTTAATGATATTCAAACACACGCTGTCAGAATAGAATAGTGTGTGTTAAGTCTTCTTTAAGTCCAACTCTTTTATGTCCAAAATAACTGTAGCCATTCTTTTTCAAACGATTAAATTGTATTTCTTTGACCCGAATAGGAGTGTACATTGAATTGTATCTACCTACATACATACATACAAAAATAGAGATAAATAAGGTACGTTAAAGATCTAACAAGAGTGTGATTTGATAAATGGCCAAAAAAGGCAAGAGTGGGTTTTTTTGTTTTTTCTATTTAATTTTCTGAAGAGGGAGAGAGAAAGTTGGATTTTAAACCGAACTACAAGAAATGAACAAATGTTACTATGTATAAATGAGTTCAAATATCTTAGATCGAACTGTTAAGTCCAACTAAAGTTGCTTCCAAGAAAGTTGTTGGTTAGACATTTGTTTTTTTTTTCAAAAACGAGTTTAAATCAAATGAGAAAAAGTTACGTTTTTATCAAGAATAATATATCTTCTTTTCTTTTATATGGATTTAGTTTATAGTTTTAGTTAACTCGTATAAAAGCCTTAAAAGTCCAATTAACTGACAGAGGAATGTAATAACTTAAGTGAAACGTAAAATCATGTGGGGATTAAGTTTGGTCTGAGAAAATGTTGAATGCTTTATTCAAAAAAAAAAAGGTTTGACTTTTCTTATTCAAAATTCCAGACAATTTGGTTCAATCTTAGAATACACTCAATTTTCAGATCTCTTATATTTAAGGGAAGGAATGACAGGCAACTTTATAACTTTTCGTTAACTTTGGACAGACTACTGCATTATAAGTATTTGACAGCCATCTGACAAACAAAAATATTTGTATTTTATTTTTTGCAGGTAGAACAAATTGTTTGGAAATTATTGTCTTCCTCGCAGTTTTTCTAAATTTTATAATTTTTAAACTTTCCTTCGACTACGACAAACATTTCAAAACCAAAATCCGCCAAATCGACCTAGTCGTTCTTGAATTTTAAGAAGACAAACAGAAATTGATTTTTATGTACAAAGATTATTGTAACGCCTTGAAGTATACTTTAAATATGTTGAAAATCTAAGGTATCGTATAATGCATTGCAGAATTTAGGATAAAATGAATCACTATCATTCTATTACAAAAAAAAACTCATCAAAATCCGTTGTGTTGTTTTAAAGAGCTATGCAATGCATACATAGAAGCAGACAGCTGGAAGTGAGTTTGTTTTATACTATGTTGTTTTTTTTCTACCGGACTTCTCGTTAAGATTTAGATTGTATAGGGACCCCCAAACGTCTAGATTTGTCAAAAATTCCAATTTTGACAAATCGGATCGATAACAGTTACTTCCTATCGGAAGTTAATATAAAGCATATGAGTTATCATGACTTGTTTTCCTTGAATCTGGATAAATTCGACAATGTTTTTATTTGTATCCTATTCGTCAAAAAATGAACCTCATCGGGAAGATGAATTTTTAATAATAATTTTCGGTCAGAAAATTCACGTCCATGTTAATGGACTTTTAACTTTAAATCCTGCAGTCAGATGAATTTTGTTCGAGGTACAAGTCATGACACAAAATTTTGACTTATAATCTCCGTACTTTTATGGACAGCAGCGATGTTTTTTGACTAGCCTTGCGTTTTGTTGACGTGGGGTCTTGATTTATCGCTTACTAAACCACCACACTGCTAATAGTGATTTGACATAATTGACTGAATAAATGACAATCAATTTGACAGGCGTATTTTCAAGAAATGTCAGATTTGAGTTCTCTTTTTTGTTGATGACACATCTGTCATTGACATTCTATGAAATCATTAGTTTGATAGCTTGACATTTGTAAAAAGTTTACAATTTTTAAAATAAAGCTGAATTTTCAACAACAGAATTTTTTAAAATTCTCCAACAACGTTGCAAATATTAGAAAACTGTTTCGGCAATTCTGTCGTTTATGAGCGTCTGTGGAAGCAACATGATGAAAAATAAAGAATGAATGACCATTGAATGCAAATTGACCATTAGAGTCAATTAATTTTGATCCGTTTTTCACAGTCATTTTTGTCAAAGTGTTAAAAAACAAGTTGATGGATGTATTTCTAACAATAATAGGGTATGTTATGCTTCATTAATACTTTGACACACTCGTTGATAAATAAATAATGACAGATCCAAGTTTCAAGATACTTGTATCTTTTGTTCTTTTTTTTTCCTTTTTTTCTCCATGTGTAAAAGAAGAAACCGACCTTTATAAAATCTCTATGGATCCGTTCTCATTTTCCATTAAAATAAAATATAAATGAAAAAAAAAGAATCTTTTTAATGGACACAAAAAAGTGTTGACACAGTTCGTTTAAGTTCATTTCGACAAAAGTAATCCCAGATGGTTTGTTTGGTATCGTTTTCCTCAGTGTGCAAAAAAAAATCAAAAAAACGCAAGGTTCTATATTAGATGTGTAAAACTGACACATCATCGTCTCATGTGACAATACTACTAAAATAGACAACAACAAAAACAACGATGAATTAAATTTATATAAAACCTGTATTTAACTTCATGAGCGTCATTCGTTAGTTGCTGATCCGATTCCAGCAACAGAAACCGGCAACAACACCAAGTCCATGAATAGTTGAGTTAATTGCCTTTAAAATTATTTTATTTATATGGTAGAGCAAGCATTAGCCTCAGCCTCAGCCTTAGTTTCAGCCTTTATGCTATAGGTACTGCTACCTGATATGTAGTTTTGAGTGTATGTATTTGTTAGGTTCAATACCGTGACTGTGACTGTGCATCTCGAAAAGCGCACTGAAGATAAATGAGTATAGGTATACCAGGTATAATGACAGTTGAAGTTCTAACTATCTGACTGACATGAATTCGCTGCTAACTAAATCTACTATATCGACTGATATCATTTGGGAATAGTGCAAGGTACAGTTCTTTTTAATGACGTCAGCTTACTGCACACACATGTGTTGTATTATTAATTTTTATATTGTCATTTATAATAATAGTTTGAAAATTATGAAAGCTGATGTCAATTTACTGGTATTTGAACAATTAGAATTTTATTTTTTTTTTAAATATTTTTTTGTCAGGCAATTATTGTTAGAAAATAAAAACGGAAGAGGGTCTCAGGTGCACACAGACAGTAGTAGGTACTCGTACCGAAAATGTAAATCTGTTACGAAAATTTAATGGTGCATGAACTTGACGTTTAATTGGTCGGAAAGTAAAAAAACGGTTTTCAAATGACTCATCAATGATGTTTATGGAGTTTTTGGTCCCTCGCTATGAAAACTTAAATACTCAAAGAGTTTGACCGTTTGATGGTTGAAATTATGTAAACGGGTTCGACTGTTTTTTTTTTTGGAAATTATTTAATCCTTAGAGTAAATATAACCTATCTATTGAATTAGGTCCAAATATTCAACAATGAATGAAGAAGGAGGAACCTAGATGAAGAAGGACGATGGACCGAAAAGGTTTTTGTTTTCACAGCGTGCGTCAGGTAGAAAAATTGAAAACTGTGAAAATAATAATAATAAAACATCATCATAGAAAAGGTATTGTTTGGATAAAGACTTAAAATAGATTCAAAGTAACACTTAGACAAAACAGAAACAAAAACAAAGATATAAATGAAAGAAAAACAGATCCGGCTTAGTTGAAAAGAAAATAGTACCTATAATTATTTTTACAAGAAAAATTCTTGAAAATACTGAAAAATGTTTTTTTTTTAAGGCAAAAGAAAAGGTCATACTATAAGACTGAGTTATTGCTATTTTAAGGTTTTGAAAGTAACGCGTAATTATTATAGCTGATTGTGACTTTATTCTTTTCTTTTAACACATGTGATATTCATTGCATAAGTCTATTGAGTAGAGACACTGAAAATTAGTGACTAAGGCTATCAGGTGATACAACACAAAATAAAAATACAATACAAAAGGACAAAAGAAATAGTTCTAACAATAGAAGGAAGTTTTTGAATGCTCCTCCATCTTTCCTGACTGCACTTACTAATGTTTGATTTCGTTGATCGCTAATATCGTAAACAAATTAGGCCGAAAGCTGGTCACCCTTTTCGGAAAGTCGCTTTAAATGGAGAAATGGAGTAGATATGATCACACAAAGCCTTAGGGTGCGTAAATGGATGGCATGGGCTCACGGATAAATGGAGAGTCTTGTTGAATGAGATTTGGACAGGATCGAAGTTTTCGAGCTAAAGAAATGATGATGATCGGTGGAAATCGATTATGTTTCCTTGTCAAATTATTTGTGATCTTGGAATTCGAAGTTCCAGTCTTAAAAGGAATGCAACGAATGCAATCTTGAAGTTGGATTCAAATTATGCAAACGATAACATTCAAAGCATTTGTCGTTTACGATCAAGACTGGAAATTAGACGATCGTCTAAATTACTATCTTGTCTTAATATTCATCCAAAGAAGGTACTTATCATTCTCAAGGGACACACATTACTCATTTACATTTGTTCATCAGCATTTTTTTGTTAAATCGTATTTTTGTATTCATATCGTCACTGCAGATTTGCTTAATGCACATTTTTTAATAAAAACTGATTAATTTCCAGTTAAATGATGTCATGACTTAATAATGCATCATGTAAACATTATAATGTAGCTTTACCGGCTTGTGATTGTGATGTGTCATTAATAAAAATTTTAAATTTATAAATACAAATATGTACATATAAAAAAAGCCGGCTGTATTGGTTCATTCAAGTACTCCACACATGCGATCTAAAAATATATAAAGCAGTTTGCCTACGGACACAAAATTACAAGTGGGTATTTATGGAAACACTCATTTTTATATATTTATTGTTTTTCTTATATCGCTTGAGTATGCGTGGTCTGACAATAATGTTCATCGTTCATGTGGCGAACAACAAGTAAAGTATCTTTTTTTTTCTCAAGTAAAATTTAAAAAAAAAAAAACACGTTATCTTCGTTCTGGTAGAATATAAACTAAGATAGTGTTGTCAAACGCGCAACAATATGGGTTTGGATTTTAGTTTAAATTCAAGACTACACAAGGTGTTCCATTGTGATCTTGTCTAGAATTTAAGTGGTTTTTAGTAGTCAATCGATGGAATTTGACATTTTTTAAAGATAAGATAAGATTTATTGTAAAATATATGTTCAAAGCTGATGCGAGGGAATGTATACCAAAGGTTAGTCAAGATTTTATGATTTTAAATTTGGTCTATAAAGACCAAAAAAATATAAGTCTTTGGTATAACTATTTTATCTTCTAGCTAATTATGTATAAATGCATTTTTCAAATTCATATTTAAAACTGAAGAAACCGTCCATTAGTAGTCGTTGGGGAATGACATAGCATGCATTTGAATAATTTATCAAAAGACATATATTTTTCTTTATAGAAAATGTCCAATGCACCTCTTAGACTACTTACTGGGGGAATTTTTCCCTTCCTTGATCTTTGGAAACATCTCGTTGAAAACTACCCGCTACTTCTTTCAAGAAAACAATTAATGAGCAGGGAAAACAAGGAAACGGTGCAAGAACTTTTTAAGCTCTATAATAAGCCGTGTTTTTTGGTAATTGAAAACACAATAAGAAATGTTTTTCTCAGTTGATGGTGAGTTGAGATTGTTTTCCATACTTATCATTTATATCAAATTAAAAACAAACGTTTTTTTCAAGAATGACAGGCACTGTCAACAATATGTCAAGATTAGTAATGTCAGATACTCGTTTAGTAATTATTTGCTGTATGCAGCATTTGATTGATTCTGCTCTCATAAGAACCTTTGTAATTTAATCGCTATCTGCAGGAAATAAGCTGCACATTTCTTTAAGCCATTAGAGTTCTCATATTATATGTAGTACATACATATGGAATGGAATTCAACTGCAAATTCTGAGTCAAAAAGTAAGCCAACTCGGTCTGCATTTCCATACATACTTAACAGTTTAAGTTAAACTTGACTTGCATTTATATGAAGTTTTCAATTCGACTTGTTTTGGTTTTAATTTCGAAAGTATTCAAGGAATACCAACTTTGGGAGTTAAATTAAAAAAAAAATTATAAAGTAAATGAAGTAAATGAAATGAAAATCTTAGTTAATTGCTTCTGGAAGCCTCGAATGGAGAAATAAAATAATTATGGAAGATCCTTTTTAATTCTTTTAAAACTGATTCGTTCACTTTTCTATCTAGGTAATAAAATAGGAACTATGTAGGTACCTACACGGATATATTCTTTGTCATATTTTTATTTATTCGCAGCTGCTTGTCATAGACCTACCCCAGATATGTATTTTCCTACTTTGATATAATTTAAATTAAAAAAAAAACATCGGTACCTAATAATTTACCCTGTCAATTGTCTTCCTGGTTGGATCTTTTCAAATTCATAAAAACATAAACGTACGTAGCAAATGGAAATAAATATTCTTTATCATTGCAAAATATTCAATGGCTTTTGATTTTAGTTTTAAATATTCAATAAAACATAACTAACTTAAATAAAACAATAATCTCGTATGTCAAAAGGCAAAAGTCGAAAATTGTCAAATCCATTTTGTTTTAATTCGAAAATTGGTTGGAATTGTTCAAATTCGACTTTTAACTTTAAACAAGTTCGTTTCAATTTAATTTGCCCGAGGAATGTAGACATTTTATTCGTTATTGTTTACTATTTGAACCAATGCGTGACCTGTTTTTTTTTTGCAATCTGACAGCTGTCATTTAAATTGAAAACTTGGGTGTGAATAGTATGTGCGAGTAAACTATTAGCATTATACTATTCTATCATATTTTCATCGTGTTTTTTTTTATTCTAATGTATTCATATCCATTTAAAATTCTGACAAGCAGTGAAAAAAATCTTGTAAATTAAGTAACACCCTGTACCCATTATAGCTTTAACAATATTCCTTAACCACTTTATTTTTTTTATTGATGCTCTGGGTACGATACGATGACTACTTATGTGTCGGCATCAGGCTATTTCAATTTCAATGGAACATTCTTATTTGTTCTTTGCCATTCAATATTCTTTAACATACATATCTACCTACACAAATAACTCTCATATGTATGCTTGTATGTCATCTTTACGTAGATACATACATACACACATAAAATCTAGACATTTGATAGTTAGATAGATATATTGCCTATCTCCCTCTGTCTGCTTAATTAACCTATCCCTTCTAGTTACATACCTTTTTAGGATAGGTACCTACTCGATCCATATGAATAACTACCTACCTACCAGAAGAAGGAAATTTCAGATTTAAAAATACGTACCTAACCTATTCATTGTAGGTATGTATATAGAGTTATAACAATGGAATTTCCTTTCCTTAGAAACTTTTATTCATTAAAAAACATGAATGATGTAATCCTAATCAAAATCAATCAATGGCGAGAGGCCAGAGTGTTATCTAGAAAAAAAAAAAAGAAAATAGCAACCCTTGGCTGATCGATAAGCAATAAGCAGCTGATCGGATGACACAACTGGCGCCCAACAGAAACTTATTCTTAATAAAATTAAGTAGGTACAGTACAGTACATTCAATTGCAAATGTAACAACACAAAAGTAGATATGTAAGTAGACAAAAGTTGATATATAATAATCTATCTGTCGGGTTTTTAATTCAATAATGAGGTTAAAAACGACGACAACGACTGTGACTAGAAAACCGAGAAACGCTCTTGCATAATCTAATCAGCTTCAGCTCTCCAACAACCTCCTACAATACTCACCCCCATTTACCCCCCTCCCCTCTTTTTCAAACAATCCATTCCGCTTTAAGGGCATTTTTAATATTCAACAACTTGCCGACGACGACGACGACTGCAACGAACGTGACAATGACGGTACATAGGGAAGCCTGCATATTTCAGACATAAAACACCACATACAATAAAACACGTGGAATTAAATGGTGCGGCGCAACAGGGAACTAAAAACAGTAATACATACATACATACATCAAAAATGAGAAAGAGCAAGAAGCAAAATAGATTCAAATTAAAAAAAAACATAAGGAAACATGAAATATTGAAAAGCAGAGAGAAAGCTTTGCCTTAACTTAATTGAGAGGAATGAAAACGAAGAAAAAAAAAATCCGAACAGAACAGGAGCTAAGGAAAAACGACACAAAATGGTCTTCTCTTATGACACCTTCCCTCAAAAAAATTAAAAAAAAAGAAAACACTTATACCTGCAAAGGTAAGTACATATTTCAAAAATAGCAATATTCTGATATTCACTCGATCAAAAATAACGATTTGTCATACATTTCACGATTTTCTAGTTTTTTTTTTTTTTGTTAAGATAAGAATAGATTCCAAAAATTAAATCACAAACCTTTGATCCAATTTGGTTGCCACATTGGCCGGCTTGCAGATGGACGATTTCCCTCATATTTGTTTTTTCTTTTTTTTTCTTCTTATCAAATCACAAATAAATTATTTATTATTTATTTTTATATTCGCACTTTGCTTTCTGGTGTTTTGCAGAAAATATCGAACGGATAATTATTATGCACTCGCTAATTCACTTATTGCGGCGAATGGGTTGGAAAATTAATGGATTGCCGTTAGATTTAGAATCGGAATCGGAATTAGAATAGAATTTTCCCCCAAATTAATTGTAAGAGAAGAAAAAACACAGACTACACACGAGGAGCAATGAGAAAAGCCAACTACGTACTACGTGGTACTTTACAACACACACAGTCAATTTGACAAGCAACGAGCAACTAGCAACTAGAAACGAGCGACAAGCGACAACGGCAAATGTCTACGGAACGGAGAGCAGGAGTAGATTTAATAAACGGCGAGCTGCGATGCGACTTGTGACTTGCGGCGACTACGATACGATAGAAGGTAGAAGGTACGGTACGGGTACGGTGCGGTACGATGAGAATTGACGAACTGAAAGACTGTAGACTGCCGGTGACGGAACGTAGCGGTTTGTAAAGTCGAAGTCGATAAAAATAATCTGGGACCAATGCGGTGGTGATTCTTCGTTTCTGTATTCTTTTTTTTTTTCTTTCGACGGCTGAACGCTCAGGCTGAAGCCGAAGCTGATGGAATTTTTCAATGACCGGTATTTTTTTTTCCTGTTAGTATTTTACTTTTCACCTATACTCGCAGTCGCATAGGGGCAGAGGTAGAGGTAGAGGTAGAGGAAGAGGTACCCCTTCTCTTATTTTAATTTTTTCTTTAAATTCTTTCAATTGGATTCAGTTTTTCATTTCAATCTCCTCTTGCTCTGCTCTGCTTTGCTTTGCTTTGCTTTGCTTTGACTATTGCTTCTTTTTTCTTCTTTTTCTTTCTCGTCTGGGTATTTGTTGTTGTTTAGTTTGCCGGTGTTAGTTTTTGTTGTTGTTGCATTGATAATTACACATTAAAGGGGGACGAGAAAGGCATTATACGATGACTGTCATTAAAGAAATCTGTGAAAGAAGAACTTGTTTGTCAAAATACCATTCCAAATTCCAATACATTTAATGACGATGACGAGACGATATAAAGAATTAACGAAGAAGAAGAGGAGAAATGACACTTGGAATTTTTATTTCGATAAGAAAAAGCTTTTTTTTACTGAAGATCATTTGGTATGATCGTCAGTCTCTTTCGTTCAGATAGAGAAGAACAACAATCGAGTACCTAATGGTTTGACATTTTTAGAATGTCATTGCATAAATTAAGGAGTTCTACTTATGGATGTTCTTGTTAGCCCTACAGTAGTGGTCATTGATTGACTTTGGAATGTGCAACTTGTAAAATGTCAGAATTTTTCTTCGGCATCCGTGAAGCATATGCGCAATATGCAGAGATTTTATTGATTTGGCGTGGGTAACGGTATTTATAAAAGAAGGTATCTTTTGTATAGGTAGGTAAATGAAAATGCATCCTTGAAACTGTGATGACATTTTATTGAAAGAAGAAATGGGAGAACAGAGAGCAATAGATTTACTTCTTGAATAGGTAAGTAAAAGGTAACTCATATTAATAAGGATTGTCAAAGTCATTGGCATACACTCAGGTTACCTAAATTAGGTCTTTTTTTTCGAATCTTGAAGTTGTTTAAATAAAATTATATAAATACACATGGTTTATTAATTATCAAATTGAAATTATAATTCTTTAATTGTACAGAAGAAGTAAGAAAAATAATAATATACATCTTATCTATTTACAGTTGAGCAAAATCATATAAAAAAGAGCTGAAATGGAAAAATGTGATGCAAGCAGTTGTGCATGCATTTTGGCCCGCGAAATCAGTTTTTTTGTCAAACGTATTTTTTTTTTCTATTTAATATTTTATTAAAAACAAATTTTTATGTCGCAATTGAAATGAGTTTTGGAAGTTTTACCAAAAGGTAAAAAATCGTCCCGGGGTTACCGATTGCGAACCGAAGCCTGCTAAGACGATCAGGAGAACAAAAAGAATCAAGTGATATTTGCCACCCCACAGCTGCTAAATATGATCGGAAGGAATCACGCTCGATGACTTAAACCTCAGCATTGTTTGCACGATCCTCAAGAAAGAAGACAGGTTGAACTGAGTCAACTACAGAGGTGTTGATCTCCTTCAAATCACCAATACGATCATTTCTGCCGTATCATGTGAAGGTTTGAAGCCATTCGTTAACAACTCGATGGTTCCATATCAGTGTGACTTTGGCCCAGGAAATTTCACAATCGCCATTGAACAAACATCCAGCAGATCTTGGAAAAAACCCAGGAACTTCAAATCGATACTGACCACCTTTTCATCGATTTCAAGGCCAATTCAAGCATCATATAGAAGAACCCACTCAATGCCGAATTTTGGCATCCCTGTCAAACTTGTCTGTTTCTGCAGAATAACGATGTAGAAGGCTCCATCAAGGTTGGACAAAATTTAACCGATGCAATTGATGTCAAAAAAGCTTTTAGACAAGGTGATGTAATGTACTGCGACTTCAATATCGTTCTAGAAAGAATTTTTCAAAACTCACTTAGAGGTACAATCTTCCAAAGGTCTGTCCGTTTTGTCCTTTGTAAGCATTGATACGGAAGAGAAGAGATCAAAAGTCAAACAATTTAGAGAGAACGGACAACAACGCTCCTACTCAGATGGATCATGATGCAGACGAATGTTGATTTAAGACAATGTCCTGTAATTTTGAAACAGATAAAACTTAGTTTATTATTAGAGAAGGAAATGAACCCAGGAATTTCAATAACCTTCTTTTTCCAATCCTTCACCACACGAGGCTATACAAATAAAAAAAAGTCTTCAACCGAACTCATTTGACTGTAATTTGAACACTCACGTGACGTTTTCTTTCCGTCGGCTTAACTTCTTCATTTCAAATATTATCAGACCCAAAATAAGAAGAAGTTTGTAAAAGGCCTACACCAAAGTCCTTTTATTGCCCTTTAGGCCTTTTTATTCAATAGATTATAACCAACTAAGCTCTCTTTCTCTCTATGGCAAGGAAAACAAAAAAAAAATCAAAACCAAAATAGAACGAAAAAAAAACATCCAAAAAAATCATAGACAAAAAATCTATCACCCAAAATAAAGCTTCTCATAAGATAAAAGGCAAAAGTAATCTGATTATGATATTTTTGGTCACCCTAAACCCAATTTCTGTTCAACTTCCTCTTTTTTTTTGTGGTGAACCTTACGTTTATGTTTTATCCACCAACATCCCTTGAGGACATATAAATTTTCGTATCTACGAGTATGTATTTCGTTGCTCTGATTCAATTTATCAATATATCCCCTAAAAAGATCTTTTTTTACAAAAACACACAAAGGTATAGCATATTACGAGGATAGTGCGCAACAGATGATGACGATGATGATGATGTCTGTAAGGGGGGAGGATATAAAATTACATTTCACTCCTTGTGATATATATTTCCTCCTTATGAATGGATCTATAGAAAAAGAAGAAAGCACATTCCAAGGCAGACTCTAAGTCTTCATCAAATCTATCCAGGACATTTTTTTTCTTCAAAATAAAAAAAAGAACAACATAAGAGATAAAAAAATATATCAACGAAAAGATAGATTTTTCCTTTCACGATTCGAATGCCAATATATCCTTAATGCAAAAAGATAGTGTCAGTGCTTATGCCTGGGTCTGTGTCCCTGTCTGCAAGGACGACGACACACGACCCACGACTTACGACTCACGACACACGACATTGTCTGCGAATCGATTCGAACGATGAATGTAAACGGATCGAACACCTTTTTCCAGACACATCGACTAATAACACAGAACGAACATAATAATAAAAGATAGGTAAGCGAGAGAGAGGAAAAAAAATTGAAATGTGCTGAGTCGTGCTGATTTCTTATCCCTTTTAATTTTTCACTAAACTCGTATGTGGCTCATATCAGATTTTCTATCTTCATATATACATTTCCACCTACTGCTTTCCTTCCAGTTACAGTTCAGTATCGGAATCGGAATTCAAAAAGAAAATTGATATTTTTCTTTTTATTATAGAAAATGTGCTTTACTTTAATTTTTTTCGTTAGCAGAGAATTCAAACACATTTATTTTTAATATACTTAGGAGTAGATAATTTAACTCAGGTTAGTGGAGTATGTGAAACTTACAATGGAACGTGGATTTTCAATCTTTGTGCATTGCAACTACTGGACTCAGGAGAGACCACACTATTTGTGACCGGTACTGTAGGACAATTGTGGGAGATGTTGCATACTTTTGGTCAAATAAAAATATACATTGGCACATTTTAAAAAATGACTTATTTCATATTCATACCTGTTACAAATTTTCAACTTATAAAATGAAAGTGAGGAACGAAGAACAAAACAAAAATAGTATACCTTCTATTTTAAGTTAAGATTACGTAGCTTCGTTTTTGATATTAATTGGAACCCTTTAAATTTTCCTTAATTATTTAATACATTATTCAAATTGAATTTTATTAACTGAAGTTGAAATAGTTCATTAGGCTAAATGAACTTATTGTCCAAGTAAACAAAAATGAAAAAAAAGTTGCCGCCCGAGCAGGGACTTGAACCCTGGACCGTTGGATTAAAAGTCCAACGCTCTACCAACTGAGCTACCCGGGCACTTGGAAAATGGTGACCATAAGTTGGATAAATTCATGTAAAAATGGAGAACAGATCAATTTTTAATTGAATACTTTATTATGAGGTATTGATCTGGCACCCATCTTTTGTATGTTTTTATTTTAAATTAATTAGTTGTTAATTACAGGAACTTAAGTATGTTTGTTGAGCATGAGAAAGAGTGTTTTAGAAAATTGATTTGTTTAAACTAGTACATACATACATAATGAACGTAAAGGTAAATATTAGTTGTGTTTTATTCACTGCTGCATAGCAGATGTAATTATTTTTGCTGTCTTCTTTTTCGACAGCAATCAAAGTGTTGTTATATGCCAAATGAAATCTGACTGCGATGGCAGTTAATAAAACACAAGTATAATTAGTTTAAGAACGTATTTGTTATTACATTAAAATTATAAAATTGTGAAAAAACCTCATAGTCTTTGATTAAATCTCATTAAATATCTATGATATCTGCTGTAAAAATTGTATTTTTTTAAATTTTGAAAATACTATATTAGATATGTAATTACTTAAAAAGATTTTCTCATACCTTCTATTTTCTAATTTTTCTAATTGAATTTCCCAGGAATATTTTACAGACAGACATTTTAATTTTTTTTTAGAAATTCTGACTTGCCATGCAAAAATTATGATTTTATGAACTGTTGATGAAAAAATGTTTCGGTTACTGATTTCGAAAACATCAAAATTCTTCTTGTTGCCGCACCTGGCAATGCCCAACTTAATTTCGAACTTATATACTAAAATTCTAAAACTGGAAAGAGTTAAATATAATATTAATAACATAACTTTGCTAAAAATTTGGAATTTTATTTTTTAATTGCTGAGTCGCAACACTTAAGAATTGCTGTTGAAAAACTCTACATAAATTATGTAGAGTTGAAAATGTTGAAAAAAAAAAAATTAACGCATACAAAATTACTTGAAATGCATCATGGTGTTGAAATTCTTAAAAATTCAATTCAGATAGTTTTCGTGCAAAGTTTCAATTTACATATAAGAATGAATTCAAAAACTTCATGAAACCTTACATTTTTAGAATTATTTATACGATGTATTGCAGGTTTCATAAATTCTTTGAATGATTTTATTTTTAATAAATTTTTACATTCTCTGGTTGAAAATTTTGATAACAGTTAATGCATATGTGGCTTAATGGATAAATAATATAAAATGTGTTATTAATCGTATGAAAGCAAACATACTCTGGTATAGGGAAATGGATTTTATTACATACATTTTATGGTTCATACATACATACGATGGTGATTTGGAAATTCATAAAACAATTCAAAAATTCATAAGCCGACCGACCGACGTTCCCTTTCTTCAGTGTCGGTAATGCAGAATTATTTCATTTACCAAGCCTGTATTGAAATCTGCAACTTACCTAAAATTTTTGTTTTAAAATAAAATACATATTACATAGAATTTTTAAAAAATTAAAACTCTTTCAAAGTTTTTCAAAAAGGTTGAACATCCAGGTCAAAAAAACCAAATCGCTCAATAATTCAAATTCTGTAATAATTTTATTAAATATTAATATATGGACAGACAATCTGCAATACTTTCATGCAATACAATCTATTTTATATAAAAATTAATTTCAAAAATTGCGTATACGCCTAAGTGTACCATTGCATATTGCATGCTTAGGATATGCATATAAATTAAGCATGGAAATTTGCTTTACTTTTTTCACACTCACAATAAATCAAAATGTATATATATAGCCCTTAGTAAGAATTAGTAAAAAAGGGCAGTAACATTCTTCCTTATAAGTTGGAAAATATTATTTTCAGACTAACCTTTACATAAAGTTAGTAAATATATTAAACTTATTCATTTATATATTTAATAGAAATGAGTTATTATAATTATAACATACTATGGAAAATTGGAAAAAAATTAATAACTGAATTGTAATAGATAAAAAAATATCTTATCTGTTTTTTTTTTTTTTTTTTTTAAAGAAAAAATTGATAAATCTTGAGATCGAAATATGATAAATGAATGAATGTAGTTTGGGGTTTAGGTAATGTGACCTAAAAGATCTATTGTGCAACCTATTAGGACTGGGGAGGTTCCCATTTTTTAGTTCTTCCCCTAATTTGATTTCCCTTAGGAAATTCTAGTATTTTGGGTACCGTCAGAGAGGGAATGTTTAGTTCTTCTACTTGGTAATGATCCAAGTGTTTCCTTCTTTGGTTCATGAGTTCTTCACACTGCTCTAAATTGTGGTCAGGTGTTTCTGTATCAAATCTGCAATAGGCATTATCTATTTAGTTACTTTAGTCTATTTAGTACTTAATTTCATGCAGTCTGTGAAACGTTTTTGGTTATAGTTTAAAATTAACATTTTAACCTACCTCATTTTAGGAAGTTCCTTACAGATTTTTAATCTATTAGCTGCCTCATGGTGCTCTAAATGGATGGCCGATAGTTATACATGGAGAGATGATCACGGTTGTAGAGTCGATGATAATGTATAGTAGGTAATGCCCTTCATTACTTTCGATTTAAATAGTGTTCTCACGGCTTTTATTTATTCTGTCATTT
Source organism: Scaeva pyrastri (assembly GCA_905146935.1). Classification (NCBI taxonomy): domain Eukaryota; kingdom Metazoa; phylum Arthropoda; class Insecta; order Diptera; family Syrphidae; genus Scaeva; species Scaeva pyrastri. The sequence continues at coordinate 122,323,338 of LR989927.1, read as the reverse complement.
GACCGATTCTTAAAAATGCTAGTAGTAAGTATTCCAGACAATAATTCGTACTCCAGTTTTTTTCCATGGTTATCGAAACAATATTTATTTAAAATACATACATACATATTAATACATTCTTGTGCATCAATAACGTCATTTATCTTTGCAATTTTTATTGTAACGTAAAACCCTATCTTATTTCCTTTCTGTGTCTATAAGTGAGTGTACTCAAGGTTTTATTTTAGGACCTCAAAAATGCCTATCAAATTTTATAACTTCTCCATCGATATAGGGGAATTGTGAAGAAAATATCCTTTAATATTAATAGCACCAAACCTCCTATCTGCAGTCGTGCTTATTTTCTTGCTCGAAAGAAAGTCCTTATCGTTGCCATACCGGAAGTAATTACACCCTAAATAATTAAAAGACAATGTCGGACTTGAATCTGAAAAAAAATTCCACCATTTCGCTGAGCCGCCACAAGTCCTCTATTGACAGACACTAAAATAGATTCAACATCAAACCGCAAGATTCTTCCGGCGGCGGCGACGGTTGTGGCGCGACGGTAGCCAGCGGCACCGTGTCCATATAAATTGATGCATTTGTAAAATTAGCATTTTTCTTTATTCGAGCTCGACCCTTTATCCTTTTTTTTTACAATTTCCGCTTAGCATTTAATTTTATTGTGTTTTTTTTTTTGCAGTCATCGCACAGACTCCGGAAAATATTCCTTCCTCTTTTTTTTTTTTGGTTCAAATCGAAATTATTTGCATTTTGATGGTTATGTTCGCTTTGGAAAATCCGTAACTTTATAGCGGACTGGGATTTCTAGTGCAAATTTGTATGTTTTTTTTTTTTTTTTGTGCCGACTTTTGTAAATATGTATGTATATAGATGGTTTTGAAATTGAACTGCAAATGGAACCACACAGGCAGAAAAAAAAAAAAAATACCGCTCCGCTCGGAATAATCAAGGAATTTATGCGAATCATCCGGCTGATCTGGTTTTTTGTGGTTCATTGTATTTAAATCAACGATTAGGGGAATATATTGTGGACTTTTATTTTTTTTTTTGAAGGATTTTCTTTATTTTTTTTATAGATTGATTTAATGATAATTCGTCGTCACAAAATACTGAATTTTTTTTAAATACATATATATGTATGTATATATGTATGTACATGCGTACTTTTAGTTTATTTATTCAATTAAAAAATATTCAACTAATCCAAGTTTGTATAGTTTATTTATTTATGTTCATTCGTTGGGAAATTTACATATCCATAATTTGTTTAAACAAATATGTGCTTGTGCATAAATTTCTAAATAATTCAAAAACAAAAAAAAAACTTCATAAAGGGTGTTTTTTTAAATGTGTATTTTTCCATCGGGCAATCTTTTTTTGACGTTGGTTTTTTGACAGCTGTTACCTCATTAAATCTCAGTTTGGTTTGCCATTTCATAATGAATAGACTTACTCCTAAACTACTTTTGCAAATTGTGCAAATTTATTATCAAAATAATAGTTCATTTCGCGTGACGCTTCGTGCGTTGCGTACAATATTTGGTTGACATAATCACCCAGTAGAGTTGGTAATTCGAGCACTCCAACGTTTATTCTAGGGGATAAGGCGTCTCATCCGTCGCCGTACAGTGCGCACTGAAGACACTATTGCTGCTGTCGAACAGATTATCGAAAAATACTAGAATGAGTGCATCCGCCATCATTGGAATTGTCTCCATCTACTTTACGAAAGATTTTGCGGAAGGATCTTGGTTTGTAGGCTTAAAAAATCCAACTTGTTTGTGCAAAAATTGAAGCGAAACGACCATCAAGCTTGTTGCACGATTGGAAAATGGGCCCAGATCGAGATGGTCACCGATCCCTATTTTGGTGAGAGCATTATCTGGCGTGTAGTGAGCCTGTGGTGTATTAATTTTTGTAGGGTTATCTAAAGTTGCTTGTCTAGGTCTACGTAGATATGGCTGAAGAATTATGCTCTTTTGTCGGACGAGATCTGTGGGTCCACTGGTTTGGTCTGCAGGTGTAGTAAGGTCATAAAAAGACAGGGGAGTATAAATGTGCCTAACACCACCTCCTCGTGGTTTCCGCTGGTAACGTGTCCTGGTGGCAAAAAGTCATCAGGTCGGCTAACGGTGTAGGCTGAGGTATGTGATGTCGCCAAGGATTTCTACTTTGGTTGGTGGTTGGCATTGCATACCTTAAGGCTGATAGGCCTTGAGTATTAAGGTGATCATCTACAAGTTACAATCTTTCAGATCTAGTAGCGAAGCTCGACCGGAGGCTATAGTGTGGTGCCACGGGAGATGGTTCAATCTTGGGCGGTACCAACGCTTTCCTTAGAACCGGTATTGTGGGTAGGCTCACCGGTGGCATGAGCTTTAACTGGCAGGTGCTTTCCGAGACGTTTATTTGCTTTATCTGACTACGTAGATAAGCCCAAACGATTGGATATGGACATTCGATCCCAATTGCTTTAAAAATTGGTCGAAAATTGGACCTCTCGGCTGGAATTTTTTCGAACCAGCTGTGGCGGTCACTTAACCGAAATCATTTTAAAAACATAATGGCAAATCCTTATCTTTAAAATAGAGCTAAATTTTTTGGTAAAAATACAAAATAATATGTGTTTTGATTTTTCTTAAAAACCACACGTCTAAAAAAAAATCCTTTAAATAAAATCTACGACTGAAGTGTTCATAATATTTAATTGCTTTTAAGTTTACGTTTGAAGACCAACATTAAAAGACGATTCAATATTTGTTTCTTAAATTGAAATAAGTTTCATTACATTTTTAAAAATCTCTCTTAAATTCAAGTTCAAAATTAATGGTCGGATATTCCAAAACGTGCACCCCAAGTGTATAGTTGCAGTGAGTATTTTGTTAAAATAAATACCGTTAAATCAAATTGTAAGGTTCATTATTTTCAAAGTACATATTATGTATGTATATTCTCCAGATGGGTATCAGTGACGGTGTGTGTTGTGTACCTAAAACTAAGTACAACATTTTTCTAAAACGGTGTTGGAGAGCTCTGATAAGGCAATTAAAATAAACTAATCTATCCCTTTTTTCACTCCAGCCACATAACATTATATTCCCTGCACACATACATACATATTTAAACACAAACTATATACAAAGTGTGATGCTTTGTTTCCTTATGAAGGAAATATTTTTTTTCCTCATCCTGCTTTAAGAACGTATTACAGATGACGTTTTATAAGATTAATGTATCTCATCACCCTAGCATCATCAAGCAGAAGTAGTAGAATCAGAGTAACTAAAAAGTTTGCCTGTTTGGCGTTGGAGGTTTTTTCTTCCCTCTACCCCCTTTCCAACCATATTGTACTCAGTGTATCTTTTTCTTTTAGGGACTTTGAACTTAAGACGTTCACTTATCTTAGCTAATAATTTTCATGGATCCAGGATCCTTCTCATCCACAACATCCAGACAAGTAGAGTCTTGCCGTGGATGTAAGACAACAAACTGTATGCATGCACATGAGTTTTATAATACGAAACGGGACCGGATTAAAGAACAACAAATCTGAACTATTTTTTTCATAAAATTTAAGCCAATTGAAGTTAACTGAATATTTTAATTACATACTTTCAGGATTCATCTAAGTTCTCAAAGACTTTTGTCATCACAAAAAGTAAATTTCAAAAAGATTAACGACTTCCTTCTTTTAAATTCGGTTTGTGGGTAAGGAAATTTGACAATGATCTTCGTTTTATTTCAATATCAAAATTTCCTTTTCGTGAAATTTATGAAGTCTTTCATTGAAAAGTTTGATAACAAGTAATTTGTATTGCAGTAATTTTAGACCATGTAACATCGAGAAGGCAACTTGTTGACAGTGTAATAGTAGCTTAACATGTTAAACGTCAAGTATAGCATTTAATAATTTTTCCAAAACGCATGGCCTGTGGCGCCACCTTTCTGTTAAAATCACATGCTTTTGGTGTTTTATAATCTTCATCACTTTTAATAGTAAAAACAAAGTAGCTACGCCCTGTCAGTCTGCCCCTATGAATGCTAAGATCTTAAAACAACACAACGGATTTTGATGCAGTTTTTCGTTTTAATAGATAGAGTGATTCAAGACGAAGGTTTATATGTGTAACTATATAATGTTTCTTCGATAAAAAAAAATTAGTTTTAAAAATTTCATTCTAGACTGCGTTTCATTCCAAATTTCATTTAATCCTGAAAGCTGTAATAAATCACTTTCTGTCTGTTTGTCTCTCTAAATCTCGAGAACGGCTTGGCCGATTTGGCTGATTTTTGTTTTGAATTGTTTGTCTTCGTCCAGGGATGGTTTAAAAAAGTAATCCAGGCGTGCTCTTAGAACTTAATTGGGTCAGAACAAAGTTCGGCTGGTTCCTCTAATATACAAAAGACTTTGATAATTATGGATCTTGTGTGTTTTTTTTTTAAATAAAGATCAGATTTGGAACTTATCTCATGTGAATAAGTTTCGTCCTGCATTCGATACATTGTTTACTTCCTGAAGATACTTCATCGATTAAAATGAAGGTCTTTTCAGATAAAACATATAGTAGTTGCCTAAGGTCATTTATCTTCAGCTCGTTTGTATTTGGATGCAGGTCCAAAGCTCTGATTCTCCTGCACAAGATTTTGCGATTCTTTGACGTATTGATATTGTTTGAACGTTTACTGCAACTAAGGCCTCCTTTAGTAGTTGCTTCAACACAATGTCCATTTCATCATTCGAAGGTGATTGAACAAAAAAGAACGAATAAATGACGGTTAGTTTGGCAGATTTATTCAGGTTTATTGCCAAAGTTAAGAAGGCCCAATTCGAAGACCATTTTCTTCAACCTTGATTAAACCATATTTAAAACACTGATTTGCTAAACCAACGAGCGTAATATTGAATCACGATTGTACAAAAACGTTCACAAGTCTTCTAACGCGAACAGAGCCCTCTTTATTGAAAAAATGGAACATATTTAACCAAAAGTATGCAGTTTTAAATAAAATATGTTATTCGGATACAGTAGTTAATCTCATGTCAATTTGTCTTCAATTCTATTTGATGACGATTTGTTAATTCTTTTTCTCCCAGACTCCATCGAAGATTCCTGTTTTATTCCTTTAATAAGCAAATTTTGAGGATATTCTATCAAAAAGTATGCAATGAATAAAATCTGTTTAAATTTATTCATCAGAAACCGGAAATAGAAAAGAAACTGAATTCCAGCCCTGATTTTTAGAAGTACATCATTGAAAGAAACTTGATTGAAGAACGCAAACACTGATGCAGCAAGCTAAATATATTTAATCAGATGGAAGCCACATTTTAATCCCAAGCGGAAGGATAGGATGAAGAAATGAACAAAAAAAAAAAAAAAGAACTTATCAAGGAGCACCCGACCCAACCCGAGAAAAACCCAACAACTGTAAAAATCTTTCCATTTAACCATATCAAAATTTCAAAGATTTCCCTTACCACAAAATCCAGAGTCACCACCTCGACCAGAACCCGAAGAACGACGCGCTCTGGCATCGCCTCCCCTCGCCCTCTTAGACCCTTTCTCGAGGACAACAAAAAAAGCTGTTGTTGTTGTTGTGTAGTGGGTATAGTGCATTTTACATTCCGACCCCCAACACTTGCAGAAATCTATTCCTCTCGTCAAGATGACAGGATGGCAGGATGAATTGTGAGAGATTGGGGTTTTCCAGGTTTTGCATCATATCGTAAGTCGAGGTCGAGCACCGAGGGCTGGAGATGAGATGTGTGTTGTTAGATGTTGGTGCGGTAACGGTCGATGTGGCTACAGTGTTTATGGCATTTGCCCGCACTTCAAAGCCACCACCACTATACTGCTGATGCCGTTATAGTTGATGCCCTTTCCAGCAACCGCCACCTTTTGTTTAAATCATTTCCCATTCCCATTTCCCATCCCTCATCTCTCATCCCACATCCGCATCTTCATCTTTTTCATGTGAAAATTCTCAGGATACATGTGGGTGAATAGAAATTAATCGCTCGTTTATCTCAGAGTGTCGGAACTTGGAACGGGACGAGCGACGACGAAGAAGAAGAAGAAGCAGTTCCTCTCCTGACGCTCTGAACGAGAAATTGAAGATAACGGTGATGCGAATGAAACGTGCAAAAGACAGAACTTCAAGATTAACATCTTACGTTATATAATTAATATTCTTTTGGCGCTGCTGCTGGATTGGATATAACATTTTGGGTTTTGGTACGGGACAGACTGGAATGGGATGGGGTGGTTATATGGGGGATCAGAGTGAATTTAAGTTAGAACCTTACCTAAATAGAGGGATGGTTGATTCTTCCGCAGGACTATTATGTTATACGACGACTATACGATTCAGGGAGAACGGAGAAGGATTCTCCATCTAAATTAGTCGCCATCAAGTAAAGTTATCGTGCGCACAACGCGCTCACAATGAATGGGTGCAAAGGGAATATAAATCACATCAATGCGACGACATATTAGTGTGAGCACTAAGCTCCTTACCGCACCGCACCGTACCGCACCAACAACGGCAGTAGTAAAGTTTCGTCTTATAATATTCAATACCCATACCCATACCAATCCCGATTCCAAATGCTGACGGTTTATCTACCTTTCATATTATGTACATATATATATGTATATATAAATACCTGGGAACTGGGGTTTTTTACTTAATTAAAAATTAATTTAACTTTTAAGCAGCAGAAAAGCAGTTGTAGCTTATATCAGCAGCAGAAGTAGAAGCAGCAGCAGCAAAACTGCGCCAAGAGCCAATCGCTTGGGAGCTTCCCAAAAGTCGTTAAAAAATTTTAAGATAATAATTCATTCAGATGACGTCGCAGTCGTAAATTGAAAGTTTTCATCTTGGAATGGAATGGTTCCTAATACTCGTACCTTACCTAGTTTATAGAGAGGAAGATCAAAAATATGAACCAGACGATACTTCATTAAGGAACTTATAATTTGTCCTGTTTTTTGTGTCCTTTTTTTGTGAAAATTACTGCAGAAGCACGAAGATTTAAATATATTATTAATAAAAAGGAGTTTGACTTAGTTTTTCAAGGGCTATGGACTAAATAAAAATTTGGAGTCCTTTTGTTCGATCAAGGATGTGCATGTGCATATGTTAGTTAGGTATAGTTTGGGCATCAATATAAGGTCTTTTCTTCAACCTTTCTCAAGCTCTTCACCACCTTTAAATATACTGACACAATAAGTTGAAAGTCTATGAATGAATTAAGTACACTTTGAGGACTTTTATGCTGTAGACCTATATTACCCGATTTAGTGAATTAAACGGGTCAAATTTCTTTGATCAATGCCTATTTCTTGAAAGAAAAAATTCCTAGCAATAGTCAGAAATACGCTTTATCCTCGAGAAAAATGGTCAAGTGTTTATTTTTTTGACGGAAATACATATTGGGCTTTGAAGACAAACATTTTTAACTGCACATAATGTGTTTACAAAGTATATCCAATAAAGAAAGGGTAAACAACGGCGTATAAGTATTTTTTCTAATTATATTCTAAAAACAAAACAGTTATGTATGTACATTTATTAAATCTACTATAAACATTTTTTTTTAATGTCTTACGGTCAAGAATTAATCGGTTACCATTTCGAAAGGTAACAAATTTAAGAAGCTTCGTTTAAGCCTAGACTTATTATTTGAAATTAAGCTGTGATACATCAAAATGATAACAGAAAGTCAGTTATAATTGCTATTTAAGAATTACATAAGTTTGGCCTTAAATTAAGCATTTTTGCTGAAGACTTATTAACTTCCCATAGGGAGTTATTGTAATCGGTCCGATTTGTCAAATTGAAATTTTTGACAAATCTGGACGTTTCAAGGTTCCTAGAATCTAGAACTGTCATTTGTAGGGAGATGTCTGTGTACGTTCGTACCTTTGTTCGTTCGTACGTTTGAGATACGTCCACGGTATCTCAAGAACGAGTAGAGATATCGACTCCAATTAAATTTTGTTAGACAGGTTATAACTTCGAAAGATACAAAAGGACTTTCCTAAAAATTGGTCAAGCGGTTGGTTGGTAGCAAATACCTCAAGAATGGATAGTGCCATTGACTTCAAATAAATTTTATTATATTAATTGTAATGTGATACACATTTGGTATAAATTTTGAAAATTTTCAACTTACCGTTATTTTTTAAAATAGAAAAACTAAAAAACGCGAAAATATACAATGAAGGAAAAATTATAGTATCTTCAAAACTATTTTCTATTATGTAAAACGATGTTTTGTACGTCTGGTAAAAGTTTGAATTGACAGTTTTTTTACAAAAAATAAAAAAGTACAAAAAATTCTACCAAAAGTTGGTAAAAATTGTTTTTTGACTTGAATATCACGAGAGTGGGCAACGATATTGACTTATTTATTTTAGCTTAAACAAAATACAATTATTAATGTACGCTACAATTTTGAGAAATATAGAATTGTAGTTTTTTTTTTTCAAAAAAATAAGAAACTTTAACAAAAACTAGCCGAAAAATGTCAAAAGTAGTTTCTTGACTTGAAGATGTCTAGAGTGGTAAATCAATTTAACTTCGAATTTATTTTACTTTTTGGCATAATAGAATTGTGAACTTATGGTATATTTTTGACAATGTCGAAATGTCAGTATTTTTTACTAAAATAAAAAAACAAAACTGAAATTTATAGAAAAGTTTCATAAATCAATTATTATCAGGAACGCCAATTTTTCAAATTATGCATAATGGGAAGTTATCAGTTTGGGTCGCACCCAGCCTCTTTTTAATATTTTATGTATAAAGATGCTTACTAATACTTAGTCACCATAAGAGAGGGGTATTATTGAAAGCTTAAAATTAGAAATTTACAATACCTAGTTTGGCAATGCCTAGCGATGCTTACACGATGTTATTTAAAAAGTCATTTATCAGATTTCAATTATTTTATGTTTAATATTCATAACACATCAATCAATCAATTTTTTTCTTTTAATTCGAAATATTTATGACTACTCTCGTGAAATCCAACTTTTAATGTAAACCAGATGATGATTTTATGGAAAATTTATAGGTATCAGAAAATCAAAAAAAAAAAAAATATGATTTCAGGTTCATCATTAATGATTTTTTTTACAAGAAAGAAGGGTGTTCCCATGACACTTTTTAAGGTTTTGTTTTTAAAGCTTCAATCAAAAGCCCATAAATTAAGTACTCTTCTGTGAATAAAAATTCTGCCCCAATAAGAAACCCATATATGGTAAATTGGTTTCCTTCTTTTTTTTTTTTTGTAAGCCCCCGGGGCTTTTAAACTTAATTGATTATCCTTAAAAAAACTTATGTAGTTCTAAAACAGTCTTTAAATTTACATTTGTTGTCACATCAGGCTTTGTTCAAAAAAGATAAAAAATAATTCACAAAAAGGACGAGTTTGAATCTTTTTTTTTTATTTTATTCCTTTTCTCTAAAAATTTATAAAATTGAACAAAAGTTTAAACCACACGAAGGACATAAGTATACAAAATTGAAACACAATTGCATTGCAGGGAACCTCTGCTCTGGCTTCATTTTTTTTTGTTTTTTTTTTATTTCCTGGAACGGAATTCCGTTGTCACTCAGCCGTTTATCGTAACTCAAAAAAGCCGGCTGTCAGTATTATTTCAAATACCTATACATACACACATACAGAGACGAATTTAGGTGCTTGAGGCGTGAAATTGTAACGGCAGGTCCTAATTTCATGTAGTTTGCATTTTATAGAAAAAGTTGCTGGATGGAAGAGTTTTGTTTGATATGGCAATGCTTTTTTGGTATGAGGTTGAGGTCCTTTCAAAAATTCATACATACAAATGTACATACATATGTATGTGAAAGTAGATAGATATACTCCTATAGATGACCAGATAGAGTTCCTTTCCTTGTTGTGGAGTTCATGTGTGATGTTGATGATGATATAGCGAAAGTCCTTCCATACTAATACAATGATAGGTATACAAGTCCATGAGGTTTTAGGTTTTTTCTGTTGAAAACCTTCCTTTTTGTTGACCTGAAATGTTCTAATGTTCAACAAAACGTGAGATGCATACGTACAGTTTTCATACCTACATTCACATATAAAACATATATGTATGTGTGTATAAAATGTTTCATACAATTGTGGTGTATTTTGGAATTTTTACTCAACACTTTGTGGCGCTAATGTTTTGTCCTCTCAACTCGTCGGTCGTCGTCATCAAAAAGAATAAACTGAATTTAAAAAATAAAATAAATTTCCGCACAAAACCCTTTTATCTATGGGCGCAATGTTTGAACAGATGTTAAAAACTTGTCACACGTTACATAATGCATTATCCGAGAATGAATTCCATGACGAGAATGGAACCATTTTAAAATAGAAGGCAGTCATGCATTGTTGCGCCTAATTTTACAAAGGTCGAATAAAAATGTACATAGGTACTTTCGAAAATGATGTTAGATTTGAACTTGGTTTAAGTTATTTTAGTTCTATGTTTAGGATTTTATACCATTAAATATCATTCAGTGTTCCAAAGCAAAATGATGAAGACGAGACATAAAATAAATTATGTTTATGAATTTCAATAAATTCTAATTTAAATTTTGACTAACATATGTGTCAAATTATATGTCAAATATTTATTTGTTTTTGAGATACTTGCGTCCATTAGTAAATAGCTAACATATTTGAAACTTTTAAAAAACACAGTTTCAGTTTGGAATATTATTTCGGCTGACGAATCGTTGAGAATATGATGGAAGGACGTCGGCCAACGAAGAATTCTATTGGGGTTGAATGTTTTGTTTTCATAAGGCTATGATTCAAGATTCTTCTTTAACTAGAATCATAGTTCGTGTTCATTTCGTTTTCAAATTAGGTGGACAAACTTAACATTAACATCTTTGTCTAGAAGATTTCTGTTTGAATAGTATCCAAATTTTCGATGTGAATGTCTCCACTACTGACAAGAATAACCTCGATAACTTGTGTTCCAATGAAAATGATCGATGTCTTGAAGAGAAGCTTTACATTCTTTAAGGAGAAGATATGCTCCAGTCTTCCAGTTGTGTGAAGGAAGGCATGGATTGGAGAGTTGGATTACCCAAATGATTTTATCAAATGTTTCAACTGTAATCAACCAAAATTACCTATACCTACCCTATTAGGCTTCAACAAGTCGATAGCAGGTCAAAGGATATCTTATGTTGACATGGCCTTGATGCCAGCAATTATTATTGATGGTGATTGGAGTTGGTTGTAGGAATATCTAGACGAGAGCATTATTATGGTCATCTTGTAATTTTCAACAGAGACTAATCTCGACAACGATCTTTTTATTTCCTTGTTTACTCCCGCTACTCCAAAGACCTTATTTGAAAGTTAATTAATGGCTTCACAAATTTTCATAAATTGAAATATGACCTCGAAGTTCGGAGAATGAGATGGTGGAGTTAGGTAAGTCAGAATGATCACTGACATGGGTCTTGTTGTGATCGCTCGCTGCATCCAATATTCGTTCGACATAATGGACTAGCAGATTCGGTTCTCAGAGACTCCCGCCGTGTGGAGCAGAGTATCGAAGAAAATCCGAAGGAGTCCATCCATCATCTTTCGCAAATAATGAAAGCAAGCTTTAACGTGGACAGTGGACACCTTCCCTTAGGAACTAATTCCACGGGCCTACCCATGTTTTTGGACGTATGGAAAAGTTATCGTTTCGCGCCAGTACAATTTTGTAGTCTGTGTTAAGGCACAGAAAACTGCCCCTGCTAGAAGGTGAGGTCTATCTAACAGCTCTTTTATCAATGAATTAGTAGTTGGTACTCATTGATACCATATGTTCCCACCTTCGGGTAACCACAGCCACCAAAACGTACTGCCGTGACGTGTGGAGGATGTTCCAAAGGGAAGACCCTTTACGCACCCCGACCCAGCTTGTGTTGGTAAGTTGTTTAACCTTTTTACTCATCGGTCGATAATCAACATCACTAAGTGACGGGTGTTAGCCAATTAAATCCACTTTGGTTTAGCGTTCGAAAACCTTCTCAGAATCACTCGGTTTCCTGCCATCTCGCGAAACAATTGGAGCTGTTCCCGTCCACTTTAAGGAAGATATTGTAGAAGGATCTTAGTTCAAGGGCTAACAAAATCCAACTCGTGCAAGAAGTCGAAAGACCATCAAGTTCGCACGTTCGGTGAATGGTCCCAAAACGAGATGGCCACCGACCCCGATTTTCACAAGAAAATTTTGAGATGAAGATCAGTATGGTTCGTACTTATAAGCAAAATTTTCGTATTTGGAGTGATCATAATCCACAAGCCATTGTTGAGACGAACTTATACGAGTTTTATCAATAAGTCACTGTTTGGCGTGCTCTATGGGCAGAGGGAATCATTGGTACATATTGTTGGACCATAATGTTACAGTCAATGGGGAACGCTGTAGAGCTATCATTAATGACTTTTTCGTACTTGAATTCGAGGATTTTGATGTGGACTACTTTTGATTTGAAGACGAACGGCGGCGCTAGATGCCATACAGCTAACGAAGCAATCAATTTACTGAAGGAGACTTTTAGTGAGCACATTATCTGGCGTCGGCGTGTGGGCCTATGGCGTAACCTTTTAGATCGTGTAATTTAAGACCACTCGACTATTTTATGTAAGGTTATGTAAAGTTGCTTGTCTACGCAGATAAGCCCGAGACGATCGACTCCTTGGAAAAGAATATTCGGTACGTTATTGCTTGAATACATACATACTTCCCAAATTTCTTCAAAAAGTTGTCGGAAATGTATTCCAACCAGCCATGGTAGCTACTTGCCCGAAAACATAATGGAAAACCCTTTTCTTTACAATAAAGCTAAATTCTTGGCCATAACATTAAATTATATGTGTTTTATTTCTTCTTAAAAAAGCACCAAAACTATTCTCATAATTTTCCACTGAAAGTCAAAGACTTTATCATTAGAATGATTTTGTTTTAAAAATTGAGTCCTTTAAGGCCAAAAAATCGTCATATGCATTTAGAAGTTTTTAGAAAAGGCTCCGTTCTTCAATACCTAATCTCTTAAAACAACTCGCTTTTCCCTTCAAAGGCTTCACCTCAATGCTCTTTGTTGACTTGCTTAGCGTCAAGAAGTCACAGCGAACAATAGAACTAATAGGCCTCTGTTACGTCGTCGTCGTCGTCGTCGTCGTCCTTATCCCAATAGCCCACTATACGCTCTGCTCCTGTGCAAAGTATATGAAGGACATAATGAGAAAATTCACGAGGTAGACGTACAACAATGGAATTTGTTTGTGTTCTCCTTTTTTTTTGTTTTTGTTCTACATAATAGAATATATTTTTTTGTTTTGTTTTTGTTGTTGTTGTTGGTTTTGTCGTGGAGAAAGTAGCGTATTTTTCTCATAATCATGAAGTATATAGTGGACTGAAATATGAAGGGGGCCCCCAGAGAAGGGTCACAACATAACACAAGAATTGTAAGTATAGATGTGTAAATCCACCCGCTCCTTCTCGCCTTCTGTCCTCGTATACCATAAAGGACGACAATATCGCTGCGCATGTAACGCCACAATAGTCCTTTATTCAGTTGAGTGGAAGAAAAATTACCACGTTGGGGAGAAGATTAAGTAAATTTCTGTGTTGGATACAATTAAAATTATCCCTGTTGTGTCTTAATGCTTGATGGGTTCACTCACTAATGAGGGCGATAAACATGACAAAAGGAGATGTTAGAATCCTGGAACTTTGTTACAGGTGAATGGGCTGGCATAGAAGAATGACTATGGGACTACACAGGAATGTGCTCTCAGGAATGACGATGGTGATGATGATGGTGATGTTGATGGTTGGCCCTTCCTTCTCTGCCACTGCTTCTATAGCATATTCTTATTCGTATTCTAAGTCGTTTTTTTTTTGGGAAGGCAGGTATCTCGAAATTGGTCTTAATTGAATTCAGTTGAGCGTGTTTACATGTTTGGAAATATTTGGTTAAGATCCATTGGATGTCAAATGGCTTGGAAGTAATGTGCGATGAGGAAATTAATTGCTATACTGGTATAGCTGGTACATTGTGATAATGGTAGATAAGGGAATTAGTGGTGATTTGACATTATTTTTTTTTCTGTTGGTTTTTTTTTTCCTGTTGGTTTTTTTGGTTCTAATAACAAAAGAAAGGAATGCACACTTTCTCAATTAAGAAAACCTTTGCTATCCAATTAGACTTACCTCTAATTTATTTGTGAGCATTTTTAAATGGAATTTATATCCTTTCTCGAATTACTTCAGGAAGTGTGTTTTTTTGTGAAATATGGTGAAAGTCAGTTTAACAGTTAATTGTCAACAGGGATCAGTAATGAAAAAGTATGTATTTGTTAGAAACTAGAGTAATTAAATGGTTTTACCCAAAAAATGTCCTTGAAACTGATAATATGTGGTGAAACCATAGTAAAAGTTATGTGGTTGACTGGGGCGTATACGCACTATTTATTATTCTTAATCAACAAAATCAAACATCAGTGAATATCAGTTAGTAGAAAGATGGAGAAACATTTGTCATGTGTCTTTTGTTTTGTTTATTCTTTCCTCTCTCTCTCTGTCATATCTTGAATTGAATCATCTGATAGCCTCAGTCGCTAAGATGCAGTGTTTCTACTCCATAAATTACGCTGAAGACTTCGATATCATTGGAAGGACCGAATAAGATGTACAGTACAGGATTTCTTCATCCAGTTTTTAATTCGGTTAGAGGTCCACAATCTGGTGGCACCAACTGCAAGAAGAAGAATTTGTCAAAGAAAACATAAGGTAGCGGAGCATAAAAATGAAATGCAGTGCAATCCTTCAAATAACTTTGGTCAGTAGTTACAATACAAAGGTACCAGGCACGAGGCGTTACTTTTTTCGAAGCGGAAGCACTTATGATTGAACTTAAATAGAAAGTTTTTATCAAGATCATATTTCTTTTATTACACAAATGTAAAAGAAAATTTTATAAAATTCATTTAGTAAAATATTAAATTGAGTAATAAGTTAAAACTAATGTAAAATTAAATGTTAGTTTCATTTTTTAAGAAAAATATCATTGATCACAAAATATTAGCATTGTTGACAATGCGATTGGCACACACACAGATAAAAAACATAACAAGAAAAAGGAACACACAAGTGTTAAATAAACTTTTCAACCCCTATTTCAATGAATGAGAAGAAGCAAATAACTCAAATCTCTCCTTTCCTGCTCTACTTTTGTTTTCATAATGAGTTCACTCAATTCAATCTTCGCTTCTTATGTGAACCCCAACAAATTAAAAAATTTGCTTTGAATGAGATTGAGTGAGAGTTGAGTGTAGGCGATATATCAGAATGCCTAGCTGGTATGCATTCCAAATATTTGTTTGCAAACGTGAGTGTATAAAGGAGTGATATTGCGCATTCCCCGTGGAATTGAAGTTTGAGTTTTTGTAGTTATACCTAGTTTTGCATTGTTTTTCCTGAACGACTTTTATTATGAGATTTTATTAATTTACAGAAGAGATTAAATAAAATTCGATTAGGTCAGTTTCGAATTAAAATTTCTTTGCTTAAATCATATAATTTTTTGAATTGCTTTACGGAAGCACTCATTCCACTCAATATATGGACGCTTCGTCCCTGAAAGGTACAAATACATACGTTGGCAGTTGGTGAAATCCAAAAGAGGAAATTTATACAATATCCCATCTTCGATCTCTTCATAGCGTTCCTGAGAAAAGTCTTGAGGAGAATTATATGTAATTGGCCCCACGTTTACGATGAAGAGAGTGAACACCCGAAACCTTGGGGTGTGCAACTGGATGTCGTCTTTTAACGATCGGGATAAATTAAAAGACTTGTTGAATATCAAGGCGATGATGATGATGTAATTTCACTAGAGATTATTTCAAGAAATTTATTTGGCAGGTATTTCAGGTCTTTCATGAAGCCCTTCCAATCTCCTTAAGAAAAAATGCTTAAGAGTCTAAATCACACAATCTTGCTGACTGCTCCAAATAACCTCCATGAACTCGTGGGAATGTTCCGTAAGTTGTTGAAATCATTGGTGTCCATTAGAGCTCGTACCCGTGTAATGTACCAGAGATTCAGCACGTTCGGGCACCCGTTCAATGTATCTGGATAAACGTGTACCCGGTAATGTGTAGGGTACATTACATGGGAACTCGGTTATTGCGGGTATTTCTCTGCCAAAATCCAGAGCTCTAATATCCATATTATCCAATTCAGGGCAAACAAAATTGGTAATTATAAATCTTGAGGGCATATGATGGGCGGTTATAATCTGACCAACTTGGTTCTCACAAAAATATGAACACCAGCCACATCCAGATTTTATACCAAACATCAATATTTTGTAATGCATTAGGAGGTGGATTGCCATCGTTTCAAGTTCGACAACATTATTTATTGATAAATTCATTTATCGTTGAAGTTGATTTTTTGGATGAAAAATGAAGATTTAATATATGACAGCTAGTTTGACAGATGCAGCTTTAAAATGTACCCACTATCAACTGTCAAAGTTCGGAAGTTCCTATAGAAATACATTCTGTATATATTTTTCAATCTTGTTTAAATTATAAAATATTTTAGAATATCGTCGAATTGTCTGGGTTTGGTTTGTAAAGAAATGTTTAAAGTGAATTAAAGGTCGTCCCCCAAGGAAACACATATTTTCCGGCACATTCTATTTTGTAATAAAAATAATAACATTCAAAAAAATGAAAAAAAAAAATGCAATGCAAGCCTAATTCGCTTCCAGCATCCATGATGCAGCATTCAATTTATTAAAGTTCAATCTCGACGTGACTACATCAATCCCGAATGGAACTGGAACCTGAGTGCGCAACAATAGAAAATTCCTTATGCTGCGCTAATGCGAGCCGTTTCCTTTCTTTTGCAGCTTGCACCAGCACATTGCAACATCATCGGCAGCAGCCCATTCTTGTTGTCGTCATCGTAGTCATCGTCGTCGTCTTTGTCGCCTTATAAATTCGACAGCTGAATTGCAACTTCGTCTTAGGAATTCTCTAAATGTCTTCCATCGCCTCCCCGTCCCCGTCCCCGCCGAATGCTGCATTCGAGGCACGTGCCCCTGTTCGAGGTAATAATATGCCTTAAAATTGTATATTTTATCGTATTTTCTGCAATTGTGATATTTTTCCTTTTTTGTACGCGCAAGGATGCGGACGAAGATTGTGGCCGCATTTTGGAGGATTTTCCCCCCATTCCACCGATTGCTAAAGAGGACACAATTCCAAACACAGATGTTCGAGTACTATATGCATGTGTATATGAATAGCAAAACCTAAATAAGGAGATTTCTTTGATTCGGTTTGTTCATAAATATTTTTTCTATTTTTTTCCAGATATTCCTTTTTTCTTTACAAATCACTTCCTTGAGTAATACTCATTAGAATAGTATTCGTTGAGGCGAATTGACAAATAAAAAGGATTCCATTCGAAAAGGAGAACAAAATGAATCCATATTCCAAATGCCTATGTGTGTATAAAAAAAGTAGTAAATTCTAAAGAGATTTTCGAAATACGCACGTTCGATGTTATGGGAAGACGTGATTTTGTTCCTGGCTTAGGTTACTCATTTGCATGTTTTATTGAATAATACTTCGTAGCGAATTGTGCCTAGATTTTGGCCATATTGAACGGAATAATAATGTGGAGTGGATACCTATGATTTTCTATGATTCGACGATTTATTTTGACATTACCATTTTTGAAAATTTAAAAGATAGATTATTATGACTGTATTTATATATTTGTGAGAATTTCGATGAGAATTGTAGATGTATAATTTAATTTACGAGTATAACGAATTTACAATTTTATTCTTCAATTTGAACATTATGATCGTACATAGCTTAGGTTGACCAAGTTTAACTATTTTAAGTTTCATTTTTATTTCACTTTTTATGTTTTATTTAATAGCGCCTAACGTGGGGTTTTGTTAAAAACTAAGTTGACACCATTATGTACATAAAGTCAATATTTTTTTAAGTATTTTTATTTTGTTTTTATGAAAATTTAAATAACGAGAAAATTTTAATACCAGACGTTGCGTGGAATACGGAAGTTTTTATTTCTACAGCTTTTTTTTTTAATTTTATACTTAAAGCTTTAATACGGAGTTTCCAAAAACTTGAAAAATTGTGACATTTCCTCATTTTTTCTTCACTTTTATACCTATGAAGGACTTTATAAAACGATTAAAGTCTATTTTCTAAAAGGTATTTAATGTTATATAATAATGCATTGAGTAACAATATCACCTTAGAAACTAAAAGTTATCAAAAATCGTGTTATCAAAAATATTTTTTAAGTAAAATAACAGGAGTCAAGCATTTTTGATTTTTTTTGTCAAATAATTTTAAAGTTGTCTGCAATTTTTGAAATAAAGTTTTTTGACTTTTTTGAATAATCAATACTACTTTTATTAGTTACTGATTAATGTCAAAGTCATAAGAAAATTGTAGAAATTATAATTAGAATAATAACTAATTCTTCGATTTAAGAAGACAGAAACTTTTTTCGGAAAATTTAATGAAACTGTATTTCGAAAATTTTTAGATCTACAAACTACAAACTACGGACTTAATTTGCAATAAGTTCATTATATAAGACGTGTTTTTTTTTTGGTAGTGAATATGCTTTATCAAAAATTTTATTTAAATATGTCAGAAATTAGTAAAAGTATTTTAGTAAAAATTAAGTTTCAGATAGAGAAAGTTAGGAGGCAGTTAAATGATACAAAAAAAAAAAGAAATGTTGACAGACGATTTTTTTCCCCAAACAAACCTTTTTGAATTAAAATATAATTAAATTCCTTTTTAAACTTCGTCTGTCACCAAAATAGTAAAACTAATAGAATACATTTCTATAAAACCATTTCGATCAGTATATTTAATCAAAACACTTTGAGGAAACTTCATTGAAATATCACAATTTGCATCAATAAGAAACTGGTAAAATTATTGGGCTGTTATATGTCGACCAATTTAAGTTGTTTAGCACCGCCCACTAGCCAACTTAAAGCAACTTCATGGAGCTATTTTTTTTTTTAATAATTTGTCTACCTAAGTTGAGTTTTGTCTACCAATTTCTATCTTATTCAACAAACGGAATTTTTACTCCCCAAATAAATGGATTTTGTTATTAGTTGCATAATTTGATGAAAATATTTAAATACTATTATGCAACTGTCACACAAAGTTGCCTGCAACTTATTTAAATAGTTTGTGTTCCCTCATTTAAGCGAATGTAATTGAACTATGAATATGAATTGCTAAGGTGAACGAATTTAAAAAAAATTCAAAAACATCTTAATTAATATAGGCATGCCAAATTTTAACCATCCCAATTCAAAATCGTAAAAAAATCTAATTAGGTTAGGAGTTTTTAAGTTAATCTAGCTTTTTTTGAAATTAATATTGATGTTCCAGTAAGATTACCATCAAATACGAATAGAATTAAAATAAAACAGAACTGCACTTCAGTGTCAAATTAAGTTAAAAATAAAAAACTCTTTAAGATTTTAAAGTTTTCACTAAGTTACTAATGGAATGGAGGTCGAAAACTTTAATTTTAAACATGCTGAATATTTTAAATGACTTCGCATAAATTACTGTAAGAAATATGAAAACGCTTAGTATGAATTCGTCTAAATAATTTATTTTGGTCAAAACTCGTTGTTCTAATTACAATATGATTGATTCAAAAACAAACTTTAAATATTTTTGGAATGAACTATTTTATAATTGCTGATATATTAACTTTAATCACATTATTGCTCCATTAACAGTATTCTTTTTGAGTTAAGGAATGGACGATAGTTTCATGTTTACAAATAAGTACCCTTGCTCAGAAAATTTTTGTATACATTTGTAATTTTCGTCTTTCTTATAATTAAAGAAACCTAAATGAATAATCTTGACATCGTTTTTGGTTTTTTTTTTTTTTACATTGAAAATATCAAAAGTAATATTTGTCAATATCTTTTAACCGTCAAGTATAAATCTTTTCACATTTTTGAAAGACTTTAACTATTTATGTAATGTAAACCTTTAGGGTAGCCAAAACCCCCTTTTAATGTGTATCTTAAAAACATTCAGAAATCTTATCTTAGCCTTATATTTTTGAAATTATATATTATTAGGTAAGTTTTTGGTCTTTACTGTACTCTTAAGAGTGGTACTAACTTGAATATGTTCAAGTGGCTTTAAGTTAGCAACAAAATAAAAAAAAAATATATTTTCAATGTCAATTCAGGCAATAAAGAAAGTCAATACATCCTGCAATGGAAATAACTTTCGTAAAAAAGTACGAAAGTCCTTAATAACTTAAAAGTATTATTCATTTTTTTCTCTTAAAAATTAACTAAAAATTAAAACAAATGTCTTAGTTAAAAATATGCTTAGTAAATAAAACCATCATAAGCTCCCACGACCTACTGCCCCCGTTTATATGTAATTCATTTATTCTAATAACACTATAACTAATACTTATATACGAGTAGGAGTACAGAGAGAACTCACATTTTTTTCTGTCTTAGCCAAACCATCCAGGAAGGTAACCCTTTTAACTTTATAAATGCGCTATGAATTCTACTTTTGCGCGAATATACATAACTCATTTTGAGACATTAAAACTTCTCGAGTTTAGCATAATGATCCCAAAGTCCCTTGGAGCTCGAGCTGCTCACCATCAGGAGAGTAGGTATTCCAGTTACAGTTAAGTTGGTAAAGAGCTTTTCTCTTGGTCTTCCTCATTTTCAGAGATGAGTTATAATTTTGTTCTTTAACTTGTAATTACAGAATGCACTTTGAGTTTTACAAAAAAAAAATGAAAAAAAAAAAATAATGAGAAAGAAAATTTAAATAAAAACAACAGCAATTCCCACCACCACTGGTGGAACCACCTTACCTTTGCTTTACCTACACTACACACCTAAGACGGGTTTGTTGGTGGCGGTGGTGGTGGTGATGGCGGCGGCGGCGGTATACCATTAAAACCTATTCCAGCGTGGTATATTGGGAGCTGCTGACATTATGCGGCATTTGCAAAGCAGAAGTAGCACTGTTCTAATCCCAGCTCTGCAATGCCATAGAAAAATTCTCATTTTTCATTTCCCAAACCCCAGAGAGTGAAGGAGAGTTCCATAATGGAGCAGGAGTCGGTATATACCACCAAAAGTACCTTTCCATACTAAACCAGGTACACACAGGTTGACGATGGAGTTGGTTCGGTGTGGTCCCGTCTCGGGTGCCGGAGTCCTCTGACGAATAGAAATCCTTGCCCGAAAAACTTTAGCAGCCAAAAGCTGCAAATTTGCATTCCAAGTGCTAATGTATGTTAATTATAGAGTTCCTTGCGAGTAACCCACATCCCCATTCCCCATTCTCACTTAACGTCCACATTCACATTCACATTTTTAACCCCCTGATTTGAACCCCTTTTTTTTGGGGGAAACATTTTTTCTCATTTGGTTTTCTATTTAAACTTTTTTTACTGTTTTCTGTTTTCATTTTTTTTTTTCTTAGTATTTTTTTGTGTCCTCCACGTTTCACCTCTTTATGGGAATTTTTAATTAGAATACATGCCATTGTTCCATTTTATGTTGCGTCCCTAATGCGACATCCCTATTATTTTCTCATTTGTGTAGCTAAGGTAACTGTACCCGTAATGGTGTGGCTGAGATTCAGATTCAGATTCAGGTTCGGTATTTGGTTGTGAGTTCGTCGTGTCTGGCCGAACGGACAGGGAAACAACACTATACGAAACAACGAAGACCGTTTGTCCGTTCGTCCTTCGGCGGCTCGGCGTCCACGTCCGTCCGTCCGCGTTGTCAGTGCAATGGAATGGAGATGAACCTATAGCTGATGATTATTTTCTATTTTGAGCTTGCAGATGTAGAAGGGATTTTTTTTTCTTTCAAGAACCCTTCTTAAAGAGCTTGATGCTACCTAACCTATTCTACCTTTGAGTATTTGTATAAGTCGCAAAATTTGGTGGGTATGGTCAAGGACAGGTGTGCACTTTTGGAATTTTATTTGAGGGCGCAAAAGTATTTGTTAAGAGGTCGATATAGAACAATCTGTCATCGAATTGTCAAAAGCAATTTTACGAATGAACTGTCAACTGTCATACATTCATATACATTTTTTGTATCTACATTTCTGAGACCGTCTAAGTTTCAGTGGGAAGAGAGATCAATTTAGGTAAATGAATCTGTCCCAAGATGTGTCACCTCAACAAAGATCAAACACTTTCATCACCAAAAAATTCCATTGGAGAAACTCTTTTTTTCTTGTCTTTTTTCTCATTACTTTTTTGTTCCCATTCCCTTCCTGTTTTCCATCTAAGGCCCTTAGAACTCAAGAGGTGCAGATAGACCTCGCTCCTTAATTAGGGGTGCAGTTGATGCCTTATACATGATTGTTAAATTGTACCGGTGTGGTGTCAAATTGCCCTGGGGTGTTGATCGGCGCTTTTCACTGGTCCTGATATTGTGGGTAGGCCCACCTTGAAATTAGTTCTAAACGGAAGGTGGTCACGTAAGGTGTATTTATAATATCTGTGCCTTCCTGGCCATCTAAAAAAAAAACACTTAAATTTTGTTTCCTATTTGCATATAGACCTACGACTTCTGAAAGTCCTACAAGAACAAGTCTATCGGGAACAAATCATACGATCTCCGTGTCCAATTGACACCACTTTCACGTGTGATAAGCTTACCATGAAATTCCTTGTTCAGAATTTCTAATGTTCCAATAGCAGTGAAACTTTAGTTGGATTCCCGAAATGGGCCTTTACTCTGAAGATTATGAGGTTATGATCCGTTTTCAAGCTAACAAATGTAGTTATCTAAGGCTCCCGGTGAACCTCATGGAAAGTTAGGTCCTTAATTTTTTCACGGAATATTCAATACAATTTAGACAAAGTTTTTGTTCTGTCTCACAAATTACGCTGCAGATTTCATCACTCTCTTATAGTCTGCTGGTTTGAGCTTCTGATCAAGCTGAATGGTATATGGATAAAGGTGAATGGTCTTTCCTCAAAATTTGGTGATTTGTTTACGTGGAGTTGTAAGTTGTTATGGGACCCGGTTTGACAACCGGGATTTGGTTGAATAGCACCAATACTTCGGGTATCCTACATAATCTAAGTTATCTCTCCAGCGGCGTGAATGGATTGTCACGCTTTTAACTACCTTTATTTTCTCACGATATCTGCTTCGAACATGATTGCATAGAGTTCAAGATTGTAATGCCTCCGAAATCGACCTTCCTCAAATACCGGGACCACAAATTTTCATTAAGACTTTCCTTTCCAAAACGCATAAGAGGTTGTAGTACCTTTTACTAGCTTCGAGATGTCAGATCCATACATAAGTACTGGTAGAACCAGCGGCGTCCTCTACAGCAGCAGTCAGTTTAGAAGTAATAGTAAGGTTTCTATGGATGTAAAGAGCTTTGAGAAACTCGAGTAAGAGTATCTATTGATTTTGAGCAGCCGCCCACGTATTTCTTCATCTATGTTGCCATGGACTTCTGCTACTGTCCCAAGGAATTTGAAGGATTGCAATACTTTAAATTCATGTTCCGCTACCTTTATTGTTTCCTTACTAAGCTGGGGAGAAGCTGCAGATTTTGTGCCGCCCTGCTCGATCTGAAGAAAGGAATAGTGTAAAGCTTGTTCGGTTCTCCTGATGATGTCAATATCGTCTGCGTAAATCAGTACAGTCCCTCTTGAAGGCGTTCCAGAGCCACGAATTGGTAACTTCAACACCTGGTTGAGAAAGAGGTAGGCCAGACAAGTCAATTTGATAAAATGCCTATTTTTTTTTTTTACTGATCTAAAACCTCAAAATAGAATTAATATCTGCCACTTTTTGAAAGACTGTTGGTTTTTTTTTAGGTTTCTGTTCTTCGTTCCAAGCTTTCATTTTTTAGAGTAAACGGGACAAATATTTATGCTAAGATCCGAAGCACACTATATGTTTTGTATCAGCTCACTGTTTTGTTCCATTTCGCAGCATTTTCCCGTTTTCAACCATTTTTAAAATGCGGCCCTGTTCTGTTGATTTTGGCTATTCCAACTTCGGGGGGTTAAGCCCGGAAAACCAATGAAGGGAGCCACTCGAACTGCACTTCGTTAAATTTGAAGCCAAAGCATCCTGCCACTCTACGGCAATTCTCTAAACACAAGCAAAAGTATATCCGAGCCGAGACTTCAGACTTGAGGTTGTTTTTGTCTAATATGGAAAAGGTCGAATCATTATATGTACTTGTACACCTGCAGCGACAGACGGCCATTTCCATTTTATCCCTCTTTTAAGCCGCACATAGATAGCCAAGGTAATTTTTGTTCTTTTCAAATCCCCTAATGAGAATTCACATGCAAAGATAGTTGGGGTTAGGAATGTAGACTCGAAAATAAGACCGGGAACGAACCTATACTCGAGAAAAAAACCCTTCTTAATTATGCGGTCTTTGTTGTAAGACCAAGAACCAAGAATGTCCGTCGCGTCGTCGTTTGTCGTTGTCGTTGTCGTCATCAGGAAAGAGGGAAGGACTTTTTTTGTCAAAATTTTTCAAAGGAGAAGAAAAAAAGGTTTCATGCTAAAAAGGCGTTAATCGTTTTGCGTTCGCATACATTATGAGGCTGTGTGTTTTATTTTTGCATTTTTATATTCCAGAAATTCGGGTCAGATAAAATGCCATCATCATTGTTCGCCATTTCGCAAGCTGAAAGTTTTTAAGTCGTCGTCGGTATGGTGGTGGCAGGCGGCGGCGGAGGCCGGCGTCAGAAGTGGAGAAAAAAGTTTTTTTCATTGAGCATTAAGTTTCCATTTATGCGAACGAACTACGACTAGCGATGGTCGACGACGGTCGACGGTGAAGATAAAAATTACGCTCATATTCATTCATTATACAGAGGAAGTGTGGTCTAGGTACGGATTAAATGACATTTTTTTCTGTGTAGTGGTAGAGGGGGAGTTGTATGTCTTTTCTAGGCAAAGTGCAAGTTTTTTAATTAATTTTTAAGTGAAAAAATTCCAAACACTAGACATACAATCCGTACATACACATAAGCAAACTAAGATTTTTTTTCAAATAGAAAGTCTGACTTTGGGGACACCTATTCTAGATATACAACAATAAAGACCCTGGGCTGTTTAATTTATTAGCTTTGATGTTGAAATTATCTTATTACCTTAGTTTTTATGTACGAGGGTTAAATTGAGAAATCTTGGTTAAAGTTTTTTGATCCTGAAGATCAAGGCAATATGGAAGGCAATATGGTTGAGCATTTTAAGCTAATATAAGAAGTGATATTTTCACAATCTTCACAAAGCTCACGAGTAGACAATAATTCTAATTTAAATAAAGATTGGTGAAATGTCACGGAAAACGGAAATTATTATTGGCATCTTGGAAACATCAGAAGGCCTAATTCTACAAACAATCTGGAGTCTTCCCAGAAGTATTGGATGAAATTCCAATTATTCAGCTAACTTTGTCATATTTCAAAGATGATGGCAATCCAGAAGTTAAGGCAAGAAATGAAGCCCTACAGCATTGGATTCTTTTTGTATGGGGGAAAAATGAACGAACTTTAATCGAAAAGTCAAAAGAGAATCAGAAGTTATCATCAAAATATTATGTTCGCATTTAAATCTAAAAATTAACTCTAGAAAATATGCAAGACATAAAAAGAACTGTTTTAAAGTTAGAACTCCATTTCCATAGTCTTGGAAAAAGCAAACAATGCTCATTTTTATCATAAACTAGCTGACCCGGCGCGGCGGCGTACTTAGTACTGCCATGTTTTTTAACTAAACTGCAGAAATGTTTGTTTAAATATCTACGTTTGCCATAGCTGCACAAAAAAGATACAACCTTGAACAAAGAAAAATTTAACACTTCCTATAAATTCTAACCAGTTGGGAACGGATCTTGTAGCCCGGAATTTTTTAGTTAATCTCTTCACTAATTTTGGACAGCCTTTTAGTTAACAGATCTCTTGATTCTGACAGCTGCTGTATCAAGTTCAAAATCCTGACAAAACTTCAGTACTCAGTCATTTCCTCCTCTCAACAATATAAATCAGTTTGCAGTTTGGGTCTTAGAAAAGTATTGAATTGGACAATTATTTTATAAAACTCATTTTTTTTTGAAGAGGCACATTTTTAACATGGCGACGCGACGACGGCTAAGATAAAAAAATATCACATCTGGGACTTCCAAAATCTGCACGGTATTGTTAAGAAGCCACTCCAACCACACAAAGTGACAGTTAACTGGCTTTTAGTAACTGAAATTAAAAACATGGATTTGTACGACTTCATGTTAATGATTCCTTAAGTACGAATTACATATTCGATTATTTTGAAAATTTCATCAAAACCCATTCAGTTGTTTGAAAGTGATTTAAGAAAAAAATGGTTCGCCAGTGTCACACAGCTAATACTTAATTTCCCAAACTGTGTTGTCAACCGTCTTGGCGATCTTAATTGGTTGCCTTGGAGCCATGGGAAAGACCGATTCTGACAATCTGTAAACGCTTTAAGCACTAGCAGTCAATTTCATAAAAGCAATGCATGAGGTCTTGAATGTTTGCTCTTACTAACTAGACCATCAAACATGGAAAAAAAAAACTAAAACGAAGTTGAGGTCTTTAAAAGCCCAGCTCTCCTGAGCTATGCAAAATCAATTGCCTATATGCCTAGACTTCGGGCTCTACTGCAAACTTGTCTTCAGGAAAAAAGATTTTTTTTAAATAAATATTTTCAATCTCGCAAAGATTTCTATTACACTTTGTTTTGTAATTTTAAGAAAGCTTTACGAAAACTCTTTGTGGGAATCTGAGCTTCAAATCGGTTTCGTTAAAATACCCTAAAAACATTTTTCAAAATCACTAATGACTCTCTCTACTACTTGTTATTGACGCAGCTTGACAAAAATGTCTTAAAAAAACTTAAAAATGTAATACGTTGGAAGTTCAAAGTTTTTGATTTAATTGGTTCTAAAGCTAGAAAGGGCTTGAAAATCGCTTGAGTTCCTTATAAAAAGTGTAAAGGTCCTATGAGAACTTAAATGATTATTATTATCGTCATACAATAAATTTTTTCTTAGTAGATTTTTGAGATAATATTTGCGAATTTTTATCATAATAATAAAGTTTTTCATTAAAATATCAAGATTTTGTATTTAAAGTTCATCGTTATCACGAATTTGTTTTAACTACTCAATTGTGATATATTTTTTTTACGTATAGAAGAAGGACTTACAGAATTTTTGAATTAAGTCCCGTTTAATTATTTATGAACAAATTTAAAACAAAATACTTGTTCATATATTTTCAAAAAAGCAAATAAGAATTATTATCTCAGGAACTGACTTTTTGCCCATCCATAGAAAAATGTAAAACACGAGTTAACATTTTCGAATAAAAACTTAATGAATTCCATTAAAAATCATTTACCCCTCACCGAATAAATCTTTTCTTTTAAAAATTCCTCACAAAATTTTGTTACATACATACATACATACTTTTGTATATTTACTTGAAAATTCTTTCACCTTCAATCAAACGCACTTTAAGCAGCACACCACCCACAGACACACCCCCATGAGTCCTAACAAAGCATTCCTCCCGCCCGCCCCCTCTCGCACATAAAACAGGAGATTTGGTTACAAAACTGAAACTGGAAATAAAGTGTTCCAGAAACTTATACGTTCAGTGATTATG
The DNA here is from genome assembly GCA_905146935.1 of Scaeva pyrastri. NCBI lineage: Eukaryota > Metazoa > Arthropoda > Insecta > Diptera > Syrphidae > Scaeva > Scaeva pyrastri. The sequence continues at coordinate 122,295,499 of LR989927.1, read as the reverse complement.
AAGTAATTCCTGGAAGTCAGCAGCTTAGCGAATTCCAAAGTCAAGTTAATAGCAACTAACTTGACTGGGAACGTAAACGGGAACGGGAATGGGATGCTTCCCTTTTTCCATTGTTTCTTCTTATTTATTTTTTTTTTGTTGAATTGAGTTGAGTTAAGTTGAGTTTGAGTTGAAGGCAACTTTGACAAGGTTACCTGATGATGCCGATGATGGGTGAAGGAAGGGTAAACAGTGAAGGGTGAGCACTGTTGATGGTGTGGCGTATGGCATATAACATAATGTCGGTTTGTGAATATACTCTAAATAAATTAGCAACAGCAGGGAACTCAGTAAATATTCATGTGAAAGTTCTTATGAAATCCTTTTTCAATTTCCCTTGGGGTATTTCGATCAAAGAGGAAGTGCTTAGAATATGTATATGCTTTGTTTATGCCTTCCTCTCGTATAAATATATTTATGGGTGTTTCCTGGTTCGCTTTGGGTGAAATATTTAAACCAATACTTCATCTTTCAGGTTTCTGGGAACTGAGAACAAGGACCCAACAGGATGTCTACCTGAGTATTTTGTGTCTGTTTTTTTAGGCTTCAAGTATGCAACCTCTAGAAATTGTTGCTTCCAGCAATTTTTCGTAGGTATAAGGTTGATCTACGAGTATGTATGATTGTATGTATGTGCGTGTGGGAGGAAGAAGGAATTTTCACTCAAACAATATTCAACCCATTGCTTGTGGGCAGGTCGGTGGTGGGTGCTGGATTGTGGGTGGCTGCTGGTGTAAGCGTAAGGAGAAAGTTTTACCAAATTCGTGATTGATAAATATTTAAAGGATAGCTACCAACAAAACGAAATAATTGAAATAAGTGAAGCGTTCCATTGCTTGCTGATGCTTTCATTAGCATTGCTGTTGGCCATTGTTTTCTTTTTTTTAGAATTGGGTGACGGATGTCGGTTTAAAAGGGGGTCTGGAGTTTCCTTTTTGTTAAGTAGAAGAGCAGTGATGCGAAACCTCGTGTCCTCGTTTTTGGAAATGAAAAGTTACAACGAACTTGAGATATTGACGGAGATGGAGATGGAGACCGTGACAGAGGTAGACGTTTTAAATGGAGTGTGGTTCCGTAAATTAAGAGTGTTATAACGGAAGGTTAGGTTTGGCGACTTGAATATTGTCCTTTTGATAGTTTTTGGTTGTGGTATACTCATTAAGTGTTGTAGAGGTACTGTTATTATGTTTAGTTTCTGTATTTATCTTTAGTAGTTTATAACAGTTAAAGTATACAAATTCTCGGCTTTTAAATGTTAACTTTCTAATTTAGGCACGAAAAAGTCATTAATCAATAATGACGACTCTATTCCATATTGACTGTAACATAATGGTCACTCTCATTTTTGAAGAAATATGGACCAAAGATGAACAATGGCTTGTGGATTATGGTCACTCTAAATGCGACAATTCCTATACAACTTGTGAAAATTGGGATCAGTGGCCATCTCGTTTTGAGGCCATTCAAACGAACGTGCGACGCGCTTGATGGTCGTTCGGCTTTAATTCTTGAACCAGTTGGATTTTGTTCCTTCCACAAAATTTTCTACAAAGTGGATGGACACAGCTCCAGTTGTTGAGCGAGATAATGGATGGATTCATTCGAGTCAAAAACAAAACCCTTAAAGCTTGGAAAGTCTTATTTTTTCAAAAATTGCAACGGCCTAGTCACTGATAAAATCTCGGTTCCCATCGATCACCGAAATCAAGCATCAGTGTGCTCGGTTAGTAGAAAGATGGGTTACCATTTCGAAACCTACCGCTTGCTGTTGTCATGTGTGCTTTTCTTTCTGTTGTTCTTCCTCTACTCTGTCCTTCTGTCTTACATAGCCACCGTAGCTTAAGATACATTTATGTGCTGTGTATAGTTTGTAATGTAATGTAATGTAAAAAATTCAAACGTAATGGATGTCAATAGTAAAGAAGTATGTAATTTCTAATTCTGAAAAGACAATCAGTCCTGTGAGTTTTGCACAATAGAACATCAGCTCGGGTTTAGAGTAAAAGAAATAACATTTTGAACAAAGACAGGTACAAGTTAATTCATTCTTCGAATTATTAAAACATAAGGCTTAAATTAACTCCTAATGGGTCATCTATTAAATTCACCGATAATTTAAGAAGATGTTACCGTTTTTACTTTGAAAAAGGGTTTTCTTAATGGACATAAGACGAAATACAACAGATCCTTCGATAAAAATATGTGTTTCTAATTCTAAATCTCGAGTTTGTGTAAAGTTTCATTACTATTTTAAAAGGGTTCATTCTTATTTCGTTGACATGTTTCTGATTTGATTTAGATATACATGTACAAACATTTTCTGGTAATTGAATTATATTAAATATTTCAATTTTTAAATGTTTTAAAGACTCCTTATTTTTTTTTTAAATTGAAGTAGATGCGGAGATTGAAATTAATTTTTTATAAATATCGATGCAAATTGGACTGAAAGTGAGAAAGATACAATTTTTGGTTAAACTTATTCTTATTTTGGAAACAGAAAAAAAATAATTTATAATACCTACTTAAAAATTATGTTTTGAAAATGTTAATAATTTCCTGCAACAAAAAAATATATGGTTATTTTAGAATCAATTCGAAAACATTTTTGACAGATTGCATTCAAAATGTCAAAAATAGACAATTAATTTTCAATAGTGTATAAAATATTTAAAAAAATATATTGTTTCTTGAACATGTTTCCAGTCAACTCTTTAATACATGCAACAATTTTTTTAGACGGAAATGTGTTATTTTAAGAAGGTCTTTTCACCATAAAATCGTTTAATAAAAATATTCTCTAACAAAACTATTAGTTTTGAAAATAAGGAAAGTTGATCTTAATTTTTCTAAGAAGTTGCAAGAACGGATGAACCGATTTGTTTGAAATTTGGCACAGAGATAGTTTGCCGGGTCCTCTAGTGGTTAAATAAAACTAAACTGATTTGTGTTAAATCTTAGAGAAGGCGTGGAAAAGTAACGTGATACATTTTTGTAATTAATATATTAATATATTATTTAATTATATTCAAACAAAAAATAGTTTCTTGTACATAATATATTCACTGATAACTTCAGATTTTTAACGTTTTTTACCAAACAAACTTAAAGTCAAATATCGAGATATTCTAATTCAAAAACAATTTCTACCAGTATTGTTTTTTATTTCTTTGTTAAAAAAAAAGCTGGGTGCGACCCACACTGATAAATTTCAATTATACTTTGAAAACTTGGCATTCCTGATAAATCGATTTACTTTTGATGTTGATTGATAAATTACAACAATTTTATAAAAAGAAACAAATTTTAAGGACTAAAAAATTTCAAGTCAAAAAAACAAATGTATAACAACTTTTGGTATAATGTTTTGTCTTTTTTTTATTTTTTGTAATAAAATTTTTAATTGACTTTCTTCAAGACTTTGCAAGATGTCAAGGAAAGCATTTCACATAGTAAAAAAATGTTACGAAGATGGTATCATTTTTCCTTCATGGTATATTTGTGCGCCAAAAATTTATTAACTTCCCATAGGGAGATTGTAATCGGTAAATTTTTTTGTGTAGATTCCAATGTGATACAGGTTTGGTATAAATTTTAAAAATTTTCAAATTATCGCTATTTTTTTAAAAAGTAAAAACTAAAAAAAAAAATTTCGAGCCCAAATATACAATGAAGGAAAAATGATATCATCTTCAAAATAATTTTTTAGTATAGTAAATACTGTCCTTAACATTTGGTAAAAATTCAAATGACAGTTTTTTTTACAAAAAATAAAAAACTACAAAAAATTCTAAGAAAAGTTGGTAAAAATTATTTTTCGACTTAAATATTATCACAACAAATCAATGATGGTAACTTCAAAAGTGTTTTATTTTCAACATAATTCATTTGTCAATAACTAAAAAATGATAAAATATTGACGAATATAAAATTGACATTTTTGTACAATAAATACAAAATGGGATGTTATCAGTGTGGGTCGCACCCAGCCTCTTTTACTTTTTTAGTTTTTAACTAAAAAAAAACGGTACGCTGAATTTTCCAACTTTATAGAAAACCTGTATCACATTGCAATCTACACAATAAAATTTATTTGAAGTCAATTGCGTTCCGTTCTTGAGTTATTTGCGACCAACCAAAATTTCAATTTTTTTTTAAATTGCTATTGTGAAAAAACCGCTTGATAAATTTTTATGAAAGTCGTTTCTGCATCTTTCGAAGTTATAACCTATTGAATAAAATTTAATTCGAGCCGATATCTTTATTCAATCTTGAGATATAGTTAACGAAAAAGGGTATCTCGAACGTACGTACACACACACACACACACACACACACACACACACACACATCTCTCTAGAAATGCCAGATCTAGATTCTAGGCACCTTGAAACGCCTAGATTTGTCAAAAATTTCAATGTGACAAATCCAATTGATTACAATTACTCCCTATCGGAAGTTAAAAAAAAAACTGCCAATGGATTTTTTTAATACTGTGTACTTCTAACTAAGACTGTACCTAAGAGAGGTCAAAAACGGTCATTTTACCTTGTTATATTGAAGCCAATACCATTTTTCGTTCCTTAGATATATTTCTATTTTTAATTCATAATAATATTATTAATTTGAAGTCAATAACATTTCTTTTTAAAATTGTTATATTAAGATATTTGAAATCAACAAAAAAAAAAAAAAAAATGTTTTTAATTCTAAAAAAAAACTCTCAGCTAAGTTTTTTGAAATCTCTTAATTTTTTAAGTTATTGTCCTTTTTAACAAAATTAAAATATATCATTAAATATAATAAGAAATCAATAAAAACTAAAAAAATATTTCTAAAAACTGAAAAAGTAAAAATTTGTAATTGAAGTTCTTTTTCTTTAATTTTTTGACACAGCTTGATAAACTTTCTATATCTTCCCTCTTATATTAAACCCCTTAAGGATTAATTTAGCAACTTTTCAGTTAAAATGAAACACCCCATTCTTCAGTGGATGTGGTACTCTAAGAATGCAAAAAAAGGAGGCAAAACTGAAATCGACTTCAATGGAAATAAAATGTTGCTGTTTTTGGTATGTTATGTTTCATAAAATTTATAAAGAAAACAATATACTCATAATCGATTTCATTCTATTTTTATTCTACAACATTGATGTTGTATAAGAAAATTATTCTTTTCAAAATTTCAATAAAAAAAAAAACATTTCATTGCGAATACGATTATCTAATAGTTCAATTTTGTTTGCTTTTAAAGATTTCCTTATATTTTATTTTATAATGTGCTCCGATGAATTAATAACATTTTCTTTCTAAATATCCATAATGTACATATGTATATACGTTTGTATGTGTCCTGCATACCTACACAAAAAAACATGTATGCCAGTACATGCATGACTAAACAAACAGTATGTGCTTTTGACAGTTCTGTAAAATTGACTTATAAAAAGATTCAATTGCTATTATAATAAAATCAAAACAAAAACAAAAACACAACATAACACAACTTTCTATGCATAATGATATTTTGTTATTATTGCTATTCTTGCAAAAGACAGAAGAGAGAGATTGGGGGGAATTGTTATTATATTTTCAACCTCACAATTCATCTGAATAACTTTACAGGACCATGCAGAAATGAAAACATTTTGACAATAGATAAGGATACTTATCGGATTTGTTCATTTTTTATTTTTGATTTAAGAAAACAGCTGGAATTCGATTTGACCAAGTTTTTTTTTCAAATTGGACAATGATAGAAAAATGTATGCTCCGCCCATTTTCAGATTGAACTATAATTTGAATTTAGAACTGAATAAGGTTAAGTTGAACAAATTAGAAACAAACTGTGCATAACAAAAAAGACGCGAGAAATATGCTAATCTCGTCTGGTCTGTGTGTCAATTAAAGCGATGGATGAATAGTTACATTTGAAGTCCCGAACTCGCGGCTTGTTAAGAGTTTTCTTACAATATACCTTTCGGTTCCATGAGACGATACCGATACGAGATTGAGGTTTTACTCGTCTCGTATAAGCATGGAAGCTTAAATATTTCTTATAAATTTCTTCAAGCGATTTAGTAAAGAAAAGTCGAGAACGACTTGAACAATTTGGCTGATATGTTTGTCTTAGTCCGGAGTTTTAAAAAGTCAAAAATATAAAAAAAAAATTGAAGAAGACAGTAAGACAAACAGCTTCAATTTACCATAAAATTTGTTCGACCTGCAAAAAAAATATTATTGACTGTCACTCGCCTGTCCGAAATTAACGAAAAGTTATAAAGTTGCCTGTCAATCTGTCACCATTTACAGGTGTTGTTAGAACACAATTGGGTCGGGACAAAGTTCGCCGGGTCCTCTAGTTATTTTATTATAGTATATCCACAGAGACAGACTTTAGATCAAAGAGCCTCCTCCTGGATCTTTGAGAGAAGAGACACAGAACACAATTATATCGAAAAGAATCAAAATTTTAATGAACTTATTTTGAGCTTATAAAGTTGGGTTTAAGTTCTTCAAGTAAGGTTGGACAGTCTACAAAGCACAACATACTTAAGACTCTAAGCGAAGTTTAAGAGTTTCAAATGCTCAAACTACTTATCATAAGTTCAAATTGTCTTAATAAATTTAGAGCTCATAACATGTATTGTTGGGTATACTATAACCCAGTTAGGGTACCCTTTAAATGATCAGATTGAATACATAAAAGAGTGGATACATATTTTTTTTTTGGCAGCAATACATTCTTATTGACAACAAATGGGGCCACGAATTGTGATGCTTTTTTGTACGAGGCTGAGGTAAGCTCGTGGGTGTCTAGAGTTTTACCGAAAGAAAGCAAAGGATTTAAAGTTTCGAGCTCCGATTCAGCAACAACTTTATTTCTACGCGCGTTAGAAACTTAAGAACTAGGCTTTACGTATTTTTAATCTTAGCAATTTACTCCATAATATATCCTACAAAATGACAACAATGTTTTATAATATACCACGGTATTTCGTATAATATAAACTTCCAATATATGGGGTTCCATTCCATCCCCTGTCCCTAGCACCAAATGAACAAACTAGAGAAGAAGTGGATAGCGGAATAAAACAGGGCTCAAATTCCATTCGTGTCCGTGCCAGAAAACAACCGGAATAAACGGTGCTCTACCTCACCGTGGTGGTAGGCTTAAGCCTTGTCCGTAGTAAACTTAGAAGAAGTGGATTGCGGAATAAACGGGGGAAAAGGATTTATAGGACCCGAACATTTCTACGGGACAACCTTGTACTAAAGTACTAGAAGTTTTCGTGTTTTCTTTTTGTACTCAAGATTGGTACACAGCGGGAAAAGGCAGACGAACAAAATCTTTTTCGCATTCCACTTCACTATGCGATATTTTGGGTTAGAAGTGGATGTGAATAGTAAATGTGCGAATAACAAAATACCTTTTGATTCCGAAGCACCTAAATTCTCAGCTAAGCTATTGGCTTCGGCGTGGTGCTACTTTTGCGGAGTCGGTATCGTGAATCGGTGAGGCGAAGGAAGTCTAACGATTCGTTACAGAACTTAGTTATGTGAGTGTTTCGAGATGAATTTTAATCAATGAGCTACTTGTGAGGCTTATCCCACCATGGTAAACCAAATGAAATTTCAGCATCTTTCAATGAAGTAAATATGAATACCATGACTGAGCTATTAGAAGCTGAGTTTTTACGCTTAAAAATCATATAATATTTCCAGAAAAGAATAGGTAAAGTATTAAAAATTGAAAATCAATATGAAATAAATTAAATTTTTTTAATCTTACTTCTAACTATTCATTTTCATTAATTTACTTTGAGTGTTCGATTAAACAGGTCAAGGTGTTTTTATATTTGTAACATGATTCACATTCAATTTCATAAACAATATTTTTACTTTTTGTTTTTAATTAAATTTAATACTCGCTGCACTCGAAACAATCAAACCACTATCATAAAACTATAATCAAAATTGTTGTGGTCGATACTTTGGCACTTGAATCCTTTTTAATCCTGCGGAAGAAATACACCACGTAACCTACATACATATACATATGTACGTAGTTTCACGCTATGCTCGAAAACCATTAATTATATTCAAAAACGCCAAACCGAACGTTCGTTGACAGATGAATTAGCCCTTATATAGTTTTTTTTTTTTTTTTTTTTTATTTTCGATTTTAGTATACGCACTTAAAATAATTGTTTGGTTTCAAAAATGGTATAATTACATGTATCGACCACGACACCTATGCTTTGATGTCTAACCCTCTAAAGCTCTCATGAATTAAAATTTCTGGACAATTCAAAGCCATCGGCTTCCTGATGGGCTGTATATGCAACAAACGCAGGACGCACATTGTGTGTGTGTGTGTGCGTGTGTAATATATCACCTTCCTATTCATTAAACACCTGTGTGCGATAGCGAAGGACGAAGGACCAAAAAAAAAAAAAAACTTATTTAAGTGCGAATTCTCACCGCAAATAAATTGAAATTTTATTCATTAAAACAATAATCTCCAAAACACAAATAATATATTCTTTTTTAAACACACTCCTGAAATATGTACGCATATAATATGTATGTATAATACACCACATTAAGTGTGTTAGAATATGTAGATGTGTGTATAATTTTTGTTGACTACATACAAATCTGACTCTGGGTTGCCGCAAAAATTAATTTTTCATTCTCTCATCCGGAAAATGGCTCTTATCACAAAAATTTGAATTAATAATGTTTTTTTTTTATTTTGTGTAAAATCTCTAAATATTTTATATTGGTCTATTTGCATTGAGACAAAAAAAAAAAACTCACTCGTGCATTGTACAATGTACACAATGTAAAACCTATTACAATAAGGTTAATGCCAAAAGTTAGTGCGTATTATTAAAGTTTTTTTTTTTGTTAGTTTAACAGGACAGTGCCGGAGCCATTTGAGGCCTGAGAAACAATTTATTTTTTGAAACATCGATATTATTACATACGAAGAATTCATGTTAATTAATTCATAATGTTAAGAGGGAAGGGAATTGGTTTAAGAAGTAACAATAAGCAGCTCCTCAACTCACTTGAACTAGTATTTCCATTAATTAGCACATTCTGCCAAAATCCAGAAGAATCATTTTGATCAAGTTATACTTTTCAGGATCAACATGTGTAGTCTTCCATCTTTCACCTCTCAGATTTTCACTGATGTTTCTAAATGCAACATGTATAATAAGGTGTATTCGTAGGCAATTTGAAAATCCGTTTGAGAAAGTATCTCAGAAAGCCTTCTACCATTTCAGAATGGGAATATCCATAGAGACTGCGCACACACAATATGGTCTATGTTTTATGGATGTAATGACCTCAAACAGTTGATGTTGCTATTTTTGATTCCGATAACTTCAACTTAAAGTGTCTTTGCATATTAAAGTTTGGAGTCATCAAATGACATATATATATTGGAATTACCTTACAATTGTAATATTTTGGCAGCCACTGTTTTTGAAGATTATAGCTTTCAAGTCGGTTAATTCGCTGTATTCGCTATGACATCGACAAAGTACCAGTATTCGTCTAAGCTGCATGCGTCCTCAAATAAATTCTAGGATATCATATGTGAGAATAAAATGAAGTGTAAAGTGCTCATGCTCATGATGTTTACGAGTTCAGCCATAGGAATTCAATGCATGCTATCACAATAAAGCTTCGACCTTACTTTTCGTTTGACAATCGTAAGGAAAAGAACGTAATGTTACGTAATGTGACTCGAAACGGAAGCTCTAGTTCAATTTTGCTGAACATTTGCTTTGTCTGACAGCTCAAAAGCTGTAAAAAAAAAGAGATTCCCGGACCCACCAATGTCTCTCAGTCTGCGCTTCTTTTTGATCCATGATCTGAGCATACCCACGATAGGCTCTGTCAGCTACTTCCGCGATAAATTTAATTTTTTCGATTTCAAAATTCATATTTTTTACTGCACCAAAAATCAAAACAAACTTTTGAGAAAAAAATAACAGCTACTAATGACAGAAGTGTCATTTTAGAAATGTCATTCAAAGCAACCTTGAAGCGGGCCCATCGTAACGCAGACAAAGCCGTAGCTCAAGCGTGTTTGTATTACAGCCATAATTGATACGAAGTTGTGTGGTTTCTCCTCAAATCCGCTTGAAAGTCATTCAGTATTTTCAACCCACAGCATTAACTTTTTGATTAGGTATCAGCGAACTGAATAACTTTACAGAGGTGGCCAAGAAATACCCCGGTATTGTTACAACAACAACAATTTTTGTTTTTAACTTAAGGCTAATTTGGTTTGGCCTTAGGCCGTCTACCAGTATAAAATGTTTTTCGTCCAGGTACAATAGTTAAACTCATCTATCGTACCCTCTGTTCTCTGATGGATTGTAAAGCTCCTTTTTTATGCAATGGATATAAATATAATTATTCCTTTGGAGCAGAGTTATAAAAGAATGCAATATTATGCATTCCATTCAACTGATTCATCTGGAATGCAATAGAATTTATCATCTCATTTTTTTAACTTCAGAAATCCATTTCCATTCTATTTTGAAGTCTTAAATAATGCAATCATCAAAAGGAGTCAATAGAATTTAAATAAAAAGAATGCATTATTCTTGTACTGTTTGCAGTCTTTGAAAAGTCTCTTACATTCTTTGCAGTCTTAAAGTCTTTTAAATGCATTCAATGTATTGAAGACTATTTAACTGTCTTTTTTCATAAAGAAAAACTGTGCGAAAACTGTTTAACACGACTTCTGTTTTGGTAAAATTTTGAGTTTAAGTGGAAATTTAAAATAATTGTTGAAATCTATAACGTTTAACCGTGACTTCTTAGTAGTTAAAGGGCTTTCATAAGCAGTGAAAAGTTTTCAATTAGTAATAAGACTTCAAAGCAGTAAAAAGACTTCAATACATTGAATTCATTGACAAGACTTTAAGAATGCAAAATATTTAAGACTTTTTAAAGACTTCAAAGACTGCAAGCAGTCCAAAAAGAATGCATTCTTCTGATTTGAACTCATTTGACTGCTTCAGATGATTTTTAATTAAAAGACTGCAAAATTGACTGGGACTTTGGTTTAAAAGAAGTCTTTCCATTTAATTGACTGCAATACTAAAAAAACTGCATTCTTTTACAGCCCTCCTTTGGAGTACTTTGTTTTTATAGAATATCGAATTCTTTGGCTAATCTGATTGAACAGTTTTTGTAGGTTTCCACAAGTATTTGGTCATCTTCTGAAGTTTTTCTTGTTTTAGCATTTCTAATCACAGTCACCACTTTCAAAGATGCAAGCGGTGAATCCAGAAGTTTATCCGTTATAAAAAGGGATACTGCGAAAGCGATGAGAACCGCGTGGAGTTGAATAGCTTCCCAAAATAAATTCTGTTACTTGAAATGTCAAACCGATCTTCTTGACCTTGCCATTTATAGATTTTGCAGCATTCGAAAATTCTGCATACCTAAGATTTTGCATTGTTAAGGATTATTAAATTTTGCTGCTCATATTGAATCTTATTTGAAAAAAAACAAGAGACACTTTGCATCTAACCATTTTTTTTTTGACTCGATGAACTCCTGGGTATTGATTTCCATGTGCAATGTGTTGTTTCCTCTCATCTGCTTCCCAAGTTAATCGTTCAAATTCGTTAGATACATATGCCCCTAAATGGTGTGATCAGTTACTATAAGACGCTAACAATATTGACCTGTCCATTAGAATTAGATGGTCTTCTAGACTTCATTCAAACCTATATAAAAGCCCTTGTTTTCCCACTTAGTACAGCTTGTTCTGCTTTACCTTGCTTGGACTTAGAAGACCAATCTGAAGTGTTCTTCTTTTTCCAATAACATAGTTCGGATCTTTGATTCTGAATATTAATTATTCTTAGACTTAGTCCTCAACCAAAGTCAAGTATGAAGTTTGACGAATGAGTTGTGTTTAAGACTTATACTAAGAGGTTTCATTTTGAATAGCTTACTATTTGGGCTGCTGTCATCTTTTGACATTTGAAATGAAAAATCTACGCCATTATTAATAATGGTATGATTCGAATTAGTTTACATTACAAAAATAGCAAATATTTCGAAATCACAATTCGAAAGCCTATATGCAATTATGGGTCGTCTTGAAGTACCTTCCCAGGTGCCAAAAGTTAATGATGCGAAGAACAAGAACAACTAGGAATACTACGAAAACTCAAGTTTGTCAATTCCTTGACAATCTTAGGCATTTCCCAAAAGAATTCACAAGTTGAAGGTTAGGATAACACAAGAAATCAAGCCGATCTATCACCAGCAATGGAGTATTGATTGAGTCTTTGAAACATAGCTACATGAAAATGTTCCGTATTTTATCGAAAAATCGGCTTCAGTGATGAGGCCCCCCATTCACCTCGTAGACTTCGTTAATACATAAGTAGTTATCGAGGACATACAGCTGCAAATGTGGGAATTTATTCTGGAAAATTTCATGAAAAGGATATGATGCTGCAACATACCATTGCATTTTTTTTAACTCATACTCATAGAGGTTCTATGAGGCACTTTTAAACTAGTGTTGGAATGTCAAAAATGTGCTTAGTACACTCCACCAGTCATATGTGGATTAACAAAACCAAATACCTCCTAATCTTCCGTGTATAAAGGAGGAGGAGTTCTTCCATCAATATTTTTAAAAAGTTCTTAAGATACATATTTGCAATTTTGTTTTTATCCATCTAACTACCTATGTAAACATTTTTTAACAATTAAATTACTCTCACAGCCAACCAACAACAGGTGACAAAACTTTTTTGGATTCTAACAATTCTCTAATAATTTCACTATATTCCTTAAGGTCCTATTGTTAAATCCGATCCTGAATATTGCAAAATCTAAAAACCCCTGATGACATTTTTTCATGAATATGTATGAGAAGCATTCATATCACAAACCAGCTACCAAAATTCAAAAGGCTCATTTCAGTAACAGTTTGTTCTATTATATGTATCTATTCGTGTATTGTTGTCAAAAAATATATAAAAAAAATTAAAAAAAACTATTCAACCACCACGCCCACATACAATACGTCAAACGACATACACAATGAGTTTAAGCCCCAAATGGCCCAAGTTGGATTACACACATAACACAACCCAAAAAAAAAAAAGCGATACACATACAGAGAATATATTAATTGAATTCCAATTGCAACAACATTTATGCACTCTTGTGTTAGCTGCAGCATCCCTAGGTCTGTATTCGTGTGTCTATACTCTATAGCCGCCTGGGTCTGTACTGCACTCATGTGTCCATAGCCGCCAGAGGGGTTGGGCGGGGATGCAAATTTACATTTTATATAGTTGCAATACTTTGGTTGAGTCCGTTTTTTTTTATTGAGTTTGATGTCTGTGCATCTCTGAAATACATACCACCAAAAACACAACCAAAAATGTGTTTTTCTATGGTGTTTCAATTTTTTGTGTGTCCTTTTCAAATAAAATAAATAGAATTATTTTAATGCATAGTCCGCAATTGAACTGCAATAAAGTATCTGGAAATCGATTGTGGTGTATTGTGTGCGACACTGTATTCGCATTGCTGGAACACAGAGACAGAGCATCCTATAAAGCTTTAGGAATTTGATGACATTTAGGTGTCCTATTCTCTCTGTATGATGGGCATATAACAACAACACAAAGATAAAAAGGCTCAAAAAAGGGATAAAGACAAAACATAGATACAGTATCTAAGAGTGGGAGAACGCAGTGTTAGTGGTATTCAACTGCCCATTTAGAATGTAAAATAAAATTGCTAAAATTGGAAATAAAATTGGCAAAAACATTTTAGGTCACCACCATACACGACCCCAACGAGCAGACATACGTCAACGCGGGTGCGGGTGCGGGTTCGAGTTCGGGCGCGGGAGTGTTATATGGTGTTATGCTTGGTTTAATGGAATTTTTAGTTTGGTCAGATGTCTATTGGACGGATGTGATACACTGGGAAAGGGGATACAAGAGGGGAAGGGTCTTAAACCTCATCACTTCACATTTGGGAAAATGAAAAGTTTTTGAATTTGAATTTGAACACACACAAAACTGTCACCCATTTTCAAATGCGAATGAATTTGGGAGTGTTTTTTTTTTGTTGTTGTTTTCTTTTTTGTTTATTTTCGTCTTTTTAATTTAACTGGGAAATAGGATTTTAGTTGAAAACAAACCGCTGGCGGTGGTGGTGGTGTTGGGCGTTGCATCGTGTGAATGGGGTTTTTCAATTGCCCACAAGAAGAAGTGGATTGGCGTTAAGAAAAACATAAAACAGCAGCACAAAATTAGTTTTTGGATTTAACGTTCTTCAAGTTGAGATAAAATTGTTATGTCTTCTTGATTAAAAAGTTTAGAAAATATTCTGTTTATTTGGGGACAAAATTCTGACTGGATCAAAACATAAAATTGAATAAATAATAATCAATTTAACAATTTTGAAAGACAGGATTTTATTAATTTTTTTAAAAAAAATAAAAAAGTACAAAAAATTAATTCCGAAGTTGGTACGAAATGTTTTTTGACTTGAATATCTCAAGAATGAGCACCGATATTGACTTCAAACTCATTTATGTTTATACAAAATACAATTTTAATATATGCTACAAATGACAAATATGGAAATGACAGTTTTTTACAAAAAATAAAAAAAAACTTAAGCAAAAATGTTCAAAAGATGTCAAAAGCAGTTTCTTGACTAAAATATGTATGTTCAGAGTGGTCAATCATTTTAACTTCGAATTATTTTTTTTTGCATAGTACAACTGTTGACATATGGCACATTTTTGAAAAATATTGAATTGACAGTTTTTTTTACGAAAAATAAAAAACTAAAACTGATAGCTATATACAAAAAAGTGTCAAAAATTGTTTTTCGACTAAAATATTTTTACAACAAGCAATAATATTGACTTCAAAAGTATTTCATTTTCAACATAGTACATTTGTCGATTTCTAAAAAATTATAAAATATTAAAGAACATCAATTTGACATTTTTTTATAATAAATAAAAAATTATACAAAGTTCTAAAAAATTGGTAAATATAGTTTTTCCGCTACAACTTCTCGAGAAATGTTTTAAGTTTGATAATTTGTACATATGTTAATAAAATTGTTTTCAATAACATCAAAAGTAAATTTATTAATATCATATTTTCATAGTATGTATAATGGGAAGTTACAAGTCTGGGTCGCACCCAGCCTCGTTTTATTTTTACAAATATGACTTAGTCAAATTAAAAATCTTTAATGATCTAAGATCACTGATCGCGTCTAATCCAATCAAAACAGTTACATATACCCAATACTAAACTTTCAACAAGAACATAGCTTCAAGGTAGGATTCTTCGATTATACGGTTTTGAAACCATTTGTATTTTAACTTCAAAACTTGGTTAAGCAGAACATGGGAACGCATCTATTTTAAAAAGTTATCGGAGTTATAATAACAATATTTCTTAGATATAATTGGAAAACCATAATGGGAGTAACCCCAACACGAACAATTGTAAAAAAGTTATAACAAACAAACAAAATTGCACATACGCCTGGGTGTACCAATTTGTTTAGTTTTTATTTGTTTTGAATACAAGAACGGAAAGTAAACAAAATAATTTCTTATTAATTTTTAACATTAAGTAAAAAATATTGACTGCTTCGAATATTGGAAATCAAAGTTACACTGTTATATTGTCCCAAGACTGAACTATTTTTACTTGAACTCTGATACCATATTATCATTTTTATCCTGTGAATGATTTTAATTCATGTATCTGAAATTTTTAAATACCCTGCTTCAAATTTTGTGTTAAGAATATTTTCAAAAGGTAATTTGTTTGTAGGATTATCCTGATAAATTTAAATTAATCTTGTGTTCTTCTTCGTTCCTACCATTACTTGCACACAGAAATTGTTTAAGAGGTCAAATTATGGTGGCTCTTATTACTTGTTCTTTAAAGCTCCAATTAAAGAAATCACGATGAAATTTAAGGAAAATATGTTTTCAAATTTTACCTAAAATTCAAAATCTCTTAATGCACAATCATTAAAAATCAACAAAAGCATTTATCTTAAGAACTTTAAGCATCCTCTAACATCGTAAGATATCTTTGTTTACTCAGTACTATTAATATTCAAACTTGACCTTAACTCTTTACACTATTTTTGGAACTTACATACCTTAACATTTTTTCAAGTCTCTAATTTGAAGTCTCTATCCCAATACTAGCCCATTTAAAAAAAAAATGCTTTTCATAATTCGTTCTTTTATCAAAAACTTTCAATTCGCATGATTTGTACATAAATGCTAAGACAACTTATTTAGGTTACGAGTATTCTAAAAAGTTCCCAGAATTTTATATATTCCCATTAACCCAGGCAAATATTCACTATAAACCTTCAAAAGCTTAATTTACCATAGTAAAACCTTAATGCATTAACTCCAGTGGCCTCTAATGTTTTTTTTTGTTTTTTTATTGAATTTAGTTTGTAAATGCCGACTCCATCTATACCAGAAACACTCTCAATTCTACACCAGGCCCAATATCCTTTACAATGTAATTTTAAAAGCTTTGCGTTCCGCATGCATTTCTATTATATATTTACAATTTACTCCTGTACTGTACAAAATGTGCATACTCGTACAAGTTTCCTACAATTCCACAAAGCCAAAGTGAATTCCAGCCTTTCAACTGCCATGCTCTGCGAATCCAAATCGGTTGCATTAAACTATTAACGCATAGCAGCCGCATTTCAATGAAATAGAATCCAATGGCGAATTTAAGGCATATGTCGAGTTCACAGGTTATAACGCATATGTATATGGTACGTGGGATAGGATAAAACCTACGAGTAGCAGCGGTGCAGGGGGGTAAAAAATAGGACTTCTGTGATAGACACGCAGCAATGCCACCTTAATTCGAAGGCGAATTAACCTAATGGCTGAATGCAATCGGCCGTTATTAACCAAAAACACTCAAGCCTGACCAAATTTTCAATCGATTCGGTTTTCAGAATTTATACTTTATGAACTTTGCGCACCATCTCACTGAACAACGCCAGCTTCAATAGCGGGGCTTATGAAATTGCGTTTGACCCCCGCACCTTGGATTGTACTTTGCGGTGCGACAAATATCACACCGCACACACATTTGGTCCGCAACAACGAACGGGTGCGGATACATCCAAAGTACAAGAGTACGAGTACGTATATCGAGATGAATATTGCTGCAGTGCATGGGTTGTAAATTGTTTTCCACTTAGCGTGAAAATGCTTTTAACCTCAGTGCTATTTATGAACAAGCATCGAAAGTAGCCTTGTGAACACCAAGCAAACAGTCTGTTAGACAAAATTCTTCTATATTAAAAAAAAAAGTTAAGTATACGCCTCAGTGTCCAGATATTGATAGTGGACAGTAGATAGTGATGAATAATGAATAATGAATAATGAATAATGAATAATGAATAATGAATAATGAATAATGAATAATGAATAATGAATAATGAATAATGAATAATGAATAATGAATAATGAATAATGAATAGTGAATAATGAATAATGAATAATGAATAATGAATAATGAATAATGAATAATGAATAATGAATAATGAATAATGAATAATGAATAATGAATAATGAATAATGAATAATGAATAATGAATAATGAATAATGAATAATGAATAATGAATAATGAATAATGAATAATGAATAATGAATAATGAATAATGAATAATGAATAATGAATAATGAATAATGAATAATGAATAATGAATAATGAATAATGAATAATGAATAATGAATAATGAATAATGAATAATGAATAATGAATAATGATGATGATGATGATGGATATTCTTTAAAGTTCTTAAAATCATGTAATCTTAGAAAGAAATCTAGAAATCAAGTGGAAGCTTTCTTGCATTTATCGTTTCACATAATACCCCTCTCTATCTCTAGCAGTGTATTCATTTTCCCATTCTCAACATTTCCACAATCACCCAATGCCATTGTGTGTACAAAGAGGCACTTTAGGGTGTAGCCCTGATGACTTTACTGCACATAATATCCTGAATGAAAATCAAGAGATTAAGCCAACCCAAAGGATTGAAGCGGCAATGGTAAGGGGTTTCAGCTTAGTTCGGCCAGTATAAGTCCCAACGGGGGAAAGGTACACGAATATATAGCAATTGGTATGGTATATATACGAGTATGATGTGCTATACCATCCTCATGGCACAAAAGGGGCGAGAGGCAGCCTGGGTTCTGGGCTTAAAGTGGTGATGGTAATGGGTTTTTGGGGTTTCTGTAAATTTTGCGCTTGTTAATGGTGCATAAAATGACTTGTTACTATGTTTGGCAAGTGGTTGACCACAAGTCAACTATTGCTAAGATATGTTTTGTTGGCCAAAAGGGTTGCTCATCGCTCTACCCATCTAAAAACATAAACACACATAGAAACATCAACACAAACACAAAGGCATATCTAATAAAAATAACCTCCTTGTGTTTGTATGCCAATTCTCTGTGGTAGGTTCGTTTATCCCTTTTGGGGTAAACATATACTATACCAGTCTATATGTATATGGTGAGTTTTTCCCTGGTTCATATTCAATTCAAAGTAAGGTTTTAACTTCTCTTTAGGGGCTACACACAACACACACACAAACGATGCATACATTAAAAGCTGAACAGTTGCCTGACAGTATCCAAAAGTGCTTATACCAATGGCAATATAGGGGTTCCTCACTTCGAACTTCCATACCGGATTTGGGGGTCAATTGCAGGTGGAAATCTCTGTTATGTGTCGTTTTCGGGTAGATTCAAATTAACAAGGAATAATCGGTTGAGAATTTGGAGCCTGGATCCTGGATCCTGAATCCTGGAATAATGCTATTGATGCTTTTGGTGCTACATACATATACCAGTATACTCGTATTGTTTGTTACGTACGACCAACGATGATGATGTTTATATTGATGTTGATGCTTATGACGATGATGATGACGTGCGTTGTTGGTAATGCGCCAGGGGATAACAAAGGTTATTTTGCGGGGCATCGATTGGCTTAGATGCACAAGGGATAATCTCTTTATATTTATTGCATGTTCCTGAGGTTGACAGAGTTGATAGGCTATTCATGTTAATAGAAGGTTTTTGGCCAAATATGCTATTGCTAAGAAGCACACCAGGGACTTCGTCTATCATCTCTTTTATCCCCTTTCCCCCAGAGTTATTCTAAGAGTGATAATTTTTGCAATTATAAGCTGTGTATTATCCGATATTTGTGATGGGTTCATAGTCTCTGGTTTTAAGGGGGGAAATTTTAAATTGGTTTCTCTTGAGGGTATACTATACCATAAAAGATAATAGAGAGTAGTGACGAAAAGGATACAATTTATATTGAGCTTCCAAACAAGGTAAATAATAGATTGAATCTTAAACTTAAAATGACTCGTTACCGAAGGCAAAAGTCTTTGTTTCTAAAAAAAGTGTTTTGAAATTCTGCAGAAGAAAAAGATTAGAGTCCTGCAAAAATCAGCCCTAAACTCTGTTTTATGGATAACCTGTTATTATTTCGTATAGAGCTTCCTACATAATAAAGCAAATATCCTTCAGCATTTTCTATTTTTATTTATTGATAAGAAGAAATCCTCCTCCTTAGAAATGAACATTGAACATATCAAAGACTTGAACTTGGATATAGTTGTGATGGAAGGAATAATAAAACCTTTATCTTCAGCCATCCAGAAATATTTTTATTCGTGTCTTTTTTTATTCTTCGTTTTTTTTTTTTTTTATGTAGGTAACTTTTCAAGCAAATAAGAGATAACAACGGATACATATACATATGAGCATGAGGATAGGATATTCGTATATCCTTCCACTTAAACTTACATCAGAATAATTTAAAGTTTCCTCTGTCAAAGTGGCCTTTTATTTTAACAAGCATGCAGTTAAATTATTCATGGCATTGTCTTAGGCTCATCAATCATTCACTTTTGTTCATTTGAGATAGAAAAATAAGAAAGGTATTTTACGTACATACATACATATACTCGTATGTATGTATAAACTTGTCGTAATATGTCATCAGTCGTCACTTTTTCTTCTTTATTTTTTGACGTTCATAGGTAGAAGATATATTTGTATGTATATGTATCTACAAGTTCCGCTCGGATAATGACAATATCCTGATGTGTGCCTGTGCATGATGTTTTCTATTTGTACAAAATGAAACGGCTCATATAACATTCATGTTAAGGGCGACTTCAAACGTTTTGATTCTTCGTCATATAATAAATGTTTTATAAAATGCATTTGGAGAGTCCCCACATGATACCATCGTCTATAGATACATATACATATGTATTTACGGATAAAACATACCTATTCGTCACTTTAGATGAAAAGTTTCTTATTTTCCGAAAAAAAAAACTTGAATTCCTAGAGTAGCGGATGCAAGATGTATGTGAGTGTCGTCATGGAAATATCTTTCCATTATGATCTGCTTGAGTGAAATGATGGATTTTGCTTTGAGATACATAAATATTACTTAAGTGAAAAATTAATAGCAAAATAAAAGTTTTTCTATGAATATTTTATTCTGAGTCAAAAAATTGAAATGTGTCCATTTAACGTTTTTTAAAAGATACTTTTCATGAGGAATATTATTCTGGTAAATTTTGTTTTGAGGATATGTGAAATATAATTTTGAAAATTTTAGATAAGCACTTTTAAGAGTTTTTCAAGGTTGTTCTACATGTCAGTAATGGAGCGGTACAATACTTAGGATTTTAAAGAACACTTGCTTTTCAATCTTAAAAAAGTTACGATTTACCAAAATACTTGTAGAAAAATCATAGCTCTCATAAAACTCAAGTTAAATCTCAAAAATGCCATAGAATGATAACAAAAAGTTTTTGAATAATAGGAACAAAATTTAAATTCATATTTAATTTATCCGATTTGTCAAATTGAAATTTTCGGCAAATCTGGACGTTTCAAGGTCCCTAGAATCTAGATCCGTAACTTGTAGAGAGATGTCTGTGTATCTCACGGTATCTCAAGAACGAGTAAGGATATCGACTCCAATTTAATTTTGTTCGACAGGTTATAATTTCGAAAGATGCAGTAAGGAAATTTTGGTTGGTAGCAAATATCTCAGAAACGGATAATGCCTTTGACTCCAAGTAAATTTTATTATGTTCATTGTTATGTGATACAGATATGGTATAAATTTGGAAAATTTTTAATTTTTTGAAAATAGAAAAACTAAAAAAAAACATATTTTTGGCCCTTAAATTAAATTGAAACAATTTTTTACTATGTGAATTGACGATCTTGATGTTTGGTAAGGTTTTGGAAAAAATTGAACTGATAGTTTATTGTTACAAAAACCAAAACGTACAAAAAATTCAACCAAAAATTATTAAATACTAGCTTTTACCCGCGACTTCGTCCGCATAAGTTTTTTTGTTTTCTCCCAGCTGTAAGTCCCCCTGCAACAATGTCCCACTATCGTGTTCCTGTGGGGAAGAGATATTTTCCCGAAGTAAAAAAATAGTCCGAATTTTGGTACCTTCCTACCCTATAAGTTAAATAGTGTGATGGAATGTCGCTAAGTTTCGATCCAAGTAAAACTGTTAAATAAAGACAGTTGCATCAAAATTTTATCATAAATTCCCTAAATTATGGCGCCTACCTACCCTCTTAGTTAGAAAAGTGATCAAATACTAACTTGAAGTCTTAGTAACACTCAGTTAAAAAAAAATCTTCAAAATCATTTCAGTAGCTATGGCGTCATGCGCTTCTTGACACGATCACGCTAAATTTCCGCGGGAATGAGGTATTTTCCCGCCTTAAAAAGTAGCCTGAGTCCGTGCCTAGGATCCTATCTTTAAATTAACCAAATCATATAAAAATCCGTTCAGGCGTGAATGAGGTAAACTTTTAAAAGAAACGATTAAAAATCACTAACTTAATTAGTTTTCTGCCTACGCCTTAAGTACGATAGCATGAATATTAATAGCCCATATCCTTTCCTAGGTTACTATCTATCACCTAACTAAATTTCATCAAAATCCGTTCAGCCGTTTAGGCGTGAAAGAGTAACAGACAGACAGAGTTACTTTCGCATTTATAATATTAGTATGGATCTCAAGAGGGGCAATGGTGTTAACTTAAAATTTTTTAGAATAAAATTTCAACGGTCCTGATGTTGATATGTATATAGAATTATCTTATTGGAATATCAAACTCAAGGTCAATTTTTGTTCATCTGAAAAAAAAATCTTATTTCTTACTGCTAAAGTTCTAAATTTGTATAAAGATCATAAGGACCACCTGCCTCATAAACGAATTACTTTCATAAATTTTCTTAACTAAAAAATAATATCCTTTCTTAAAGTACATAAACAGGTTTCAAAAATTAACAGGTTTTTAAGTTTATTTTTAGAAAATTTAAATGTTATAGTTTGACGGTATATTAATTTTTTTTAAATTCTTAAGACAGATGTTGAAACAAAAAACATTTCAATTCTTAAGAATTTTTTTTTAATAAAGTTAAAATGTGAATTTTTGAATTTGATATTTTGACAATTGTTCTTCTAGGTTTGATAAGTTTTAAAAAAGTATTTGTTTTATCTTGCGACGTTGAAGAAATGAAAAAAAATTAAGTGTTTTTCATTTCTTATTTCGTCGTTTTGTTGAAAATGATGGTCGGTATAATGACTCTTCGACTCTTTCTAGATTACGAATTTGCGATCTATATTCTAGTTGATTTCCATTTGCAAATCACTGAACAATCATTATCCTTGAAGGTCGAAACTATATTCCATTCAACAAGTATTTCCGGTTTTCTTTTCCTCTGTTATCGACTCTCGTTCCAATCAATCAACTTGTCAATTAAAATCTCCTTTGCTTTATAAATTGTATACCTTTCTGTCAAGAATATTATTCCAGGCCTTCATTGTGATACGGATACGGATAGAATTACACGTAATATCAACCCACAAACACAAACACAATCACAAAACTATTCATGTTACCAAAAGCAAAAGGCAACCACTTCCGCTTTACGAAACTCAACTTAAAATAATACTTGACACAAAATGAATATCTCTTTCACTTTCTTCATTGTTCATCGCATTCTCCCTCTTCCCAATCTCCATGTCCCATCCCGGATTCGGATCCCGATGATGATAACTGTGCGATAGTGAAGTGGCGTTTTCCTGGACAAAACCTACATAACTGGCACCATCAAGCATCAACCATCCATCACACTATACAAAGGCTTCCGTATCAGGTGTCACAGTTATTTATCGTTGTTATCACAAAATGACAAATCCTTTTGTAATCGCTCTTCTACTTTTCACACTCCATCATCTTCAATCGAGGACGAGAACGAGAACGAAGACAAGGATGCGGACGAGGACAAACGTAATAGAACAACTTTAATATGTATGTAAGAGTAGAGTAGGGGGAATAGCGGTAGGTAGGTATTATGGTAGAATATCCAAACGCAGGCACATCACAGTCACAGACAGAGACAGACAGATCCTGGGATGATTTCAAATAAACAAAATACTTGACACCTAACTGTCCGATGTCCTTTTTGGTTGAAGACTTGGCTTGTGTGAGTTGTGACATATCAAAGACAACTTATTGCACATTCCTCTCTTGCCAAATACATACATATACACTCTATGGAAGCTAGATGCTTCTACCCCATAATCACCACCACCACCACCACCATCGCACCACACCGCACTGGGCCGCTTTCGGATTCGTATTCGGATCATTTTGATTGCATTGCTCTTTTCGTTTCGTCCTGACTAGCAGTGTAGTAGTGTTATAGGGACTATGATGGTAATACCATGGAAATCATCATCCTGCAGAGCGGCTCTGTTGGATATTGTCATTCAAATGTATACATTTTCTTTCGTTTTACTGCTCTCTGGTGTCAGTTTAAAAGGAATTCAAAATGAAAGTCTAAAAGTCTAAATGTTACAATTTCTTGCAAAATACGAGATACATTTCTACATACATACATACAAATAGATATTCGTTTTCTTTTTCTTTCCATCCTTTGAATGTCCTTTTTGATGACATTTCAAATTTGAATTTAGAAATAAATCTAACAAATCTAAAATTTACAAAAAAAAGAACGTTAGAACGTCCAATTGCTGTTGCCTTTGGTCAAGTTTTGAGATAGAAAAATGTATCTTAGTCTTTTTTTTTGTATAGTTAGATACTTTGGACACAAAAGCATTGTTTCTATTTTGTGTCCTTTTGAGTTTTTTTTTCTTTCTATTGTTCGCTTTGTCGTTGTGTTTCTTTTTATGCAACAATTTGAGTGAATAATAAATGACACATAAATTGAAATATTAAGATTCTAAAACATATTCCGGTTTGACATACAAAAATCCATGCAAGGATGCATAAAAACCCAAAAGCAAAATGATGCATGTGAAATTCACGATAAAAGACCTTTTAAAAAGTATTCAACACGATTTTTAAAAAGTATTCAACACGATTTCAAATCGGACAGGAAAGAGTGCTTTGGAGTGGTTTTTACAAAAACTTCTGATAGATATTATTTCAAACATTTTAAGTCAGACAAATTAGATTGACGTTTGACTGCTGGACCCATGTTTTGTAACTTATGCGATAACTTATTACAAATTACAAATTGAAACGATAAATTCAATTGGAGATATATTTTGACTGGAATTTCCATTAGAAGGCGATAAGACAAACTTTCATGTTGACATTTAAAAATAAAAATATTTCTCAATTCAGTGTTTTTGAGTGCATGATTATTATTTAGGAGTATATTCCATTTAAAAATTATTTTTATGTATCTAATGATAATTTTAGACATTTAAAGAAAAAAACTTATCGACTGTCAAAGATACAGAAACCCATTTTATAGAATTTTTCCAGGATTCCTATTCCGTTTGTTCCAGTCGATAGAATTAATGACTGTCAAAGTTACAGAAGCCTTACTATGCAATAAAATGAATTTCGTCCCAATTCTCACCGTTTCCCATCCCGATCGCAATCCGACGGCATCGAATTGAGCACTCTAAGGTTAAGAGCGTCCTGGTTTATGCCATCTCTCTGGTTCCTGTTCACTAATCAAGCTAGTTTTCCTACGGAGCTAAATTTTCTTCACGATTTCCACTTTGAGGTAGATTGCCTGATTGTAACATCTTGGAATGATCCATTCTCACATACGTGGACAATTATTTTCCTTTACAATTTTCTCTCGAACGCAATATTCTATCATGTCTTGAAATGGTTCTACCTCTATAATTACTGAACGTTATGACACATGTATTCTTTTTCGTATATGGAACGATACCTTTTTATCAGTCTATTGGAATTTCTTCATGATCTATAATTTCATCAATTGCTAGTCCGCCATTTTGAATTAGCTCAACTGAAATGCCATCGCTTTCTGAGCCTTATGATATTTAAGCCGACTTACAGTCTTACTGAGAACAGCCTTTGTTAGAAATCTTCTATAGTAGTGGAGCCTCCATTTCTTCGGTGAACTGACAGTGTAGCAATTCCTTAAAGTCCCCTTCTGTAATAAGTGCAACGTGGTGAAACTGCGTCATATTTCGGATGGATTGTTAGAACTTCCGCGCATGCTGGAGTTCACATATCAAGTTCTTCTCTGAGGATGAGAATGTTTTCTCCTTTTATGCAGATCTAACAATGCATTGGTTTTCGTTGAAGACTTGTATTTACTTTACGAGTATAGTTTGAGTTGTATCATCTGATAGCCTTGGTTATTAAGATAAATGTTATTAACATAATAATAACTTCATTATACAGAAAATGGTAGAACTCAAAGAATTCAATCAATCGCAGGAAGGATAAAAACACTTCCAAGAATTTTTTGGGATTTGATAAGAAATTTATAAAATTCAGTTCTACTCAACTTAATATTCCATTTAATTTTTGACAGAGAAAAAAGAAGAAAATTAATAGACAGAGAACTTACATTTCGTAACAAATCCAAATCAACCTATGTCAACTAAAAGCCTCAAGGACATTTAATCACATACATAAACCAGTACGAGTATAATAAAATTTTGGTTGATTCTATAAACAAATACTCTGTCATTTATATGATTTAATGGTGAATAAATTTATGTTCGTATATTTAATTCATAATATAAACTCTGATTTTATAATCTATCGCCAAAAAACAAAAACCATCAATAAACCTCGTTTAACCCTATACCTGAAGTCCTTCCTGAATCCTGAACAATTCTGAGAGTTTGGGAGTAATATGATGGCATATTTTTGTATTGGGGTATCGGTATACATAGTATATAGGACCCTAAAACTCTTCGATACAGATCTTAACCATGTATTGACCACAGAATATTCTTGGATAGTTCACAGCATTTAACTTACTGCCTTGGCAATTATTTACTCAATTTCCGATCGGAGATTACAACTTTTGAGGGTTACAAAGTGGGAATTGCTCTCGTTCGTATCATGTGGGAAAAAGGACCTCCCCCCAAATCATCCTATCTTTTGTACATAGAGTTCCACTTCTACTTCCACTTCCATCGCTGGGTCCTTAAATTACTCAATATGATTTAATAGTACTTTTGCATGTCCCCCATGTCCGAGTTTAACCCCTTATCACAATCACACACACACATATGTATGAGCAACTTGTATGGTATCTATGTACATATGTATGTATGTATGTTCGAATGGATATGTAAGATGATTGCAATGATTCTAAAGGACATCATCATCATCATCATACTCGTATATATAGATAGAGGTGTGGGGGTATAGAACATATACCATACCAGGACGGATGACAATGATATAGTTTGAACTCTAAACACCCATGATGGCCGCAAGGACATTTGAGTATCCTGATACAATATTGCAAAAAGGACCCCGTCACAAGGAGATGGATGACAAGAGTTTTGAATAATTGCAACCTATTAAGGACAAAATGTATTTTCTAAACATTGTCCTCTCAAATCGAACGCAATATACAATCTAATTCTACATACATTATACGAGTATGTGAATGTGTTTGAATATGCCTTAAGTATAAGTAAAATTCATATGGAATATTTATTAAATTTCCTTGTTATAGTTGAACATGTTTTAATGTGTGTATGTGTGTGAGTCCTGTGTATAGGTTTTAAGTCTTCGTTAGTTTTGATGGTCTACAAAACTTTTCGATAGAAAGCAACCAATTTCCATGTAAATATAAAAACATTTATCCTAATTCGATTTTCAATATTATTGAGAACAATTCTACAAGAGTATACAATTATAAGCACGTATTTGTGTGTGTGTGTAAGTTTGTTTCTGTGATATGATATGGCAACATTTTCCATTATAATGAATAACTGCATCAATGGATGATGATAATAATTATAGTTAGACAATTCGTTTCTTTGAGAGTGCCATACAAATACATCGATACACCTTCCTTCTTTACTTCCTTAACCTCTGTATCTGTATCAGTTCTGTATCTCTCGGAAGACTGTATAGATATCCTGTGGGAGGAAGAAAATAAATTATAATTATGTAAATCTATATCGATGGAACAAAGACTGATGATGGTGCGGTGCAATGATGGTGGGGTAGTATATGTGGATATGTGGTGTGGCTTGCATCCTTGTTGTGTGTATATGCATCTGGACTAACACTCACAATAGGTATTCCAGGGGAGCATTGGTTAGGTCACCTCGAGTTATAGTTTTGTGCATAAATTCAATTATTTTGATGGTTACACGATGGATATACACTCTTAACCGAGATCGAAGCTGAAACTGTTGTTTTGCTTTGTAATAGGGAACCCCGATGTTCCGATAGTGGTTACTTGTCCCTTTCGTTTTTGGAGAACTTCGATAATGATAGTATTTGAGATAATTTTAATTGGTAAGGGGTGAAGTATGTACAACTTTGGGAAACCAGTTCGTGATTGTTCTTTTTTTTGTATTTTATGATAATGACATTTTTCTAAGGGTATTTCCAAGATTTAATGCTCTGTTCTGTATTTCCTTAAAATTCAATTCGAAAGGTATTTTTATGCAATTCATTGTTTATAACAAATATTTTACATTTTCATTCAATTTTGTATGTATATGTAAAGTACCTAGCAGCTATTGCATGACATTGGTCAATATTAAATGAAATACATACTTCGTTTATAGATTTCATATTTGTATGTAAATAGGTACTTACCTACAGTTACAGCTGTATGTGTGGGTATTTTATTAATAAGGAGGACATTTATTTTTATTTGAAGTTATTTATACTTATTTCCATTACAAATGTAATTATTACTATAACTTTGACCAGAAATACCTACTTTTTATATAAATAGCCTGAAAAATAAGGGAATATGCGTCATGAGAGGGGTGTAGGGGGGAGTAGGGGCGATACCAGTGTGTGAATACAAAGTCACATTCGGAAACCATTAGCATATTGCTATTAAGACTGAAGTAGATTAGATTAGATTAGAAAAAATTCTTTATTACAATATATAAGTTTTACATTCTTTTAAACCATAGAATATAAGGACTGAAGTATTTCTCTCACTTTGATTAAATACCTCTTCGACGTTATATAGGCATTCCATTTTTTTTTCATGCAAATTAGGTTTTCCGATTGAAGTTTTTAAAAATCAGTTGTGGTTTAGTCGATGGTAAGTGGATTTTGTAGTTTTTGTTCTAGAATGCGTTTTATTCCTTACTACATTTACTCCTAAAATCTGCTATATACGATAGATCAGGGCCCTATTTTATAAGGATTGACAGGTGACAATTTGTAAAAGATGAACTTAACAAGTGTCTAAATTCCGTCTCAAATTGCGACAATTGTCAAGATTTAGGATCATAAAAAAATTGTTGTGACGGTAAATTTTTAGAGATTATTTGAAAATTCCCCCACAAAATTTGTTGTGACAATTTTTTAATTGAACAATTTTTTTTTTTTTTTTGAACAAACGTGTTTGCGAAATGTATGTAAAAAATAATAAATATTGTTTGAAAAAAAAAACTAACAAGACACGCTTAGCACATCCGATTAAAAAAATGAAAAATAATTTTGATTTATTTCTCACTTTTAGTTCAATTTTTTGTCAAAAAAAGAGGCTAGGTGCGACACACTCTGATAACTTCCCATTATGCATGATGTTGATTCAAGAAATTTTATTAACAAAAAGTTATCAGAATTAAAAAAATTCTCGAGAAAACAATAACAATATTTACCAATTTTTTTTTGAAGTTTTTGTAGTTTTTTCTATATTGTAAAAACATTTGTTATTTGTCAATATTTTATTATTAAGGAATCGAAAAATGCATTATGTTGATTATAATATACATTTGAAATTAATACCATTGTTTGTTTTGCAGATATTTTAGCCGAAAAACAATTTTGAGACTTTTCGGTTCATTTTTGTTTAATTTTTTTATTTTTTGTTAAAAAACTGTCAATTGATTTTTTTCCAAAATTTTACCAAATGTCAAAAACGACATTTCACATTGTAGAAAATTGTTTTGAGCATAATACTATTTTTCCTTAATTGCAAAATTGAGCGCCAACTGAACGGCTCAACAAATTTTTAAGAAAAATCCTTTCAGCTTCTTTTGAAGTTATAACCTTTTGAACAAATTTTTAATGGAGTCGATATTTCTTCCTGTTCTTGAGATACCGTGGACGAACTTACTCACGTACAAAATTTAACGATATACTTTTTAACAAATTGACAAATTGACTTCAAAAAAGATGGAAGTTTTAAAGTCACAGTTCGCGAAAGTGAAGCACTTTTGGTCTTCGCGAAACACCTTTATGACCGGAAATGGTGAACGATAGAATTAGTTTGGGATTTATACAAGAATATTGCGACCTGTACCCCTTTTCTAGAACTGGATGAGAGCCTTAAAGTTCTTGCTATAAGTTAATCACGTTTTTTTCTATTCCACAGTAGGGTTCGGGTCTTAGAAATGGAGTTGATGCACTTGCTTTCGGAGTCTCTTTATTTCCCTGAAAACAGGCATGTCCAGGTAATCAGTGAAGTGCATGACAGTATCTTGGAAATAGTCAAACATGGTATAGACAATTTTGAACTATTTGAAACGAAACTTTGACAATTTTTAAGAAAAGTTTCCTGTCTGTTTTATTACTCGAAGATGTGATCACAACTTACAACTGAGATCTTGTAAATTCAAGACCTTAAAGATGTGTACCTACAAAATTTCATCACTTCTGGAAAAATGGTTAATAAGCAAGCGTATGCTTTTAAGAACAACTGAACTGTGGTAAGGGATATAATTACAAACTTGTAATTAATTAGCCAGCTCCCTTTTGACTGACCACAATCAGACAAGAATTCCTGTAATCCGATTTCATAAAATACCAACTCATTGCAACAGCAAAGGTCTACAATCTGCTGAAAGGCTCCAGAGACTATTATATTCATAAATCATAATACTCGTACTGAAAAAAACGTCATTCAAACGCCATCATGTCACAACGGATTCACATTTTTATGCTTTGATATCATAAAACCGCATTACGAGCATATAAAAACACCAACAACACGAAATCAAAAATGGAATATACTTATATGCATTATATTATCTTTGAATCGCTCGTGTATCTATAATCCTTGCCCTGACACAGAGCTTTTCGGGTCAACGTGTTTTGATCCTGTGTGCAACCTATGCGAACAATTACAAACGGGTCGCGCTGTAATATGCACGTCGCGGTCATTTGCAGCATGCAACGGCTCCAAGCGTTCGTTGTTCAGTTCGTTCAGTGTTCAACTGTTCACCCCCATCAAGCCAAGCACGTCCACTGTATATAGTGTATATTACTAACCGCCACGTCACCAGCCAGCGCCAACAGCGCCACCATCACATCGGTGGTGCCGGCCTTATTTTCGGCCGCACACCGACCGATTTCACGTCGAGATTTTGGCTCGAAGATAAGTTCCAACAAAATCCATACACAATACATTATAATAATTGGGGTGTAATTAAAATCGGAATTTACAAGGCCTATACAACACAACACAACTACACTATGTACGTACACGTACACACTTACGTCCACGTACCGTACAGCGCAGTGTATACGATATGGTACACCCTTTGAGTGTGCATATGTGGGGCCGAGCGTTGGTGGCGGTGGTGACGTTGGGAGTGAGGCTTACTGCATGCACCCACCCACACCCTGCGTGTTTTTTTTATGTTCGCCTTAAGTGGACATATTTTGCGGCATTACATACAGGACATGGCGAAAATTGGCACATAGTGCGACGCTGGAATGTCGTGTAAGTGTATTAACCCGGCCCTGTGAGTTTGTGCGGAATTTTTATTCGTTTGAGGGTTTTACCTTTCTTGTTGCTTCGTGCCATGGTGTAATTAATCTTTTGGTGCCTTGTAATGAGGTTTTTTTTTGTTCCACCTTTATGCTTAGTCCAATGGTTGTCATGCAAATTTGCGTTTTAATGTACGAAAATGGGGAAAAAACGAAGAACAAAAAAAAAAAAAGAGAAGAAAAAAAAGGGAGAAAAAGCCGAAAAAACCAGCAATGGTACTTAAGCGATGATGAATTTATTCGAGGAAATATGTTTGTGAGTTTGTGGAGCGAATTTGAAATGTGCTAAACACTTTGGGTGGTCTGTACAATTAGTGAGTCCTTTTACATTTATATACTTTTTGACAGGGTAGAAGGGGTGGTTGGTTTGTTGAGAAAACTACTGGTACCCGTACTTACATACGTACCACCTGCTGCCATTATATGCTGATTTTTCTTCAATTTCCTATGCCCCATAACCCGCATCATATCCCGCGTCCCGCATACCCGTCAAAGAAGAGAGAATTCTCAAAAAAAGAACTGACTGCCTTTTATTAATCCCTTGGTCCGTATTGTGACTAATTGCTTTATACCTAGGCATAAGTTAATTTCTTTGAAATTTATATTTCCAAACGGGTTCCATTTCCATTTCCATTCCACGAATGCAGGATTAACTGTGGCGTGTTAATGGGTTCAATTTCAGTATAAAATTAAGAGGGTATACGAAAGGAATTCGAGGAGCCTTCTTGTCTTTACATTAAGCGCATAATGAACTGAACACACAAACAAAGACCAGGCCCAGCAAATCAGATAAACAATTTAACAGTTTATACTCAAATACACCTACCGACCGACCGACGACGCGACGACTGGGTGGTGGTTAACTTTTTTTTTTGTAATTAGTTTAAGTTAAAACATTAAGCAATTTGCTGTCATCACTTAAATGGGGAAAAAAACAACACTAAAGTTTTTAATTGCAACTTTGTTTTTTTTTTTTCTTGAGATGATGAGTTTAATTAAATTGATGAAGTTAGGAAATTGCGCCAGCATTGCAGTGACTGTAAACGTGAAGTTATGATTTCTTTTCAAATGATAAGATATTATTAAAACTTCGAATGTAAAAAAAAGTGATTAAGATTTAAGTATTAAATACTAAAGTGTTACTATTGTCTCATCTATAATCCTAGAAACATCCCTCAATTTTTCTTACAATTTTGTATTTAAGGTTTACAATTCCCTGAATCTTTTAAGAACACAATTTGGTGCTTTGTTACAAATCCTAGCTCAAAGTTTAAGTTTCCTTGAGGTACATAGGTTTTTTTTGCGATAAGATTCAAATTTGCATATTTTTAATAGCCGTGTTTTATTGGTAATCTTTATTTTGTGCAGTACAAGTTCCAAAAGAAACCTTCATTCCTTAACTCACATCTTTCCCTAAGTTGGTATTCCTACAATGTGCTACTACAATTTGTAATTCATTTCTAAGATCGAGTTTAAAAATACATGAAGATTTAGATCGAGTTGAGATACTTATGGAAACGTAAGACTTAAAGTAATAATTCATTGTTCAATAAAAATATAATAGAGAACATAAACTATGGAAATAAGTTGCAGGCAACTTTAAGACCCAGTTGCATATTCGTGGTTCAGTAGTTTTTTTCTTATTATTATAAAATTAATTATAAAGGCTATTTATATGGGTAGTAAAATATTAAATAAAAAAGATATTTAATAGACAAATATCAACTTAAAACGACCTAAGTAAAAATACAGAGAATTTGTGCTAAGTTGCCTAGTGGAACTACTACTAAAGGGTGATTAAAAAAAAAACGAGATGGCCACCGATTCCGATTTTTTTGAGCTCATTATCTCGTGTCGTGGGCATGTGGCGTTGCTTTCAAGTAGTGGGATTTAACACCGCTGGACTTTTTTTTGTGGGCTTATGTGAAGTTACTTGTCTATGCAGATAAGCCCGAAATGATTGACGACTTAGAAGAGAATATTCGACGTGTTATTGCTCACATATACGGCCCCAATTGATTCAAATGAGTCTCTCGGATGGAATTTACTCGAAATCATTTTTAAAACATATAATGGCAAAGCCTAATCTTTACAATAAAGCTAAATTCTTGGCTTTAACATTAAATTATATGGGTTTTATTTCTTCTTAAAAACTACACGTCTTAAACTTACTGCTGATAAGTTCTAATCAAGAAACTTTGAACTATAAACATTTTCACTTGAACGATTCATTATTTCACTCTACAAATATTTTCACACCTTCAAGTCTGCGAAAATTTATATATTTTTGCATTTTTTACTGCCTATCGCAATCCAAAACTCTATCTTCAGTACAATAGTTTTACTGACTACTGATATCTTTCGGTTTCGGTTCATTAAATAGTTGTTGTTTTTTTCTATGTAAAATTTGCAATTTGGACATTTAATATAAATTATATTTTTTCATTTTTTTAAGATTAAAACATTAAAATATTAATAATGATTGATTTTTTTGGTACGAAGAGTTTTTGAAAGATAAAACATTGTCTGCGCCCGTTTACCTGCAGACTTAAGACACACAATCGAAGCAATGTTCAATAAGTGATTTCTTTTTCTCGACTAACTCTTCTGCTGCTCATAATATCTTCTTATAGACGTATCTAGAATTTCTTTGTATCTTTAGTTGAAAATACAAAAGTATTTAAGCTCAATAACGCTTCTTCAATCACATTCCCTTCGTTCACTTCATTTTTATTGAAGTGCATTGTCCAATATCTATACAATGAGACTTAAGATACAAAAAAAAAGAACAACAAAGGCTATATGTCAACGCGAACTTACTAAAGACGTGCACCTATCCTGATGATGAACCTATACAAATACATACTCTCATCTATAGAATTGATGTAAGTATACAATCAAAGAACAGGAAAAGAAAGACAAAATAGTATAAGGAACAACCTAAACGACTTGACGACGACGATGACGACGAACCTGCATCCAGGAAATAATCTCAGTAATATGTCTTAATGTGTATCTTTTAAGTTGATAACATGAGAACCATTGCATTCCCAAAAGGACTAAAGTGCATTAGACATATAGACATAGACACAGGAACACACATAACATTTCTGGAGAACACAATCACTTGTTTCATTGTATGGATACAAATTTAGTACCAGGAAGAAGAGGAGACACATAAAATCAGGTTTTTTTTTTCTTGTTACTTCTCCAATAAAACAGTTAAAGAGGTGTTCATTTGATAGTAGTTGAGTTGAGTTTTTAAGAAATAAATTTCACCAATTAAGGTGAAACGTGAGATTTGAGTCTTTAATAGGACTAATGCCCAAGTCAATAGTTTGAACTCGATTTCTAGACGAACCGAAACGTTACGATACTCTTTTATACGAATCGGAAACGAAACTGTTTAATTTGGACTAAATTTTCTCTAAATTATTGTTTGGAATGTTAAGATTCTTTATTATAAATTGTCTAAAAAAAAGAGGAAACTTTGGACCGTTTTTGACAGCAAAAAAGGACGAATTGTGAAGTGATTTGGTTAGACTGTTATCTTTCTCAATGAGTTCGCTTACATATCTTATCTCCATTTTGTTAACAAATACTATCAGGGCTTATTTTCCTCCACCACTTTCTTGGAGGTATCAATGGTAGCCTATTAAATTTTGTTCAGGAAGGATCTATGTCCTGGAACGATATTCTTCTTTTCCTCATACTTAAGCAGGACCAGAATAGAACATTATCAAACGCAATAAAGCTTCAAACACCTTATATTCTCATTTACGATTTCAACATTTATTGTCTTAATCATTAAATCAATCAAATTCATAAATAATTGTTAACACAAACTTAAATGGCACTTCTGAGATCTGTGTTTCATAATTTTTTGGTAAATGTTTATAAAAAACCAAATAAATCAATTATCGTAGAATTGAAGTGATACTACAGCCTGGTGATCGGGACAAATCCACTTATTGAATTGCAAGTCTTGCACCATTTTTTTGTTGATCTATTACGGATTTTGGTGCAATAGGTGCACCTTCCAAATCTTCCCATCTTCGGTGTCAGATCGTGCTGACTCTCTTCGGTTTTACCTAAAAGGATTCCAATTTTAAATTTCAGCTCTCTTGGAATTGATTCGATGGTTTTATTAGATTGTAGGACAAATCCTGCAAAAGGTGCGCTTCACAATCGTTTCCAACCTGGCGTTTGTTTGGTTGATAACCAGAGCGTTTATTCCGGCAATATTTATTATACCAAGAACATTCTGTCAAGGTCGTCAACACCACACTTCGTATGTTTATAAAAAATAACTATTTCCGGCTTGAATTCTTGACGCCTTTCAGGATCAATTGATGCACCGTAATGCCTTGTTGAGAGCAAAGTTACCGACTTTTTCCTTTGTGGGACTTATGACACAAGTGTAACGTCCTTTTGGAAACCGAAAATTGAGCTCTTGATCATTTTTGATTTAGCGGTTTTGAATTCCTTTAGATATTCCGGTTTCTATTTGATGTCATTGTCCCACAATTTTCTTCTGCAAAAGCTCTTTAACCAGGAAACTGCAAATCTTCGTTAATAGTTGTCTTCAAAACATCTTACGGGTTTTCTGGCCTAACCGTATCTCCAACGAGAACCTACATAGACGAACTGGTCAGAAACCCATAGATACCATTATACGAAGGCGCAAGTGGCAGTGGATTGGACACTGTATCAAATTGAAGGTATTTTAGATATCTGTTAATATAAAATGAAACAATTCACTTAACATTGAAATAAAAAGCGTGGGAGGCAAAATAAACACTTTAGTTATTTTGGCTTGAGGCAATTGTTCTTACAAAAAATCTAAAATCGACTTTAGCTGTTTTTCCTTGAAGTAAATCGAAATTTTCATTGCACAAAGTTGAGTTTAGCTTTTCTTCCTTGTGGTAATTTAGGATTTTACTATGCCAATCTGGACTTTAGTTGTTATTGAATATATAAAAATATCATCGAGGAAGAACAACTAAACTCGAGTTTAGTCGTTTTTCCTTACGTGAGAACGGAAATAAATCAATAAATTGAATACGGAAAAACAACCAAATTAAGTTTTAGTTGTTATTCCTTGAGTAAACCAGAAGAAATTATAATCTTAAGTCAAGTTTAGTTGTTTTTCCTAGATGACGTTGTAAGAAACTGACTTTAGTTGTTTTGTTTTTTTGAAAATTGTGGGCCCATTTTTTACAATACGGAGTTAAAAAAAATTTACAAAATAGAGTCGGACACTCTAAATCTAACGACATCCAAATCTCAATTTTGTCTAAACTTGACTTTAGCGGTTTTGCTTTGTGGGCCACCACCATAAATATTTTAATTACGAATTTATCTGGTTTATTCGGTATTGTACATTATAAATCCCCAACGGCCTCGAAAGTCAACTAGAGTCAAATCACTGGGTACGAAATTATTGTGGCAATAATTGGCATGGCACCAAAAAAAGCCATTGCCTAGAGAGTTATCCCAAAGCTCCATTTCAATAGCGTCAGTGGGCTTAGCGTCAGGGTCTCTTTGAAACTTGTTTCTTTTCTTATATCAACCTATATTTATATTAGTGCAACTTACAAAAATGTCCAAAATTTGTGGTGTAATAAACAATTCAAAACTGGACACCGAATACCTTGCATTCTTGGATGCTTCTCCTTTTGGGTACCAAAGCCTTATCCGAATGTTATGCACTTTGGTTATTGGTTCTAGTTATTGGCGGTACGGTTTTTGACCAGGAGGTACCACCTGTACATTCCTGACATTCTACCAGTCAATTCTGTCAGAGGAATGTTATCCGATTCCGAGAAGTCATCTGAGTCATCCAATTCAGATTCATACGTTTCGTTTTCCTAATTTTCCACCTCACGAACTAATCCTTTAAAATCCGATAACGGTGTATCTTCTTTTTTACCATTCTCTATTTGATCAACTAATTCTTAGATGACGTTTAAGACGTTTTCAGTCTCGATCTCCAAAAGCCGTTTCCATCTTGAAAAACTTTAATTTATTTCCATCTTGAAAAACTTTAATTTATTTAAAAGGTTTTTCCGAAAATAGTTCGTGGTAAACTTTTATTCCATAGGAGCCTTTAAGATTTGAACACTTCAAGGTCCACTTCATCAAATTTTTCTACTTTTCATATCATTTGCAACATTGCATGCAATCTTTCATTATTTACATACCCAACATAGCCTTAAGTTGGTAATATAACTTAGTCTCAAACAATTGAACCTTAAAAACCTCACCCTTACAAAAATGTTTCCTAAAAAATCGACACGTTTTCAACCGGCAAAATTCACAAAGCATCTCCCTTATCGAGAATGGGATTCCCCAGACTCGACTATGTTTACACGTACATATACATACATACATCGAGGTCCTCGTGTAAAGCAATAAACGGGAAGTCATAGTATCTCCTATCGTCATAGTAGTTGCCATCACTTCGATGAATTGAGCTTGTACCAGGGTCGTTTACTTAACGAGTGAGGACATTCGACTCGACATCCTCTCCTCAATGGGGGTTGATGCTCGAGCTCGTGCCTCGTGCTCACTCACCTGGTTCACCTACGCGCCCTGTGCCGTGCCGTATTGCACCGTTATGCCATCACATCACTCACTCACTCTCTCTCACACTCCCACTCTTCGACTCACCCATTCTCTCAAGGGTCTTTATCGAAGTTTAATCGATGTTTTATCTGTTTTAAGGATGCGAACGCTACTTTGTTCCGACAATAAATTGTTCGCATCAGATCCTTAAGTACTACATGTTTGTATCCTTTTGTTGCTTTTCTTTTGTTTTTGTTCTGTCTTACAGTTCTTTTTTTCGTTTCGTTTTTTTTTTTAACTTGCCTTTTGTTTTCCACTTGGAAAATTATTTTGTATTTTGCTTTAGCTTCTTGGAGGAAGGAAGAAAAGAATTTGTGAGAGTATGAAGCACTGGCATCTTGTCCTTGTGTAGACGAGTGTACTTTTTAAATTAAGTCCTCTTGGAAAGTATTTTTTCTTCTGCTTTCTCTCTCTCTCTATCTCTCTTTACCTTCTCAAGAAACTACGAGTATTTCTTTTTTGTGATGTTTTTTTTTTGTGTCTTCGTCTTTGTTGCTCTATTTCTTGCTCCTTTGGTGATCCTTTCAATTTTTCTTCTTCAAATTGATTTCGAAATCGATTGGGGAATTTCGTAGATAAATTGAATCTCCAAATAAATAGAAGTTAATTGAAGGCAAAGTTAAGTGTGCTCTCTGTTCTGTGTGTTGGGCTTGGGCTTGGGATTGGGATGGGGCCTGATGGGAGATACCTAACGATAAATTAGGAGGACTGTACCGACTGTGTCGATGGTAAATTTTGCTGTGGCAGAGTTGTTAGCAGTTTGTCAAATTTGTCGTTTTGATGAAGATGGACGAGAGTGAAGAGAAGAAACATGAAGATAATGGTAAGAATTTGTTGCTTTATAAATTGATTTGAAGAGCTATTGCAGGTGCATTATGTGAAGAATCTTTTAATCTAGGAGAATAGCCATAACTTTCAAGATGCTGCCTTACAGCACTGTGACCCTGTCAAAACCCAGATTTAAGAGATATCAATTTCCCGGTGGGCCTATCCACAATATCGGACTCAGTGAAAAGCGGTGTGTAACGCCCCAGTTTAGCATGATTTTTTTTTATGTTTTATGGCTTAAAAAGCCTTTATCATCATACCGCCCTAGCACAATTTGTAATCTGTCTTAAGACACAGGCCACACCCCTTGCTTGAGGGCGAGGTCTATCTAAAGTTCGAGATGTTATTTAAAACCATTGGATACAATATGACAATATGTCCCCGCATTCGGGTAACCATAGCCACCACGATACTCCACAAGGGGGGCATACCTCATATATTAGTGTGGGGCCTTACACAGGATATTAGAAAACTTTCCGACTTTGTATTTTTTCGTTATGTTAAATATCGGGATTATACAGTCTTCCAGACCTGTCCGTTGGTAGATGAGATCTCTTAGACTCTAGGCCTACGATTATGCACCACCAATAGTCAATCAAGGTAGAAATTGGCAGCATTGATACATACCATATTATTTTGGTTTAGACAGATACATTTGTTTCCAACAAGAGTCGCGTGGTGGCGCCAAAGAATCACAACTTACTGGTCTATAGTTTCCGTGCCACTAATTGACGAGTGTATCGCCACTAACACCCTGGTCTGGCTTTCAAATTTCTTCAAAGAATTCACAGTTTCCTGTCAGATTTAGAAGATTTGAAAAAGGCTTTTCGACTTTTTAGCATTGGTTGAGAGAAGAGTCTTAAGGAGATTTGTTTAAGAAAATATGATTCCGGAGACGTTGCAATCATGATTTGTAGCCAATCTCTCTCAAAGAAGATAGTGTCTTAAAAACTAGTCTATATAGAGAATCCCTTTACACACACATCATATTCTTAGAAGACAGCGTACCAGACCAAGCTTGCACATGGATATTACCATGATCCCAGAGGCTTGAAGATTTGTTAAGGAAGCCAAAGGATTATTGTAAAGCCCAGACAATCAAGATGATATAATCATATTTCAGCAGCATTGAGAAACTTAGTTTTTTTTTGCAAATTTTTGAAAAATTTAAGAATGTTGTGAAGTGCACGTTCCTATATTTTCTTTGTTCTAATATAAAAATTTAGAAAGAGATTTCTTACTTTTGGACTATTTCACATTAACATCAATTTTTTATACTTTCAATATTTTCAGCAATTGTTCCATCCCGGAGAGTATTCGAATCCAATCCCGAGGGACGATACAGCAGAGGAAGACTGCTACTCAGGTGGAAGAGGACTTATCCAACTTGGCGTACAAAACTAAAGACAGCTAACGAGGGAAAGCGTTAGCTTAGAGAAGCATATTGGCTTGAGCTCTGGGCCTATTTCATTCCGGGCTGTAGCACCAACTTAAATAAGTATTTTGAGCAGTAGAATAAAAAGAATAAGTCAAGAAGACTGACGAGGCAGGCGAGGCAGGCGAGAGTCTCACGAAAAATCGGTCGAAAATGTATAGTTTGGTCTAGGTTGCCATTACAGATTATCGTATCGTACCGTCTTGTATCCAAACTCCAATACAAGATTAATGAGTATTGAATTCATTGTTTGAATTACTTGATTAGTTATAATTCGATAGTCAATAAAATAGAAGCATCGATAGTCAAAATAAAAATCAAGCGGACTTTCTAATATGACAAGTTCTTGGATAAGAAATATCTTAAAAATTGTGTCCAATTTCATAATTAATTCCAAGTTTTCCTACCAATTTATCTTCTAACTTGAGGGCAAGTCTGAAATATATACATAGTAGCCTTAGTGTTAGTCGTCTTTTTCCAATGAGCTTAGATAGCTCAAGTTTAAGTTGGGAGAAATTTTAAGCGAGGCTTTAATATTAGCAGTTGCTATGGTAATTAATCTCAAGTTCTTCTTCTTTAGTTCGGCCAAGAAGATTAATCCAGAATTTAGATCAGGAGGCTTCTACTGTTTTTTGATATTGTTCTCTAATTATAGAACTTCTTTACAAGCTCCCATATGAAGGTACAAAATCATCAGCATGCAAAAGACTTTTGCTGATTAAGCTGAAAAAAAGTTTCGAACTGAGTTCCGAGTTGTTCCTAAAAAGAATAAAGACCAACAATAATTTAAAATGCAGTTTCTGGAAACAGTTCCAAAATGTTAAAAGTCATAAAGCTTTAGCAGAATTTTTGTAGGCAAAAATCCATGTCAGAGATGATGGAATTTTCAATGTAGAAGAAGTTCTTGATGTCTTAATATTTTTCACTGATGTTTTGTATGAATTGTTATTGGCCAGTAGTTTTGGACAATAGGTTAGAAGCATCTTTCCGACACCAAAATCATAGTTTTCCACATCTGGGGAAAAATAGAAACAGTTGTAAATGCATTATTGCCTGTAATAATTGTAAAGAAGATAATTATCTGCTGAATGATGCGGAAGCCTCTCCTTATTCCTGGAGAATCCAGTTTCAACTTACTGGATTGATGTTATTGGATGACTTGAAGGGTCTTCTAATTGGATGAGTCAATGTCTTCAGCAAAATTATTATCAGGAAAATTGGTTTTAGTTGAAGTGTTTTTTTTTCCTTTTTAAGAATTCTTCATTTTCCATTAAATTTTTTTGACGAATAGTCAATTTCGAAAATGTACTACCACTGTTACCTAATTACTCGTTAACTATGTACTATACAACTCTCTGTAATTTTTTTAAATGGAATTCACGATCCTTAAATTTTATCTTTATTACTTAGAAAATAAATTATCATTTTTGTATGTAATTAATTTTCAATACCTAGAAAACATCTTTACATTTAAATTTGTATAGCTTTCAACCTCCAAACTAAAAGATAAAATTTCTTTCATCCTTCTATACCTACATATTTCCAAGTGAATGCCTTTAAACTTTTTTTTTTCTAGGAATTGAATAAAACTTTATCAGAAGCTTCAAGTGTTGATATACATAAAATATATAAAATATTTTAACTTTTTAACTTTTCCCTTAGTTTCACTTCATTTTCCAGGAAAATCTTTACACAAAAATATTAAACAACAAATTTTTGTATAAAATACTTTTGCTTTACTTTGAGATAAAATAAACTTTGTGGTTATCGCGTCTTCTTCAGTTCTTCACCCTTTCGAACCTTTTTATTTAAAAAAAAAGATTTTTTGAATGTTCTTATTTTTTGTTTTTTTATGTGAAGAATTTGAATGAAGGAAGCAGAAGCTCAAACAGGATGTGCCAGTTTTTCTGGACTTCCTTTTCCTTTGAATAGTCTCTCTCTCTCTTCCTTTTTTTGAATTTCCCTTTTTCATAACTGTTTATGAAAGTATTCTAAGTTAAAAAGGCAAAAAGTTTCTTGATAGTTTTCACTCCGTATATAGTCTACCTACTTTGTAGAAGAATTTAAGGATACCATCGAAGGCATATGTGAGTTAAAATTCATCCAGGAAGTTACGTAACCAAGTTATTTAACCTTAAACCATTTATTCACTCCTGTAGTCCTGTCATTATGTCAAAATAAATAATCTTCAGCGTTAAGTTATAAATTTTGGTCAGTTTCTTCTTGAGGAATGATTTTCCATCATTAATCCATAACCTTTTACCAGTTCCAATTAAGACACGAGAAACAAAACAATTATAACGTCACATCCATGTGTCATTAGCGTTGCAGAATCCATAATCCGTTGAAAGCTGCAGAAGAACTTCCACTCCCGGCTGCGGGTCCAATGATATTTGGCTTACGTAAAGAAGAGATCAGGACACAAAACACCCACACTACCACTCGCAATCCTTATCCTCCGCCCATACATTTCCTTGAAACTTTTATCCGTCCTGAAGTCCTGATGTGAACATAATACACATGCTTCCTTACTTCATCGCGTCGTCATCGTGCGTCGCGTCGTCGCGTGCGTCGTCGTCACAGTCTCCATTTTGACCCTGGTTCTGTGATGGCTCACAGCTTGTACGTTGGACGGAAGCTATTAAATTTGTATACCTACTTAACTCGTATGATGAGCTGTAGGATGGTGAGATGTAAGCTCAAAGGACAATGACGATGACGACACGGTGGTGGCATGACGCGTCGCAGGATACCTATCCATACATTGTGTAATTTGATTACGGTATTAGGAGCGAACGTGCAAATAGGTGCGAAGTGAATTCCAGACTCCAGAATTGTAGGTAGAATGAGAATAGAGTACTCACTCGCTTATGACACTCATCCGCCGCACTATCGCCACCGTTCGTCGCCGATGATGATGATTCCATGAGTGTCACTCGGGTTAATCTGTTCACTTAATCCGATGATGTGTACCCAGTACCTGCCCACATAGTGGCTTTCCCGCTTCTTTCTTTTTC
This sequence comes from Scaeva pyrastri, assembly GCA_905146935.1. NCBI lineage: Eukaryota > Metazoa > Arthropoda > Insecta > Diptera > Syrphidae > Scaeva > Scaeva pyrastri. Next base: position 122,252,130 of record LR989927.1, on the reverse strand, counting down.
ATATCTTATGACCACCTAAAACCGGATCAAAATCACATTCTCGTATGTGGAAGCTCTTTGACAAGTGAACCATACTGAATTGTGTTTGTGTAAGTTCATTCTTAGAACACACACAGAAAATATTTTCATCAAAGAAGATTAAAAAAAGCTACACTACCGCCACTATAGCCATACGGTGGCTGTAGTTCGAATTAATAGAGTCTCATGTGTCAAAAAAAAAAGAAAGAAAGAGTAAGATGGATAATAAATAAAGCAATGAAGATAACGAAGTCGCAGGATTAAGTTATTTGGCTTTTCCAATACTGGATTTCTAGGAAATAGCTATTGGAGAAGTTGTTAATGGTACTCCATAATATAATGAAGGATTCAATGTTATTTTCTAACTTTAAACGAAGATAGAATTTGACAGTAGATAAAATCCATGAGGGATAATCAAGTAGGTATCAAAAATTGTTAGGGTTAAAGAAACTTTATTCCATTTACAAGTTTATTAATTAACGACAGAGATTAAGTGAATGAGTAAAAAGGTATGTCTCGAAATACTCGGTTTTCAGCTAAATTTTTTGATTCATGATGTAGTTAGTTATTAAATAAGGTTATAATTTTTAGTAAACCAATTTTAAGGTAGAGCCAACAAAAACTCAGATTTAAGCATTTTACCTTCAGAAACTTCCAATTTATTGTAGGGGTATTGGATATTTTCAAATAACGTTCATAAAGTGGTTGAATGTGAACCACACCTAAACTTCAAGTTTTTTTTTCTGCATTTAATTTGACATTTCTCAATTTCATTTGGACGAATGATAATTCAAGAGTGATTGTCGAAAAACAAATGCATTCACAAAAAGTGACTGTTTCGTGCCGTTTATGGGCTGGCGGTATCATCGGGCCTTATTTCTTCCAAAATAAGGCCAGTTAAGCAGTTACTGTGAATGGTGTTCGCTATACAATTCAAAAGCTAAAGGATGAGATAATTCGTCACATTAACGGCATAGAACCCCAATTATGCCTCAGCGTCATCTAAAATTTGAATCATCGATCGGATGGAGGTGTGCCGCCGAGGTCGCGTGCGTCGGCCTTTATATTTTGTTCCATACATAATAATAATACCAATATTATCATATTAAAAAGAAATGACAATAATTTCCTAAATAATTTGTGTTTTATTCAAAATCAACATCGGCCCTTAAAATGTAACCACCCTTTTAACAGTATTCTTTAATGACAAGTCGTTAAATTTTGACACAAAATAAAATCACAAATTTTATATTTGAAGTACTAAATTGTATTCGATAAACATTTGAAGTATTTGAAATATTTGTTGGTGACAATAAAATTTGTATAAATAGGGTTTCAAATTGTTAAATTAAAAATATAAATGTTTACGATATTTGAATTTTCAGAAATGAAAATTATGTTTTTTTGTAGAAAAAGCACATGTCGTTGAATTTAGTGTTTAAAAAAAGAGCAAAGCTCTTTAATTTTTTTTTTCAACAAGAGGTTTTTGTAAATATTTTTATATTTTTAGTTTTTGTATAAAAAATCACTAAAAATAAGAAGTTCTACAAATGAAATGTACTTATTAACCAAAACTTAAGTCTATAATAATATTGCAATTGGAGTATACTGTTTTCTTTTTTTTCAAAAATAACTGAATTTTTACTAACACGACCAATTCATAGGGTGTCCAACTTCTAAAGCTCAGTCATACATATGGAATGTGCGAAGGATTCAGGAAAAAAAAACACACATATCTCAAAACTTAGCAATGATTTTTGAAATTCAGAATAATCGGAATATAAATAAATAATAAAAAACACGATTATTTAAAAAATTGTGTTTATTGTAATACTTTTTGATACACAACATTTTAATTTTATTTTCTTGTGCGATGGAATAGGCGATATCGAATTTGCCATGTGTAAAACATGGATTTTCAAAATTGATGCCACAAACACTATATTATGTATTGCAAATGCAAGTCACATTGGAAACTGTAACCGTTTAAGTTTAAATCGAATGCCATGTCACTACTTTTTTTCACATACTTGCAAATGTATTTTTAATAGATGTGACGGAAATTAAAATATCTATGCTTATAATGTCTTGTAGATTAACGGTATAAATGAAACAACCGAACGATTATCAACTTTAATGTCCTATTGATTCATTTCAACTATTACTGACCTTCCATTGACATCAGTGGATCGGCAGCAATAAAGTGGAAAACCGCTATTTAGTTAAAGTTTCAGCTACTAATTGCCTCGAATAGCGTTTTGAACACTTTCCGTCAACCATACAAGGAGAAATGGTATTTAATATTTCAGGAATTTCCGCTAATATTACAAAATGAGGATATGTGCCATTTTTAGAAAGAGAAATTCTGAAATTTTCTAATTCGAAGTTAAAACGATTGACCACTCTGGACATATTCAAGTCAAGAAACTACTTTTGACATTATTTGGTAAATTTTTGGTTAAGTTTTTTTTTTTTTTTTTGTAAAAAGACTGTCAATTCGATATGTGTAAAAAATGTAGCATATATATAATTAATTGTATTTTGTTTAAACATAAATAAGTTTGGAGTCAATATCGTTAGTCATTCTCGAGATATTCAAGTCAGAAAACACTTTTTACCAACTTTTGATAGAATTTTTTGTACTTTTTTATTTTTTGTATCTTCTTCAATGTATAAGAAAACTTATAAAAAAAGGTGGATAAAATCGGAAAAGCCGTTCTTAAGTTAGGCATGACCAGGGAAAATGGAGCTTCATTTTGATAGAAGATTGAAAAAATATTAATTAATTTCACTCATAGCTTTGTGTTTTAACTTTAAAATTTTTTACCTGACATTTACCTATCATTCACATCACGAAATTCAATTTAATTTATTGTTATTTTGTTATCCTCATCTTTATTAAAAACATATTCATCAAACGTCCAATTTCAATTTATTTTTATAATATTATATACAGAAAGTATGTAAATAATGTATTTTTATATTATTTTTTGATGAACAAAATTGATATATTATTCTGACTAAAAGGTCAAAACCGTGAAGTAATTTTTTATGTTTTACTGTTTTCAATATTTTGTGAATGATATTAAAAAAAAAAAATAATAGAGAATTCAATTAAAATATCAATTTCATTTATTAATTTTACTTCCAGGCAATTTATACAATTTTGACATAAAAAAAATTACTCAAAGAATGACGAATTAAAAAACAAATGGTTACTATTATTTAAAGTATAGATTGGATTAAAAGAATGCAATCTTTTGAATGTGAAGATAAATGTTGACAGTTATGGAACTAACATTTTATAAAAGACTGGTGGTTGAAAGGACCTTATTTAGAAATGAAAAAATATCTACAAATATATAAAAGTAATAAATACAAACATTTTATAAGCGCATAATATTTATTTGCTAGAGGACCGGGTGAACTTTTCCCGAACCAATTGAATTCTAACGCTTGCTTGTTAGATTGGTCGATATGTCACAACCGATCAAAATTTTCATTACTCTTGGAACTTACAATAAAAGGATCATCTACTCGTAAAATAAATATATTTGAATTGTATTGAGTTGAAGTTCGTATTTCCTTGGTATTTTAAGACAAGTAAATCTCAAGCACTGACATAAAAAATTTTAAGAACTGTATTATGGTAATAGAATGACAGGCAACATTATAACTTTTCATTCACGTTGGATAGACGACTGAAATATAAAAATTTGACAACCAACTGTATGGGAATTACCTCCTTCCTCGCAATTTTGGCTAAATTATCGCTTGAAACGGTCGAGCCGTTCTCGAGTTTTAGCGAGACAAACACACAGAAATTTATTTTAATATAGAAAAGATTATTGTACCGAAAACTACCGTATAACGTTTTGCAGCTTTTAGGAAGTATAAACGCAGTCTAGATTCTAGAATGAATCACTCTATCTGTTGAAAAAAATACATCAAAATCCATTGCGTAGTTTTAAAGACCTGATCAAAGATTTAAATTTGTCATGCGATGTTTTTTCTATATTAATATCAACTTAACGAAATACCTTTCAGAAATGGATAGGAATTTCTTTTATTGAATGTTTTATTTCTTGAAATTTTTTTATTTATATTTTCCACGACATTTGACAAACTTAAGGAAGCCAAGGACTCAATGGAAAAGAATTCATTACTTTCTCTTTCCATGTGATTTTTTTTTTCTCACATAAGAAAGTGCATTCACTAAATCATACATTTCAAGGACATTTATTTTTATATTTTTATAAGAAAAAATCAACGCATAAAACATATCATCGAACGTGAGGGGATATTTTGCTGCAACAACAACACCACTACACTTGCCTTGAATAAGACAAAACAAACATTGGCAATACTTAAAGAATAAAAACACAAAAAGACATAGAACTTCAAGAGGAAACATGGAAGGGGAGATGCTTTAAGGAAAACGATATCCTTGCAAGTTCCCATCATAAACTGAAAACCCAAACAACCCACTTTCACTTCGTCATCACCGCCGCCACTGAAGTCGTCGTCGTCTTTTCGTCGATTCATCTTTCTGACGATGTCTGACAAGTCCTGAGTCAATGGTGTTGATGACGGGTGCTCTGGAAGGATCCAAGTGCTCTTGAATTGGTCTCTTGTGTGTGTCAAGCATATATTGATCCTGTTAAGAAATACATCCATTTGAAGACAAGGACTTAAAAACCCACCATCACTATGACGATGATGATGATGAGTAAGTCCGAAACTCTACTACGGAAGGTTCCATCATATACCGAAGAAGCCAAAGGAATGGCAGGTAGACATGAGGCTCTTGACGTGGAAGTAGAAGTGGAAGTGGAACGGGCCATATGAGTTCACATGAGTACGAATACGAGTAGGTAACTTCGTACGATGTTGCTCCGCTAGAGGGACCTGGTATATATACGATGTGTTGTGTTTCATGTGATACTGAATGTTGGATGCATGTATATGGTTCCCCATGAGAGCATATCCTTGTTGCCATACCGCACCGAACTCTAATGAATGGTAAATATTGTTCTTGTTTGTTTGGAAAATGTGGCCTCACATGTCTACAAAAGTGACCTGATTGATAAATTCCTTTTTTATTCATCATCATGCAGATATAGAATTTTGTATAGGTACGGTACATGTTCGTATATACCATATCATCAGGCTTTCAAAAAGAAGGATACCTATCTTTTACCGAGTCAAGTCAATTTCAATTACAGATAGGCAATATACTTTGTACAAGTTTACAACGTTTGTATGTTAACTTAAAAGATATATTCAAGGTAAGTTGTTGAAGATTGACGTATTCTTTTTGAGATAAATTTAAAAATCGATTTTAAGTAAATTTCTTAACGAAAACCCTTCAATCATTTCAAGGTTTGAGAAAGTATTGAAAAATACATAAAGTTATTTTTTTTTTAATTAAAAAACTGTGAACTTTAATTGGAATTCTTGAACCTGCATGAAGCATTATAATGATAACTTGTCGAAAAGTCTGCCCACAACAATGTCTACTTAGTTTCCTTGGATGAGGCTCCTTTGTGTTATGTAAGAACCTTTAGCATTCTTAAATTCAGTCCCAAACAGACTTCCTGTCTTTTGTTTGTAATGCTCTTTTCTAAGAAATTTTTCATATCTTCTTCTCTTATAAATAAAATATTTCTGTTGCAAAGAATCATCATAATAATATTTTTGGTTTATTAGGAAATTTTAATGAATATTGTTGAATGCCATCTGAAAATGTTACATGAAGGTTTTCGTTAAAGCTTACCTATTTTAATTTAACAAAAATTATAAAATTTTACGTAAAAAAGCAGACGAAAATGTATCTGTATTAATTCTACAGGTCCTGAAGTTAGAGATGTCTTTGCTTACTGTCAAACTGACATATGTTGTGTAAGAAATGAGTACAAATTTAAGCTTTTTTATTTTAAATGGATAATTTGACTTTAAACGATGGATAAGATCTTGATATTCAGGTTAAAGTTGAAGAAATTTTAATTTTGCCTTATATCCAGAAGGTTATTTTCAATGTTTTCATTTTCAAAGCAAAGGTTCTTCAGGGTAGTCATTTCGGTCCTCTTCATTTTATATTAGTTGATTCATAATAAGTTTCTACAAAACGATTTTACTGATATTTGGTAAAATAATGGTTTAAAAATCAACATTGAATTTGTTGCCAAAAGTGCTGAGTTTTTTTAAGATTAGGCAAATCGCGACCTTAGGACAACAGGGTTCTAACTGACATATTTTCCAAAACGAGTATGCTCTTTCGATTGGTTTCTTCCAAATTCTTCTATCTCTTTTAGTTTCCTTTATAGTCTATTACAATTCAGTAAACAAAGTTCTATGTGCATCAATTTATTAAAAAGCTAAGTTTACATAGTTCTAAGTGGTAAATAGAACCTAGTGAACTTAGAGAAATTAGAAAAAAATTCAAATAGAAATTTGTTACCCTACAGGATGTAGATAAAACTTTGCTGCTTCAAAATATTTAAATATTTCTCATGGTTTAAACTATTTAAGCATTAAATTTAAAAAGTATCCTATGTGCTATTACAGACTTTAATCTATCTCTGTGCCAAATTTAACCCAAACCCGTTTAGGCGGTCTTAAGCTATTAAAAGTGTAACTAACACGTCTTTCTTCTACTAAAAAATAAACCGTATTTCTTTAAGCTAACAAAGTTCTATCGGAACAAAATTTTCTTAAAACGACACTATGTAGGTAATTAGAACCTTATTGTTCTATGATCAAATGCCTTAGCGTTGAGTAACAAGGTTCTATCCATTTTTTTAAACAATTATTACTGCAAAATTATTATAACTTATGTTATATATTTTTAAATTCAGATCAACATCATTTAGTACTAAATATTTGCTTTCAAAAAATCGTAAGTAAAATGTAAAATTTGTGGTACTTCAAAAATTCAATCTCTGTTTACTCAAAAGTGACTTCAGTGCAGATAAAAACCTTTTGTCCTAAGGTCTCGAAATATGTTCTTGAAGCAAAAGTAAATGCCATTTTCATCTTAGCCAGTTCAATACATTTTTGCCAAAATTCTATTAGGTGACAAAAGTTTCATGGTGATTGGTGCTGTCATAATGTTGCTCTGCTAGCAACAGTCCCGTCTTAGTCTGGAGGTAGCATTCATTTCAATCCCTTGCAATTGATTAAAGAAATGTCATTTGTAAGAACTTTGTAAACATTATAAATGATTTGTCTAGTTTAAATTTTCCATTGCCAAATAAAAGCCACAGTTACGGTTTCAGGACCATAATCTTTTAATGGAATTTTCCATGATTAATTCTCACATTTGCTACTGGAGGTCCTTGATAACTTCACAAATTTCATCTTAAAGATCATGAAGCGTTTGTGGAGCATTTGCACCTTATTTTTCACTTAGCTTTTCAACAATCATTCTTAGATTTTCCGGGCCCCAAATACGATAATTCTGCTTATTAGAGTATATCCTTCGAGGTGGGTCCTATCACTGAAGATGATAATTTGAATGTATTTTAAGGACCAAATTAGCGAAGATACTACGATGCTGGTGATTGAAAAGCATTACCTACTTATTTTGTTAACTGAACTTATTAAGCCTCAAGACCTAAGTCTTAATCTAAATGCAAAATATAGCGTAATGTCGTTTGTGGAATTCCTAACTTAAAAGATCAAAGACGCATTAATAAACCTGGGTTTTCGAATGACGCACATGATTCTTCGCATCAGTAACTAAGTACCTAAGGCTAAATTCTTCCAACTGTTCCACAGTATAATCGTTCCTTTTTAAGTAATAACGGAGTGTTTAATTGTCAAAAGATGACAGCTTCAAAAACGGCAGCTGCCCAATAAGCGTGCCATTCAAAATGGATTATTTTTTTGAAAACTTTTAAGTTCCAATCCACGTTTGTTTTTTTGATTGTACAAGTACCTACACACAACTAAGAACTGTCCTCTTATACACTTTAAAAAGAGTGAAAACGTCAGTGTGTGAAATGACAAATGTCAAATTCAAGACATAATCAAAATATGATTACTATTCAAAATTATGAAAAATCTGAAATGAATTTTCAATTTGTTTCTTTTTGTGACCTTGAAATTTCCACATGAAGATAATTGTCTTCAAATTAATACATAAATGGATTGAAATTAAGTGGAATTCGAAAACAAAACATAACATAAAAAAATAAAGAAAACACATAACACAAAAAGAAGTCTTATAAGGTCATTAAACCCACTAGAATGTCTGCTTTCTTTTTTTCTCTACAAAGGACGACTTAACTTATTGGATGCCTATTAGATAATATCCTGGAACACCAATCCTTTTGCAAGACTTCCTGTTTAGGTGATGTCTCTTATGTCTTATGTCAATAATGCTTATTTCTAAGAACTGTCAGTGTCTTACGTTTTCAAAAATAAACAATTTCTATTGAAATACGAACGTTAAAAAAAGAATAATGTAAATATGTATGTATTTATTCTGTTATGAAATTTATTGAAATATGTTTTTGAATGCCATCTGTGTGTGTAACATGAATTTCTTTTTATTTTAAGCTTATTTCAGGAAAATTGAGAATGGTTATGAATATGACAAAATTGACACAATGTAAGAGTAATATTTTCTTCATATATACATTACATGTTTAAATTAAACTAGTATTTTTATAACGAAGGGTCTTTTGTGTACTCTTACATATTATGACAGTTAAAAAGTAATTTTGAATCTGATTTCAACTACACAGTTTCACTTTTAAAACCCAAAACATCGATCACATTACTTGAAACTTTCGTTGAGTCTTGATAAGAATCGGTTTTATGGTAGTACATATCTGTTATGACATATTAGTCTTTTTTTTGTTGGTTCGTGAATACCCTACGTCTCAAAATTTTTCCAATTTTTATCAGTAAACTGGTAAAAAATAAAAAAGATTCCGGGAATTTTTACTTAGTGTTTTTAAGTAATTTTAAGTTGTCAACTTATATTTTTTAATTGAATAATGAATGCATCTGGCCCTTAAAGTTGCCGGCAACTTATTTCCATATTTTGATCGATTGAACTACGAATTGTTGGGTTTACCAACTTAAAGATGTGGACGGCAGACATATGAGAAAAAAAATCAAAAACTCAATCGGTATGCATTTTCATGAATATCTCAACTCGATCTACATTTTCATGCATTTTTCAACTCGATCTGAAAAATATAATACTAATTTTTTAATGACATCCCCATTAATTGTTGGAATACCAATTTCGAGAGTAAATTATGAGTGAGATATAATATGTAAAGTGAATAAAGCGTTTTATTCGAACTTTTGTTACTGAGCTGAAATTTGAATTTTATTCGATAACGGTCTTTTGCAGTTATTGACACTTAAAGCTTATGAATGTTTCTAGGAATTCCCTAGAATTTGCCTTTAAGGCACTAGTATACGTCAAGAAGTGTTGCTTTTTTGAAGTATGTATGTGAGAGTTTTCAACTGAATTTCAATCTAAAATATTTTATTTCTTCAAAATGTATTTCATTTTAAAATATTTAACTAAAATGTTTAACCAAAAACAATGATCCCTTTTAATTTTATTTATTTATAGATAAGAAAACTTCTTCCTAAATTTCATTATGATGAAAAATTTGGTTACACACTGATGGTTGGATTTGATTAATTTTCCAGTGAAAACCCAATACATATTGTAAAATCTCAAGTACTTGAATCATACACATAACAATAATAAGGATAAGTGCCTTAGTGTCTAAGATATCGACAAGGACTTTATTATTATGATTATTATGTTATATGAATCTTTAGTATTTTCATAACCAATTTCAAACAGACTTCCTGTTTATGTGCTGTCATTTGTTCATAATGTCCTTTTCAAAGAACTCTTATTATCTCATATTGTATCATATACTTTTATAAATAATCAAAAATTCTGTTGAAAAATATTTTTGTGTCTCAGGATTATATTATTATTTTCTTGGAAATTTTTTATTACAAACATATTTTTGAATGCCATCTGTATTGTTAACTGGAATTTTTTCTATAATACTTATTTTTATACATAAAAAAAATCTTTTCTTCATTCTTGAAGTTAGCAAATAATATGACAGATGATGACAGATGTGATTGGACACATAATGCATCGGTAGGTAAATGTTTTTAAATTAAACAAATAAATACCTAAAATAAAAATGTTGATCAAATTGAACTTCTCTTTGATAAAAATAAAAAGATATCCTTAAAAATTCGGTGTTGTTTATTTTTTTAAAGATATAGGTACAAAATGTTTTTATTTTTAAACTTACATAAAATATATTGCAGCAAAACGAGAAAAGTTTCGTAGCAGGAGATCTTATTTGTTATTTAGTCAAAGTCGCTTCCAAGTGTCTGTCTGTTCCTACATGTATGGTTAGATCTTAAAAACTGCTCAACGGGTTTTTATGCGTTTTTTTTTTATAGAAAGAGTGATTCAAGAGGATGGTTTATATGTACCTATAACAAGATAATGTTTTTTCAATTAAAAAATTATTTTTTTAAATTTAATTTTAATTGCAATACATTATACGATAGTTTAGATTTTCAATGTATTTATACATACTATAGTACACTTCAAGGCGGTACAATAATTTTTTTTTCCTATAATAAAAAAACAATTTCTGGTTGTTTGTCTTTCTACAACTCGAGAACGGCTTGGTCGATTTGGCTGATATTGGTTTTGAAATGTTTGTCGAAATCCAGGGATGGTAAAGAGAGAAAATATTTAATTGCGATGATTACATTAAAAAACAAAAACTTTATTTTTCCATAAAATTTGTTCTACCTGCAAAACAAAAATATTTTTTACTGTCATTTGGTTGTCAAATTTGTATATTTCAGTCATCTGCACAACGTTAACTAAAAGTCATAAGGTTTGCTGTCATTCTGCCACATTTGAATTTATATAGTTATTAATGTTTTTAACTTCTCATAAGGGGAGTTATGGTCAACGGTCCTATTTGTCATATTGAAATTTTTGACAAATGTGGACGTTTTTAAGTTCGTAGAATCTAAATCCATCAATCGTAGGGAGATGATTGTGTTTGCGTTTTCACTTACATTCATACGCTCGTACGTTTTTACGTTCGTATGTTAGTACTTTGGTGATTTTTCGTTCACGGTATCGGAGAAGAAATATCGACTCCAATTAAATTTTTTTCGACAAGTTAGAACTTGCAAAAATGCAGAAAATACTTTTAAAAAATGTAAAAATTTTCGTTGGTCGCAAATATCTCAGGAAATGATAATGCTATTAACTTAAAATACATTTTATTGTGTATATTATGGTGTGAGAAATATCTGATATAAAATTTGACAAAGTTTAACATACCGTTGCTTTCTTTAAAATTGAAAAACTAAACAAAAATTTTTTGGCGTTCAAATATGTATAGTTATACAATTAAGGAAAATATTATTATCTTTAAAAGAAGTGTTCTGCTAGGTGATGTTTTTGTCATCTTGTAAAATTAAAAAAAAAGTGATAAAGTTTTTTTCCAACAAATAAAAAATTACAAAAAATTGTAACAAAAATTGGTAAAAAAGGTTTTTTGCAACGATATTGACATTATTTTATACACGATACAATTATTATAACATATTACAATTTTGACAAATTTCAAATTGATTTCTTTTTTATTAAAAATAAACTAAATATTGTTTTTCCACTACAATATCTCGAGAAATTTCTTAATTCTGTAAATTTTTTTATTTATATAATTTTTAATATTAAAAACAAATCGATTACACAGTTTTTTTTTACAAAAATCAACAAATTCACAAAAATTACCAAAGTTATGTTTTTTTGAAGAAGCAACCACTTGATATCTTTTCTTTAATTGGCGATTTATTTTTTTACAAAAACTTTAAAAAATGTCAATTTTTCAAATTACAATGGGAAGTTATCAGTGTAAGTCGCATCCAGCCTTTTTTATTATCATTTTGACTTCAAATTTTTAATAAAAATCACTTGACATTAAAAAGATTCCTATCATTATCTCACAAGTACTTGACTCCAATCAATTGAATAATTCTTTCGAAGATTTGAATTCATCTTAAGTCATTTGAAATTACGTTTTTAAGTTTCTATGTGCGTTTTTAAAAATCTATTCACTTATACAGACAGGCATGTGTATGTGGTCTTACAGGCATTTTCATTTATTTTCAAAAGAAAATACTCTTTTTCTCATATTGGACCAAATTAAAATATGTATGTATAAAAAAACAAGGATAACAAAACAAAATGTGGTAATAATTAAAGATTATCTTATACCACACTATGTTGCAAAAATTTAAACTCTTACCCATACTTTCTCCATTAACTACCAACATACACATGCATTGAAGTTTTAAGAAAGGATACTTTTCTTACTCACCTCCCTTAAAACTCGATAAGAATAGGACAAAAAAAAAAAAATAACACAAATTAAAAATAATCACTTTAGAACATAATTATCCCACATTTCCTACCAAAATCACCTTCAGACATCAACTTGTATATTATAGAATATATGTATGTAGTTGTAGGTAAATAGTGGGTTATAATATTATCCACAAAACAACAATTTACACCAAACTATTTCCATTTCAAAAGGCATCCGACAAAATAAAGAGAATCCTTTAGATGAACCCCCACACATACACACTCACTCGAGTTTAAGACTACGCAACATTAAAATTTCATTAGAGACCTTTTTAAAGACATCAAAAACAATGTGCTGCCAATCTTCATGCATCCCCATAATCAGCCCACATTATCCCCCCAGCCTTAAAAAACCCCTCGCGAAATAATAGAAATAGAAATAGAAATAGAAACTTTTCCCAAAATGCTGATGGTCTGGTTCACTCTAATAAAACTTTATGAGCATAATTCCCACCAAATATCACAACAATCCTTGTGCATATAGCAGTCGTCCTGTTAGTCCTGATCGTTCTGTTCGTCTTGCTCGCCTTCGTCACAGGTCAAATTGAGTTTTACCCAAATTATCTAGTTTTTTTTTTGTTTTTCTTATTTTGTTTTATTCAAACATTCAAAAAACCAAAAACAAAAAAAAAGGAAAATAAGAATTAAAAAGAAAAGGAAACATCCTGATGAACTTTCGGTTTTGCTGTCGAAAATTTAAGCAGCTATGAAACTTTCAATGAGCCTCGAGAAAAACAATAGACGAACCGAAATACCAGCTCTTAAGCCTTTAATGTCCTGTTTTTTTTTGGCTCCTCACTATACTAACACTAACGTACGTGTGTGTTTGTGTATATATATGATATGTCTAAAGTGAAATTAGAGCCGAGCCAAGTTGTAGTTGTGTGCTCGAGTGGAACTATTGTTTAATTAAAATCGAAACTTAAGCAGGTTAAACAGATAACGATTTCCTTTTGAATTTCACATTTGAATTTTTAGGACTTCTTGATATTGCTACATATATCCTCCTCTTCTGAAAACACTCACATGTGTGTGCGTTGAAACAATCACACATATACAACATACATACGTATATAATTGCGTGCTTAGTGATGCAAAATGATTATGTGACTATAGTTTTGTAATAGTAACAGAGTGGAAGGGGGTGGTGAAAGGGGAAGGAGTTTAAAACTTAATGGTCAAACATCAGATCCGAAATTCCTGGTGAAATTGTGTAATATTCGAGCCTGTCAGTTGGTCGTCCTGTGGCATACCTTCAATTCAAATAAAGTTTTATTCTTCTTCATCTTCCTTGTCGTCCATCGTCGTCGGTCGTTTTGTAGTCATCTTCGCTTTCTCCGTCCTCATATGGCTTCGGGACGGGAGTATATAAAATTTTACTCTATTTTAATCGAGGCCACACACAGAGACTTTATAATCGTAATAAAAAGAGTCCTCAAAATCCACTCCATTCCACATGTCAAGCCTCAAGCCCCATACACAATATTGCATGAGAAGAGAGGAATTTTGCATAACTATGCCAAAGTCATATCTATATACGAGTATGTATGTATGTGTGTGTGTGTAGATTGTCCTTTTTGGTGATATACCACCACTCGAATGATTTACAAAACAAAGACCTGACGGTTTTCGAAATTATCTTATCTTCTTGAAAAATAAGACTTAGAGAGAGAGAGAGATAGATGCCTGCGAGTCCTTAAAGTTGGATACAAAAAAATATTTTCAATTTTCCGGTGTACTGAGCATTACACAAAGAAATGAAATAAAACAAAAATCAAAAGAAACACGACCATCAGGAGCCATGAGCTAGGAGTCGAGAGACAGGAGCCATCAGGAGCATCGCAGGACCTTTAGGAAAGCAGGACAAGAACAAAGAAAAGGCTTCCAAGAAAACCGAACCACACCAGACCAGACCAAAGAAAAAGCAAAAGCAAAATCAAAAGCAGCTCATGCAGAAGGAGCCGAGCAGGTTAAAGGGAGGTCACACGGGATAGTTTTCGATTGCGTGCACCAACCGGCATTATCCTGTTTTGCGGTTGATTGTTGCGGTTGTCTGATACTTTATTCCTTCTATATATTCTAGTTTATAGATACTTTTCGTCCTAGGCGTTGTGTGTTATTCTCGTCGTAGTTGTTCGTTGGACTCAGTTAAGTTAAGGGTTTGGAGTTTAGATACAGTTGGCTACATACACTATTATATATGCACACACACTCATATAGCATAGACAATTCCGGAAATTGTTGTCAAGATAATTATTATGTTTACATTTTGTTAGATGGAATTTTGTTTTATTTTATTTGGAAATCTATTATTTTGAGAGATCCTTTTTTTTTTAGGGGGGGGGATACTCGTATAATACGAGTACTTCCTCATACTCATACCAGTATAGAGTACCTTATAAGGAGACTAACGATATTGTTACTGAATCCTTCATACATACAACATTAAGTCCTCGACAGGTATGGATAAGATACATACATGCTATACACATACATTCACCTATGCAGTATCTATGCTCTATGCACCTCACCTCTTTTCTTCAATTTTATTCTCAGGGTATACTACTGACTTCTTCATATGGGAATAATGGGTAGAATAGGGGAGGGATGTATTTTTGAGGGTAATTTATTTCAGGATGTGGCTGAAAGGAGCTTCGGAAGTTATTCAAAAGTGAATTTGATGTTATAAGATTGCAAGAGTATGATAAAAAAAAGAAGCAGGAGAGTTTATGATTAAATAATGGTGGAAAAACCAACTCAAAAGCATGGACTGGAATAATTCAGATAATGTGCTCTTGAACCTTTAAGCTCTTACCCCTGAATTCGAAACGTTATATTGAAAATTAACATACCTATACATACTATATGAAGAACTTAGACAACAATTTTATCCTTCCAGTTTAGCCACAATTTTTATAATAGCAAATTACTGCTTTGAAAGCTTAAAATTTTGTTTTTTAATTTTTATGGTTAATGGGTATGTACATTAAGCTTAAGTAATAACAATAGATTACAAGGAAGAAAAGGCTTCGATTTTTCAAAATCTGAACTAACCTTAAATTTTTCTTCTTAAGCTCTAATGATCCAACAAACAAAATAATGACATACTTTAAAAATTTTAGGCATATGATTGTTGTTAATTGGCAAACCTTTAGTTGAGCAGGACATTGCAAATACACATTTTTAACTTCCTAAACCTATTGGGAGTTATTGTAATTGGTCCGATTTGTCAAATTGAAATTTTTGACAAATTTGGACGTTGCAAGGTTCCTAGAATCTAGATCCGTCATTTTTAGAGAGATGTCTGTGTGTGCGTGTGTACGTACGTTCGTACGTTCGAGATACCCTTTTTCGTCCACAGTATCTCAAGAACGATTAGAGATATGGAATCCAATTAAATTTTGTTCGACAGGTTATAACTTCGAAAGTTGCAGAAAGGACTTTAATAAAAATTTATCAAGCGGTTTTTTCACTGTAGCCAGTTAAAAAAAAGTGAACATTTTGGTTGGCAGCAAATATCTCAGGAACTAATAATGTTATTGACTTCAAATAAATTGTATTGTGTAGACTGCAATTTGAGACAAAAAAAAAATGGTATAAATTTGGAAAAAGTTTAACATACCGTTATTTTTTTGAAAAGCGATATCATCTTCGAAACAATTTTTTATCATGTAAAATGCTGTCTTTGACATATGGTAAAATTTTGAAAAAAATTCAACAGGAAATTTTTTTACAAAAAAATGAAAAACTTAAGAAAGAATTAACCAAAAAATATCAAAAGTAGTTTCTGGAGTCAAGAGTGGTCAATCATTATAACTTCGAATTTATTCCAAAAAAAAAAAATTGGTAACATTTATTTTTCTGCTTCAATATCTCGAGAAACTGCATCTGAAAATATTAATTTTTGAGCTAAAGTGTCCATGTAAATTTAAATTTGATATTTAGATTTTACATAATCTGTTTTTATGCTCCAAAAAAGGAAGATGAAAATTCATATGTGGCAACTCTACACTAAACACATTATTATGATTTGTAAGGTAAGACGAATCATACAGAGAACAGTTCTTCAATATGGAAAATCTGTTAACTATAAAAAGAGGCTGGGTGCGACCCACACTGATAACTTCCCATTATGCATAATTTGAAAACTTGGCGTTGATGATATTAATTGATTTACATACTTTTGATGCTGATTGTTAACAATTTTACTAACAAAAAATTGTCAGAGATGTTTAAGCGGAAAAACAATATTTACTAATTTTTCTTAACTTCTTGTAGTTTTGTATTTGTTGTAAGAAATGTAAATTTGATATTCGTCAATATTTTATCATTTTTTAGGTATTGACAAATGCATTATGTTAAAAATGAAATACATTTTAAGTCAATAGCATTGCTTGTTGTTAAGATATTTAAGCAGAAAAACAATTTTTGACAATTTTCGGTAAATTTCAGTTTTGGTTTTTTATTTTTCGTAAAAAAACTGCCAATTCGATATGTGTCAAAAAAGTACCATATGTTCAAAATTCTATTACGCAATAAATGAAATAGATTCGAAGTTAAAATGATTGACCATTTTGGGCATATTCAAGTCAAGAAACTACTTTTGACATTTTTTTGTAAATTTTTGATTAAGTTTTTTATTTTTTGTAAAAAGACTGTCAATTCGATATTTGTCAAAATTGTAGCATATATTAATAATTGTATTTTGTATATACATAAATAAGTTTGAAGTCAATATCGGTGCTCATTCTCGAGATATTCAAGTCAAAAAACACTTTTTACCAACTTTTGGAAGAATTTTTTGTACTTTTTTATTTTTTGTAAAAAAACTGTCAAATGAATTTTTTTCAAACTTTCACCAGATGTAAAGAACTCCGTTTCAGATAATAGAAAATAGTTTTGAAGAGAATATCATTTTTCCTTCATTGTATATTTTCGCGCCAAAAATTTTTTTTTTAGTTTTTCAATTTTTAAAAAATAAAATAATAAAATTTATATCAAATCTGTATCACATTACAATGTATACAATAAAATTTATTTGAAGTCAATGGCACTAACCATTCCTGAGATATTTGCTTCCAACCAAAATTTTCACTTTTTTTAAAAACTGCTATAGTGAAAAAACAGCTTGACCAATTTTTATAAAAGTCCTTTCTGCATCTTTCGAAGTTATAACCTGTCGAACAAAATTTAATTGGAGTCGATACGAGTACGAACGTACGAACGTACGAACGTACGAACGTACGAACGTACGAACGTACGAACGTACGAACGTACGTACACACGCACACACAGACATCTCTCTACAAATGACGGATCTAGATTCTAGGAACCTTGAAACGTCCAGATTTGTCAAAAATTTCAATTTGACAAATCGGACCCATTACAATAACTCCCTATGGGAAGTTAAAAAGTATTGAGAACTTAAAATACATTAACTTAAATCGGAACGGCATGAAAGTATTATGGTATCTCAAAAATATATTTTTGAATACTTAAAAAAAACTTTGAAAAATCTGGACTGAAATAATTCTAAAAATTAGAAAATAAAATAATTTGGGCTTATAGCAAAAACTCCGAAATTTTATAAAATTTTTTATAGAAGATCTTTAAAATTAATCTATACCGAACATAATTCCAAATAAGTTTTGAACTTTTTTCTTTGAAAATTTCTTCATTAAATTTGTTGCAATTTCATCGAAATTATAAATAGGAAATTTTTGTCTCTTTTTTTTATATTTGCTTGTATTTCAAGATTCTACGATAACCACATTGTTAGTTTGTGATTTTAAGGTATACTGTATCTTAGAAACCACTTGAACTATAGAATAAAAATTTGGTGACTAGCCGACAAACTGTTGTGAATTCAAAACTCTTGATTTAATTGGTTCTAAAGTTAGAAAGGTCTAAGATCGTTTGAGTTTCTCACAATTGCCAGGAGAATATTTTTTATGAAAGAAAAATTTGGGAAAGTCTTCCAAAAAAGTCGGAAAACTGAAAAATCGAAGCACAAGTTCTGGAATGTCTTTTTTAATAGAAGAAAAATAGAAAACTTGAAAAATTCTGGGAAAAATCGAAATACCTTTTGGATTAATTTTAGCAACTTTTTTGTGAAATTTGGAAATTCGTTCTGACAAAAGATCATTGAAAAAATAAAAGATGGTTCTGTGACTTAAGCTGTTAGAAAGTGTTGTATGTTTGACTTAAGTTTTGCGCAGGTGTTCTTTTCATATTGTCATTTTCTATTCATCATACACAAAAACGGTACAAGTATTTCGATCATTGCACAAAGTATAAAGTTCAAATTGCTAAAGAACTGCATTTCTGAAAGTCAGTTGAAGGCGTGATAAAAAAATTGTACAGCTGAAGTTGCGATCGATCATACTTATGTTGCAAAAACTTAGTTAACAGAAACTGTGCAACAATACGCAGTTGTTGTCAAAAAACTGACGACCATTAATGTCAAATTCAATGAAAAGGAAACCCTTATCTCTGATTCCAATAATTCCGACAGATCTTCCATTCCCATACAAGTGCAGAGAATATTGAGGAAGTGTGTGGGACTAACCACGAATTTCTCTTTTTTTTTTCTTTAGCATGTTGGAAAACCGTCTTCGTAATTTGTTTTTACCACTGGAAAACCAATTCAAAAATATTTTTATCATATCGCGCTTTACTGATTTCGATTCCATTCAAATAATCACATTGAAATTGTAACTATCTATGTTCTATTAGACTAGACGAAGTTTGCAGGGTCCGCTAGTTCAATATCGTTAGTTTGGATCTATAATGGAGCCGTTAATAAATTTTATGTAATTTTATTTTCCTTATACACTAAAATATGAATAGCAAATTATGTCCAAAATTGCATTTAGTGTACATGTGTATGTGTACAACAATTTACAAGGTGGTAGCTAAAAATATCCTAGTTATTGTATATTGTATTAAGTCAACAAAAAATCCCCTATGTTGTTAACATACCTGTCATACAAATTAAATCACAAAAGAAAAGCGCAACTTATTATTTCGCATTAATAAATCATCTGCCAAAAATTTTGTGGATATTAATTGATCCTGCCATAGCTACCTTTATTACCGATGATGGCCCTCGGAGCCATCACCGTGTTGTGTAATGGCCAACAAAACATTCAACACAACCACCAAAAAAATAAACGAAGAAAACAATCAAACCACACATGCGAAACACATGTGCAAAACAATAACAAAACGTTTAAATGGAGCTGGAGCCCCCTTTCCAACAAAAATATGACAGGTCACTGAGCTAACTTTGGCTGTACATGGACAGGCACAGGACACGGGCATCGGCATGGACCTGGACTTGGAAAGTCGCACGAGCAACGAAAGAATCGTGGCCAGAATTAGGAAGGAGCTGAGGTGGTTCAAAGTATTGCTCCTGGACATGGACTGGACAGAAGACCAACATACAAAATCTATAAATTATTATATTTTTTTTTCTTTTGAACCAGGGGCTAATGGGGGCAAATTGTTTTCGAACATGTTGACAGGAGATTTTTTGGTAAAGACAACTATGCCTTTGGGAGAGGAAGTTGTGATATGTTCTGGTGATGAGGTAAAAGTTGGCCAAGAAAATTGTTTCTTTTTTTTTTTTGTTATTACATCGTCAGGTTTTGACTTTAACGCTGTTCATTGAAACATCAGGAGCGTCTAAAGAATTCATTATGACCGAGAGTTTGTCTGTGTTTTTTTTTATTCTTCGTTACTGTTTCCGTAATGTTAAAAAAACACACCTCGATTTCATTTCCATTTTCTTCCAATGACTAAGTCAAGCGGAAAAAGCAACAAATGGAATGGATTTTCTTCTAACGTCAACGAAAGCAAAACGTTGAAAAAATATTTTTATTTCTCTTGAATAAAGAGATGAAATTCTAGACGAGCTAAACCGAATTTATAAATAAGAAAAATTTTCCATTTACAATGAAGACAAAAATTCGATCGTTTTTGTTGACATATTTTAAAAAACAAAAATACAAAAAAAAAAATAAAAATTCAAAAATCACCATAAGATGTTATTTTTTGTGTGTTTCACTCAGTCAGTTGATTGGATTCGGATATTTCGGAGGATTTTAAAAAATATTACACAATTAGGGTTACCTGCTATTTGTGAAACATGATTTTCTGAAAATATCTTCCATGAATTGCAAATAGATTTGTGTCTATGCGCTAGACAGTGTACTTTTATTCATGATTTGAGATTTATTCATTGATTAATTTATGAATGAAATTTGAATATAACGTCACGTCGCGTCGTCGTTGATTTAAAAAAATAAAAAATTATTGCATTTTCATTGGAAGTTATAAAACTGTCTGATTTTTGGAAATATGTACATATATGGATATTGTGACAAATCTTCATGATCTTAGGCCCCTAGAATGAAGACCCTTCATTTTTATGGAATGTAGATCCTTCATTTTTAGGGAGACGTCTGTGATGTCGGACTCAAAAACGAATTCTGATACCAGCTTCAAGAACGTTTGATTTTATCAAAATACATCTAAACTCTATCCAAATCGAATGTGCAGTACAGGGTACAGGCCTTTTTTATCAGTTACGTGCCTCACATTCGTTCCGTACTGAATTCAAAAGTATCCTTCATAAAAAGTTCTAACGCCTATGGATTCATTACTGCATCCACCACAAACCAGCATATCCTGCCAGGCGCAAAGTCAAATGCGCACTGACACATTGTAGCTTCATTTTATATTTATGAGATACAGGGTTACCATACCGTATTAAGTAACTTTTAACTTCTCTTTTCTTTAGGATTTTGTAGAGGAGCTTTTGTTTTAAGAGCTTTTTAAAACTTTAAAATGGTATAGGGTTAACATAGTCTTTGTTTTAAGTATTCACATTGGAATTTACGGGAATTCTTTTAAAATGCAGTTAAAAAATATAAGCTGAATACTCCTTTATATAACCGAGTTGTAATTATATTAGATTGTATATTGAGGGATTTACAATTTACGAATTCAATAGCTTTTTTTTATTAAATAAACATTTTTATTTTAAACAATACTAAACAAGCATAGACGGCAGTTCTTTTGATTTTCTTGGGAGCTTTCGCAATTTTATTATATGCACTACGATAACGCTGACCAATTTTTTCTTTCACACAACTAAAGGGAATTTTTCCGAAGATAGAGTGAGATAAAGACATTCTATCTTTCCTGTACTGCATTTGGATGAAGTATAAGTTTACTTGGGTTCTCTTTCCTAAATAAGTTAAGTTCATTTATTATTTTGTGTTTGGAAAAATTACAGAATTTAACTTAAAAAAAAGAAGACCTAAGTCGACTTAACTGACAGTTAAGTTAAATTTTAAATATAGATCCAATTTATAAGAGTGGTCTTAAGCACTTATATAGTAGTAAAGAATTATCAACCAATTTCAAAACTTTCAGTTATTCCCAAACTTTTCAAAAAAATGGTCACCCAAAAACTTTATTTTGCTGTCAAAAATTCGTTGTCTCAAAAACAACATGATTTTGTTAAGGATAGATAAACTTGTACTAATTTAAGTCTATTTGCAAATTATTGTAATAATCATGTGGAAAAGTCTAGACAAGTTGATGTCCTATATACTGATTTTGTTAGAGCTTTTGACCGTCTTCTCCTCCAAAAGCTTAAGATGCTGGGATTGAATGCCTTCTTTTTACAGTGGCTTTTTTCATAGCTGTCTGACAGGAAAAAAGCTGTTAAAATAGATGAATGTGTCTTAAATCTTATAGAAGTGGTGTCGGGTCTTCCAAAAATCAGTCATTTGGGACCACTTCTTTTTATAATCTTCATCAATGATTTACGTTCAATCTTCAAAAATATTGTAACTGCTTGATGTATGCTATGCTGATGATGTGAAAGTATTAATTTACTGCAACAACTATTATAATCATCTTCAGCTGAATTACTCGAAGTGTAAAATGTTTAGTGTATCTAAATCTTCCTCTATTAATGATTTTGAATATAAATTATATGATGTTAGTCTTCTGAGGGTAATTGAAGTCAATGATCTTGGGGTGGTTTTTGATTTAAAGCTTTGATATCAGATCTCATAATGATTACATCACATCTAAAGGTAATTCCCTTCTAGGTTTCTTGAAGCGGAACTCCAAAGATTTTAGGAATGCCTATATTTTGAAGTCCTTATTTATGTCCATAGTTCTACCGGTTTTAGAATATTTTTGTACCACCTGGCCTCCGCATTTTATGATAATAATATTTTTTCGAATTGAAAAAGTTTAGAAAAAATGCACTTTTTGTGCACTTAGGAAACTTAACTGTCTTGGGCCTTTATCGAATTAAAAATCAAGGTGTTCTCTTATTGACTTAAAAACGCTAAAATTGTCGCAGGCAAGTCCAATGCATTTTATTCACTAAAGATATTATTGATAACAGAATAACCTATTTTAAAATGCTGTTATTAATTCCAGAAATGTATTATTTCATCTTCCTCGTCATAGAAATAATTATGGTCAGAATGAACCAAATACGTTTATAATGAAATTGACCTTTGTGTGAATAGAGACTATTGTAAAAAAAAATTCTTGAAATATGTAATTTATTGTCAAATTAGAATATTTTGAATAGTAGATATTCTCGTCAGTTTTTGAGTTTTTGAATAGAATACCTTTATATAACAAACTTAATCTCTCTTTATAAAATGTCACTTCAAAATTTAAAAATAGTATTTTACTGGATCAAAATATATATTAGAAAAAAAATATTTTTCGAAAGATTTTAAATCCATCACATCTCAATGCTATCCTTCAATGCAATTTGATAGTTTTTGTCTTTGAATCCTAAGACAAAAAACAAATCCATTTAATATTTTAGTTCAAATTTCACTTCGAAACTAAAATTTTAATTATCTAATATCAATTATCCAAAAAATTATGCTTAAATTCTAAATTTACAACTTGTAAAAGTTTACTTACTGGTAACAAAATTTACACATAATCTTTTAAACATTTAAAATAATAATTTTATTACTTAAGTAATTTGAACTATCAAAGTAAAATGATAAATGCATTTAAACTATTTAACTTGAAAAAACAAACAAAGATTGATGATCCTGGTGAGAGTATCAATATTGGGCTGAAAATATAAAGTCGCGTCTCAGATGTTTTTAAGGAAGTATAGTCTTGTTTTAGTTAAACGAGAAGAGGTATTTAGGAGACCTCTTTATAGGCTGCGGTCAAAGATCCCAATAATTAATTCGTGAAATTTTGTAATTGGAATGGACGCAGAATATCATCCTATGCAACACATCAAAAGTTCGCAATATCCTCTTATTGGCTTTTTGTAAAGTAGCATTTTGAGGGGGGAGCATGAAGCATGACTTATTCATGTTGGTTGATTTAAAAAAAATAATATACGAATACATCTGGTTTAAGGGTAGTTTTTAATGCTTGATCTATTAAAACAGTAACCAAAGAATTAAAACACTTTTTAAAAAAGTAATTTTAAAGAAATGATTTGTGAAATAATAATAATTCTCATATTATTTTCCAAATTGACTGTAACATAAAAATTTCTAAAAATATTTTTCTATATGTCATGGCAAAAGGGATAATAACTTTGTTCGTCAAATTGCTCTTAATCTTAGAACCCTAGTTTAAACGACTTTGGTAAGAAGTCCACCGGAGTTTAATTTTTTTCATGATATCGGAATCGAGGTAGATTGCTTTCTCACAACCGGAGCCAAAAATTCTCATTAAGACTTTCCTCTCGAACCCCCCTAAGAGGTCGAAGGATCTTTTACTACGTACCCAGATCTCGGATTTATTTGTGAGAACTTGCATATTCATCGTCCTATACGATGAATATATGATAATGTTTCTCGATTTAGAAAAAGCTTCGACTGACTTCAATAGGCTCTGCTGGCTTTGAGCAGTGTCTAAGTACTTCTTTCTCTATGTTGTTATTGGCTGCTACTGTTGACTATGTTTTTCCAGCTTGATCTGGCTGAAAGAATAATGTACAGTTTGTTCAGTGCTCCCGGTGATCCAGATATAGTCTGCTGAAGGCAGTATCTGTCTAGACCTGGTGACGATGGTCCCTCATGCTGGCATATACTAGAGTCACGGATTGCTTTTTTTAACACCAGATTAAAGAGGAGACATGTCAAATAGATTTGAAAAATTTTAAGATGTTTTTTTTTCAACAAATTGACATTTTTTACAAATCAAAAAATTGTTTCAACTACATAAATACATAAATCAGAATGAATGTTAAAATCGTAGGTTTTTGAAATTTGAAACGAATACCTCGTACTCTCTTAGAACGTATATTGATGTGTACCGAGAAATTTCGATGGAAATATTTTCGTTAATACTCCTTTCGTCCTTATCACAAATATGAACTGTACGTGTAAATACCAAACCTAATAGTTAACCATGACAATATAATATAATTTACTGTAGCATTAAAGCTAAGCACTAGCTGCAGGGCGACAGATAAAATAACTGAAATATCCCAATTCCCAATTACTAACATAATTACCTGCCTAACCTGCGTACAGTTAGACAATTATTATCATTATTATCATTGATATCATATTTCTAAAGGGGGAATCATTTCAAGAATTAATAGTCATGAAATAGTGGAATTGAATGATTTGAATATTTGGTGATGGTTCTCATTATTATACCTATCCAACAAATAATATACTTCCTTCCCTGCGGGATATGCTAAAGTAGGTACCATGGTACTAAACTGACAATGACAATCATATGACAGCTGTGTGGAATGACAGACTTTGACTTATAATAATCTGTTATTAAAGTCACAAATCACGTCACGAAAACTGAGATTTAAAAGACTGAAGGTTTCAAAATTATAAAGTATAAAGGTCCCCGCCTTAGTTTTAAATATGAGCATTATAAAAACCGGAACCTTTGAAAATTAACATCTTTTCATAAATTTAATCCCTTTCTTTTTTATTCCATGAGAAAATCAAAATCTTTGACTTCCATAACCCTTGAGAAAAATCAATTTTCAAAATCAAAATCAACCTCAACTTCAACACCCAAAAAAAGAAAAAGAAAATATAAACTTGAATTCTGTTTGCTTAATTGCACGGTGATTTTCTATGGCAAAAGGATTTAACGCCAAACAGACCGGGAATCCAAGGACAAACAAATCCCCACAAAATTACTTCCGTAACAACCAAAGAGATGATTCGTTCAGGAGCAACCCTGAACCCAGTTCGACAACGACGGCTCCTGCTCCTGTTAGCTAAAGTTGAAGCTCTACTACGTAACGTATTCAAAGTTCGCCCAGAAAACAATGTAATCAAAAGACAGACAGCAGATTATTAGCGAAGGATTTAGACAAAATGTCAATGGGATAGACGTTATAGGTTATCAACGGAACAGTGCCGTGCCGCGCCAAACGAAACAGACACAGGATCAAGAGTGCGAGGGGAGCTAGTGTCAAAATAAAAAAAGGAGGAAAGAAAAACGAATTGTCTGTCTGACAGCAGCTACTACACTGTGCTCTTAATAAATTTCATATCCCGGATATGAATAATAATAATTCACCCAGGCAGGGATCCACCGAGCGACGACGGCGACGGCGACGCGACGCAACCGGAGCATCTCGTCCTTTGTTTCTATTCCTATTCGTAAACCTTCTCGACCCTAAACCCTCACCTCAACTCGATTCAACTCGACTCGAATTGAATGAAGGATATTTCTCTGGAAGTTGGGTTACACGAATTTGTGGGCGTTTGCCTAAAGTGAGAGGGTGAGGACTGTGAATGAGAGGTTGGGGGTGAGAGAGAGAGAGTGAACAATCTCGGGCGCATTGGTGTGTGGTTATTTATTCAGTGGCGTTGCTGTAGCAATATTTATCCTTGTTAATTAAATTGTGTGAATATTACAAATTTTCCCTGTGAACGCATCACTATTGTCTTTCGATTAAAATGTCTTTCCTCGGGGGTAGTTATACCAATCAACCACGAGGACATACATATAAGAGCAGGGATATTATTATGATGGGAGTGGATGAAGAATGTGGATGTGGATAATCCATCAACCGTATAATATTCAAATTGATTTTCCTTGAGCATAAGACAATACTAGTTTTCGTATTCGTAAATTAGGTATGTAGGTAAAGGTGGGAAATATGCGAGTGTTATGTAGGCCTGGCTTAGGAAAATACATTAAAATATAGTCACAAGATTAATGAAACACAAAGAGAAACCGGAAAACACTTCAAGAGGGACAAAACCCTTTCCCTAAGGTAACAATTTATTCTTCGGCGAAAGAAAATTCAAAATTAAAAGAAAACATCATTCAAACCGTCCTCCCTCCAATCCCGCTGTGATGCGGTACTGTGTACGAGTACAAACTTATATTTTAATTTTTCTTTTATGGAAAAAATTATGAAAGTTTTTTTACTGCTAAACAAATTATACAACAAAAGGATGACAGGATTCTTTGAGGGGGGGGTATGATGTCTGTATACATAGGAAGTTGAATCTTCATAGACAAACTTTAAGTTCTATATACAACACTCTGGTCTTAAAGTATTCAGACATTAGCTTCAGGGATACTATACATAGGTAGATTCAGGCACTCCTTTTATAAGAATCGATCGACTTTTGACTCCTTTAACCTAAAAATTAGTTATATTTTGATAAACAAGTTGAGGACGGAATTCTTACCAAATTTCAACAAGTGGTTCCTAAGATACTGCTCTTTAAAAGTCACAATAACCATTACTGACTGACTGTTTGACATTGACAATTACACTAACAGATCATTGAAGATATTAAGTAATTACCGATAGAGGTGAACCTTGAGTACTCCCACAAAGATTGATATTTTAGTGCAAATGAAGAAAATAATTCGAAATAAGGGGAGTGGTGTCCATCCACTTTTTAATAATGTAAGTACCTCAATTTATAGAAGAAGGGCGTAGCAACAATTTTTTTTGAATAAATATTAACACTGAGGTATGTATTTTGTAAAGGGTGTTTTTTCTAGACATGAGGTTTTCAAGTAGAAATAAAAAGTATATTATTTAATTTTATGGCCAAGAATTTAAATTTATTATAAAGATAAGGGTTTGCCATTTTGTTTTGAAAATGATTTCGGGCAAATTATAGCCACAGTTGGCTCGAATAAATTCCAGACGAGAAGAAAAATTTTCGACCACTTTTTTCAGCAATTCTGACAGTATGGGATGTAGCGCCATTTTGTTGAAACTAAAGGCCGTTTTCATCAACATCCTCCAAATTAGACATGAAAAAGTCATTAATCATTAATCTATAGAGCTCCTTTTTGACTGTAAGGTTATGAGAGGCTTCATTTTTGAATGATTCCCATTCCCTGTGGCCATAGAGCCCATCACCAAACAGTGAATTTTTGAGGATTAACCGGCTGGCCGGTCTGAATTATGGCTTGTAAATTATGATCACTCTTAATATGACAATTTTGGTTATTAACGTACCATTCAACAAAAAAAGAAAAGATGAGCTTCATCGCTGAACAAAATTTTGTGGTAAGGATCGGGATCAGTGGCCATCTCGTTTTGGGCCCATTTCGGATTCAATTCTTAGACGAGTTGAATTTTGTAAGCCTTCAAACAAAGATCCTTCCGTAAAATCTTCCATATATTGGATGGGAACAGTTCCAATGATGAAGGATGGATTCATTGGTGTCTTCTTCTATACTCTGCTCCACAGCAGCAATAGTATTTTTGGTGCCCACTATACGGCGTGTCGTCTCTGAGAATGGGTAGAATTCACTAGAGTGAACGCAGTGCTAAGCCCGTCTATGGTTATTCGAATTACCAACTCCGCTGGTAGATTATGTATTGGATGCAGTGCAAAATGGCAAACAAAATTGAGCATTAATCAAGTGACAACTGTCAAATTGACTAAATCCGAAAATCAATTGACAGCAGCTCTCAAAATGATTAACTCCGAAAAAGTATTACCAGATTTTCTCTTTAAAGTTTTAATACCTCTTGGATATTCTATTTTCAAGTATAATTTTATTAAAACCTGGCACTTTTTAAAAGTGTGCCTGTGCATTTTTATTTTATAAAAATTTCTGTCTCAAAAATTCCATCAACAACTGTAGATATTTTATATTCATATCTTTATTAAAGTTTTCCTTCTTGCCATGAATGTCAACGTATTTACACGCATATTACCTTCTTCCAGATTTTTCATTTTTTTTTTCCTTTTTTGTATTTCACTATACTTCCTTGCAATTTCATATAAATTATTCATTCACATTTTATGCAAGATAAGTTGACGTTGTGCGTTTGTATCTACATATACGGGTGTGGATTATTGAAGTATTCAAAATTAGTATTGGTATGTATGATGTTGGTTATGGCTTGAAGGTTATTTAAATAGCTATAGGGGCTGTTCTGCAAAAACTTACAAGGATTGTGCTCATTTATCATAATTTTCGAATTATTTCTTAAAGGACATTTTTACAGGCAGTCTTAAAAATGACAGCTTTCCATTTTTTTAAACAAGACATGTAAAATGTTTATTTTCATTCAATTGATTCACTAAATCATTGCATTCTTTTGAATTCGTTTATGTGAATCATCATACAATTTTATAAGTTTCAAATCATGGATTGATAAAGTCTTACTTTCATAATCTCACATCAGTAAATTTAAACATAAAACAATCAAAGTAGAATTCAATGAATTCAATCTTTTAACTTAACTCAATTCTTAACTTCTTTTGATTGCATTCAAAAAAGATTTCATTCTTTATTGTGTGGCCCTTGAATACTGATGTCAACCTTTCACCTTGCAAGAGGCCTTAAAATAATATACAATTACTATAAGTAACTTCAAAACCTTTTAAAACATGACTACTGAACACTTTACACTTTTCTTAATGGAAAAAGGCACACAAAAAAAATAGTAAAACTTATTTCAATTTATTTTCGAAAGATGTACAAATAAACATTTTTAGGAAGCACTGAAATTACAAAGTATTTTCTTTTACTTTATCTAAAGTAAAAAAAAAATAAAATAAAAAAATCGTATAGGACAAAAACAATGGGGAGCAGATACAAAGGACTGACGGCAAAAAAAATATTGTTTCTTGAGAGTTTTTGGTCCTAACTTAATTTTCTTAACATATATTTTATGTCGAATACGACTTAAAGGAATTGTCTTGGGTTTAAAGAAAAAAAGACAAAGATTGCATTCATTGAATACCCCTAAAGTCAAAGTCTGTTACATCAAATGACCAACAAAAAAAAGATTGCAATCAATTCCCTCAATCATTTGATTGCAATCATTTAAGACTTAATCAAATTCATTCTTTGGTGTTTTTTGAAATGAATGTAATCTTTAAGTTGAATTCAATGAACGAATCACTGTGATTGCATTCACAAAAGATTGCATTCCTTTAAAAGCCTTACGAAGAAAAACAAGTAATTGAAACCAAATGGTTGCCTTTAAATACAGTTGTTAAAATGTTGCATTGGTTATATGGAATATTCCAGAAGTCCATGTGAGTATAGTTCAGAAACAACTATGTAACGTTATTTTATTGGTCAAAGCAAAAAGACATTTCCACACAGCAGGACAATCAAAATGTTTTCCCTTGTTGCGGTGTGGCTTGAACAGAGGGCATCCTTTGGCATTTCCTCTCCATCACCTTATAGAAACAATGGCAGCTCGCTGTCAGTTTTTACCGCTCGAAGACATTACTTTGAAGTACTTTTCAATATAGGAAGGAGTTAAGTCTTGAGGGAAAACTCCATACTGCATTGCAACAACTGTCTAACAACTAACAGGACGATGACGACCAACGACGACGATGACGATGACGCCAACAACAAACGGACGACGACGACGACGGGAAGTTGGATTTTATGTTCTTTTAAAAATTGGCCACGCATCCTACTTTGTGGCGCATCCATCTAAACTCCGAAGTGTGGTCAGAGTTAGGCACTATTCGACTTCTAGCAAACGTTGGCCGTTGAGTGTAGATGTAGATACTAGATTATCCTGTCGGCACTTTTTAAACGAGTTACAAATTTCTGAATGGAAAAAGTTAGACAAGTAACACACAATTTTCTTTTTTTTTGTTCTGTCGAATTGGTCTTTATTTTGCTTTTTCTTTTTTTGGCCTGATGTGCTTGCTGCCCGTCTGGAATGAACATTTTAGCTGCGGGCATGATGCGATGGCTAAAAGTGAAGCCTGGATGAAGTCAGAAAAAGAGTCTTTGTTTTCTAGATTTGTCTTTGGTGTGAGTTGTGTTTTCAATTTTTTTTTTTCAATTTTAATTTTTTTTGTTTTGATGTAGTTTATCAAAGAAAAGTTTCCATTCAGAAACAGTAAGAACAGGATCTTCGAACGGAAGCGAGAACACTCTTACTTTTGGTCAAGTTACATGATGATAGTAGTGGTTGAAAAAAAGCAATAAAGTGCTTTACTATAGGATCCATCTGCTTGCTTGCCACATTGCTTAATATAATAATACAAAAAACTTACAGTTTTACTCTCAGTAAAAATATAAAAATCAGTTAAGGCATGTTAAGGTACAAAATCAAAGAATATTCTAATTCTGAACACATAATCATGAAGAATTGAAGCCAGACGTTTTGAAATACCATAAGCTTTCTTATTGGATGCATCAAATATTGGCAAGAAATCTCAAATTTGGCTGAAAACTCAACAAACATCATTTTATTTTTTATAGGCCTTCTTAAATTTAAAAATAAAAGTAGTGTGGTATCATCTGATAGACTAAGTTAATGATGTTTAATGTCCGTACTCCGTAAATACTGTGGAGTAGTATAAATGCAATCTATTATATTATAATATGTAATAATATAATGTGTCTTAGATAATTGTTTGTCCTAGACCTCTAATCAAATGATTCACTAGGGCGTATGCGTACTTTTTTCGTTCACAAATTCACATTCATTTGTAATGAAAGTTTAGCCCATACGAAGTGACCTGCTTTTTCCGAGTAAACACTCATCGTGAGTAAAAATGTTGTGACCTGATTCCTTAATGGTAACAAAACCATTGACAACTTCCAATCATTGATTTCTTCGCCACATTTTCCACTTCAATCCATCAAATTAATTAGTATCGCGATAGAAGTGTAGTACTAAGTTATTGTCATGAATTTAGCGGTTAAATGAATGCAAACGTTTACGAACATTCATACACACATAAATCCAACTTTTACCACCCTCGCAAAAGCAGCATTAATTTGGCATATCAATGTCAGAAGTACTATACGAGTAGGTATGCCGCAGGATACAACAAGGAAACTATAGCTCATATACAATTCACTTTATGTATGATGGTGAAATATGATTTCATACACCATTTTCTATTTTCGAGGGAATCAATGTGTTTTCTAATGAAAATTTCTATGCCAGGTACGAGTAGTATATTGTGTGGAATGTGTTGCTAAACGAAATTCCATATTCCAGAGTTTAGTCTTTTAAAACGTACGTTATATGGTCGTAGAAAGTAGTTTGAAGAATTTCACCAAGAATATGAAAGGATTGCTATGATAGTCTGTCATCAGTGTTGAATCCTAGCTTTGTACAAAAATTACAATTCTTGAAAAAAACGACTCCATACAATGTCTTTCATTTATTTCTACCACAGCACGCTTAAAGAATTCAGCGTCTAAAAAATCACTCTTCCAATATTCATATGATTACATAGATGATGACAACATAGACAGCTAGACGTTGTCTTAATATTTCATAATCTTGATATAATAAAATAAGGCAAAAAAGTTGGAGAAACATGGTTTAAAAAAATCAATTTAATAAAAAAGTGCGTATACGCCCCAGTGCACGATTTAACTTTCATCAGTTTTAGAGGGAATAAAGCAAGATTTTGGCCAAATTCTCTGAATCTACTTTGCTGGTGAAAATTCACCTCAACTTTAGGTGGTTTTACTATCCACCTACCTGGTATGCATAAAGCACGAAAAGGATTATGAATGCTGTATATGGGAACATCATGCATACATATATTATATGGGTATGCAAAGCGTCGGCGATAGCCAGCGTTTAGGGGTGCTCGAAGCATGTTACGTATGGAAATTGGATATGTTGTTTGATCTGATGAGTTTGTAAATATTGGCATGGGTATTGGGGAATAGTCTTGACAAATATTTGATTTTACCAGACATCAGCATCACCAACCACATCCCATACATTGTCGTCATCACCATTCACCATATATAACCATTGCCATGGCCAACGCCATATTTCCAGCACAAACATTCCCAATACCGAAAAACTAAGCTCACTATAGCTTGGTTAAGGGGGATGAGACACCATCAAGAATCACAGAGGATGACTACGACCGACTGACGACGACGACGATGATGAGGACGATGATAACAATGCGGTGTGTGATGGGCTGGACAATCTTTGTTGTATTGGTATAATATGATGCGGAGAGATCTACGATGTGATTATGAAAATAGATTCACCTAACCAAAAGATAAATTCGATTCAGGTAACGGTACGGTATACGGTATACGGGATAAGACAGGAAGATGACGACAGAGACACTGAAAAAACGTCAGGAAAGAGATGCAAGGCAGATGTTGCTGGGTAAACACTTACGGAATAATCTTTCTTGCGTTTCTGCATTCCTTGTCCCTGGAACCGCAATCTATTCTTCATATTTGATTTAGATGAATAGTTGATTTTGGATGCTCGTGTTTTTAGGAATGGTCCACATTATACATTTTAAAATAGTGCATTTATCAAGAAGTGGCAATCAACGTTTCTAAGTTGTTAAAAATATGGAACTTTGGTTTCAATGAACTTGGTTGCTTAAACTATAAACAGGTGTAAAGTAGAAGGTGAGTCAATTAGATAAGACAATTGCAGTTGATGCATTCATCACCGCGAAGGATAAATCCTTGGTTTATCTAAAAACTCGTAAGCAAGTGAAAACAAAAAATGTTTTTCAAGAGAATGCTGGTTTGATAAAAGGTTCCATTTTTCTTGGGTTATCTAAGTTCAAACTAAATTGATGATAGTACTAGAGGATAAAGTCTTGGTTCATAGATATCCTAGACAAATAGGTGGTCCAATGTCATCAATCAAGCATGCTAACTTATCGGTCCTTATTCATATAAAAATCACTTTCTGTTTGTTTGTCTCGCTAAAACTCGAGAACGGCTCGGCCGATTTGGCTGAATTTGGTTTTGAAATGTTTTTCTCAATCCAGGGAAGATTTAAAAAGTGAGAAAATATGGAAAAATTGTGAGGAAGACAATAAAAAACAACTTCATTTTCCCAAACAATTTGTAATACGTGCTCTTCGAACTCAATTGGGGCGGGACCAAGTTTGCCAGGACTTCTAGTTACTATATACATATACATTATTGCTTGAACTTTCTTTAAATAGAGAATTCACTGCTGGATGTTCTAGAGGGAAAGTTATTGAATTTTATAGGTCATCTTTAACTACTAGCTGCCATGAAATGACTTATTTTTCTTTTAATTTTTCCCAGAACAGCCTTAACAGTTCAAATCTAACTTCAAACTCATAATATCCAAAGATACTTCCATCAAAAAAATTCTTATCAAAAAACTATCGTCTGATTGGTATTTTACAGACTTCCTCGTAAAATCATTTATCATGATCCTATTTTCTTTTTCATTTATAGTGTTAAAGGACCTTAGTTCTACGGTTTCTGTTTCTATTTCTGTAGAAAATAAATAATCTTTCACCTTTTCCATACACCCACACACCCACAAAAAACAACCTATTTCTACAATCGCCCCCCAAAATTCATTTGAATTTGGCAGTCAATCTATTTTGGAGCACAAAATCCAATGTTTCCCAGATCGCATAGAAGCTAAAATAATTCAATTCCCTTGCTGACTTTTGCCCCATAGAATACAGTCTCGAATATTCGAGTACTCGTACTCGTACTCGAACACATCCGTTAACAAGAAATTCGGCTTCAGAGCAGATTGCAATTTTTCAAGTTTTCTTTTTTTCAATTTTTCGTATTTTTCGTTTTTTTTTTTGTTGCATTTATATTGTTTTTGATATATGTCGTTCTTTATTCTTTTGGCAATCTGAAAATTCAATTGCCACACTTGTGTCACTCGTATTCGAGTTCGAGGCACACGAGCCGAACGTTGGAGTATTCCATCCATCTATCAATTCAGTAGCATTCACATTTGGCCGAGCAGCACCGAGATCATCAGCAAAACGAGATGACAAAACTTCAAAGGCTTCCTGCATTTTCATTTGGTTCTCGTCCCAGAGTCGTAGACCCCTTTTTCATCATCATCATCATCATCATCATCAGCATCACCGTCATCATGATAGCCTAGCCGTCACTATCATATACATAGAACTATTGCAGGAAGCCTGTCTCCTGGTTTTCTGTATTTCGGAACAGCATTTCACTTCCTAATACCCCAGTCTTGGTTATGCAAGAGATTACATACACACATGCCTCAAAGGGAAAAACTCAATTATTGCTCTTAAAAATTCCATTTCATCCCCAGGGACACTGATGCTGCTGCTGTTGAAACTAA
This sequence comes from Scaeva pyrastri, assembly GCA_905146935.1. Classification (NCBI taxonomy): domain Eukaryota; kingdom Metazoa; phylum Arthropoda; class Insecta; order Diptera; family Syrphidae; genus Scaeva; species Scaeva pyrastri. Next base: position 122,217,076 of record LR989927.1, on the reverse strand, counting down.
GGCTGAAACTGAGGCTCTGTATTTTTGTGTGTTCCAATGTCCATTTGGGGGAGGTGCACCCCCATATATGGTATACGAAGTCTAGAGTTCAATTTATCTGTATATAAAAGTGTAGCGCAAATATTCAAAGAAATCCAATTGTACAACGAATGAAACATTCTGAATTCTGAACGGTACCCGTACCGGTAACAGACCGCTGCTGCAGTGTCCAAACTCAAAACTCCAAACTCCGAACTCTCCAAAAGCCCATAACCAAACCATATCGTCTAGCAGTCGGCAGAACTTATTCACACTAGCTTACCCCCTACCCCACTCCCCCTATAACTGATGCTGCAGGGTGGGGGTGGGGGGTGGTGCACTCTGACAGACGGACGGGTAGACGGGTAGACGGGCAGATGATTGTGTATTTTGTATTTCTACCAAACTTTATCCAATTGCAGTTCGGTTAACAAAAGAAGGTCCTTGTGTGTTGGTCTTTAATAAAACATGAAATTATTACAGGAGCAGCTCTCAAACCCCCCAAGTTTGTTGGCCCAAAACCCGAACTGTATCCATCCGTGTTCTGATGATGTGTATACGCTTTGAAAGGACCAGCAACGAGCCAGCACTCAGGACCATTTGTGTGAGTTCCGTCAACACCTGAAATTAAAGAAAAACACTTGGTCGTACAATCGTCGATGTTGGTCATAGCTAACCCCCACCCTCTCCATCTTTCTTGCCTGTTGTCCATCCATATCATCAGAGAAAAGTCCTTGGACATTGTTGAGTGATAGAATGGCAGGACTATGGTTTGGGTCTACACACTTCAATTTAACTTTGTGCAGTTGGCCGGTTTGTTGTTTTTATGTTTCGGCGTATTTTCTTTTTCATTTTTTTTTTCTTTTTGTGAGGGGGGAAGTTGTACTTTTTTTTCTTGTGTATTGTTTCATATTTCAGTTCAGACTGGGCTTTGATGCTCGTTTGCGTTTTTACACTTTGTAATGGCTAGTTGACGAGATTTGAGCCAGCTATAGAACGCCATCTATATCGACCTCGTTTTTATACAACATTGACCGCACTCGGAAGGAGGAAGGACTCGAAGTCGGGTCAGTTCGAAGGGCTTTTCATATTTTTGCGAGTTTGATTGTGGTACGGTCGGTGATGGTTGGTGTGTTCCGGCTTTGTCCAAAAAAAAAACACTCACTTTTCCAATGGCTAGAACTTAGTGTGTTTTTTTTTCTTCAGTTTTTTAGTATTTTTCCGGGGGAGGGATATAACTGATGTGTCTGTGGCAAACTGATGGTAGTTATGGGTAGCTGGGTAACTGTACAACCCCCACCCCCAACTGCGTAAGACAACTTTGTCGTTTTGAGTTTGTTAGTTTTTAATTAACTTTTAGCTCTGGGAGAGACCATATTGCCAACATTTTTAGATTATTTTATACTTTTCAACGGAGCGGAGACCGTCACTTCTGGCCAGTGAGCCTGAGCATATACACTCGTAGTGGGCAGTTGACCAGGCCCGGTGTTGATCCATTATAGTGGCAAGGTCCTTCTACACACACTTATATGTATGTCCTCATATATGCAGAACCACATACTCATATGCACACAGAGTGTGTGTAATTTGCAACGCATTGGTGCATATATGTGTGTGTTTTTTGAATTTTTTTCTTCTGTGGGTATTTTCACAGTGGGCGGGCCGCACCGGACATATGCCATAGAATATCCGTTATCGGGGTACACCACAATTGCATGGGGCGCAAAATATTCCAGTCACAAACAATTTCGTTGAATTGTTTTGTTTATACGGCAAAACATTGTTCAAGTATACAACACCAGAGATTCTGCACTGCAGGTAAATTAACGCCGATAATTTGTTTCAGCTTCTGAGTTTGGTCATCAAGTTTTAGTTTTTGGTTCATGGTCCTGCATCCTGCGTCCTGCAATCTATAGCCAAGCCATATCCGAAAACGCCAACGACAAAAACACAAACACAAACACATACATAGATAGGGTAAAATAATTTCGTGTTGTTTTGTATGCGGTGCCACATATACATACATACTTACCTACTCGTACCTGGTGGTGCAGTTTTTAGCAAAAAAGTAATTTATCAAAAGGCTATTACTTTACATACTCGTATGAGCATCGTATACAAACTTATGCGCTGGCCGGAGGCAGGCTCGGGATAGATTCCGCACGTTGCGTTGGTTGGTAAAGGTTCTGTTTGGATTTATACGTTTTACAACCAACGAACCAACCAAGTGGCATATGCCGGTTGCAATTAGGAGTTTAAGTTCTGATTATTGTAGGAACTGATGGTTGAGGGTGCAATTCAATTTTTGGTAACTGTGATTTGGTTTAAAAATTCAATTTCGTTACGGTGCAGGTTTGCATTGGTCTATAATGAAGTCATATTCGAGTTAAGGGAATCCATCATAGTCATGTTTTCGGTATTTTTGAGAAGTTTCTATATGATATCAACGATAAACGCGTAGAGCCATGAAATCAGTTATAACTCGTATCAGTTAAAAATAACTGAAAAGGTCTGTTTTAATGAGCAGATCAACTTATTCATCATCATCGCCATTTTGAATTAGATTTTTAAAAATGGGTTAAACGAATTTTTCGGCGAAATAGCCTCCCCTAAATGCAGAGGTAGGCTCGTGGGTGTCCAGGGTTTTACCCAGAGAAAGCAAAAAACTTGGGTTTAGAATTTTAAACTCTGTTTTAACAACAACTTTTATAAATATTAATACCAATACGGTATTTTATACAACTAAATTCCTACAATAAGGACACAAACGGTGCATTGGTATAATCCTGTCTCTAAAACCAAAATAGAGCATATTCGAAGAGGCTTAACCCTTGTCCACTGTACACTTATAAGAAGTGATTAGTAGATGTTAGGGGAGTTACTTTCCCCTTCATCCTTCTTTCATTGATATAATTATCTTCTATTTCTATCTGGTCTACAATGAACAGTATTCCAAATAATTTAAAAAAATTAAATGATTCTACCCTCACTAACTTCATAATGCTGATTTACTGGTCAGCAAGGTTTTGTAACTGACAATCAAATTATACTTTTGCGAAGGTTTTTGATAGCCTGAGTTCGAATCCGACTTCAAATCACTCTATCACTTCAGGTTTTTGAGATATCACCTTTTAAAAATTAAAAAAAAAAAACACCATAAATAAAGCTTTATGTTGTTATGCATGTAAATTTCTAAAGTATTTTTTTTTCAATAAAATTTGTGATAATTTTTAAAATCCATAATTCCATCTTCAATATTCAGGTTAAATTTTTTTAGTATCCATTTAATTTTAGAAAAATTCTGATTAATTTTTAGTCTTCACCTGTTCAGCATAAACCTCAGAGAAACTATGAAACAAATGCTAACATTATAACGGTTTTTAACAAAAAAAAAAGCAAAAATAATCTTTTTGTCCTGATTTCACCTTATTTACAAATTTTCCACCACATCAAATTTTTGAATCATTTTCAAAAAATTTAAAAAATATGTTGAAAACGGGTATTTTTTAAATTTTGAGCTGATAGTTAAAATCAAAGTTCGGATTCGAAATCATGACCAAAAAATAACTTTAAAACGTATTTTCAAAACCATGAAAGCATTAGATTCAAGGTTTTTCAAAACTTTACATAGGTAAGGATTTGCATTTGGCAAAATCATCTTACAATTTATTGTTAAAAACTATGTTTTGGTTCATCTTAGCCTTAAAAAACAGTATTAATAATTTTTTTACATTTTTTAAGACCTATATTTCAAAAACCTAACGTGATAGGAAAAAAAAAACAAGGTGAGATTCGAATTCACGACAAATTTTTTTTATAAAGTATTACATATTTGATTTAAAAAACCGAAAAAATGTTAATTTTGTTGACTTGTGAATCGGTGCTTTGGATCGCGGTAGCTGTAAGACAAAATTTTCCGTCTGCCGGATATGACAGTCTAGAAGCTCATGATGATGCTCTAGTTAAGTGCTGGTCATATATTTTTACGTCCACTTTAGATATTTAGCTATAATCATTGAAAATATATTTTTCCCATTGCGAACATTACTCTCATCAGATGTGTAATGTCATGCGATAATCCCAGTTGGTTTCATTCCCTGAAAGCAGAAGAATTGGTTCTCAATGATCTTAAACCTATTGATCTATGAAGACTATTTTCATTTCTTTTCATCAATTATATGAAATACCATAATTTGAATGCGCTTTCAGGTTTTGCAGATAAATGGGAGGTAAACCAGATTTTACATGTATGGCATACGTTGGAGTAGAGTTCGGTAAATGGAATAGTCGCTTAATGAAATATCTTTGAACATCTTCAAATTCTTCAATGGAACTGAACGCCCCAAACGCCTGCACTCCATAACTTATACACGTTTTGACAGTGGCGTGAAAGGATTGATATTTAGAGGCAAAATCAATATTTGGATTTGCTATTTCGACCACATTTTGTTGATTGGCAATTTAGCTTCAGTGCTTTATTTCTTCATTTGTTTGCCAAAGTTTAAGTTTGATGATAGTATTGCTACTACGGATGTATTTGAATTCCGCCCCTCGGTAGAATATCAGCTACATCATCAATCTACTTAAGGCGTACAAAATATGACTCAAAATGTATCCCTGTGGTACACCTGCAGACGTATCAAACCATTCTGAAAACTGAGAATCCCATACAGCTGCACTTGATGAAGCCAGAAATTCCATAAATCAATGTCTGCCTATAAACCGTGTCGAATGCAGCTTTAAAATCTGCAAAACAAACATACATTCTTGTTCTTGTCGATATATTTTCTAGCAATTCTAGTTATAGCAAAAATATGATCTCTGGTTGAAAATCTAGGGCGGAAACCAGCTTGGAATTTGCTGAGCTTGTTTTTGTTTTGGTGCAGTGCAAGCTTAGAAGAAGGTAGCCATGGAATAATAAATTAATACCCTGTCTATAGCGGTAATCTAGAGTATAATCGTTGTAGAGCCTTGTTTGTAGTACACTTAGAAAAAATGGACTGCGGAATAATCGGATTGGGGGGATTTTTAGGATCCAAAATTTACCAAGACCGCCATGTAATCGAAGTACAGAAGTAAAGTTAGAAGCCAGATTCCACCTCCCTATATAAAGTTTCATACTGGAAGTAGATGTGAATTTTAAAGGTGTGAATGGTTAAATCCCATACTCTCTATGTATGTATATGCAAGTGCTGTGAGAGGCTGCTATAATGTAATGCAGATATATTCGGTTTCGGTTCAGTGTAGAGAAATGTTGTGACTTGTAAAATTTCTTCTTCTTGTCTTTGTTTTAGGTAATCCTAGCAAAGTCTACACGTATGTTTGGTCTCGTTGTTTTGCTGAAATACGAATCCTTCGGCAATCAATCTAAGTCAAAAAATCAAAATGTTTTCTTCTAAAACTTTCTCATACGCCTTCCTTAAAAACTCAAGTCAAATCTTCCACTTCACTTTAAGAGAAAAGTCTTCAGACCATTACAGACGGTGTGAATAACCATACAATCAGGTATCATATTTTGTTCGGCGCTGCGTCAAACGGAACCCTTCTATTTTTATCAAATACGTCAAACTTGGATTCATCGCTCCAAAATACTCAGTTGAAGTCGTCTATGGTCCAGTATCTATGGCTTTTGGCCAACTCAAACCATTTAAACAAGTTCAAAAATTCCAGAACCCATTAGCCTCCGTTTGACCAGGTTGTCAACGACTTCGTTTTTGTAATAATTTTGACACGTATTTCGGTTGTGGAAATTATAACCGATTTTAAATCGTGTCTTCTGTATATGAATCTTTTTACATACACCTTCATTTAATATTTTAACTATCCAAACATAAGATGTAAAATTTTTAATATTTCACTTCTGATGCTTAAATTGAAAACAAAAACTAATCAAAACCAACAAGTTCGCTATATTGTGTTATGTTTTCGCTATAACAAATAAACTCGTTCCTTAATGCCTTCAAAACTCCTTCTGGTTTTGGCTGAAATGAGTCTTCCTATAGAATTACCTTTACAACTTTTACAACCTAATTCATTAATTCGCTCTCCCTATCTCCATCACTTTCAACCCAATCTTCACTCTTGTATCCACATAGATACTTGTAACTGAAACTTTAGTCAAAACTTTTAATGCACTAATTTCATTTAAGAAAGTTTATATATTTTCTAAAATCCGTGAGCATTTAATTAGATGGGTAACTTGCTTAATGTTCACTTGCAACTAACATAGCAACTATAAGTCCTTCCCGCATACGAGTATCTATTTCCCGTTCCGTTTCTGTTATAAAGATGCATATCCTCGCTCAACAAAACTTATACACATTTATTGTTCGCTAAAAACCAACCTTACTGGTTCTCAATTTACAAAAGTATGCTATGCTATTGTGCTTCTAAGAATTCGCCTATGTTTGAATTAAATTAACTTACAACTGTGCGCATTCGAAGTTTTGGAGTAATTTCAAGTGCAGTCCCTTACAACCCATCTCAGGACCGCCCAAGTACACATTTTTGCCACAATATTATTACGGTACGATAATAAACAACCCCAAATGAACAATTCCATTCACCACCGCTGAAAATTTATCCGAGATTTGAGCAACAAATTAGATCATCATAAATACTGCAAAGTGTGTAGGTATTCCTGGTTATCCAATTTGCCGGCACTTTCCACGCCAGTCACGTACTTTCAGCAGTAATAATCACTGAACTTTTCACGCTCGCGAAAAATCAACAGCGGAATCATCATGAAGGCACCTCATTCCCATTCCGACTCGATGCCATTCTTCTTCTTTAATTTCTTGGGGCCACGCTCATTTTGTCTGCAGAAACAGACGCGTCGCACCACGCCTCGCCTCGTCGACCTAACCAGGTCCTTTTTGGTCCTTGTTTTGACTTTGGCTTTCATCATGATGTTGATGGCGACGACGATGACTAGGACGACGACGATGGGGATGCTGGCGACGCACGAGGATAGCGTAGACTCTGACTCCGACAGAGGAAGGATGGGTCTGCAAAATTATGCAGATCCACGTACACGCATTTCGTTTTTTACGACCGCTTTCTGACACGGGGCCAAGCGATCTCTTACGCGGTACTTATCTTAGTTAAAATAACGTACCTTGTGGAAAATAAATTCATTTCTTCATCCTTCGTTTCTCGTTCATCCATCGTCCTTTGAACTCGTGATGGTAAAAAGGCACAGCGGGGAAGGTACTGGAATGTAAAAATCTCGAGGATGTATGTCCGTTTCAGATACAGGCTGATTTCGAAAAAGAAAACACGTTATCCGTTATCCCTAATTCGGTTTTCAGGGAGGACTTGTGCTTTTGGGAAAAAATAAAAAAAAAGAAAATTCAAGTAAAGAACCATGGACAGGACATGGACTGTGGGTCGCTTGGTATTGGAGTCGAACCGAACATGGAATACGCTCCCGCTAAGATATAGAGGGAAAAAAAATAATTCCGCCTGGCTTTCTCATTTTCGTTGAATGTAAATTTTAAAACCTGTCATAAGCAGATAAGGCCAAGGGAAAATAAACTCTGTTCCCTGATTTACGAGATACTTTTTGCATATGCTAATGTAATGAGTAAGCGGGAGACGGAGACAATACTCTACCTAACCGAGCTCATGAGAGCTATACTGGGAGAATACCCTTTAATCAGTAGTACCACTTGCAAGGACCTCAGACCTTGGTCCTGGAACAAAAAAAAAGAAAACACTCAAAACTGTTGGACACACACAATTTTTTGGAATTGATATGCTAATTCCGAAATCAAAGGGAATCGGTTAAGGACATGCACTGCATATAGTATATGTATGTGTTTTTATCAGGCAGAGGGTGAGAGGGGTTGGTTGTGTTTTCTTCTTTTCCGTTAGTTGTTCTTTGTTCTTTGTTAAGTTGACTAAAGTTCAAAGAGAGTGGGATAAAGATGGAACAAAATGCTAACGGCCTTAAGCTAAAAGATATGCAAATTCGTTAAAAGGAATTTTTCGTCCTTTTTATGAATATCCACAAGTTTTTTTTTTTTTTGTCATCCTCTTTAGTTTTACACATACATCAACTCAATATACATAAACATATATGTATCTACCGGGGATGGATATACACACACACACAATATTCGGATTTTCATCCTTCAAGAATTCCTTCGTGACACTTTTAGTTTTGTGATATCAGAAAAGCTGAAGCTGAAAACTTCATATCATCAGAGAAGTTTTCGCATTTAATTAGGAATTTTTCCGCCACTCCCTTAATCTGCCTTTATCCACCCCCCCCCTCTCTCGTCACTCCATCAACTACATGTGTATAAGTCGAAGGATAATACGAGTATACATTTATGGAAAGGGATGATATTTATTCACAAGAAAAAAAAAGGACAAATCTTCGGGTTTGCCTTCATTCCTTGGAGAACTATTTTCATTTTTATAGAAACTGTTGCTGATGGTAGATGGCAGTCGGATTATTATTTTCTTTTCTTTTCAGTTTTCTGTTTTTGGTTTTTGTTTTTGTCCTTTTTGTTGTCTTCGGTTCGTTTATCTTAGATTATCCAGCTTTGGTGATTTTATTCTCATTTCTATTTTATTTTTATTTTTTGTTTTGTTTTATTTTGTTTTGGTTTTGTTTCTGTTTAATCTGTGGGGCAAAAGTTTCTTATTGTTGATTGTTTCATAAATGTTGTTTGTTTTGTTTTTAAGTTCTTACTATACAATGTCTGTAATAATTATTGTTGACACACAATAAATTAGATATTTATTTTAAGAAGTTTAAGTTTATTTAATGAAGAACTTGAGGTAAACAATTCAAGACGTACTTAGACGAGTTGCAGTATAAAATTATACACTTGGTTAAGAAGAAGGATTAATTTAATCATGAATTAAATTCTGATTCAATCGAATATAAAAACAAATTAAGAAATGATTATCTACTGATGTTTGTCTTTTTTTGCAACAAGTAAACAACAAATTCGTTCTTTGAAATTAAAATGGATAAATATTATACACAGAATCAATTAATACAAAAATGATTAAAAAACATGAAGTTATAACAGATGACTGTTGTTTTTTTGATATCTGTATTTGAAAACTCGTCCTGAAGAAGGACTATGCATCAACAAAGTACTTCATTTATGACGTTGTTTAATGAAAATCTTCGAAACAATGTAATGTTAATAAGAAATATTTTTCACTTTTAGGGCATCAAGTCACTTAGGACACCTCTTCAGAAGTTTTTGGAACTATTTAAAGTGCAAGGTTGAAATTCGTCTTTTCGTTGGCATTTTAAGACCAGTTAATCTGAGGCACTGACAATCTGATGACAAAAGAATTTAATAACTGTATAATGGTGACGGAATGACAGATAACTTTAAATTTGTTCGCTAACGTTGGACAGACGATTGAAATATAAAAAACTAGAACACCCGGCGAACTTTGTTTACAATGTTTGTTCCCATACCCTCCGAAACGGCTCGGCCGATTCGTATGAAATTTTATATGCATATTCAGTAAGTCTGAGAATCAGCTACTATCTATTTTTCGTACCCCTATGTGGTGAAGGTTGTCCACCACTAATATTTTTTTTTGACAATTTCGTTTTATTTTTTTGTAATGTTGCATTAAAAAAGTCATGCAACCCTTAATTTGTACCCTTCTATCACCGACCTTTAATTTAAGCTTAATTTATTTTCTTGATTTTGTATTAAAAAAATAAGTACTTACTTCAGTTTTAAAAATTTAAACAAAATAATTGACTCGGTAGCTTACGATATACATATACATAAATAGATATGTTCTCAAGTAACTTTATTATTTATTTATTATCCTCCATTCTTAATGCCATTTTTGAGGTCACGATTTTTTTTTGTGGTGTTAATTTGTGCTTTAACTGTTTTTTTCTGTTTGCCCTATGCATGATTTTTATTTGCACCAACATTAAACAAACAAAAAATTGAAGTAATCTTCGGTTATTATTTTACGTTAAGAATATGGGACCATAATGTTACACTAACTATCACATGAACTTCGGTTGTCCGGCCGATCAATTCATTTTTTTTTTAAACAGGCAATACACAGCTATTTATAGGCAAGACCATGTATTTTTTTTTTTTGGATTTTTAGATCTGAAAATTAACAATGCTGGCACATAAGAGTTGATATAAGAGTTTGTAATAGAATCATCCATTTTAGCAAAGGGAGAGTTTTAATATCTCTTGGATAAGTGATACTCACGGGGCCATCTATAAACCATAAAAAAATTGCATGGAAAATAGAAAAAGCAACAAAATATTTTTCCATAGCTTGAATTTGTGCCATAGATCGGGGCGAGACGAAGTTCTCCGGGACCGCTAGTAATAACATATATTTGAAATGTATTGAGTTGAAGTTCGTCTTTTCCTTGAAGTATACTATACATATTTAAAAAAAAAAAACAATTTATATAATAAACAACAATAACTATAAACTATCGTATAATGTTAGTTAATGAATATGGAATGAAACGCAGTTTAGAATGAAATTTTAAAAACTGATTTTTTATTGAAAAAACGTTACCTAGTTATACTTATATACATACACTAGCTGACCCCGCAGACGTTGTTCTGCCCTGTTTTTCAAATTGAGTGAAAGAAATTTCTTAAAATCTTCATATCCAGGTTCTAATAAAGTTTTGGCATTCATAACCAATGAGCGCAATTTTTAATCTCAATTCGATTAATGACTTTTGAAAACCTGGAAACTCCATTAATTTTTTGTTTGCAAAATAAAAGCGTCTCCTAGATCTTTTCTCTTCACCTACAGGACCACATCATAGGACCATGAACAGTAGCAGCTTATATGATTAAATTTGTGGATTTCAAAAGCTTTTACAGAATAGATGGCATGAAGATACCATCTCTAATCCAGCTTAAAACCTATAAATGGACCTTATAATTTGTTCACTATGTTTCCCTTTTATTTCTCTTAAACACTTTCTTGAAGCACTATTTTCTGCTTCGTTCCATATTCAGTTTATCACCAATATATAGCCTATATTACTCATAAATTACAGACGTACGTATCTAGCTTTCTATTGGCAAAAGAACTTTCAAAATCGGTTCAGTAGATCTAGAGATTACCCAATTCAGTCTTAAAAATTTTACCAATTCTTTCAAGAAACAATGGATTTAGGTACCTACTGTGGCTGTTTTGTCAAAAATTCAATTCGACCATTCTAAACTTCAATCTTCAATGTTATGACTGTTTTGTAAACAGTGCTATTTGCCAAGTCTAAATTATTTCAATAAAGAAATTCAGATTTGAAAAGTGGCAACCGTTTGTCTTGATCATACTTCCAGGAGAGGACACTTTTTGTATTTTCTTATCGATAATAACAAATATTGATGTTTAATGTCAACTGTGACTATTAACTGTCAGTTAAATAGTTCAAAAACACGGCAGTGGTTTAAAATATGCGTCGAAATAAGACTTGTAAGAATTGTAATTTTGTAAGCAAATTAATTTAAAATATTGAAGGAAAAAACATTTTTTTAATATATTATTTGTCATAGTACAGTGTTCAATAGTGCAGAGATAAAAATGAGCCATAGTGTGTTAATTTTCATTGTTTTTAAGATGTATTCTGCTATTCGGGGTGGAGATAAATCCAACGAATCAATAACCATGAAAATTGGTTCAGCAGATCTCGAGTTATAAGTTTTGTAACAAACCCGTCTTTGTTTTATGTATATAGATATAAATCTTCCTCTTTTATCAAAATTCGTTGCGTGGTTTTAAAGTCATTTTAAAGTAATGACAAATGGCTAACGACTAAAAACAAAACACTTTAAGCTTATGCAACAAATTAACTATTTATTATAAATTTCAAATAAATAAACTAACATCATTAAACTGAATCATTTTTTTTTCGTTATTAAAATTTACGGTATTGACATCAATTTCAAAATAAGTTTTCATATTTTTTGTTATTCATTTTATAATTTTATATCATGATGACTGAATGAAATTTTAAAAAATTATTTAGTAAATTAATTTTAATACATACCATGCAAACGATAAATCTGAGAAGTTAATTTAATTTAAAAATTCGTGTTTATAAATTGTTGTCAAGACTAAAAAACGTCGATAAATATCAAAATTTTAAAATTGACAAAGGAAGGGTCCAATTAAATTTTACAAAATCTCATTTAAACCGGAGAGGGGGGGGATAATCAAAAATCTCACGTCAACTTCAAAAAATGTAAACACTTTAAATATTATTTTCATTATTTTCCCGAATAATACAAATAAATTTTGTTTTAAATATCTTTAACTTCAATCTCACCTAATGAGGGGGGAGTCTTAACTGAAAAATAGCTCACGTAATTAATGGATGCCCCAAAATCAGGTTCAATATAGTCGCACGAAAATTTTAAACAACCTTTATTGTTAAAAGCTTAACATTTTACTAATTAGCAATTTGCTAAATATTTAGCAATTGTGACTCCAAAATGGGTAAGAATATATCAAATTGCTAACTCCTTGTCCAAAGAATTACAGTTCCTGAAAATAAGCAAAGCAAACATACATAACTTAAAAGGACCTTATAGTTGAAAACGTCCCACCTGTAGAATGGACAATTCCATGCTGCGATTTCCGATAAGATTAACTGTAAACTAATCCTGATTATATTTCTCCAAAAAAAAATGCAGTGTTTCAAAAATCTTGCTGCACGAAGTTTTCAAATATTTCGAAATCTTCGTCTTCCTAAAGTATTTTAAATACAAAAATTTGATTTTGAAAAAAAGACACGAATGGAGTTGATTTCAAATGACAGGTGTCATATAATTTTATTAAATTGCTAAATAAGCGTTTTGAGGATTTGAATTTTAGCAATAAATATTAAGTTTTTTAGAGTTTATAGAAAACCTTAAGCAATATGATATTTTATTATTTAATTTCAAATTCCAGTATATCACATAAAATAACTAAATTATAGCATCTAGACAAAAAATGATTTAAAGCGTCCGTCCATCCGTCGTAGTTAAGAAAATTTCTATTTCATGGAAAAATGGTTTTTGAAAATATTATATTTTTATTATTTTTATACATTGAGACTGTTTTCCACCACACTTTCTGTCCAAATTGGTGGCATTCACTTTCTTTAAATTTAAATTCTGAGACATTTTGTAACCATTAAAACATATAAATACTTACAGATACTATAGTTGTATATTCCCATTTTGTTTTAAAAAAAATCATGTGTTAATTAAACAGATGTTAAATAACTCATCTCATTTTAGTATCGATGTTTTTCTGTCATGTCATTAATTCAATCAGTTAGCTACTTAACAAAAACACACACACCAACCAAAAAATGTCTACATTAAAGTTTGTCCCCCGTAATTTGCAACCAAAAAAAAAAAAAAAGGATATTCGAAAACCTTCAATCCTACACTCCTTTACCAAATGGCCAACAAACAGCGCAGCGCTTCCTCTCTTTATATTAATATTTATTGCCAGAAATTGCCATCGCGTCTTCGAGTTGCTCTTCAAAAAAAGTTTCAAAGCAAAAGTTTCCGGTCATTGAGACGAGTGGCAGCAATGAAACAACCATTCAACCACTACAACAATTTTGAAATGATGCCCTTATACCCATTTTGCATATTTGAGTTTTTTCCTCGTTCTTTTTTTTTTGTGTATTTTTATTTTTATTTTATTTGATAGCCATAACTAGATCCAAGCCTCAGATGAAAAGTTTTTCCTCAGCTATATCGCCTCGACTTGCCTGATATCGAGTCAGGACTCGAGATGAGTGTAGGCGGAACGGATGAAGGAGGAACGCAAACGCTCGAGGAGAGTAGGTAGGTGACGACCGAGAAAAGAATCTGATGCCAAACGAAACGGCAAAGTTTCCATCTGTTTTTGTAAAACTTCTGCAAAGAATAGCAATCGAAGTCAACACCGTGCATCACCCTCCCGCACAATCGTCATCGTCATTGGGAAATATAAATTTGCCCATCTGCTGATGCTGATACCGAAATGGGCGCGGGGGCGTCGAGATTCATTTCAACTTGCGATGGGGGGCGAGTCTTGGATTCGCAAAAAAAGGAAAATCAATGATTTTAATCAAACCTTTGGTAGAAGCAACAAGTCTACTCCGAAACACTGGTTCTTTCGTCTCAACTCCATGTGTCCTTAAAGGTTGATACTAATTTATTCGTATCGTTCGGGTTTGACACTTTTGAAACAAATTAAAAACCAGGTTTTGGATAACATTCGAATTTTTAGTCTTCCAAAAAGGTTCAAGGATATGCGACCAAGTTGTGGACTTTAGTCCTAAATTTTTTCCCTTTAAAAAATAGAACATTCGAAAGATAAAGAGAAATAGATCGTGAAAGTGAATGCTTACGATGAAGTTATCATGTCAGAGGCAATAAATTGGTGTCAGCACCGACAGAAAGACTTGGTTTGGCAAGCGGCCTAAGGGTTTTCATTTCTAGCTCTTCCTGTAATCCTGGAGTCCTGGGCTGTGAATATCGGTTGGATAAAAATCAAAAAATAATAATAAAAGAAAAACACTCTCAACGTGTTGATGGTTTTGAAAAAGTTTCAACAAAAATATGTATATACTATGTATGTGCATATGTATGTGTGGAAAAGCAAGGCGATGAAGTGGAGATGGAGGTGAAGGTAGGCGTGTTAGGTGGGCATGAGTAGTTTCAAAAGAAATGGAAACACTTTGATTATTTTCGTTTTTATATTCCTTTAAATCGTGAAAGAGTATAAAATTGAATGTTTGGGTATTATCCAGGATGATTCATTGAAATGTTAAGGATATAGGCAACATATAAACTCGTACTCGTACTCGTATGTTAAGTCGTATCTTAAGGATTGAAAATACAGTTACATTTGTTTTATTAAGATATGTTTTTTTATCGGTTTAACATTTATATTTTTTTTTACTTAGTAAGGATAATGTACGTGTAGGAAGACTTAATGATTAACTTTCATTTTATTTTCTATTATTTCAATTTCAAGGAACTCATAGCCAGAGTTTGTGTGGATGTAAATATAGACTTAGCTGGATATCAAAGGATGTCGTCTATAATTAGTAATTTCTTCTGCGGTATAAACTTTCTTTTCAGCTTGAATTAAGTTAAATAAATTCGTTTAAAATATTACCCTTTAAAAAAGAAGGCTAGTTTCATTTTATCATCCGAATTTAAATCTCATGTGTTTTTTTTTTTATTATTTAAGCGTCTGAATTTCAAAACAGAATTTTTGGCTTTCTTATTTTAGACTTTACTGAAAAGTTTCGACCATCCTTATATTAAGTTTTTAGCATACTCATTTATTTTAAAAAAAATGAAGGACTTAAAGAAACAGAAGGTAATAAGAAAGTTGTTATCATTTCAGACACAAAAGCCAAGGTCTGGTTTGAGCCTTCTTTTAAAAATTGTAATCTGACTGTGAGCCAACGTTATCCTGTACCACACTCAGTCTTTCCAGAGTGGAACTATAGTTGACCTGCTGGACAAATTGTACAGAGCTTACTTTTTCTTAAACATAAGTTTCAAGGTAGATTGCATGATTGTTGTCTTCGGAACCTTCTGATGTCTTTGAGTAAGAGCCAACAGTTTTCAGAAAAGTTTTGCTGTTAAACGTGGCTAAGAAGTCAGATTTGTATTTTACTAAGCTCTTAAGTCTTCAATTTACATGTGACTACTGGCAGGACTGGGGATTGAATAGGAGTAGATAAGAACTTGGAATTAGGTTTCTAAGTTTAAAAAAACTTAATTGGGCTGTAAAAGGCTTTGTTTCTTCTATGTTGTTACCGCCATCGACCAATTCTTCCCAAGGTTTTTGAAGGAACGCTCTGCTTCAAATATATCCTCTAATCTGATCGCATTTCTGAAACTACCAACTACCATTTCTGAAATTACCCAATCTGAATTTTAGAATATTGTAATGTTTGTTTGGTTCTTCAAATAATGTCGACATATGGAGTAAGTCCCTAGCTCTGGTTCTTAGATCAACACAATGCAAACAAAAATTACGTATACGCCTAAGTGTATTATTCCTACTCGTTTTTAAGGAGACTTAAACTAATTTAATGTTATTCTGTCTTGTCTTGAAAAACTATGGACTGTAAAATGTAAATTTGCAATGTAAAAAATTCAAATTCAACCATTTATGAAAAAACGTAATACCTAGACCGATGTCGAGAATAAACTGAAATTTTTCGATGTTGATAAGATGCGACGAGACTTGCAAAAGTCTGTAAAAATTTATACTTATGTGCGTGGTTGAATTGTTTTTTAGTATTTTAAAATGTCTCATATGGTTAGCGAAGGACATCATCGAGAAGTGTGCTTCGGGCGGTCATTCCACAGGGTTCAATCTGATCTACGATATCTACTTTAGACTTTGCCAAGAAATTTGAGTTATGACGGTCTCTTCGAATAAAAGAACCAGCCAGCGTAAGGATAGCAGATACCGAATGAAGAAGGTCCTTGAAAGACTAAATTGAATTACCCTTGACTTGAATGCTTAAAAACGTAGGTATAATTTTTGTTTATAATATAAAAATACTAATCTGCTTTTGAAAATACATAGTAAATTTTATGAATAAACAAGATAATTATCGTACAAAAATGCAATGAATTTTCGGCTTTTGTTTTTCTTTTGTCTAATAATATATTTCTAACTATCTATATATTTCTATTTCTCCAATAAATTAGAAGTAAGAGGTTTTTAACCATTTATTGCCTGTCAATTCTAAATTTATACGCATACATTTCGATTCAAAGTGCCACCTTTTACGTTTTCACACCTTCCATTTAACACTTTTTCATTTTTTATTTAATAACTGATTCAAGTGTTATATTTATACTTGTAGAATTTTTTTCTTGAAAATTGTATACAAAAAAGTGTGTATACGCCGCAGTAAACCACGTACGTTTTTATGCTGTTTATGTTATTTCCTGAAAGTTTCAACAAATTAATAACTTGAAATATTTAGTTGTATCTCTTCCAAAGATTGGTTGTAATCCATTTCTTTGCTTTTTAAATAGACACTTATATGTATATATATAAAAAGAAAGACACTCATGTGTCCACCCATAGAAAACTGTTGCAAATGTATCTATACAAAAATCTATGTCTTGCAGTTTCTAGTCGCGGCCTTTGTGGCGAAATAGCGGTTCAAAAACCACAAAATAAATAATTTTAGATAATGATGTTAACCAACATTTTTCTCTACCCCACAATTAGTATCCACCCCCTGTTCACAAAAAGGTGAGTCCAAGACAAATTCATAGTGGCCATACTATGTACATACATCTGCCAGACAATTTGAAAAACCCAACAACTACTGTAAGAAAATAAAATTTTAATTTTTTGAAATTTTTAAAAATATTGTGAGTCAAATTTGAATTTTTTGAAGAAAAACTTATTTTCAATGTTTTTAAGAATTTAAAAAAAAAGACGAGCCCCAAAAGAAGTAAACTTCCTTATTTGTTTTCTTTAACTATATGTATATGTATTTAGCATCTATTTTTGTTATCATTATATTTCTTAAAAAAAAAGATGTGTCCCAATTTCATTCATCCATACACATAAAATAATCCCCAAAATCCAAATAATCCCATAATTCAAAAACTAATTTCCATAAACTGCCACCGAAACTCCATTGGGCACTCCTGTAGTGCAGAAGTGCAAACATTTAAATTAAAAACAATAAATACCAAAACGCAATCTAAACTCCAAAAAACTTCTTTAGCCATTGCATCGCCGCCGTCGCTGTCCCTGTCGCTGGCTTCATTGTAGGTATTACTCGTTTTCGGTGTTGTCGTCGCCGTCACAGTCAGTCGACGTACGGACGGACGGACGGTCACATCCAATACACACAACAACTACTCGACGGGATCGTTTTAGAAAATTAACAAAATTTTTCCGCAACTTCTACCAACTACACTCGTATATATACATATATGAGTGACTTTCATATCGGCGGCGGCAGCGGGCGGCGGAATGGAGGTGAGGCGATACGCTTAGGTTATATGAATATAGAATTGGGTCGCATCCGCAGAGCTAATTTCATTGTCTGCAACAAATGAAACAACGGAATACGGAACAGGATAAAAACTAACACGAAAGTAGGAAAAAACTTTTTGTATCACCAAATGCAATTACATTACCCTAAGGACGATGGAAATCCAAGCAACAAATTACTTCCACCAATGTAACAAGGAAATAACAATGGTCCAAGAAGGACGACAACGACTATGAGTGGTACGACGCCAAAATTTGGTAAAGGATATTACTTCTTTGCTCTATGTACAGTGTATGTGTGTGTGTGTGTGTGGTAAGTCTCTCGATAACACTATAACAAAAATGCAAACTTTAGAAATTTCCCTAAGGACACGCGTTGTATTGCTACTTTCCACTTTGCTGGCTGCTGCATGTGTTCGAAGTTTGCTCAAATAATATTCAAAGGACAAAAAAACGAGGACTTCTTGCATCCGAAGCTAAAATTTCCTAATTTCAAAATCCGCAATATTGAAGGACACACACTCGGTGCGGTGCGGTGTATCGTGTATGCCGGCGCACTACATATACACACACAAATAATATTATGACTAGGTGGTCGATGTGAGGAGCATATTATAGAAGAGACCAAGTCGGTTTCCTGGACTTATTGAATTTACAAATCGGTTTGGGGTGTCAATTCGATTGCACATAAAGGACATTGTCGTATGAAAATTTGCAAACTTTCTAGAGAAACTTTATGTTGTGTGTATGATGTTATTTGAATGTGTATTGGTATATTTGGAAAAGTTTTTCATCATCTGGCATAAGGCATACGGCATACAACATACACAGGACGAGAGATGCAAGGTAATCATTTCCAATTGTGAATTGTCCTAGTCAACATACTTGTACCCTACATATATACTCTACTGCTGCTCATACTCATGTGTGTGCTATATATTGACATTGGTATTTGAAATAAAATTTATCCCGGCCACACAGGACACAAAGAATTTAAGTGAAACTGTTTTATCTTCCTGCCAAGATATCCGTAGTTGACACATAGGGTTATCAGTTGCAAAGGATATGCCTTGTAGCTTGTGTTTGAATGTATGTATGTATGTCCTTTTGTCATATGGTATAGAGTTATAAGTAGGTATTTGTACGATTTGTGAAAGAAAAAAGAAGCTAGACAGGATATTGGAATTGACATATGGCTATTATCAATAATTTTCATCTTTATAACATTGTATGTATGTGTGTATGTACATTGAGTATAGGAAGTTATGAAGATTCCGATAGTAAAGGTATCAACATTGAAAATGCATATATAAAGATTTTATATTTCCACGAGAAGAATATATATTTAATAAATGCAAAATTAATCGCTGGCTAATTTTGTCCTATTGAGGTACCTACCAATCAAATAAAGGGTATTTTTTAGACGTGCGGTTTTAAAGAAGATATAAAACCCATACAATTTAAAGTTAGGGCCAAGAATTTTACTTTATTATAAAAATAAGGGTTTGCCATTATGTTTTAAAAATTATTTTTGGCAAGTAGATCCCCAGCTGGCTCGAATAAATTCCAGCCGAGAGGCCTAATTTTCAACCACTTTTTGGTCTTCTTTTCCATGCCGTCAATTATCCGGGGCGTAGATGCGATAAGCGACTTCACATTGCCCTACAAACAATAATCAAGCAGTTTTAAATTGTACGATCTTGGAGGCCACGCCATAGGCTTTGGAGATAATGTGGTCACCAAAATTTTTCTTCAATAAATTGATTGTTTCATTGGCTGTATATTATGTAGCGTCTTCGTCTTGTTATAACCAAAAGTCACCTACATAAACAACCTCCAATTGAGACAAGAAAAAGTTATTAATCATGCAAGCGTGGCGTTCTCCATTGTCTGCAACATTATGGTTGGGTTCATTTTTAAAGAAATATGCACCAATGATTCCCTCTGCCTTGTGGGTTATGGTCACTCCAAATACGACAACTTTGCTTTTAAAGTACCCATTAAACCAAAAATGAGCTTCATTGCTAAACTAAATTTTCTTCTTAAAATCGGGATCGGTGGCCATCTCGTTATGGTACCATTTACCATTCTGCGTCAGCGCGATGGTGGATGAACTCATTCTGAACTTCTTCGATACTCTGCTCCACAGCAGAATGCGTATTTTCAAACGTTGCGTTGTTTAGGAATAAGTCTACTCTTTAAAATGGCCAACCAAATTGAGCATAAATCAAGTGACAACTGTCAAAAAGACCATCTCCGAAAAAACTATTACCAGATTACACTTTTAAAAAAACACCCTTTATGCGAATAATTTGAATCTGGTAGAAATGTCAGTACCCGAAATCTTAATTTCGACCAGGTTCTTCCCTTTTCCAAGTCTTGGAAAATAAAAGTAAAATTTTTTGAAAGTCTACTAAATTTCAAAATTCTACAAAAATGTCTGCGTTATCCAATATTTTAAAAATAACAAACTTTAAATTTTTCACTTCATTTGGTGTAAAAGAATGTCTTTAGAAACATAAAAATGGTTTAAAAAAAAGTGTAAGACGCATTTTCCGATTTCAAAATGAAGTGTATGAAAATACGCACAAACATTTTGGTAATACTAATTACTACTCTTGGTCCTTTGGCGAAAAGTCCCCTTGATCACAGACAGTATCGAATTCAAAAATTAACCTTTAAAAGGTGGGAACCCTAGCCTTCACTATTGACGTTCAGAATTGTAATATTTTCTTACAATATTTTTTTATTAAATTAAATTGTGAAACAAATTTGTTGAAAAAGTGTTGAGAGAGAATAAAAGTAAAATTTAGATGTCATAAATTTAGCACTCTGTTACACAGATGAGTTGAGAAGATTGAATCTAACTTTAGTAACATTTTTTAAGAAGAAATTTGAGAACCAATTAAGTCAGAAACTTAAAATTTCCAATATGCTATGGGATTTCAATGCCGTGAAAATTGCCAAATTTAAGTGATTTCAAACTTAGAGAAGTTTTTTGTTTCAAACACAGCCTTTGGAAACCCTTTTATTTTCCTGTTGGCATAAGTGCATCCCGGAAGGTCTAAAGATCACCCAAGAAAAAAATAAATTGCAAACCAGTCAGAAAAAGTAAGGTTCAATATAAGAGTCAACCGTTAAAAGTGCTTCCAAAAATGGACGATGAAAAAGTTTTTGACGCTTAGAATATTTCATCTTAATTACGTTGTTACATTATTGAAAAAAAAAAAACTTCAAATAGTTTCATAACTTGGATTTCACAGAACAGGAGAATAGAGAGGTTTTTAGATCTGAGCAATAAATAGTTGTGTTTTATTCACTAGTGCAGCATTAAAATGAATAAAACGATCACACTCACATTGCATGTATCGCCAGCACAGCTGCAATTATTTTTGTCTGTCTTCTTTTTCGCCAGTAATCAAATTGTTGTTCTTTTTCGAGTAACATTTTGCTGCTCTAGCTACCCAGCAGTGAATAAAACACAGCTATTAGCTGTGTAAAAATAATGGTAACTATATGCTGGTGATATATGCAGTGAATGAATGAAGGAATGAAGGAATGTTGGGATTTGTGCACTGCGACGTAAAAGATCTATTGTGACCCCTTCTAGAATTGAGTGAGGTTCTCATTTACAATTCTTCATCTAATTTCATTTCTTTTAAGAAATTGAGTATTTGGGGTACTGTCAGAGAGGGAAGGATTGATTCTTCTATTTGGTAGTGTCCCAAGTGTTTCTTTTTGGTTCACACTGCCCTAAAATGTGGTCAGGTGTTTCTTCAAGATTGTTACAATACCTGCAGAGGGCATTGTCTGTTAGGCTAAGGATATTTAGGTGCCTATTTTACAGTGACCAGTGAGTAAGCTGAACACCTAAATATCCAGATACAGAAAAGAGTGTGTCAATGCAATCCCACACTATTTTTGAACTAGCACTGTGGGCGCTTGACTATCTGACATGATGGGCTATGTTTCGATTAAATGTTTACCATAGCTTCTTTCGAGATCACGTTCAGCGCACTTAGGAACGGCATTTTTGAAAAGTTTAATTATGAGATTCCATATTTTGAGGTTTTTAACTTAAATTCATTGCCGAATATATTATTTTCAAAAAATCATGTACTTTTTTGGAAATGTTCTCTTAAAAAATTCTCTGAGGTTTTCGAACATAACTTTTGACTAGGAAGGATAGAAAGTGAAGACATACCCCCTCTTTTTCTCGAACACAATATTAAAGTGGAGACTTTATTGTACAGTTGACCCATACTCGAACAAAAGCCGCACAATGTCCTTTTCCTAAAATTTGTATAGAATATACTCATATAGAAAAAAAAGGAATAAAAAAAGACCAAGAGAGGACAAAAATGGAAGATGATTTATTCATAATGTGAAAAGTTTTTCCCAGTTCCGAGTTTTTGCTCCTTTTAACAAAACCGCACTCTTTAGGTGGGTATATTTGTATGAGTATGGTATTTTTGTTGCATCACGTATTCGTACATACATATACATATGTATGTATATTCCTTTAGGGATGAAAAATGACAATAACTTGGAGTTCCATAGAGACCATGATGCGGCAGCAGCACACGTATGCGGACAGGACGAGCCGGGACAAGACAGAACGGGGAGAGCATTTATTGTGCGGTCAGAAAGTTTTGTCTAGTTCTTTGTTTTTCCAACACCATATAGACACTCCAATACTGCCCTCTGGTATACGTCACTTTAAGGATCTCAAAAGGATCCCCACTTAGGAACTATATCTGCCATCAAATGAAATGAATTATAAACACCACCAACAAGACCGCACACAAAACCAAAACTTGGGGATTTTGAATATAATAATAATAATAAATATATGTATGTGTGTGTGTGTTAGTGTATGTGTGGGAGTGTGCGAGAGAGTGTTCGTTCGTGTTTTTAAGTGTGTGTTAGTTTGCGATTGACATATCTTTTTCCTGTCATCGGAAAGTGCCACTTAAGTTTGTTTGGTCTGACGACACATTAAGGGAGTGGAGTGGAAGGGTTATACTTCCGACCATTACAGTTCTTCCCGCCTCCTCCCATCCCAACATCACCGTCTTGTCTGGCATTTGAATAAGTCATTGACTTTCAATAACTTAAGGTAATAGGAAAATTGCTGGTAGGTACTTAAGACCCAGTTGTATGTGAAGGTTGTCGAACACGCGCGGGGTCTGGATGCGCCTCTCTCAATTAATAGTCTACTTAGGGAATTGCTATTTTTGCGGTTGAATCGGGACTTGAGGATGAGATTTCGCAGGAGGCAATAAATGAGGTGATTAATTAATAGAACGCGCGCGATTCCTTCAGTGGATGTGTCGGTATATGTAGTAAGAGGAAAACACAACCACACTGATTTCCAACCCTTGGGGGAATAATATGCCACAATAAGAGATTCCTTTAACACGACGACGACACGACGCGACGACGACGACCGAGACGGCAGAGAGAGATAATGAAATTGATCATCAAGGAGCGATGTTGGTTTTAGTGGCTGAAGATTAATAATGCAGAAAAGACTTTGGAAAAACTTTTAGACCAAACAACGCAGCAAGGAACAACTCCACAACGAAAACATCCTTTGGGGGGCCATTAACATGAATTCAAGATGAAAAGTGAAAAGTAATGAGGCCCTAGAATGTAATACCTTTGTGGTTTAGTAATTTTGTTTTTCCAAACTTTTAGCTGGGTGACGAGTGAAATAATATCTATGCCTATTCAAGAACACAGCAGCCGTGAAAACTTTCACGGAAAATTGAGTTAATTATTCTTCATATTTTTTTGTTTTTTTTTTTTTGGTTTTGTTTTTCACTTCGTTTTGTTTTGGAATTTGGAAAGAAAAGCGAGGTCGACTTTAGCCGAAATTGTTGTTTATAATGAGTTCAAGGAAATTCTTGTGAATATTTTTCTAAGAGGTGTGGGTTTTTGAAAAACCCAAAGATAAAGTTTCACCTAATAGTTTTGTCTTTAATCATAATTTACTGTGAATCTAGGACGAGAGTATTGAAGGGAATGAATGTGCTATTATGCTATTGATCTTAGTTAGATTATTTAATTAACTTCAGAGACTTATACACTCGCCTAAGGGGGTGTGTGTTTTACCTACAGGCCTTCAATAGAAGTATGAAATTAATCTTTGTTCAGAATTGAAATCAATGGCTGTGTTTTCCAAGAGGAGTTCTTAGAATATCCCAAATTTATTTTCAAAATCTGAATTAGTGTTTTCATATATTATTTAATCTATAATATAAAAATGAATCACTTAATGTGTTGCTAAACGCAAATCTCAAAATCAACTGAACCGATTTCGCTAATTCTTTTTTTTTTATATATATGTTTTTGAAGTACGAGAGGATATGGCCCTCAAGTACAAAATAAAATAGGGATCAAGTATAATTATAGAGATGTTCAAAAACTACTTAACAATCATACATATATAACAAAAAATAAGTCTTGAGAGCCTCTGTGGCTTGTTCTGTCGTGTCTCATGCAGAGCTATTAATGTGGGTTGAGCTCTATGAGACGCCTCGGTCTTGTTGGAGTTGTTGATTTTGATAATCATCAAATTAAGACCAAAAAAAATTGGTCAGTCTGACGATGCATCCGTCAAAATCCGTTGTCAAAGAGTCCACATTAAATTTGACGATGTGTTTTGGTATTGAATCAAATTTGAAAATTCAGAAATGAATACATTCATATCAGCTTTCAACTACTCCAGAATCTATTCAGTGAACACATTGCATTGTCCAAAGCCTATGATTACTTGGAGGCCAAATTCACGACGGAAAGAGGACCCTTTACTTTTCTGTTTTGCAGAACTTCTTTTTAGCTAACAAATGGCTTAAAAGTCCTATTTTCAAAACCGTTTTCGAAATTTAACTCCAGAAATATATAATGCTTATTTAACTGAAATTTTTACTGACTCTTTATATATTATCTTCCGAATGTCAATCTTATTTATGTAGTCATTTGCAGTTCAAATAGAGCTTAATAGATTTTAAAGTTCAAGATTTTGTCTGACTAAATCTCGAGAACGGCTTGGCCAATTTGGCTGATTTTGATTTTGTAATCTTTTTAGTAGCCCATAAAAGGTTTAAAAAGTGAGTAAATATGGAAAATTTGGGAGGTAGATAATAAAACTTGCTTTGAGTAGTTTTCATTTTCAGTATTCTTATAACTTAAAGTATGAACAAAGTTGAGTTTTAAGGAGTAAGCACTTAATTTTTGAAAGATTGACAGTGATTACAATTTTCATATTTAGTTTATTTAAAATAGTCAAAAGAAAATGTGAAATGACTTTCTGATTTCTTCTTAGAGGACTTAAAAAGCGTAGAGTGAACTTCACTGACTTCTGAGGAAAGAATGTAGGTTTTTTATAGTTTTGAGTTGAACGCCTTACTGAATCTAAGATTGTTTAGCATGTGGCCAAAACTCACTCAAGATTAGATTTTCATCTAGATGCTTGTTAATCGAAATAGAACGGGTGGAAAAATATACATTTCTTGGAGTTTTTGGAGCAATAGATTGCACCTTTATCGCAATTATCACACACCAAGATTTTCACTTGAGTAAAAGCTTCCACAGCCTGATAAATAACAAACTACATTCAATCCTGCTGACGAATTCACGAATGTGGTCGTCCAGTGTACAGAGTCAGTAAGAGTACTTTCGGTTATACATGTACAGTTCTAACTAAAACTATACCTACCAAGTCGGATCAAGTGAATAGCTCAAATTTCAAAGATTAAACTAAATTTTCTAGCACAAGCTATTTAGCGTAATCATTTTTTAATTCACTTAAACAAACCAGCTTTAGTTGTCAAATGAGTAAATCTAACTGTTAAATCTGGTAAATATGGAGGCGAATGGAGATATAATTTTTTTGAACTTTAAACTAATTTTTAGAGCATCTAAATGGAATGACAAATTTAAAAATTGCTCCATCTACAAAATTGTCCATTCTCTATGACATACATATCTTCTTTACAACAAGTTTTTCGACTTGGCCCAAAACGACGACAAGTTGAGACTGTTGTGTTATTTGCACAATGTTTTTTGGAAATTTATCTTGCCAATAATATGTCGGGCAACCTATAACTTTTTTCTAACCAGGCTGAATTTGCAACTAAAAATCGGTCAACGTGTCTACCGCTTTTAACCCACTTTTCATTTATTTTCGACACCAAATTTTTTATAGAAGTGTTAAATATCTTATTACAGTATTTAGATAGCTCAGGAAGTGCAAACTTATCTACAATAACTGCTCTAACTTCATCAACCCTTTTTGTTTTATCAGCATTTCGCCAGATTTCAAAAATTTGCTTACGCAAATTAGGGAGGTCATTCTGAAAATTGAAAAAAATTGTATGGGTGTCGCAAAAAAGCGCAAAAATTGTTTGTTTGACCTTAAAGCCAACACTCAACAGAATTAATTTTTATAATTTTCAAGTCGGAACTCGGCTGAACTATCAAGTATTATTCCAGTTGAAAATCCAATAAAAAAAAGTTTGACCAATATCTCACGTTGAACTTAAGAAACTGTAAAAAAATTATTATTAAATGAACCAATTAACTTCTGGAATCGTAATTTTTATCACCCACGAATAGTTCTACTCAAAAAAAACGAAAATGCACAAAAAATTATATAATATATCCTTATCAGTGAAAGAGATCAAAAAATTAAATATGAATTAAAGTTACCTATTGTATTGACAAGTAAGCCACATCATTTTGAAACGTTTTGGTGGACTTTGATTTTTGTATTATATCCCGCTAGATTGGTGAATCCGACCACTGTGCGGTGTAAGGAAAAATGTCCCCAGGAACTAAGTCCATAAATACCCATACATATTTTTAATTTTATAGGTATATAATTCGAAGACTGAATTTCGAAATAAACTGATGGTTTTTGGTTCTATTTTTGATTTTTTTTTTTTTGAAAAGGTCTAAGAACTAACAGTAGTTCTCTTCCATTTTTGTTGTTGAAAATTCAATTCCAATTTATACTTTCGAGTGTGTACTTATTTCCCAAAAGAAAGTGGAGCTGGTTCCCACTTAATGGAAACAAAGACCACTATAGTAAAGTGGATTTCGTTCCCATTAAGTGAGAACTTAATCCATCAGTGGACTTAGTTCCTGGGGACTTATTTCCCTGCACCATTGGAAACATTCTGTCTCATAGATACAAAATTGTCTTAAGTGCTAAATATTTCGATCATCACCTCTTCCAAGACAGGTTAGCACTTAAAATTCGTCCCTAAAAAAGGATTTCCTTAAAATTTTGGACATCACACTATTTCGCATCTCCGATATTGGATGGATTGTAATACCAGTTTTCGAGGAATAATTTGTTAATAATTAGTGTTCCACTGTTTCCTAAAAGAAAGATATTAAAATTATATAAATAAATTTAAACAACATTAATTTTTATATTTATTTTAATTATAACCTTGAACCACAGAAGCAAGTTCGTGCGATTAAGTCGTGCATTTTATTTAACCTCTGATCCAAGACTTTTTCATTCCTATTTAAACATTCATTATATACACATGCCTACAAAGGACATAATATAAATGCATCTATACGTGTGTGTATATGTATGAATAACCTTAAACATAATTACTGTTATTCTTTAACTTACGAGCACTATAAGGCTTTTCTATCACTATTGTAGGTATCTATAAGTACATTGGGATATAATTATATGTATATAACATTCTTGCATTGAATCACACGCAATAAACTCTACTTACATCCAACCGCAGGTCAAACTGGGATATAATACAAATACTTAAATGAGACCGAAGATATTCTAATCCTTGTACAAACATCACGTTTCAGGCACAATTGTACAAATAGATGAATTTGTCATTAGTTAAACAATTAATTCATGGCAAGTCCATTTTGTACATCTGATCCTAACAAGGACATTATATTCACCTATATATGTACATCCACACACCTTATGCACATGTATGTGTATATAGACGTATAAAACAACACTATAGCAGAGCAAAATTTACGCAATTGGATGCCTCAAAACTAATAATAGCTACATTCGTATATAAATGCACTTGAGTCCTTGAAAACCGCACATTGAAAGCAATGTTTGCATGAAAGGACTATTAATAATTCCCACTACGACATTTCTCCTTCAAGTCGTGCATTTGCATGAACGACATACATACAAACGAATATGATGTGTGCACATAGACATAATCAAGTCATGCAGGCCAACTTGAACAATCCGAGGGGGGAGGGATGAAATGGGGCAAAAAAAAATAAGAGAAACGTAAGTGGATATCCTGGCACCGCCCAGAAAAAGTTTGATTGGATCCTTCGTAGTGAACTCCCTACAACATCACCTCAAACCAAAGCGATTGTGATGTCTAAAGGGGGAATAAAAAACGACCGCACAAAATTCTACATACCCCCAAACCCCCCCTACTCGACTAGACATGAACTTGAAGTCTTTTTTCTTTGATTGTCTGCCTCCGAACAAAAGTTCCACCCCCTGGTTTTGTAGTCGTGAAAAAGGATTCAAAGATTCTTTTTTTTTCAAATCGAATTGGCGAGGTGGTTAAAAAGGTTGTAAACGACACTGACTTTGTCGGCGACGATCATAGGGCTGGCCACGAGATGAAGCCCAATAACAAGACTTTTGTTAGTCTCGTTTAAGTCTCGTCAAAATCAACAATTGTCAGTCTCGTCTCAGTTACGTCATAAAAGTCTCCTTATAAGAAAGAAATACTTTTCAGATGGAAAATTCTGATTTTTAAAAAGATTTTTAGTCCATCGAAGTCATTGAAATTTGACAGTTTATGACTTATATTAAATTTAAAATATCATCCCTGTTAGAATCGGCCATTTTAATTGTCAAAAATTACTTAAATCTAGAACTGTTTGCTTTTATGGTAGTTTCCCATCAAAATCGTTCACATTGAAGTCTTGTCAAAGTCTCGTCTTGCTTAAACGAGACTGTCTACGAGATTGAAACTCTTCTTGTCTCGTAACCATCTCTAGTCAATTAGGAGAAAATTTTGGTCGAAGTAATTTTTGAAGCCCACAATTGACACTTTCGATTTCATTTCAACGCAACAGACGGGTCTGACACTGCTCCGGGAAAGTTCTGTTTCCTTTCAATTCAAAGGATATTTCAGAGTTTTGAGCTGATAGTGACAAAACTAATTGTACCTAATTTTTAATATTTATTTATTAAGAATAAAGAACTTTAATAAAAATTTCCCAACACAACTAAAGTTTAATCGTACCTTCTGTTGCTGGATGTGTCCACATTCCATCAAGGACCAAAAAAGCTAATTTTATGGGCAGTCTTAATATATTGACATTTGGTCATTGCGTATACCTTACATACCTCACCTCCCATAGTACCTTACCAAGTTATTGTGGAACGTCATGTAGCACGTGCTTGGGCCAGAAAAATCTATTAAGACTTGAATGTTCGCATTCAGTACGTAACTTCCGTTATTTTTGTGATTATTTTTACGGCCTTGTGTACCCTTAATGGCCATTTTATGAGTCTAATACAAAGACGATAACGTGATGCGTGTGCAACAGCCCGATATTGGGGGGGAATGGCATCACTATTGTGTGTGTGCTGTCAAAATTAAGTAGAAAAGACGCTCGTAAAATGTACCTTGAGAAGACGTGAGGTCACTTATAGAAATAATAAATTTAAGGTGGTATTAGATGTTATTTAGAGTCATACCTATAAAATTAAATAAAAAAAAAGAAGTATTGTTTTGAAAAAGTGTATGAAAGTATAAAGTTTTTGGTTTGGGCTTCAGAGGTCTGCAATACATTAAAACTCATGAAGAATCATGACTTATTTTAAAGTAGTCACAGAATTTAGAAGAGAAAAGGGTAAGGAGTTTGGTGAACAACATTTCAAAAAGCAAAAGCGGCTTCCGGAGACTCTTTTTTGAATGAATTTACAGAGTGCTTATGTATGAAAAGAGCCGGAAGTATAATAGTAGTGGGTTCAGAATTTCCTTGAATTTCAAAATTTCGAAGAATCATTTTTTTAGAATTTTACTAATACTTAGTTAATTTGCAATGGAATGATATAATTTAATTCAAAAGACATTGGCAAATAAAATTAACTTTCAGTTACTATACTATATGACCAAATCCCGAGGAAAATAATTGAGTCAGGTGCTTCACCCTTTCTAACTTAATCAAAGTTATTTAAATTATGTCCAGAAGACTTATTGATAATGTTTCTTAAAATTAACATTACGTGTTGTAAATTTTACCAAAAAAAAACATAGCATTTCTTAGGTTCAAGTTCAAACTCTACATGAAAAAATATTGCTCTAGATACATACTGTACCTTAAGCGTGTTTTTTTTAGACATGTGATTTTCAAAAAGAGATAAAATGCATATAATTTAATGTTATGGACAATAATTAAACTTTTTCGAAAAGATAAGAAATTGCCATTATGTTTTCAAAACGATTTCGGTAAAGTGGTCGCTTCGGATGGCTCCAATAAATTTCAGCAGAGAGGCTCAATCTTCCAGCCCATATGTCAGCAAAAACACGCCGAATATTCTCTTCCAAGGCGTCAGTCCTCAAGCTTATTATGAGTAGGGAAGTCTTGTTGGAACCAAAAGTCTTCTACATTTACATACTGCAATTCAGGCACGAAAAAGTCATTAATCATGGAATTATAGTGTTCCACATTGACTGCAATATTATGGCCGGCTTCAACTTTAAAGAAATGTGGACCAATGATTCCCGTAAAACAGTGATTTTTTGAGAATGTAACGGAGTGGCGTCTAAACAATGGTTTCTGATGGAATACACTTTAAATACAACAATCTTTCTTATTAAAGTACTCGTTCAACAAAAGATGAGCTCCATCGCTGAACAAAATTTTTTGGTGAAGATCGGTATCGGTGGCCATCTCGTTTTGGACCCATTCACCGCACGTGCGGCGCGTTTGATATTCGTTCGCCAACAATTCTTGCACGAGTTGGATTTTGTAATCCCGCAAACTACATAAGATCCTTTCACAAAATCTTCCATAAAATGGATGGGTACAGCTCCAACTATTGCGTGCTATTGTGGATGGACTCATTCAGCTCTTCTTTGATACTCCTGCTCTACACCAGCAATAGCTTTTTCGTTACGCACTGTACAGCGACATCTCGCAGCATTCAAATTAGCCACTAGAGTAAAGGTGGTGTGAAACCAATCCATGGTTGCTCGAATAACAGACTTCGCTGAGCGACTATTTTGGTAATAAATTTGTACGATTTGCAAACGTTGTTAAGGAGTAAGTCTATTCCTTATAAAATGGCAAATAAAATTGAGCAAAAATCAAATGACAAGTGTCAAGAAAACTAACTCTGAAAGAAGTATTGCCAGATGGAAAAACACACGTCTAACTAAACTTATTACTTTAAGAAAATTAAATTCTGATGGACTTCGGACTTTCACAAAAATGTGTTGATTTCGACGACATACTTTGAATGACTCGTGGGAAAACTCTGTTTTTTTATACCTTTCTAAAGATTTTGTGTGAAAGAGGGAAAGTGAATTTTTTTAATTCCTATTAGACTCTCTCCTCTTGATCCTGATTGATGAGATCCATATCCGTTATCAACATTTATATATTATGTTATGTAACTTCTCGAATACGCCCATGGTTATTGTGCTTTTGAAAAATTGTGTTTATTTTCCATATAATTTAATTTCTGATACAAAGTTCAAGCCCCTTTACTTGCAACACCACACGTTCCATTGTACCGACTTCAAAGTGTTTTATATTCTTCCGCCAACGAACTTCTATAATATACATACTCCTTTGTCCCATTCCAAATGGAACCCAGATATAAACACATAAACTAGGATAATAAAACATCGTTTTCGGTTTCATATCGCTTGACAGCGCGAGGAGCAAATGCGACATGGGTAGAGTCGATTCGATACCCTACTTGATGGGAAAAGACAAAACCAGATACACCTCGTATAGTCGTAGCTCGTTCGTCGTCGTCGCTTCGTCGTCGTGCCTTTAACCGCTGACTATTATGCTGACACGTTCGCATGGTTCTGGATCTGATCTGGATGTCGGTTTGCTGGTTCTGACACTGGCACTGGCTCAGGATCCAAACTCCTCACATGGAATGGGTATCTATGAAAATATACGAGAGTATAGTATACATTCGGTTCATCCTTGCGGGCAATTTTATGTGTTTGCATTTAATTTCTCTTTCTTCTTTTGTTTTGCACTACCTCACCCCTCAATTCTCAATTCATCCCCGCAAAACAATATTGTTCTTCAATTTTTTTCCCTGGTACTCCCACAATATACCATATACCAGCCCTTCACAATGAAGGGCAACGCGGAATATTCCATGGAACAGTGATGGCAAAACTGGCAACACATTCTAGCGGAACGGTGAACAGCACTAAATTGCGTTATGGCAATGTTTTGATCGTTTTGAATATTTAAAAAATAATTTGCACCAAACCCCAAGGGGCTATCCGTAATTTCTTTTTCTCCAACCACTCTCGGTGTTGTTTTTTTTTATCCCGAATGAGGAAATGGGAGGGGGAGTAGCCCATTGAACAGAAAAAAAACCCTATTGGGTTACTTTCAGTCGCTGGTTTCTGCATATCGTTTGTCTTCCCGCTCTTCTGGTTCTATGGTTGTTAATGTTATAGTTTAACCATGGATGCCAGGTTTGGTAATGGGAACAATTCCAAAAATTCTTTTTCTATCAATGTTGGTTATCCACAGCAAGGGTTTTTTCAAATTAACACAACATAACCAACTTGCGCCTATAGGTATAAATATTCAACGTCCTACAATGTGAATTTGAATCATCATACTGAGTAATATTCTGGATCACCACAAGGTACACATCTTTGACCGTTTTCAAAAGCTTACAAAGAGTTATGTTTCAGTACGAATACACGTCCCTATCTTTAGAATATGGGTGTGTTACCTATACATGAAGGATTCAGAAAAGGTTTGTTAGAACAAATTGTAATATGTGTCCTCTTATTCAACATGATGTCAAGTTATTGGTGTTAAAATACTTGGGAACCATCGAAAAATGTACACCATATCTGAAAAACATTTTTTTCAAATTAATTATGATCGAAAAAGAAACCTAAAATATAGTGCAGAATGATTTTCTAAAAATATTGGAAACTCTATCAATACAAAGATGTTTTGGTGGTGTTACAAAGGAGTTCCAATTGTAGGGCTTAACACTCTATTAAAAATATTGGAGTTTAAAAATGAGCAATAGGTGAAAAAATCACTATTGAATGAAATTGTCAAATTAAACCAGATGTCAATTTAAATGACTTGTAGCAACTTCTAGGAATTCGTATCAAATTTTGACAGAAATGGCACTGTTCCTCCATTTATACCATGACCTGATAGATATCGTTATGTATATATTCACTGACTGTACCCAATTTGACAGGTTTAATATAAGCAATGATTATTGATTATCTATTGAGCAAATGTGCTTTTTTTTGTGGAAAAATTTATGAACAATTCATAGCGTGACTGACGAGCATAAAGTCACCAAAGATTGTTATTGAACAAATTTTACAATTGAAGGTGATATTGATCATCGATGAACAATGTGATTCTAATGATTTATCATCGATGGAAATTTTTCCATAGTTTTAAATAAATGTTCAATATTTTTAGCAGACTCAATGATTGTACAATGTACAAGTACCAGTAAAGTTCATTGTTACTTGAATTTCTCTGCGATTTTACTTGGAAATTTTTTGTACCACCTGTCCACGGTCATTGCAGAGCCTGGTACAGTTCGTGGTTGTAATTTTCCTACAAACTTCATTTTTGCAGACGTTCCATCATGACCTTGGTGACGTTTTTACTAAGACGTAGTCATTCAGTGTTTTTTTTTTATGAAAGCATATACTTGGCATTACCCTCATTGACAATTAAACTTATCTACTTCGCTGCCGTCTCAATACCTTAAAACATGCCACTGACATCATGTTAAGTCAGGAAGGTTGTGCCTCTAGTGTTGACTTTGTCTAAAACCTTTTTTGACATAAAGTACATCAATGAGATTTTGTCCGTACTTGATGGTTCAAAGTGCCTTCAATATCGTCATTCTGCATAAATTAACGGACAAGTTTGACAGAAATCCCAAAACTAGACAGTGCTCTGTAACGTTCTTCTCTACCGATGCTGTCACAAGCGATCATGAAATCTTATTCATGCATTGTTCTAACCATATTTTGGAGATAAGTTTATGCATACTACTAACCAAGTCATCGCCTGCTGTTTTAAGCAGTTCAGTAGCTTCGTCGATGTTAAGTAGGCTTCGGTTGCCTAAATCTAATGGTGTTAAAGCTTTAATCGATTAGTCATCGCCGTTACATAGTTTGGAGAAATGATCTTTCGATATCAGGACTTGTACATGCAAATTTTCAATTCCTACAGGACTTGGATTCCTTTTCAAGGATATTGAGTAGGAATACGAGTCTAATTATAGTAGAAAAGTATTTTACTAGTACTGGTTAAAAGTCAAGTATAGTCTGTCAAGATGTTGGTTTTGACCGATTGGCTTGAGTTATGATTATATTAACTGAACATTAAAAGCCTTAGAAATTATGTCTTTATTAAATACTCTTAACTTCAAAAATTGACGAATAACCGATATACCTTGATATAATTAAACAGTACAGGCAGCCATATATTATCAATTATTCTTAAGTGAAGGACATGGTTCCGATTCTTAACATTACTAACATGTCCCAACAGTTAAAACTACTTCTACGAGTTTCACTATTGCCGACCAAAAAAGTAGTTTACAACAATCCAAAAGTTATTTAGCTTTACGAATTGTAACAGTTCACCTTTTTTGTAGTGAATTTTTACAATTTTAATGCGTTGTTCTGGTGTGTTGCGTTCCATTTTTACAACTGCCGTAGTTTTAATCTGTCAAATCTCAATCGATGAAAGTTTCGTAAGTGACATGTGCTCCAATAGTAGGCTGTTCAAATTTTAAACTCCTATTGGAAAATCCTTAAAAATAATAGTTTTTGAGTTGTACCAATAAAAAATGTTACCATTGTACTTCATCATTTGACAGATCCTTGACAGATTTATTCTTATACCTTACCAAAATATTTATTTTATTTTAGTGATATAAAGTTAATCAGAATAAGAAGATAGATAAATGTCCTACTTCTCGACAATTGCTCTAGATTTCCACTAAAGGGATGCACAAAATTATTATTATAGAGGTGACTCTTAAAGTAGAATTTTTGAAAACCTGGCAACCCTTAACTGGACCATTTTGCGGTGTTGGTGATGCTGGTTTATTGGTACTGTTTTTGTTTTGTTTAGCTTTTGGCATTATTTGCTATTTGCTGTTAGTCGTCGTTGTCGCTGGTGATGGTGGTTTGGTTATGATGGTTTTGCAACATATTTTTTCCTCCGCTGATGGTTCTCCTATTTCGGTTGGCATCAATTGTTTACTTTTCATCCGCCAAACATATGCACCACACCTCAACGGATTCAGAATATGAAATACCCTACCAATTTACCCATACACTAGCACGTTCGTTCATTCGTTTGTTGTTCGGTCTGGGGGCTCGGGAATCGGGATTCAGGACTCGGGGTATAGAATGTAGAATGTAGAAAGGATATATCAAGTTGATTCTTATTTCGCTTCTGCTGGCTATAAGCAAATAAAGCTGCAAACGAAAGGAGCGCGAGGACGACGATCCATTGTGGCGGTTCGGCTCCTGCCAGATGGAGATGCGGGCATTATTTTTTATATGTACGAGTACGAGCATACAGTGTACCGAACCAATTGCATTCATCCGCTATTGTTTTAAGGCCAGGGGTGTACTTTTCTACAGTTTTTTGATTTTCGTTTTTTTTCGCTCATATTTTTGTTTTATTATTTTCAATTCTTTTCGCCGCTTCACTCTTTATATGAATCTGAGAATCGCATACGCCGAGCTGCCGTGTTATCCCAGTACCCCGCACCCTGTACCCGGCACCCTGTAGCCATATGCATCCCCTAGTTGAATATTTTCTAGCGGAAAATAAACTTGCCTTGGTTATTTCTTTTTTTGTTTTGTTTATTTTTCACTAATTGCCATTGGGAATTAATGCCATAGTCGAGAACGGCGACGACGACGACGACGTGTAGGTGGCCCGATTTTGTTGATTCTTTCCTGGAGGTCGGCATCTTTGTGAGATGACGTCGCGTCGGACGTTGTCGTCGCGTCGTCGTCGTTGGTCGGTGGGTATTGTGGTTGGTTTGGCAGTTGTTTGCTAAACCTTAGCTACACATGAATGCTTCGTTATGACTTCCTTATAGAGTCTTCAATTTTTTTTTCTTTCTTTCTTTTTATTCAAAACAGATATGCAATTAGTTATTTGTTAATCTCTTTGAAGTCAGTGTCAGGTAACTACATACATACACACATACATACATAGATGATATATGTCCTTATACTATTTGAAAATATGAAAAGAGCGGTGACAATGTGTGCTAAGGTCTTCTAATAAATTTAAACACATTTTTGTTTGAATTTAAAAGAAAATGTTGTTATATTTGAGAAAAGCGAAACGTCACTTAGTAGCAAAATTAACGTCTTAATTTTCTTTTAAGGGTCTTTCTAATTGAATATTAAATTTAAGAATACAAAACAATAAAAAAACATGTAAGCAATAATAGTCTAACCCACTGCAAATTTTTAGTGGCGAAAGTTAATCGAAAAAGAATGATATGAGTGGGAAGCTGTGACAAAGCTTACCACAAATATCCATGTCTTGCAGTTCCTGGTCACGGCCTTAGTGGCCATTTTTCCAGTTAATTCGCTCTATATTCTCATTTTCAGAAATTATCAGTTCTTCTGATTCATGTACAAGATATTTCAAAAAAAAAAAATTGAAATGTATGCCAAAAATGCATGCTTCGATTTAATTGTTTTTAGAAATACATAATGTCACTACAAAAGTAGTAAACTGGGCGTAAACGTAAATTTACTGTGTGTACATTCATAACTCAAAAACGACCGAGCTGATTTCAACACTAAATTGAAGGATAAAGTTGGAGTATTTTTGTTTTCAAAGTTGAGTCTTACAGTAAAATACAGAAAAGCTTTAAGATTATTTTAAAAAACTTAACACTCTCAATAATTTTGAAATTCCATTTTTGTAAAAGAAAATTGAACATTTTGTAAAGGAGAAAATGGGATTCCCAATAACCAAAATTGTTTGGACGATTTAGCTGATTTTTATCTTGAAATATTTTTAAAGTGAGATACAATAAAAAAAATGCTAAAAAACAACTTAATTTTCCCATACAATTTTTTCTGTCTGAAAAATAAATATTTTTGATTGTCAGTTGTTTGTCAAATTTTTATATTTTAGTCGTCTGTCCAATGTAAAGGAAAAGTTAAAATTTTGCCAGTCATTCTGTCCCCATCATATAGTTATTAAAATCTTTTATCATCAGTTTTTCAGTGCCTAAAATTTAAGAGGTCTTAAAATGATAAGAAAAGGACGAACTTCAGCTCAATTATAGATAATCTTTTTTTGTAAGTTCCGAGAGTAAAGAAAATTTTGGCCAATCAAAAAGCCAGGCATGCTATTAGAACTCAATTAGGGCTGGACAAAGTTCAAAGGGTCCCCTAGCGTTCCATATAAATTAATGAGAACGTACAAATTTTGTACAAAGTAAAAGATATTCGGGGTTTAATGAAAGGTGTAATTTATAAACATTATTAAGATACAAGAGCTGTGAAAAATAAAGACAGACAATATTTGTAAATATATAAAATAAAATGAAAAATATTAAAAAACAATAACAATATAACTGAAGTTCATATTTTATTTAGTGCAAATTAATGTATAAGTTTTAGTAACTTTTATGTAAATGTAAAAATTGACCATCACAGTTTAAAATAAGAGAAATTCATTTCATTTAATAAAATATCTTATCACTTTAGCCAGCATCAATGGTTAAATTAAAATATCCCATTGAAAATTTTAAGAGTCAATATTTTCAAAAAAATACAAAAATAAATATGAAATACCTACTTCAATTACAATTTCACACAGACACCAAAAAAAAAACTTTAATTTACGATTTTAATCGTCAACCACTGGATTGCATTTAATTTCGTCTCTTAAATGCGATCGCATCTTTAAATTATTATATTTTACAATTTTCTGTTATTAAATCAAAATTGCCAGAAGGTATGTTCGTTATTTTCATTTATTTTAATTTCATTTGCGAAGGTTGTGTTTTTTTTTTTTTGGTTTTTATAATTTTTCGCAATATTATTTAATATATTTGCAAGCAATTTTAAAATTGCATTTCAAAACGTTTATTAAATGTTACCATAAATCTTCGGTGGACATAATTTTTGTTGTTGCTTTGTGAAACCAAAAATACAAAAAATACATAAAATTGAAAAATATAAAAAATTAAAAAAAAAAAAAACAAAAGAAAAACAACGTCACACCACGCAAAACACAGAACCGAACACAAAATGAGGACATTAAAATTATTCCAATGAACATATTCCTCCGCAAAGTAAACATCATTTTAATTAAAACTACCCGATGTCCTTGAATGTCCGTCGTTCTTCGTCCTTCATCCTTCATCCGTCGTCGTCCGTCGAATCGTAATATACCCCCGTGCATTCCTTCATATCAGCGGGCCGCATTATTTGTCGGGGAGCCATTGTATAAGTAAACATTCGCCATTCTAGAGGTGTATCCTGTAGATATGCACTGCGTCGTATTTGTTCTACAATACATACATATGCAAATGTACGAGCATAGGCGGATAGGGTATGTCAAGCCAGATTATAATGCCAGTGATAGGCCCGCTGATAGGTTTGTCCTGTCCAGGTCAGGTCGGATCGGATCGGAGCGGACTGGATCGGGTCAGGTCGGGCAGGGTCGATATGGATGGTATTCTCATGTATACACCCATATTTTAATTACATTGTCAAGTAATTAAACATTAAAAATACATTGGCCAACTGACAGCACATTGTGCCACTTGCAACGACCGACCGGACCGTTAATTGTCGTCCGCTGTGTGTTCCGTCAGGACTCTGATGGATGGGGTGTTGCCTGGTGTTTTATAATATTATAAAATGAAAACAAAATCATTTACCCCTTCAGCTGGAGTTGGAGCTGGAACTGGAGTTGGAACTGGGGTTGGAGGTGATATTATTTTGTTTTTCTTTTTTTTTTGATTTTTTCGAGTATTGCTCAAAAAAAATTAAATCGAAGGATAATTACAGAGTTTACTTTGTCTGCATAAATTAAATTTCGTCTGCATTCTAATTAACGATTTCATGAGTCCTTTTGTTTCTTGGTGTATTTGTATTTACAAACTTCAGACATGGTGGATTCTTTTAAGTTTCCAGTTTCTTGGTATTTAGTATCCCTTCGTCATCAGTATTGGTCTCCTGTGCTCCTGCAAGGACAGTACAAGTATATCGTGCTTGAGCGAATTACCGCGTCCGCGTCCATACCTAGTTGTTTCCATTGCCGTTGTCGTTGTCGTTTTCGTTGTCGTAGCCAACATCCTCAGGTTCACGTTCGAATGACTGCCCTTATCCAGATGGCCATGGTGGCTTTGCTTGTGCCTGGGTCTGAGCAAATCTTGTTGCCAGCATCTGTCAACTTGTATACCCAGTTCATTCCTCTCATCTTGCTTTTTGCTTGACATTTTTCGTTTTTGTTGTTGTTTTCAGTTTTAAATTGTTTAAAGAACTCCCGCAACCAGACAATGATGACGAGGATAATGATGACGATGATAATGATGATGATGATGAGATGAAATTGCCACTAGATATTGTACACGGTAAAGCCAGGTCGGGCGGCCAGAGTCGGGCTGGAAGCGAGACTCATCCATTTCACGGTCGCCTTTATCTTAAATTTCCGTAGACACCTCTGTGAGTTGGATAAATATTTACGAAAGACGGCATTTGCATAATTTTGTGCACTATACAACACCACTACCACTACCTCTGCCACTACCATCATCAGCATCAGTGTCGTCTCCGTTTGGTAGTTCTATAATCTAAAGTCTAAACCTTAAACCCTTCATCTCTGCTCTACATATATACATCCGTGCAAAGGACGAGTATAAGAAGGATGATGGTTCTTGCCTTGGAAAAAAAAGGGTGTATCCTGGCGGAGTTCTTTGAGTTTTGTTGACATTGTGGATTACACAATAAACTGTGACGACAATGGTGCGGAGGTGGTGTGGCGTAGTGAATGTGTTTAGCATATTTTAATTAAGGATATTTTCCAAAGTAGTGAGCAGAAAAATAGATTAACATGAAAAGTTTTTTTTATTATTTTCTTATTTTTGTATTCATAGGATTTTCATTTATTTTTTGCGGATTTTTTTTTAATCGTTTGATTCTGTAAAGCGACATAAGTTCAAAGAAATTTCGGCATTTTTGTTTAGTGATTATTTTCGAAGGATGCAGATTTAGTTAAGTTGAAAATGGAAACATATCCTTTTCATTATTTTTCTTTCGTTAACATTTTCTATATAAATCTGCAAGGGTGGCCTTGATATCAAAAAGAAAAAGATCACAAGTCAAGGCTTGAATCAGAAGAGACTTTTTAATATTTTCAATATTTTCTGGTAACAACTATTAGATTTTTTTGTTTTTTTTTTACTTGCAACGACTTCATTAGCTCCTTGTATTTCGCTTCGATTCATTTTGATGGTTTTTCCTGCCCTATAGCATTTTCAATTTGATATTTTTTAATTATAAAATATTCATAGTACGTATCTAATGTTGATTTTTAAAAATGATTAAAAAAAACATGATATTGTATTTAGCACAGTAACTCTGTCTGTCTGTCTGTCTGTTACTCTTTCACGCCTAAACGGCTAAACGGATTTTTGTAAGACTTGGTTTATTAAAAGATAGGATCCTAGGCACGGACACGTGTCAAGAAGCACATGACGCCATAGCTACTGAAATGATTTTGATGTTTTTTTTAAACTGAGTGTTACTAAGACTTCAAGTTAGTATTTGATCACTTTTCTAATTTAGAGGGTAGGTAGGCGCCATAATTTAGGGAATTTATGATAAAATTTGTATGCAACTGTCTTTATTTAACAGTTTTACTTGGATCAAAACTTAGCCACAATTCATCACACCACTTAACTTATAGGGTAGGAAGGTACCAAAATTCAGACTACTTTTTACTTCGGGAAAATATCTCATTCCCACAGGAACCTATACATAGCTACTTATCTACAACATTAAAACTCTGTCTAGAATCACATTACGCCAAAACTATTGATCTAATTTGTATACGATTTTTTTCTGTTAAGACGTTAAATTTGGGCGAGACGAAGTTCGGCAGGTCAGCAGTCCTGTCAAATGCCTTTTACAACAATAATTAAGACACAAAGTAAAAATCCTTATGTTTTATTCAATTTTGGTGTAGCGAAGCGCACCGGGTAACAGCTAGTAATAATTATAAATAAAAAAAATAAAAAAAATATATTATATAGAAATAAAATAAATCTACAATAATATTTTAAAAAAATATTGCGTATACGCCTGAGTGTGCATCCCTGCAAATTTGTTTACAATTTTCTGTGTTATGTGAGTTGTTAGGATTAAATATTCAGTTTAAAATTTTTTAATATTTCATTTACTTTTTGAAAAAAATCTAAAAGAAACGTTGAACCATAATGCTAAAACGGTTTTTGAACAGAAAAATTGTTGAAAATGTTTTTTTTTTCATGATAACAAAATCGTCGACCAAGAAAGACTATCATATCAAATTTATGAAATGGTTGAAAACGGGTATTTTTTTTAAATTTGTGCTGATAGCTAAAATCAAAGTTTGAATTCAAATTCTTATTCAAAAACTAACTATAATCAAGCGTGTTTTTCAAAACCATGAAAGCATATGATTTGATTTTCAAAGCTTCCTATAAATAGATTTAAATGAAGACTCATAAGCCAATTATACCTAATAAGAATTTTCAAAAACTAAGTGAGAAAACTTTATCTTAAAAAAACTTACTAGTTTAGCTATGTATTTTTTACATAAATTTAAGGAGGTGTATTTTAAAAATCTGAGTTGATGGAAAAATTATAAGGTCCCAGATTCGAATTAAAGACAAAAATCATTTTTCATTTTATTCAACTTTCACTTATATGCTAGTAACAATATTGTGTTAATATTTATATAATAGATGTAAAAATTCTTTTCTATACATTTCAAGTTATAGGTTGTTCTTAATGAAATGGAAAGATTATTGAAAATAGTTGAGGTTGTCATTAAATAAAAATTCAAAAAATGTGCTTTGTGTGGAATTGGAATATTGACAAGTGCTAAATTAGATATTAATCCGTAAGTTGTGTATTGAAGAGTTTCTAGATGTTATATTAATTATCACTTTGTTTAAAAAATTCTTTTAATACTTTAAAAATATAAAGATGACGTAAAGTTAGTATTCATAACTTTCGAGCAGTCAAGAGTGCTTCAAAAGTATTTCTGTATTTGGAAAACTACAACACTGGTCTATATTATGTATGTCAAAAGAAATTTTCATAATTGTATGATCTTTTTGTAGAGTTAAGTCTTAATTTTAGTTGTAGTTCATATGTCATACCTCAAATTATATTTTTTGAAAATTTGTATTGTTTCAATAAGAAACATAAGTTCGTAGAAAAAACAATTGAAAGTCAGACATTTATTAATATAAAAATAACGACATATTGACACATGGTTTTTGAGGCATTGTGTAAACAAATTTTACTGTTAAAAGTCATAAAACAAGATCTGTTTTCAGAAAAATGTTGGTTTTTGATATTTTGGTAGTTTAATCTCTATGTTAAAAAGAAGTAAATTCTTCTTCTTTATTTTACGTTAAAAACTGAAATATGTACCTCCAATTAAGTTTGATTGATTGTATTTTTATTTTTTTTAAGTAATAAACACTTTTTTCTTCCCTTACTTGGCTGAGTTATAGCCTTAAAAAATAATAATTGTTTAAAATTTTATGAGGCACATCTATATTTAAAAGTTCGACCAAACTTATTGGCGTATGATTTTTGTATGCAAAAAAGTTAAAGATTTAGACCTTTTAAATTTTTAGCTTTAAGCAAAACACAAGTATCACATACCTTTTCCTATTTATTTAAGTTAGTTTTTCCATATTTTTCATTTTCAAATTCATTTATTAAGTTTTTTATGTCTTCTACAGCTTAAAGTATTTAATAAAAAT
This sequence comes from Scaeva pyrastri, assembly GCA_905146935.1. Taxonomy (NCBI): domain Eukaryota; kingdom Metazoa; phylum Arthropoda; class Insecta; order Diptera; family Syrphidae; genus Scaeva; species Scaeva pyrastri. The sequence continues at coordinate 122,173,740 of LR989927.1, read as the reverse complement.
CTTATGTACAAAATTACTTGGAAAACTTAAAATAAAAACGACAGTTAGATGTTATTAGTATTTCACAATTACATCTCAGAATTTATCTAAACAAACAAAATTAAAATCAACAGTTCATTCGTAAATTGTTAATGTGTTGTAAATCGTTATAATATCGTGTTTTCCTATTGTAGTGGTTCTATTTATTTCTTGACATATATATACATTATCAATTCAGAGTCCTAGGTTCAAATCTAGAATTATTTATGATACCAAAGTCCGAAATATGGATTTACCAGATTTGAAGAAAGGACTTCGTTTGTTTTCAAAGACAAGGCTTCTTGACTAAATATAATAGGTATGGGAGACATAGTCATTTTTAGTTTTGTCAAAAACAAGAAAACAAATTTTAAATCCGGTTTATTGTTTTCAATCAATGGTTAAAAAGAGTATTGTTTTAGGAAAAAAACACATGTCATTAACGAATATTAAAAACATTTCTTTTTAAACTATTAAGTTTTCATAAGATTTTGAAATTTCTTCTAACAACCGTGTTTTATTTGTAATCTCAGCTAGAAACCCTGGTATAGCTATTAGCTTTGAGGTATTGCTCTCTACATTTATGTATGTATAGTTTAATAAATAATAACAATAATCTTAATATATATAAATTAGGTGTCACGTTGTTTGTCCGGGATGGACTCGTAAACTACTTAACCGATTTAAATCAAATTTGTACACCGTGTGCAGTTTGATCCAACTTGAAAGATAGAATAGCTAACATCTCAATTTATGATCGCAATATTATTTTATTGCAAATTATTTGTCTATTATTTGACAGTCACAATTATCTGGCGAAATCTGTAAGTATTCAATAGATGGCGCTATGTCAAACGTCCAAACTTTTTATATGAGCTACAATTTAATAGCATAACCACCACATGTTGCTGAGGCTAAAGTATAGGTTAAATTTATTTTGTAGTGAACCGAAATACAGTGAATTTTAATTTTTCAATTTTTGGTGTTATTTTGGTTTGTATTTGATAATAGTTATATTTGAAATTGTATATATAATATGAAATTTGGCACAGAGATAGATTATAGTTTTAAAAAGCACGTAGGCTAATTTTTACCCGGTAAAATGTATTTTTTTGGATTAAACATTGAGCACGTTTTCCTTAAAAATTGAAGCAATCTGCGGTTATTATTTTACATTCAGCACTACGAAACAGATGTTTTCAACAACTTCGGTTGTCCTGCTGATCGATCCACTTTTTAATAAACATACGAAATTCACCAGGTCATCTAGAAAATAAAATTGTATATGGGAAATCAAATAAGCAACAACAATATTTGTCCATAGCATAGAATAATAAATATTTGTAATATTTAGAAAACGCTTAACTCAGTTTTAATTTTATTCCCAGAATCGGTATTACTATGTATGTACTTTATTTGGGGTATGTTGTAGTTGAAAATGCTTGAAAATGAAGATCGAGTTGAAATATTCATGAATATATAAACTGAGTTGATTTAAAGTTTAACTCACTATTTAATTTGCTACATCTTAAAGTTGCTTACCTAATTCGCTTATATGAGGGAGGAAAAAGAAATATTGTAGAAATAAGTTGCTGATATCTCTAAAATGGGTTTGGGAAGTAAAATATCCCTTCATTATCGAATTATCAGTAGCGCAATTTTTGTAACAATATATTTTCTTGTTGGTCTTATTGTTGAATTTAATGCAATGAATTACTCCTGACTCGTGGAAGATGGCTCTCGAGAAATTCTCACTCAATTTGCCTCCGAACGCTGTCGGTGCTATTCTTCAGTTTCATTGTTCCCAAGATTCTGAACACGACTTGCGATGACCGATATTTTAACGCCTCACTGTGGTCATTTTCTTATCAAGAATAAAAAATATCAATATGATTAAACACTTAATATATAGTACGAAAAATTTTCAAACTTTCAAAGATGTATCAGTGTGGAGTTTAAAGTCAACTGTCATTTGACAGTCATACCAAGCCTATCAACTGTCAGTTTTTAGTTAAAAAACACGGTGGTACAATTCGACATTATTCATCAAATCTTTTAAGACTTTTAAATTTGTAAGCAATTTGATTTAAAATATATATTGAAGGATATTAATTTTTTTGATATACTCGTGTAGTACATTGGTTCGATAGTTCAAAGACAAAAATGAGCCATGGAGTGGAATACATACAACCAAAAATAATCATCCAATTTGGTGCAGTCCTTGGAAAGTTATTGGCGCACATACATTTCGAAGTTCTATTATTAGATATTCATATAGATTTGTACCTAAGAATTGAAGCTGAAGTATTAAACAACTCTTTCATAACATTTAATTTATTTTTTGCACCACATAACTGCCCCCTACATTTGACAATCTGAAACTCCATCTTCATTAATATATGCACTTTCATTGACTACTGACTTATTTTTTATTCATTAATTCGTTGTTATTGTTTTCCTTGTAAAATACCAAGAAAAAAAAATAGTCTTTTTTTCAAAACTGAATAATAATTGAATTAAGTTGAGTAAATTTAAAATATAATTTCTCACGATTTGAAAACTTAAACAACAAAAGATCCCAAAAAAAAAAAATACTAATGTGTGCAAATTTCGTGAAAAACATCAAAACCAAGGCATTTTATTTCAAAATTCTCATTATAAACGTAATTTTTAATTTTCATAACAAAAATTATAAAATGAACAATGAAAATTACAGAAAAATATTTCTACAGTTTATTCCCTTCTAATCCAAAAGGTCACCACACAACTATCTCAACAAATACCCATTCCCAAACGCAAGTGAAATTTCACTTTCAATTAAGCAATCATTGGAAAAGCCCACAAACGAAGGCACGAAGAAAATGCAGAAGAAACCCTCTTCCACGTTCCTAACTGCTGCTGCTGATGGCTTTGATTCAAGAAAAAATCATTTTCCATTTTCCTTGTTTCTATTTTTTTTAACTTCATTCCTCTTTGCAAAACACATTGCGATACAACCCAGCAACAACTTTTGACAGTTTGCAATGTACAAAAACCCGGCAAAACACGAAACAACTTTGAAAGGACTCTCTCTGGATGTTGCTCTCGTTTTGGGTCTCATTTCTCTTTGGGACATTGATGATGGCGATATGGTGATGGTGAAGGTGACGTTGTTGTGGTGTATTTTCTAGCTGTTGTTGTTGTTGTCTTGTTGTGTTTTGTTGTGTATACTCAACCTGTTTATCCCTCGATGTTTTGATAAACAACAGTGGCGTAGTTTTGTAAACAATCAAAAGAGGGTCAAGCAATTGGCGGTTTCTTATAGTTTTCGATTAATTTAATCCGCCATTTTGTGTGTGAACAATAAATGAATAGATATAGATTATAAATTAGAGGGGAAATTGATGAAATTTCAAAATAAATTAAAAAATCCAACAAAATGGGTGCTAGCACCACCCATATTCGTCGAAAACAACCCCAAAAAGAGCTCCACCTCTGGATTAATGCATTCACACAGATAGACACACACACTTGAAAGGGTAACTGCCAGAGTGTGTATCGAAATTGCTCGACTGTGGGCTGGCTGTGGCACCAAGGCTCCACCAACAGAGAGGATTTATCGAGCTCTCTCAGCACACACACGATTAAGAGTCGTTGGACAGAAGAGGGACACAAATGCGCTATGGCACTGCCATCAGAGTGCCATGCTCTAGCCCAATGTGTTAGTCAGTGCGTGGGGTTTGGGTGCCACTGTGACTGTAGTTCTGTCAGTGGTGGTGAGTGTGTGTTTTTTTTTTGTGCTTGACTATTTTGACAGCATAAGACGTCAGAAGCACTCACAGACACAGATTGTAGTACTGGCACTGGGCTTGGGCATACTACTCGTATGTGTGTGTTTGTGTGTATTTGCGTATACGCCCTGTAGCCCCACCGTGTCGTCATCGGATGGTTTGGCATCAATGGTGCTGTGCTGGCACTAGCCCGACGACGACGACGATGACGAGAGGCCCAGCGCGTGGTACAATTCCTTGCGGTATTTTTGCCTGATGTATGTATGTACGTGCAAATATGTATAGCTCTGGGTGTAGGTATAGGTATGTGGCTCTGAACGACGCCAGTGGTAGATGGTAACACACAGCGAACCATTAGCGGCGACCGTTTTACGCGAAGCACTCGCATTCATTCTCAGTGCTTAATTGCGACGGTAACGGTGTGTATGTGATGTTAATTTTCGCGTGCTCTCGCTCGCTCGCTCGTTTGTCGTTTGGCTCTCTCTCCGGATGTGAAAGACGAAACAGTGTGTTATAGTTAGTTTTTTTTTATTCTTCTTGGTCTTTTGTGAGCATACGGAATAGTAAATAATAAACAACGGTTAATTTCCGTTAATTTTATACATGCAGTTTATTGCATCAACTACCGTTATTCGTGTAGTGTTTTTATGAGTTGCTGTGCCCTATGCACTATGCGCCAAACAAAGTGAAGGAAATTGTGCGTTTTTTTGAAGGAACCACCTTGCGGTGCTATGCAAGCAAGCACATATACGAGTATGTACTTGTTTAATGCGGAAGCAAATCAAAGTTCCGGTTTCTCGTTGAGTGCACGTTTTTGTTTGATGTTGTTGGTCCTTTTCGTGCGTCGAGTCCTTGTTATTGTATTGTTTTGTGTATTGCAATCACAAAGATAAACATAAACACGCCGACGACCGACGACGACGATGGTCTACTTGCAGTAGAATTCGCTGCACCTACATACGAGTGTGTATCTGGAGTTTGGCGTTCGGCGTTTGCGGGTCTCGCATTGCAGTGCATCAAGTTATATTTTATTGTAGGTGTGTACCCGTACATCCGTTTCTGGTTCAGAGCAGGGCACATTTCCATATTCCATTCCATGTGGCCTGATGGTGATTCTATTTATGAAAACATCAGTAAATTTCTATTTAGGGTTTGGAATGAGGGTGGGGGCGAATAATGCATTGTTTGATGGGGTGTTGGTCTAGGTAGGTACTCGTAGTCCTTTGCTGGTCTTAATGTCGTGTCAATCTGAGTGTTTTACTTGACATAAAGTGCGTTTATGCGTGAAAGTGCAGCGGGAGTTCACTTCACTTCACTCGAGTGCCAAGTTGGTGGGTGTGGTAGGCTCGGGGTTTTATTTAGGCCACTGCTGCACGGATGCGGCTTTTATATGCGATGCATTTTTTTGTTGTTGTTGGTTTTGCTGTGACTAATGTCAATTTGCATTCAAGTGATTATTTGTACTTGCGCACTTTTACAAAATTTAATCACTTTGAATTTTCAAAACCACAAGAACTAGGGACAAAACATCAGTTTTGAAATACTTAGCTTTATTATAGAAAAATATAAAATTCCTTAATTCATCTATCATCTATTAAAAAAGCATATATCCATTCAAAGTTAATAAACCCAAGTAACCGATATTTAATAAGGTTAAATTGTGCGCATGTGCTGAGAATTAAAAATGGACTTATCGATAGTTCCACTTTTTGGGAACTGATCATAACAAATTAAAATGAATAGATATCTTGAGCGAAGTTTCATTTGTCTATAACTCAATTTCAATAATGAAGAACTTAACTTACCAATGTTTTAATAATCATCTGAAAATCTTATTTTTTTTTTAACTAAATTAAACTCTGCGTCCATTTTTTTAAATGAAATATTTTTAATGATAATAAAATCGAAACCGTTTTAAGATTTAAAACTTATCGTTGTGAATACTATATTAAGAACAAAATTTTGTACTCATATTGTGATCAAATAATATCTTTTTCTACAATAACCGTCGTGATTGTGAAATTTGCTGTCTTCCGTCAAACTCTCTGTTCTCTCAAGTAAGCCGAAGAACACATGTTAATCAAAAACGCATCTATTAAAGGTTCTGTTTTTCTTTTGCCGGAAATCACACATTTTCATAATGTTCATTTACCAAAGATGTAACCCACAATATGAGTTTCGACTGATTGCTTATTGTATCGTCCGATCTCACGTCATTTTTAAATCAGGATTCAATTTTGAAAGAATATTTAATCATCCGTCGGCCATCACAACGGTTTTTATATAAGAATTCTTGCATGACCGTCTTCTATCGACGGCATAGTGATTTTTCTCATACTGATCACCATGCAGACTGTTTAAATTTATAAAAATACTAGCGGGCCCGGTGAACATCGTCTCTCACCGATTTATGGTACAAATTCAAGCTATTGAAAAATATTTTGCTTTTTCTATTTTCAGTGCAATTTTATTATACTTTCTAGATAGCCGGTGTGCTTCGTATCACTTATTCAAAAAATATTAAAACTCTCCCTTTGCTAAAATGGCTGAATCTATTAAAAACTCTTATAATACAACCGTGGTTGGACAACCCTCACCATAAAGAGGTATGAAAAATAAATAGTAGCTGATTCTCAGACCTATTGAATATGCATATAAAATTTTATACGAATCGGTCGATCCGTTTCGGAGATACTCCTTTCGGAACAAACATTTTGAAACGAGAATTTTATATATAAGATTCAAACAAAATTAAATTTTTAGTTGCGTGAAATTTCTGTAGTTCCTTAATTTTGAAGGCTGACTTTTTACGTTGCTTTGAGAAGATTATACAATCCTGCAAGATCTTTTATAGCTGCTTCTAAAAAAATACTACTTCTTTCGGGGCTTTAGGTGAAAGGTTTTTTTTCAATAATTTCAAAATAAAGAACGTCATCGAAAAAAAAGTTATTTAATCCGGATTAAAGTACATGCCTAGTTTCGGGTATTTTAAAATATCTGTCAGAAAAGTACACTTGGCTAAATTTGATCCATTGCTATGAAAAAAAGGGATCGTTTGTATTCATGGAAATCATTTATTTTGACAGTTGCTCGTTATATGTGCTCTCTGTCAAATATAATATGATATTGGCAAATCTATACCTATAAGATGCAATAAAATGTGGGATACACTTTCCAAAAAATTTTAACTTTTTTTCAAACAAAATTAGATGAAAAACTCCAAAAACTAATTGGCTCAGACCCTAGCTTCCTTTTAACATGTCCCTTCATCTGTCTGATGATCTAGTTGAGCACTCCAAGTCTTCAGGCTCCTGATCTATATCATCATGAGTAAACTTGGTTTGGAATGTTTCCATCTACAATAAAATGTTCCATAAGGGACTTTCTGAAGCAATTCCTTCCTGTTTTTTTGTAATTTAATGTATTTGCTATTCGTGCTATGGTTTCAAAAAACTATTAATTAGGTACATTATATGATTATATGAACAAATTGTGTTCTGCGAGTTACAACTTAACGGGTACCGAGTACCCGGCGCTTCAGAAATTAGTCGGTTAGGCCGTTGTTCGAAACATCAAGAAGTGACCACTACTAACTCCATCTAGAAGCTAGTAGAATAACTACTATACCACAACAGAAGTGACAGCTCCTAACGCCATCCAGAAGTGCGTAGAGTTAATATACTAGGCAATACGAAAAACTGTTGCTACTGTACAAGAATCCTTATCGGATAAAAAAAGAAAAGAAAGATTTGTAATAGTAAAAAAACTCTCCTAAAAAGAAAAAATCTTTGTCAATAAGAAAATCTAATAAAATAAATCAATAAGCCCACGTTTCTACAAAAAGAAGTGAAATCCCATCAAAAACATTCTAAAAAAAACTAGCCAAGTCTAGATGGCGTTGCTTCTAGACAAAGTCGTGCCAAGTCTAAGGTTTTTTACTGCGATTTCTTTATTATTAATATTTAATGTTGTGTGACTTGGCTGTTGACCTTTCCCCAATCAAACTTCTGTGTAACAATGTTACCTGCCGTAGAAAACATCACCGTTTCGAGGATACACCGATGTCACTAGTATGCATATAGGTATTTTTCTTCAACACTGCTAGACTCGAATAATTTTCCTCAATATTTTGCCACCATTTTATTGGCTCTATAAAATTATAATTTATTTGTGTGTCCTTCAGATAACATTTCAAATTTGTCAAATTGTTCCTCGCTCATCAGTTTTTGCGTCCAGTAAAAAATCCATATCAATTCGTTGTTCCGCAACAGATTGTCTGTTTGGACTTGGCAAATAATTTTCTACTAAATTCCGAACATGGTTTCTTACTGAATGCCTTACGTCATCGGATTCGAAGTCTAAATTTGTATGTCCTGGGTCCAAAAATGAAGAAATTAGTTCCGTTAAAACAGTTTCTTGTGAACCTATCAAACACATTTTATTGAACCTCTGCTGCAAATTTTCCTTCAAAATTGCCATGAGTTTCGAAGTGTTTCAATAATTAGTCGTAGTACAGATATTGGGACGTTTTCTAGGCATAGAATAATTTAAAATGGTTTTAAAATTTTGTTTATACATATGTCTTCCAATAATGTCCATTCTTTTTCGCTTACTTCAAGGTTGAATGCCAATATTGGAGGTATTATTGTTCTGTCAGCCAAAACGGTAACAACAGCCACTCGATTTGTTATAAGCCTTTCACGCACAAAATATGATGAGCTCCACCTTGTAGGGCAGCTTTGAACTAATTTTAACTCTTTTAATTTAAGTTGCTGCTGTTTCAGAAGCAGCCGTATTAGAATGGTGAAAGTGACTAACAAGCGATCTTGCTTTTTTTAAATGCAACTTCGTATGCTGCCACTGATAGCAAGGCACGTCTTACGCATATTTGCTCTATGTTCATTATCTTCAAAATATTGTACTGACGATACAACATTTGCAGCATTATCAGCGACAGCACTACATACTTTTCCTTACAGGTCCAATTCTTCTATCACCATTTCCTATACAAGGGATAAGTTCTCTGATGTGTGCCTCTCTTCCATGTTTTCTGCACATAAGGTGTAAGTTTTTAATTTCTATTCTTTAGTAACATAGGTTAATGTTACAGAGACAAATGAGTCCTGGACTTGGGATGACCAATCATCTGTGGTTAAAGTGGTAGCCTGCGAAAATTCTTCTTGTCGATGAACATTGTAAGTATCGTCATTTCGACGTCTTTTTTTCTTGGAGGCCCTGCACTGTTGCTACTGTTACCAGACGTGAAAGCGACCAAGTACCAAGTCCCCAGTCATTCTTATTATTCTTTATATGCTAACTAAATACAAATCTGCGACTTGGTAATTGCCAAGTTAGTGGGTACAAGTCGAAGTCACACATCATTGATTATAAATTATAAAGATATCGCAGTAAATAACCTTAGACTTGGCAAGACTTTGTCTGGATATCATTACTTTTTAGAGATAAACAAGCATCGCCATCTAGACTTGGCTAGTTTTTTTAGAGAATGTTTTTGATGGGATTTCACTTCTTTTTGTAGAAACGTGGGCTTATTACTTTATTTTATTAGATTTTCTTTTTGACAAAGATTTTTTCTTTTTAGGAGTAGTTTTTTTATTATTAAATATCTTTCTTTTCTTTTTTTCCGGTTCTGATTCTTGTACAGTAGCAACAGTTTTTCGTATGGCCTAGTGTAGTAACTCTACTTGCTTCTGGATGGCGTAAGTAGTGATCACTTCTGTTGTGGTATAGTAGTTATTCTACTCGCTTCTAGATGGGGTTAGTAATATATTTCTAATAGTTTGGTTGGGCTCTTTTGTTTTCTATTCAGGGTCACCAGGTACTCCAGATCTTCGATTATCCTAGCTTTTATTGTTTTGACTTTATATGGCCATTAAACCCTAACTCTGTACCAAATTCTAACTCTCTGAGTCTATGAGAAGTATTAGTTCTATTTTTATGATCATGAGTGAGTGAATGTCATAAATGCGAAACTTTGCTTTCGCTTAACTTCGGAACTAAATGAACTACAGACTACAAACTACAGAAATTTTGGATTTTAAATATCTGATTATAGCTTACTGGATGATGATGATGCGTTCTGGTCTTATCCAGAGATTCTCAAATAGGGGCCTGAAAATTTCAGTAAAAGATGGTACGGCAGTGTTTGCTTCACGCTCAACTTGATAATAATTCCTTAAACATTGATCAGGATTTACCTATACCTAAAAATGTATTAAACGACACTTTTTTGAAAATAACTTTTTAATATGGAACAATACTAGAACTAAATCGCCACATTTTGGCCTGGGTTTCGCAAAGAAATTAGGGAGAAAATAAAATTGTAGCAATCACCAAATGTTCTCACAGAAAAATGTTCCTCCCTTAAATTTGTATTATTCGTCAATAAAATGAAATCTTATTCAGAAACGAAACGATCTATTAAGAGAACATAAGAGGTTGCTAGTGATCAACCGGCTTGAGTTCTTAAACTGAACTGAACTGATCTTAAAAAGACTAAAAAAATGAATTAATTAGGTATGCAAAATACGGTGTAATATCGTTTATGGCTAATTCCAAAGATTGACAATTATTTGACAAATATGAATTTTCGTCAACACTAAGACCTAAAAACGCAACATTCTTGGATGGTCTTGTGGGTGATGTACACAGTTTCGATTCCTTAATCTTCACATTACAAAATTTTCGGAACAGATAAACTGTTTCCAAGAATTGTCGGCTTAGTCTTCACCAAGACCCAAAAGTTCTTTAGTTTTGTGGCATAGTTTTTAGTAATGCCGTAAATCACAATTTACTTTTTAAATGTCGAAAAGTGACGCTTCCATGTTTTTTCTTAACAATATGAAGCTTAAATTTGTACTCCGAAAGTAATTAATAATTCAAATTCAACCATTTACACTTTAGAGCCCCGGAAGTGCATCTAATTCCAAAAATGTCAAATTAATATAATTCAACTCACCTTCCTGCGTTAAGCAGTAATTACATGTTGTTAATATTTTAATACCTTTCATTAAGAAGGAGAAGAAGAAGCACACCTTCATGCATACATATATTAAACGTCATACGTATGTTTGTATGAGTAAATTTATTATAATAACTGTATGTAAAAGTAATATAATTTAGTTCTGGGAAACTTTTTCAAACTCTCACAACTCTCTTAAGCCTTATCCCCTGTAATAATCTTTTGAAAGCATTAAAACAGCTTGTATACAATGTACATACATAGATACATTTGTTTTGCAACTTCCTTAACCATATACTACATAAGATATCTCACAAGCACAACACAACTTTACTAAACACAACTCTATCTGCATTTCTAATCGTAGATTAAGGTGTCATCCGTAATCTTAATATCCTTGTTAAATGGTAATCCCTCCCACATGGTTTAATGCGCTCCACTTTAATAATTTACTTGCTGTGCGAACAACATAGTTTGAGGCATCAACAACATCAACTTTCTACCTTCGTTTGCTTAAAAATTAAAATGCAAAACAAACCCGCACCCCGTGCCTGTGCGTCGTCCTTGTCGGTGGGTACCATTTTCTTCAGAAATAACCTTCCGGCAGCAGCGGCTTGGGCTACTACATCAACGTTACACTGACATACGACGACGACGACACGGCGGCATTGGGCTCTTATACGCACCAAAGTCCATAGTCCTTAGTCCACGCTCGGGCTTGCTGCTGTAGTACATAGCTGGAGAGCTGTAGTAATGAAGGTACTAGGTTAAGGCAGGACGCAGGACGAGCGTGCAGGAATATGGCCCTCCTCAAAGCTCTACGGAACGCAAACGTACGTTGTCGTCATTCTTTGCGGGCTTAATTAAATTTAAATATTTTATCATTCATGAAAGGAGCAAAGTTGCGAAAGGAGCACCAAACACCGAGCTCCGAAGAACACACTGGCAGCAGCACACGATGGCGCTATGCTGGTGATGGCGATGTTAAGAAAAGGGTGCGAAAGTCATGCATCGTTCAGCAACCTTTGCCAAAGGATTTGCCTCATAAAATAATTTCCTCCTCTGCCCGACCGTAGCGTCGTCCTCGTTTTTTGTTGCGTCTCTGTGTGTAAAATACGCAGAATACCTACATTTGACCAGATGGATTTAACTTTCTATACACTAACACTTGGATGGCTTGGCCTGGATCCTGGAATGGTATACCTTGGCATGTAAGCCTGGCATAGCATACTCGTAGCACGGCAAAGGGTCGGATGTTATTTATCAAATATTTCCCGAGAGCCAGGAAAAATATTTATGAATTAATTATGAGTTTCAGTTTGGCGAAGAAAATTTGTCTGAGTTTTGTAGGTATGTTTGTATGTAGGTATAGGTACCTAACTTATACGAGTGCGGATAAGGGGATGCGTGGAATTTTTTATTTTATAATGGATAAGGGTTAACTGTAAAAATGAAACTGCTGAAAGGGCTTTTCAAAAGAAAGTCTTATAAATGACGACGGTATATGAAGGTTGGGTGGTATCTCTTGTGGGGTTTATAGGTATACAAACATATTATAAAGAAGGTAAGATACATTTATTTTGGTAAAATAGTGCTTCATTTATTTTATTGCTATAGGTATCATACTTCCGCAAAAATACGACGACCGACGAGGAGAAGGGGGTGTATAGAGAGAGTTGAAGAAGATTAACTTTTGTCGGTGATAACTTAGGCCTGATGGACCATGTACAAAACAAAAAACTAGATTCCAAACTGACCCTCATCTAACATACTACCTACATTTTTATAGAAAAAGAAAAAACTTTAGATAATAATGTGTTGAAAATTATTTATTCATGGAATTTACATAAAATGTGACAAAAACAAAAGCATGTGGGTTGTTTCAAATACCTACAAGAACAAAAGCTTCTGGAATATGGTTGAAGATTAAAACTAAATCCTAAAAGGACAAAAACTTAAAAAAAAGAACATAACTACATGAATATACTTAGCTTTATTTTACTTAAAATTTAAGGGCAATTTAATGAAGCTTTTGTTATTTTATGGCAGAAAGGTTTAATTATCTTTCAGGAAAAATTAAATTATAACTTAAAAAATATATATGTAATAACTAGAGGACCCAGGGAACTTCGTCCCACTCCAATTGAGTTCTAACCACATGCCTGGCTGTAAGATTGGTTTATATGTATGTCACTAACCGATCAAAATTTTCATTACTCTCGGAACTTACAGAAAAAAGTTTACCAATAATAAAATTATTTGAGTATCTAGTATTGAGTTGAAGTTTGTCTTTTCCATGGCATTTTAAAACCAGTAAATCTCAGGCACTGACAAATTAATATTAAAAGATTTTAATGCTGACAGAATGACAGACAATTTGATAACTTTTCGTTAACGTTGGACAGACGACTGAAAAATAAAAATTTGACAATCAAAAATATTTGTTTTTTATATTGGAAAATGAAGTTGTCTGTTAACTGTCTTCTTCTCAATTTTTCAATATTTTTTTCCCTGGACTACGACAAACATATCAAAACCAAAATCAGACAAGTCGTTCTCTAGTTTTAGAGAGACAAACAAACAGAATTTTATTTTTATACATTTGTATGTATGTAGAAGATTACTGTACCACCTTGAAGTATTGAAAAAAAAAAAACAACTGAAAACATGCTATTATAGCGCATTGAAATAACAATTTACACTATAATAATATAACTACTTGATAATACTTAACGGTAACACCAAAAATTGAAAAAGTAAAATTTACTGTATTTCAAAATAAATTTAACCTATACTTTAGCACAAAATCGGAATTGCAACAAAGATTTTGTTGTATTTCTGTTATTTTTCGGTTTTTTGCAACAAAATACGCTATATTTCTGTTGCATTCTTGTTTCTCGAAACTTTCACGAATTAAATGTTGCAAATTAGTTTTAAAAAAGTTTTGTTTTGTTTCAGAAAAAATTCCAATTGTTACTCTGTGGTTATATTTAAGTTTATAACCAAAAAGTTGTAAAGATGTTACAGCTACGTTTTTATGATTTGTAGTTTGTTTTCTTATAACTTTGATGTTATTAAAACTTCTTCATGACAATTTCCTCTAACAATCTAGTAACTTAATTGTAATATATACCATTTAATTGTAATAATGTTCATAAAACGTTTTTGAAACTAATTTAAAACTAATTCTCGTTATTAAATGAAAATTAGAAAAACTTATTTCAAACATTTTAACAACAAATATAGGGCAATGAAATGTTTTTTCATTAAATGTAATATGAGTAAATGCAACAATGAAAAGACTCCATTTAGCAAAAAAAAAAACTTCGCACATGTTATAAAAGATACGTAATATTGTGTTTAACAGAAGATTTCGATAAATCAATGTAGTAGAAAAAAAATATTACAAAAATGTTTCAAAAGTTTTAAGTTTCTTGCAACTTAAAAATAACATGCAAAGTCAGTTGAATTACAAAATTGCAACTTAAATATAACTAAATCATGCATGAATTTCATGCAAACATAAAATAAGGTAATTGCAACAATTTTGAAACAGGCCAGTAATTGAACTGTGACAACTTTATAACAACAAACATCAAACTAATTAGAACAGAGATGTTATCTTATTGTAACTAAATCACAACCTAGCTACTTAAAATCATATTAAAACAGATATGTTATAAAAACATTATCTGAAAATCAACTAAAGTTATAAGTACGAAATTAAAACTTTTTTTTTAAAACGGAGTTTAGTTGTTATAAATTAGTTCCTAAAAAGTTTTCCTTGTTTATTGAAACAAATAAAATGTAGATATAATGTAAATTTAACGAAAATATAACTTTTTTATTATGAACACACTTCTGTTGAAGTTAAAGAGTGTTGCCGCTAGTTATAGAATGAATTGGGGAAATAAATATGGATTAATTCAAAACTATTTTAATGTATTACTAGAGGACCCGGCAAACTTCGTCTTGCCCCAATTAAATGCAGAAACTCAAGCTATGGAAAAATATTGTTGTTGCTTATTTGATTTCCCATAATTTTTTTTTTCAAATGGCCCGGTGAATTTCGTAAGTTTAATGGATCGATTTTCAGGACAACCAAAGTTGTTGAAAATATCGCAGATTACTTCAATTTTTATGTACAACGTGGTCAATGTTTAATCCTAAAAAATACATTTTACCGGGGTAAAAATTAGTCTACGTGCTTTATAAGGCTATAATCTATCTCTGTGCCAAATTTCATTCTATATTATATTTCCAATATAAGTTCACAAACGCATTACTGCAGCAATGATGCCCAAATATTCAAAGTCAAACGTTCACAAACCCAGATTCTGGCATCACTTTTCTCGTCAACTGTTCATTATTGCAAAGTTTCATAAACTGATGCGCAAAAACTAAACAAAAAAGTATCACTACGACAGCGTGATTAGTCGGCATCGCATCAGCAACAGCTGCATTAGCATCAGCATCGCAAAACAGCAGTAATGCCGATTCACTGCAGCAAAATTTGACGTTTGTGAACTTACACTATATTTCTGAAATAGAGCCATCTATTAAACGTTTGGACGTTTGACATAGCGCCATCTATTGAATTCTTAACTTACTTAATCCAGTGCACAGATGTCGCTATCTGATAAAATCGTTTGGAGCTAACAGATAATTGTGACTGTCAAATAATAACAGACAAATAATTAGCAATAAATTAAAATTGCGACTATAATTTGAGATTTAAACTATCCTATCTCTCAAGTTGGATCGAACTGCACATGGTGTGCGAATTTTATTATAATCGGTTAAGTGGTTTAGGAGTCCATTGAGGACAAACATTGTGACACGAGATTTATATATATTAAGAAGATAAGATATTCGTATGGTTTTGTTTTCCAATTTTTAGGGATAAGCAAAATTTTCATCCATCTTTTATTTACAAACTCCTTTTTTGGGGGAATTTACAATTATAGGAACTAGGTGAAGGTTTTTTAAGGACATTCATATCATTTTGATTCCAATGTCGATACATGATGCTTAAAATCGATACAAATTCAATCTTTTATCATCATCAGCTCTCCACTTATCCCAATAGCGAGCCGATGCTATCGAGTTGCCAATCTTAAGGCTTCAGGAGTTCTGGTCTACTCTATTTGTCTGATACGCTATGGCCTAGCATACAATGTACTACCAAGGATGTACTCAGTTTGTTCCTACTCACTAATTCCATCAGCTAGGTTACCTGCCCACGACTATAAACTATTACAGAATTTTTTAAGCTATTTTGGCTCTAAGCGACGCCAGCTTATTTTTTCTTCTATATTTTTATCGACTGTTAACCAATGTCAACTCATTAAGGTCAAGAACTGAAACTTTAGTTCAATGCCGATAATTTTATGTTCTGTATTGTTTTGCACCCCTTCTTATTTTACAACGAGTAACATTAAATCATAAGTCTTAGATTCACAATGTTTGATAGATTAGTCAAGGGCATAAAACCCACAAAATTTTAACTTTAAGTGATTCTTGAGATACAACTCTTAAAAAATCTCTATAAAAAAACATACTAAAAAAAATTCAGCATTTGTTCGTACATCCAAAGACTATACCTTTCTAGGCAAGAACTATAGACAAAGACTATGGGACGTATTCATTGTTCTTTGATAAGTTTTGATTTTGTCTTTGCTAAACTAAACTCTAGCTTATTTTATTCATAGAAAAATTAAACCAGATTCAAAGTGAGAAATGAAGTAAAATTGCAGTAGAATATCCTTAAGCCCGTTTCTAACTAATTACTCCTGTCAATTTTTTTATGAGTAGCAATAGTTTCTAAACTGTTTCTTAAATTTAGACTACGGTTTAAGTAATGACTATGAATATACCTTTATGTGTCTTTTGAATAAAAAATGAGCTTAAGTTATTTAACTTACATAGTTAACTTCTATCAGGTTTTCTATTAGGAACATAACAATTTCGATTCTTTATATGAACGCACCTTTAAACTTTTTTTTAATGAACTGTCAATGTCAAAACGTTAGTTAAAGTCAACATTTTCATCATCGTTAAATTTACGAATCAGCAACGTTTGGGAATTATTAAAAATTACTACCGACATTCTGAGTCGATTGTTGCAACTTTATAAGAACGCTTATCCAATTTTCGGCCGTTCAGCGATGACGCTCATTTCTGACTCAATGGCTTTGTTAATAAGCAAAATATGCGTTATTGGTCATTTTTTCCGGGATGAAAACGACCGTCATGCTACTGTCAATGGAAAACGCTATCGCGTTCGTTTGAAGATTATTTTTGTAGTTAGAATTGAATGAACCTGACATCAATGAGTTGTAGTTTCAAAAAGACAGTGCCACTATAGTCACATTTATTTATTGAAAGGTAAATTCGGTGAACGTGATATCGTGTGAATTTTTGTATTTTTTTTTTGGAGATATATCAAGTCACCATTCAAGTTCCGATCGAAATTTGTGTCAGAATGGTTGAAAATTTGGTCCAAAGAATCAATCGTTGTAAACGGGCTCCTGGTAGTCATGTGACCAACATTGAATTTAATTCATTAAATATAATGCTTTCACTATACCTTACAATAAATTTTAACTCAATACCTAGCTCTGTATTTTATTAATAGATAAATTCACTATGTTCTTAATGGAAAACCCCGTATGTACATTTTCTAGAAGCTTAATTTAGGCAGGTCCATTATAAGCTTTGTGTTCTGTGAATAAAAATCATATGCTTAATAGAATTAGCTGTAAAATTCTATTTATTCATTTATTTACTCACATATTTTAACATAAGCTACAGCACTTAAGCTAAAGATAATTCCAAAATAAGAACGAGTCGAAACTTTCTTAACAGTAGTGAAAGAATTTTTATATTTTTGTAGCATATGCTATGATATTTTTTCACTTAAATTGAAACTTAAACTAGATATTAACATATTATGAAAAAAGTCTTAAATAGAAAACTGTTTTCATTAAGATTCATTTTATTTACCCAAAACCTAGGTTTTACTTAAAAATACAAATTTTAGAATTAGATTTTTTTATTCACAAAGCCCCTTGAATGGTAGGCTTAGAATAAAAGTATTTGCTCGAAGTAAAAGGTCCAAGTAAACATTGTAACTTCTAGTAAAAGGTTTATTTTACAATATTTACTTCATTTTGTATGTATAAAAATAAGTTTATTTTATACAGTTTTTTATGTACATAAACCGTCAGCAATGAAAAGTAATGCTATCTGAAAACATCTATCATTTTGAGGGTGTTATGAAATTTTGTTTTTGAAAAGGGGGTTTGAAACATTTTGAAATTATGACAATAAGAATGTTTATTCATGCTGTACCGAATTTCACAATTTTCCAATAAATGAAAGAAAAATTGATTCTAATTATTAGAAAGTAGGTACAGAGTGTAACACGGTTATAAGAAAGTCTTAAAATCCAAGAAATTTCTTTCTTGTATCGGAGTTTTTCTTATAAAAAAATATAAGGATATAAGAAGCAAAATTTCTTATATAAAATCAATCGATACAACGAGATATTTTGTATGTACACGCAACAAGTCAAATCATAATCGAAATGTCAAAATAATTGCAGAATGTTCGCGGTCTTTCTTAAACTGCTGCTGTCATTTCACTGGCAAGTGGAAAACTGTCTTTACCGGTGGTATTACAAGGATGAGTAAACAAAAAGTTTTGACAAATGTTTTTTTATTTAAAAAATTCTAAAAATTGATATTGGTACGTACAAATGTGTTTCTCATAATAGTTTTTTTCTTATAGGCGAATTTCTTATATCCCTAAAATATGTACTTAGTGACAAGGTACCTATTACCAGTTCCTAGTGACTTACAACTCTCAATTTTTAAGCAGAATCCGAACGACTAAATTTTGAGAAAATGCTTTTAATGAAAAACAAAACATTAACCTGGGAGGATTTGTCAATTTTTCGCAAAAGGCCGTAGAAAACTTACAGGTGGCACAGACAGGGAACCCAGACCTTTGGTATGAAAATCGTACTCATTAACCATCACACCACGGGTACTATTTACACAAACAGTTTGCTTAGACCGAAATTCCGGAGTCTTAAAATTCTCAACCACGAAGAATCCCAATTTCTTCACAAGAGACAGGGATTTAACCAAGACCTCTTTATTCAAACTCACGTAAACGTAACCATTGCATTAAAAGCTCCTAAATGTCCAAGTTCCTCAACAAATGTCCGGAGCACTATTACTTATGAATATCCTTCTCTTCCAAGGCATTTCACTTTATTGCAATACGACTGATAAGATAAGCTGATATATGGATATGTAGTTCACAGTTGGGTTGCAGTCTTTAGGTTGTAAGTTCAAGTTCAGCTCTAAGCTGAAATTTTTACTATTTTCTCCAGTTGCTGTTGTGGCCAAATCTTTCTTCTTCTAATAAATTGTTAAACTGTCACATGGTCTTAAAGATCATTAAAAGGGTTAATCTCAAAACTTCTTGCATAAAAAAGGTCCTGAATATCACGGAAACTACTTAGGTATGTCGATTCTAGTACTTGTAAAACTTGAATAAAGGGGTCTTAATGTTTTTTTTTCAATAATTTGCACATTGAAGAGGTTAATGCCAAATGCTTTGCAATAAAAATGATGATATTATGTTCGGTTAACTGGTTAAAAATCCTTGAGACTTCTGTTGGCCCTGGAAATACTTGGAAAAGAATTTTTTTCAAACATATTAATATTTCTTGTATTCTTAGAAATATTAAAACATTTGTATCTGATTCAATTTCTTCATGTTTCTTAATACCCAAGTAATAATAATGATAACTAAAGGAATTTTATCGGGCCTTTAATATTGCAAGGATACTAAGCCCGATGTTTCTGTAAGCTAACAGCGGTTTTTCAAGAAATATTCACTTTATTATTTTCTTTTTGGCTCGAGAATTTGTGAAATTCTGCGTTACTACTCATCAAAGTTCTCTTTTTTTTCTGCATCGTTTGAGCACTTGTGATATGTCCATTTTATGTCCCCAAGCTCTTTTTCTCTAATTCCATTTTTACCATCAAAACTGTGGAAAAGCACTGCTATCCTTTAATGGATCTCTTTAAAATCCGTTTTCCACGAATTGTAGGATTTGATATTACGCTCGTAGAAACCGTAAAACCATTTCAATCATTTTCGGAATTCTATGAGGGAACACATACTGAATTTGGTATTAAAAAAAATATAAAACAATCATTCCAAGAAGGAACACAAAAACATAAGCACTCTAAATGAAACCAATTTGCCATCATTTTCTTCTTTTTTTAATTTTGTAATTTATCTATTTATTCCAAAACAAGTCCTCGCTCATATATAGAACAAATTCAAATCAATTTCAACTTGAACATATATCCAATCAAAAGGATTCAACTTCTAATTCTACTAAAAATCCCTATGTCGTGTATACCGCGTACCGCGTACCGTGTACCGTGTGTATATCTTGTATAAGTATATAGAAGCCGAACAATTTATTTCATTGGCATTCCCCCATTCAGACGACACATTGCATAATTTTCCAATCAACATTATCCGTAGATAAAAGTCCCACTGATGTCGTCAGTCGTCGTCGTCGTCGCCACCACCGCCTCCACGACCACTTGCACCATCATCGCCACAGCCATCACATAAAGTGCGGGCACCACAGGTTCATTGCATTTCAGAATCCTATTCCTATTCCGATTCCGATTCCCACATTTTAGAAACACTGATTGACGCTGCAATGCTATAAGCGGTAGGCAGAAGGTATAGAAGGATAAAGCTTGGCTGTAGGGTGGGTGGGTCCATCCTCCTTCTTGTCATCATCGGAATGCACTAGTATGGCAGAACCGTCGGACAAAGGAGACCTTCTGTCCTCCCCCACTAAATGCTTTCGCTGGTTGTTGCCGTATCCGTCACCGTCACCGGGCCATTTCACCGCCCACCCATCAACCGTAATGAATGGTGATGCATGCAAAGCTATTTTAGTATTCAATGGATGACCCATAAAATGCGCGTAATTCATTCGACCACGGGTCCTCCTGATGCGATGCCTCCGACTCCGGCTCCGGCACCGGCACCGGTTCCAACTGTGACTCCGATTCGGGTCTGTTGTCGCTCAGGTCCTCTTTTCGTTCTCGAACTACCCCGTCCCCGTCCCATGTCATCATCATACCTCCGTACGTTGTCGTCGTCGATCGTCCCGATATCTCTAAATCTCTCTAGCTGAGGCAATAACTTTCGTCCTTGCATCCCAATTCCCTGATTTCTATTCCATTTCAATGTTTTCCATGTTTGTGTTTAGATTTCATTTTTTTTTTCTGCTCTTCCACAGATAATTGGGCGCAATCAAATGGTCACACATTGGCGTCATTGACTGTCAAAAAAAAAGGACTTCATAAAAAAGGCTATGTTTGCCTTCGAATAAAAACAAAACGCTTCCATCTGTCAAAAGTACCTCGAGGCGTAACGACAACGACAACCAACGACGACGTCGTCGGTCGACGAACGTACAGAAAGAGTCCTCCGAAACAACATCGCTCCGATTAGGCCACTGTGACTACGAGTGTGTGTGTATGTTTGTATCCCGCGGCGGGCGCAAAAAGTAGAAAAACACTTGTAAGAACTGAGTACCTGCCGGATATAACTCTTTTCAGATTCCGTTCGATTCAAATCGAAAAAGCTTGTCACCGGTTGTGTGTGTTTTGTTGTTTTTCTGTTCCTTCTTCTTTTTTTTTGTCAAAGTTACGACACCAGTTCGTTGATATACAATTACCACACATAGACATGCCAAGCAGGACAGGAACAGGACAGATGCGGAAGAACTACAAATGCTGTTGCTACAAAAATCCTCAATAAAGTGCCGACTGTAAACTTTCCCCAGAGTGTGCTAAGGGCATTTTCCCTGAAGGACACGCAAATAGCGAACACAAAAAAAAAAAAATTGCTATCTCACATTGAGGCACATCCACATTCACATTCAGATCCACGTCGTCGTCGTCTGCTCGTACTCGTATCCGTATCCTTTTGAAACGGGACAAAACCAAAGGCAAAGGAATATACGAAAAAGGAAACATAAAACGAAAAACCATAGGAACTGAGAACCAGAGCAACAAATAAACAAAATCGAAAACCGTTAAGGGGGTGTACTTTGAATTAAAGTGCGCTGAGCTGAAAAATTGCTTTTACTCTTCTTGTAGCGCAAATCAATTGGGTTTTATTATTTGCTCAAGCAGTAGGAGCAACAGCAACGGAAACGGCAACACACAGTCTTTGGAGCTGTAGAAGGAGAAGAGTTAAGAGATACGTAACCCATCCGAAAAAGTTTACATTCAATTTTATGCAGATTTGGTTTGGGAACAAGAAGAACTAACAGCAGAAGACGTTTCGTTGAGCGCTGTGCCTGTCCCACTTTTTAGGAATCCAGAGCAACCCGCAAAATAAGCGCACAAACCGCACCCGAAGCGAGCCCTGTGGGGCTACGCTTGGTCGGGTTACTGCCGTGTTCGGTTTGGGCACCGAAGGCACCTAAACTGACAACTCTGAATCCGGCTCGAGGGACCACTGCACCGTACGTAATTGGTGCACGTCCGACTTCTTTGATTGGTGCAGCTAGCCTCCAGGTTGGTGGGGTTGCTGGCGCTGGTTCTAGTGGTGGTAGCAGTACCAGTGGTACTGTCCTTCAAGCATCGACGACTGCTAGTGGATCTTTGGATTCGACAAGAGCTGCACAGTCGACGACAGTGACAAATTCGTGTCAACAGTGCAAGTATAAACAGCAACAGCAACAACAACAGCAGCAGCAACAGCAACAGTTTCAGCAGCAACAACCCCAACACCAGCATCAACAGTGCATCTACACACCAGTGCCGGTTAGCCTACCAGGAAATTGCGGCGTTGCATCTTCTAGTTGCGGTCTGTCTCTAAGGTGCGCCACATCAACGGCCAATAGTGGAGCTGTCAGTTCTGCACATCAATCATCAATCAATTGTGCATCCTTGGCACATTGCTCATCATCATCAACTTCATCGGCCACATCATCATCACTGTCAGCAGGAATATCTGCAGCAGGTGTACCAATTGTAGCAGCACCATTAGCTAGTAATAATCCATCATCTATGTTATTGGTACCGTTCGCCATGCCGGGATTTATTCCCATGCAAACTGCTCCTACTGCACCATCAACTGATGGAATTATCCAGCAGACAGCAGCACCAGCAATACCGGCACCACCACCACCACCAATACCACTCCCGATGATGCCCGCAATCAATGTGAATCCGAAGGTAAGTGATTTTGCATTTCGATTTTATTTGAAGGATAATAAAATTAGCTTAAGAGATTTATGAGCGAGGAAGAGTGAAGAGAAATTAAGTTTCTCCGACTTCGATGCGCTTGTATTTGACTAAAGGGTATTTTTTTTTTCTGATAGAAAATTGAAAATAGAAAATGAAAAGAAATAGAAAAATGAGGAATTTACAGGACTTAAAGTTCAATGGCGGAATAATTGGAAAGAACATTTTAGGAATTTCAATTCTTTAATGAGGTCGTGTTAGAAGATGAGGATAAAACGTGACCTTAGAGTAAACGCTGAAATACTGAGATCTTGAAGCATTTATTATAACTTGCTCTTCCGATGAGTTAACCTAGACTTTAGAACTTCCTATAATAACACGAAGTTTTTTAAACTTGTGATGGGGGACGAAAAATATCTGGGAATAGGTGATATCCCTTAAGTGGTACCCAAAGAGCAGGTTAATGAATGACTTTATTTTTGTTTCCTAAAATTCAGTGGCCTTCTTTAAAGATCTAAAAAATATTAGAAATAAATTTTAAGTCACTTTCAACTTACTTTACTCCAGGTAGATTCTCTGTCTTCTTCCATCCTCTACGATCCTAAGCACTTTGCTTCCAGTTCCAGTCATCCACTCCAAGCGCTCTGGCATTCGTGATAGTTTTTTTCTTTAAACAAGAGCTTCGGTCTTCCTTATCGCCTCGAACTAGGGGACTGGGATTCGAAGGTTCTTCTAACTGGAGCATTGTTGTTCATTCGTTTGATGTGGCCGAGCCAATGAAGTAGTCGTGTCTTGACTTTTTGAACTCCGTCTACATCTTTGAACAGCTCATACAGAGTTTGCAGGTATATCTTCTCCTCCATTTGTTCTCTTTGTACACAGTACCAAATATCAGACAAGAATTTCTTTCTCAATAGAGTCCAGAAGAAGCAGAACTGGAACTTTAAAGGTTTTGTAGAACGTGCAGTTTGTCTTTCGAGAGAAGTGTTTTGATCCAATTTGTTTTGCCAAACCGTTTAATAGGGTAATTCTTCGCTGAAGGTATTATTCGTCGAGGTAATGTTAACACCGAGGAAGTCCTAAACTAATTCGAAGTTACTGCTATCAATGGTGACATTGTGTTCAAGCGGGTTGATACAAATTATTTTGTTGGATGATAGAAGATATTTCGTCTTGTCCTCGACAACTTCAAGACCAACTAATTTCGCCTTTTCTGATCGAACTGATTTGTTGAATATAGTCAATTCCTAAACGACGATGTTGAAGAAATCACATGATAGCGCATCTCAAGAACTTTCTGAGAACATCAGAAGAACTTTTTACTAGTTGGACGTTGCATCGTGTATTTTCCAGAGTTACATGACACAAATGGATCAGAGACCCTCTAGAGCTCTTGATAATTTGAACATTTGGTCTATGGTCTCTCTTTCGGGCCGGAAGCCACACTGCTATTTACAGATTATAGTGTTGCAGAAGGGCTTGAGGGACGATAATAGAGTACGTTGGATAGGGTCTTCTATGTGACGTTTGGTAGGGATTGGATCTTCTTTTTTTTTTGAAGAAGGGGCATATGGAGCTGAAAGACCAGTCTTCGAGCATACATACTTTCGTCCAGCCACATTCTATTGATGATTTGATGCATGCTCCCTACGAACACATCTCTGCCACGTTTAAGAACATCGTGGGAAGCACGTCGGACGGAACCGTTGGACAAGTTGTTCTTCAGCTTTTTGATAGTAAATATCAATCTCTTCTATACTGGGTGGAGGGTAGTCCCTGGGATCTTATTCTTGCCCTAAAGCTTGCTCTATGAGATGCCACGTCAGCAGCAGCTGAATCCACGTTTAGGTTGTGTAACTTACTAAAAAAAAACTAAAAAAAATTGTATATAATTTTGTAACTATGATGATATCGAAAAGAAAAGTCTGGCTTGGTTTTTGCTAGTTTCTCATTTACTTAAGTGCAAGGAATATGACCATCCGAAACAGTAAACTTTTTGCTGAAGTTTCCCTCCAAAACCAAATGCATTTAAGACTAAAAAATTGAAGAAGAAATTCCATTTAATTTTAATTTTTTGTTACTACCAACTTCACTTACATATTTATGATGGCAACCCACAAAATGTGGTTATCTTGGGGTTCAATATAACTTATGTCTTTAGTGCCTTCTAATTCTGACTGAACCTCAAAAAATCCAAAAACAATAAAACTTAATTTTAAGCTCTTGCAACCGAAACCCCATTCTGGAGATTTCAATAAATCAGATTTTTTTGTAAAAGTTAACTTAACCTTTATCGAACCCTTTAACTCATGAAGGGATCCTTTTTCCAAAAAAAAAAACAATACAATTTTCTTTTCTTCTCCCTGATGTCAAAAAACAACATCATCATCATCAAATTACCACAGAATTTGTTGTCACCATCCGATACTGATGTCATCATTACTTTGCCATCGCGTGGCAATTGTGAACCTTTGAATTCCCTCCGCCTCCACCCTCTACGTTCTAAACAATATTGTTTGGTCCTTTGTCCATATCGGCCAACATTGGCATCAGCATCGGCATCAGCATCTCCATCGCAAGGAAGTCAGGAGCAGGATATCAGGATGAGAGAATATAAAATACAGAAAGTGCCTGCTAATATATCTCTCCAGCTGTGGAGCAATTTTAGAAACAGCATAAAAAACAAACGGAAAATATAAAAAATATATATTTATACTTTGTGTGTGTATTTGTATACCTACCCTCTGTCGCTGTCATCCAGCATATAGATCTTCACATCGATGTGTACCATTTGGCAAATGGAAGACCGATTTTTTGTATGTCCTTCTGCCCAAAGCCCCCAAAACTGAAGACTCTCTAATGGCTGTGCGACAAATTAAGTTAAGCAAATTTTTTGTTGGTCTGGATTTTTTTTTTATTTTGGAATGAGAAGCATTCGAGTACTGCCAGGCCAGGATGTTGGAACTTGGAACAGAAGTGCAAACGGAAAAAAGAAAAGCAAAACAGAACACAATATAAAACGGATGTTGGCGACAAAGGTCTATACGCGAGGGCACTTTTTGCCTTCTTTAGTTTTAAGCACCATCTCTGAATACAAGGCAAGGACCAATGTGAATGTGACGATCCATGTGACGTATGGAGTCCGTCGAAAACACTGCAAAGCATGAAAAAAAAAAAACAGTTTGAATCCCTTGAAATTATTTGTGGAAAAGAGGTGAATCTGGAATGTCACCCTCGGCCCGGAGTAGCTATAACACTCTTGTCTTTGGTTCCTTTTATTTCGACTCAGGGCTGTCTAAGTGTGGAGGTCCTGGGCGAAAATAAAAATATCCTCAAAGCAGTTTTTAATTTGACCAAATGACACATCTAGTATATGAGCTTAAGTTCAAGTGACCAGGTAATTGAGTTATCTCTTAACCAAATTTCCGACATTTGCAGAAAGTAACAAACTTCATTTTGATTTTCACCCTTTTGTTTGATTAAAATCCCATCAGTGATTCCTGGAGAGGAAGCACTCAGTCGTTATTAAGATACGCGCCCAAAGCGGCATAAAGCATTCAAAATACAGCCTTGGAGCATATCAGCATGACCCCCATTATTTTTTATAAATCCCATTCGAGCAATGTTTTTGGAGAGAAAGGGAGAGAAAAAGAGACAGATACAAGAGCATACCAAAGGTCTGCCACCCCAAACATCGACATATGGTTCACACCATAGGGGGCGCATGCATGACAGACATTTGGAGTTGTGGCAAAATCCTAGCTTTTGCTCGGATTCCGTTACAGAATAAAATTTATAATGTATGGCGATGGCGAATGCTTAAGAGGCTTTCGTTCGTCGGTTTTGCACTACCTTAAGGTAGGTAAGGGGGCTGGTTTGAGAGGTACCAGGAGAGGTTCGCGGCATACCGGGTACGAATCTAGATGGTAGACACTCTCTCGTGAGTCCTTCACATTGTGGGAATATGTTTTGCTTCCATTTCCCACTCGGGAGTGGTTTTCTTTTTATAATTTTATAATATGTTTTTTTTTTCGTGCTTATTTTTTTATTTTTTAACTTTAGATACGTTCTCCAGTGCAAGTGACTTTTTTGTATTCAAACAGTAAACCGCAGTATGTGTTGTGTATACGGTATGCCGGAGAACGGTAACGTATCACTAAAATTTATGTGACACTTACTTAAGAGCTTCTTCTAGCATAAACCATTAAGCATTGCGCTTCTTCCTTTGAGGAGGGAGTAGGTATAGGAGACTGCCCCCGTCCTCGTCCTCGTACATTCAGTGGAAAAGGTGGTGATGATGGTGTGGCATCAGTTGGGTACTGCTACTGGTGCAAGTGGATTTCGCATTCGAAGCGCACGTATCCTCTGAAATCACCATTTATCCATTCTTGCAGCCATCGCTGCTGTTGCCACTGGTGCCGCCGGTTTTCGTCCGGTTCCCATCCTCATGGGGATTTCTTTATTTCTTCTTCTTCGGGTTTTAGCCCCCTTCCCGCGCTTATAAGCAGGCTAGAGAGTTTGGCGCGGTGGTGGTGGAGTATTTTTTAAAATTTCTTCATGGGTCGCCGACGAGTACAGCGACGACGAGCGACGTTAAAGCACCGTGTGCCTGTGTCCTAGGTCCCTGTCCCTGTCCCACAGTCTCAGTGCCTGTTCCTTTGCCTCTGTAGATTTTATATGTTGTCGAACGTTAAGGATATAAAGTCATAAAAATGCTTGGCATGGATACAATTCGCTTTCGCTCACAAGCACAAGGATGAATGTTCCAAACTTCACCGAAGACCGAAGACCGAACACCGATGGCGATGGTATTCTTAGCGTTCATGATGCAACAACAGAAATAAATTGAACTTTTAATCGTCGACGGGATTGTGAAAAACAGTGTTGAATCTTTATCCTTATTCCTACATACACACATACATACATACATACATAATATATCCGAAGAACATTCAAGGAAGACATTTCTGTGGATCCCGGAGCAGGATAAAAATGAAGATGAAGGGAAAATATTTTTCGTAAAGCAAGATTAGCAGGAGTTCGATGGGGATTTGACAATCGTTAAGTTATTTTTTTTTTTTGGTATATGGACGACGTGGTTTTAATTATTATCCTTTATGGTTTTCATGAGTTGATAATGTTGGCTTTGGAATAATAAATGATGACAAAAGGAATAAAATATTTATGAGTTCTTTATCAGGCATTTGGAAGTAAAGATCTTTATAATGAAGGTAAAAATGTCTTCTTGTTAATTTGTGTCCTGACGTAAGAATGAACAAAACTCACACACGGAAAAATCGACAATTTTATAATTAAACACGTCGAATTTTTTAATCGATATTTAATTGAAAAGTTAATCATTTTTGATGACTTTACAAGAATAGAAGTCAACATCAATGTGTTTCTATTAATTTTTGTTAATTGTCACTGTGATTCGCTAGGTTGTCAAATGTCCAATTCGTGGCTTGAAAGTTAGCCACAGAAATGAAAGTGTCGTTTTTGAAACTTTTCGGTGAATTTTGGTTTTAGTTTTTTTATTTCTTGTACAAAAACTGTTTTGAAGATAATATCGTTTTCCTTCATTGTTTACTAGAGGGCCTGGCAAACTTCGTCTCGCCCCAATTTAACGCAAAAACTCAAGCTATTGTTGCTGTTTATTCGATTTTTCATGCAATTTTTTCATAGTTCATAAGTTTTTTCAAAAGTGGTTCTAGTGGCGGGACAACCGAAGTTCATGTCCTAGTTTGTTGAAAACATCTCTTTCTTTCTGCTGAATGTAAAACAATATAACTGCAGATTGCTTCATATTTTAAAATACATTTCACCTGGATAAAAGTTAGCGTATATGTGCTTTTCCAGCCTATAATCTATTACTGTGCCAAATTTCATTCCGATGCGTTCAGCTGTTCTTGAGTACACGATTTTCTTTATAAAGGGTGGTTAAATTTTAAGGGCCGATGTTAATTTTGAATAAAATACAAATTATCTAGAAAATTATTGTCTTTTTCTATTATGATAATATTCGAATGGTTCAATTAAGTATGGAATAAAATATCGTTCAAATCCATCCGATTGTCCCAAAGAATTCGATGACGCTGAGGCATAATTGAGATTCTAGTTATATGCCGTTAATGTGCCGAATTATCTCATCCTTTAGTTCTTGAATTGTTGCTGGCTTATGGACGTACATCTTTTCTTTCAAATAACCCCAAAGAAAGAAGTCCAATGGTGTCAAATCACATGATCTTGGCGGCCAATTGTAAATGCCACCACGTGAGATAACATGGCCACTGAATTTGCCGCTCAAAAGAGCCATTGTCTCGTTAGCTGTGTGGCAAGTGGCACCGTCCTGTTGAAACCACATATCGTCCACATGTAAATATCTTTCAATTCGGGCCATAAAAAGTTCGTTATCATCTCACAATAGCGAACATCATTCACAGTAACTGCCTACCCAGCCTGTTCTCATTTTGGAAAAAATACGGCCCTTTGATAAGCCAGCTCATAAACCGCACCAAACGGTCACTCTTTGTGGTTGCATTGGTTTTTTGACATGAAAGGAAATGTTAAAAAAAATTTGGCATTTAGGTGTGGTTCGCATTCAACATCGGCCCATAAAATTTAAGCACCCTTTATATATGTAGATTTGTGGGCCAAAAAATAACTTAATGTGCCACTATTTCTAAATTATTAACCGTTCCTGAGATATACGCGACCAACCAAAATTTTCACTTTTTTAAATTGCTAAAGAGAAAAAAATGTTTGATAAAATTGTATGAAAGTCCTTTATCCATTAAAAGATTAAAAATTGAGATATTTCAACTATAAAAAAAAGAAGTGGTCTTAAGTGACTGCAGTGAGGAACCTCAAATTTAGATACGAAAGTCATTGATTAATTAAAATTGGGAGATTTTGGATAAAGTTATTGTTAGTATATTTCTCAAAACAATTTACTCACATTCTTGTTCTAAAATGTCGTGTTTATTTCATAAAATGATTTCATCATGCTCAATTTAACAACATAGTCTCCTAAAGTACTGCAACCAGGTTGGTCCTAAAATTAACTTAGAAAAGGCACTAATTTTTTGTGCTTAAATTTTAAAAAGGCTTTACTTATAATTGAAATATTTTTTGTCGTCAAGCAGACTAGTAGGTGAGTTTTTCTATCTCTACAAAAAGTTCCACAGGATTCAATCAGATCAGCATTTTTATCCTACTAAAGTCTCTTATCACGGTATCTTTCGTGGTTTTCAAGGTATTGATTTAAAACTGTCAAACATAACATCTGTCGTCAACTCGTGGATAACCTGTCGTCAACCAGGACCCAGAGACTTACAACTCTCAAAGAACATTTTTCTCTAGGCGAACAAAAAACCTTACCAAAGTTAATAAGTCAACAATAAACTAAAAAAATTAAGTAAAATAAAAAAAAAAAAATAAAAGTAATTAATTAACTTTTAAAAAATACGTCGCATTTTACGATTCACTCATCCATACACAGATACCATACACCCTCACCCCACCCTCCGAAACATAAAAAAAACCAACAAACTAAAACAGTGACAAATTGCTTTCGATGTTCAAATATAAAAAAAAAATTATATAAAAATCATAAATAATTAAACAACATGATCCTTGTCATTTTGCTTACCATTCCACAACAACAACTGTCAACCATCTTTGCCGCGTTTTCCACCTGCGTCATGTACCCAGAAGGAGCATATCCTCCAAGAGGAATTAACAAGAGCATTATAAGACTATACAAAGGCTTCTCTGCCAGATGAACAAAAAAAAAAACTACCCCCCGAGGACAGGAGTTCCCCAGCCAAAGGACTTATAACAAAGAATTTACTCGGCGAACTTTGCTAATAAGCAATTTAAATTTCTAAAGAAGTCGCTTCAGTCAACTTCCTCCCTCCCGAACTCTTTCATTACGAGAACTTTTCTTTTCATTTTCATTTTTGTGTTGTTTTTTTTTTGTCTCAAAAAGGTTGGTGTTTTTGAAATGAATATCCTTTTGCCTTTCGAGATGAAAAATGACCGTTAAATGAAATCCCTATGAGCGTAATAATACAAGCAGAAGATAAAGGCACGAAATTTGTCATCCAATGAGAAGTTGTTGAGCACTCTCCTGCTCCTGATTCCAATATTCTACTTCTATTTGTTTAACCAGTGCTGCCAAATGTCCAGGGATCAACTTCCATTCAGAATATGTTTGCTAATAATTTGGCACTTTTCCCACATACGACCCTACAGGATGCGATACGAGCTCGAGGATATTGTATGTAAGTCCTTTTGTATGGAATGAAAACAATACCTTTTATATGTATTATGGTTCCTTGAGTGTGTTAATCTGATTATTGCAATCCTTTCAGTTGAAAATAGAGGGCCCTGTTTTCAGTTCATAATATAAAAGATGGCTCTTGAAGATGTCCTCTCTTGTTTGAAGTTTCAGTTCAGCTGAATTTTATTTGGGATTACCAAGTAAAACAATGGAAACGGCATAATGTCGTATGTTGGTTGTTTAGTTTGTTGTATTTGTTGTTGTTGTTATACTCATATCCTTTATCGATGCTGTTAGCTTTGTGTTTATAAATTTCCAGCTGATGCTTTGTGTTTTTGGGATAATAATGGGCTGAATTTTATTTATGTGTGTGTCGTTGTCTGTTAAGAAAAATGATAGCCTTTCTATGTTCAAAAGTTCGCAATTCGCATGTGACATTCATTCTTTCTTTGTATGTATATATGTATGTACATAATGTAGTTGTATTTGTATGGAAGTGATGCATGACTATGCTTTATTGTATCATAAATAAGCACCACTTAAGGATTTATGTGTTTTTTCGTTTTTTTTTTTTGTCTTCTTTTTTGGTTTGTTTTGTTTGAGCCAGAAATCTATTTATAGCTGTATTATTTACGGGATTTTAGGATAACTAACTCGAGGGGGGGGCATTATAATGAAATAATTTTTTGAAATTTCATACAAAAACTGCAGATGCCAAAGGTTTTTCCGAATGACTTTCATATACCTATATTCCAGTTCGACTTCGTCAAATTCGAGGAAGTTATGACTCGATGAAATGACTCCATGAATGGTCTTACAAAGAGACCAATAGGGTTTTTTGATGTCATCCATAAATGACTGAAACATGAGCAAGATGTATTGAATAAAATGGCCAATATTTCGAATTAATTAATTTGTCCATGTTTTTGAATATTACGCAGACGTATTTTAAAAACGGCTCGAAGATTATTTCAGGACATGAAAAAGAAGTGTCTAAGGGAAGAGCTGTTGATTGTTCAAACCTAATTCCAAATGATTATGATATGGTAAACAAAATTGCCTGATATAGCTTATCCAATAAAGTGGAAGATTCCTGAGACTCTAAATCCTAAAACTCAATTTCCAAAGGACGCTGCTCTCTCCCCTGCATTCCCAATTAAATGTCCAGCTTGATATCTTGTAAAATGTCTGTCTTTATGATGGTTCGTCCAAAACTTGACATTGTTATGAAAAAATTATGTCGTTCCATTCAGGAAATTCTAGCATCCCAAAAGCATTGCTGTGAGACATGTGGACCATTCAAGATTATAGGTTTTCGTTTCGTTAATAATATTCTTTCAACCATTCAAAACCAGTTCAGGGGCCCTACTATGTAACTCGATTCTAATTTTGATTCTATTCGAAACCTATTTGCGATTCTACTTTTAATTGCTACTATGTATGAAAAAAGAATAGAGCGCCAGTAATGCCAAGCATTTATCAACAAATTTGCCATTATCGAACGTTCTGCTCGCAAACACATTTGATGTCTGTTTTGTTTTGACATTATCTTTCGAGTTAGATGGTTCCGATTATACGAAAGTACATAAAAACCAAGCTGGCATCACTATAGCCGTTCGATTATCGCATATTAAAGCGTCATTAAAAGAGTTATTGAGTCCAGAATTTGCGAATTCGAATATTTTTATTATAGAATCGGGTTACATAGTTGGGCCCCAGCATTGTTGTAGTACCTACGACTTTTTGCTCAAAATCTTAGAGACACTTAGTAATCCATCGACTAATGCTGCTCTTTTTTGTTTACTCCTTTTACTTTCATTATCAGAGAAGGTTGTACAATGTATAGTTATTGGTTAGATCTTCTCCCCCAATTTCAAGCTAATCAGGCGGAACCAAAAATCACACGCATAATTTTCCTGTCGAAGAATACCAAGACGTTCTCATTGTGCCTTGGCAAGGTCCAAGACTAAGCACCATACAACACATAAGTGACACTTTAATTTTTAATTGCCTTCTAAGTCCATGGAAGCAGTGATTTACAAGATCTCAGCGCTGGCGCTAAGATAGTACCTCTAGTATTGTTGAGGGAGTTCTGCACAATTCTTTTCATTAGAACTAAAATGAAGAAGTCGCATGACAATGCATCGTCTTGTCCTCAAAAAATTGCAATTCGATTTTGTGACAATTATATTTCCAGAAGTTGTCTTGTTAACTGGTCCCAACTTTTTTTTCGACTTAACTATACTCGCTTTATTTTTATGTTGTGTTGAGTCATTTTGGTCATATGCTGAAAGATGAGAAAGTTTTTAAGAGTCCGATCTCACGAGCTTAAACTCGAATGTAAGATCTTCTGAAAGTGAAAACGGATGTTATTATAGAAACGATTAGGTACATAAAAAACTATTTGGAAAAATATGGGAGTCGTGGACAGATCATGGTCAACAAACTTAAATTCTTGAAAATTTTTATTCCATGTTGCAAGTAACTTGGAAATTTATTGAATGGTATCATTACTTAAGGTTGATGTACTTCTCGTGATGATAGAATGGTCTTTATACGTAGATGTGTACAATAAAGAGCACTAATGGCACAAGGAAACTCATACAGCTTCTTGTATTTTTTCAGAAGTGTGTGTTAATGGGAATATGCTGGCAATTTTTGTTGGAACTTGTTGTACCACTCTAGATATCGTCGATTGATTGACAAAAAAGTCTTCTCCAACTTCTCTTTGAAATTCAGGATCTCCTACATACCTCAGAAAAATCCTCATTTCTTCTTGATGGATCAAAGCACCACGTGTTTTCATGATGGGATCCAAACATAACTGAAAATTTAGTAAGAGGCAAGTAGAAGCAATTTAGTGCCAATTTGGTGAATCAATATTTTGTGCACAATTGTACTCTTACCATATAGTACAGGAGTATCGTTACAATAGCTTTTGAATTTTTCATTATTGAGCTTGAAACCACTCGAAAGGCATTGCAAAATTATATAAAATGTTTTAATTAAAAGTTAAAAAATTTCAGTATTGCGGCGGCTTAGTTACTTTTTTTCAAAAACTCTTCTAGTAACATTATACCATTGTTGGTATTCCTGTATCCCGGCTAAGGATGATCAACAATGAGTGTTGTTGTTTTGTACGTTCTCCACTCCAGGACTGGAAGTATTTACACAAAATGAAGTTAACATTCGAAAAGTCGAATTCAAACATGTAAAACACAAATACCAAAGGATACAAATATTGTTCCGAAACTGACAATTGAATCATTTTGTCTACATTGTTGAACTCCTTTACATGTACTTTTGAATAAAAAGCATTATATGGACGATTTTGTGTCAGATAAACTGTTACAAAGCTTGCCATCAATCATTGAAAATATTGTTTCATGTTTCGCAAAAAATATATTTAGTATTGGTGGTTATATTTGACCCATAAAGACTTGGATTTGTGTATCAGCATTCAGCACGAAGATAAAAAAAAATAAATGTATCATCTCTCTCATGGCTCCCAAATATATTTTTTTGGTATTGGCTATGATCTGAAGTCCTGAACTGCCATCGAAACCGCACTTCTATACTAACTGCAATTCGTTTTCTGTTTCTGATTGAAAAGATTCGAAAAAGGTTTCTTTGACTGATCAATATTTTTTCGCTGGTGAGATCAATTAGATTTCGCAACCATACTTCAGGATAAGTTTCTGTTATTTAAATTTTAGAAGGGTTACAATACTTCTTTTCTTTTTAAAGTTCTTCGTGGGAAGGAAACACTTTTTTGACATACATATAGGTTCTTATGAGTGCCTTCATAATTTTGCTTTAATCATCATAGACAAAGCTTTTAATAATCAGAACTTTCTTGATTCATGAAAACTTTTTTGTCGTTGTAAGAAACCTTGAGACGTTGTTGATTCTCGTTCCAAATCTGTTGCCTGCTTTTGACCCGATGCCCGTAAAATCATTTGGGCAACGTAAAGAAGCTCGTTTGTGAGAACCGTATTTCTCAATTCCGCAGATCGGTTGCATTTCGATGGACGTCCAGCAGATGGAAAATTTATTTTAAAATAAATTAGTTCGTTGAGCCATTTTAGTTCTAATTTGATCGTTCTCGTTCTCGTTCTCGTTCTCGTTTTTTTTTTTTTTTTTTTTTTTTTTCTTTGATGTTTTAAGTTTCTTAAGTCTTGTCGAAGATCGTTTAAATGAGTTCCGCTGCAAAACATCTTACGCTGAAGGAAAGTCTCAAGTTCAAAAAAGGTCTTCTTTTCACTGGCTAAAAATCTTCAGCCAGTTGGTTTCTTAAACACTCATAATTGTAATAGCCAAAATTTCAAAGTGTCCTTTTTCGCCATGATCTCTATTCATTTTTGGCTGTTCAATCACCCTTAAAAAGGTCATTGAAATTTAGGTCCTGAGTTAATTTAAACTTGTATAAATTCAAAAAGTGATGCTCCTGAGATGTTTAACTGTTGAGCAAGAGTCGAATTTGACGGCCTTTTCTACCAAACTATCTCGAACAGTAAACCCGGTTTGCTTATAAATTTCGAATTCTTCCGACACACATTTGTTCAAAATTCATTTTGATTTGAATGCTCATTTTCATTTAACACTTCAACAATCTTAACACTCTTCCCATTATTGTACTTGTCCATGGTTGACTCTGTCAAAAACCTGAAACAAACAAATGTCAAATAAAGTTGACGTTAACGTGTGACTTACAATGTTTGGACGGTTGGACCACCCTTTACTTACAATTAGCTTAATTTAACTAAACCATATTTAAAATGTATTCCAACTAACGTCCAAGTTTTAACTGTTCAAAGAATTCAACACTTGTCCTCTAGCAATACACAATTGCATTGAAAAACGGATTTTTCTTACTTTCTCTCTTAAAAACCTCTATTGATTGCAATGGCTATAATTTTTGAATAATTTCAAAATCAGGACTAAGCAAGAACTCAGCAACATTGGCCAAGATTGAAATCGGATTCAATGATCCTTTTGCTTCTCCCAACTCTTATCACTTCTTTCCTCCTCCTGCCGCCCTCTGTACACGAATTCGAAATATTTGAACATTTATTGAAAGCAAAAACAAAGTGAAGCCAAAATAAAAAAAAAAAGAAAAAAAAATGGAGAAAATCTTGCCATGTCCGAATTGTGAAAATCCTTAAGCCATAACCAATGGACCGAAACCATAACATTCACTTCCTCAAAATTCACCCACTGGAACCTGAAGTGACCTTGGGTCAGGCCCAGTCACTGGCACATGGCATAATAATTCCCAGAGCTTTCAAATACATGTACGAAAGGAAGACAGCTTAATGGCTAATGCTGTGCGGTTAAGTCGAGAATGGTCTTATATGTTATGACTGCTCCTGGTCATGGTAAAGTAGCAGAAGAACAAGCAGAGGCAGTGGCAGTGGGGTCTCCACCTCCATCTCCATCATCTACCTCATCCAGTGCCATTTCCAGCTCCTGGTGGCGGCGTCCTGTGTATATTATTCTTGTTGCTATTTGCAATGTTTTTGCTTCGAATCGAATTTTTTTTTTCCTCGATCCATATGTGTACAGTCGAGTTGGTCCGGTTTGGTTCGGTTCGGTCCGGTCCGGTCTAGCAGATATGTTCACCATTCTGCTGCGCTTACCGCACTCCAACTCGGACTCCCTTAGGAATCAGAGGATATACGAATATTCCTGTGTATGCTGACAAAGTGGATGAAATTAAACCCTCGGGTGTATTTACTCTTATGTTTCCGAAGGATTTCATATATGCGGTATGAAAAGATGGCAACACAAAGAGCTTTAGGGGGAAACATGGTGCACAAGAGAGATTATTTGATGCGTATTTTCCAAACCTGCTATGACAACGAGAAAGGAACATTTAAATTCAATTTTTCAAAAACCGAATTCCATTTCCAAGTAACAGTTACAAAAACTATAAAAAAAATATTAAATAAAATAAAAATAAAAAAAAATGGAAAAAATATTATTTGGTAGCTATATGGCTTTGTGAGTGGATGTGATGTCCTTGCCTGTCCTGATGGAGTCTGAGTCTAAGTCGGAATTGGAGTCGGGCTGTCCTGTCCTGATGTCCTGATGCTGTCCTGCTATCCTAACTTATTTTATCCTTTCATAGAATAGCCATAGCCATAGCCACCCTTCATTTGGGATTCGCACTCAGCTTTGTGCTGGAAAATTACATCTTCCAGCAGTCGGGATACAAACCTTGTGGTGCTTTCGCACGTCTGTGCTTAGTGCTTGGGCTAATTTAATCTCCGAGTCCTCCACTAGGTGACGTGACGGCCGACACCGACTACGACACCGACACGGCAACGGCAACAGCAACGGCACCAGCACAGCATCTCACAATGGACTTCAAGGGAATTATTTGATTGTGTTGCATGGCAGAGATTTTGCTGTGTCGTCGTCGTTACCCGTTGCTCTTGGTCGTGGTTTATGGTTCAATCCCTCCCAAGGGAGGTTGCTATGCTCAGGCAGGATATTCTGGATG
Organism: Scaeva pyrastri; assembly: GCA_905146935.1. Lineage (NCBI taxonomy): Eukaryota > Metazoa > Arthropoda > Insecta > Diptera > Syrphidae > Scaeva > Scaeva pyrastri. The sequence continues at coordinate 122,135,873 of LR989927.1, read as the reverse complement.
GTTGAGATTTTTCTTACTTTTTTATTTTTGAAATGCAAGTGTAAGTTTGTGTGTTGGTGATGGTGTGATGGTGATGGGGCTCTTTGTGTAAGAGGAGTCTTTGATTTCGAAAGCTTTAGATTTTGGCGGAAAAATTGTCAGTTAGTTGATAGGATTGGAATTATTTTTTCCTTTGGCTGAGATTTGAATGACTTTTAAGCGTTTGAGCTTTCGGTTTATTTGAGATTTTTTAAGTTTTTTTTTTTTTTTGATGTTGAAACAATGAAGAATATGTTGGGTAATTATTATGACGATTTTTGATAACATGGCACATTGTTAAAGTCATGATTCTGATTCAATTTGATAAATATCTATCGAATATAGTTCGGAGAATATGAGGTAAAAGTTATTCAATGGAGTGCAATTTGCAAAGTTGGAAGTTTTTACTAACACTTATGTTTTTGACTTAATGAACAAAAAAATCCTTAAGGTAAAAATACCTGAGAAAGATTGTTCATCTAAGCTGTCAATTTTACTGGCTATAAGTTATTCCTAATTTTCTGAGAAAAGCTAAATTAAAAACAAATCATACAATTCAGAACATAAAACACTCTGTTTCAATTTTATCAAACGATCAAAAAAAGAAACAATAATGATAAACGAATAAATCCACGAGTGAAGAACAAAAAGTAAAATACCTAGTCGAAGCCGATCTGTCAAATTAGAGTTGAGAAAATGCGAAAAGGCAAATTGAAAAAACCAGCAGCGATTTAAGTGCTGCCAACACAGCTTAGCTCAATTAAGGGGTGCGTTCAAAAGGCTAGAATTTTTAATTGTAACCGACGATGATGAAAATTTGGGAGAACATTTTTTTTAATTTGTTCATTGATTTGATAGGGGCACCATTTTTCAGGAGAAAAACCCAAGATCATTAAAAAAAAAAAACAACGAAATTTAACAATCAAGAAGGTGGACCAGCAAGTGTATTCCGCTTTGTTTTTTAACTTATAAAGAAAGACTTAAAGAAAATGCATCGCTATACGAACCTTGTTTTGAAGCTAGAAGTAAAGTTATTCTTTCACAAATCTTTTTAAAAAATATTCTCGGTCTTTCACAAACTTTTTAAAACTTTTTTCTCACGATTTAAAAATTAGCACTAATTGCTTTTACCATGCCTGGAAAGCCGCATTTTTCTTTTTCAAATGAACATCAAGTGCTTTTGGCCAATCAGAAAGCATAGATCTTGGTCACGTCATCATTCAGCTACACAATTCAGCTACATATGTATATCTCGTTAGAGTGAGCGAACGCAGTTGAGACCCCACTATCTATCCTACTCACACTAAAAAAACACAAGCTATATGCACTATAACTATTATGATAAGATTTCCAGTATGCGGTAATACAATGGTTGCATTCAGCCACTCAATATTACCTTTAAAACTAAATAAAAGAACTCTATCATCAAAACTACAAATTTCTGAAATTTGTGAAAGGTTTATTAATTTAATCTTATTTTGGACATCGTAGAGTGGAATCTCTAATTGGTTTTATTCAGGAAGTAAAAAATGACGTTCCATCAACGTTTCACCGTTTATGAAATATTATGTATGTTAGGCATTCAGCAATCGCAGTTAAGACCACCAGTCTGTCAGTTTGTACGTTCTTCAAGGAACATTTCTGTCACTTAAGCTTTCGGTCGTATTATGTCAACTTGACATTTGGAATATTCTTTCCTTCAACTTACTGCTAGAGTCAGAGTGAAACAATGGCTGATGGACTATGGCTGCCCTTCTCTCTCTCTCAGTAGATTGAAGAAAACCTCTGTAAATAAAAAGAGAAAGGAATCGAAAGTGATATTTTTGTTGTGGGAAATTTTTACAGTAACTGTGAACTCGTATAAAAATATACCTACTGCTTGATTATATTAAGAGTCAAAAAAAACCGTTCGATCAGAGAATTGATAATGTAGTTTTAAAGAATATTAAAAAAATTTAAAATCATTACTACTCGTATTTTTAATAAGAACTAACTGTTTTCTCTCCTCTTAATTGTTTTCAAACATTTCTTAAAAACGTAGCAAATATTTTCTGAAAAGGTCAAGCAGAAGTTCTTTTTGAGTTTTATTTAACAAAAATAATCTTAAATTTGTCTCTTTTTAAGTTCTATCTACATTTACAAAAAGTACAAAAAAATTGACCAAATTTTTCAAGACTAGCCACGAGACTACTCGCCGATATTTTTCCCAGTCTTGTCTCTAGACTCTTTAAAAATTAAAAATGTCAGTTTCGTCTTGTTACAGTTTAGTTCCCGTTCTCGGTTTTTCCAAAAACACACACACACACAGTGAAGTCCTTGACCACTCTTAAAGCAAAAGCCTATCTGCTTTGAAACTTTGAGTCGTATCCACTTCATGTTTATTTAAACACCTGATCTTTGGGTCTTTTAACCAAATTACTTATCATTTATTGACTCTCAGTGTCGCAGCCAACTGTTGCGTCCCACTTATAATATTATTATCCTTTAACAGTTAAGTCCAGAGGAATATACCCATATACATAAGTAGATTTAGTTAAATATACCAAAATGGCTATAATGCATTTGGTTAAACAAAAATAGCAACAAGAAAGGGCGTCAAATACCTTTGAATTATGCAAAGTTAAAGTGTGTCTCCTTGTTGATCCTGAATATGTCCTGTGTCCTTTGTACAGTGTCCTATGTCCTGTGTCCTGTGCCCTTGGTTGTCGCCTTGGCTGGCTCACAGGTATTTTGGAATTACAAATGAATTTTGTCGACAAATTTTTTTGTGTTGCCTTTTGACTTTCCAAGGTCCTGTGGGTTTTTTTGTTTGGTTTGGTTGGTGTTTTTTTTTTTTCTCTGGAGCAAAAGGCCAAAGTTGATAACATCTTCAAAGGAAATGTTTTCCTGTTTTACTTTCTTTTCTCGGATGGTTGGAGTAAATGTTTTGTCGTCCCTTTTCTATTTCCTCGTTTATTACACACAATATATATGTAGTAGGTTTTATAGTCAAATCTATGTTGATATAAGGGTCCTTGGCATGCCACGAATTGTCCTGTATACCAACAACACACGAACAGGACAATAAAATATACTATTATAGGTACCACCTAAAAAAGACGTGCGGATTGGGCTTTAGAAGTATAGGTGTAGCCAGAAGAACAAGTTGCAAATAACGAAATTCCACTTGTTGAGAATGTTTCACTTTGACTAATGTTTCGTTAAGTTCAATGGTTCTCTTCCGTTCTGAAAATAACGGGAATGAGAAGAAGACGAAAAATGAAAATAAAAATAAAAATAAATAAAAGAAATATTTATTTTTTGACTTTTTGTTTTAATTTTGTTTTATCTTGGAATTTTGTGTGAGTTTTTGAATGACTTTATTTCTGTTGTTGAATTTACACGCAAAATGGATATTCTTCCCGTTCCCCCAGGGGGAATAAGAGGTTTTGGGGCAATTTTTCTCCATAATACCCACCTTTTCATCCACCCCACTCCACCTCCGCACACAAACACACACAACAAAGGTTTATTTGTTTGTTTGTATACAAAACAGTATCTTATGAAGTGCCTTATGCCTACTCACCTTGTTGGAAATTTTTTAATAGGTTTTTCATTGTGCGGTAGCCCCGGCGCGGGCGGCAACCGGCAACCCACCCATCCACAAAGGTGAGTGAAACGAGATGTGTAGTTAAATGAAAAACAAAAAGAACGGAATTTTAATTTAACTGCCAAATTTAATAGCGAAAAAAAATAAATACAAATAAAAGAAAAGCCACTCCACTCCACTTCAAAAGATTGTAACGTTCGAAAAAAAAAATTAAAATTTCAACTTGGCTTGACCACCTTCCCGTCACTCATTTGCATGTAAGCATAAATAATTAAATTTCATATCGCGTTCTTTGATTCATTTTTTGAACTCTGTAATTGATAAAAATTGGATTTATTTTTCAAAAAACCGTGGAAAAAGCCCATGGGACTGATTTATGCGTTGTTCTTAAGTGAATTATGCCTTTAGGTGCAGCAAAATATATCAAAGTTATCGGAGGAACATTTTTTTCATATAAAAAACAAGAAACGTTTTATCTTAAGTGGATGTGGAAAACATGTGTATAATTTTCATGGTGTCGAAAACAAAGAACGAAAATTATTTTGGTTTTTATTTCAGATAACATTTTTCATGTTTATCCACGAGTCAGGAGAATTACAACTTGATAGCTGAAAGTTGCCCACACTAATATTCCAATTGATGCTCTAAACCGAAAAATGTATATCAGAACAGAATTGCTTCTGTCCTTTTAAAATATTTTCTCGGATCAATTTTCTCAAGAACACTTAAAACAGACAACACAAAATTCAATCAATTCAAAGTTCGTCATTTCGAGGAAAATGGTTGCCCAGGTAAATTATTGGTTTTTAACAAGGATTCAGGATCTCCCAAAGCAATACAATTAGAAAAATCACATTTCCTTTCTAAGAAACAGAATTATTCAAAAATTTCAAAAGTAGGACAAAGGCCAATTTTTTCATGTTGAATTATTATATTAAATAAGCTGTAGCTTCACATAAAAGGTTTTCCAATTGGTATGGGTTGATTTTGACAGCTCGCGGCGGCCATATTGTTCCTTTTACTTTCTGTTAAAATATCCTTTTGACTGTGAATGACTCACTAAAGACAAATCAAGCAAGTTACAGAGTCGAAAAACAAGTGCAACTTATAAAACTTTATTATCAAAATACATATGTAGGTGTTCTAGTTGATCCCAATTTTAGTCGAAAAATCATCTCTTCACCAACATCTGATGATGGTATGGACACCGAAGACATTTATTTTTACTTTTGTTACTGAGCTATATATAAAGGTTATCAAAATGAAACATGGATATTATGAAAAAAAAACAATACAAATATGAATTTTATTCGGTGACGGTCATTTGCAGTTATTGGCACTTATAGGTTATGAATGTTTCTAGGGATTCCCTAGAATTTGTCTTCAAGGCACTATAGTATACGTCATGAAGTTTTGTTTTTTTAAGTATGTGAGAGTTTTCAACTGAATCTTAACCTATAATATTTTATTTCTTCTTAATGTGTATTTCATTTTAAAATATTTAACCAAAACGTTTAACCGAAAACAATGATCCCTTTTAATTTTATTTATTTATAAGAAAACTTCTTCATAAATTTCATTCTAATGAAAAACTTGGTTACACTTGATGGTTGGATTTGATTAATTTTCCAGTGAAAACCCAATATTGTGAAATCTCAAGTACTTGAATCATACACATAACAATAACAAGGATAAACAAGGATAAGAGTGTCTCAGTGTCTAAGTTCTCAATAAGGACTTCATCATTGGTTATGTTATATGAATCTTTAGAATTTTCAAAACCAATTCCAAACAGACTTCCTGTTTAGGTGCTGTCAATGTTTTGTCAGATAAGCAACAAACTCCTTCTTGGCATGTACACAATATTTTTTTAAACGTCAACCAATATGTCTGATTATACCTTTTTTCTGTATCAAGTAAAAATTCAAACTTTGGTAATTAGATTACTTTTACTATACTCATAACCAAAACGTCGAGTTTTTAAAGGGTGTTTTTTTAGAAGTGTGGTTTCTAATCTGGCAGTACTTTTTTTGGAGTTAATATTTTTGACAGTTGTTACTCGAATTATGCTCAGTTTGGTTTAATAATACATTTAAATTCTTAGCCATTATATTAAACAATATGCGTTTGCTTTCTTCATGAAAACCACAAAATAATAACACAAAACAAAAACAACTATTTTCTCTGCATTAGAATTTACTAATTAAAGTAGCTATAAGTTACAAAGGCAAATAAAATAAATTGGCATTCTTATCAGTTCCTCATGATGCATGTCAAAATAAATACGAAATTCCGCACAAGCAAAAGACCTATAAATTAAAAGTCTAAAGACTTTCTCTACTACTCGTAGCTATTTCTTAAGGAAACACAAAATAAAATTTTAATCTTGAAGATGTATACTACATAAGCAGACCATCACTTGAAAAATAAGAAATAATACATTTAGTCTAATAATGCAAGTCTTTAGTTGGTCACGGTTTATAAAGACTTTACGCAACAGTAATCGCTATTTTTTGTCACATTTTCTTGTTTAGTTTAATGTCGAATGTTTCTTTTATTTTGGGGCTCTAAATTCTTGTAGACATCTTATTGTCAGATAATTTTGTTTTATTTAAATGTCATTGTTGAGTGAAACTTGTTTATAGAACATCAGTATTTTTATGTAGTTTTTTGTTATCTTAATATCTTGTCTGCTGCCGAATTGCCAAAGTATGTATATGTATATTTGACAAACGGTCTGCAAAAATTGGGTCAAGCCAAACTGATCATTCTTTTATTATTCTATTTTCTACTATTATTCTGCAAAATTAAGAAGGATTCTTTCGAAGGTCTTTTTTTTTCTTATTTTGAATAAAGCAATATTTTTGCGATATAAAGTCGTTAGTGCCGGAATAATTGCTAAAATATGACTGAAAGGTCCAAGAAATTAATTCAAGAAATTTTATGATTGGAATCGAAGCAGAATATCATGCTATCGAGATTGAAATTGAGATTGAGATTGAGATTGAGATTGAAATTGGGATTGAGATTGAGACTTGAGATTGAGATTGAGATTGAGATTGAGAGTGAGAGTGAGATTGAGATTGAGATTGAGATTGAGATTGAGATTGAGATTGAGATTGAGAATGAGAGTGAGAATGAGATTGAGATTGAGATTGAGATTGAGATTGAGAGTGAAATTGAGAGTGAGATTGAGATTGAGATTGAGATTGAGATTGAGATTGAGATTGAGACTTGAGATTGAGATTGAGATTGAGAGTGAGAGTGAGATTGAGAGTGAGATTGAGATTGAGATTGAGATTGAGATTGAGATTGAGACTTGAGATTGAGATTGAGATTGAGATTGAGATTGAGAGTGAGATTGAGATTGAGATTGAGATTGAGAGTGAGAGTGAGAGTGAGAGTGAGATTGAGATTGAGATTGAGATTGAGATTGAGATTGAGATTGAGATTGAGATTGAGATTGAAATTGAGATTGAGATTGAGATTGAGATTGAGATTAAAATTGAGATTGAGATTGAGATTGAGATTGAGACTGAGGGGTTTTGTCATATGCCGTACATAAATAAGTACACACAGTCTTCAATCTAAAAATGACGGACTTAAATGTATGGTGCTCAAAACGTCGAGAATTGTCAAAATTTTTAATTTGCCAAATTTATTGCAATAACTTCCATAGCAATATGCAATTTTAAATGAAAGACTACAATAAGTATTACTTTTTTCTAAAGTCGCTACTCTGCATTGTGTCTAGAAGTATTCAAACTAAAACCCTATACCAACATTTAATTTTAACTAAAAACCAACTTAAAAGATTTAATCTGTACCAACTAAGACACATTCAAAATGTTAAAATAAAATCTAGGGTCCGATTTTACCGCCCGCCATAAAGAAACCAACTTTAAACACATATAAAGCCTATATTTCCTTAATCTGGTCACTTCACTAAATGAACATAATATTATCCCCTTGTACTTTATAGCAATCAATAATTATGCTAAAGGCTCCTTCCATGTCTCCGAGCAACATGAAGATTTGGCATGCGAGCAAAACCCAATCACACGCATAAAACAGCCGACACATACTCGTAGCTACACTCTGCAAAAAATAAAAACAGGACTCCTCGACATCAATTAGCCACCCGTCCCCGTTCGGTACGTCCGTCCGGCCGTCCCCAAGAACAGGCATATTATTATTATCAAAGTCTTGACAAGCAATAGGCGGACAGAAACATGACATCGAAGGCGACGATAATGATGCTGATGGTGATATCACTGTGAGTCACCATCGCATCGTCGCACAAGTCTGCGTCTCTCCACCGAGCACCATCGCCCACCGCCCATTGCTCCCACCCCAAACAGTCACTGCCTGCCACTTGGATATGATGATGGAGCGGTGATGGTGATGGGGTGGTGGTGGTGGTGACTCCCCATGGCGTATGATGAAAAGTGTTGCAATTAACTAATTAATGTCTCTTTTAAATACGCGTAATGGTGATGATGATGTTCCGGTGGCCATGGTGATGGCGATGGCAGGCGGAAGAATTGCAGAAAAAATATCAAAACCAAGACGGACTGTGCGTAAATTAAGTGCCACAACATATTACAAAATTATATTATTGTATGCGTGCATTGAGTTCTGACAAAAGATACATACGAGTATGTGATGCTGGCGCAACTATTTTGGGAAAATGCTGAAATTTCCGCCAACGCCACTGTGTGCCATTCCGCCCAGCAGCGGGCATAGAGCACTGCGCCTTATAAATTCATTATAATGATGTAACGAATCGTTTTATGAGGTAATAAAAACGGCGCGGACGATTTCTGCCTTACTACTTACAACACAAATCATCGGATCTGGTCCGTCCACACCGCCCGCCGCCGCTGCTGCTGCGCCAGAGAACGACTTCGTCAGTCGTCGTTGCAAATTGCTGAAGCTAAGGATGAGTGACGAAAAATGCTGGCAGCTGCCAAATTTATTGGTTGCCGTTGCGCTTCTCTGATGTTTTAGTATGTCTTGTATGCTTTTCATTATTTTCATTATATTGGCTGAGACAGTTTTATTGAGATTGTCTTTAATATTCTTACGAGTAAATAAAATTATAATATGTTTTCTTATGTTTTTGAATTAAAAAAAAAAAAAAAACAAAAACAAAAACAAAACATATGTGATGCATCTTAATGGTATATTTACGATACCGAAATTATTACGACTTGAATTTTGTTATTGTTGGCAAATAGTAAAAATGGTTTTGAATAAAATTCAGTTAGCCGAGACAAGAGTGTTCCTTTTGGTCTAGTTAATGTCTTGGTAGTTGTTGATGTCAAATATTTATGCTATTCAAAAATTCATGTTTTTCAAAATACTACAAAAATACCAGACGATTCTGGAAAGAATCTTGTTTTGACTATTATTATATAAGATTGGATATGATCTATCAAAATTTGTCATCTAAAAATGTATACAATAATCATGGTGTTGAAAGATGAATGATATGCATTTTTTGATTTTGAAAAGTCCGACACGAAAGAAGTAAAAAGTATCAGCCAATCGCTTCTGGCAGCAATTGAAAAAATGTGGAAAAATTTGTTTAAATAGGAAGTGTCAAAGTTGCCTTAATTTCATTGTTATTAAAAAGTCATAAACTTTTAATGTTTGAATATTGTGTGGTAATTTCCAATTCTAGGTCAGATTTTTGACCAAGAACAAAAATGATTACTTTGAAACTAAAGCTTGAATAAAATTAGAAACATTTCATACTATTATTATCTATCAATTCCATAAGAAGCCGTAGTTTTTGAAGTAAGTCAAAATTCTGTTAATTTATAATATCTCTGTGCCAAATTTCGCCTAGATCCGTTCAGCCGTTTTGGCATGATTGGAAAAATTAAAAGAAATGTTTCCCACGGTAACCATACGTTTTACTACAATTTATCCCTGTGTCAAATTTCTTCAATAATCCGTTCAGACGTTCTGATGCCATTTAGCAACAAACATCCTTACATCCATACATTTTTAATATTAAGTAGGATTCTAAAATAAATAAAAGCGGTCTTTGATGACTACCCTGAGGAACGTCTTATATATAACATGTTAAGGCATAATTTAAAAATTAAGGAACATATATCTGTTCCTCTAAAACTTGGGGGCTTTTTAATTTTAGGGGTCCGTGTAATGTATACACTGCCAATCACTAGGATGAGGCCACATATTTTTTAATCGATTTTCGTTCTTTATACCTGCTGGAAATTTCGTACCCATACAAATTTACTACATTTGAGTAGGTAGATATTTTCTTTAAAAAAAGTAATAAAATTAAGGGGTTAAATAGAAAAGACTGTTGGAATTTCCCTACATTAATTAAAGAGCTACTTAAAAACAGTATGAAAAAGTGCGTCACTTGGATGAGGCCACATGAAAAATCTTATAAAATATCAAAAAAATGAGAGAAATGTTAACAGTTTTTGGTTTTCAAACATTTATTTATTAAGTTTTTCTCAATTAATAATGAGTATGCCCCCCATTTTTCGATATGACCTCTATTAGACGGTTTGGAATGGAATCATAAAGTTTTTTTAAATAGTCAAGTGAAATCTCGTCCCAGGCATCACGGATAGCTTCAATTAAGGAGTCCTTGTCTTCAAATTGTGTACCGCCTTCATAAACTTTTCGAGATAGCCATGCCCATACGTTTTCGATTATGTTCAAGTCCGGTGAATAGGGTGGCCATGGCAAAAGCTCTACGTTTTCTGATAAAATCCAGCTTTTGACAACCCTGGAAGTGTGGATGAGGGCATTGTCTTGTTGGAAAATCCAAGGCAGAGGTCCAAAAATATTTTTCATCTTCGGAAATGACCGTTCCAACAAGCATTTGTAGCTGTTTCCGTTCATTGTTGTAGAAAGAAACTCCAATTCGATTTTGCAATAGTAGGTGATAGCTCCCCACACCATAACACCTGATGTACGGCTGTGATGTCTTCCCAAAATTAGTTCCTCTTTTCTTAAATCATGGAAATAAAAGTTGTAACCATCGGGGCCGTCAAGGTTAAACTATTTTTTATCCGAAAAGACGACGCGTTTCCATTGACTGCTCCAAGAGACATGTTCTGTTGCAAAGTTCATTCGCAGCTCCTTGTGTACTTGCTTTAGAACAGGTTTCTTTTTGAGTTTTCTTCTCTGGATAGTACCATCTTTTCTTATTATCCTTCGGACTGTCGAAATACTGGCTGATACTCCGCTTTTGGACGTTGTTGCTTGGGCTGTGCGTCCTTTTTGGTTTTTTCCATAGTTTTGAGGATCAGCAAGATAGTTGTTTACAACTGTCTTACTTCTGTTCAGCTTCCTTGCTACATATTTCTCGGCTTGAGAGTCCCATTTCTTTGAAAGCATCGATTTGTCCTCTTTCTGCCACTGTCAACGTCTTTCCGGATTTGTAATTGAAATTTAATAAAAAGAGTTATTTGTATAACTTAACTGATACTACGCTAGCCATGACTCTGCAACCCATTTCCGGCGGCTACTAGTTCCAGGTGTGCTAGGACCACGAAATTTCACACACTGACTATTTTTGGTCTAATAAGAGGAAATCTTAGAAACATGTTGGAATAGCTAATCGTTTTCTGGGAAGTTCACTTCGCATTTTCGTAACATCCGACAAGACAAATGCAGTAGCTAAATTTTTGGAATTTATTATTTTTTTATTACATGGAGTTTAAATCAATTTTTTTTAAATATTCGTTTGACAAAGCGTTTTAGAAAAGAATATAAACTAATAAATGAATTATAAATAAATAAGATACCATTATTACGTAAGTAAGTATATAGTTATGTATGCTTATATAAAATATTATTTATGTATGGTTTTTATCAGAGCAACTTCGATGAAGATTTACGTTAAACTTTTTAAAGAGTTCAGAGTCCGAAAGAGGTGCTTCTTTGGCAAATTTTCTGTTTCTAATTCTGCATCGAGACCATTCGACATGTTCTCAGATCAAACTGTTTTGGTTGTTTGATTGGTTGATCAATCAAATGATTAGCGAAACTGTCACTATGGAAATATCATTCCAATGAACAGCAACAATTTCTTATATTTTGTCGAATACGAAATCAATGGACCCACGTCATTTTGATTGAAAGATGATGGTTGGATTTCTTAATATTAAGTTGCATAAACGTTTCATTCTGCAACTTGTTGTGGTTGGAAAGTTTAGAAAACTTATGGCAGGAATTGATTAAACTGTTATCAATAACATGTAAATATGTTTTGTTTATTGATGGATCGATTAGATAATTCAATAAACTTTCAAAATCATTTATTAGTTTATTAAAATAAATAATCATTTAAGCTAATGAGGCTCGCAAACATGACGTTGCTTTTTTGCAACGTTAGCCGAAAATGGGTTTTAAATAACTCTTCCACAATCGTAAACTGCCGCTAAAGAATGAATATTTGTACTTAATAGCGATAAGAATAGATATTGATGTTCAATAATCATTTCTTGGCTCCTGATTTAAAAGTGCTTTCCTGCACTAAATTTGTTCAATTCAATTTTTAAGAATTGCAGTTGCTGTAATAAATTGTTCTCTATCAAAAAAAAAAAAAAATAAAACAGGATGTGACTTTGGAGCAAGAATTGAATGTTCAATTCAAAGTTTACTGTTGTCTTCAAAACGATTAAAACGACAAAAAAAAAAGTAGATCTTTGGAGTACATTTACGACCCAAAAACATAACTTGATGCCAAATTTTATATTTCTCTCACCTTACCTGCATTTTATTAAACAATTAGAACAGGATCAGTTAAAAAAATAATTTTTGTCAAGAAGCTGTGTAATATAAATTTTGAACAAAAGCATAGCAAATTTGAAAGAAGATTATAGAGAGTAAAAAATATTTTTGATACAGAGTTCACAAATTTCTAACTACGCCACTGTCTGTTTAAAAGAGTATTAGAAAAATGGGAAGGATTATATCACGGCGAAGAAATTGGTCCAAAAACCAGCAATCGGCCTCATCCTCCAGGGATTTGTAGTGTTGATTCTGTGGTTTTGTATAAATTCTCTTCTTGGACTATAATTATTCATATCGAATTGGTTGTTAAAAACTTATTTAAGAGCAACAAGCCACTTTAACTCCATAAGTGTCAATTCGTAAAGTCATGAATTTTATAATTGTATAAAAGTCCCTGATTCTTTTATAAGCTCAAACTCGAACCCATGTAATCAAACTGAATCATCCATACAAAATGTTTAATGCAACAAAGTTTGAAACCACCTTAATCAAGGTTCAGTACACTCTCAAGTCCTTTGAGATTTTTTGGTACACCTTTATTCTATACAAGTTGTATATGGCAGTTAAATTTTACGATATCCATCATTTTGAAGAAAAATTACATTAAAAACACAACAAATAAAAATGCATACCAAATTTTACCTCTATAAACTATAGGCCTTATCCAACACTGTCTCCCCACTATATATCAAGCTCCTCCCTCCAAACTTCTGTGCTGTCCTGCATTTTATTTTTAAATATAAAAAATTGTTGTTTAGAAAAATTGTTCACTTTATAAACTGAAAGGGCCTATAAAGGCAGCCATTAAAAAAAAAGAAACACGTCACTAGAGAAATCAGTGAAATTGATTTTCATATTTTACACCCAACAACAATAATAATTGGCAAGCAAATGCAGGTGGCTGGTGGCTGTAGAAGGGGGAGGGGGCAACAAATGCCTGACCAAAGGTGCCAGGGGGTGGGTTATGTTATTAAATTTATTTGTATATTTTTTTTCGCTTCGTCCGGCTATCTTTTGGCCGTTATTGTTTGACTAGCGAGCGCATGAAAAATGAACATTAAACAGGCTCACAGAAATCAATTGTTGCCTTGCCAATAAAACACACACTCATAACAAACTGCATACATACGAGTATAACTATTTGTATATATAAGAAAAAAAAACACATCCAGAGCTGTGTCCTGATGGGTGTCCTGTCCAGCCGATTTGCAACGTTGTATATCCTGGAAGGTGACTGGGGGTAGTGGACATCACAATGGGAAGACTATATGGCTTTATTCTCAGGGGTGAATTTTTGTATACGTACACAATGCGAGTATACATATTTATTGCAGGCGCAAAACTACATACATACATATATCCGCCGAGTACTTATATGTTGCATTTAATCAACCCCTCACCAAGCACGCCCGCTCCCAAGTCAATCTATCAGTGATAGAGAGTGTACTTATGTGTGTGCAGGGAAAATGCGCCTAAAGGATTTTAAATTTGCATTGCATGATTGAATTCCATCTGAATATTTGATATAAGGGCTGATTTTATTTAACGAGCCAGCCAGCTAACCAACCAATGAACCAACGACGGCGATCGACGCCACCGAAACGACGGACGGACCAACGAACGCCAACGTTACGTTTTAACCTAGCAACTTTCATATATATACAAATTATGCGGAGATGGTGTGGCAGACCATTGGCATGATGGCCTGGCCCGGCTTGGCCTGGCTCAGCCAAAGCCAGTGGGTTGCACTGACTATATCGATATGGATGGCTAAAGCACCATGTCCCAAGCGGATTTGTTTATGTTGCTACTTAGCAGACGGACGACCGCAGCAATGAGCGACGTTCTGATGTCCATGATGATGCGGATGGGAAGGGGGTAAAGGATGATATTTTCCAGAATTTCGCAATAGATGGTGCATTCGGGTGGTAGTGGAGGTGGTGGCGCAGATAAAGTTCGTAATGCAATGATAAAAGAGCTCGATATCAGAAAACAGGCGACAAACATGATAGCAGCGTTGTTATAAAAATCTCATAATGAGCTGTTTTTATTGTTCTTTGATTGCATGTCATTTTGTATTTGACATAACCCATATCTTAAATAATTTTAAACTCTGTCAAATGTCAATACTAAAATGCGCAAGATGTGCACCTCGATCAGTGACAGAATTTTCAATAGAAAACAATTTTTGTCGGCGTCTTTCTTAATGACGATAAGATTTTTTAAAAACGGAATATTTATTACTTATTAAATATTAAAAAGAAGTGGTCTAAGGTGACTTTCTTGAGGAACTCCAGTTGAAAACTTTGTAAAATATTCTAATTTCGGTGAGCATCTATTTTAAAAGAAAACCATGATAACCAAACTTATTTTTAAGTTTTTTCTTGATTATTCACGTTCATGTTCAGTCAAAAATGGACCTCATCGCCAATAATTTTTCTACCAATATTGGGATCAACTTCGGACTGCTCCAGAACCCCAAAGTTTTATCAGTTGCACGTGTTGCTCGACGTTGTAACTTGCGATGATGATTTGTCTTTAAGTGACTAATTAAAAAACGATATTTTAACAAAAAGTAAAAGAAACAATATGGCAGCCACGAGCTGTCAAAATCAACCCATGTCTATTGAAAAACCTTCTAGTTACTCAAACACTTAGAAGTTTTAAACTAAATTTCAAGCAGGGGGGTTCCATTTATCACTCAAACTTCTAATAAATTGGTATTTTTAGACATTAAGCCTGTTAAATGTCGATACAGAAGTCATAATAATGAATCTGTCAAACTGCTCAATTGTATATTTTTGACTTTAAGGTTTTGGAATGTGTAAAAACTTCTTAGTAACTTTATTGAATCTCATAGGATCCTTGAAGATGACGAAAGATTAGTAATGGACTTGACTTGGGTATGTTCGGTGAGCTCATACGGTGTCATAGAGTTCCCTATTGACTGTTACATTATGGCAGGCTTCATTTAAAAAAAAAAAGGACCAATGATTCGTTTTACCCATAGAGCACACCAAACGATGATTTTTTGAGAATTTAACGGTGTCTCAACTAAGGCTTGTGGAGAATGATCACTCCAAATATGACAACCAAAATAGTTGAGCTTCATCACTAAAAAAAATTTTCTTGTGAAAATCGGGATCGGTGGCCATCTCGTTTTGGGCCCATTTACCGAACGTGTGACTCGCTTTTTTGGTCGTTTGACTTCAATTCTTACACGAGTTGGATTTTGTAGCCCGAAAACTTAGCTCCTTCCACAAAATCTTAGATAAAGTGGGTGGGCACAGTTCAATTTTTTGAGCGAGATGCGGCAGTACTCTAATCCACAGCAGCAATAGCGTCTTTGATGCGCACTTTATTGGGTCTCTGAGAATACGTATTATCCACTAAATTAAACGTGATTATGTCGACCGAATAATGGATTCAGAGCGTGATGTGTCGAGAGAACCAAATCATAATTTTTTTTAATAAATTTGCACGATTTGCCACTTTGTTCAGAAATGGCAACCCAAACTAATATAAATCAAGTGACAGCTGTCAAAATGACCAACTCGGAAAAAGTATTGCCAGATTGAAAACCGCACTTCTAAAAAAAACCCAATTCGTTGTAAATTTTTTGGAAATGTTACAATGAACATCTAAATTTGTTGTAAGATCAAAAACGTTCAAGAAATTCTTTAAAACCTGTATCAATTAAATTTTCCATTTACCACGGTATAACATCGCTGGTTTTCGAAAAGAGTTATTGAACGAGATGTGAATGCAATGTGAAATGATTCCCCACATGTCGGTTAATAAATCAATCAATAACTAATTCCCATGGTTGGACTTCGGTTTTAGATTAATGATAAATGCATAAATGTAGATTTCTTGTAACTTTGTATCTATAGACATTTGTATTGTGTGCGAGTGTGTGGAGCAATGATGGTATGTATATAAGCGAGGGATGTTGCAATTTGCAATCGAACTAAAACCCGTTAACGATGGGGTTTCAGGTTATGATGTTTTCGAGTCCTGTTATATTTATGGTAATGATAATGATAATTCATTTGACTGCAACCTTCATTTACATATATGTGCGTATGTATGTGTGTATATGTTTCTGTACTGTGAAATTTGTGTGGGTGGGTGTGTTTGAATGACTTGTAGAGTGTACACACAATCATAAGCGGTTAAAGGACTTGATTAGAATGGAATAATTTAAATAAATTCTATAGAACCCACGCAGAGTGTGCATATGGGCACTATGGATGGGCATTGGGCATCCTTGTGAGCGATTGCGAGGAACTATTACTTTTAAGCTTAATTGTGGTTAATTTAGGTTCAATTTGTGCCTCTTAAATTCACAATTTTTAATCGAGTCAACTATTTACCTGCTCTGCTAATATTCTGACAGATAAAAAGGTACTACAAGGGATTTTGTTACATTTTGATTAAATGTAAGGACATACCTTTGTAACACAATAAAAAAAAAAGAATGTGATATCAAAGTCTAAAACGACATAAGGGTATTATAGAAATAAAAAAAAAAAAATCAAATTCATGAACACTATAAAGCACGTTCCTTTTTTTTAAGATTGAGGTTCTTTTTATGAAAAACAAGAAAGAAAAAAAAATTATATTAAAAGCGAGCAACCAAATTAAATTGAATGTCAAGGCTTTTTGATTTGTTGCCAAGAAATTTAATTCGAATGTCACGTGTTATTGTTTCGGTTCCTTTATGTTGTTAAAGAATTTTATTTTAAATTTAATTGTTTGCTTTTTAAAATATACAAAATCCTTAGTAGCGCATTATTTGAATTTACTTTATTTAATATGTTAAGAAAAAATAAAATGCAATAGTTTATCAACACTTAGGGTACATCGAAAAACTAAACACGGAAAACAACGGATTAGTGAACAATATTAAGTCAGTAGTATAGTCAGTAGAAGTATTTAAGTGATGAAACTGTTTCGGATTGTGAAATGTAGGAGGAATGGAGATGGTGTAGACTTAAGGGTGTGTTCGTTGATATTTATTTTCCTAAAATTACAGAAGAAAGATTTTTTGAATGAAATTTTGAAAACCTAATGTTATGTATAACCATATTTCGTTTTTAATGTTACTTTGTCACAAAAATTCGATGAAGTAAACTGGTGAAATTATTGGATTATAACATTGATCAAGGTAAGTTGCTTATCATTCCCCACTTCTAGGCAACTTAGAAAAAATTTTCCGAATTTTTAGTTAGTGTTTCTTTCGTAAGGTGATTAGTTGACTTTTGTTTTGTTTTATCTTTTTCATTTAATAAGTGGACTTATGACTTTTTAAATGAAAGGGATTTAAATTAATGACCCTTTAAGTTGCTCGCAACTAATTTCAATAGTTTGTGTTCTCTCATAAAAGTGTACGAGTATATACTATGAATTTCTCGAGTGAGAAACTTTCAGTTGGGGGAGGCTTTTTCAAAAATTTTACTGAAAAATATTCTAATCTATCTTAGTCAGAATTTCCATGACCATTTCAACTCAATCTATATCTTCATGAATTTTTCAACTCGACCAAAGAAATGTAGTTAACATTTTTTTCAAACACACTACAAATAATGGAGGGATGGTAATTTCGAAAGATAAATAAAGAGTGAGTTAGAAGTGAATGAAGTGTTTTTTTTAAACTTGGATTACTGAGCTAGCGTACGATTACGAATAAAACACTGGTATTATTGAGAAATAGAGTGGAGACTTATAAATGATTTAAATTTTGATGTTGAATAATAAAATAAGAAAATTGCTGATAATTTGTTTGCAATATTCTCACGTTCAATAGCTAGTTTGCATACATCATTGAACCAGTCGCTCCGATCTCTATTGAGATGAGATTGGCAATTCTAATGACAACATTTTTGAGTCGCTTCTACTTCTCATCTACGCTTAATTTCCCTTCGTGGAGCTGCTTTTCAAGGGCAAGTCCTAACACATGACCAAAGGTGTTTTCTGTCATTCTCATTGCGTAGGACAGCCGTGTGGGTTCGAACCTGATCAACGGATGTAATAAGTCTTCTTAAGGCAATACCCAATCCACCCACGGCAAACTATACCATCAATATAGTGATCCGAGAAACGTTCGTACCGTCATGATACTTGAGTAGTAGCCTTGATCAATTTGGTTACGAGTGACTTCGTCAGGTGATACCCAGACGGTCTTGCACATATCTTTACGTGCCAAGTTTTTCGATGCTGGCAATTCTAAGATTTGAAGTCCGTTGCCATTGGTTCCTTCGTCTGAATACCGCCTCCCGGCTTATTTTTGCGCAAAAACATCCATGGATGATTTTGAAACCATACTAGGACAATGGACAAGTATAGATGACCTTTTCGAATTGATCGTAGTAAGTCTCTTTCTCTTCTTCAAGAAACTCCTCCGTAGGTCCGTGAAAGTTTTTGATGTTTTAAAATTTGGCTCTCACTCGAAGAGTGCTTCTTTGCTTTTCGCTCATAGTGTTAAAGCCGATGATAGAAGACTTCACTTTTTCGCTCATTAGAAACCCTACTTCGAACACAAGGTGTCTTGTATGATAGCTGTAGTACACGTCATATTCTTTCTTCAGTAAAACACAATTCCTTGGCCGTCTTATTTCATTTAGTGCTGTTATGTTTGATTTTTCCTTTGTATTTTGACAATTTCTTCCATTTCTTCCATTTTTTAAGGACTCGTAGTTTCGTTTTTAACGCGACAACTTATCAAACAAAAAATAGAAGCTTTGTCACGAGATGTACTTTTCCACTGTTGCAGCGATTAGATTGAGCTTGAAGAAGTATGCAACGGTATGAAATTGGGTGTCTTAAGCCCCCTCGTATGTTGTGAGGTGTAATTTTAATGAATGAAAAGTGACCTAACAAGAACAAATGAATGTAAATTATTATGGTAATTTTTTAAATGTCAAGCTTCAGAGCTTAGCTGTCCAAAATTTAACTAATCGTAAAAATCAATAGCTTCCTTTCGGCTTTCTGATATTTCAATACTTCTATCGCGGCTCACACACTAAGTGCAATACATTTCCGGTAGTACATACATACATAAATTTATTGTTTATATATATTTTTCGTTTTCGGTAGTGAATTCGATATCTTAGCGTCAAGCCAAGGCAAACAGCCTTTAGGATGTCATTTTACTGTTCGTTCGACTAAATAACGAAAAGATAAGCGTTTAGCAACAAAGGCTCCAGAGAAGACACCCATGTCCCATATACCCGTCCGGGAGTACTGCCGTGCCATCGTCGTCGTCGTCATCGTGCGTCGTTCCTAATCCATCGTCTATGGATTAGATATAAAATAAGTTATATTTTCTTAAGGGTACGTTATAAGGCACAAGCGCAAAGTTTGTCATGTGGTTTGGTTTTGAAGTAAATTTTAAGCCAAAACTTCGTGATGCTGCAATCTCCTATACCTATACTCGTATTCATTGTTTTACATATAGAGACACAAGAAGTATAGTCAATTCACATATACGCACTCTTCTTCATCATCAGTAAGACGTATCCTCTAGGTTCTTATTTTTTGGTTAAGCAAAGACATTATCCCAGACCTTGTCAGAGATGAGGATGATGCACTGCAAAAAGGAACCATGGAACCAGGCACAAGGCGAAGGCAACCATGGCACTTGAAGACGAAATCTCCTTAGGTAAATAAAATTCGATTTCAATGCATATTAGAGTGTAGTTAAATACTCAGATCTTATGTGTTATCCTCAGTCAGGGATCCAGCATCCGTTCCGTCTATATAGCTGCACTTTCTGGCCCGAAGGGAAACGAGAAACGGGCTTTGTGTGTATATCATCTCGTATAGCCAACAAAAGAGCGAGAGACTTAAGCAAAATGAAACCCTGTTAACAAGAAGAAAGCATTAGCCTAATAAGAAAGCTTCCCTTCCATCAGGACGACACAGACAGTTTCAGTGGGTTAGGTTAGGGATGTGGGAAGTTTGGCTTGAACTGCTGCTGTGGTGCAACCAGAGTCAATAATTCTAATTGTGTGTTCTTGTAGCGTGGGTTCAGGGTGTTTGGATTGGAGTCGAAGTCGGAGTGGGAGTGGGCCTATATATACCCAAATGGGAGAGGTTTGATATGAAATGCGGCTATAAGGACATATGCTAGGCGTTGCAACTTCACATGAGTTCCGAGTTCGGAATGTGGGGTGGGATGAGTTGTGCGGTGTTGCAAATGTAACACAATATTATGTTGAGTTTTCATTGCGGCTTTTTCGAAGTGTATCTTAGTAAATTGATTTGAGGAATAAATCCAATGTTATTTGCTGCAACTTGCTATGGGGATTGGTCTTGGGCTTTGGTTTGGGATTGGGCTTAACTTAACCTAAACCAAAACTCTTATATGCAAATATTTCTTCTTCTTACTTCTTTCTTCTATATATGTATGTGTTGGTATATATGTACGTATGTTTGTAAGACAAAGAATTTTCAATTCCCTTCTCCGTTATTGTCTTCATTTCACATGTAAATGAGAATGAGAATGAGAATTGGTTTGATTTTATTTGAAAATGTATATCTTAGCCATGTTAGCATGATGTGATGATATTATCCATATACCTTTTATATGTACCTATATCTATGTATGTATGTATGTGTGTTGTGTGTATGTATGGAGAATGTCATATGCGGTAAGACAGAATTTTAATAGGGTTGAGGTTATATAGCATATTCTATTATTCCATTGAGTCTAGATTTTATTTAGTATTTGTGTTGTGAGTATAACTTTCGGTTGATGTTGATGTTTGTGGTAAATTTCTAAAACTAATTAGCCGTAATGTGATGATATGATTGAAGAATTGGAAAAATTGTGTGTACATACTGGGTATAGCTTGTTGCGGGAAATGAGGTTGTTATGTGATACATTGACTATAAATTACATCATACATCAGAATTGATGGAAAAATTACATGAGATGCCACAGAATTTAGTACAAAATCAGTTTAATGAGAAAACGACAAAAGGTAATTACTTATTTATTAGTAAGTTAGTATGAAATTCATTGTCGTCATTCTGATATGATTTATTTCATGATGAATTTATATTCTGTGAAAAAAAATGAAAAACAATATTTTTGGAGATTTTTCAGACCAACTGCACCTATTACAAATTAACATAATCATAAAGGGTGTGGTTTTCAAGAAGAAATAAAACACATATAATTAAATGTAATGACCAAGAATTTAGCTTTATTATAGAGATATCAGTATATTTCAAAAATGATTTCGGGCAAGTGATGGTAGCCATGGCTGGCTCAAATAAATTCCAACTGAGAGGCCCAATTTTCGACTACTTCTTGCATCATTTTAGGCCGTCTGTCAGCAATAATTCGCCGAAAATTCTCTTCCAAGGCGTCAATCGTCTTGGGCTTATCTGAGCAGACAAGCGTTAAATCGCACGATCTTGGAAGCAACACCACAGTCCCACGACGAACGTGAAAATCGGGATCGGCTTCAATTATTGCACGAGTTGGATTTGGTAAGCCCGCAAACCAAGATCCATCCGAAAAATTTTCCATAATGTGGATGGGCACAGCTCCAATTGTTGCCCTCCATGACGGATTACAGACTCTGTTGGGTGATAATGTCGACCAAATATTGAAAGCAGAGCGTGTTGCGTCCAGTGAACAGAGCCATTATTTTGGTTAAAAATTTGCATGACGAAATAACAAACCAAAGTGAATATAAATCAAGTTATAGCTGTCAATAAGGCCAACTCCGAAAAAATGATTGTACTGAAAAGTAGACGTCTTAAAAAATACCGTTATAATAATTAATCATACAAATATATATGTAGAGTTCCTTGTTGATGTTTTTATTTGATATGAAAAAAATAAGTATACGCCATGGAGCACCATATACATTTGTTATGTTAAACCCGCCTTCAATTTAAAACAAAAATAAAATGTCTATTTTGAAACTCCGCATAAGTCAGATTTTTGACCCAAAAGTGTTACCTAGAAGATTTTATGAGAATCTGAGCAGAAATATTATTAAATTTAAATTATTTTTCACATTAAGAAAAATATTTACTTTAGGTCGCACTTAATTTTGAAAATAGCCGTGTTTTGTTTTTTAATTTACTAGCTATTTTTAAGAATGGTTTTCTTAGTTGATATTTTTGAATGATCAATAAGAAATCTTCACTGAACTGCTTCTCATCTAATCAGTTGATAATTTGCAGGAAAAAAAAAAACACCTTTGAAGAATCTCTCTTTAATCTTAAAGACTACACTTACATATATGAGTACAAATATGAGCACACATTTACATAACCTTATGGCATATTAGAACTAAAAAACCATTATTAGCTTTGTCCAAAAATATCTGACATGTGAGATTGATAAATCATTGCCCAGAAAAACTTAGATAGGAATCCTAAAATCATTTTTAATAACAATAGCTTAAACTTGTAGCAAACAAACATATAACAACCGTATCAACCTTTGGATACATTTTGACAGGTTAAATCTCAAACGGTTGTCATCTTTCACCCAAAAATGAAGAAAAAAATGTAAAAACAAGAAAACTGATAAAACACAACTTAAACAAAAAAATGAATCTCTCCTTTTATACAAACAAGATACAAATAATGTATCTGCAAGATATACCTAACCTACACAAAAAGCCTTCTCACTAATTCCCAAATAACTTTGGCCCAAACCAATTTAGGAGTTAAAGTGACAAATAGACGAAAAGTGACAGTTACAAATCACCAACCCGTATATACTCGTATAACAATAGAACCTCAGGTAGGATAACTGGGTGCTCCACAGGGAAATTAATTATTTCCAATGGAGCATAAAATTCATAGAATTTTCTATCCCCCCTCTCCTTCGTTGTACAAAAACAACAAAACAAAGAAAACAAGACAAGACAAAAAGCAAAACCCCCGAACGCACGTTTATATACAAAATATACAAAATACAAAATCGTCCTTATTTATGCTCCTTGCTCTGCCAAAGAGCTTCAGTTTTTGTGTGATCCCTTATATTATATATATTCATATAATATAATTGACCAAAGAATAACCTTTTTATAAATTTTATTATATTCCAATGGCCGCTGGCTGGTTTAGGGTACCAGGATACCATCAGGGTACCAAAAGGGTTTTGCAAGAAATGTGCACGTAAAATCAAAATAATTGGAAAACTCGCTTTCTACGGATGCTGGATGATGCCCCTGCGGCCGGATCGATGGCGGCGGCAGTGATGGTGGTGGTGGTGCTTCTTCAAAGGCAATTACATGCTCAATTGCATCTGCATGAAGCTTCCTTGGTTTTGGTTTACTTCGTTTGGGTTTGAATTTGGTTTGGATTTGGACCCTTCGACTGACTCCGACAACAACGAACGGTTGCTTCCTTGCCTCAAGAACTAGATACTGTATCTAATGCATCGCTCCAATGTATTTACGAATATACCGTCTGTCCATTTTGCTTGTCTTAGCCATCAGATGCACGTAACTCTCTGGGGGAATGGGGTGGAGCGTTGAGTGTGGAGGGTTGTTAACTTTTGACTCCATTGTTGCGATTTGCAACACTGAACAGAACATTCCCTCTCAAGTTGCATCCACTTAAACCTCCGTGGGTCATTTTTATACGCCAAAGATTTCCCTCAAAGAAAATGGAAACCTGTATGAAAAATACAAATACAACAACAAAAAATCGAAAAATCGAAAAATCAAAAAATACAAAATAAAAAATCGAACGAATTCTTTTGGAAAATACAACCCACTGAGCTAATCATTGCTATCGTCATCGTCATCGTCATCGTCATCGTCCTCGTCCTCGTCATTCTCCAAAGCCATATACACACTGATACTGCTTCGAAAGCCAACACTGGCAATCTTGGTGATCCATCTACTCCACTTTTAGCCGAATGAATTGAATTCCTTTTCCTTCTTCGGCTTGGGTTTGGTATACAGAAGAGTAGAAGTCCTCGAAACGCTGCCGCCACCGCCGACGTTTTATGAACAAATCCAGCAAAACAATTCCTAAACCGAATGAGAACCAGTCTATATACGGGACGGGCACGGCGACGCGGACGGACGGACGCGGACGTTCCTTCTTCTGCTCTTCACGTTCAAATCGTTGAAATCGAAACAACCTCCTTCTTGTAATAAGAGCTGTAACTGACAGAATGACTGGAGCCAGTAACCCTGAGCTGTCAAATTAAAACCCCGAACATTGAAGATCCTCGAGGAAAATCAAATTCCGCAGTTGCTTCTCTGGCTGATGGTTAATATTGCGCTGATGCTGATGCTGATGCTTTTGCCGTTTGTTATCGTTTGGCCGGGCTGTGGTGGGCTGGGCTGAGCTAAAGTTGAGCCGGGTCGAGAGGGCGCTGCGCTGGCTGCTCGAGTTCGGGCCGTTTCGGGGATTGTGAATTGGAATTGGAAGTCACTATGTTAAGACGAGCACTGATGTGGAAAATCAGCAACAAAGTTGCGGCATTGGAAAATAAGAACAACAAAAACACATATGTATGTATTTATATGAATAAGGATACACAACACACACGAGATTCGTACACATTCCTTAACACAGCCCCAACCTCAATTCGTCATGCATCAGCCATCAGTTGAGAAGCGATGATGTTGAGTGCTCTTCGTCCCCGTTTCGAGCAGTTTCATGCCCTGGAATGCAGTTCAGTTTTATAGGACCGAACCCAGAAGTAGGTAGTCATTTTTGAACTCATATATGTACATACATGTATCGGCATAAGAAAACTGTAGTGTTATCCTAGAACTGCAACTGCAACTATACAAAAACAGGAGGCGGGCTGAAGTATTGGCTTATGTGATTTTCAAGTGATTTTCTCCTTTTGAAAATGTTGAACATTAACATACGTTCGTCGGATAGGTGTCTATACATACATTCACCGATACACATGTACACATATCTACATACATATACATATATTTTATAGCTTGGGAGAATTTTCCGAACGTGTTGTGTCAAACAGTAAATGAAAATATTTGGAATAAGTTGCAATGGAAAACAATGAAAAGTTGAAGTTGGTAACAAAAGCTGATGTTTTTTGCACGTCACCATCATCATCATCATCATCATCATGTCATGATGTCGTCGTCGTCGTTGTTGGGTCTCCAGGGGCTCGCTATAAACTCTGTGTCTTTGTTGACTTTTGACATAATAAAATCGTTGACATTTATATAATTTAATGGGAATTGACATTTTTATTTAACTCTGATGTTTCACCAGTCATATCAATTCGAGTTTAATTTAATTTAACAATAATTTGTCAAAACGTGTTGAATTAAATTGTTAAAGTAGGTGAAATCTTTAATCCAGCTTAGGGTTAAGTTTTGCCAGACTTATGATTGGACTAGACTATTGTTTATGAAAGTCCTTTTCAAATTGATTTAATGTCCAAATGGTACTTACAATTTTTTACAGAAGTTATTGAACTTTTTCAAAATTTGTGACACTAAATGTCAAATCATAAGCATCAACAAAATTTACTAAATTTTCCTTTTTTGGTAAATCCCTCAATTTCCCATCTTCTGCTCCAAAAATATTTGACTGACGATCAATTATCTATCTTGTGGAAATTTGTTCTTCACGCTCTCAGCTCGACCTTAGAAATGATAATCAAATTTGACTTTATCTCCACACATATTAGAAAAGCTTTTGACTACTATCTACTTTGGGCATCGAGAACCAGTTTTAATGAGATGGATTTCTTATTAGAAAGTCACGTCTATACAAAGTTTGTTTCAGAATAAGTTCTACTTTTTTCATACTTCCTCCGGTGTTCCCCAAGGTGGTCACTTAGGTCCTCTCCTTTTCATACTCATACTGACACAAGTTTTTTTTTAACGAGTACGTCTAAGTCGCTCAACTTTATTCCTATTTTTGTTTAAAAAGTTTGCAACAATTTTAATGGAAATTTATGTTGTGGTTAGAAAAACCCTATTTTAATAAAATTTTTGACTAAATTTGATTTTTCTAAAAATCGCTATTTCATCTTAAGTTTAAACACAAGTATGAACCTAGATTGATGATCCTTCAAAAAACTCTTACATTTCACAATACCATTCAAATAATTTTAAATAAAATGTTAACAACTTTAAAATTATTATCATTAATGAAGCAAGGATTTTATATGTTTCGTTTTTTTTTTATTTTTTAAATAACTGATTAAAATAATTCAACAGAATTTGGCTAGCGAGCAACAATTGAGCAATTTAATAAGGTTCATTTATTTATGTTTTATTTTTATTACATTTTCAAAATAAAATTAAATGACGAACAAAATCCTAGATCTAGCTCGTTTCATCTTTTAAATTGCACCATTAAAAAATTTCACTTTTACACTTTTTATAGCTGAGCTCATTTCATTTATGTTCGCCTTATATATGTATTTATACGATACGTTTTATGTATGTAGAGTGTATATGCTCTGCATGTTGTGTGCTCATCTAAAAGATAAAAAAAAAAAAAAACACAACACAAAATTCGAAAAGCTGATAATTCTGCGAGGGTTTCAACCATAATTCCATCCGCTTAATCCAAATAATGCACATGGAAATTATGAGATCACCTAGGAAGGAACAAAATCATGAGGCACGAAAAACATTTGCACCAGGATAAAATACATAAGTACAGAAAAAAAAAAAAAAAAAAACAACGAGCTGTTTTATACTTACAAATAAAAAAAGGAAACACAGAATAACGAATAACGACACAAACAACAACAACAACAACAGCAACACTTACAGAGAAAGGAATCTGATTTTGGTTTTTTCTTCACATAGCCATCCAGGAGCCATCCAACGCTTGATAACACCCAGAGCGCCCAAAGCAAATCTCTTGCTAAGGAAATCTCATGATACGAGCATTATGATATGGCACCATCATGATACCCACTTGGGAGCAGAAACCCAAGCAGCTCCAAGCTCTGGGAATACGACCATCAAAAAAAAAAAAAAAAACATTACAGAATCAGAAAAAACAAAGTACAATGGGGGAAACGTGTAATAATCGCCACCCTGCAGTGTCCTTGCCCTTATCCGTTCCGTTCTTTATTATCATCCATTTTGTTCAGGGATTTCCACAGTCGAGTTTCTCTGGCTCTGGTTCTGACTCAGTCTCACACTTTGCCAGTGTTTTAAGCATCCAGGAAAGGCAAGGCAACGCAGCACCCGTTTTTGCATCAGTGGAGCATCAAGAGCAACGGACTCCGAGTTGGTTAATTCGAACTTTATTTTTCATCTTATGGGTAAGTATAGTGTTCGAGAAAAATTGTTGAATCTTGAGGGTTAACTTTAACATCATTATGAAAAACCTACCCCCTAAAAGTCAGAATTTTCAATACCCTTAATTATTTTAAAGGGTTGTACAAAATTTAGGGAAATTTCCTGCTGTTATGTTTTTCAGTGCTGACAATCCTAAGACACAAAACATCTACAGCTCATGTGTTAAAGACAAAGGCGTCCACAGAATTGGATAAAAAAGGGGTCATATTTCCCCAGATAGTTAAAAGCTCAGTTTGTTCAGTGAGAATAGTTACCTTAGGTTTTACTTTTATCTCACAAAGAAAAACCTCGCCTTTAAAAAAAATTCAAGGAGTTTTCGAATAATGTAAGAGTCCTTAGACTCAGCATTTCGAATTTTTCGCCATAGTACATCAATCTTTTTCTACGTTGCACCCAAAGAACCGGAAAGTTGCAGCCCCGTGTAAGGTCAACCCAATAAAAAGTTTTTGATAATTCAAAAGAAAAAGCTTGTGTCATGTTTTTAATTTTCCTATTTCTTAAATTTACAAGTAAAATATAAATTTGTTTAATAAATATTTAAAAAATTATAAGCTAAGAACATTGGTCCTTCGAGCCGTAAATTTACTTAAGTAAAAGATTTAAAGTTTTCAATCGTGTGTCAGGATTAAGTTGTGTGCAACTTGGGAGTTTCGTGACGCCATAACCACAAAAGACAGAGTTAGTACTTTTGCTTACTTTTTTTATTAAATTAAATTATTTGAACATTAATGGCCACAAAACAATTAAACTGCTAAATGTTAGCAGATAAAAAGGGATATGGAGAATTTCGGAAAAAAGGGAAATGCAATATCCCTTTCATAAGTCGAAACTAAAGTTAAAGTTGCTTGAGTAGTTATCGACTTCGGTGCCCAAAATTTATGATCAGTTTTTGGATGGTGATGAGGATGACGAAAGTGCAAAAAGGCAACCTGAAATCGAATACCTATACGACGAAATTAGGGAAGATTATTTTATGTTTCAAAGCCAAGCTTTTGGATTCAATGGTAGCCTTAGGTGATGAAAGTACCAATCCGCCATCCAATGATATAGCTGGAAAATTGGTCTTATTTTCACGACCTTTTTGTGACCTCGTGACTTTTAAATATTCATAAGATGCACTATCTGAAGACCAGTTTAACTTGTGGCGCTGAAAAGCTTCTCTTATCTCTTTTTGCCTTAGCTTTCAGCTTTTTTATGTCGAAGACTAGACTGCCCCAAAATCGATCAGCATTTGAATCATCTTCTATTTTCAATACTTATTTCCAAAATATATCTTAGGAAATCATGATCGGAAGCCCTTACCTGAAGAATTTTATTGTCAAATTGGTGTACCTCAGGGTGGACATTTTGGACCTATTCTTTTTATCATAGTTAAAGGTGTACACACAACAGATTTCGATATAATCAATTCTCTTCGTCAAAAATTTGATACTGTCTGTATCTAGAACATATTTTTATTACGTGACCCCTAAAAGTCTACGCCACTGCCTAACACCGATTAATAAATGCTAATCAACTACCAAATTTATATTCACTTTGGTTGTAAGCAAGTTAACACAACCAAAACATGCATCATTCCATTGGCATGACTCACAATACAAAAGCCCAACAAGAACACCTCCGTATCGAGGAATAGGAGAGCACAATAGACACAAGGCTATATCTTTGAAAGATGATAAGGGGGGCACAGCGCCGAAAACAGTGGTCGGCATTTTCGGTTTATGACTGAAAATTATTATTAAAACACTTCTGCCGCATTTCACCCCCCACCATCATCGCATCGCCAGTGTGTTAGCCATGGATAGGACAGGGTGCATGAAGGACTTTAAAATGTATACACGAGGCTGTGTCAATAGGGGGGTATTCGAAGTAGTAGTACCCCATTAAGAGCGCGAAAAACATGGATATACTCATACTCGTATTCGGTTTCCCTGCTTAGGATGCTGCTTCTGATTGTGATGCTCGGGTTGGTGGCGTGGCAATGTGTTATTCTATTGTGTTAAGCAAACAGCAATATTGCTGCTGATTCGTCGGTCTCGGTACCACTGCCACTGCCGCTGGTTGCTTCTGCAGCCCGTTAACCTCCAGCATCATCTTTGAGTGCGGCAATTTCTGTTTTTCTTACCGTTGTCATCATTAGATCTCATTATGGAATCCTTTTTACTGTATCTGTATGTGCCTCGTAATTTCATTGTCTAATGCGGGACTAAATGGGAAAATATGCCTTAATATTTGCTCTCGTGTATAGGAGAGCAGATATAATGCAATTGGTTCTTCTTTGTGGTTGTTTGTTGCCCGAGATAAATGCTTGCGCTGTTCTAGAGAGGAGTTCTATACAATTTAAAGGCAGTTACGCTTATGTAGCGTAACACCTACACCACCACCACCACTCACAAACATACGTACATAAATAGAACTCGGTAGTCGGTACTAACGGTATTCAAAAAGCCCATAGGTAAGGCAGAGGCTATACGAACAAGGACTCATAAAATATGCTAATTATATGCAAAAATGAGAGAAGAAGCTCATCATGAGTATTCATAGAGTCTAAGGTTAATTTAATGAAAGAATTTATATAGATGTATAAATTTACAAATAAATATACATAAAGTACTATAAACATTATTAGATATAAGATATTCATGTATATGAAAGTCTAAAGTATAAAATTGGTGGACCATCAGGATGGTGAGGATGTGGATGTGGATACTGGATAATGATAATGATAACCGCCCTCTGGTTTGAATGAAGAGCAACATAAAGCGATACAATTATTTTGTTTTTATTTTTGGATGAAAATTTATGATAGTTTTTTTTTTATAGAAATTTTAAGTTCATTACTTTGAAATTAGGTGTCTAGGCAGGTGTTTTGAATTGGTTTTATGGTTTACCCTTTACTTAATTTATATTAGCCGTGTTTTATTGATAAATAATCGTTAGCTCCTGCAGTAAATTTTGGGTATTATTTTATAATTCATTCTTAATTTTACTCTCAATACAGAGTATCCCACTGAGTTGTGATTCAAACATTTTTAAACCATTCTTCAGGCCGAATGGGAAAATGCATGATAATACAGATAGAGTTGAATTTTCAGCAAGACTTTGAAAAAAGGCCGCTTTTTTCTAAGGTCTGTAAACACACAACTTAAAGTTGCTTACGCCAGTAATTCATGGTGGTTCAACTTCATTCGCACAAACTATGGAAATAAGTTGCAGGCAACTTAAAGGGCCAGTTGCATGTTAGTGGTTTAGTGACTGAACGGATTTAGATGAAATTTGGCACATAGATAGATTAAAGTCTGGTGGGGTGGGAAGATAAAAGAGGGTTAGTGTTAAAGAAGCCAGAGTTATAAAGAGTTGGGCAAACAAGATGTCCGATATTTCTTCAAAAGATTTGGGAACAATTGTTTAATCTGAAAGTTGAGTCGGTAAAATTTTAAAATCACTAAGATTAAAATAAAAATTGCACTTATAAGGGGATCCTCTTTTCGCCCTCATTTAAAAAAAATGGTATTTTTTTAGACCAATGAAATGATAATACTTTGTTGTTTTTTTTATCATTTAGATATTTAAAATATTCCAAAAGTATAAAGGTAAAATTTTAGCTAAAAGTATTTGAAATTGGATTTTTGACAGGCTTCGAAACAAAAAAGTCAGAATTTTATGTACTTTTTTCCAACTTTTCTATCCCAACAAAAATTTTACATAATTTGAAAAATTCTGGCATGATAATAGTACCTTGAAGCGTCTAAATCGGAAAAGCCGTTTGTGAGATATGATGAATAGTACATAAAGTTGAAAAACATGGTTTCGACACGTTCAAAGTTTCAAGTAACGTTCTAACAGAACGTTAAAAAGTCGCTTATTATAGAAATATTAAGGGAACAATATTTACGTAAGCAAACAAAATTAATTTTTAAACCTATCAAACAAGCGGAACATCTTAAAGTACTCGTTTAAGGTAAGCAACTAAAATATAGTTGCTTGCAACTTAAAAGTTACTACTGATTTAACATGGAACACTTCATTAAAACAATTTTCTATGGACTATGATAACAATGCACATAATAACATAATAGTATTTATCTCCATCTCAGTTATCTTATTCGATATTAGTTAAAACTAAAAAAAAACTATGATAAATAAAATCATTAAAATGTCCTATCAAGACTTTTTAGTTTCAGGGTTTTCAATATGTAAAAGTAAATTTTGACATTCCTCAAAGTAGTCATTTAGGTCCACTACTTTTAATATTTTTTGTCAACATCATATTTAAGAGTAGAAAATTATCATGTAAGGCGAGGTGTCTGAGATCTCATTCTTAAAAAAGACTTAGGATATTTTTTTTTTACAACAACTGACTATCATTTATTTTAAGAATAAGAAGATAAGAAGTCAGAGGATAAGTCTTTGCCAACATATTTTAAGTTTTCTCTTTCTTCATTTTTTTTTTCTTAAACCGATATAATCACTAATCAATTTCAAAACTACAATTAAAAAAAAAATGAAGGGTAAAAAAATCCTTAAACCTTATAATTATTAAGTTAGCATATCAAGGATACCTACAGACACAGAGTTAAGGTATTTTAGCAAAAGTTTATACTTAAGACAAGAGATGAACGATTCTCTTATGAATTTTATTCTTCTTCTTTTTTTTTTCATTTTACTTGTAAGACGGTTTACCTATGCGTCCTTGGTCATCTCATAACTATTAACTTTACTTTGTTTCCTTATGTTGCTGATACACGTCAACACCATGGCCGCACCATTCTTTTGCAGTACACCAATGCAAAAAAGTAATGAGCCTTATTTTAACTTAATTTATCATTTTATGTTATTTTTTTGATAACAGCTGAACTGAAACTTAAAACGAAATTCAATTGGAAGTTTCTTTTTTTTACAAAAAATAAAAATCACAAAAACACTTCAAAAAAGGTGACAAAAGAAAGTTTTTTTACTCAAATATCTTATGAACAAGTTGTCATATTGACTTTTACAATAAAACAAACTTTTTAACAACAAGACAAAAAAATATTTTAATAAAATTGTCAAATTTCAAACAAAGATGTTCACAATCGATTTGTGATTATTAATTTGCGCCTATTATTATTGTGCTACTCAACTCCACACCTGTATTTTTGTGTATGTATTCACTTAGTACAACTTTTTTATTGTTTTAAGTAAACTCGCTCCTGTTTCTTTACCAATGAAGCCTCATAACGGTCTTTTGACAACAAAATTTATTTAGATTAAACTTTAGGTAGAGTTTGTTTTTCGTTTTTTGTTTCTCCTTCTTTTTCTCTTACTTCTTCTTATTTTTTGTTTTTAATAAACAATATTTTAAGAAGTTCTATGCACTATACAATATAGCGCTTAATGTTATAGTAGTGGTGGTGGTGATGGTGGTAGGGTAGTGTTAATAGAGCCCCAGAGAAATGATTTACTATTTTAATCTTTGCAGGCATTTCTAGGATAGAACGTGCGGTGGTGCAAGGAAGTTCTTACAAACTCTCAGTTTCTTATCTGGGTTAAGAGATTAAGTTGTTGCACTAAAATTTTGGCACCATCCAGTGATTAATGTTTCAACGGGATTTAACTTTCTTTTTTATACTTTTATATTTGCGAAAAAAGAAATAAAGTTTATATTTTATTATATTCTGTAGTTTCTATTAGTTTTGAATATGTATGGTACATAGCTTTAAAAAAGAACAAAAAATTGTTAATATTTATGTCGGTAGAGAAATAATCATTTTAAAAGTTTTTTAATGTTAAATAGTCTTAAAAAGGATGATTTATTTGTTTCGAATAGAAACATACTATCACTTGTAGAAAAATGCACTAGCTGACCCGCCTGTCGTTGTTCTAGTCTTTTTAATGCGTATGATAGAAAGGAAGCATAGAAGGAATTTCCTTTTCCATTTGAGTAGCTATGGTTCCCCTTTTTGAAATTCAATGTTATAACAAGTTTAATGGAAATACAAATAAAGTTCGATGTTTCAAAAACTTAGTTAGACCTTTAAATGTCTCCCCCATGAAAAAAAAAATAAACAAGAGACATGTTCCCTGTGTTAGAACGAGTACCTGTACCCTGTACATTGTACTTAACGTATACATTTATAAGTACCTAGGTACATACATCTCCCTTCTGATGGAATGGCATGGGGAAGAGGATGGGGATGTTTACTTTTGCTTATCGGTTTCGTTTTTGTAATTCCATGATTTATTTGTTTTAAAAGAATGTATCTAGAGGCATTATTATTATCTACCTTAACCAACCTAACTGTCGTTGTATAGTTTATCCAACATCTCTTCTCACGTGCGTCCGTTCTCCTTGTCATCCCTTTCGTCCTTGTTTTCGTTCTCGTATAGTCATCATTATAAGAAAAATATTCCGAGCAGTGATGTTCATGTAATTTTCATTGTAGTTCTCGTTGTAAAACAACATTCTCTCTTATGATGACGACGAGGACGACGACGAACGACGGCAACGAGGGACCTCCAAGGATAACGAACAGCACAACGAAAGTAAAATAAAGTAGGTAGGTAGGTATGTATGTATGTATGTGTGAGTAGAGTACTATATATGATATATAAAACCAACAACCGAACACGCGCTGGCTGTGGGAAAAACACAGCCTTTTTTGGCTGCATGCCATGTTCAGCCTACGGCCAATGGAATTTCTTTATCAAAACTCATACGAAAATTCGAACAACAAGGATGTTGTATTTTGCGGTAAAACTGCGTTCTCTTCCTGTATTCGTTTCGTGTGTCTTGTGTGTGTGTATGTGTGTGAATTTCTTCAACAAACTCCACCACTGTATTAGCTCCTGTTCCTGCTACCGCTTATATTATGACTGTGTGGTATATTGACAACCGACCGACGACGACGCACGACGAACGGAACGAAGACGATGATGACAGAAACAAAGATAAGATAGATTCAGTTTTTAGAACCAACGACGATGACGACGACGACGGAACGTATAGTTTTGGGGAATCGATGTTCCATGCCGAAGAACATACC
This sequence comes from Scaeva pyrastri, assembly GCA_905146935.1. Lineage (NCBI taxonomy): Eukaryota > Metazoa > Arthropoda > Insecta > Diptera > Syrphidae > Scaeva > Scaeva pyrastri. Next base: position 122,101,152 of record LR989927.1, on the reverse strand, counting down.
TTACCTTACCTATCCTTGCCTGGTGTCGTCCCGCTTTGGTCTCGGCTTCAGCTTTAGCTTCAATGGATTTCCACCTCTCCTTAGTCCCTATATACCCAATTTCAGAAATCCTGTTCAGTTATGCAATTCAGAAATTTTGTGTTTTGCTTTCCTGCCTCCCACACACTATGTTGCCGATTGCCTTCAGTCATACTTCATCCTGAACCTGAATCTGAATAAAATTTTCCATCACAGATATTGCAAGGAATAAAAAAAAAAAAAAAAATATGGATAAATCACTGTCATGCCGTCAGGGGATAGAATCTTTGTTAAACGCTTCTCCCCGACTACTATACCCGCTCCTTAGCCTTGACATGCGATGTGTGTCATATGTGCGTGTAGTGTGTGTGTGATGTGATGTTTTACTCTCATAAATGTGTGCGCATACCTACAATGCTTCTAGACCAATTTAAAGTTACAGCATTGACAATGGAAGCAACATCGCATAGTTTGCTGACGAAGCGGGTGAACAGGCAAGCGGGGAGCACCTGATTCCTGATTCCTGAGCCGGAAGGAAGAAAACTTCGAAGGTACGCTACGCTACGCAGAAATGTCGAGATGCCATCATGCGAATGCTAGAGATGGATATAAGAGTTACCTTACGAGTTTACTCGTATCTGCTGCAAGTATGTTCCATGTTCCTGATGGTTTCATATACATATATTTTTTTTTACTCCAAGATTCTTCTTTTAATTGAGGCTCTCAACAATGTCTTATGGTGGGGTGGTAGTGGTTGTAACTTGAAAGAAGCAGGAGAAAAAATACAGCGTTTTAGAAGATAACTTCCCCCGATACCTTACCTACATACATGTTGTCAGACTAATGCTACTCCTGATGATGAGCTGTCTATGTCTGCGAGGACGTACCTCTACCTATCTTTCTGGTTGTACCTACTATGTAGCTTCGATTTTGTACAAATCCTTGTCGTGTTATGTTAAAAGTTCAGTCTATCGTTAAGGATTAAGTCTAACCGATCGATGATTGGCATGAAGATATTTTACCTAAACCTTACCAATCCCCTGTAGATACTTGTATATGTATAGCTTTTTGTTAAAAGATGTGTTAATAATTTTCTTATCAATGATTATGTCGAGTTGTTTTGCTTAAGGGTTCACCGTGTTCATGTGATACGTTATTGAATGTACAACGTACATACTTCTATGACATGAAGGTAATAAACGTTAATTCACATTAAATGGGATCAAAATTTCAATCAAACATAATTTTAAGATGTTCGATGGCAAGTAACTTTCAAGGCTGGCTGTGACATGGGATTTTGAGGGAATCTATAAGAATCTTTTAGTATTTATTTATTTTTTATTAGATTTAAACCTTCAGACTATAAGCGTAAAAATTCCAGAAATGTTCGTGTCCTATTAAATTACGGGTTAATGTGTCCACATATTTCACAGGTCGTTAATATGTCGAGGTTGAGGAAGGTAATCTTTTTTTAATGACAGTTTTAGTTAGTTTAATGAAATGTTTATTCGATTGCATAAAATAGTATAATATACGTAATTATAGGTTTTAACTTAGTTTTATAAGAATTCGTCAAGTGGTTTTTTCACTAAAGCAGTGGAAATTTTGGTTGGCTCCAAATATCTCAGGAACTGATGATGTATAATTGACTTTTAATAAATGGCATTGTGTACAATGTGATGTCGTACAAATTTAATATAAAATTGGAAAAAGTTTAATAGAACGTTTTAAAATTGAAAAACTTAAAAAGGGGTGTCGCTAAAATATGCTATTAATGAAAAATTATATTATTTTCAAAACAATTTTTTATACAACGTGAAATGACGACTTTTACATATGGTAAAATTAATAAAAAAATTCATTTGACAGATTTAAAAAAAAGGGGCTGGGTGCAACCCACACTGATAACTTCCCATTATGCATAATTTAAAAACTTGGCTTTTCTGATATTGATCGATTTACTTTTGATGCTGGTTGATAACAATTTTACTAACCAAAAAATGTCAAAAATGTTGGAGCGGAAAAACAATATTTACAAATTTTTCTTAACTTTTTGTAGCTTTGTATTTATTGTAAAAAATGTCAATTTGATATTCGTCAATATTTTATCATTTTTTAGGTATTGACAAATGCATTATGTTAAAAATAATATATGTACATTTGAAGTCAATAACATTGCTTGTTGTGATGATATTTAAACCGAAAAACAATTTTTGACACTCTGGATATTATTCTAGTCAAGAAACTACTTTTGGCATTTTTTGGTTAAGTTTTTTATTTTTTACAAAAAGACTGCCAATTCGATATTTTTCAAAATTGTATGTTGTATAAACATACATAAGTTTGAAGTCAACATCGGTGCTCATTTTCGAATATTCAATTCAAAACACACTTTTTACCAACTTTTGGTAGAATCTTTTTACTTTTTTATTTTTTGTAAAAAAATGTCAATTGAATTTTTTTCAAACTTTCACCATATGCAAAAAAAATATCGTTTCACATAATAGAAAATAGTTTTGAAGACAATATCAATTTTCGCAAATTTTTTTTTTTTAGTTTTTTTATTTTAAAAAAATAACGGTAAGTTGAAAATTTGCAAAATGTATATCAAATCTGTAACACATTACAATGTATGTATGTATATAATAAAATTTATTTTAAATTAATGCCACTATCCTTTCCTGAGATATTTGCTACCAACCAAAATGTTCACTTTTTTTAAAACTGCTATAGGTAGTGAATAAACCACTTGACCAATTTTTATAAAAGTTCTTTCTTCATCTTTTGAAGTCATAACCTGTCGAAAAAAATGTAATTGGAATCGATATCTCTACTCGTTCTTGAGATACCGTGGACGAAAAAGGGTATCTCGAACGTACGAACGTACAAACGTAAAAACGTACGAACGTACGTACACACGCACACACAAACATCTCTCTACAAATGACAGATCTAGATTCTAGGAACCTTGAAACGTCCAGATTTGTCAAAAATATCAATTTGACAAATCGGACCGATTACAATAACTCCCTATGGGAAGTTAAAAAGGAAAAAGTATTATAAAAAAATCTACAAAAAGTTGACAGAAAATGTTTTTTTTAATTTATTTAAGTTCATACAAAATATAACTATTGATATTTACTACAATTTTTAAAAATATCGAATTGACAGTTTTCTTACGAAAAATAAAAAAAACTAAAATTGAAATTCACCGAAAACTGTCAAATATTGTTCTTCGGCTTAAATATCTTCACAAAAAGTAATGATGTTGACTTTAAATGTATTATATTTTCAACAGAATGTATTTTTCAACAATACCTAACTATAATAAAATTTTGACGAATATTAAATTGATATTTTTGATTGATTGATTCACATTGATTTAACCGTTTTCGATTTTTGCCTTTTTCTGCATAGCTTTACCATTTGGTATTGTTGTCTTGGCTTGGTTTTTCGAAAACATAATCGGCTTCGGATTGGGTTTAACCGTTGTTGTTTTCCGCTCATGCGAAATTTGGATGCCCCGAGATTATGTAATGGGACCAAACTTCGTGTCACACAACTTGAACGCAATATCATTAGCACTATTTTCTTAACAGGTGTAGGAAAGGGTGAAAATATTATAATGATCACACGAATCCCGCAAGAATTCTCACAGATCTATCGTTCCAGTTTAAAAGGCTACTATTTCCGCCATGACTGTTAACAAAGTGCAAGGACAAACATTAGATGTGGATGGGGTGAATTTAGAAATGGTCAATTTATTGTATGTAGCATGTTCACGTGCACACATGTATGTGTATATAATGCTCAGAATCTTTTCATTCTATACCTAAATGGAAAGACATATAAGCCGTGTTTTATTGGTAATCGATCCCTAACATAGTATTACGATACCAATTAAACGCTTTATTCGCTTTTAAACTCACTCTTAATTTGACTTCCCAAAGTTGGTATCCCTAAATTACTTGTCAAATTATTGATGTCAAAATTTCAAAATCTTCTGTCACGAACAAAATATAAAAGGTATGTAAGTGTGCACTTGAAAATAGAGTATATTGCAAACAAAAGTTGCAAATATACAAACTTACTTGTTAAAGAAATTTCTGGCCAACTTCTTTACATTTTAGTTAATTATTCAATTTAAGTTTGAAAACAAATAAAAACAACAGATGGTCTACATGGGGCGTGTTGAAAAAATGTGTAATTATGTAAATTGTTAGGTCGAGTTTTAAAAAGCATGAAAATGTTAGTTGAGTTGAAGTTTGCATGGAAATGCACACCAAGTTGTTTTAGAATTTTTAGTACTTATATTTGCAGTATAACTTTAAAAATATATTGATTTTGTTGTTAGATTTACCGCCGATAGCTTAAAGTTGACCACTTTAGAAACTTTCTGTTGAATTTCATTCGCTTATTTGGAAGAGCGAAAACTACGGAACTAAGTTTCCTGCAACTTTAAAGACCAGTTGAACAATCGTGGTTCACTATTTGCTTTAAATTATTATACAATTTATTTGTATGGTAAGCATTTTTGTATTCTTTTTATTCAATAAATAAGATATTAGAAGACAAAGGTCAACACGAAATTATGAAGAAATACTAAATACAAATTTCGAGAAATTACTTTAAGTTGTCTGCAGAGTCATTTTTAATTTTTTTCTAATGAAAACAAGCATATTTCAATAATGTTTCCATAACATGTCATGGTTAAATTCACTGTTCCTAAAGAAAATTATTTTATCTTATAGGAATTGATCCTAAAAGTCTTATCAATTTTGTAAAGAATTGATTTTAGTAAGGTTACTTACGAAATAATTTTGTTTTGATAATTTCAAACTAAAAAATATTTGGTTTGGAATTTGTGGAATGCTTGCACTTTGTAATGCAGGCGAAGTGTGAAAAAATATATTCATCACCGAACACACACAGAAAGTAAGAATATTCAAAAAAAAAAAATTATTATTATTGTAAATGAAATTTTCAAAATTTCTAATAATTTTTAAAACAATAAAGTTTTACATCGATTTGTTCAAAAAAGGAGTTACATTTTGAAGATGGAAATATAAATTTTAATGTGTCAGACTGCTGACCTTTTACTCTACTAAACATTCCTTACCACACTAAAGAAGACATATTGTGATTGTTAAAAGTGTTAAAATACCAAAAAAAAAAGGAGAGAAATGACCCTTAGTTTATTCATTTATTCACTTTTGAGTTTAAAATCATTTCCAACAACAATGAGAGAAAAAATTGGTACACCCAGCCGAAAGCCTTGTCGCTAGAGCTGTTTAGTTTTTAAATATTAATTTGTTACATTAACGTCTAAATTAATAAATAATAATAATAATAATAATAATAAATTGTTACAAAGTTTTGACAAGTACTACTTTTCACTGAATTTTGTTTCTAAGCTTCTCTAATGTTGGAGGCTTGATTGCAAATATGTATAGTAAATTTTAGGATAGTCATATAGAGATTTGATGGCTTGTGACCCTTATTTTGACTTTTATATTTTTTTTTTTATTTTTGACATATATGTACTTTAATACAAAATTTACAATATTAATTAACAATTAAATTAAACTAACAATCTTTTTATTTTGAGTCATCATTATTTTTATAGACATCACATTAGGTGAATCTTTAAAATAAATACGAAATGTAAACGTCTTCACTTACAAGGCATTCTCTTGAAGATTTAACAATAATTCTCTTCAAGAAAATTACATTATCAAGACTGCGAACAGCTTCATTTAATAAAGATTACAAAATTCTATTTAAAATCACACTCAAAAAACCAAAAGAAAAAACCTTAATCAGCTTTTCATTTCCGATAATATGAAAACATGAAGAATTTAATTATTTACAAGTAAACACTTATTTGACCACGACATTACTCTAGCAAATTAACCTTTAAAATTCCAAAGCATTTAAAACTTTCTGAATTCACCGAATGGTTCTTCAATACGCTCTTGATTTATGTATGTGAACTCGCATATTTTTCTTTGAATCACTTAGTTGAGGTCAGTAATATAATTTGTTACACTCGGGCGTATACGTAATTTTTAATTTTTTTTTTTTCTTCTTTTCTTAAAATTCTTACTTAGAGGTAAATATCATTAAGAATGATTTTTAATCTCATATTTATGTGTAGGTATGTCTGTACCTTTTGAATTACAGTACGTGCATTTTATGACATACTCTACTCGCATACAAACGTAACCGGAAGTACCCCACTTTATATATGTAATAAAAATGGCATGGGTCAATATACACATTTACAGAGCAATGGTAACTTCATAAATCATTTACAGCACATTTAATATAATCTCATGGTCGTCGTCGTTGTCGTTGTACCAACTAAAAGGTTTTAGATTCTATCGTTGCACAAAGATACAGACAGCAACCGACAGACAGACAGACATCGCAAAAAAAAAAAACTTAAAAAAAAGATACTTTATTCCATTTGACAGAAAGCAAAACTTCGACACAAACGATGCTCTGATAGAGGGTCACACGGAACTCTCATTAGGATTCCATAATACAAAAGCTCCACAGGATTTGAAAAGAAAGAAAAAGAAAAAAAAAATGAAACGAAACGAAACGAAAGGACGAATGAAAGAAGCGAGAGTGGGCAGAGGATATGGGAAGAGGGGAAAAATTATTAGTTCAGTTACATTTCAGGAACTGTGCAGAACACACATCATACTCGACTCAACTCGACTCGTGTATAGAAAAAATCATTGCTTGGCTGGTGCATTTTCTAAAAGACGTTGAGGTGTCAAAAGGATTAAATACGCGCAAAATTAAATGAAACACAAAAACACACAAAAACGCAGAGAAAACGCCTCACTTGCACTTTGTGTGTGCTCCTTGATGCGAAACAAAGGAAAGGAATCTACTATACCTATAGAGGAGGGAGCTGCTCCCGCTGCACTACATATATCGCAACAAACACTAGTGCACTATTATTGTTAACTGAATTCCACATCTGCATCATTCATGAGGAGTGCCACTGCCATACAAGGCTTCTAGGAGCAACCAGCAACAGAAACAGCGATAGCAATAGCGACAGCAACTATACCAAGACCGCACACTACCATTGTTTATGGATTCCTTTTCTGGTTTTGTGCTCCGACTTCTGGTTGTGCTTGTGCTTGGTGATTCTGCTTTTTGCCATTGCCACTGCCTTCGATTCAATTCACTGAAGGCGTTTGCTGCTCCACATGCATGGCTCCACGCTGCTGTCGGTTGTCCTTCGGATCCTTTTTGCCCTGGATACCCCTTTTCCTTTTCATTTCTTTTAGTTATGCATAGTTTTCTCTATAAATTCATTCATGTGTATTGTGTATGTGTGTACTGGCAGGACTCTTGTATCAGCAGTATATTGCTATGTTTTGTTCAACCCCATCGCACCCGCCAGCCGCCACCCGCCCGCCACCTGCCACCACAACTACATACCATGTCGTCTTCTTCGACGTCGTTGTCGTAGTCGTAGTCGTCGTCGTCGTCGGCGTCGCCACCGCTGCTGCTGCCACATAATCAGCTTTTACGAAACACTTAACTCGAAAAGGAGTCAACGAGCGTAAGGAAATAACTTGACGCTGCCTGCGATAAAAGCGGCTTTTTTGCCAACAATTGAAACATTAAAATTGGCCTTTGTGTGATGGCAATGTATGTGTGTTGTGTTGTGTTGTATTGTATAGTGTAGAGGAGACTTAGGGCCAGGGGTAGCCATCAGGCATCGGGGAACATTGGCGGCGGCATGGTGGCGATGGCGGTATAATATGGTTGGAATGGCATTGGAGGAGTAAGGGGTGGGATTCAGGGTTGGGGGTGCGTTTGCGTTTACTGTTTTGGCTAAAAGACAATTGTAGGTAGTGGCTACTATTGTGTGTTGTATTCGTTTGCACTTTGTTGTAATAGTAAACCGCTGCTGTCGCTGCTCCTTTCTGCTCCTTCTGCTGCTGCTGCTCCTCCCCTGGTGCTGTCTCTTGGCAAGGCTATTTTCGTCGCATTGTGATTTTCTCTTTGAAAATTAATCTATGCATTGAGTTGTTCAATCTTGGCTTTTTCTATTTAGCTTTTGGTTTTTGTTTCTTGTGCGAGGGGTGGGAGGGTGGTGGAGTACCTACACATTTTGTTCAACATAATATAGGTGCGGTATAACGCACCACCATTTAACACAATAGCTCTGGCTCTGTAGGATGATGTATAGAATTCGCACGGAAGTAAGGTATATGAGTACGTTAGGTACCTGTTCCTTATTGTGTCCTTGTATAAATACTTTGGCATACTTGAGTCTAATTAACACAAAAACGGGACAGGATTTTTGTTTAGGTGTCAACATTTTGTTGTCTAAGCTCAAAATTTTCCGCATCAAAACAATTTCTTACGGATTTCAAAATTAAAATTGACATATAAAGTTTGTAAGAGACTTGACGAGACTAAGACGAGAATAGCCAAAGTCTCGCCGCATGGTCAGCCCTATCATTTTTCTTATAAATAATGGTGTTTCCATAAAAATGTTGTACTTGGTGACAAACTATTTATTTCTTATCATGAACATAAAAAAAAATTATCCAACAACCTGTAGACTAAAGTTTTGTATCCTGTTTTTTTTTTTATTTTTGTCAAACTTAAGTAAGGAATTTCTCGTCTAACATAACATTCCTGAATAAACCTACCTTCATTTATATGTATATGAAAAAGTTTAATAAAAACCATTACGCAGAACGGAAGTGCGTGTGATTGATAGAACGGAGTTAAATTTATTACAATCAATTTAATATGTAACGTAGAATGAAAAAGTTGACAAGCACAATGTGTTTTTCTCCCTCTCTTTTGAACAAGGGGTGATTCCCCATAATGTTATTTTAGGAAAGGAATTTCATATCATTTTTAACAACACAAATACGCATTTCATTAAAAACGATAGAATTCAAAAAGATTAAGACAGTCAGTGTAGAAAGAGAGGGAGAGAAAAAAAGAGAGACTTGTGGTAACAAATAGCTATCACCACGCAATGATTTAGCTACTTTGAATTCTTATAAGAAAGGTTGATTAATTTATAGCTTGCTATAAAAAATTAAGGGTTTTCGAATGAATGGGAATTAGATTTAATCGATGAAGCATTCAAATAATGTTATAATATTGTCGTCAGAGTGTTTTTTATTTTACCTGAACTTTTAACTGGGTAACAATTTTATGTCGGAATTTAAATTGTACAATAAAAAAAGGATCAAAATATCCTCAATTTAACCATCATCAAGTGGTAATTGGTTGATGTTTTAATAATAACTTTTAAAAATAAGAACTTATTTTGATACAATTTTTAGAATCAATGCGAAGTATTTATCAGAACTTTCGTTGGATCCGGAGTTTGTGGATTTTTTGATAAGTTTATTATGAATTTCAAGATTTTGTGGTAGTTTCGTCGGAACTTTGAAAAACGATTACTATTTTATGTACACCTAGTCCTTCCATAAGTTCTGTTCTTTCAACTGGATTCTGTCTTAAAGTTTTAAATATTAAAACATTTTAAGGAATTGTGGTAATGCTTTTAAGTCTAAAATGTATTTAATTTTTGTACAAAAATAATGGAATACAAATTAACAAAGAATAAAAACGGTTTTTGAACAAAGTTGGCTAAGAAAGAAGGTCTGATGAAAATTTTTATTTCAATTTTATTAATATTGATAGAAGTCTCGTCTTGAGTTTTTTAGCAACACAATTGTTTCAGTGTATCTCCTATAGTTTTGAAGAAATTTAAAAACTTCAGTTTTGCTAAATAATTTCAAAAATATCAGTTTTTTATTCGCTGAAACGAGTTAAACATTTTTCTGTGACACCGAAATCTTACTTGATTTTTAAGACGACAACATCTTCATCAACTTAACCAAAACTATAAGTGCTGATAATTGACAATATAAGTTGTTGGTACTGTCCTAAACATAACAGCTTACGGACTTTTATTCTTAAAGAGTTTTTTGAAATAAGGAAGTAGACCTCTGATTCTGAGATAACCAAATCCTTCACCATCTGGACAGTTAAGTTGACCGGGGATAGGATCTATTACCTAATGATTCGCTTGTAAAGTCGTAAAAGCTGCTATTGATTCCAGTAATTCTTAGTTAAATTTCAGCGCTGCTGGTAGCGAAGCCCAGGTAGATAAAGTCCTTCAGGATAACGAAGTTATAGCAGACTATACTAGCATCTATCATCCTATTACAAGAGGTGTTGTTGGAAATCTTTCTTGGATGAAAGCCTTATATTCTTTGTCCTTTTCCCCTAATTCGGTCAATATGAAGAGTATCAGTCAGGTCTTCAATAGTCAGGTCATAGTCTTAGATTTAACAGCCGCATGCTTTCTACGGAAGAGCGGTATACCAGAGAAACTCATTTCTATTATAAAAGCGACTTATGATGGGTCCAAATGTCACGTCTTAGACGGAGGTTCTTCACTTGTCAGAAGAACTTGAAGTCTAAATTGGCGTCAGGCAGGGCTGCATACTGGTCACCAATCCTGTTTTTATTCTTGGAAAGTGATGTTCTGCAGATGGCTCTGACAGAAGATGAGGAATAAGATGGAGTCTGACAACTTACCTTAAATATCTTGACTACGCAGACGATGTATGCTTGCTTCCAGATATGATCATGGATCTTAGTCAATGTTCGGAATTTTATCCAATATTTGGAGGAACAAATATCTCAACTTGAACACAAAGCTAAAAAGACTGTTTAACTCGAACGTCGAATCAGTTCTGCTATATGGATGAAACACCTGGAAAATAACAACAACAATAACCAGGAAACTGGAAACCGAACACGATGGCGCGTAGAACTAGTTGAGGCTCCATGTCCAGCTAGGGAACACCATCGGACTTCGTAACTAATCAGTCCCCTACTATGTCAGATAAGCTGTACAATAAAAGATGGCTGAAGTTTGAATACCTTCCGACAAGCTTTATCAAATTGCTCATATTATAATGTGTCGATGGTTCTCTATTTTTGTTGAAAATCGTATGTTTGGCGAAGTTAGTGATGCTTTTATAATATTATTTGAAGACTTTCCTTTACCCTTCAGATATGTCCTTTATCCAATGTTGGAAAGAAACATTACTTCTTTACCTCATGATTTCAAACAATTTTGAACTATATCCCAAATGAACCAAGATTTTTCCATATATTTTTGGATTAAGTTTTTCATTTTGAAAGCTTTTTGTACAGCGCCCTCTAGTTAACTTAAAAACATGTAATTGTTAGTTAACAAATAGTTGAATCATAGAAATAAAACCAATTAGGCTAAAATAAAAGAATAAATTAACTGCTTGGAGTCCTATTTCCAAGAATTATATAAAAAAAGTTAATAATAATAACAATAAACTTATGTCCATAATCCATGTTCAATGTAAACTTTTTATCCACATGCTAAACTGTCATTCCGGGTCTTATAACCTCACTATTATTGTGTGGCATGACATTAACTATACAAAAAAAAAAAACAGCCAACTCTTACGCCACAAAGGGAAACAAATCCATGTCCCTTCTCTCCTCTGTTATCGTGCCTCTTAATCTTATATTTACCTTTGCTAATTAAATATGTGAATGCACAACGAGGTGAATATGAAAAAAAGGAAAATGAAGTTAAAAAAAAAAAACACAAAAAAGAAAATGTGAATAAATTGTAATGAAAACTACAAAGTAAAGCAAATAATAAAGAATTCGTAAAAAAATGAATTCCAAGAGGGGTGGCAGGTTGAACTATTATGGAGGGGGTTTGTGGGGGTGGGGGCTGGGGTAGTTTGGGGAGACTAAAACAAAAGGTACGGTAATGAAAGATAACACGTGGCATGTGCGCCTTCCTGAGCTTGTGTGGTGTATGATGGTGTGTGATGATGTGGTGGTGGCTATAGGCAGTAGGCAGGAGTAGTCCCCTTCCCATTCCACCTTTCTCCACAGCGACACTACGACCAGGCCCCTCCTCGCAGTGCCATACCACTGCATCAAGACTCCTGCTCCTGCCTAGTATACCTTTTGTCAGAGTGTGCCTGTGTATGTATGTTTGGTTAATTCAAAGGAAGGATAAAAAATATATGTATACGAGTTCTTGTTAATTAGTTTATTTTATGAAACATTTTATTCCCTTATGGCCTCTAATGGCGACCTATTAAGGTGAACACACAGCCAGAGCCAGCAGAAGCAGTGACGGCGCGGCGCGGCAAAACTGCGGTGGAGGCAACGCTCGAATCGCGAATCGCGATCCCATTCAGCGAGTGAGGTGTATATTCATTTTTTATTAGTTTCTGTTTCGTTTCTTTCTTTTTTTTTCTTCTCTTATTTTCCACTGTTTCTTGTTCTCTTTTATTCAATTTTTCTGCTCCAGTTTTTTTCTGGTAATAATATTTTTCTTTTTTTTTCACTTTTTTACTGAGTGACATAAGCTCGAAGGACCACGGTAGAGCGGTACCTGTGCCATACACTCGTATATATTTGAAGATTATTCAACGTGATGTTGGGGGGCTGTGAGGTTGGGTTATGGAGAGTTGGGAGTTGGGAGCTGGGGCGTGGGGTTTTTATTCTGGTATTTGTTGTGCTTATGCAGTATAAGCTAATTAAACCACTGTGATAATAATTAAATAAAATTTACGACCTGAATATGAATCTGTGATGTAGTTGATGTTCTTATGCAAAAAGTGATTTTGTGAAACAGGAAGATTTAATGATTTATATACCTTTCCTACCTTCGTTTTTTTTTGTTGTTTTTTTTTTTAAGGATAGGTAGATAATTCTGTAAAAGGACATTTTTTCTTCTTTTTTTTTGTTTATTTGTAAGTAAAGGAAATTGATAACCTGATGTTAAGTGGAGCACTCAGGAGCTTAATTAGAAGAAATAGATTAAAGTTATTTTTATTAACTTTTCTGTAAATTTTTGTTCTCTTCTCTGGAAGAAGCACTCAACATTAATTGTACAGCTTTTAAGATTTTGAGATGTTTATTTAAGATCCAAACGATTTTATACTCAATATTTTTTCGTCTTACAATCTTTTACTTTAAGAAGTAGATAATTATACGATTTAAGATTAACAGAGCGCAAAATCTTTAAAATTAAGCTTGGCACTTTAAAAAGGAATAAAGTTTATAAAGTCAATGACAGGAATATAATTGCTTAAAATTAAAAAGAGGCTAGCTGCATATTTCTTAAGATCACAAATTTTATTGAGGTCAATTTTGTATGCAATTGTTGTTGAAATTATGTCAAAGTATTCTTAATTTATTTTTTCAAAAGGATATTCCATGTTGAAAATAAGACACTTTTTTAAATGAAAAGTTTTAGCCCACGTATTCATTCAACCAAAAATGATCTTCATCGCTAAACAAAATTTTCTTGTGAAAATCGGGATCGGTGGCCATCTCATTTGAGCCCATTCACCGAAAGTAGGGCACGCTTGATGGTCGTTCGGCTTCAATTCTTGCACGAGTTGAATTTTGTAAGCCCGCAAATCAAGATCTTTCCGCAAAGTCTTCTTCTATACTCTACTCTTCAGTAGCAATAGCGTCTTCAATTCTTCAGGTGCACTGTACGGTATCTCTGAGCGAAACCTACCCATGGTTGCCAGATTGTAAACCTCACGTCTAGAAAAAAAAACACTCTTTATTACATCGACATGTGTCATTAGATCGTAGGTTTTTTTAAACAAGCCATTTTAAAGTGTTATTATTATTCAGACACGATAACCGATCTAAATGCCCGCAACTTTTGCCCCAACAGATTGGTACAGCATGCCTTCATAATGCATTCTAAAAAATGGCGCCCAATTTAAGATCACCCGAAATCTATTTGTGGGGGTTTTTGCATTTGAAAAGTGCTCACATAAAAGGGCTTTTTCTTAAAATCTTTTTTTAAAAACTCAGTAGTATCCATATATACAACTCAACCTCACTATGTTGCGTTGTCGAGACAATTTAATTACTACACCACAATTTTTATAGGAAGCACATTTTTTCTGAACCTACATAACACACGCTAACATTGCCTCAAGCACCGCTTCGTTCAAGCTCTGAAGCTCTCCAAAACGCTAAAATTAGGTATCCTTGTTAAAAAGAAAAACAAGCTTCAACTCCGAGAGTAATTGTCAGACGCAGACACAATTTACAATTTGCAAATTACAAAACACTAACTCAAAATTCTTACACCCTTGAGCTACTTTCTTTTTTTTTGTTGTTTTTGTATCCTGTTCTACTCAGACTGTCCTAGTACCATTTTACACCACCCAGTACCCCATTCCGGGTCCTTTTTACCCCACAGTCACATAATAAAATCTCTTGTCCATTGTTTGAGCCAGAAACACACTTATTTGCTAAGTGAAATGCGTTTTGCAATTTAATTGAAGTTAGATTTTGCTTTTATTCTCGTTGTTTGTATGTAATACACACACACACTCAACTTTATACCTCCAGACGAGGATATATCAAACTGTAATTGCGTAGTTTGTAATTGTCCTTTTTGGGTACCTAGTTATGTATGTGATGTACATACATACCTACACCTCTATAGAAAATATATAATACTCAAACATGTGTATACATAGGTATAGAAATTTTAATTGAAGTTGGAAGGATGCTGTTCGAACGAAAACACAGACTCACAAATAGCAGAGAATTGAAAATGCGTACAGGAAATTGCATTTTCCTCCCCCAAAAACAAGGATCATGAATATTAAAATACTTTTAATTAAAATAAATTATAAAGCATATTTTTGTTGTTGTTGTATCCTGGGATATGGGTGCGGATAAATTTTTACTTTAAGTTCCTCCTTTTTTTTCCCAAACCCTAATCCATCGCTCTACTGTTTTTGATTCTGTTTTTCATTCGCTTATCACATCACGTCTATCAGATACTTAATAAAAAAAACACTCTCTTCTAGTTAGTAATAGTAGTTTTTATTTTTTTTTTTAAAGATTAAACAAATTTATACCAAACAACACCTCATGCAACGCAAAAATGTTCATGTGCATTATGCATGATATATGTATGATGTGTGCATTGTGCACTCGAACAATTTATGTGACGTTTTGGAAAGTTGTAAATGATTTTTGAATTATTAATCAAAAAATGGGCGAGCGTTGTTGCAGAAATCACACGCAAAGATTCTTGGATTGCATTTTCGAAATGAAACACTCACGTTTATTAGCACGCAGTGTGGTTTTTCCATGCATGAAATGCAAATCAACTCGCAACTCAACTCAATTCGACTCAACTAGATTCTACCCCCTTAAGTTCATCCCCTTAATTTGGAATTTTATATTACAACATAAACGCCTTGTGGGTGTTTGAGCACGCATTCGTGACTTGCATATATTAAAAAAAAAGCAAAAGAAATCTATGCCAGCAAAGTGTCTTTATATCTTGAAGTTATTTCCTTAAAATGATTCAAATCATTAGGGGTGGCTTAGGGGGGGATTGATTTTTTGTGGATTAGGAAAGTATTAAGGTATATAGAAAGAGACGTTTCTCTCTTATGTCAGTTAGTTTTATTGACCATTGGATGCAGGAAAGGGATGGGACGAAATTTTGGCTTTTCAACACTGCTTTTAATTATGATTGAAGTATTGGTTTCCCAATCATAAGATTATGTTTCACAAAAATTTGTTTTTCTGAACTCTTTTTAAAGAGTGTTTTTTTTTTTTGACGTGTGGTTTTCAATCCAGCAATATTTTTTTCGGAATTGGTCTTTTTGACAGTTGTTACTTGATTTTTGCTTCGTTTGTTATGCTATTTTGTAATAAATAGATTTATTTTGAACAACGTTTGCGAATTGTGCAATTTTTTTTCCAAAATAATGGTTCAGTTGCAGCGGATGCATCGCGCGTTGTGTTCAATATTCGATCGACATAATCGCCCAGCAGATTCGGAAACCTTAGTAACCATTGATCGGTTTCAAACAACGTTTACTCTAGTGGATAATGCAAAATCCTCAATCCTCAGAGACGCCACACTACAGTGCGCACCAAAGACACTATTGCTGCTGTAGAGCAGAATATAGAAGAAGACCTGAATGTGTCCACCTGCCATCGCACCCAACAATTGCAGCTTTGCCCATCCACTTTATGGTGGTGGAAGGATTTTAGTTATGTGAAGTCGCTTGTCTACGCAGATAAGTCCGAGACGATTGACGTCTTGGAATATAATATTTGGCACGTTATTGCTGACATACGGAACCGAATGCTGCAAAAAAGTGGTTGAAAATGGAACATCTAAAAAACATAATGGCTAAGCCTTATATTTGTAATCTTGGCTCTAAAATTAAATTATATGCATTTTATTTCTTTTGAAAATCATACGTCTAAAAAACACACCCTATAAGTCAAAATTTTATTTAAGAAATACTTGAATATTCCAACGTAGCTCTTTGCTGTAGTTTAAAAAAAAAGTATAGGATTGTTTCTAAATTATGGGACATTTTTAACTTCCCATAGGGAGTTATTGTAATGGGTCCGATTTGTCAAATTGAAATTTTTGACATATCTGGACGTTTTATGGTTCCTAGAATCTAAATTCGTCATTTGTAGAGAGATGTCTGTGTGTGTGTGTGTACGTACGTTCGTACGTTCGTACGTTCGTACGTTCGTACGTTCGTACGTTCGTACGTATGTACGTTCGTACGTTCGAGATACCCTTTTTCGTTAACGATATCTCAAGAACCAGTAGAGATATCGATTCCAATTAAATTTTGTTCGATAGGTTATAACTTCAAAAGAAGCTGAAAGGACTTTTATAAAAATCTGTCTAACGGTTTTTCCACCATAGCAGTTTTTAAAAAAAGTGAAAATTTTAGTTTGTCCCAAATATCTCAGGAACGAATAATGCTATTGACTTTAAATAAATTTTATTGTGTAGATTGCAATGTGTCACAGGTTTGGTATAAATTTGAAAATAATTTAACATACCGTTATTTTTTAAAAAAGTAAAAACTAAAAAAAAAAATTTTGTCGCGCAAATATACAATGAAGGAAAAATAATATCATCTTCAAAACATTTTTTTATTATGTGAAATGTAGTCTTTGACATCTGGTAAAATTTTTGAAAAAATTGAATTGACAGTTTTTTTACAAAAAATAAAAAAGTACAAAAAATTCTACCAAAAGTTGGTAAAAAATGTTTTTTGACTTTAATATCACGAGAATGGGCAACGATATTGACTTCAAATTTATTTTTTCTTAAACAAAATACAATTATTAATATACGCTACAATTTTGACAAATATAAAACTGACAGTTTTTTCCACAAAAAATAAAAAACTTTAACAAAAATTAGCCGAAAAATGTCAAAAGTAGTTAATTGACTTGAATATGTCCAGAGTAGTAAATCATTTTAACTTCGGATTTTATTTAATTTTTGCTTCATAGAATTGTCAACTTATGATACATTTTTGACAAATGTCGAAATTACAGTTTTTTTTTACTAAATTATATAAAATTAAAACTGAGATTTACAGAAAAGTGTCATAAATTGTTTTTCAACTTTAATATCATCACTCCAAACAATGATATTGACTTCAAATGTATTTTATTTTCAACCTACTCGTAATGCATTTGTCAATACCTAAAAAATGGTAAAATATTGACGAATATCAAATTGAAATTCTCACAATAAATACAAAACTACAAATATTTCTAAGAAAATTGGTAAATATTGTTTTCAGATTCAATATCTCTGATATTTTTTATGTTAATAAAATTGTTATCAACTAATACAAAAGTTAGTCAATTATTATCAGGAACGCCAAGTTTTTAAATTATTCATAATGGGAAGTTATCAGTGTGGGTCGCACCCAGCCTCTTTTTTTAAATTGCTTTTAATCCTTTAATTCTGCACTTAAATTTCAAAAATTAGCTATCTTTTTTCAAAAGTTCAATAAAAAATAAATAAATAAATAAACCCTTAAATATTTATGTATGTATGGTGTGCGTGAGACTTTGTTGTTTCAGATAGAATTCCCCTTTCGAAGCTATCAACAGTATGTTTAGATTTCAAAAGGTAAACAAACGCAATTGAAGTCTACCCCAGTTTCAATTTTTTTTATATTTTCTGTTTTTTTTTTTAAATAGAAATAATTAAACAAAAAGGGTGCCCAAGGGCTGTTTTAACCAGCAACGATGACAGCGATGACAAAAAGCGCCATGAGACGGCATAAAAACAGCAACAGTAAAAGCAACATCAACAGTGTGGTATCAAAGCAACCGCCACCACATACTGTTTTCCCAAAGCCCAAACTCCCACTCTCCCTAACCCCTCCCCCTCCCCAAAACACCCTTCAAGCCACATCGCAATATAAACACGCATAGGACAAACACAACAACAACAAAAAAATAATAATAATAACGTTTACACTGACATATTTTTGCAATTAACGCTGAGTAGATGTGAGACCAAGAATAAGTATTTGGTTTGATGGTAGTTGTTACGCAGTTTATTACGAGAAAGAGCAAGGATACTCGTAGCCGTAGCTGATGTGCGCTGTGGTAGAAGCTCCTTTTTTTATTACTATCCTTTTAACTTTGGTTGTTTTGACAACTGTGTTAATGCTTTGGCATCATTTCGATGGAATTCTATGTGTTGTATTTTTTTTTTTGCAGAGAAAATGTGTTTCAAAAAAGTAGAAATGAAATTTTAAAAAATGCAAAAAACCATCCAGATATTCCATAAAAAAAAAACAACAACAACAAGGAATGTAGGTTCGTAACGAAGATACTTTTGTTTAAAACAAAAAGGAAGCCCCAATTAAAACATTAAACTTCATTATTACCATCAGGAGAATTGTTTGGCTAATAAAACACAAAAATTAAATTAAACTAAATTAAAAGTGTTACGAGAGTATAAGGGTGGAATTTAAGGGACGACTCACGATGAGATGTATGAATGTATAGTTGTGGATTGAGTAAGTATAAGAGTGTGTAATTAAAAATGTATTTTTTCAAAAAAAGTCCTTCGGATCAAGTGTTCATAATCGTATGTACGTATGCTTGTGTGTAGCTATAAGTAGGTACCTATAAAAGTCTCGGTTTTAAAAAAATTATTATTATTTTTTATATAATTTCATTTCATTTGATATAACATTTCATTATTTTATTGATCGTAAATTTTCATTAACTGACTTGTTAAAAGGTATTAACATGGTCCAAGTCCTGTAAGTTACTTTTATTTATGTTCTCGCTTCAAAAAATATAAAACATGTTCGTTTATGTATTTTTAATTCCCAATATATGTTTGTATATGTATGTTTGTCGGTAGATATGTACATGTTGACTTGTTTTCCTTATAAATTTATTTGAACAGGGATATTGGGATAATATTATGGTTTTGATTATGTTGCTTGTATTTTTTTTTTCTGAATTTAACATTTGTTTTTACCTTGGTGTAATGTTGGCCAGAAGTTAATTAACAAAACAGGATTGAAATTTTTTCTTTCAATGGATATAGCTAGGCAAGGAACGTCTCATAGTCCATCTGAACTGAATTATTTTATTTTCACAACTTGACTAAATTTAAGCTTCCTTAATTTAAGAATTCTGCCAAGGAGTAATTTTAAATATACGTAGAACTATTAGGATTCTTATTAAACATGAAATCTGTGTTTCTGAACTACTGATCTGATTTTGATGAAACTTTGATAGAGTCTTTATGACGTCCGAAAGGGATTTTTACCCAAAAACACTGCAAGGTTTTAAGATATTGCTTTTAAATGCGATATTTGAAAGAGATATTTTAAATTATTTTCAAGAAATTTATAATAATTTTTTTTTTTTGAACACTGAAATTGGGTTATGGTGCATATGATTATTAAAATTGAACGATGTCTTCTGGGTCAATTAGTAGTTTTAAATTAAAAGGAAAATTACAAATTTGTTTTCAAATTAAAATTAAGAAACTCACATTTCACATTTTTAAATTAATAATTTTTCTTTTTATGTTTTTTTTTCAGGATACAAAACTACCATTGATCATTCCAACTGCAGCTATTCCAGGAGCTCCTCCAATACTCAAACCAAAAATTGATACAAGCAGTAAGTTTACTTATATTATTTATTTTCTTTTATCCTGGTCTTGCAAACCTAAGAACGGGTATAGTTTCCTGAAAGAAGAGTCCTTATTGTTAATTAATTATTCGAACTAAAGTCCGTTGAATGACTATACATATTTTGAGCCAACATGGCATTAATCTGGAGATTCATCTACAAAGTACAGATGTTGCACCTTAAGTGTCTAAGGCTATCAGGTGATACAACTGAAGACATTCATTCACAGATGTTAAAAAGAAATAAAAAAGTTATTGTAACAAAATTTTCATTCTTTAAATTTTTTAATTCTTGACATATCTTCAAATTCTTGATTAGGAAATTTTGTTTGAAGCCAAAAAAATCGAAGAACACACAACAAAAAGAACACCATGTAACAACACATTGCTTTTATATTGTCTCATCTGATAGTTTCAGACACTAAGATGCAGTGTCTCTACTTCGTACTTCGTAGAGTGGTGGAAAAAAATGTCAGTGTTTAAGTTGACTAATTTGACTATTCAAATATGTAGCTAAGTGTTTTATTAAATTATTTGATTGTATTTTTTTTTTCATTTTAAAAATATTAAGACAATTGTAAGAGAATTTTAATCTGTTCTTGCTTTAAAGCTGGATTTATTAGAGGATGTACATTGTACAATTGTAGAGAGCTATAACGGATGAGATGATATGATGTAATATAGTTTTTCAGAGTTATCAAAGAAACATTTTGTCTTAAAAAAGAACTAAATGTTTCAAAAACAAAACACACATTAAAAATAAATCACTTATAAATAAACTCTTATAGCCCAAAAAAAACGCAACATCCTCAAATCACACTATTCACTTCCGATTCAAGTCCTTAAATCATTCCGTTTAACAATAACTTATAAAACTTACCAAAAAAAAAAAAAAAAACATCTTCTTTGAGTTAGCAACAAAATTGAAAATATGGTAGTCTCCAGCTTGAGTTTGGCATTATTTCATTTGCCAGAAAGAAATAAATGATCACTTTCGGAAAAACTTTGTCGTTTAATGTTTTTCCGGTTGGGCGGTGAAAGTTTTCTCATATTTACCTGTTTTAGGAGCCAGAAAAAAAATGTTTGTATTGTATAACATAATATAAATAATACACTGCGTCATTAAACATAAACATACAAAGAATACATACAAATGTAAGTATAGATACCCTCATAAAGGAAATGTTTTTTTCGAGAATGTTCCAAATTATGAAACAACGTGTTTTTAACGTGTTGTTCTAAATTCGTCAAAAAATTATTTTTCCACGAAAATTAACCAATTTTAAATTAAATAAAAATGAGGTAGCAGACATTGATAGCCTTTCATAGCCCATAATTCGAATGGAAACGTTTTGGAGAAACGAAAAAAAGTTTATTGTGACCAAGACTTCTCAAGAAATTAAGGAATGGTGATTGTTAAACTCTAGAGAAGCTATATAATCAAAGGCAATATTAGTTTGGAAGTTAGCTCAAAAGCTATACAAGAAGCTTACTTTAACGTCTGTCGGAGACCATTTGTTGATTGACAAGATAGGAATACAGTTTCTTAAGGTGGAGTTATACTTCATTTAAGATGATGTTGGTGCAAACCTGAGTGCAAATGAAGATTAAAAAACGAGTTTTCTGAAAGAGACTTTTGAACTTTGACAGTTGATAGTGGTCTTTAACTTAATTAAAGATCCACATAATTTCAAATTGAGTTCCATTTTAGTTTATCTGTTTTATAAATCACATAATTGAATACATAATAAAGTATTAGAAAACACCAGTAAATGACAAATTTTCTTTATTAACACGGATTTTCTATTTTGGAAACTAAATATTTTCTATTGGGCAAGACAATAAAACTTTAGTCTCGTATCATGAATTTTTTCCAGACATGACAGTGTGTTTGACATTTATGAATTGTGAATTCCACATTTAAAAAATTAGGGATTTTATTTTCATAAATAATATTGCTTTTTAGATTTATGTACGTATACATATGTACATACATTTGAAGGTTCCAGAGAAAGAACGGCATAAGTCACATGAAAAAAATTCCGAGAAAAATCAATACTTATTAAGGTTTACTAACTCACACAGGCTAATATAAAAGAAAAAATAAAAATTCAAAAACACAGTTTTTAAGCCCATCATTTTCTTAGATCCAGACAAAAATTTAATGTTCATTCCATGGATAAATAGATTTAATAAAAATAATTTAATAAATAAGGTACGTGACTTGTGTCATTTTTCCCTTTTAATCAAGCAGAAAACGAAATTACGAAATTATAAGTTTACTTACTTATACTAGCTTAATTAAAAAGAAAATCAAAATTCTAAAAATACATAGTTTTGTAACCGATTATTTTTTAGAAGCAGCAAAAAAAATAAATTTGTATTTAATGAATAAATAGAATACGATTAAATATAAATAATTTATGGAATAAATACTATGGGAAATTTTTTAGAAGTTTTGAGATTTGGGACCTAAAAGGTTTTTGATGCACATAATCACATTATATGACCTTCAACGTACACTTGATGGGTTAAAAAAGAGGTACTCTTTTAAATTTTTGCCTGCTACTGGCACTCACTCTCATTTATAACAAACAAACATATTTGTACATATCTTTATAACAAAAGCAACAATATAATACGAGTACAACAATTTAGTCCATTTAACGTGAACTTGTGTTGTTCTTCCTCTGTATGGCTTTTTTTTAAAACGGTTTTTTAGGTAGAATAGCACTTTTTTAGAAAATGAGAATAGAACATCAGAAAGTACTTGCAAAAAACTACATTAGGCAAATTTTGAAAAAAAAATGGACTTGTGCCGTTTTTCCCGGGACCCTTCATATGAGTGTGTACTTGTATATAATGTATTTTCAAAAATTCTACGTTTTTCAGGTTTGTATGGACAGTTTTAGAATGCAATAGTTGATGAATGTCAAAATATGATTTGTTATCCTTACTCAAAGTCATAATTTGTACAATTTCAAGAAAGTATTGTTATAATTTTAATTGTGTATTATATATTGAAAAGCCTTCAAGCAAATTTTAAGTCATTGGATTTTGTGATTTAAATTTATTTGAAAGTTTTAAGACGACTCAAAGAAGATTACATATACCAGAAAAAAGGTGGCACTCATACAGGAGAGAAATTGATACAGAAATGTTTGTCATTTTTCGATTTTGACGAGATCGAGATTAGACTTCTCTTCTTTTATGGCCAATCCTTCCTACAAGATTTTTAGCTTCTTATAGAGGGTTTTTACGTTGGTCCGATTTTTGCCAAATCTGAACATTTCAAGGTGACTAGAATCTATATACGTCATTTGTAGAGAGATGTCTGTTTGTGTGTGTACTCACGCTCGTATGTACGTTTATACGTTTATACGTATGGATCAAGATATCGACTAAAATTAAAATTTGTCCGACAAAAGGTGCAGAAAAGGCTTTCATAAAAGTTTAGTGAGCGGTCCTTCACTACAATATTTCAGGAATAGATAACGCTATTTACTTAAAATAAATTTTGTTACATAGCTATGTACATACATTGTGGTGTAATACAAATTTCTTATAAATTTGGAAAAGATTATAAGATTCAACAAACATTTTTGGCTCTCAAATATACAATGACGGAATTATAATCTTCAAAACAATTTTCTATTATGTGAACTGATGTCTTACACATCTAGAGGAATATTGGAAAAATACAATTGACATTTTTTTTTCAAAAAATAAAGAAGTACACAAAATTCTATAAAAAAATTGGTAAAAATTGCTTTTTGTTTCTAATATCTCCAAAACGGGGAACTATACTATCTTTAAATTTATTTTATTTTATATATAATACAACTATTAACATATTTTAAAATTTTGACAAATATGGAATGGACAATGATTTTACGAAAATTTAAAAAATTAAAACTAAAATTTACCGAAAAGTGTCAAAAACAGTTTTTCGGCTCATATATCCTCAAATCATACAATATCCTTCAAATGCATTTTTAACATATTACATTTGTCAATAAATGATAAAATATTGACAAATATCAAATTGACATTTAAAGCACCTATATGCTCTTTTTTATTTAGAGAGCACCTGTCCAGAACAAATTATTAAATTAAGGACATAAGCATACAAAAAACGGTTTGAAGTTGAGTTTTGGTTGGCGACATGCGTCATTAGTCCACATATTTTTCTTTAAAGTCTTTGATTCACTGTTGAGGATTGACATAGACCTTATTTCCCACGTGATCCAAAAGCAAAAGGTTTAAAAGGGATCTTCTCTTCGGGAAATAACACCATCAAAAAGCTTTTCCATCAAAACATTAATACAATCAAAATCATTGATAAAAGCTCGGAAGGACAATTACGTAACCGATGCAAAAGTCTTAATTTTGAATAAGTAAGGTATAATCACATAGTATAATTTCAGCTATGATTCTTCTGAGTCTCAAATGAAACAATTCAGCATATTAACGTGACCTCTGAAAAATCTTGAGCATTTTAAGGAACTTATTAGCGGAAATAAAATGTTTCTGATAATTAACCGGCCTATTGACTTCTTTGGTTAGATGAACTTTAATATTATTAAGACCTTATACATAATGACAAACACGGTGTAATGCCTTATTCTATAAATTAGATCGATAAACCTGGGTATTCGTCAACATCCAAAATGGCTTACAGCACAAATTTCTTAGTTGTTATATAAGCACATGGTTTTGATTCTTTACATCACTTCCTTGTGCCAACAGCTTGCTCCACGACATCCCAAAAGTTCTTTCTATTCAAAATAGAACCTCTTATTTGAAAACCCGTTATAAGGTATGATCTTCACCTCAAAACCTCAATTCAGTAAAGAAAAGTGCCTAAACTTAACAAAAACACACACACATATATAATTATGCATATTCATGTTCATGTTCCTTGCAAGGACCTCAAACGTTTCTGATTTTATTCTAACTATTAAATTAAATATTTTATGATGTAAGTAAATTCTTTTTAAGTTTGGTAATAAAATTAACGACTCCAATATAATATGCATAAAGTTGACCTTTCGAATTTATCCCATGGTAACCCTAAAGATTTCTCACCTCATTTTTTTACAACTCAAATGTAGGTACTCGTTTCAAAACATCCTTGGATCTCAAACACTGTCCTAATTTTCCCATGAATCTTAATGTCTCCGGATGGCTTTGACCAAAACTGTCCTAAAATATCCTTCCAAAAAATAATATAACAATTAAAATAAAAACAAAATATTATGTAATTAAAAATGTCAAACTTAAGCTTTCTTTGAGTAATTTTTGGTTAGAATTTTCTAAAAAACCTTTTATACACAATTAAATTATTTCATTTCAAGTAGATGAGTCAATAGCATCTACAAATTTTGCCACATCCTATCGAAGACGACGATGACGATGGCAACGTCACCCTCCTGGTCAGGACATATACCTTGCAACTTACAAGGAACAAAAAACAAAAAAAAAAAAATCAACCCTAAAACAGTCTCATTTCAATTCAGATCCATGGATAATGCCCGACATAGTTTGAACGAAAAATTTTGAAGAATTTTAATTTAGATCGTTTTCTTTTTGTTTCATTTTATTTATTTTTTTTATTTCAACTTCTTTATCTTAGAATTTTTTTGTGAGGCAGAAAGTTACATTTTATTTCTTTGAGTTACACCAATCTTGAAATAAGTTAAAAGAGGTTGTTAAGCCCCGCAAAAGAAATCGTTCGTCAGTCGACGACGACGATGGGTGGAAGTCGGGTGGGTGGTTGGGTGGTTCGGTTGGTGGGTTAGTTGGTCGGTTGGGCGTTTGTCGAGTGAAAATGAAGAAGGATTAAAAATGTTTTAATTAAGAACGCTGTGTGTTTTGGACTATTTTTTTGTATTTGTTTTTTTTTTTTTTCTGAATTTATAAAGAAATGTAAATGATTTTGTGGCAAAGTAAATTTTCTGCCCTATACCTACTTTCTTGTAGTTGTGTAGGTAGGTATAGGTAGGGAGGTTGGTTTTTTAGGTATGGAGGTACCTTATCCGGCAATGAAATTTACGTCGGGTTGAAGGATTTTTCATTTTCAAGTGAATACCGGATTGTAAAACGGTGAAAAATAAATGATGTAGGTGTATACCTTGTTTAATTTTTTATATGCTCTGGACCCGTACCGTAGAAAAATAAGAAGAAGAACAACAAGAAGAAGAAGGTTGAATATTATTTACTATTTGAAATTAAAGAAGAATTCTTTTTGTTTTTATCTTTCTTTTTTAAATGTCGTATTTTTTATTTAGAAGTAAAAAAAACAATAAAATATTTCGTATTTTTGAAAAATAATTTTGTATTTATGTTGTGAGATCAACATCGGCTTCATCTTGATAGAAATTAAGACAATACCTTCTACTCGTTCTTTTTGACGACGATTTTGATAAAATTCGAAAAATTGGGTATTTAACAGTTCATGATAGTAGCGTCTCCTGGATTGTCCTTCCATCTCATACTGGCCAAACAAGTCTCCTTAAGACTTTTTCTCGAACGCGAATAAGTCGTCAGAGCACTTTTACTATATTATGTACCCAAGTCTAGGATCCTTTTGTGAGTATAGGTACTGGCAAAACCATAGTCCTGTACAAGAGCAACTAAGAAAATTAAGATAAGATTTCTGGATTTGAAAAGCTTTCACCGCCTTTAGTCAAAAACAGCCAGAGACGAAATACTTCAAGGTCTCAACAAATGACAATATTTTTCATATTTGTTTATAATTTTAACTTTAAACTATAAAATGCATCTACCAAGTTTGTAAAAGAATGCAATCTTTTGCATCTTGAATTAAAAGATTGGATTCTTTAATTAAAAAGTTTGCATAATTTTTTGCACTCACATAGACTTGCAAATAAGAAGATTGTAATCATTTTTTGTTCAATGAATGTAAGGGTTTTGAATGAGATATTAGAAAAAATGATTGTAATCTTTTTCAAATGATTGAAATGACTGCAAGTTCCATTCATATGAATTCAATGATTGCAATCGTTGAGTTGAATTCAATAAACGATGAAAATGATTGCATTAAAAAACGAATACATTCGGGAGTCTAAGATTACTCAGGATTTATTTATATTGTGATTTTGGGAAAATTGTACAAATGAAAATTGACAAATTTTAGTTAATATTTTTTTCAATTCTATGTTGAAAAATATAAAAGGTGTTCTTAACTATAGTACAACATTCTCGCTTCTGCTTTCCAGTTTGATCTGATCTCTTCGTTCTTGGGTTAGGGAGACTTTCTATTATTTTTTCCGATACTCTTTTTGATATTCTTGGAACAAATATTTTGTAACGTCATTGCATTTATCCCATACTGAATACGAGAATTAAAAAAACATACCTTTCCATAAGTTCGTAGAATTAACTTAAGGATTTAATTAAGGATCTTTTTTTTGAGTTCAACACTTGGCCTAGTTTTCATATATGAACTCATCCTTTAGAGCTTCCATACTGTGATGTTAAGGAAATAATGTTTAAAAAGGGTTGGCTGCTGTAAAATGACCTTAAAAATTCGAGATTCCCCCCGAGTACACAACAACACATCCTATACCAATCTGGACATGAGATGAATGGCAAAATACATCCCCCTCCCAAAAAATGAAAAGGCCCCTCTTTTGCACGAAATAAAAAGGAGTGAACTGATTTCTTAATTGGATGCATGGATGATATCGGTCAAGTACTGCGTGTGCGGTTGTGGGTGTTTATATGATGATGATGATGATGTGCAAACATAAAACAAAAAAAAAAGACAGAAAGAATCCCCACAAAATCCTTTGTACGAATACAAAATTCAAAAAAATAAAAAAATAAATAAATACAAAAAAAAAGGAAAAAATTCAAAAACACTCAACGTTTTATTTGGATTCCTTAATGTGGCTGCATTGCATACATTTCCATTCTCGTAAATTGCCACATTCCTTCGTTATCGTATGGCAATACATTCCGCATTATATTAACCAATGTATACTTTTTAAATTGCGGCAGAATGCAAGCAACATATCCCATCATAATAATCCGAGAGACACATAGGTTTCTATATCCTCCTACAGAGGGAGCTGCTGGTGATGGTTCTATATTATAGACCTTCTGATGCTGCCTTCATTCCATACTCGACTCGTATACGAAGCCGGATTGGTGCTGCATCCTCCATATATGTACATACTATATTGTACACTACACATCAGCAAGGATTCCAAAGGATTCCAAGGATATATTCTGGCTAAAAATCCTATGCCGCTATGAAATATTCAAATTCATTGATAAAAGCTTTTATTTACTCCCAATCATAAATTTTCGATATTTGCCATAAAGGGTGATATTGAGGGTGTACTGTACAGCGCGGGGGGGGAGGTATATGATGATGAGGGAGGTACTGGGGTTGTGTGAAACATCAGACAGAGAATGGATACGGTTTTTTGGGGTTTTCGGGCTTCCACCATCAGATGAGGTGGCAAACATTTAAAATTGCTTTTTCCGGGCGCGGTTCGAGGAGGTTGAGTTCGGTTCGTTTGAGTTTGGGTTTGGGTTTGGGTTGAGTTGTCGTTTTGGGTTAGCTGAAGAATTATATTTTGGGGAAATGGAAAATTCTTGGTCTTTTTTTTCTATTTATATTTATAAATAAAAATGTTGTATACATTTTTTTGCTGTGAAGCTTTTATTCTCATTTTAAATTTAAATTTATTCTGGCTTGTGCCAAGGCACCCATGTATTAGCTAAATTTTTTACTTTGCATTTAATCTCTTTTTTTTTTCTTGTTGTACTCAAATTTGAAAAGCATTCTAAATTTCCATTGGGAAATTATGATATTGATACACAGACTATAGACTAGGCATAATATATAATACAAAAATGGGAAATAGATAAATTTGTATGTGGCATCAGGATGAAAGGCAACAAAGGTCAATTGAGGGCTTCCTGATGCTTAATTCTTGGTAGAAAAAAAAATTTAATAAATTCAAATACGTATCAGGGAAATAATAATTACATTCTATCAATAAAAGGAATATTTTGGAGCACAATCGATGGATGCTCAATTATTATTTTCGTACTTCAAAAGACCAAAACACTAATCAATGTAAGGATATTTTTCCAGTCAATGATGGACGATAATTCATTTTAAATTTCCCTTTCTTTATCTATTTTATTCCTTACACTTTTGTGAGGAAATATTCTAGATATAC
The DNA here is from genome assembly GCA_905146935.1 of Scaeva pyrastri. Lineage (NCBI taxonomy): Eukaryota > Metazoa > Arthropoda > Insecta > Diptera > Syrphidae > Scaeva > Scaeva pyrastri. The sequence goes on along the minus strand of LR989927.1, from coordinate 122,071,832 downwards.
AAGGAAATGCATTGCATGGCTTTAAAAATTTTAATACAAAACCAAAGATTTTTTTAATTAAAAAAGTCAAAATCAAACATCTTTTTAACGGCCATTATTCTACCATAGTCTTATACTTTAAAAATGAATAAATATATACCTGTACGTTTTTTGCGCATATTTTCGATCTTAAGCTAAAAGATTGAATTTTAAGAACAATTTCATTTTATTAACAAATTAATTATTTAAAATTAAATTTTTTAAATTAGGAATGCTTTCCTAGCATACATTGTGATATGGGCCAGCAACAAAAACGTGATAGTTTTAACATTTAGTTTTGGCGGTATTCGTACATTAAATTCAATTTCGTGATCCATTGACTGTTACCGAATTTCTAGCCTCATTAAAAAAAAAAACGCCCAATCACGCCTCTAGACTACATAGCGCATAGTGACACGTTGAGCATGCAAAGGCTTTTCAATAATTTCCTTAGGATTTTCAGCCAAAAATTAAATGTCAAAATTATCAAGTTCTTCGTTGTTGACATACTCCCAATATAACCTATATTAGAGCATAGTGCATAATATAAAAAAAGCCGCTGCAAGCTGTCTGTCTCTATCTATGTTTGGATCTTTAAAACTACGCAACGGATATTGAAGCGTTTTTTTTTTTTCTTTAAAGCATATTCTAGTGATTGGAGAGGAAGGTTTATAAGTATAACAACTAGATAATGCTTTTTCAATTAAAAAATAGTTTTGTAAAATTTTATTCTTAATTGTGTTTCATTCTATATTTCATTTACTCCCGAAAGCTGCTATACATTGTATGATAGTTACGGTTTGCAATGTATGTATAGTATACTTCAATGTGGTACAATAATAATCTTCGATAATATAAAAATCAATTTCTGTTTGTTTGTCCGCTAAAACTCGAGAACTGCTGGGCCGATTTGGCTGATTTTGGTTCTAAAATGTGTTTCGTAATCCACGAAAGGTACTTAAAGTGAGAAAATATGCAAAAAAAATATTTTTGTGTCGGTGGAAAAGACGACCTAAAACTCAATACAATTCAAATAATTTTATAAAGTAGATGAACTTTTTTTTGTAAGTTCCGATAGTAATTAAAATTTTGATATTGGTGACCAATCTAACAGATAGGATGTACTAGAACTCAATTTAAGGCGGGACAAAGTTCACCGGGCCCTCTATAGTAAACTAATATAAAAAAGAGAATTTTATCAAAACTGTAATGATTTGAGGAACTTTGATGGGTTTCACAATTTGATTCCAATTTCTGATAAAGAATTGTACTATTAAAGGTTGTTTTAACCAAACTTTAATTTAAAAATTACTTTGACAAAATAAATATATATTTTGTTGGTAGATGTCTATATAATATGGAAAACCGAAACGACAAAAGAAAAGAAAATCTTAATAATAAATGTAAAAATGAAGATTTTGAATTTTTAGTTTGTACAATTTTCTACTTACAATTTAGTGTTTTATTATACAAAATATGATATAAGAACATTACAAGCGTTTTTTTATAAACAGTTAAGTTCCTTATCACAACATGAATTTTCGAATATTTTTTGATTAAAACATATTTGTTGAAAAGTTTTGTTAGTACCTATGTAAGTCTTAAATTGGAAATAAGACGTTTCTTCAAAAAATCTACAAAATCGTATATTGCCTTACTCATAATTGCTTAATATCCCAAAATATATGAACTCTTAGTTTTAAAAATTATAATCTAAAAAAACACTATTTTTGTAATTTATGTTTTCCAATATTTGTGATTTTTAGAGTCGGAGCCTTAATTTCAAAAATTATGAAAAAGTTTTCACTTAAAATTGGTACATTATCCTTAGAAGTCTCCACAATTGTACCAATAACACTAAAGCAGTAAGAAATATGTCCATCAATATTTATGAATATAAAATGTTCAAAAGCAAAAAGTGTATTTTCAACTACTAGCAATATTAACATCGAATAACTTTTACTTCGAAAAACGTTTATATTCACTTTAAATAGCTTTATAATGTGATTAACATTATTCTTTTAAAATAATTAATTTATAAACAATTTATTATAGTTTAATATTTTGTAGAAAGTACAAAAATAATTAAAAGTTACATTCTGTAAGAAAAGAGCCACACTATAGATTTTGACTTATTTGAACTTCGAATACAAATTTCTGAATTATGTCGTTTAATACAAATATAATTTTCTTAGAAATTAATACATTTAGAATAATACCAGTGTTTACATTGAGCACCTAATTCCAATATAAAAGATAATTAGGATCATCTTAATGTGAAAATATTAAAAACAAAACTCTTAAAATATTATTTTCAGACATGCATATTTTTAAGCCATATTTTTTTAACTTCTTCTTTTAAAATTTTTTTTGGAAGCATTCACCGTCTTACAAAACCCGATTAACATATTTCGTTTCTTTTTTCATTTATTCAAGTAAGGATTTAGATTATTTCAAACTCAGTAATTAAAATATTAAAAAACTTTGTACATAATAAGTTAACAGGATAATAACATTAACATACTTACAATGAAATTACTTACACTCCAGTCAATGAAATCCTATATCATATTTAATGAAAAAAATAACTAAGTCGATAGTTTTAAAAACTCGCAATGCTTTTTGTAATTTGACCATAAAAAAAAGAAGAAAATATACGAAATGAATATAATATGATTATTTTTTTTTTCAATTTATGTATTTTTAAACTTGCTCGCTGAACAACCGTCTTCCATATTCACATTCAATTTTATCTTGATTTCATACATATAATTTACTTCAAACCTTGTTTTCAAATAATATTTCTTTCAAAATAAGTTTCTAAAATTTCGCCTAGCTTTTACCTGTTAGAGCATTTCATCCAAGAAATTCTAAAAAACACTCCACAGAGATATGTATCAACATCATCCAACGTTCTTCGTAATGATCAAAAATAATGTCTTCTGAAAAATTTTACAATTTTATTGCAAACCAATGTTATTTAGAAAAACATACAAATCTGAATTTCTATTTCTTTTATCAGTCAAACCACCAGCCAAATTAGCCGAAAATTTGTTTGTTTTGAAATACAAAATGAACTTCATTCCGAAAATCCGAAATTCATCCAACTACCGGATGAGTTCATTCGGAGAGCGTATAACAGTTATAAACCTATTCCCAATATTTCCCCACACTAAATGCACTTATTCATTTCACTCCATTTTCGGACAAACTAAACTTCACCCACAATGAATTTCGCTTCTCGAATGAACTTTCTCCGAATTCTCACAAAAACAAAAGAACAAAAAAAAAACCTTCCCAATTCGAATTCACATGAGAATTTAAAATGAGCATCAGGCCAAGGAACATGCGCACACAAACGAGAGCACCTCGCACAATTCCCGCGAGAAAGACCGAACCAAAGAACCATTATGCCCAGCATCAAAAAAACCCCACCATAACTGTATAACTCTACCCTCCTGCCTTGCCTCTCTCACCCCTTCCCCTATAGAAAATCCATGGAAAACATACACGACCGAGGACGACTACGACAACGAAGACGAAGACGACGACAACGACGAGGACGACGACGAGAGAGAGACCGACCAAACACGAAAAAGGCTTCAAATAATCGACAGAATTTTACCATTTCCTATTCCTCCACGCTCACAAGTGTAATTTTTATTCAACAAAACAGGACACTCTGGATGTCCTCTGTGTGAGCGAATACCCTATTTGTGAAAGCTTCAATTCGACTTTCCATTCAGTTTGAATTGTGTCCTCGTTATGATAGGATATTCGTTACGTTGTTAAGTTGTTGTGAATATATAGTAAATAAAAAATACACAAAAAAAAATAAATAAATTCAAATCCAAATCCAAACAAAAATTCCCACATCGTATCATCAAAGGAAAAAATAATATAATAATTATCTTCATTTAACAAAAATAAAAACGAAAATAAACAAATAAATCCTTTTTGTTTAACCCACATAGAAAAATTTACAAAAACAAGCAAAAAAAAAATATTGTCTTTTTGGAAACAAAAACAGATTTTTCATTCCAAAATAAAGAAGAACACACAAAATTCGAATAATCAAAATAAAACAAAACACATACATACATATATAAAAAAATCTATATATTTATAAATATCTTCTACAAAATCTTAAAATTTTTGCAAAAAAAAAAAAATCGCAACTGCAAATCAAAACTAAAACAAAAAAATAAAAATAAACAAAAATATTTTTAAAATCAAAACTTTTTGGTGAAGGATTTTTGTTTTAAGTTGAAGGGAATAAAAATCAAACATTTTTTCATGAAAAACACTTTGTTTTATACAGACATCCCTAAATAAATTTATATAAACAAAATTAAATATTTAGCAAATAAAAAAACACTGTTTTTGTAATTTAAAAAAAAATAAAAAGAAGAAAACCAATATATAATTTCAAGTTCCGGTCCAGAGCAATCCTCAGATAGATAAGTTGCTACTTTTATGAACAGATTTTCGGAGATTCATATTTATATATATGTAAAAACAAATAAGAATTTTTGTTAAATGTTAAATTATATTTTCTTAAGCTGTTGCTAGTTGTATATTTCGGGTTCATTTTATAGGAAAAATTTATTAAAAAAAAAATTAAAGAAAATATCAAAAAATATTGTGGTGAATTTTTTAGTTTCCAAAAAAAAGAAAATAAGTAATCTGTGTTTTTGTCATTTTTATATAAGAAAATAAAGTTTTCAAGATTTAAATTTGAAAAAAAAAAGTTTTGTAAAAGTGTCTGTGATAAGTGTATGTCAAAACCTTAACAAGAAAAATAAAATATACCTAAGTTTAAAGAAGAAACAAGAAAAATAAATATTCTCTAGTGTTTCTCGGTTTCAATTTATTGCAATAGGAAAAAAAAATTAAGAAAAAGTCTAATTTCAAATTAAAAATTTCAAATTTTGCGCAGACTAGCTTAACTCCCGTTCGATCGTTCTCCGACCCCTTCTGAGTGCTCAATCAAATCTGCGAATCAAACAAATAACAAAAATAGAACACACAACAAAAAAAAAAACTAATTACCTTCACCACATAACCAGCAATCAGAGCCAAATAAACATCAATCAATCATGTTGGCCATGCCGACCCTAATGATGCCAGCAACAGCACCAATGGCCCTAAGTAGCCAACCCCTGTCGGTGGGTGGACCGCATAAGCCCTACGAAACCAAGCTGCTGGCCATTCATCAATCGCATATCCAGCAGTCGCATCACCAACAACAGAAGCAACAAGCAGCCGCTGCTGCTGCAGCCGCCCAGCAACAACAGCAGATTAACAATCAACAGCAGCAGCAACAGCAGCAGCAGCAGCAACAGCAGCAGCAACAGCAACAACAACAGCAGCAGCAACAACAACAACAACAGCAGCAGCAACAACAACAACAGCAGCAATATCAGATCCACTCTCAACAGCAGAGCCCCCAGCAATTGAGCACCACCCCCAAGCAAGGTAAAATTAATGAAGGACTTAAATGCGATTTCCTGTTCGTCCTTAAACTTATATTCCTTTTTTCCATCATTTTTTTTTTTGTGTTCGGATGCATCCTTCTTGCTGATGCTGGTGCTCCTCTGTCCTCTGTGCTTTCCTCATCATCTTCATTTTCATTTTCATCTTCGTGTTTCTGTGTCTCCTGGACACAAAAGATTTATCTATTATAGTGAAGTATTTAATAGTTGTTAGACCAGGGATGAGGTGTTGTAAGTAGATCATATCTCGGGGAAGATGATGATTAATGCTTTTTGGTTTCAATTTTAAGGATATTCCTCTTTTTTCATTTTTCTTATTTTTGTTTTTCCCTCTTTTTTATACGTTCCTTGGGAATGAGTATTTCTTTTTTTTTTGTATATTTTGTCAGTACATTTCTTTTCTTTCTGGATGATGATTTTTTCCTCCTTGTTGTTGGGAAGGAATTATGTCTCTTGATATTCTTTTTGTGGCAGAGCGAAGGTTTATCTTGTTGTTCACTTTTAAGCAAGTCATTCTGCCCCGCCAAAAAATAAAAACATAAGTAAGAAAATAAGAAAACCCAAAAATAGGATATATCTAAATGGATTTTATATTGAGAAATTCCTTGGAAACCCTCAAACATACACAGACACAGATACTAGGGTAAATGGTTTAAGGATTTTTTTTTATTTTTTTTTTTTTTGAGAAAAGCGAGGGAAATGCCGATAACACAATGATAAATAGCCCTTTAATACCCGACACAATTGGAAAGTTTTTTCCTTAACTTCCTTACCAACAAAAAAAAAAAACAGGAAAAAAAATTTAACGTCTAGCATTACTGTCGAAATTTAAGAGCATTACATTTCAAAAGAAACAAGAAAAGTTTCCAGGTTTGAAGTTTAGGTGAGCGTTTTTTTTTTTGTCATGCTTTTTTGCTTTTGTTCATCTCCCATCACAACAATAAAAATTTACTACACAAAAAGGATCATTATTTTATTATTTTCGCTATAAAGCGGTTTTGCGAAACTTATTAAATTATATAAAAAAAAAAAATAAAATCAATTTGAAAACGAGACAGGATAATAGGAAAAGTATTGCATTGATTCTTTGATGTCCTTGTTGTGGGAAGGTATTTATTCTTAATTTTCTTACAATCAAATTACGTATCCAATTAAGCCTACTTATATTAAAAAAATAAAGACAAATTGAAAATCGTCATCAAAAATATCAAATTACTTGAGAGTTCGTTATTTCAAAAACAAAGAAAAACCATTTGTTGACGACAATTTTAGGTTTATTTTTAGGTTAACCAATCTATCTCCGAACAATCTTTACGATTCAATCTTTCGATTCACATGAATTTTACATTCAAATTCTTAGAAATCCTTATTTTTTAATCTTCTATTTCTCAGATGCAAATTATTTTCCTTATTCTATTTTTAAAAAAGGACATTCAATAATAGAATTTTAATTGAAGTTCCTATGAATTTTGAACTGTGAAAATCGTTGCCTCTGTATCCTTATGAATATTATTTCTTTAGTCTGTCGTAATCGATTCTTACTTAAAAACAATTGATAAAGAACTTTAATATATCTACACATAAGAGATTTATTATGAATAGATTATGAAAGAACAATTTAATTTTTTGCATTAAGTAAATTAAAATATCGTCATTTGTTTTGAAAATTTTTTAAAAGTTATTCCAACTCTATGAGATATTGTAATATAAATAATAAATTAGATAATAAATCAGCTCTTACCCCATATCTTTACAAAAAGTATGTTTAATCCAACAAGTTTTTTTTTTTTATTATATAAACAAAACAACAAGTTGACAGAAACTTGAACCGAAGAACAACTGTAATAAATCTCCAACTGTGACATTAGTCATATAAGTTCATTCATGTAATTTCTATCTTTTTACACCTTCTTCTCTGATTTGGATGAAATCATTCCAAGTAAGATATTATATTAGTTGTTTGGAAATATCAAAATTGAGCTAGTAAAGAATTTGGTAAATATTTTTTTAAATACAAAAAAAAAAAAAACAATGTTGATTTTTATGACTGATTTAAATTATAGCAGGGTATAAATATTTCTACAATCATTCATTTTTGTTATATTAAAATTGAATATGTCAAAACTTCACTTGTGGTGTTAGCAAGTTGCCTATTTATATTTTGTTACTAGAGGACCGTGCGAACTTTGTCCCGCCCCAAATGAAAAAAAATATAAAGTTGTTTTTTTTACTGCAATTTCATATGTTTTTTCTTCAACTTTCCCTGGACTACGAAAAACATTTCAATAACCAAAATCAACAAAATCGGCCAAGCCGTTCTCGAGTTTAAGCGAGACAAACAAACAGAAATTGATTTGTATATACATTGTCTGTTAATTTGCCAATATTCAAAAGCCTTTTCTTTTAAAGACATCTTTGATAAGCCTATACTACGTTTAAGATTGAGTTTGCTAAGCAATTTTGAAGATTTAAAAAGATGATAAACACATCTAAATATAAACTTAAATAAATGTGCTTAACCTCAATATGTATTTCAAATGTATCAAAGACCATTACATCACGTTTTCAAATGATAAAAATTAATTTTATTTTTTCTTTATTTATTTGTATTTTGATAATTTTTAATTCTTTTGTTTTTATATTTTTGTAGTTGTTTATTGTTTGTTAATAGCACTGGCACTTAAGTGATAAACTAGTTGAGAACATAATTTGTAGTGGTAATCCTTTAGTTGTAAAATCTGAGGTACTACGCTTTTTTAGACAAAAATTTGATAATTTAATGAAATTCTTTGAATACAAATATTAAATTTGCTCAAAATATGCCCCAAGAATGATTAATTGAACCTTCTTATTTATTTTGAATTATATATAAACATAGTGCTTTTATTACACCTGTCAAAGGGGCAACTCATAAAAAGTATTTCTCTATAATTAGTTGTGTTTTATTCACTGCTGTGTATATAGCTTTGCTGCACTAGCTATGCAGCAGTGAATAAAACACAACTATTGACTTAATTTTGAAAATGTAATTGAAGTTAATGGAATGAAAGAAAAAAAAACATGAAATTGATATCTATGAATGAAATCCAGAATCAGGTCTAAAATTTTTTTTCACTAATTTAAAATAATTGTCAATTAACATTTAACTTAATATTTGTATGCAACTTTAGTATGAACTAATTTGGAGAAATTAAGCTAAGTTATTGTTAATTATGTCATTATTAAAGATTTTACTTGAAGGGTTTTATGCTATACCATTTTTCATATGCCAATTAAAGTTAATGTCTCGAAACCTTTAATCTTTTTATTATATAAACATTTCTCAAAGACTACAGTTTTAAACGTTTTGATTTATTGAAGTATTCAATTGCGGTAACTCAAATTTATTACTTTAAAAAAATTATTCATACATTTGAATGTTTTTGAAGAATAATATGTAAATAAATAAATATATTTAATTATGTCTAATGAAGGTATACTCAAGCCACCATTCATAAATCATCAAATTAAGTATATAACTATAAGATAATCATTGAAAATAATTTGACTTAAACTTCAATGGGTGGTATGTATAAAATTGTAGTCCTTACTTAAAGTAAAATAATTAAAGCAAATACTAAGATTTAATTAGAGGCTTCCATTTTCAGTATTTACTTTGTTCCTATGCTTTTAAAAAGTTTTTTCTTGATATCAAATACTATAATAATTACTGAATTCATCAAAAGCAAATACTTAAAATTCATCTAAAAACATAGTAAATACTTAGTTCTTTTAAATTATTTTGTTTACAAACTGTTTTTCAAAATTACGGGCAAAACAGTTAAGTATCATTACTTTGTTTAAATTGTAAAAATCCATCACTTAGGGTATTTAAGTCATTCATCAAAAGTGCATTCTAAATAAATCAAAGGTACCATTAATTAAAAGATCTTAAGGGCCAACTTGATAGACTTAACCGAACTTAAGCCAGCTTAAGCAAGCGAGCCAATACACTGTTTTATATATCACTAACCATAATAGACGTTCTACTTAGTTTCGTTAAATTTCGCTTACTTTCGCCAAATTAAGTAAGATCCATTAAATTAGCCGGAACTTACGTCAATGTCAAATTTGAATTGCATTTCAACTCAACGCATGCTTACATGTTGTTGTCTCTTACTAATAATTTCTACCCCTTGTCAGTTTTGCTTGTGACGTAAGCTATTATCAATTTTTTTACTTTATGTTTCAACGATAATTTTTGATTGTTAATAAAATGAATCAAATTATTAGATTATAAGACTGGACAATAAAATATTTATTTAACCACTCTACATTTTCTCGAACAAAACGATGCAGTTAATTTCAATCAGTTTCCAATCATAGTTTTTATATACTTTTGTAGAGTTAACACGTAAATTACATATATGTATATACTCTGGAATTATTAATAGAATATAAATTTGTCTTTTACAAACTTGAATTTTCAACAACCTTTCGCGCTCTTCGACTAAAGTCTTTAAGTATTGTGCCCTAGAAAAATACCAAAAGCCAAGCAAAAGTAGATGCTATGAACTTTTCAAGTTGGTCAATAGTAAACTGAAAAATTTGCAGTATTTACTGCAGAAAAAAAGTACGAACTACAAAAACTCATCCAAAAAAATTGTATACTTCGATATAAAGTAAATACTTATTTCTTATAAGTTACTCCATTTTTATGCATACAAAAATTATTATTTACTTATAAAATCTTCAGTAAAACCATTTACGTTCTTTTATGCATACGACCCAATGAGTTAAGAGTAAGTTAATTTGATGATAAGTATACACTATAGCCTTGTCAAAAGTTTGCATTGAGTAAAATCTTTTGGTTAAGTACTTCCTTAGTTTTGAATTAATAAACAAATTAATAGCAAAATCTTATAGCACTTGAATTATAAATAACTGTCATCCAGTCAAATTGGGTATACTTCTTTGTTAATTTTATTATATATATTATATATATTATTTATGACGAGTTATAGGTCAAGGAAGCATTTAAATTCGAGTTTAAGCTTTTAATTTATGGCATCCTTCCTTTTAATAATATGTCGCCTGACCTTAAACGTATAAAGGTGTCCGGGAAACAAGACTACGAAAAAACCATATCTCATTTTCAAAAATATAATGTATATAATTTCTTAGCCTATGTTTAAACTGATACACTTTGAAGACCAAAAAAGCAAAGCAAGTTATATTTCGTAAAAGGTAGAAATAATTCTTTAAAATTAAATTTAAATTTAAGCTTATGTAAAATGCAAGTTTTGCATAGGTAAAGGGTGCAAATTTTGGAGAGAAGCTTTGAGCTGTTTTTTTATTTTTTTGGCTTTGCATAGGAATTTCACCACGACTCCATGAAATATTCCCTCTTTTTTGTTCCACTGTATGCACTTATTCACCGTATATTGCAAGTATTACTTAGCCGAATTCCAGTTTCCACAATATGAATGCCTAATTCTGTAATGGACCCTATCCTACGATACGATTCCCTAAGGAAACTATCTAAGGATTGAGTTTTAAGGTACCTAACTTATAATAAATGCACTTTTAAGTGTCTACAGTTCAATAAAATGAATTCATTAAAATAATGAATTAACTTTGAATTTTTTCATAAAGGTTAGGCCCCACATTTCGAACTTCCGTTTTGGATTTATTTTATTTTTATGGAACAAGCCATAAACACCATTAAAGCCATATTGAGCTCCATTTCATTTTTTTCTTCAAGTTTACCCTTTAATCGAACCTCGATTGATAAAGAAGTTCATACCTTTCCACTTCTTTATTTCACACAACACTGCATCTAATGTTTTCCACTTCATTGACTTGTCCCGATTTATATTTATATAAAATGCGTATCGTCTTCCTTTCAGCCATTCTAAACGAGTACTTTATCCTTTGACCACACCACTTCATGCCCCTGTTTTTATTTTTTTTTTTTTTTTTTATAGCACTTTTGTGTTGAGTTGCTTCCACAGTCTAGATATGTGCTGTACTATACAGTATCTATTATCGAACCCTTCGCAGTCCAAAGACATGACACAATCATAAAACTGCATTGCATCCTGTATGCCAAAGGATCATTCTTGCGGATGGGCAAAGAGCCATGTATCATGTGCCTTTCGGCGACAATTCATCCCCATTTCCGCCTCCCCTAACAATTTTGTATTTCATTTTTTTTTTTTTCGTTTTCTCTTTATTCTATCGACAAGCACACTAATACCACCATCCCAACACAGGACATTTCAAACAAGCAAGGAAAAAGCGAGATGGAAAATATCCTATTAACCCGCATTTATGAAAGTACGGTCATAAATTCTTGTTATCGCCTAAGTAAGTGCGGTCGGTAGTGGCAGCCGCATGTTAGTTGTTGTACTTTTTTTGTTGGTCCTTGTTATCCTTCACCATTTTTCATTTCACTTCATAATAATTCTTCGTTTCTTTGTTCTTCTCTGTCCTAAGCTGGGTCTGGGATTTTTTTTTTTTTTGGTTTGATTTTTATAATTTTCATTTTTGGAGGGCGGTCGAACGAATGGTTCTTGTCCTGGCCCTGGTGGGATATACAAACTACACAGTCGTCTGTCAGGGAACGGATGTCTACGGTGGTTTTAAAGGTCTTAACCCGGAAAAGCCGTGGAAACAAAGAATGAATACGTACGTTAAGGTTTACGCTGCTTCGTCTTTATCATATTTTCATTTTTTTTTTCTTCTATTCACACTCTTTTTTGTCCTTATCCCATCTTGATATGGTTTTCCAGTTTTCCTGCGATGATGCCATTTTTTATAATATTTTTACCGTCACTCACCGTCGTTGTCGTTCGCCGTGTCATCGTCTTTTTGTCCATAGAGAAAAAACAGAAACAGAAACATCAACAAGAACTACAAAAAGGACACACTCAATGTTTATTGTTGGTTAAATGTCCTTCGATACGAACCAACCAGAAATGGTACAAAACTGACGCAGGATGGACGCCCCCGGACGGTGTCGACGACATTTTCGTTTAAAAATGATAGAAAACAAAAACGATTTTCTCAAAAAAAAAACCGGCATAGTAGCATCCTCGTTAAAGGCTCTCATCGTTTGACAGCAACACAACGTTATCAATGCTGCTCAGCACAGAAACTCCAATCTCCATCGAACAATCAGGAGTGGATGATGTCTGAATAAATGGGAAGGCTTCAAATGCAGGAATGATGGTTCCTGATGGGGCCCGTTTTCTCATGTTTGTTTTTTATTGTTGGTTTGGCTTTTCACCCACTTTAATTGGAAAGTAACTAGCTATAAATAAGCATCCCTGCCTTAGACTTATTCGTTGAATCAATGAAAAATTTCATTAGCTTCAAGTAATTGTAATCGGTCCGATTTGTCAAATTGAAATTTTTGACAATTTTTGACGCTTTAAGGTTCCCGTCATTTCTAGAGAGATGTATGTGTGTGAGTGTGTTCGTACGTTCGTAAATTTGTAATACCTTTTTAATTTCTGAAATGTGCACCATATTTGACACACGTACGTTCTATGATATGTCTTGTTAAAGATTCTTCGGATTTACGAAACAAATTGTTTGATTCAACGAAAATTTCATTTATTTTAAGAATACATTCATTGACCAAATTAAAACACTTTTATTTAGTGAACTCATATGAACTTAAGTATTTCGTTAAGTTTCTCAAATTTCAATTACTACAGTTAGTCACTAATTGTAGTGCTTCATGTCAACTTATATCCTGTCAACGTGTCCTTTTTATTCTGAATACTTTTAAAAAATATTCTCCTTTCTTGAAAGTAATTTTCACACAAAATTTTATTTCTATAAATGGCCTGAAAGATAAATAATGTTGTATAAACTTTCAATAGTTCTCTTATAACCCCTTCTATCAAAACATTTAAAACATTACTACTTTAAGGTTTAAGTTTAAATGTAAGTCCATTATCTCTGGACATAACTTATGGCAAATGTTATTTTATAAGCTCCTTTGGATTTTATCTTAAAACTCAAGAATCTTTTTTCGAGGAATAAAATAGATATAGGTGAAGTTTTATAATAGTTTTATATAGAATATAAATATAAACTGTCTAGTCCATGAATTTGCTTATCTTGACAATCCAAAACAGATTACGCCATAAACTTAAAGTTTAGGTATGTTAACATGGCTTGATAAAATAAATTCCCAGAATTAACAACTTAAAGATGAGAAGAGTGAAAAAGATAAGTTAGGAAATAATGGAGAAAGGAATGTTGTTTATGTGAAAAGTTTAACAAAATAAATGCGTTAAATTTTAAGAAACAATATTAAAATTCAACCAAAAATATCCACACAATATTTTTAGTCATTATTAAATTATTATTATTTTCAAAATTGAACGGAACAAACAGATATGTTTGAGTTCTCTAAAAGTTTATTGAAATATGTATGATAGGACAAGTAGTTCCTGAGATATGATACTTGAAGAGAAGTCGTATCCGACCAATTCATTAAAAGAACAAGGACCGTCTTAAATTCTTTTTAAATAATACATTTATTTAATGATTTATTGGATTCAAGCTTGACTTTTTTTAGAAGAAGGAAAAGCTAACTTAAACTTAAACGAGCTTTAATTATAAGCTTAAACTAGACTAATCTTTGTTTTATCAGTCTTTACTGAAAAATACAAGATAAGGCTTCAAGTTTTTAAGCTTACGTTTATTTATTAACATATTTCGGCTTAACTAATTTAAGCTTGAACTGTGGATTTTGGAAAAGGGTTTGAAGTCAATAAGGTATGAAGTTATATCCTGAATTTTAAAGTATAATTTCATTTCATGTAATTTATAATTCATTGATAAATAAATTTAGCTCATTCTAGCCACTGGGTGTTAACACTTGCGATTTCTTCGGCTGCATTGTAAGGCGCTGGTACATTAAGGCTATAGAAGCCTTAATAGAGGTTCTGAAATACCAATATGGAAAGGTATATTTTGCCGTCGATTTTGAATTTCCTGTACAACTTGACGTAAATCAAATATCTATGGATATGAGCCCACAATCTCGATCCATAATCCCACATCCAATTGAAATCCATGTTCACTCAGACCTATCATTAATTTCTAAATCCTCTTTTCAGCGGTCAATACACCTTCTCCACGTTCTGTTAAGTCTCCTCAAAATCCAAAATAACAACTACCTTTATAATATTCTAGATGAAATTAATTTTATTCAAATATATTAAACTTTAAAAACAAGTTTAAATTAGATGCAAGTAGGTTTTGCTATTTTAAAAAAAGCTTTGACGACAAAAAAACATAAACTTTATTTTATTTACTTAAAATTTACCTTTTTTTCTTCACAAGCCAATTTGAAGTGATGTTTAATAAAATTATCTTATTATATTTCTTAATGGCTGAAATAAATTCAATAAAATTTTATAAAAATAAAAAATTTTGAATTCAAAAATTTGAACTACGAATAAAACCTAACACTTAAAAAAATGTTCAAACCTTAAAATAAATGTTCGACTTAAAAATGACAATAAAAAAGCAAACCCTAGGCTCTAGTAAATACTTGCCATCAAAGTGCATGCTCAGAAACTTAAAACTCGAAAAGTCTATTTCAAATATTCGAAGGTTGCCCATTTTCCATGAACGTTTTTTGACGAATCATTGACCAAAAGTTGGGCTGTTTTTTGTACGATTTTAAAGTGTTTCTTAGATATTTTATTTTAAGTCATAAAATTAAAAATGAATAAGACTAATCCTCTCAAAAAAACGATCATACATCGATCCGTGCACCCAGGCGTATACGCAACTTTTTTTAAATTGTATGTTCCGCTGAAACAATCTTGGTTCTGATAATATGCAGAAATGAAACCAAGTCTAAATTGAATTGACAGACCGAAAAATTGTATTTTGAAGTGTCAATTTAGTATGAGTCGACATTCCACTCTCATAATAAATTGACACTTCAAACAATAATTCTTCAAAATGTGTTTATAGCTTGAAAAATGTTGGCTTGGCTTTCGCCTTTTAAGTTTTTCCTTCATAAAATACGACCCTGTTATTAATCAACATCAAACAAGTACAAAAAAAAAAAAACAACAACAACACTCAACTGCATATTCGCAACAAAAAACTCATTTTAATGACAATTTTATTTTTGTCATCTCCTTGTGTTATTATGCTTTCCAGAAATTCTATCCTGGCTATCTTTATAACCTCTCGGCACCAACAACGGCAATCTCTTCATCACTGCTCGGCTCGTATCGCTCGTGCTTGTGTCATCTCCTTCTCCGGCTGCTATAGCAGCAATTTCAATGTATCTAAGAGCATCCAACTGAAACATAGGACATTATCCACGGTTAGGCACGCTGCTGCTGGTTGATGGTACTGCTATTGGTACCAGGTACATGGCAGTGGCACTAGCAGAATAGAATCTTGCTATAGCATGGTGACTGGTGAATCTTTTCATACAGAAAACACCAATCAACCCCCGTTAAAGACGGCAGCAGCAATAGCGGTAGCGTCAGGACTACACAATGACACACACACACACATACGTATAAAGTTCCTATTTGTAGTTACCTTATCCCCAGAAAGAAATGGGCAAATGGTCATCCTCATCTTCTACCTACCGAACGGGGGTACTCGACTCGATGTACGAGTATATCGTCGTCGTCGTCGCAGGAAAAGGGGTTTTTTGTGTATGCGGACGTTCGTTGGGTTGGATGGACGGACGGTAGGACGGACCGGACGTAGCGGAGTATCATGGGCTATGGCAGATGAACACGGCCTTCTGCACGACCATCTTTCCCTCGGTTTAAATTGATGCTTGAAAGTTTCTTCAACTTTTATGCAGCTAAAAGGTGGACAATGGAACACAAACTCATTGTACAATGTTTCAGGTGCGATGCCAGGAACAAAAAAAAAAAAAAAAACAAGGGAAAAAAGGAAGAGGGTTGGAGTTCAGCTTCAGCTTCAGCTTCGGCTTCTCTTCTTTTATTTTGTTCAATTTATTTTATATTTTCATTTTTATCCTTTTTTGCAACTATTTGCCTGGACTTCATCGATTCTATCGTTGCTTTTGAATTTCGAAATGCAAAATAGAGTAAACCAAAAAAGTTGCAAGCCAAGAGGAAAAAAAAAAAAAAAACAAAAAAAGACAGAAAAAGGACGAAGAAAAAAAATGTCCCTGGAGGATAAAAATGTTGAACAAGTTTGCTGTGTGTGTGGAGACTGTGGACATGGACACAAAGGGTGACACATTTGAGCGTGGTCGGTTGAGAATCGAGATGATATAGAGAGACAGAGCGAGAAAGGGTAACAGGGTGATATGCAGCTGCTGTTAAAAAAAGATGGCGCAAACTTTTTTCTTCCCGTTGCCGTCGGTTGTCGGTCGACGGTCGTCCTCGTCCCCGTATGCCAATCATTTGAAAACTGAAAACTGTGCTCTCTGTGCAAATCAGCTTGGGGTCATCGATGCGTCACAAAAAAAAAAAAAAAAAAAAAAAAAAAAAAAAAAAAAAAAAAAAAAAAAAAAAAACACGCCATCACAGGGTATGGGGTCAAAAGGGAGTTATTGATTTTTGGGGGGTTATTTTGGTTTTAGGGGGTGTAAGTAGCTGATTTTGGATGCTGTCGGTTTGTATGGCCGGCTAGTAGGTAGTGTATGGGAGTGTGCGGTGTCATTGGTCGAATTTGGTTGGTTGGGTGATTTCCATCAGTTTGTGCCCTTGTTGTTGGGTTCTCCATACAAATTGGGCACTTAAATGCGGAAAATATGTTGTCTTATTGCAATTTAAAGTTTTACTTTCTTTCTTTCTTTCTTTTTTTTTTTTTCTTTATGTCAAAAAGTTTGGCTAAAGTAGTAAAAGTTTTATTTTCGTTTCACGTTTTATTTCTTTTTTTTTCTATTTTTCACAAGAAGAGAGGTAGGTACTTTTTTTATTCCTTGAATTTTGGAGTTTTACTTTGAAAGTGTCAGTAAAACCACACTGATTCAAAAATATAATTGAACTTTTTCTTCTGCCATGTTTGGTTGGTCATTGAAACACGTATGTATGTATGTACGTGGTAGGCGTTTGGTTGAAGTTTCTTTGTATGTGTTTCTTGAAACTATCTATAAATTAAAGTAAATTTACTTGGCTATGTATATGGTTATGTCATGGTTATGGTCATAGTTCTTTTGGAAAGTCTATGAATAAACTTTAAGTTTAAAGGATTTGATGGGAAATCGTAAGATTGCTTCTTACTTTGCTATTCATAGTCAATTTAAAAGTACTTGTGTTGCTTTTCTGAATAACACTTGAACGGATTTTAATGATAAAACTTCGTAAAGTCGGGATTTAGGTTGAGAAATACTTTTTGTTGTGCAAGATTACGAGGTTCGTTCCCTCTTCGTCATTCCAAGTGTTTCAATGATTTTAGTACATCCTTAAGATCTAGATTTATACACAAAAAATATTTAAAATATCTTTCTCATCTTAAAATTAAATTTGTGTTGAAAAAAATCAAAGAATTAATTAACAATGTTGCCAAAAAAGAATTCAAACACTTGAACAAATTATATTTAACTCAAAATATATGAAAGATTTTTCCCCGTCATTTCCACCCCTCTCTTACATAGATACACATACATACTATGTACTGTACATATATAATGTAAAGCTCTACGATATTTAAATCCATACGGTACCAATATCCAAATATCCAAATTCACATATTGACCATACAGCAAAAAAAAAAAAAAAACATTGCTATAATTTTTCTTCTCTTCCTTTTCTCATATAATTTTCTTCCCTTCCCATTAAATATATAATCAAAAAAAATCAACCCTGATTTTGACAAGATATAGAAGACAATGGTCCTTGCAGAATTAAAAAAACAAGAATGGAGAAAAAAAAAACGAAAACATGGACAGAAAATATGAATTCCCTGCCAAATTATATTCATTCAAGTAAAAAAGCACAAGGATAATTGCCCCATAAACCTGTATTGGATAATAATAAACGGCCAGTAGTCAGCAGGGAGAGGTACATAAAGACACACATACATACATAATAGTCCTAAAAAACAAAGCAAAGGGAAACAAAATAAAATATGTGTGTATATATATATGATGAACAATAACCGAAAGATACGCTTCATTTCAAGTAAAGCTGGTTAGCTTACTAAGTATGAGAGTATGTGTACTTATTTTATTTGATTTCTTCCAGGATACGTAAGTACCATACATACTGTTATATGTCACTGAGATTGTATTTTCTATTTATAGCAAAGCTCATTTCTTATCTTTGAACACTTAAAAATACCTTTAAAGACCCGATCCCGTCTTATCAACTAATCTAAGTCGGGTCTAATTTTAAGGACTTTTTTAATTTGTATTTTGTCCCTATTTCCTTAGGGCTAGAGGGCTAGAATTAAAATTGTTCATGCGATCTAAATTATGTGCAAAAAAAAAAATGCGAAAGAAAAAATTTATTTATCTTTAAGCTAAATCATAAATAAACCAACTACAAAAGCAAATATAAGATAACAAAAAATTGTTCTAAAAATAATATGGGTTGTCAAATGAAGTGTTATGATTTTATG
Source organism: Scaeva pyrastri (assembly GCA_905146935.1). Lineage (NCBI taxonomy): Eukaryota > Metazoa > Arthropoda > Insecta > Diptera > Syrphidae > Scaeva > Scaeva pyrastri. Next base: position 122,052,741 of record LR989927.1, on the reverse strand, counting down.
AATTTTAAATTTATTAGAGAAGAAGGTCTTAGAAAATTCAAACTCTTAAATAAAAATTTCTTACTTACATTTTTAAGGACATTAAATTGAAATTAAAAAACAAAACATTTGTTAACTTAAAACTTTTAAAACCATCAAACATTTCCTAAAAACGCAACGTTTTTGAATATAATATATTTTTGTATCTCATTTTGTTTTTAATTTTTTTATGAACTTTATGATATTCATCTTATAAATGAATGAATAAAACTTGTATTTAATGGAAAATCTAACAAATCTATGTTAAACACACAGGACCGTCATTTGAGACATTGCGGCCTCGTGGCAGAAACAAATTTATTGGGGCGTAAGAAAAGTTCCATAATGAAATACATTGCAATAAGAATTAGACAAAATAACACACATAACACATCTGTCTCACTACTGATTTTTTCCCTATTAATCTTAAGCTACCGCAGTAATACGAGGTCCAAAAAAACACTACATCACTTTACTTTGCTTATTTAGTTTTACTCCTAAGATTGCCAAAAAAAAATGTTTTTATATATAAAATGGCGTGTTTTTGAAACTTGAACTTGTAATACATTTCTCAATTCGAGTTGAAAAATGCATGAAAATTCGGATCGAGTTGAAGTGCTCATTAAAATGCATACCTAGTTGGTGTAGAGTTTCCGTCACTATTGAATTTACAATGAAATTTTGGAAAAAGTCGGTTCTTAGGTTGGCTACTTACAACTGATTAATTGCATTCGCTTATATTGGAGAACACAAATAAGTTGCCGGCAACTTTATAAGCCAGTTGCATAGTCATTTGTTCAAATTATAATACAAGTAATTATAATAGCAATTTCTTTGGGGAGTTAAAATGTCCTTTATTTAAAAATAAATATTACGTACAAATTTTGCGAAGTTGCTATAAGTTGCCTAGTAGGCGATGATTATCAACTTAGTTTTTGTGACGTTTCAATAATGTGCAATGGTTAAACATTGGTATCTGACATTTCAAAAACCGAAACTCATGGTTTACTAAAATACCTTCACTAATTACTGAATTATTTTTGTTCATTAATCATTTGTTGTTGTTTTCCATGTAAAATTGCTATTTAGAATATTAACTTTCCAATAAAACACGGCTTAGTTTTGTCATTTTAGTAGCATCTTTATTTTCATTTTTCCAAAAACAAAAATTCCAATTTTTAAGTATTCTATGAAAACATTGAAATAACTTTTAAAAAAAAGTGGTCAAGTGGTTCTAGAACAGAGAGGTTCAAAAACACTACACCTTATCTCCTAAGGCTTTTAGATGATACGGCACAAGCATAAATATAAAAAAGATGGACCGTTTAAAAAGGGGCAAAAACAATTAAAAAAAAAACACATCAAAATAGCACACGGTTCTTTCTTGGAAGGATAATCTTCAAATAATCCATGCTCAATGAAAGACTTTGACATTAAAATTTGTTGACTGCATTTGCATTTTACAAACTAAATTTTTGTTTAAAAATATCACATATCAATTCTAATATCATTATATATTTTTCAGATTGTCTTTATTTTTCAAAAATTATAACTGTTTTTCACTTAAATTGACAGCTTTGACAACAAACCTTATTTTGAAATCCACATAATATAATGTCACTTCAAAACTATAAATTGTTCATTTTTGTATTTAAAATAAAATTTTATTTTTTAATGAAGTTTTCCAAAAACTTACGTTCAATAATCAAAAGCCAAAAAATTGAAAATATTTTGTAAAAAACAAAAGTTTCAAGACTAAGTTTTAATAAAAAAAAAAACTCAACATTATATTATATATGTAAAATTATTTAACCGGACACAAGGTTGCTTGTTCGACTTTCGACAGGAAATCAATTTCCCCCCAGAAGTTATGAACTAAATAAACTGAATATTATTTCAATCAAGATGAAAAACTTATTTTCAAAATTAAATTTCTAGTTAACCATAAGCACAATGAATTTGAAGTTTCAAAAACGTCACAATCCTGTCAAATCCAGTCTATTGAAAATCTTAATATTTCATTTCATCTGAATTAATTGTGAAAATATTTAAATTAATTTTAAACTTAAAAATTATCCCATGAAAAAGTAATTAATGTTTTGTGATATAAAAAAAAACGAAAATTGAATGTTGACCTCGTTAGTATTTCCATTTGACCTTCCTTTAAAATATCTCACAAAATAAAAACCCATAATTATTTTGGATTTGAATACACAAACAAACATAAAAGACAGTACAACAGTGTAGGTACATGTATATGTATTTTCGAAGACAAATAAGGGTTGAAAAGTATATTCTGCCCCAATTCACATAGACCATAATATTAATATCACATCACACACAGTGATAGTGTCGTCTGTTTGCGTCGTCGTCGTCGCCGCTATCGTCATAGTCATCGTCGTTGGTCGTCCCCCAACCTAAGGGTCAAGATGTGCACTGCACAAAAGGTGAACCAAAAATAAACGCGCTACTGAACATGAACACCCTTTACGGGTGATGCTGCTTCTGCTGCTATTTGTTGTTGTTTTGGTAGTTGCTGTTGTTGTTGTTGTTGTTGTTGATGGCATTCATATGATCCTATTTCCATTATATGTCCTTATGAATCCTATACCATGCTATATGTCTGTATATGTATAATGTATATGCATGTGTTTAGATATCAGTGCAAACATTAAAGGAGGCGCATAAAATGTCCTTCTATTTTTGTCTGAGTGGTTGAGCGAAGAGTCTAAGCCCCTCGAACGCTTAAGGCAACTTTTAGAGCCAACATCCCAGGACCTCGGCTCCCCTTTCGTATTATAGTACAATTTTATACTATGTGTGCTTTTTTGATATTGTAGGTACCTTCTACCTATAAATACATCCCTACACACGTACCTATACATACATATATATGTATGTAATTGTGTATAGGCAAAGCATCCTGTATGCTTTTCCCTTGGTTATATTATTTTTGTATGTTCAGATTAATTTGTTCGGTTTAAATTGTATCTATCACAATATATTCATCTCGTATTGCAAAAAGAAAACCAGAAGAGAAAAGTAGATAAAGATGCAAATTAAAAAAAAGGAAAACAAAAATTGGGTTTTTAGAGTTTTAGGCTTTTAGGTCGATGTCGAAGGGGGGAATCTTAGAGAATATACCAATACATCAGTCTGGGGTGTATCTATCTATCTCCTTGCCAATCGTAATTCCAATATATGAATATATGAGATATTAATAAACAAAGTAACATTTATTTAACAAATATTTACAGATTCTGTTTCAATATGCCTTGAGGTAATTGTAAACATTGCATAAATATTTAGATTTTGTGAAAATACGTATATTATATTATTTTTGTAAAGTATGTGTTATTTTGTAGAAGTACCTATTTTTATTGATATTAATCCCATCATAGAAAATGTATCTTGGATCTATTTTCACAGGAAAAAGGTACGTTTGTGGCCTTGGATTGATTTAAAGAGCCATGACTTCAAAAATTGCGATTTTAATCTTAAATTTGGGGAAATCTACAATATTATTGAGAGATTTCGTAGATCGAAAGTTTTTGGCTAAATTGGCAGCAATTCACGTTCAATAATTGAACATTTTTTAAATTTGGCCATTCGATTTTTTCAATTTCTCAGCAATTAAAAATTAAATTGTTCTAGATTCAAAGCATCCATTAGCGTCTATGTATAATGTTAAGTTTGAAATTTGGAGAAAATTTGTTGGAATCAATCTCGATCTTTTCAAAAAAAGTGCGAAGACGTCATTAAGTTTAAAATTACTTGATAATTACTAAGATCCAGAGTAGGGACGTCAAAAATATTAACATGAAAAAGTTAATATTTTTTAAGAGTTTTGCAAAATGTCCAATAAATATGTAAACTATGAAGATTTGAAACTATCTTCGATGGTGGAAAATTAACCTCAAATTCAATAATTAGCAAGATACTGTTGTGTTGGTTTAGAAGTATGTATTTTATTGTATATTTACCATATTTGTAGAAAGTCAGTTTTAGGTAAAAAACATGTATCTCAAATTAGTTCACTTATTGAAATTACAGACTTCATTCGATGGAACTGTATTTTCAAACTATATTTAAATTTTAAACTTCATATGTTACATATTTGCCTTCTGCATGTTTTCTTAACATTAATTTCTTAAAAAAAAAAAAAAAAAAAATAATCCATAACTTTATCGAGCAAACACCATCCACCCATAAAATAACATAAGGATAGATATTACCAACATTGATGAACTATGTGTATCTTCACCCCACATCCAATTCGTCCTATATTGTTAATTAATTCATTAATTATGTACACAAACGGTAACCACCTGTTACCTTTATATGAGCAATGGAATAATAATTATTATTATTCCCTTCATCAAATATGTTTTGTTGCTTTTGAATAATTGATAATGCCATTGCTTAAATTACACCCTGACAAAAAAAAAACCGAGCCAACCAACTTCCTCTTCCGCTCCTCATCACCATATTTGTAACTTAATGCACGAATAACTTTCTAATTATGTAGGTAAGCTATACAGTACACAGTACAGTATACGAATTAATGGAAACCCAAAACCCAACGGTGTAGAATGAAAAAAAAAAAATACATCTGTCTTATATAAGGGCATACCAATCTTCAAAAAAAAAAAAAAAAGAAAAAAAAAAATAATCCAAAAAACGAGATGGATGTTAACTTGAACAAATTTTTAAGACGTTTTTGACAGCCCTCTAGGAAGATGCCAACTTAAATCCAATATCTCTCTATGCTTTGCTTCCCTTCCCACTAATCCCAATCCCACCTCTTCATATAGCAGAATACTCTTCAATTCTTTTAAAAGCATTTATAATTTTTTAAAAGCCATGAAAATATAAAACAACAAAAAAAAAAAAGAATTTACAAAAACAAAACTTTTTAAACAGCAAAAAAAGGTCCATCCCTTCCAAAAATAAAAAAAACGAAATTAAGTATGCATAGGAACATATCTATGTAAAAGATACTTCTTATGAATAATTATAAAACAGAGCAACACGTTAAAAAGGAAGACAAATACAACCATCAACAAAAAAAAAAGGGAAGAAGGAAACCAAACCGTTCGCCGCAACACGAACACAAGTTCAGTTCCGACGACCGACGACGAGAAACAACAAAAAAAAAAAAAAAAAAAAACAACAACATAAAGTTTGCCCCATCAATCCAAACACCCAACTTTTCCTTTTATTACTCCCGTACTCAGAGTACTCCAGATAGGAGTCCTGGCCCAGATCCTGAATACGAGTAAGTTTGCAAAATGGGAAATACTCTATACGCATCAAACCATACCGACTTAAGAACAGATTCACCTTAACTTCTTTTACCTTATTTCATAAGCACACAGGATTTGAATAAAAGTAGGCTGCTAATATTATACCAGGACCAGGACATCATCATTCTTTTGACATTTTCTGCTTGCGGCATTGGAAATAAAAAAAAAGGACGAAGAGGAAAAAAACAAAAAAAAAAATACAAAACAATCCGAAACGAAGAAAATATCAAAAAGAAGAAAAAAACGAAGAAGAAGACGGGACGTAGCAGAAGAAGAAGAAGAAGGAAAAGTTCCTTGAGGTACAAGCACAAGTACAACAAAACAAACAAACGAGCAAAATATATTCGACATGCGGAGGCATAAATTTGAAAATTTCCTCCAGGACATACACTTCTTACACAATGAATTGCCCCCAAAAACTCCTCCGCCCATGCTGCATGAGTACGAGTACGAGTACACCCATCCAACCCTAACCCTTCGCTATCGCCTTCGCGCCTTACCCTTCCACCCACCTTAGCTTTGAATTCAAATACTACCCGCACTCGCACAATAATGGGGCGCTACTGCTTGTGTCTTATACATTCGTCCTTTCGTCTTTTAGTCCTTTTGCTTTAGCTTGCAGTCTTGTTTTTGCTTTATGCGTCGCAGGATATGCTCGTATTCACTTCACTGTAGTTTTGTGTTTGTAGTGTACGAGTATGTATATGCCATATGAGTTCGAGTTCGAGTACGAGTACGAGTATGTACTTTAGTTAGGTAGTACTTACTCGTATGTATGTGTTGTGCTAGCATTATATTTCAGTGTAGGAACAAATATTAAATGAATTATTAATTTGTGCTAAAGACAACAAATAGAGAGCTCAGCTTTGGCATATCATCGCATCGCAATTCGTTGTATTTCGTTGTGAGCGTGGGGGCGCTGGCGTTGCTGATGGTAGTTGCCAGTTGCCAGTTGCCACTGCTGCTGCTCCTAGCGCTAGCGCTAGCACTGGGGCTTCGGCTGAAGTTCTTGCTCGATGAGTTATGTTTTGTCGGGCGTTTATTGTATCTTATTCTATCTAGTGATGGCGGCTCCTCGTCCTCAATCTTTTATGGGGAGTATGTTATGTTTGTATCTATCCTCATACATGACAACACTTGTCAAAATGTTTTCGCTATGAATTAGCAAATACGTACTAAATTATTCAATGAGCACTGGGAGTACCAAATTCTCCAGAGTGTTCACGTAAGGCCATCCCGAATAGACACACATCAGAAATCCCCAACACCACCGCCGCCGCCGGCAGAAGTATAGAAGCAAGAAGCAGGAGCAACAAGGACCTAGCAACTGTTAGACATATGTTGCGTGGATAATCTCTCATCGAGGCCTTTCAAAGAAATTAAATTCAAAATATGTGTGGTTGTTTATGTATATCTACGCACACACTTACATGCATACATATAAGCATAAGTATCTATGAAAAAAAGGCAAAACAAAAAATTATGAGCGAGAGCTTTAGTCCTTATTCCTAGGTAAAGGTAAAGGTAGAGGTACTCGTATAATGTTATAATAAAAGGTATGTGTGTGGGTGTAATGTTATTATTATTATTTTTTTTCCTTCGCTTTGGAAGAGAGTGAGAGGTGGTGAAGCAGGTGAGGGAGGGAAAAAGGACGAAAGCGAGGAAAGCCCATTCACCTTCGAAACATCTGCTTTGGTAATCAAATTTATCGCACCTCATCTTGCTTAATGGTTTTTGTGTCTGCTGTTAACATTAAGTGCGTGTGTAGAAAGGTAGATCGCTGTAGGTAGGTACCGTACATACATAATACATATATCTCCCTTTTGGGTTTTCCATCCATTGGGGGAAAATCGTGTGTTTGCACTTTTGGTTTACAACAATAGTCCTTGATTTAGAAAAAAAAAACGAAAACGAAAACAAAAATATATGGGCCAACGCATATGTTGAGAAATAGTCCACTTGTGTTGGATATTATACGAGATTGTGTACCCGCATATGTATATCTACCTACATACCTTATACACAGTTAAATTTTATAGGCTGCCATGACCCGGCACGAATTCTTTTTGACAGGCTCATATATTTTGAAGGATAGGACAGAAATATGTATGTTAAAAAAAACAAACGAAAAACAAAAAAATATAAGTATATGTAAGGAAAAAGGTAGGAATAAAGGAAGTTCTTACCACAAAAGGCTTTTTAAGAAATAGTCGAATCACACACAATACACACATTTATACATTTGTATGTATGTAAGTCTTAAGACAGGGATATCAGTATGCATTGACTATAAACGTAGATTATAGCTGTTGTACAGAGATTTGTATGTAAAATAAGTTGGATTTATTTTAAAAAATAAGCCTCCAAGGTTAGAGTATACGTTAAGGGAACTTTTATCCTGACGGTTTCCCTTTTAACTAATTGCAACAATAACAACAACGAAAAAAAAAAACATAAGTTAATTTTGTAATACAGATTAAGTTATTTATTCAATGTTAATAGGACCATTTCCTTTAAGTGACTTCGTGTTAATTTTAGTTTATAACTCTGTTTCCATAAATAAAAGGATAATCTGTTCAATAAAGAGTAAATCAGTTTTTATTTTCATTCATAAAGAAAAGCAAACAATTTTCTAGTGGTACTTTATTAAAGGCATTAGAGTAAATTATGTATATATAAATTATATGTTATGTAGGTACTTAAGACCTGATGGGAATAAACAACAAAGCTCAAAAATAATATTGATTAAAAATAGAAATTATATTTAGTTTAGAAAGAGTGAGTTGTTCAATAAAACAGGTTAATCTTAAATCAAAATTATGTAGGACGTGAAGTTTTTGAGAGGGTTTTGTGTGAATTTCATGTTACGATTAATAGTGACTTTGATTTAATCCGAAAAAACTGACACATTACTTACGGAAAAACACGAAAAATAGAAATTTCCAGATTAAGGACGGTAATAACTGTCCTACATCCTGAACTAAAGACTGTCTTAAAAATGCCTTTCACTCATAAGTTTTTAAAATTTTTATTCTCTTGGGATATTTAAAAAAAATATTCATCCGTTATCTCCACAGATTTTAGGAACGATTTTTTACAAAATGTCCCATACACTTATACTCTTAAAACTCATGGTGTTTTTTTTAAATTTGTGGTTTTCAAGAAGTAATAAAATGGTTTTAATTTAATGTTATGGCCAAGATTAAAGCTTTATTGTAAAGATAATGATTTGCCATTATGTTTTCAAAAAGATTTTTGGTAAGTGGACGCCAAGGCTGGCTCGAATAAAATTTCAGCCGAGAGGCCCAATTTTCGACCACTTTTTGCAGCAATTGAGGTCATATGTCAGAAATAACTCGCCGAATATTCTCTTCCAAGGCGTCAATCAGTGCAGGCTTTTCGGAGTAGACAACGGCTTCATACAACTCCAGAAAAAATGGTCCAGTGGTGTTAAATCATACAATTTTGGATTCCACGCCAAAGGTCCACTATTCGAGATAGTGATGAACTCACCAAAAGTTTCCTTTAATAAATTAATTGTTTTGTTGGCTGTAGGGCATGTAGCGCCATCTTTTGTTGAAACCAAAAGTTGTCCACATCAACAACTTTCAATTTAAGAACGAAAAAGTCATTAATCATGGCTGTAATAGCATTTCCCATTGACTGTAATATTATGGCCGGCTTCATTTTTGAAGAAACATGGACCAATGGCTTGTGGATTATGATCTATCCAAATTCGAAAATTTTGGTTATTAACATACCCAATCAACCAAAAATGAGTTTCATAGCTGAACAAAATTGCGAAAATCGGGATCGGTGGCCGTCTCGTATTGGGTCTATTCACCGAACGTGCAACGCTCTTGGTGATGGTTGTTCAGCTTCAATTCTTGTACGAGTTGCATTTTGAAAGCCCGAAAACCAGGATCCTTACTCAAAATTTTCCATAAAGTGGATGGACTTATTCGGGTCTTGTTCGATATTGTGCTCCACAGCAGCACGGTTACAACTTGAACCTACATGCCTAAAAAAACACCCTTTATATGCTTTGGACTTTGAACTTTTATAACTTAAAAAGTCATGTCTACAAAATTTGTTCCAGAAGCACTGTCTTCTAACCTTTTCATACTAGATCCGGTGTTCCTCAAGGTAGCCACTTAGGTCCTGCAATTTTCGTTTAACGATATAGAAATGGTTTTTGATTAAAAATAATATAAAATCAGCAAAACAAATTACATTTTTACAACTGGCTATGTTTTAAATGCTGTAACTTTTTTTCAATATTTATTCCGTTCAACAACATCCATGTCAAAAACACCAATAACCAAAACAAAATTGAAATTGTAGGTATACAACATTTTTTTTTCTCATTTTATTGCCATTTTATTTTAAATTGAACCATAAAATAAACAAGATAAAGGTTATTTTATGAAAGAGCACATCAGACAAATGACATACACGTAATCTTTTGTCAAAAATTTCCATCAACATTTTGCATATACGAATACATATGTAAATGTGACTGAAATTCATGCAGCGTTCAATTTCCTTCCGCAATGCATTGATGGTTTTTTTTTTGGGGTTGTAAATATATTGGCATATACAACCTTTGACCTTAAATAACCCCATAAAATAAAATCAATTGATTTAATCTCTCTGAAATTTTCAATTACATACACATTACTTCATATATAGTTGATGAACTTAAATCAATATTCCGATCATACTTTTATGACATGTTCTGAACTATGACCGATAAAAGATTCATTATAATTTTGAAACACTTTGTTCTAAAGTGAAAATGTGTTTGCCTTTCGAATTGTTTTATTCTAAGAGTTTACAAGATTTTATGACAAAAATGAGGGAAAATTTAAATTCGAAGCAATTTAGAATCCAAACATATAGAATTTAATAATTTTAAGAATTTTTTGAGTAAATCCTTTAAAAAATTAATTTTGTACCCTACTTAATTTTTTTTTTTATCTAAAGGTTAGTTACAAAAATTATTTAATTTGTTTTCTTAAATACATTGTCGATTGGAGGAAACTTAAATTTTTTAAAACAGTGATTTTCCTTCAAAAATGAAAATACAAACAAAAAACTGAGAGGAAATCAGCAAACGTTCTTGGACTTCTCTTAAGCCCAAGTGGTAAACGTGCAACACTTAGACACTAGCCTTAAGTTAGTAATCACCCGAAGTAAGAACCAAAAAAAAACTCAACGAAAAAAAAAAAAACGTAATTTTCTGAAGATAATAGCAGAAATTGACTTTTCCTTAGAAGTCCTTTAGCGTTATTTTATTTTTCTATTGTCCTCAAGCAAAATGGGAAAACAATTTTTTTTTTATTTTCTTCGTTAGTGTCCTCTTCGACTTGGTGTTAAGTGAAGAAACAAAGAAATGACTACGACCGAACATCGACGAAGATGGTGATGGGCGATGGGCCTCCTTTTTTGCTTCTCTTAATTTTTTTCTCATTTCTCTATACTAAGAGAAAGTTATTTTTATAATTCAGATTGTTGTGTTGCGATGATGGTGGTTGAGAATTAATTTTTAAGTGTTTGGAGATTAAGGAGACGTATAAAGTGCCGATAAATTATGGTCTGTTTCGTTTTTTTTTTATAATTTGGGGTTTTTTTGCCATTGCACTGGGAAATTAAGTTAAGGAATTAAGATCACTTAGCGGCGATATCTCAATAAACTAATGACTATTCATTAATGATATATATAGGACTCCAAATTAGGATGGGAAGAATTGTTTTAAGCTATTTTCGAGTTTCACTTGATTTGAATTAATTACACGAAGAGCTTTGAAGATATAAATTACACTTAAAGAAAAAAATATAAGACAATTACTTATGATTAGAGAAAGACAAAATTTTGAGTTTTTAAAAAATTGCTAACTGGTTTCAAGTTGGCATAAAGTCTTTAAAAAAAACTTCATTTGGTATTATTCAAAATGTATATAGTTTTAAAGTTAAATTCTTATAAATTTACATAAAAACTAGAGGCCCCAGCGAACTTTGTCCGTCAAAACTGATTTCTAACAGCACGCCTGGCTGTTAGATTGGTCAATATGTCATCAATCGATCAAAATTTTCATTGCTCTTGGGAATTACAAAAAAAAACTTTTATATACATATATTTAAGTTATTTGAATTTTATTGAGTTAAAGTTCGTCTTTTCCTAAGACCAGTAAATCTCAGGCACTTACAAACTGATGATAATAGATTTTAATAACTGTTTTTGCTAACGTTAGATAGACGACTGAAATGTAATAATTTGACAACCAACTGACAATCAAAAACATGTTTTTTTTAGGTAGAACAAAATGAATAAAGGAAAAATGGAAGTTGTTGTTTTAATGGTCTTCCTCGTAATTTTTCCATATTATCTCACTTTATAAACCTTCCCTGGACTAAGAAAAACATTTCAAAATCAAAATGAGCCAAATCGGCCCAGCCGTTCTCGAGTTTTAGCGAGACAAACAAGGAGATTTTTGTATCGCCTTGAAATATAGATACATGTATACTATAATGCAAATCTCGACTTTCTAATAATGCATTGCAGCTTTTTAGGAGTAAATGAAGTCTTGAACGAAAATTTTAAAACTTATTTTTTAATTGAAAAGAAATTATCTAACTATTCCTCTTGAATCACTCTACGTATAAAATGAAACCGCATCAAAATCCATTGCGTAGTTTTAAAGATCTCATCATGCAAAGGAACAAATAGACAGCCGGAAGTGACTTTGTTTTATACGATGTAGTGATTACATTAAATTGGCACGTGTGTGGCATCGATTCTTATTATAACTTTATACCATTCCGTTATGATAAAAGAATATGGTAATTATTTCATAAGAAGGTCTGTGTGTCATCATTATTTTTATAAGCAAAAAGTAAGGGAAAAAGTAAAAAGGATGAGGAGAAGAAGGTTCAAAATAATTTAAAAAGTTCATGAATATAATTATATCATACTGTATTACTCAATAGTACCTACTTATACTTGAATACCAGAATATTCATATTAATGAAATAAATTAATTAAAAATTCTTATAATATACACACATTCCTTAGACTGGATTTAAGTTGAGTGAACTTATTTGGAAACTTGAAAGTTCTGCAATATTTTGTATTTCAGATTTAATTATCATAAGTTCCTAACCTAGTGAGTGCAGTTAAAAAAAAATAGCTTGTTTGAAAAAGAATAGAATAATCTCCATTTCAATATGTACATATATGTAAAAATCAACTTCTGTTAGTTTGTCTCGCTTAAACTCGAGAACAACTCGGCCGATTTGGCTGATTTCGATTTTAAAATGTTTGCCGTAGTGCAGGGAAGGTTTAAAAAGTGATAAAATATAGAATTGCGTCAATTTTATTGTCTTATTAAGATTCTACTTATGTCTGATTTTGACCTGTTGTTTGTTGTATACTTAAGTTTCACGAAATGATTTATCAGGTGTGCCCTTAATTAATTCACCTGAAATTATTATCTTTTCACCTTCTTGACAGCCTGCTTGAGTACTTTTTCTATGGATATATATACGAGCAGGTTCTTGTAATTTCAAAAATCAGACTCAATAACTAAGAACCTTATTTCCTCAAGTTAAGGATGCTATATAATACTTCGAATTTATAAATCCTTTTGAATGAGCAAGTAATTGCAACTTTATCAAACATTTTGAATCAATCTTTTGTTTGAAGTGTTATGAAAAATAAAATAAAAAAATTAAATTGATTTTTCCCTGACCCAAAAACCTTAAATGGTAATCTTCCTGGAAACAATAAAAACGTAACTAGTTTAATTTTTTTTTTTGCACATCATTTTATTGTAACTATTCCACAGATTCCTTATCCTAAGCCACATAACAATTAAATTGTCTCATCTCAACCAACACACACAAAGTCATACCTTTCTACCTACATACATACATATATATAGACATACAAATATATATGTATAATAATGAATATATATGGATAGTTGTAGATGTATGCTTAACTCATGCTTACATTCATTAACTTTTATGTTTACAACATGCCGGGCGGTAGTCGGAGAAACTAGAAGACAAAAAAAATATAATGAGAAAAAGGAATACCTAGTATTTTCCAGTAACATCAAAAAAACAACAACAACAAAAAGAACAGCAGCAGCAGCAGCAATATAAAAAAAAAAACAACCATTGAAAAAATACTAATAGAAGCAGTCAGGAACAGGACAAGCATTTAATATCCTGACTCTAAGTGCACAGCCATATGAAGATGAAAATGTTGCCCATTCCTCCCCCATTCCTGGCTTAGATCATACACATTCAGTTATAGAGATAGAGATGGTAGAGAAGATATACAGATACACCTTCATATAGTTCAGATATATGATGATGTCTACATACATACATATATGGAAAGATGCGGAAAATGAGTATAGACATAGCCTTGTTGTTAGTAACGCGTTTCCTGTGCCACATTTTTATTTGAGACTTCCTGGATTACGAAATAATCATAGTTGAAGCGATTGTATGCGGCTCGAAGATGATGATGATGATGATTTCTCCCCCAACAATAAATATACATACATATATGTGTGTACATATGTATATAGACAACAACTACCTACCCAACTCATGTAACACGCAACGAGCATCCAACAAAAACAACAACAAAAAATATGCTTTGCAATGAGCTGAGAATCATCACCATTATCATCATCAACCTCATATCCTTGTCGTCCTTGATAATAAAGTTCTATTTTTTTTTTTTTTGCTTGCTGTATAATTTCCGTGTGAGACAAAACACATATACATATGTATGTATGTATACAAATACATACATAAGTCGACATCTTGTTAATGGGCTCTCAACCATTTTGCAGCACAACCCTTAATGCCTATACGCAACCATTTAAGCACAAAACTTGGCCAGAACCAGAAGCACAACCATCAGGAAAATATCTCCTCCAGGAAAACCAGAAAAACAGTATAAAAAAGAACATAAAATAAAATAAAATAAAACTCGTAAGGAAGGATAAATGAGATTTCTTATAAATTCTGTTAAAGCCATTCAACTGAACGAATACCTATGACGAATATAAATATTTCAACCACAAAAAAAAAGAAGAAAAAAAAAACCAAAAGCCCAAAGTCATTTTTGGGTTCAGGGCTCTTTGAATGTCTGTGCCAGAATTTTTGTTTCCATTTCGCCACCATGAAGCATGAGGCATTAAACAAATAGACTTTTAATGGATATCCATCTATATTATACAGATATTGTATATATAGTACATAGGTATGTGTAAAGGACTCATGCAATCATATCCTGTTTTCTGTGTGGGAGTGTTTTAAAGTATGTATATAAATTCATATGCCACACAATTGATCGTCAACCATGGGCACATGGGCAGTATATAGGCGTTCTATACTCGTATACAACGATATCCTCTCACAATCACAATAATAGTATTACTCGAATATAGGCAACATTTTTCAATCGATGTGGATGTGGTTTAACCTTAACCATTGACAGACCATGTTTCTGCAAATTATTGGAAGTTGTTTTTTTTTTTGTCCAAGTATGGGGGTGGTGTTTTCATTAGGAAAATCTCGAATAATACTTTTCCAAGGTTATATGCTTCTTCTTAAATCTCTTAAAGGATTTTAAGTTTTTATTACTATGGTGATAGGAGAGACTTGTATAATTGAAATATTTTCTTTAAGGTATTGAAAAACTAAGAAATTTCTTTGAAATCTTGTTCCCTGGAGTTACTCATGTTTTAAAGAGAAAAGCCAATAGTCTGAAAAGGTTAAGATTTACAAATAATTTCTTATTTATTTATTTGCATTTTCAAACCATTTATCAAACACAATTAAATATTTTGTTTATGCTATAGAAGAAATTTTTAAACATATACATATGCATAAGTCAACGTTACATGAATGCAATTTTATAACCTTTGAAACACAAATTAGGAAATTTGAAAGGGTGCAAACTGTAGAAAGATTTTTGACTCTGGGTTCGATTTAAGTCGTTCGTTAAGTTATGAAAGCATGATTGGTTTCAATTTAAAACAATTTGAAATTTTACATCTTTTATTGTGACCCAAAAAAATTAACCTGTTCGTTAGTCTCGCTAAAACTCAAGAACGGTTGGATCGATTTTTCTAATTTTGGTCTTTAATTAACTGTGGAAGCCCAGGGAAGGTTTAAAAGTTGAGAAAGTTTGGAAAACTTGAGCAGAAGACAGTAAAAACGACAACATCATTTTAACATATTAAGTATTGTTGAACCTGAAAAAAAAATATTTTGTCATTTTTTTCTGGAATTTCTATATTTCTGTTGTCTGTCGAATGTCAGATTTTTCACATTACCTGTCATTGAGTCACAATTATATTGTTATTACATCTTCTCTCATAACTTTATACATAGTTTAAACTGCCAAGAAAAAGACGAACGAAATAAGGAAAAATTTTATTCCTTTCTTGTAATTTTCGAAAGTAATGCATATTTGAATTGCAACAAAACTCTATCCATCCGAGATTAATGACAGTAATTAAGTGAAAAAACCTTTATAAATTAGAAACCACCATAAAATTCCTGTAATCTTAAAAGAAATCTATTCCCTTAGCTACTTTGTACTTTTAACTTTCGGACTTGGAGCATTATTATGTTAAAAATGGGAATATATGGCATTACTAATCAAAACTTTTAGCCAAAGGAGTTTAATTATTACTCTAAATTTTATGTGAATGCATTAAAATGGGTCCAGACGAAGGTTGACGAGCCCGCTAGTTATCTTTTAAATGGCTTTACACGAGTGGACGGTATACATCATAATAGAAAAACGGAAGTTATTAAGTAATTTTTGAACGTATAAAAAATTCTTCTAAAAATATTTTAAAATAGCTATGTGATAATTTTTTAAAACTTAGACTACGTGTAGTAATCTATTAGAAGGAATAAAATCCTATACTATACATTTCTGCGTTATGTCTCCGAAGGATTAGACAGTATTCTCGATGGAAGCTCATAGAACTTTTTTTTTAACACAATCAACAATTATCATCATATTTTACCTATTTTCACAAAACCATACAAAATTATACATTTTAACCTTACTCAGACACCATTTTGTTGGCAGATGAAAATAGTATGGAAATCCGTTCGTTTAGTAGTTTCTGAGATTATAGTAAATATAAAAGAGAAACAGACCGAAGTGACGAAGGCTTAAATTTATCATAATAAGATTTTGTTTTATCCTTATTCAAATCTATCCAATGGCTTTTACCATTTCATTTTTTTGATAAATTGAAATGATTTTAAGCCTTAAAGTTTAAAAAATCAGTACAGAAATTGGTCGAACTCGATATTTAAAACGTTCCAAACGTTAATCAAATTTATCAAAAGAAATCAATAAATAAACCAGAACAAATATAAGTTGCATATAATATAGTGTTCCTCAAGGAACTCATCTAGGTATTTCAGTATTTGACGGATTTTTAAGTATTTTTCATATATTTTTCAATATTTCTAAAATTTTGTGAGAATTTAGAAGGTTTTTTTTTAAATTTATATTGCAAGGTCTTTTGATACGAAGTTTTTAAATCTAGCCAAAATTTTGTCTGTTAGGAAACTCAACTGTCTACAACTTTGCTTTAAATCATAATTTAGCACTTTTCCAAACTGATTTACCTACATATAAAAAAAACATCACAATAATTTAGTTGAAAAATTATAAGACTTGTATAAGCATTAAGCAATTATCACCTGATGCCAAAATTAATATGTTTTATTAAAAATCTGACCAAAAAGCTTATCAACTATGGCATATTCGTTCATAACCCAAAAACATAACCAAGTTTTCTACTCAAAACTTGAACATTTAAGAAATTCATATCCATACTCTTTGAATTATAAATTAGTGGCCAAAGGTGGCAATAACTCAAACTCGTCAGACTCTATTTCCTAATGCGTATTCTAATCATGAATTTTGGTATAAAAATTCGACCCGTTACATAAAGTACCGACATTTTATAGTGATTCTTTCCTTTTAAGTAAATTCATGACATGCTAAATACCTTTACAAGGATGTCACGGTTTTTTCCATGATGCATATTTTAAAAAACTCCAAGGTTTAATGTAAATTTCTAAAGCCTTAAAACACTATAAAATGTGAAAATAAGATTTAAATTAACACAAGAAAAATCAAAAATTCACTTTTGCCTTCGACATCACAGAAACCACCCTTAACACCTCCGATACCTTCCAATAAAATTATGTAAAGGTATGTTTATAATATTTTTTTTTCCTATCACACACTCCCTTTGTCATCTTCACAGACTTAAAGGTATGTGTTTTGAATTTAAATATTCAATCTTAAGCTATTAAAATCTTTTACCACAACCAAAAAGAAGAAGAAAAAAGAAAGAAATGTTTCCGAGAGAGATTCAACTATAAACTCTTACAATATTCCAAAACGTACTTTCGTTCTTCGCACTTAAACTCTTAAATAAGTACTCCTTAAAGTACATACTCGTAGTCGTAGATGATACCGCTTGGGTATATGGAATAAATGAGGACGAAAAAAAAAAATCCAAATTCGAATTTTCTCAAAGTCAAACCCCTAAACACCCCAACATGCATGCTAATATCCTTTTCAATTCAATTTCACTTCCTTTCATGATTTTTTTTTCACTTCACTTTAGTTTTTTTTTTGGTTTTTATTTTTTGATTTTTTAATAAAAAAAAATATTTCTAGAGATTTTATTCTATTCCTGAAATTCCCTTACACAGAGAAGAAGACGAAGAAGAGAGAGAGAGCCAATGTGTGCTTAGAGGTACGGTACGACGACGGTACGAGTATAAAGCTATTGTCGCACGCTTCCGCAAATCCTATTATCGAGCGATTTGCAAGGATTCAGCGCGATTATTTTGTGTGTGCTGGCTCACGCTTCTGGTTATATGGGGTGCTTCTACATACATTTCTTTAAACCACCTTGTCGTCTTTTCATTCCTTTTGGATCCTTATCATATTTATACACCCACCGCCGTCACCGCTGTCACAGTTACCACCCCCGGCCACCCTTTGTTGGGGTGGGGGGCATAGTGCGAGGCGTGAGGGTGCAAATTAAAAATGCAAATGTGAACCCGCAAAACACTAAACCAATTTCACGATTTACGAAAAAAAAACTGATTCCAGCCATGAAACTCGACCCATTTGATGTGTCCTTAAAGCTATCTGTTTTCTATCCTTTGTATGTTGGCATTTTATTTGCCAAGGGCTGCACCAAATTCACGTGTTTCTATATACATATGAAAGTGTGTGTGTGTGTCTATAGTATATAGTTTTGATTGTGTGGGTGTTGTTATTTGGTAAAATATACTACTATATTGGGTTCATTGAAACGTCGCTTGTCATTCGTTGTCGTTGTTTCTATACAACCCGCATTCAAGAGATCAAATAATAAAATGTCCTCTGTTTGTCAAAAAGAGTTTGTGTACATGTTTGTGTATGGGTGTATGGGTGTGTGTATCTGTGTCTGTTTGTAACAATGACTCATTAAGTTTCATCTGAATTCTAATGAGATACAGAGCCATTAACCGATTCGGGAGGCTACCATTGCTCCTGTTTCTGTACTTTTGTATATTTTACATATTTATGGTGTTGTAGTTTTGTGTATTTTATAAAGACCAGGGATGTATTTTAATTTTAGTTGCAAATGCCATTCCAAGTCAGAATCCTTTTGTAGTATGATAAATGAAATTAATTGTTTTATGCTCTTTAATTTTTAAATATTTTTAAATAGTCTTTGAATATTAAATCAAAAAGTGAAGTACTTGAGTATCAAATACAAATTTGGTAAATAATTGATTTTCTTAAAAATCCATTTAATTGCAAAGATTTTAAAATACTTACTTACCTAAGTATGTTAAGGAGTCCTGTATTTTTAAAATACGAGTATCTATACAACAAGAAAGAAATATCAGTGCGGTACACTTGGGCGTATATGTACTTTTTTATACTAAACTTTTAAATCGTTTCATTTAGTTAGTATACTACCTATACATACATACATATATATATGAAATCATGATAACGTCGATAAAATTTAGAAAAGAAATTAGGGATGTTATGTTAATCGAGTGAACTAAGGCACGCAAGAACTCAAGATTCACACAGAAAACCTCAAAGTGTAATTCTTGTAGATAGTTTTTGCTGTTGAAACAATTACTATTTTTTTCAAGTGTTCTGTGTTTGATGTTTTAACAATTTGCTTATTATTACTAATTTCTATTTACTTTAAATACTAGAGGACTCAACAAACTTTGTCTCACTCCAATTGGTCGAGTTGAAGTTCGTCTTTTCTTTTGACAACCAACTGACAATCAAAAATATTATTTTCAGGTAGAACAAATTGTATGATAAAATTAAGTTTCCCGCAATTTTATCATATTTTCTCACTTTTTTTTACCATCCTTGGACTAAGACACACATTTCAAATCCGAAATCGGCCAAGTCGTTCTCGAGTTTTAGCGAGACAAACAAACATAAAGTGATTTTTATAAACATTAGAAAGATTTTTTAAAACACAAATTTTCAAAACCATATCAAAATCAAATACAGCCCTGAAATTTCTCTTTCAATTTCGAATAACGAACTGAAAACTGTTTCGTTGGTTGTGTTTTTTACCCTTAATTTCTATACCCTTTTCGAAGTCGAAAGGATATAAGGTGATGGTGGGGTGTTTTGGTGTTGGGATGTTGGGTGGTGGTAATGGGGGTGGTGGTAGTGCTGCTTCGGCTGCTGCTGCTACTCGGTTGCTACTCACCCAGAACTCGCTTCGTTTTTAAAACAAAAACTGCATCTGTGTGTGCGAGTTTATTTGCGTGCGCTGATGTGTATATATATTTACATACATATGTTTGCACACATTCATACATATACAGTTATATATATGTATATGATTGTTACATCGGCCTTTCTCTTACGAATAGTGAATGATGTCAGATGATGATAGTGGAGGCATACACAACAAACACACACGTACACACGTATTATAAGGGTGGTAAAAGGGGATAAGGATGGCGTGTATATTCCGAGGAAGCTCAAGAGACAATTACATAAAATAAATGTGTACACACAAATGTACATACATCATACAGCAATTAGCATACAACAAATAAAGCGACAAAACTAAGAAACTAACACACTGAAGAACCGGTTGACAGCGCGCAAATTCCTATGCACTATAGTTGAGCACAGTAAGGTCCTCCGAGCTCTGACAAAAAGCGAGAGGGTAGTTTTGTATAAGGCACAGAGTTAGCTCTATAGTTAGTTGATATATACGTACGACGACGAGAGAGGGGGGCTAGATTTGAATGGCCTGGTATAGTGGCTGCAATCTGACGATATGGGCGGTACAGTGCGGTGCAGAAGGTAATGGGAAGGGGAGGTGGGTGCACGGCACGGCACTGTATAGTGATGTGGTACCTTTTTCGCTCGGATCATTAGAAACACAAACAAAACAAACGGCAATAGGAGCTTGAAATAAAACAATAGTGTTGGGGAATATTTTAGGGCTTAAGGGAGGAAGCCGAGTGGGTGAGAGCAGAGCACACGATTGCTCGGCTCGGGTATAAGGATGAGGCCTTTCACTGTTGGTTGTCATCATATTGTAGATGAGCGAGGATAAGGAGGTTTGGGAGAGCGCGAGAAACTTCATGGAGTACGTACGACTACGACTACGACAACGATGACGATGACGACGACGACGTAACGTAACGGTTGCTGTTCGTTATAGTTTTTTTTCTTCTTACTCGGTTTTTTTCTCTTTACTTACTCACTTACTTCTGTCCCCTTTTCCTTGCATTTAGACACGGTAGGTAGGAGGGGAGCGGATGGGGCGCGCTATGTTCCCTAATTACTCTTGAAATTCGCATTAAATGCGGGTTGTAATTAAAGTTTTTAATTTTCCTTCATTTCCAAGTTGTCTGTCACTGAAGGAGGTGAAGTGTGTTGAGTTTGAGTTGAAGCTGAAGGTATATCCATCTATCTATCTATCTATCTGAGCTAAGGAGTGTGCAGATGTATAAGTAATGGTTACCTTAGTATGAGTGAGAGTTTGAATGAAGGTTTTTTGCATATTTAAAGTAATCCGAAGGGTTTACTTAAAGGCGTCAAGGGATCATCTTTAATGTAAGTTTTCTATGTATCTATCTATAATGATTTTCTAGGGTTTTCTACGAGTTATGTTTGTAAATATATTTTTAACTGCTGAAAGTGGGTTGATTAAAATCATCACTGAAGAGAAGGGATGGGTGTAATATTTCAAATAAATTAAATTACTCAAGTGTATAAATAAATGAAACAAAGTACATACACACATACACATATTTATACACGAATACCTAGAAAGGTTCATTTAATAAATATTAAGTTACATATAAATTTGAAAGCTTGAGAAGTTTTATATTTTTTTTTTATTTTCTAAAGGATAAAAAATGTGTTCCCAAACGTATTTTTGTTGGCTTTAAAAGTTCAACAAGTTATTAATTCAATTCACTTAGAGCTTAGTTGTTCCAGATTATGTGACATTTTGTTTGAAGGGGTTAAAAACGGTTGATTGCATTTTTTACCAAACTGATTTTAATTAGAAGTTAAAATTTCTCAAGATAGTAATTTGTCAGTAAATAGTTTTGAAAAATTTACCACTCAAATTCACACAACAAACATTTCAGTTTTGATTAAGTCATCAGTGGATTTCAGAAAAGCTTCTTAAAAAATACAAATCCAATTGCAACAAAAAGACTTTAAATTATTAAAAATACAGAATTTAGAAAGAATTAAAATCAGATACCATGAGTTACATTTCGATTTTTGTTTGAAAGTCCATCTCTCTATAAGAACTGCTCAAACTTGACTACGAACTGAAAGATCAGAAAACTGAATCAAGCTATTTCAAATATTGATAAGGTTCAGGCTCCATCAAAAACATAAGTGTACAAAATGGAGCCAAGATTTTTGATTTGATTCCAAGAGACAGAGCGTCAAATTTAATTTTTCTACAGGGATTGGAAGAAATGAAAAAACTGGGTGAATGCCACGCCTCCTATGTGACAAATCTTAAGTTTCCTTGTGCATACTTCAATTTCTAGTGCTCTGCCAAATTTGGAAGTGTGCATTTTAATTGATACTAATATTGACAAAGTGGGTGGATACAACGCCCTCTAAAAATCTATGTCTTTGTTGTTATTTGTGGTTCAAGGTTCTAAGATATCGGGAAGTGCTTTATAATTATAATATTGATGTAAGTTTGTAAGTTATATAATCTGTAAAGGTTCTTACTGTTTTTGAAGTCCTGTCACTAATCAACAACCATTTTTTCTAAAGAAACAAAGTTCATATCATTGTGAATTTGAAGTTTACAATTTGATTGGTTCTTAATCGAAATTTTGTTGACCTTCTGCAGTCTAAAGGATGTCCCTAGAACAAATTTACATTGCAATCAAAACAGATTTTTGTCATTTAAATTTTGAAGCTAAAAATTATCATGTTCCATCAGTTTTAAAACATTACTTTTTCGAAATTGATACTCTTGGCCTTTGCTGAGTACTGCATACAGTTTTTATGAAACTGTATAGAAGAAAACTTACCTAGAAAAGACGTAAGCTTTGATAACTTATCTTTTTTTAATCTTTATACAATTTAAATCTTCTCTATCTCCAAAAAGGATTTAAAAATGGTCCTGAAAAAGGTTCAAACTAAAACCATGACTTATAGAAGTCAAACTTAAGTCTGCAACATATTAACATTTTTAAGCCATTGTAAACTCAAATTTTATATGAGCTTTTTGTTTTTGCCATAAGTTTTATTTAAAAAAAAAAATATTTTCATTACCCTAAGCCACATATTTTATTTCCACCTCAATTTTTAATGGCTTGTTCCAAGTTTATATACAATCAAAGTGGAAAGGGAGGGGGGGTAATAATTCATTCGAAAGCCATAAGGGTACAAAGTTGTAAAAAATTAACAACTTCTACCCTTTATTTTGCCATACTTTACATTCTCTAAAATAGTTTATGTATAGGTATATTATAAAAATGGTTTCCTCCTGCTTATATAGTTTTTCTTTAAAATCATGTTTTTTCAAGATATATTTTTCTTAAATAAAACATATATAGGTACCAACCAATATACCACCCGATATAGACCCGCATGCAAAATGGTTCAGTCCTGAATATCATGAATATTGTATCCCCTCATTTATGAATTTTCGTTCCAGGTATTGTTTTTTTTTTTCTTCTTCTCTTTTCCAACGAAATAAAAAAATATTCAAATTGACTGTGCGATATTACAGAATATATGTAAAATATCTAGCTACAGGGGTGAAAAATTTGTTTCTTCCTTTTTTGTAAATGATTAATTGATTTAAAGTTTTCCACCCCCCCTTCCCCTCGCTCTGTCTGTTCCTCTTTCAACACAAAATAATACTCCCCAAAAAAAGCTTAGGTGCCTAACAACCCTTATAGAATTACTTTTTCAAATTAAATTCTTAATAACACAACATAAAACCTAACCTAAACATTAAATACACCTTTTGTAACCAAAACCATTTTTTGTAACCATTTTTTTTTTAAATTTTTGGATAGCAAATATTTCATTTTGAACCCTTTGTTGTTTATTTGCAGAACATTTCCACATTTTCGTTGGCGATCTTAGCTCAGAAATTGAGACTCCACAATTGCGAGAGGCATTCACACCCTTTGGTGAAATATCGTAAGTATATTAATTTCATGCTAATTTTCTTTAAATAGACACCATTATGTTTTTGGATATAAAACCTTCCTTTCAATCGGTCCTTGTTCGTCGTCGTCAGTCTCGTTCTCGTAGCGTGATGATTAAAAACCCAGCGCCAAATATTCAAAGCCATAGCTTTTGAGAGTTTGTATTTCCATTTCCAACAAAACACAAAAGGTCAACAGCAGCACAGTAACCGAGCACAATGGGGCAACCCTAAGCCCATCAACCCATCAGCCCATGGCAGATCTCTCTCCCCTCCATCATGAAATAAAGGCAAAAAGTCATAACGCTGAAATGTCTGTGGAAACTTTACGAAAATATAATTCGTATAAGTTTCCCTACACAATTTTAACTTGGAGTTATTTATGAAATAAGCTGCATCGATTACAGCACGCTGCGTACCCGTCCCGGGCGCCACTGTATCGTATATATACTACAGTTCAGCTTCTCCGGTCGGTCGGTCGGTGGTGGTGCTGTGGAATAGTGATGGTGACTAGTGATGTCCTTTTTGGCCGACTGAAAGACTGGCTGGTTGGCTAGCTGATGGCAGCTGGTGTTGTTTTGTTGGTATTATTGTGGTGCGGGAAATGCATGAATTTCGCGCAAGACACAACCTCCAAAAAGCATCCCACGAAAAAGTTGTTGTACGCTTAGTTCAGGGCTGTAGCTGTAGCTGTTTCTTCTTCTTCTTCCATTGGCCAGCGAATTGAAAACATCTGCCAGCCAAACAGGCAACTGAAGGAGTTAATTAAGCAACTTTCGGAGGACTTTTGTATGGCAGCAGCAACAACAGCAGCAGTAGCAAGCGCAGGAACTCATAAACCGGGTGTCATAAGCCAGCGGCACAGAAAAGGGTTATGTTTTTATATTCTCGTTGTTGTTCGTTCCCCGTTGCTGGTTGCTGGTTGCTGGTTGCTGATGCTTTATGGAAAAGTTTTCATGACGTGAAAGTTTTACTTTTGTATTTTTTATTTTTGTTTTAATTCATTTTTGTTTTTGTTTTATTTCAGTTTTTTTTTAGCAACGCCCTCTGTGTTGCTTTTCAATTCCAATATAAGCTGACCGAAACGAAGCCTTGAAAGGGCCATATCCTTGTAAACATTTTGATACTATGAATGAATGTCATGTCCATTCGACAACCAAACTTGTACAAAAGTAAATTAATTTATCTTTGTTTTGTTTTTCTCTTTTCATTTTCTCTTCACTTCTCCTTCCACTTGCTGCTCTTGTATTGTTGCAGTGACTGCCGTGTTGTTCGTGACCCACAGACACTCAAGTCCAAAGGATATGGATTTGTTTCGTTTGTCAAAAAGACAGTAAGTCCATCCGATTACATGAATTTTCAATCAATTTTCTGACATTTTGTATTTATTTATTTTTTTCTGTCCTTTTTTATAAAAACAAAAAAAAACAGGAAGCTGAAAGCGCTATTACAGCTATGAATGGCCAATGGTTGGGATCACGGTCAATCAGAACAAATTGGGCAACACGTAAGCCGCCTGCAAGTAAAGGTGATCGTAAGTATAGTAATAAATTAGAATAGAAAAGCAGGAGTAGTAGCTAGCACTTTAAATGCACCCTCTGCTACTTTTGTCCAGGATTTTTTGATTTTTTTATTGATATTTTATTGATATGATTTGATTTAAATTAGATTGATGAGATGAAAAATGTATGAGTTTACTCCGTGTGTAGAGAAAATAAGAGCTTAAGAGTTGATTCATAAAACAGTGAAGCATCAGGTACTCACGAAAGGTGAATAGAATTTATTTTTATTATTTTATTTATTTATTTAATTTTTTCATACTATTTTTCTACTTAAATTCATTTTTTTAAATATTTTTTTAATAGATATTCTATTTTATTTTATTTACAAAATTATATTTAAAATTTAATGCACCCGTACAGTTGTGTAAAAAACAGGTTTCTTGAACTGATTTTAGTTGACTTTAAAGATCTTCAAAAAA
This sequence comes from Scaeva pyrastri, assembly GCA_905146935.1. Lineage (NCBI taxonomy): Eukaryota > Metazoa > Arthropoda > Insecta > Diptera > Syrphidae > Scaeva > Scaeva pyrastri. The sequence continues at coordinate 122,026,660 of LR989927.1, read as the reverse complement.
TGTATGTAATTGTACATACATATGAGATTAAGTATATAATAATCAATTAAAGGTGTCTTTCAAATTTTATTTTCAATTCTTGAAACTAGCTGCAATGTACATAGTTTTAGAAAGAGTTTTCCATTACGGGCGGTTCGATTTTAAAATTGAATAAAACAAGTTGTATATGAGATCAATCTTTGAGAACCATTGACGATCATTCGAAAGGTCCAGTTTTCGATGATTGACCGATATCATTGCCTCGATGGTTTGTGGCTTATGCGCATAAGCCCAGTGACTTAAAAAAGTCAAACAAGAAAAAGCCTAGAAGGATCAAATCACACTGTCTTTGTGGCCAAATCACGTCGCCTCGGCGCAAGATAACCATGCTATTTAACCGCTCTGCCAGAATATTGATTGTATCTTGAACTGTGTGACAATTAGCGCCATCCTGTTGAAACCACATGTCTTCGGTGTCCATATCATCCAATTCAGACTTCAAGAAGTTGGTGATAAGCGACCTATAACGAACGCAGTTGGAGGTGGTAATGGCTTGGACAGCATCATTTTCTAAGAAGTACGTTCCGATGAAGCCTCCAGCCCAACATCCACACCAAACAGTACCTAAATTTTTTGGATGCATTGTCACCTTGTTAATCCCGCATGGATTGGTGTCGTCCCATGTGCCTGCTTACTCTCGTACTCATTCACCCAAAACTTGGCCTCATTGCTAAAGACGATTTTTCGCCCAAAATTGGGATCAACTTCCAACTGCTTCAAAACCAAATTTTTGTATCAGTAGCACTACTTGTTGCTCTACGCTATTTTTTGCCATGATGTTTTGTCTTTTAGTGACTGATTAATATACGATATTTTAACAGAAATTAAAAGAAACAATATGACAGCCACGAGCTGTCAAAATCAACCCGTCCCTATTTGAAAACCTTTGGTTTTTCATAATTGATGTGTATCGTTTGACAGTTAAATATGTCAAACTGTTTTGACATTTTTGTTCAGTATGAGTTGTGAATTCATCGTGAATTATCCATAGTTCAATACCAGAACTTCGTTCCCAAATTGTGTACATTTATTTAAAAAAAAAATCTGTCCTCAAAGTTCACATTTTACACCATTTTACGGTCAATAATTCGAGGTGTTATCGATTTTTTTTGGTACTAATTTAACTAATTTAAGAATTGGCAAAAATTTAGTTAAATTTCAGAAGCAATTAAAAGGCATATAAACGTTTTCGAAAATTGAAAAAAAAAATACTCATACGCCTAAGTGCATGATTATCAAATTAATGAAATATAAAGCTTCTACATATATATTTTTCTCAAACAAAACTGGTAGATTATTTTTTCTCCATACTTAAGTTTCTAACTTCACCGTCTTGTAAAATCGAAAAATGTCCGTTTCGTCTTGTTATTGGTCATAATCTCAACTAAGTAAGTCCCGTCTAGATCTTTTGTTGTTTCTCGTAAATAGCACGGGTCAAATACCTAGATAGTAAGAGAAAAGCGCATCATATCAGTCTGTTTATTTATAACTAGAGGGACCGGAAAACTTCGTCTCCCCCGAATTTAATGCAGAAACTTAATCTATGGAAAAATAGTGTTGTTGCTTTTTAGATTTTTCTTGCAATTTTTTGTTTCTAGATGGACCTGTTTACATGGTTATTTTGTTAAAAGTAGATCAAGCACTAGGATAACCGAAGTTCATTTCTATTGTTGAAACCACCTGTTTTGACGTGCTGAATGTAAAACAATAAACGCTACGGCAGATTGTTTAACGTGGTCAATACTTAATCCTAATAAAATACATTTTACTGGGATAAAAATTAGGCTTTGCCGGGCTAAATCTATCTCTGTGCCAAATTTCTGCCAAAGCTGTTCAGCCTTTCTGTTGTTTTTGAGCATAAATCCATACATTAACATTTTTACATTTATAATATTACATAGTAGGATGTATCCATCGATTGCGTTGCTTTGATAATATTTTCTAGAAAATACTCATATTTATACGTCTGCTATTACAAAAGAATGTAATAAAACTGCATCGCAAGATCCCAAACAGTTTCGAGTATAATATGCAATCAAACACGTAACGAGCAACTATAATATTTATATCTGTCCCCGTTTTCAGTTTTCATTTTATGTGTTTACATTTTTCATTCTTGGCAAATGATATCCATTTTCGCCAAGTAACATAAATGGTACGAGTAATAATAAGGAAGAGAAAGATTCATAAGATTTTTCCTTCCAAATCGTTTACATTATTGAAACCCATATATTTCTTGTAAAATAATTCGCGAATTTTTATACAAACTTTTTTTTATACATAGTATATCATATCTTAAAACTTTCTGACTTCATAAAAATGAAGAATGTCAATTTTTTGTTGTTGTTCTTGTTCAAAAAAATAAAATTAAGTAATGACATCGTTTAACGCCATGACCCATTTACATAATAAACTCTTATTTCCTAAAAACAACCATAGGGTCCAATAAATCCCCCTTCTGAACATTTGTTTTTTTTTTTTTTTTCATTTTGTTCTCTCTTTGTTTTAAGTCCATAAACTCAAGAGTCCTCAGAGTGGAAGTGGAAATGCCCACTCAAGTGCCTATTTCCTTTTCTCGTCTTTAATATACATATGTACATAAGTATAAATGTATATGTGTATAGGTATCTTTAAAGACGCATCACAATACTTGGTTTGGTTGTAAATAGCAAAACTTTATTCAACATTTTATTAGGGTCTAATGTGCTTTCTCCTCAAGGGGGAAATTTACACTCCTTGTTCGTATTCGTATTCGCATTCGCCTTCGGCTTCATCTATTTGAAACTTATACTTTATACTGGCCTCAATCTCAATATATAATATACAAACCATACATATTTCCGTATTTCCGCAGACATTTTTATATCCTTGCTCATTTACTTTTGCGTATTTTATTTTCCATATTTTTTTTACTGCAAACTATAAATTAAATCATTTACCATTCAAATTGTATTCATTTCTTATTGCTACACTATATAGTATATCGTCTATATATGATTTGCATTTTCCTGGCGGCGTTATTTGTCCCCCGTCACCAGTCTCTCTTCACAATTTTCTTTGTTAGTCCTTTTTCTATAATTTTTATTCACTTTTAACACGATTTGCAAATGTTTATCCACGCACACTCTCAAAACCACCAGCAGCAGCAGGAGCAACAAAAATATGCCAATGAAAAGGATAAAAATTCTCCAACATTTTTTCGGAACCTCAACACTTCATCACGAAGTCATCACAACAAAGAAGAATAAAGGGCAAAATTCCAGAACAAAAGTAACGAGACAAAAATCGAAAGAGGGATATAAGGGAATAATAAAAGAATGAAAAAAAAAAAAAAAACAATACCCGATTATACCCACATTTCCATTGCAAATGATTTATATTCGTTTATAGTCTGTGAGTCCTGGTTGATGTAGAAGTATACGTGTGTGTGTTTGTGTGTGAGTTGGGGTTGAATGTCCTTCTATAAGGATTTGCATGGGGCCTTTACAGTCGTAATTCCATTCAACATGTCAAATTATTGCCCATTTCCAATGTGGAGGTTACATCGTAAAAAAGTCACCACCATAATCGCCCCCATATACCCCCTTCCCAATCGACCACGATTCTTTGGGAGGCGTAATAAACTTTTAGCATGAGATTTGGCCGCAGCTCTCTATAGCAGGGGTGGCAAGGGACGAAATCAGGAGGAATACAAAAATATATCTGACAAAAAATAAAAATAAAGCGAAAAACGAAGCAAATAGGCAGCGCAGCGAGTGCCCATTAAATTTTAGACCCAAATTTTATTTTATGATTTTCAAATGGGCTATTTGACAAAATAAAAGAAAAAAAGAACAACAAGCAGTTCATTGAACAATGTACACATACCTACACATCCACCCCGCGTTGTCAAAAAATGAATAACTTTTTCCCTGATGATGGTCGCTGTCCCTTGACACTTCGCCATCTTTGTATATGGTCGGTGGGCCATGGCCAAGAAGAGGATGGATGCCTGCCAGCCATTAAGTAGAACACTTAACTTAAAAAGAGCATTGCTTGGCAAGCCTCACTTGGGGGTTAATATTTAAACATAAGGTCGTGTGAGTTGTGAGCTGATTTTCGCATAAATTCCAAAAATAATTTTTTTTGTTTTTTTTTTATTTCAAAATTTGTCGTTTTTTTTCAAATATGACTTTTTGTCGGATGAGTGCGTGGATTGGAAATTGGTTATGACTTTTAGCATGAAAAGTAATAAAATTTATTTAATAGGATAATAAAATAGGATCTTCATGTAAGAATGTACACATATAGAATATACATAGATACTACTCATATCTCTAAATGCAAACATACCCAAGTTAGATTGCACAAGTTTGGGAACTGCTGACGAGAAAGGTTAATGTCTTTTGAAAAATATTTAACACCATTCGTATTGAGGAGTTAAATTCTGCTAAATATTTCTTTTTCTTTATCGAGTATACCGACTTCCTTAATTTTCAACTATTTAATTAGCTCACGCAAGAGTTTTGATCTAGAAAACTCTACCTAAAAATTTTGATGAACTACTAACTTTTCGTTAGCTAAACACAGACTGAAATGTAACAATTTGACAACCAACTGACAATCAAAACATTTTATTCTCAGGTAGAACAAATTGTGTGGTAAAATGGAGTTGTTTTATTTTTTAATATCTTCCTTGTAATTTTTCCATATTTTCTTACTTTTTAAACCATCCCTGGACTACGAAAAATATTTCATTAAAAGCGGCCAAGCTGTTCTCGAGTTTTAGTAAGACAAATAAACATAGAAAATAATTGTACCGCCTTGAAGTAAACTGTATAATTGAGAAATCTTAACTACGGCTTTTAGGAGTAAATTAAGCATGAAATGAATTGCAGTCTAGAATGAAATTTTAATAACTAATTATTGTATTTTTGAACTTTATCTAGTTATATATTTCAACCTTCTCTTGAATTATTTTATCTATAAAAAAAACTTCATTAAAATCCGTTGCGTAGTTTTAAAGATCTTAGCATACACGGGAATAGACAGACACCGGGAAGTGACTTTGTTTTATATTATGAAGTGATAGTGATATACAATGACGTCGTTTTTTTTTTGTTATATCTTAAATTTAAATACCAACGACATTCGCAAAGAAAGTTAATAAATGATTGTCAGGCAAATATCATTCCATTCATTCAAATAAATTATTCAGAAAATATTTAAATTGAGTCACTAGGTGTGCGGTTCAAATTTCCATCAATTACCATCTCCTGTCGTGGGTGTGTAGGAGTGTAGGTGCCTATTATCATTTCTTTTTTTACATTTTTTTGAATTTATTTTGACTTCTTTTGTTATGTTTTTTTAATCTTTTTTTTTCACTTTAATTAAGAGATATTTCTCATATTTAAACTTGTTGCTTTTGTACATTCATTTAAACGTCACTATAAACAAAAAGCTACACCCATCTTAAAAAGAAAACACACACAAAATATACAACTACCGTTAAGAATGACATAATACCTCAGTAACAATGCTCTCCGGCTTACATGTGTCATTTCGCCTGCTAGAAGGCAGTAAATTCAACGAAACGAATATATCCCACCCTATACTTAACTAGACATTTTTTTTTCCATGTTCCCTATCCTTCACTTAATTTATCTGCAGTCCTTTACACACAAACATACTTAAGTATAATATACAAAAAAAAAATAATACATTGCATGCTGCAACATGTAATTTTATAAAGAAGAAAAATAATAATAATAAAAGGAAAATAGAGAGAAAATAAAAAAAAAACTAGAAAAATAACAATAATAAGAAAATGCACGTAGGTTTACACAGTACACATAGAATCATACAACACACACACATACTCAATTTTTGCTTTACGATGTTTTTTTTTTAATTAAAGCCTTTTTTCAATCTGGCTCGAAACTAGAGAATACAAAAACAAATCTATTGCATGTTTTGCTTCAATAACATTTTTGCACCCAACGAAAAAAAAAATCTCTGCCACATTTTAATAGTTAACCAAAAACAGAAGAAAAAAATTACACATAATAAATCCAACACGCGAAGGATAACACTAAACTGGCATTATATACATTTTTTTCCTTTTTTCCTTTTTTTATTTTAATTTTTTTTATTTTCTCTTAAATTGTTTGTATATAAAAAAGGGCTTATACATAACGAGCATAATTAAGTGTGATTTAATGTAGGTTGGAAATCTAAACATTTCTTTTTATATTTTTTTGATTTTTGAAATTAAATTGCACATTAAATAATAATAAATAATTTTATATAAGGAATTCCATAAGAGTGCAGTTAGAAATATAAAAACTAAAACATTTTTAATAAAATTTATCTTAAACATAAAAAAACAAGACTGTTTAAATGACCATGTGAGTTTTTTAATTTTAAATTTTAGAAAACATCAAGCCATTGACATTTGATGAGGTCTACAACCAGAGCAGCCCATCGAACTGTACAGTCTATTGTGGCGGTGTAAATAGTGCTCTAACTGCCCTCACCGAAGAGATCCTTCAGAAGACGTTTTCGCCATACGGATCGATACAAGAGATTCGAGTCTTCAAGGACAAGGGATATGCTTTTGTACGGTAAGTTGAAGAGTCCACTTTGAAGTTTTGCTCTTATTTTATGTATACTCGTCTTATTATCCTGTATCCTTAATGTCTCTAACTTTGATGTATAATAATTCAATTTCATTGCAAAAAAAAAAAAAACGAAAAAAAAAACAACACAAAAACTCGTGTCTATGTCAACACCCTTGGACCGGAACTGTGAACCCACCATCAAAATCCACCACCACAACATCGAATCTACACACACACACGAAAACACACTTGAATGACGCCGACTACGACGACGACGACAACGACAACTACGACGACGAATGACTATGATGACGATGATGATGGGGAACATCCTGCTCCTGATGGGCGCAACAACAACAACTGTTATGTGGGTGGCTCTGAAACTGGAACCCAAACTTAAATTCAAACTCAAACCAAAATTGGAACTGGAACTGGATATAGATTTTCAACAAAGGAAGCCGCCACTCATGCAATTGTCGGTGTGCACAATACCGAAATAAATGGTCAGCCAGTGAAGTGTTCGTGGGGCAAGGAGAGCGGCGATCCGAATAATGCCCAGACAATTACCAGTCAGGCATTAAATCAAACCGGATTCCCGTATGGTGTTGGAGCTGCGGCGGCGGCGGCCGCTGCTGCATATGGCCAGCAATTGGCTGGCTGCTGGTATTCACCAACACCAACGTATCCAGCATCATCGGCAGCGGCTGCGGTCACGCCAACGGCTGCATCGGTGCAAAATCAATTTTTGCAAGGAATCCAAGGATATCATTTTGGTCAATACGGCGGATACCAACAGGGATATATGGGGTATGTACACACACATCCATATCTATCTACACAAAAATATATATTTTTCTATGTTCTCTGCTATTTCACTATACAATACACACCCATACATACATATGTATATTGTATGGCTGTATGTAGCCAGCAGCCATGGAGACTAGAATCCTTGTTCTCTCTCAAAACCGTCTATTTTTAACTTGGCTTTGAAATTTTATGCTCTGTTCTTGTTTGCTATTAGATTTTTCCTGTTTTTAACATGGAATTTTTGTTCATTTTCGTTTTTCTTTTCTTTTTTTTGAAATTTTTATATTAGTTTTTTTTTTCTCCTGGTTTAGGTTTTTGTTATTGTTGAAGGATGTTAATCGAGGTAGGAGGAATGTAGGTTTTCTGTCTGGGAGTTTTTCTAATGAAACTTTATTTTGCTTCCAGCACCATCAGGACTACCTACATAACTACCTACCTCTTTAACGTTGGTCAGAATAAATTGCAATAAATTGCATGGTGTTTTTTTTTGTTCAGATCAAATGGGAAATTATAAACAGCTCATTTAATTTCACAATTAATTGTGACTTACTTTTGCCTTTCTCCTGAAGTAAGATTTAGATTTTAATTTAATGTTGGATTTTATTAATAAATTTCAATGAATTTTCAATGTGTAATTATATAATTATATACTTAAAGCAAAATAACGGTGGTTGGATGGGATACAATAAATTTACTTGAATTCAGTACACAATTTACATTTTGCTGTATAATTTCATAGTTAACAAATACTACTTTCCTGACACGTCTTCAACTAAAAGCTGATAAGACACTAACAATTTTTAGTTTCAAAATCTTAAAATCATTTAAAAAAGGATAAATATTTCAATATTCTGCCTAAAACTAAATTTTTAAATGTTGAGCTAAAAAACATCAAAATCTTATTTCTTACAAAAACCCTTTTTATACAACTTCCAACCAATTCTTTTAGAACCAATGTTTTGATAGAAAAAAATATCATAGTACCGGCCTTACGATCACAACCACGTGAGAGATATCGAACTGCAACTTTGGATGTTGCTTTTCAATAAAATTAAAAGATTTTAAAAGACATTGTAAAGGGTGTTTTTTTAAATGTGTGTTTTTCACCTGCCAAATCTTTTTGACAGCTGTCACTTGATTTATTCTTAGTTTGGGCTGCAAATGAAACCATCAATTTTTTGAAAGCAACTTTTGTTGAGCGCATTATCTCGAGTGTCGTGGGCTTGTGGCGTCGTCTCCAAGATCGAGCGATTTTAACAGCTGCGGTTTTACAATTTTTTGTGAGGTTATGTGAAGTCGTGTGTATACTGCGATTAGCCCGATTCGAGAACCACCCAATTGATGTCGAAAAATAAAGTGGTCTAAGATTGGTAATTTCGGCTGGAATTTATTCGCGCTAGTCTTGGTGGCCACTTGCCCGAAATCATTTTTAAAACATAATGGCAAACCCTTGTCTTTAAAATAAAGTTAAATTTTTAGCAATAACATTAAATTATATGCGAGTTAATTCTTCTTGAAAACCACACGCCTAAAAAAACCATTTATAAAGTAAATCACTTTTTAAATAACTTCTTTTGTATGAAATTAATATTGTTAAGGGTGATTTATCGTGAGATTTGATTCATAATGTAAAGTAAAACGCATACATTGGAATGTGAACTTAAAATTTTGACTATTGGTATAAGAATAACTCATGGTATTTACTTTTTGAAAATGATATGATGTAAATGTTCGCTATGACTACGCCTGAAGAGGTCGCTTCGGCGACTATAACGGTTGTTGTTGGCTTCCAAAACGTCAATTTATATCTATCTTATTCCTGCGCCCTGAGTTTTTACATATCTTGAGAGAAAATAGTCCAAAGATGTGATATCCGCACGATCTAGGTGGATTAATCTAACCAAACAAAATTTAAGTGCTCACCAAAATGGTTTGTCAGAAAGTCCATTTTTTTAATATTAATAAATGATTGGTTTTAACATTCTGATTTGCCTCATTTTAGAAGAAATGTGGACAAATGATTACCAGTCCATATCCCCCACTATAATGTTGTTAATGGATATAAAGTCAGGACTTGGTACCATTCGGGTTGCTCATCATTCGAATTATGGCAATTTTGTTTATTAACATGTTCATTGAGCCAGAAATTTGCTTCAAAACTGAACAAAATTTCCCAATAAAACACAGATCTTTCATTGAGTTTTTCCAGAGGCAATTCACTAAAAAAACGACACAAACTTGCACAAGTTGCTTTTTTTATGCTTTTAGACTGACATTCTTGCGTTAAATAGGTCATGTTTTTGAATACTACAAGTCGAGCTGCTTGAAAAAGATGAGGACGAATTGATTCGTCACAGTCTTCTAGTATACCCTCTCAGCTTTAAACTTGTATCGGTTCTTCACTATACGTGTTTAATCTGTCAAAAAAAAGACTATGGAAAATCAAACCTCACAATGATTCACCCGATACTTTGATCTTAAATATTCGAACTGTAAAATATCTCTTCTTTTTCCAAATCTTTAACTTTCAAAACACAACAAAATTATGTTGTCAATTTCTTTTTGTAAATGTATGTACATATCCAATTATCCTTCTGCTTCGGAAACTAAATAAAGTGTTTCAAAATTGCAATAAATACATTCAAATCCATTGGGTGTTCTTGATAACGTTTTTGAAAACGACACTAGACTATTGCTGTATTTTCAAATTTATTTCAATTTCCAAAAGATGTTTTTTTGTTTCCTTACTCTTTTTTAATACAATACTCTTTAAGGTCAGATAACAAAATTTTTAATTCACTCAAGCAAAACTAAAATACAAAATAAAAAATTCAATTTTTTTAAAGTACCTACACAATATGTATTGAAATACCTTCATAATATTTAAGTTTCAACGTGAACAGATTTAAAAAAATATAATAAATAAAAAAGAATTAAGAACCAACTTGTAATTTTTGAGTATAATTAAGTTGTAATTGTAATTAAGTGGTAACCGTGCGTACTACAAATTTTCTGCTCTTAACATTCCTTTCATACCACGTACCGTTAAGATACAAAATTTAATAGGTTTTTTTTTTATTGGTTTTGTATGGACTTGTAAATGTTAACTTCACTTACTTACACACTTAACCTTCAGCATACTGTTCATTCGTTTGTATGTATGTTTAACTACAAGGACTACAAAAACATCCCTTCTATCCTTTTTTTTTAATTTTTTTGAATAAGTGAAGGAAAATTTAAATGATATAAAAATCAAAGCACATGGATGCGGTTAGTGAAAAAAAAACAACAACTCTTGTTGGAAAAACAAATTCCTTTTTATCTTCCCTGAAACTATGCCAGTCACTCTTGACAACCCCTTTTATTTTTTGTTAAAAGCCCACGAACTCGAGCAATACGATACGTGCGTGCTCTTAAAACATCACGCACCCCCAATGACGACGGCATATTGTAAATTTATAATTCCTTTTTCTGTTTTATTCGTTTTTTTTTTTTTGTTTTCTGTTTTTAATATTGCAATTAAAATGCGAGTCTCGTTTATTGATCTCACGCATCACTGATACAAGCCCATACATACATACATACATACATATATATACCCACATGTATGCTCGCCCTCATACCCGCATCGAATAAACCTGCAATTTTATTATTTTTTTCGTATAATTTCAGAATGGGGGTGCAGATACCAACCGCCGCATGGCAAGGGGTTGCAACCCAAGCACAAATATCCCCAGCACAACAATTGGCGACCGGAGTTGCCGGCACTGGCATCCCCCAAGCAACGGGGGTGGTTGCCTACCCCATTCAACAGTTTCAAGTAAGCCCACAGGTATGTAAAAGCACTATTCACACAAATACTACTCGACCATTGTACAATCCTTACGAAATACCTAGTCATTTTGTATGCACATCATATTTAAATAATAAAAATGCATGCTTGCGAAACTTTTACTCAAACAATAAAAAATAAATTAAAAAAAAAATATCTATAAAAAAAAATAAACTTAGGCCAAAAAAAAAAACATACTTACAAATATTTTTGATTCTTGAATTAAAGTTTAAACAAACTCTTCATAATACTCGTATATTATACTTATATATAAAATAATTATTGTTTGTTACTTTTTTTAATAAAATATTTTTCTTAACTAAGCATTTTTATAACTTTGAAAATTTGCTCTCATATTTAACCGTTTTTCTTCCTCTTCTCTTTGTTTGTTTTTTTCACATCAAATTTACTAAGATTTCGCTTTTGTCATTACCAAGTAATTTTAGCATTGAAAACTAAAAAAAAAAACTATTATTATTATTATATTTATAAATTATACATTTAACAAAAAAACCTGCATTGATTATTATTATTATTATTCTTATTACGATTTACAAAAAAAAAATGCAAAAATATATTATCAAAAGTTTGTTTATTTAATTTTCTAAATTCTAAGTGTTTTTTACTTACTTTTTTCCAATCTACTAACACCCATATTATTTTTTAAGGTTTATCCTTTACTTTTGCAGGCACAGTAAAGTTTGTGAGGTGTAAACAATTTTATTCATACAAAAAATTAAAATTAAAAAAATTAAATATTAACTAAAACCAAGTATTAAAAGCAACATTTTAAGAGCTAAACCAAAAAAAAAAAAAATAGGAATATATATATATATTTATTTTTTATTATTTATTTACATTTTAATTTTTGCGCATTATAAATTATAGTTTAAAAAAAGAAAATTAAAATTAAGGATAGACTTAACAAGAAAAAAAAACACTGTTAATATTCATGAGTAATATTTACTACTTTTCAATGTACTTAAGAAAAGCAAAATAGATTTACAACCAAAGAAGAAAAACAAAAGCGAATTGAAGCCAAAAAGATATTTTTATTATAAGCAAATTAAAAATGTTAAAATTGAAAATAAAAAAAAAAAAACAGACACACTTAAACATTTTGATTTTGGATAAATATTTTTATTTATTGTTATTTTCATTTTTGTACAAAAGATGTTTGTAAATTGATTCGTGATGCTTTTTTATTTTGTTTTTTGTTTTTTGGTAATTTTTTTTTAGTGAATTTCAAGACTGTACAAAGATTTTTCCCGATTTTTTCGTTCTCTCAAACTCTCTCTCTCTTTCTCACACTCTGTCTATCTCTCTGTCTCTTTTCACAATTTCTCTCTCTCTATCTCTTTCAAAGCCCATGAATGAATTTTGCGTTATTTTTCAAAAGAGAAACAAAAAATTACGAATGAAATAAAAATACATTATGAGAAAAAAAAAACAGCACTAGTGCCTAAAACTAATCACTAAACATTTTTTATATACGCTAACGAAAAAAAATGAAAAAAAAACATATTAAACATTGTTATCATATATGACAAAAAAACGTAAAATATTAAATTTTTTATTCTAATTTTTATTTTGACTAATTTTTTCAAAGCAAAACAATTTGACTCGAACTTTTTCAGCTTTGTGAATATTTTTTTTTTTAATTTTATTTAATTCTTTTAAAAAACACTTATAATTTATATAAAAGAAAAACATTCAACACACTTTTCATGCATATAAGTGAATAAAACAGAAATATTAAAAAGTTACTTGAGCCTAAATAGAAAACACGTACATAATAGTCACGTTTCGCACAGTTCCTACCTTGTCCGTCATTCCTGTGATTGATTTTTTAATTTATTTTTAATATACATAATATTAATACATATTTTTTATTAAATAGATTCTTTTCTTTTTTTGTAACATTAATTCTTGAAAATTCCAATATGCTTTTTTTGTCCTTATGAGCAATTTAAATACACTCGTATTTTTTTTTGTAAGTTTTCATTGAATTATGAATCAATTTTTGCTTACAGCCAACCACTGTAAAAATAATAATTTAATTACACAAATTATATTAGATCCATTAGTCACAGTCCAGTTTGTAGATTTTTTTTAAGCTGCTTCAAAGTAAGGTATGGTAAGGAATATAATATTTTTATTTTTTTATGAAATATCATATATCATGAATTTTTTGCACTAATTTGGAAGAGTTTTTTTTAATAAATGTAGGAGAGCGAAATCTTTTACTTTTTTCATTAAATTAATTAATTCAGAAAAAAGTTCGTTAGCCTTACGAAAAATTCCATTGAATGCATTTATTATTCAATTAATTTTTTTCAGTCATGGATTTTTCACTAATTGATAAAGATACAAATGAAATAATGCATTAAATTAATAATACAAACAATTTTACATTTTCCAAGAATACCTATGAATTATGTTCATAAATTCAACAAAATGAAATCATTAGAACTGATATATAAACAATATTAAAATTACAATAATTCAACTATAACTAGTTGTTAATTCAAATACCAATAGTATACTTTCCCACGAATCGGTATTCAATAGCATTAGTAGTATTTAAATGAAAAATGCATTGAAGTAATGAAATGCTTCGTCCTACCTGTTAAAAATAAATAAAACATCAATATGTATAGTTGTTAAAAAATTAGTACCCGTAGCGTGATGGTTAGTACGTAGGACTGTCATGCCATAGGTATTGGTTCCACCTTGCCATGCCACCTGAAAGAGTTTCCTAAACAATCGGGATTCGGTATTGGTTTGCTTCAACAAATACCTTCATTTATTTTGATCGTGAGCCAATGTCATCCAGTTGTGCACCCCAAAAGCGTCCTGCACCTTCCAAAAAATGTACTAAAGAGGACTTTCCGAACGGGTTCCTCTTCCATCATGTTAGCTAAGTGGCCAGCCCAGTGCCCACCATGATTGTGCCTTTCACTAATCACTAATCGGATCCATATGTGAATACTGGCTTTTCCATTGTCCTACACAGTTATGTTTCTGGAATTAAAACTTTTGAAAAACCATAAAATATGAATAAGGTATTCTTACTCTTCAAAAAATAAAGAAATTTGGAAAATCTTCAATTGTATCGAAGAGAAAAATGTTGAACCAACATTTTTTATTCAGGAGACCAAAAATTTCGGTTAATATTTTTCTCTTAAATCTTCTTTTACAATGAAAATTTTTCTGTAACAAGAATAATTTTTTTGTGAGTTTTAGAAAAATAAAATATTGAAGAAGAAAAATGCAGCCTGATCAGGCCAAAAGTTTTCCTATTCCAGAAAATAAATTTAAAGTAATGAGAGTGATAACTTAAAATGTCAAAATGTGTTTGATTTGAAAAGGAATCATGTAAAATTACACAGATACACAATATTGAACATTATTTACTGTTGCCTTGCAAAAGGCGGTGGTGTTCTAAAAAAAAATGAGTGGCCGATGAAGATGACACAATTCTTGAAAATTTTCATTAAATGGAAAGTGGTTAAATGAAATAAAGGCTTTAAATGCTCTCGAACATGAGAACCGGTCTAGTGTTTCTTAATTTTCAGTTAGCTTTCCTTGGTTCATTAAATCGTGTAAGGGATTCTTTGAAGACTTTCAGTTGATAATTTTCATTTACTCAAATAAAAGACTCGAATTAATCCAACACACTTGGAATAGTCCCCTAGAGACCGTCAATCAGCCAACTGGACAGATACGTGTTCAGCAATATGACTCTCATTAACTGTTGAATTCTTAACTCTGTATGTGAAGTCATGTGTCAAACAGCAGCAAAATATCAAATTGAATACTTAAGAATTCAATTTATGATTAATTAATTAATTGTTTAATTTTTCTACTAAAACAAACGGGGGTGTAAGTGTGGGTTTTAAAATAATATGAAATTTCCTATAAAAAAGTTTTCAAAAACCTGATTCATAATTCAAAGTAAAATTAATTTTATAAGAAAATATTGAATTTTTCAAAAAAGTATTTTATCAATTCACTTTATTCAATTTTATTCCGAGTAATTTAATTTTGTTTTCCAAATTTTCTGTTTTCGGATCGCTTTTTCAACTACACAATTTTTTTAATCATCATTTTCATATAGTTTATGTATTTATTTTCATGTAACTCAAAAACATTCAACAAAATTTTACAAATTTTATTTTTTGAAAAAAAATAAATAAATAATGAAATACAAAAAAATCCTACAAAATAAGAAAAAATGTTTTGTTCTTTCAACATTATGGTGTTATTTGTTCTTTTTCATATTATTTCAGTTACCAGAAGATGAATGGTTAGCAGCAAATTTGTTAGTTTAGTTTGTTTAGATCTCCCCCACAGGAAATAATTATTATAAATTATGAGAATAAATTTTAAACAAAAAAAAATATATAAATACAAAAACCATATATTTATATGTATAAATGAATATAATATTAAATAATATTTATATATATATATACATGTATGATATAAATTATATCCAGAAAAAAAGCAATTAGTTTAAAAAAAATACAAAAGTGTGGATAATTAAATGCAGTAAATTAATTGCTCTAAAAAGTTATTTAAAAAAAACCGCAATGTTACAACATAAAACATATTAAAAACAATTAATATAGAAACCAAAAAAAAATTATTAAAATAACACAAAAAAGTTGTTCATAACAATCAAATTTCCATCGAATGACATGGGTAGGTAAAATAGCATAAAATAAATACATAGAATAAAATATATATATATATAAAAAAAAACACAACAAATATTATAAAACAGCATAAGAAAAAAAAAAATACATAACTCATAAGGACACTACTTTTAAATTCTGATATTGGAATTAGGTATTATTTTAAAATGTTTTTCTTTTAAATTATATTTTGTTTTTTAGTATTTTATTTTTTCATTTAAGAAAAAAAGTTATTATCATTTCATTATCGCATTTAATTGCTTTTTTTGCTTAAAGGAAAAGTGAAACAAAGAGATATTAAATGATAAACCAAAAAAGTAAATATATATTATATATATAAAAAAAAGTAATATTAAAAAAACAACATAACAAAACATTAGCTAGTAGTTAAGTATACCTAGTTAGTTTATAGATAAAAACTACAATATCACACAACATGACATACATAATAAAATATATAAATTAAACAAAAAAAAAACAAAATTAATTGGAGCCTAGAGAAAAATAAACACACTTAGTTTGATGTATATGTTTTGCATATGTTTAAAAAAGTAGACGTAATAAAATACACAAACAAAAGCTAGTAGATGAGTATATTATATATATATTGTAATGGATAAACAAAATGGTGTTATTAACAAAAATAAAAAAAAAAAAAACAATTAGGAAGAAGTATACCTACTTATGATAAATATTTTTATTTTTTTTTTATTTATAACAAAACAAAACAAAAAAAAACTATAACAAATTCACATACACAAGGGCAAATAATATATTAGTATATTGCATTGCAAGTGGGCGAGGATATTTATTAAAGATGACCAAAAGGAATAAGAAACTAATTAAAACAAAAAAAAAAATTAATTAACTTAAATGATATTATAAATGAAAATACTTCTACGTTATGTTTATTTGTTGATGTTTGCGCTACATATCAGAAGAAAAAAAATTCTCAAATAGTTAACTTTAAAAGAAAAAAAAAATATGAAGAAAATTAGGAAAACATTGAGTAATAGAAATTTTATAATTGAAAACCTAGGCAAAAAAAAAAAAAATAAAACAAAAAACCAAAACAACTACCGATAAAATGACAAATCACATTTTTACTTTGCACATTTTTTTTTAATACGAGAAGATTTTAGTTAAATTTTTAGTTCTTTTCTAATTTTGAAAATAAAGTATCTTTATGGAGTTAGTTGAGAGAAAAAAATATAAATTATCTAAGGCTCAATTTTAAAGTGGTTGGAATTTTTTTTTTTGAATAATTCTTACCAAAATCTAAGCTGAAAAGGGTAAGTAGAAATGATGTCATTATATTTTTATATAAGACTTAAAAACTTAGAAGCTTAGCTAAATCGGATTGAGTTAATCCGGAAATGTTGGGTTGATTCAAGTGAAGTAGGATGCATGCCTAAGAAGCAGCTTAGATGCACCTAGATTTAGTACTTAAAGAATATGTCTTTAAAACCAGGAGTATGAAGGTACTCGTGCAACACATGAGTATACTTTGTCAATTCGACTAAAATGGACAAAATTTAAGAAAATGTTCAACATTAAATTTTGACAATGTCAATCTGACTGAATATGTTTCCTTAATGTTTGAGAAGTAGAAATGTTTCCAGAGGGGGGGGGGGGGGGGTGTAGTATCTAAAGTAATTATACTTTGTCATAAGTTTAAAAAATCAGTAAAAAGGTTTCTTAAGAAATAAGACAACTATTAGAACTTGCTAGATTTGTCCTTTATGCAATATGAAGCCACAGAAAAATAATTTTTAGTCAAAAGAAGCTATGAAACTATGCTTTTTAAAAATGAATACTAAATTCGGTTTGATTGAATGAAATTGTTTGAAATAAATAGGTACTCGAAATTGTTCGATTAGTTCTTCAACACGATCAATCTAATACAGAAAACTGGGTTATGATTCGATGATTAGAAGCAGATTAATTTCAAGCAAGTAACTAAATTCAACCAGTTAACAAAAAAAGGAATTTTACTAGATGTCATGTTAATATCAAACAGTTAAATTGTCAAATAAACCATATTTAGCATTTAAAACTTTAAGAAATGCCTAACTGTTGCAATACTTACCAAGAAATGGTTGAATAAAGCTTAACAAAGCACTATGAATAAGAATCAAGGCTATAAATTTGAAGTCTGCACATTTCAGCACTAATTAAGATTTTGCGAAATTTTGACAGGTTCTTAAACATTTCATTCAAAAGGTTGATGGTGGAAATATAGAAATACGCAGTGTGATATGTCATTACTTTCAAGCCTTGAAGTCTTCTTCTGTGTCGATTAACAATATATTTGTCAAAGACAAACCCTAAAAGAAGTAAGCTTTAGAGCTTTAATTTAATAGAACTGTTTATAAAGTAATCCACACCTTAGCCTAATTGATCAAAGTGAAGTGATACTAAAATTAATAGAACTCTTACGAACGAAGTTTGTCATAATTTAGTGAGGAACGTAAGTTAGTTCGGAAACGAAATTGTTAGGTTTTGAAGAAAAAATGACATTTTGACAACATACATACATATGTGAAAACCAAAATTTTGACATAGTGTGACAGTACAGTGACATTGATAGTTATTAAATGCCAAAACAGGATCAATCAAACTAATCGGAGCCAAATCATAAATTTTGAAACAAATTAACAAAATTATAATTTGTTGGGTTTCAAAAAATCTTTAGCCGAATATTTCGAAAAGCATAATAGAATATCTCATACAGCTTTGTAGGGATCAATTAGATCTCTTGATTGGTATCCTTTTACGTGTCACATGTCACAATTCAATTGGAACCCAGGATGAGTATCAGTTCAATGCATCTGTCATGACAAGATTAGAAGACTATAAAGAAACATAAAACCAACTGTTAGAAAATCTTTTTTCGATAAATGTTTCTCATGTATCTTATTTTTACATACCGTCTCTCTCATCAGAACAAATGATGACTAGATTTTCGACAAAAAAAAATTGATTCATTGAGATCCAAGTGAAATGTTTTGGCTATTGCTAGAGCATCAGAACTTCTAACATCAATTCATTTTTCTATTCAATTGTTACTTTGAATTTAATTCTTCTCAAACTTAACTTAAGATAACAACTTTGAAATGAAATATAAAAAATGTCCAAAAGTTAAATAGCGAATCTGGAGTAAAGTCAATAATCAAAATGTTTACTGTCTTTAGTCATCTGAGATAGATTTTCTTAAAAGAGGCTCTATTTTATTCTCTTGATGAAACACAGCTAAAAATAATCCATATTTTTTTGTCTAAGCTCAACAAGGACGAAAAAAGTTTAATAAAAAATAGCTAACTTGGAAATCAACCTTCGCAGTTCTCTTTCCATTGAATTAATCTAAAAGAAAAGGTTATAACTTTTGGACTTTTAATTCCAAAAACTAGTCAAAGAATTTTTTGTTTTTGTTGTTCCAACTTTGAGAAAAACCAAGAAACTTATGAAAGAATTAGTTTATTTTTCACAGTTACATTGGTTTTATGATTTAAAATTAAAAAAAAAAATCAACATAGAACTAGGCTAATTTATGAAACATACATAGTTTCCTCATTTTTGTTGTAAAGGTTGTTTTAACTATAAAAAAAGGACCTTAGATGCATTACATACACACAAAAAATATACATGTGTATATGAATTGTACATGCCTTGGCTTTGAACATACATATAATATGTTTGTACATTTTGTTTTAATCTAAATTTATTAAAAAGTCCATGCTGGCGCCGCCACTCTAATGAACATTTATATTTTCTACTTCTATATTTTCAACTACAACCGAGAAATAGAGAGTGAGAGAGAGAAAGAAAACCTTTTCATAAAACATAAAATTTATTAAGCTTAATTCTAAAGGGAATTTCATAACCTCCGGGCTCCCTCTTTTCGTTTCTATTTGTGTTATTTTTTTTTTCATTTGCCTTCTCTCTGTGTATATTGCAGCTCTAACCAACCCCCGAAGCTTATTCATTTCAAAAAATCTAGATTAGCTTTGAAAAAATAAAATTATATATACATATTCATATATATTTTATATACATATGTACATAAAAAAAAGAACTAGGTTTGATATAGAAATTGAGTTGAATTTATATTCGTATCTGTAGCTCGATGTTTATTTTTTTTTCAACCTTACTTTTTTTAATTGTATACCTATATTGCATGCTAAAAAATCAGAGTGGAAATTATAACAACAAAAAAAGGTAAAATATACCTAAAGGGAAAGCTGGAAAGTATCAAAAAAAATAATGAAAAAATCGAAAACAATGAAATAAGGAAGTTATACACATTTAATTAGAGACAAGTCCCGAGTATAATTATTAAACTTGCTAACCTAATTAAGTTGCACTTAAATTGAAATTGCACTTTTTCACAATGCAGATAATTTGACGAAAAAAGAAATCAAAAGTTTAATGCGATACAAATTAAAAAAAAAAATTACCAAACACATCAAAATCGAGCCAACGAACTCAACACTCCCCAAAAAAAGATACAATTTAGAACAATTTTTATGAATTTTATTTTTCTCTAAATTATAATTTAATTAAATTTAAATTTATATGTTGTTGTTGTTAATTTTAGAAAATAACAAAGAAAAAAAAAAACAAAAAAACTTAAAATACGCACATGAAACTAAACACACACACACGCAGATTAAGGTGTATAATATAGAACTATGAACAAAAACCCAAAAAAAAAATATATATATTCAAACCTATAGTAATATTGTATTCTTAAGAGATACAAACAAAATGTTGCATAATTACATACAAAAAAGAAAAACAAGTAAAACTAACGTGAAACAGAAAAAAATGTAAACAATATTTATGTAGTATATATAAATGTATATGTAATAAAACAAAAACAAAATAAAGCAGAAAATTTTTCGATAAGGCGAATTGCCATATTTAGTGGGGATATAAAAAAAAACTTAAAAAAAAATGTTGTTTAGTTTATATAAACCTTAAAAAAAACGCTATTGGAGTACACATACAAATTATTAAACAAAAAAAAAACATATATATTATAAATAAAAATAAAAAAAAAGAATTAGTCAATTTACCACTGATGTAACTCGGTTCGGTTGAATGCAAACAAATAATACAAATCATGAAAAAAGTATTACTAACTTATTATACACTCATGAATACTATATATATATATACACGCATATATATATATATTTAAAAACAAAAAAAAGTATATATTATATTTAAAAGCAGAAAGTAATATTAACAAAAAAACATACAGATGTGAAAAAAAAAATCAAAGACGAAGGAAATTTAAAGAAAAAAAATATAAATAAATGTTCAAAAATAAAATAAAAATTATTGTTTAGTATCATGAAACCAAAATTACCTACACACATGATTAATTATATTATATATTATTTAAGAAATACATACAGATACATAGATACAAAACCAACAACAACAATCCAAGCTAACACAAGAGACCCATAAAAAATGTTTACGAATATTTATTATTATATACCTACATATATGCATTCAAAATGTATATTAACTGCAATCAAAAACTAAACAAATTAAAAATAGACAAAAAAAACAACAATGAATAGTTTCAGTTTTGTAAAACAAACAAAAGAAAAAGTTAATACTTTATAAACAAAAAATAAAATAATTTAAACCCCAAGAAAGATAACAACAACATAATTAAAATTAAAACACAAAGTATGTAAGTTGTTTTATGCAAAAAACAAAAAAAAAATAATTGAAGTTAAAAAGATTAAAAAAATAAAAAAAATATTTTGACTGTATAACCTGCAATTTTTGTAGAATTTACCAAAAAAAAAAAATAAATAATAAAAAACGAGGAAAAAAACTAAATTGTGGATAATGATTAATAAAATTAAAAAAGCAAAAAATTATAAAAAAAAAATATTGTATGAAATCATGAAACAGAGATTATTATTGATATTATTATTATTGAAAGATGAGAAGAAAACAAAACCAAAAAATAAAAAAACACAAAAAAAAATAAAAATAAAGTGAAAATTGTAAAAAATATATTATTATATTAGAGACAAAAAGGAAAAACAAAATAAAGAAAAATTTTGTAAAAATAAAAACAACGTGTTTTTTTTTTTCTTATTTTTGTGTATTTTTAATTTGAATTCAAGTGATTTTTGGACTTTCAATAGGCTTCATACTTCATGCTTCTGAGTTTCAGTAAGAAAGAAGTCCCAAGAAGGACGATACGAATTCGCCAGGTAATTATGCATGTCGGAAATAATGATGGAAAATATTGTTCATTCATGAATAGCTACACACCGGGACAATGGAAATAAAGTTAAAAATAAAAAAATGAATACATTGCTTAAAGAACTTCATCTGTCTTAGATTCGTGTGACTTTAAGGTGTAAGTTTAGGGAACGAAATTTATGATCCTTGAGTTTTGCAAATTTAGATTTTTGTGAATTAGCAGGTTATTTTCCTAAAAAATTAAAACATTGTTATACATTTTTCACCAAAAGATTTATTGAACATTATTAAAAGGAACGGAAAGGAAATGTAAGAGTATATTATGTCAACCATGAGGAAGGTTGTCATAATATTGGCGGGCGGTAGGTTTCAGGTAACGAACGTTCGTACATTTGATACGTTCGTACGTTCGAGATACCCTGTTTTCGTCAAAGTTATCTCGGGAACAAATAGAGATATCTACTCCAAACGAATTTAGTTTGACAGGTTATAACTTTAAAAGATGGAATGAAAGGACTTTCATAAAAAAATATTGAGCTGTTTTTTCAACATAACAGTTAAAAAAAAAAAAGTTAAAATTTTAGCTGGTAGTAAATAACTCAGGAACGGGTAATTCAATTGACTTCAAGTAAATTTTATTTTTAACAATATTAGAATGTTATTTAGAATTGGTATAAATTTGGAAAAAATCAATATACTTACCCTAATTTTCCCAAATCTACAATGTATGAAAATGATATCACCTTTAATTTATATTTCGTGAAATTATATTTATTGTACAAAAATGTCAATTTAATATTCGTTAATATTTTATCATTTTTTAGTTAATGACAAATGCATTATGTTGAAAATAAAATACATTTGAAGTCAACATCATTGCTTGTTGGGATGATATTTAAGTCGAAAAACAATTTTTGTCAATTTTCTGCAAATTTATGTTTTAGTTTTCGTAAAAAAAATATCAATTCGATATTTGGCAAAATTATAGCATGTATATTAATAATTGTATTTCGTATAAACTTATATAAGTTTCAAGTCAATATCGGTGCTCATTCTCGAGATATTCAAGTCAAAACACACTTTTTACCAACTTTTCATAGAACTTTTTGTACTTTTTTATTTTACAAAAACTGTCAATTGAATTTTTTCGAAAATTTTACCAGATGTTAAGAACAGTATTTTCTATACTAAAAAATTATTTCGAAGATGATATCATTTTTCCTTCATTGTATATTTGCACTCCAAAATTTTTTGTTTTAGTTTTTAATTTTTTTTAAACTAACGGTATATTGAACTATTTCCAAATCTATACCAAAGCTGTATTATAATGTTATCTACATAGATAAAATTTATTTGAAGTTAATAGCATTATGCGTTCCTGAGATATTTGCAACCAACTAAAATTTTCACTTTTTTTTAAACTGCTGTGAAAAAACCGTTCTACAAATTTTCTTAAAAGTCCTTTTAAACTAAGAGTTGAAAATTCAGGTACCACTCATTTTTAACCTATTTCTATTAGGTCATTTTTTTTTGCTGTGCTTATTTTTAGAGGTTCTTGATATAATTTTGGCTCTTTTGTCTACTACTAAAAATCATTGCCTTTTTAAATCAAAAATGTATTAGCTTTGATGACAGGTAAGACGCACTAAGTCACTTTAATGCTTTCTTGCTGTAATATTATAGAATAATTGTACTCTTTTTTATAATAGCCAAAATGCACTAACTCAACTTAGTGCGTTTTAACTGAATTAAATACTATTTAACTGACTTAGTTCAAAACTTAACCTCGAATAATTTATGTTTAACGTTGAATAATCACTTATGGTGTATGCAGTACAAACATATGATCATTCTTTATCACTTCGCATTCAAATTTACATATCCTAAAAAATTGACTTAGTGTCTTCTGCAAGTAAACCCACGAAAGCACAACTATTGGCAAATTTCTACTTTTTTGAGGTTTAAGTTTGAATCGGTGAAATCGATGTCTTATAATTTTCCTTCTCAATCTCACTATCGATCAAAATGCAATAAATGAAATTATGTATCGTTTTGGAGTCATAATCCACAAGGTCTTATTAAGTCAAACAAAATTTAACTACACCAACAGTGTTGCCGAAGTAAAATGTTTTAAATTATTACATATCATTTGGAGCCAAAAGTACTACCAATATAAAAAATAGCCTTCAATAAAACTGTGCCACAAAAAATTTACTATTGCCATATTTTGGAATAAAAAAAAATCGGCAATATATCCTTCTCTTTTTCGTTAAATGGACACATCATGTCAGCACTGTCAGAACATTTAAAGCTTTTGGTGGACTTCCGGCCAATTAATGTATAGTAAATAATAGCTACCTTAAAAAATAGGCACGGCTACAAAAGTTTTGGAATATCAGTTTCCCAAAGTGATTCACAAGAAAACGCCTTCCACAATAATATATCCATACATTTGTATTAACATTTTGTTTGTTTTGACTTTTTTTTTTTCTATCAATCAATAGAAAACGCGCTAAATAAGTGACTATTAACTTTAAATTGGACTTATGTAGACTTTTTATAAGACCCCAAGAATTTGATTTCTCATTTGATGTCAGTATG
Organism: Scaeva pyrastri; assembly: GCA_905146935.1. Lineage (NCBI taxonomy): Eukaryota > Metazoa > Arthropoda > Insecta > Diptera > Syrphidae > Scaeva > Scaeva pyrastri. The sequence continues at coordinate 122,001,842 of LR989927.1, read as the reverse complement.
TTAGTAAAGTCGACAAAAATACCTTTTCTTCATCATAAATATAAATAACGCACCCGAAAGGCATAAGTGAACATATCGAGAGTTTGGGTGATGAATTCTTTGAAATTTATGAACTTAAAAAATCATAACCTCTCATATTAGTCATATTGTAAAACCCTAAAAAAATACAAAAATGTTTGTATTCCTTTGTCAAAAGTTTTTTTTTTGTATGAAAATAAATTATGAGAAAACCCAACTTTATTTATCAATATAATAAACCTTACATGTCCATAACTCTTCGATTTCTGTCTTATAATCTTAAAATATAGGTATGTATGTATGTCTATGTATTTATTTATACACACGCATAAAGCTTGAAGATAAAACAACATTTCTGAAAAATAATATACATACCATACATACATACATTATGTACATACTACCAACAAGATACACATGTACATATCTAAGAAGAATCCTTTGGTCTTATTATTTCGTAGGTCTTCAGTGAATGCAAAAAAAACAGCAGGTATTTACATTGCCTTGGGATTTTGATATAAAAAATAAGATTTATCATTTACCTACAAATTTTATATTTTGATCTCACCTAATCCAATCCCATTTAATGTGTGATATTTTGACTGGTATGCAAAATAACTGATTGATGTTAAGCATCCTTTTTTATCCTTTTTCATAGCTATACTCATAGCAGGTGAGAGATCAGGCATATAAATACGATTAGATAGTTCTATTATTGACCAATGAGCAATTAGATATGTACCAACTATTTTAAAATAAACATTTATCATTTAATTTGAGTCTTGAAATTTTGAATCCTCAATTGTTAAAGTGTTAAAAAAAAAATTGGGCTATTGGGACAAGTAAGCGACATGTAAAGAATAGAAACCGTAGGCATCTCTCAAGAATAACTGAGAATTGATAACATTGTTACTTTAGTGTGAAGTATGTAGACAAAAAACCAGATTTGCCGATTCATATGTGAAATTAGGAATTTCTCAAACGACTTTAAGCCTTAAAGTTTTTCAAGTTTTTTAAGTTTTGAATCGAAAAATCATTTGCTGTGATGGGGCCGATTTTTGATATCGGATTTCAGAATTTTTGTTGTAAAGCCTCTTCATTTTCAATTGTAAGACATTACGTAACGAAAGTAATCAAACAATCAAAATTTTCAAAGAAAAGTTTGCTGTTAACTTTTTTAGAGGTGATCACAAGAGATCCTTTGATTCAGCTTACGATTGAAAAAAAAAATGATTATACTAATACCACAATCGATTCAGTCTTGAATTTATATGTGAAAGAATCGAACCAGAAATTGACGAACAATTAGTCATGGACAATTTCAGAATGAAATATAAACCTTATCAATGGCAACAATTTGGATGATATTGCGCGACGTTTTTAATGGCATACCTTTTTTTACAATGCAATAAACTTTCAAACATCAATTCGATTATTTGTGTTTAAATATTCACATTTCAAATGTTTATGCAAATAAAATCTGATATTGAAAAACCCGGTATTTCGAGGATCAACAGAATTCAAAGTCGATTGGATCGTCAAAAACTCTGTAGCTTGCATTAATAGTGAAGGTTGTTAAGGACTTTCATGATCACTGTATAGCTTGTTACTTACTTGTCAATACTAGTTTTTTTTTTAAAATTGTAATTCTGGACACAAAAAGAGAAAATACAATCAATAGCGTCTGAGACAAAGTTGGGCTGTTGGGCAGTTGGACCACAGCTTGTCAAGACTTGCAAATCTATTTGTTGTTTAAAGAATTTTATTAAATGTCAAAAATCTAAATTTTCTGTAAGTTTTTTAGGATTCCCGTTTCGTATCCATGTTTAAAGTCGTAAAGTCTCAAATTAGACTTTGATCAATGTAAAATACTTTAAACAAAAATTTCAAAAGTTTTTTTTTTTCGAAATGAAGACAAGATTTTGATATACAACACCGAGATAAAAGTGACATTTTTCAATTTTGTGTGTTTGTTGTAACTTTAATTACTGTTGAAATCCTTCTTTTTGCCAAATGAATTGTGCAATCATGAAATTACATAAGAAAATCCAAAATTTTTGATTCCAGCTTTATTTAATCTTTTATTCGACATCAATTTTTACCATACATGAGTAAGAATCAACAAAAAACAAAGTTTTTCAAATACGGTTAACAAGATCATTCGAGCACCGTAAACAGTTTGAATTTTTAAATTTAAGTGAACTTTAAATACTCAAAAGTCTAAACTAAGTTATTCCCGAAAAAACATGCACCGAAAATTTCCTATTTCAAAACCTCTAGTGAGTTAAAATTTTTTCTCTAAGCATTTTATAAATCTTAGACAACAAATAAATTCTTTAGGTCACCTTGAAATATTTATTATTTTGTCATATGTATAAAAAATAAATCAAAATCAATTTTCAAAATTCTATTCACTCTTTGCTAATTTGGGAGTCATGTTTGTTTCCCTTTTTCGGCTCCAACTCTAACCACGCTTTATCATACTTGGTGTCAAAATAATAAAGTATTTTTATTTTTATTAAAAAATTTGATATAGAACTTAACTTCATATTAAGAACTAGCTGCTCGTCCTGGCTTTGCACGGGATTGATAGAAAAGCCCATCTTATTATTAGTAGTTTTTGAGTTTTAAAAAGTCTATTTAGCCTTTGTATTCTGTGTGCTATTCCACACTATATTCTATCTCTGTGCCATATTTCATCCAAATCCGTTCAGCCGTTCTGGTTTTATCGAGAAACAGACATTTACACACACCTCGAAACTTTCACACTTATAATATTAGTGGGAAGTATGATTAGAGTCCATTATACCAATTTAAACAAATTTTGGAACACTAGGTCTGTTCGATTTGAAATGTGCATGTAATTAAGAACAACTCTAACGAACATTTACAAATATTTCTCCTTTGTTATAGGGGGGGAGAGAGTTGATCCTTAAATAATATATGTGAAATAGGCAATTGATTACTACAATCCTTGATTTACATCCCGTAAACAATTTTCCCTGTTTTTGACAATATCAAAAATGTACAGAACCACTCAGCAGATACGAAATTAATTTTAAGAAACTTTAGTTTTCTTCCGAGAATTCCCGGGCAGATACTCTAGTATCATCATCGTAATGTTAAGTAACTTTCTTCTTCTCCAATTCCTAAACCAAAACAAAAATGGAAAAAAGTTTATAGAAAACACACAAAGTAAAATGTTAAAGGCCTCATAGGTTATATGACTCATTAAATCATATTTACCTAACATTTGATTAATTAATAAATTCCCCAAAATACTCATATGTATGCATGTACAGAATATATATATGCACGTATGTAGTTTGTTTGATCACATATGAAGAATTGTTCCCTCTTTATACTGTTGCTCATTAAGTCAATTCATCCCTTATCATAAAATAAAACAAAAGAAATTCGATGAAACAAAAGTAAAGTAAAAAAAAAAACACACAGGCAGCCTTACCCAAATTAGACTTCATAATATCTTATTAAATAGCAACAAAAAAAAAGAAAAAAAATTGTCGAAAAAGGTCTAATTAAGGATTTTTACGAGCAGCAGTCGTCTGATTTCCAACCCATCAAAGCTTCGAATCCGACCGACCGACGACGACGATAGCGCGTAATATAAAACAGCAAAATTATATCTATGAGCATAATGGCATCAAAATGAAAGAGAAGCAAAGAGCGACCAAGTGCGGGTGGGGGCGATGGGAAGAGATGAAGAGTAAGAGCGCCAGGAAATGTTTACTATGTGCTTTCATGAATCAATAACAATGACGAAAATCTATCAAATAAATCCATTAAAGTCCTTTTAGGCCCTTAAGTCCTTCGGAACTGTGATGGGTATCGTATCACATCACATCGCATCGCATCGGCCTGTCCCAGCCTAGCCCAGCCCAACCGGGCCTAAGTGTCCCGCCATGCTGAGCTGGGCTTTTGATTTATATCGAAAACCACTTCGCCAATCGCATACACGGCATTGAGTTTGTTATGTGAAAGTAAACCTATTTATTTAGTGATGAAAATAGGGAATTTACTCAAGTCCTTGTTATATTACGAACGACTATATGAGTATGAGTATATACTCGTATAGAGATGCGGAGATTGAGATGTAGATGGCGATGGTGATGACGATGACGATGCCGATACCAATGGAGATGCAAGGAATGGGTCAGTAATACAATAAATCTCAAGGGATATAGAAACCCAAATAAATAAACCAACCATATGCCTTGAGAGGGTATTGTATTGCTTCTATACATACATACGTACATATATATTATATAATAAATACATGTATAGAAAAGGAATTCGGAAGGCAATTTCGGGTTTTAAATACAATATTTTGGGAAACTTATTAAAGGCCTTAATAATATGGATCATTGTGCAGTGCAGAGACTGCTTCTTGGTTCTTGTGTAATAACGCAGAATAATATTATAAATTATGTGGTTTAACTTAGATTTTTTGTTCATTTAAAACCTTAATAAAGAACATCAAATAAAGAATGTTTTTTAGGGGAGAAAAATAAAAAAAAAAAAACAAAAATAGGGGACGAAATTGTAATTGAATCAAAAATCAATATGGGAAATAGTTGATACGTAACTCCATTTGCTCCTGAGGAGACATTATTACTTATAGTGAAAGATATGAGTATTATGACTTTTGAGTTATGAAGTAGTTTTTTATTCCATTTTTGAAAAATGTCATTTTCTAATAATACATATCTTTTTCTAGAGGGTTTTCCAATAGGGGTTTTCCACGAGCGTTGACAGTTTTAATTTATTGGTTATATTAAAGTTTGGTCAGATTAAGGAGGCGATACAATGATGAACTGAATGTAATTTACCCTGAAGCAGATATTATGAACAAAAATTCAGGAACCCATCTTGGAAAGTCCCTTGTAGTACATTTTATGGTAGACGAAAGAGTGATAGGCCATGCTTAGCCTGGCCTAAAGCCTTTTGGTGCACAATTGGATAGCATTGGCTGGCGATCAGTATACTATATAATTGGAGAAACATATTGAAGGGGACAAAGACCACTGATTTCGATTTTCAAGGCGATATGCTGTAAAAAGAAGTTTAGTGCAACAACCTGGGTAGGGTTTCATTGTTAAGGGTTTATTTGAGTTTTTTTTAAAGGGGGTGTTTTATTGGGGATTGTTTTAAGATTGTTTTGCCAATTATTGTTGTCGACTTATTTCACATCGTTAACTCTTTTTAAAGCAGATTAAGCCATTCCTGTCACAAATGAGTTGTACAGATTTAATTGTATTGAAGTTTTTCAAACCCGCGATCCCTTTGGTGAATTTTCTTTTCTACTTTGCTTCCGAGTAAAGAAAAGTTTTGCAGGAGTCAGTCTTTGGTTCAATTTTTGAAACATCACATATGTACATATACTGCTGTCAAAAGTGCCGTTTTGTCCAAGTCGGTTGACAGATATTGTTTTGTTTGTTGATAGCAGGTATTTCGTCTTATTCTCGTTAACTTCAAGACCAACTAGTTTCGACTTTTCTCCAATCTATAGCGGCACGTTGTGTTGGAAGCAGCCGATGATGCCTATTTCGTCTACATATCATAATAGTTAGAATGATCTGTTGCAGATAAAGCCTTCTGGACATAGCTAATGTCCTTGCGAAACCCTGTTTCGAAAAGTTCAGAACAACTTTTTCCTAATTACATCACGTTGTATCGTATGTTTTCCAAAGTTACACCACACAACAGGAGCAGTTTTCCCAGGATCGTGACTCCTGAGTTTGGCCATATCATCTGTAGAGCTCCTGAGCTCTTCCATCCTGAATATATGGAAACTTTCTAGAGCTCCTGATCATGGATGCGGGGTAGATGGCTCATGTAAACGGGGTAGATGGCTCTGGGTATTCTTCTTAGTTCTTACCCTACTGCCCGTTCAGCAGGTGCTGAAAATGTTGCTTAGGTACATACATTTAGTATTCCCTGTGCTTCAGCGACTATAAGTTCCCATCGCTTTTTTAAAGAGGGGATGTTGTTTCAAACAAATGTCACCTAAAAATATCTTGAAATTAACGTAATACATCTAAAGTTTCATATTTTTTTTGAACAGTCTTCAATCGAGTGACTCTATCTGAATCTCGGTTAAAAGAAGAAATGCAATTCCCAAATGCCCTGAATCAGATGGCTAACAGTACCTACTCGTATAAATGTACTTCAATGAAATACGACTCTCGTTTATTTCCTCTTCATATTATGTCCTTAAAGAATCTTTAAATAGAATTACACAGAAATCATCTTCCAAGCACATCTAAGGATAATTCGCCATTATTTCCAAACGAGACGACTTGCGAGTGTATGAGAAACTACTGCACTTTCATTTCACTCTCGCATATAAAATAAAATAAAATAAAATAATAAATGAAAGGGCATTAAGATCGTACCCTATTATCCTTTCTAGAGTTTCACTAGCACCGTTTGTTTTATTGGATACAATAAACGCCAATTTTCTTTTGCAAATACTCTCATACATACGAATAACTTTGTGTGTGTATGTGTATGTATTTTTATACTGCAACATCAGGACCACGGTTTTACCTTTTTTTCCCCTGCAAACAGATGTTTGAAAGCAACCATTCTATAGCGGTATATGGGTCCTAGCTCGTTTGGGGTACGAGTATGTGTTGGTTGTGCGCTGCTGCCATAAAGCTTAAGCTCAGTTAAAAAGCATAAACAAACATTTATTATTATACTCGTACATCTATTCTACAGAGGTACCTCTACCCTACCCATACCCCTATACACCTACATACCGTCATATCTTATGTTCTATACACACATTAAAATATATTTACACACACATATATGTATATGGAAAAAAAAAAACAGTCATATCCCTAGCGAATCAGGTAGAAAGCAAAAGAATGCTGTGAGGGATAATATGAAAAATATTTTCAATTTTCATAAATAATGTTTTTATGTTTTATTTTCATAACTTTGTGTGTCTGACAAAAAAAAAGGGGTAAACATTGTATATGGGGGCTGTGGGAGCCATCAAAATGAATCGGGGACCGATTTGTGATGGTTTGCTTCGCATCCTTGGAAATTACGAAGTGAGGAAATAAGCTTTTCACATGAGTTTTAGCCAATTTAAAGTTACAGGTTGTACCTACCTATATACAATGGCAGGCAGGTAACTGATTATGTATGTATGTATGTATGTAAGTGTGTGTTATCTGTATTGTTTGGTAAAAGTGATATGGGACATTTATTGTTTGAGTAAACAAAAGTAATCTTATATTATGTATTTTCATAGTCATAACATAACTGATAGCTGGAAGCCGAGCAGAGGAGAAGGTGTTTAGGTTTGCTAGATTGCTATAGTGTTTTGGGTACCTGCCATCATATGGGTAATGGCCTTGGAATTAATTTAATCAATTAAACCCACTCAGTTTTTGCTTTTGTATTGGTATACTTGAAATTATTTGAAATTTTTGGGAATGTATTATTTAATGTTTGTCTATCTGCCTACATGTGTTTTTAAGTTGGACTGATTGTTTTTATGAGGGTCAGATAGATAAGTGTTTCAAAAATTAAAATGAAAAACGTTGGAAAGCAGTTAGGCAAGTAATAATATTTCATAATGCCTTCTTATTGAAGCAATAAACTTGGGTTTAGAGTTTCAAACTCGGATTCAGCAAACAAGTCAATTTCCCTTCGTGTCTGTGGCAGCAAACCAGCGGAATATTCGGGGCTCTAACCCGCTGTGGTAGGCTATGTCCGTAGCTCTTTTGGGAGAAGGTTACTACGGAATAAACGGTGAGGCACCAAACTAGATAATAAGCTATAGGCTTAAGCCTTGTCCTTCGTACACTTAGAAGAAGTGGACAGCGGAATAAGCGGGCAGAAAAAGTTAGGACCCAAAAATTGTTCCCGGATTGCTCTGTACTTGAGTACCAACTGTCCTCGGATTTTCATACCTCTTGTACACAAGATTGGTACTCAACAGGAAAAGGTAGAAGACACTTCGCAATATGATATTTTGGGTTGAAAGTAGATGTGAATTGTAAGGACACGAATGATGAATCACCTTGTGATTCCGAAACACCAATTCTAAGCTAAGCTGCTGGCTTCAGCGTGGTGTTGCTTTCGCGGATTCGGTGACGTGGATCGGTGCGGCGTCGGAAGTGTAACGCTTCGTTACATTATACAGTTATTAAAATTTTTAATCAACAGTTTGTCAGTGCCTAAGATTTAATGGTCATAAAATGTCAAAGGAAAAAACGAACGTCAAGTAAATATAATTCAAATAATTTTATTATAGACACACTTTTTTATAAGTGCCGAGAGTAATGTAAATTTTTATCGATTGGTTATATATCGACCAATCTAACAGCCAGGCATGCTGTTAGAACTCAATTTTATCGGGACAAAGTTAGCTGGGTGCTCTAGTTATTAAAGAAATCCTTGAGTTGATTTTCTACTCTCTGAATAATTTGACAGGTTTAATAAAGAAACAAATAATCCTTAAAATAAACATACCTACTATTTTTTATATACTAAAAACACATTTATTTTCTTTTTCTTATCTCTTGATTTTACAGTATAGGTAAGTATTTATGAGTGTTTAACAAATCTGGCCCTTCGTTTAGCTTTCAATCATAAAAAACAATAACACGCCCCTTGCTTTTCCAGCCAAAAGTTATACCTAGAATATATAATTTAATGTCTTTTTACTTTTGGGGGTATATGTAGGTACTCTTATCGTATGATACTCATTACATTCCTCTTCCTTTTTTGTTGTTGTTTTTGTTTGTTTATTTGAAACGTTAAATACGTAATTTAAAAGCTCAAAAGCCCATAACAAGAGGAAAAATTGCTGAAAATTTTCTTTAACTTCTTGTGAGGTAGTTCTGTGCGAACTGTAGAAGGTACATAATACTGAAAGTCTAAAGAAGATTCAAGAAATAAAAACAAAAATCATAATAACAATAGTAATAATCATAATTTATGCTTGTGATACACAAATCATAAAGGTCATAAAATTTATCTGCAAAACAATTTCTTTCCATTTTCCATGTTTTAATTTATCTGAAGTTTTGTTTTGGCGTTTTGTTTTAGGTAATGGTGCCTTGAGATGAACTTAGATATTGTGGAGGTAAGACAAATGAATCAAGAACTAATTACAAGGCATTTAACTCAACATGTCTCAATATGGTTTAAGTTTGTCCTCAAGAAAGAGACAATGATATCTACAAATTAAAAGAAATTCAAAAAAGTGCGTATACGAACAAGTGTACCGCTTTTATTATTTTAGCGGAAATTTGTCAAAATTTACAATATATGTATTTATTTTGGCTGGTTTGACAGAATTATGACTAAGCGTGCAACATAGTTAAGCAATTTTAAAAATAATGAAAATATAATATATTTTATATATATACCATATATATATATATGGTTTAACTATAAACCACAGTTCTTCCGTACTAAAAATAAATTAAAACAAAGTTGTTAGTATTGAACATTTTGCTTATTTTGAGTATCTAAATATTTTTTTTCTCTGTATTTTGTTTCTTCTGTTCCTCCAGCGCGGCATTCCCCAAGGCAGCCATTAAGGTCCCTTCCTTTTTATTGTTTTTATCAATCTTTCAATACTTTATTTGGAGTCGGTCTTTTTGACAATTCTCATTTTATGTATGCTCAGTTAAGTTTGCCATTTTGTTAAAAAACTGATTTTTTCCTAAAAAAATGGTTGCAAATTGTGCAAAATTATTACCAAAATAATGGTTCAATTAATAAATCTAAATTCTTGGCCATTAAATTATATTAATTTAATCTTGAAAGCCACACGTCTAAAAAAACACCCTTAACAATACTAAAATTTCTCGTTTAAAATTTACGATACTAAGTTTCTAGGGACATGTTCGTCGATACATGGCTCTTTCTTTATTTATGGTAAAATGCTTATCTTCTGTTGCCTTCAAGTTAGCTCAAACAGCTTAACATTCTCAATGAAAAAATAAAAACCATCAATACTATGCAGATAAAAAAAACACCCTATATTTTTATAAAATAAAAACTAAAGGTGTAGATCCTTTTATAAATTTATGAATATCTAAAGGCGTGGGATTTTTGCGTATAATGCTCAAAATATACAAATTATAATCTGTCAAATTGAAATGAGAAAACTATTCGAATCTGGTGGTAGTTTTGGAACACCCTTTATTTAAATTATTCTTGAATTATTTGCTATTTCAGTCAAAAGCATTCATACATAGTTTATAAAATTATAGAATTTAATTCAAAAATGACATCTTCATAAAATTTATCATACTTAAATTGTAAAACTCATAAACCTTGAAATATTTCAAATTCACTTTTATGTAAACATAATTCAAAAAAAAAAGAAAAAATCAAATGCACCCACACCTCAATCTGCCTCTATAGCTTCCTATATACCTTACCTGGCTTGACTGCATTTGTAGACTTAATTTACTGCCTCCTTGTGTTTAGTATTCAAAAAAAAAAAAAACGGAAAAATGGAACTGTCTGGCTCTGCCCTCGCTGCCATCTGATTACCATAATTAGCCAACATTTTTCGTGTGTCTTATGTTGAATTCTATGATATTAGAGGGTCCCTCTCGACCGCCACCACCGACGAAGTTCCACCGAAATGTTTAAAAAAATGAAGGATGATCTAATCGGGGAAGGGATGACATAACTGAGAGTAATGGGTGTCAGGAGAAAATGTTCATTCAGTTGACTCCACTCTCATTGTGAATTACCTTTATTGCCACTGCCCAAGCCCAAACCCAAGCCCAAGTCCTGCCCATGATTATAAGCCCGTCTCCTGTGCGCTTCCACCTAAGGGTCTCCTTTTAGTTTCCTTAAAATACATATACCTTCATACACCCACTTATGAATCTATGGTATCTATGAACGTACATATGTATGTATGTATGGTGGTGTGTGTGTGCCTTTATTATGAACTTAAATTTTATATTATACATTTTATTTTTTTTATTATTCGACTTTTTCCTATGGAAGCTTGTTTGAGGACACTCGCTGCTTTGCTTTAGCGATGGCTGGTAATTATAATATTTTTTATTAGCTTATCTGATCTTTAAACAAGGAAACGACATAAATTGCCCTTATAATAAATGGGGAAACGAAAGGTTGGCATTTATTATGGGGGCTTATCAGCAAGGGACAATTATTTTGTTGCTGTTCTTATTCTCCTGATGATGATGATGATGGTGATTGTGATGGTGATGGTGATGTGGCTGCGATTACTTTTTTTTGTTGTATATTTTTTGCCTTGGTCTTTGTTTCTTTTATGCTATTTTTTAAACAGGAGGATTATGTTTTATTTTAATTCAATACTCTTAAAAGGACTCTGTCCCTTTAAGTGTAAGTTTTTTACCTTTTCAAAAAAAAAACAACAAAAAAACATGGAAATGAGAATTAATGAGTATGATAAGAAAATGAAGAGGAGAATATGGAGCAAGTAAGTTAAACAATTCTTTTGTATTTGTTTCACTCTGTCCAAGGATACATTGAATCATACTCATACCTTTATTTAAAGATTTACACTATTTACCCTCCTCTTCGTCATTGGGTCCAAATTTACCCTCGAGCATGTTTGAACACTCATAACTTTTTTGTTTTTCATTTTTTTCTCCGTGATGTTAATGCTCAATGAACAAAAGTCAATTTCTATGGAAATCAGATAATTGTGACAAATTCCAAACTTGCTCCTCACTTCGGGATAGGAAAAACTCTAAATTCAAAGCAAAATCATGAAAGAACTCGTAACTAACAGTCTTGTCCTTCCTAATGACATTACTGCCAAATTAACACACACCTTATAAGCTTAACTGATAATAGTTGTGCAACTCGCCCCCCTCTCTCTCACCCTCATTGTATCTCAACAATACGAGCTGCGACAAAAAAAAAATTATTATTGAAATTCAAACCATCTGACGAATTCAATCTCAATGATTATGTCCCAAATTACTTTTATTACCATTATCATTACCGTTATATCGTTCCTTCTGTTTGTGAAAAGATTCTACAAAAAAGAATATAAATGCCACAAACTGCGTTAACTAATCCCGAGCACTAACAATGGCTTAGAAAAAAATTAGTTAAATTTTATATCGCAGTGTCATTATGACAAAGCAGTTACTTCAATTAGCTATCTAAATCGGTCGAGGACCCCATCAAGCACTATGACAGAGCACGAAACGAACGGAGAGTACATTATCCCAATGGAGCCAAAATCCCATCACATACACTCGTATACAGTCAGTCACATTCAGTTGGTACTCGTACAAAAGTGAATGTACGTTACGTATACATAGGAGTAGGTATGAGTATAACATAACAGTATTCAGTGCTTTACTATGTGCTGTGTGTGCAATTCAAGAAAATTAGAACAAAAGAAAGACACGAGACATGAGAGGAGCATATAAACAGTATTTCGTCCTAACAAGGATGAATTACACATTAACTCCTTAAATCGAGGATAATTAGATTAAAGAAGCAATTTTGTCGTTTTGGTTCTACCACTTTATCTTCGTCTTATGCTTTCTAAGCCATCGCATCTTGTAATGAAGTCGATATGGCGATGGCGATGGTGATGGCTATGGCTATGGCAATGTGGAGTAGGAATGGGAGGGCGACAACAGCTATACAGCAAACGACACACAGCATCAGGGTGTAAGTTAAAGTATAGTATATTATTATTTCTAACGGAAGCCCGTTTGCCATTTGTGTTTTGTTTGAACTAAAAGAATGAAGTCTATTGGTGTCCTGAGTCCTGATACACACAATGGCCGTGTGCCACCCACTACACATTTTTTTCCCTTATATTCATCTTCATTTTCTTTCTCACACACACGCACACATATACTCACACATGCCCTGTGTTGTATTTATTTTGTTTTTGTTTTTTGTTTTCGTTTGACTTGAGTCCTGGGAAAACATTTGCACTATAAGGACGACGACGACCGACGATCACATTGTGCTAAACATTAAATCGCTTTCAATGTGCGAATGATACGGGTACTGTTACTTGTACACTATTAGAAGAAAAAGAAGAAGAGGAAGAAAACTACTATCAACATACAAAAGGACGAGAATATTCGACGTGTGATGATATGGGGTAGAGGGGAGGAGTGTTTTATTTTTATTTTTTTTTTGTTCTAAACAAATGTCCTTGTAAGTGGAATGTACCTTCCATGTTGGTTTTTGTTTAGTTTTATTTATTTATTTTTATTTAGTTTTTGTAAACACCTGCAATTGATGAACACACAAGAAAATTTTACGGTCCGTTAGCTTTATAAACTTATATTTTACACTCATTGTGACAAAATCGCCTTCAATCTGTACATACATTTTGATGAAATATTTATAAATGGAAAGTAAATTGATGATGGAAATAAGAAATTGTTTTGAAATTATTCTTTAGAAAATTTAGACATAATAACACAGGTCAACACAATTTTTGTTTCTGGGTTCTTGGTATGATTTTCTTGTTCCTCCTACATTACTAATTAATTATAAAAAAACTTTTTGGTCACTATTTAGTAGTGTCAGTTTTTATTTTGTTGTTAATTCTTCATATTCATTTTTTGAGGCACTTAAAACATTTAATTTTTTGAAAATCCGTGATAAATTATTTTTGTCAATTAAGAATTTACTGTGCGATGTTTTCGATGTTTTTGCTGCTTTTATTAAATTATTGATTAACTGTCTAATAACTTGCAGTGAACAAAATTAGGCAAATTTCAAATGTATCAAATTTTGTAATTTATTTTATATACATTAGTTATTTGTTAACAAGTTTTGATATACACATGTATATAAATACTCGTGCAATATTTTCTATGTTTTTTTTAAAGATAACCCATTTTGTAGAAAAAATATTACAGAAAATAGAGAAAATTATCAAACACTTATTTATTATGTACTTAACATAAAAAATGTTCACAAAATTTTAAGTGCTTTGTTAAGTAATTATCAATAAGTGACATAACAGAATAAAAAACATAGAAAACATAGAATTATGTAAGTACAAAGTCAAATTTATGACAGTTAATGAAAAAAAATCTTTTTCCATAAGTTTACCATATTTTGGGTTGTAAAATAATGTAAAACTCCTGATATTTTTTAAATGTCAAAATCATTTAAGTATGTAAGATAATTTGTATATCATTTACTAATTATCCATTTTTACTTTCTCTTAACTTTTAGTTAGCTAAAGAATTGTGTACTGTTCGTAACTTAAGTTCAACTGAATTATTATTCATTTGGGCAGTTTTTTAATTAAATTTTTGTATCCATTTTTTTTAGGTTCGACACAACTGGTCTGGTAATTTTTTTCATCCTAGTCATTTGCACTATATTTTCTAGCAAATACATTGTCACAGCAGGAGCTTATTCATGATATACATATAAAAATATCCTGACACACAATTTTTTTGTTTGGTACAAAATTAACATTAAAAGTAATTTTGTATGTATAAAATAAAACAAAATTGAATTTTAGTATTGTTTTTGACAACTACTATATTGATATTTCTTCTTAGTGCTCTCTGAAGCATTGACTATCAAAAGTGACCTGCTGAGCGTTTATCATCTCTTTAGTGGACTGTTAAATTTGACAGTTCCAATTTGAAAAAAAAAAAACAAAAACGTGTTGAAAATTCATCTGTACATTTATACAATTGAATTTTTTATTTTTGGTATTATCATTCTTTTTAATTGTATGTTGAGAAACTGTACAAGTGTACACTCCATTGATATTAAGTTTTTTTTTTATTAAAATATAGATACAAGATAGATTTGATGTTAATGTTTTAGTTATGAAACTTCAAAAATGCCTTATTTTATTCAAAATAAGATTTCCTAATTTTCGGTACAATGTTATACTGAACACTTTCAGAGTAATTAATGTCAGAAATAACTACACACAATATTCAAAAGACATACCCAAGCCCGTAATTGATCTTAAAGATTACTTGAATTGCACTAAGTAGTAAGATCTCAATTCTTAGTAATTTAATAATCTTTACGAAAAAGATGTTTTAACTTCAAACAAACCAATTAATAATATAAATTCTCATTAACACCAGAACGGAGAAATAGATTAAGATCAAATTTTTCACAGAAATAGATTCTTTTTATCCCGGCCGTAAAATGTATTATGTAGTTCCAGTGGTAAAGATTTTTTTTGATTTTTCCAATCACACCAGAATAGCTGAACGGATCTGGATGAAATTTGCCAGAGAGCTATAGTATAAATAAACAGGCTTTGGGCTCAACCCAAAAACAACTATTAATATGTGTCTTAACAGTGTTATTTTAGTTTCAATGACTTTTACTTGACTTGTATGGTTTACACCTATTGGCTATTGGACAAGACTGTAGTTCTTCCTTATTAAAATTTGAAAAACAAACTCTTCATAAAGTAAATCAGAAATTTCAGTATGGAAAACTTTAAACATCTTTTTGAATAATTCGAAATCTACTTATAATTAAAAATATTATTTGAAAAACTAACTTGGAGTTCTACAAGGATCCATCCTGGGACCTATATTATTTTCTGTATGTTTATTAATGACCAATCGCTATGATTTGCTTATATTTAAGAGCTCTGTATCTCAGGAACTCCTTACGTTAATGAGGTATCTATTGTAGGAACAATTGTTTAAAAATTGCTGATGAGCCTGTCCTCGAATGATATCAGATTTAGGGGTTGAAATATATGAACAAAAGGAAATCTTAAATTTTTCAAACTTTAAAACTCCAATATTGAAAGACTTTTTAAAAAAGAGTTTGACTCCTTAACACAAACACTTGGCATGTCTCTAGTTACAGCCTAATGGAAAATCTATCATGGACTAGTGTGAAAATATGAATTTTTCTAGAAAAACAGTTAGCATTGATTCAAATATTGATTTCTTTCTTTTTGTCAAGCTTTTACAAAGTCTCCAAAAGCATTTTAATTTGCTGATATAAAAAAAAAAGTTAATACCTTCAATCACAATTCTTTTTTTTTTAAATAAACCAGATTACCTTTGATGGATTATAAAAAAAGGAGAGCAAATGAATTTTCAAAGGAATTACCACAAAAAAAAAAAATAAGCAACTGAAGTTTATTTATCATTGAGTTATATACCCGTTGCATTCGAACCGAGCAAGACGAATGCCACTTGACTTTCCTCTTCATATCGAGGAAAGCAGTCGTCCTACAGCCTCAGCCCACAGTCTCAGTGCCTCAGTCTCAAAAAACATCCACCTGAACGAGTATAAGCTTAACTGAAAGGACCTCTTCCAAGAGGGGTTCCTTGAAATGCCGTCATCATTGCAGAGCTTGTATTCTGTAATGCGAACGCCTTTCCATCGGAGTGTGGGTAATTCGAATACCTCTAAGACATCGAGCAACGAGGGAAGTAAAGCCGATAGAGTATTGGTTTGTTTTAAACATCTATCCTCCCTCAAGTCATGAAAAAGATTAATTATGCTACCGCATCCATTGTTAACCGAAATTGTTTGCACAACGATTACACATTGGTGCGGTGGAAGCGGAAGCCCACCATCATCATCATCAAGACTTGCTGCTTGCTGGCTGGCTATAAACAGAGTGGACCGTAACCATTGGAATTCTACAAGCATCCTTGTTTCTCAGGTGATGGTACGAGTCGTCGTATGGAAGAGGCTGACAAGGCCAACCGGCAACTGGACTACGAGAAGAGAGAGAGTGAGAGACGGGATTTCAAGGGGGGTTGAAAAGCTTCTTAACGGATGCCGTTGATGGTTGTCGTATTGGGTGACAATACTCACAGCAGCCATAAGCCACCCCCCGGTAACGAAAACGGCTTCGAGATCAGTCAGTGATGCGGGTGTGCCTTCGTTTGTATAAGGATATAAAGGGAAAAATATCGTTAAAGCCCATTTCCCGTTGGCCCCAATTGGATACAATGATGGCCTTTGTTGTTGGCAAAATGAAAAATGTGAAATTATTTGAAAGGGTGCACCATCATTAATTGAATGAGTTGATTTTTCTTCTTCTACAATTGGTGCAGGTGAATTTCTTCAGTAATATTGTTACAATCAAAAATTGTAGGACTTTCGAGTTTAAATACTTTCACACTTAAGAAATTTCACTAAAAAATCACTGATATTTTTAATTCAGTAGGAAAAAGATTAGAAGTTTCTTCTTCGACAATTTTGTTTTCAAATTCTTTCACCCTTTTGGGGGAAACCTATATATACAGTCTAGGGATGAAGGGAGTCTATTTTATTGATTTTTATCAAAACAAACGACCAATGGTATTAATGAGTTTGATGTCAGCTCAACTTTGAATGGTTTGCAAGATACTTAGATATCCTTTAGACAAAAATCATTAATTAAACCAGGATATGTGCAAGTGATTGGGTGTATTTCTTAAATCATTTGCCGTTGAACTCCTCATTTGTGTACTTGTAATCTTTTCTTAGTTTAAGATTTAAAAATACTAAACAAATCTTAAGTTTTGATACTAAAGATGTTTTTGATATCTAAAAATTACTATGAATTTAAGTTGAAGTTGCTAGGACTGATTCTTAATATGCTGATGTGCTACTAAATTTATTTTGTTCTGATATTTTAACGTAAGGTCTTATAAAAAGCAAAAGAAAAACCTAGCTTCATATCATTGATGCCCCTAATTCTTGTTTGTTTGGAATAATAAGTTTGAAGAGTTTGATATAATCAGAACAAAATAAGATCAGTTATTGACACTCTTCATTTAGAACATCTACATCGAAAGTCACTATTGAAACTAGACCTCTAGAAGAGACCAGATAAGGCTTCTTCAAGTCTAGTTTCGGTTTCAATATTTGTTGTCAAATAATGTCATATTCAAACTCTAGAACTGCTCTTTTCTATGACCATGAATCTTGACATTTTATGGCTTTAAAAATTGACAACAAACCCATGTTTTAAAACTAAACAAGGCCACGTAGGCCACGTTTTCATAACTAACATTTGGTGGTTTAAGTTTTCTTAGTAAAATTATTTGGGCACCTATTTTTAACTTGAGGAAATGTAGGGGAAGGCCACTCGGGCTTAAAGAATTAAGAAACTGTCGTGGGTAATAGACGGCATAATTCTTGATTCATATCTAACCCAAAAAACAATTTTTGTCACTAGCATACATTAGTAATTGTATATTATATAAACTTCAAGAAGTTTTAGGTCAATATCGGCGCTCATTCTCGAGATATTGAAGTCAAAACACATTTGACCAACTTTTCTTAGAATTTTTAGAATTTTTTATTTTGTGTAAAAAAACTATCAATTGAATTTTTTCGAACATTTTACCATTTTATATCTCCTGGAAGTTAAGTTATAATAAGGTCGTTAATTTCACGTCAATATTTCCCTTTGACACATCCATTTACAATCTTTATTTTCAATTTTGACGATATCAGTGTAAACTTTCGTTATTAAATCTTCAATGCTAGTCACTCATTCCTAAGTAGCGATCAATTTCAATTTTATTTTCAACATGAGGTACTTTCCCGTCTCCAATTAAAATTAACTTAAAAGAAAAATGTATAGCACATAGACTTCTTTTTATTCCGGTTAAATGTATGGCTCCCGTTTAATTTTTCCAATGCCACCCGAATGACTGAATTGATCTGGATGATATTTGGCACAGAGATGGATTAATATTATTATTCTGAAAAAAATCTTTGTCAAATAAATTGGCAACAATGTGTTAATTTCTATTAAATTTAATTACATACCATAAAAAAGGTAAGGGCACGCAACGGAAGCCCTCAAATATGAATAATTTTCCCAGTTTTACAAGTACAACCATGATGTTATACAGCCTAAAGCTTTCCTCGATAAATTTTAAATTTTATTTTTTAGTTTGATGAATAAATCAAGCAACAACTGGAAATTGTCCGTATACTAACACAGGTTGCCAGACTCTCCGCTTTTCCCCAAAAATTCCAGATTTCAGATATAAAAACAACTATCCCCCTATAATTTGTTTATTCAACTCTAATCAAGCAAACCTAAATTGGTCTTCTAATTTGACAGCTGAAACTTTCAAAGTTTTATTTAAAGACAACTTAATTTCTATACTTTGTCAATTTTGTTTATATAGTACAGTTTTTTACAACTCTGCTGTTCAGTTACTTAGCCTCACAAGTCACAATATGTGTAAATTAAAAAAACTCCTTATTTATAAAAAATGTCAGTTAAAAGTTTCTGGATAAGTTCAATAAAAATTTCTATCGTTTCACATTAAACAAAGCTTCTTTAGGATAAGTTTGGACAATAAGAAGCTTTTATAGTCGGACAACTACTGTCTTAAGTTGAAAACATTAAGAAAGGGTTTTTCAATAGTAAGACAGTCAGTAATTCTATTTAGCGAAGTAATTAATTTTAGCATTTTGGACTTGTTCATTCTGTCTATACAAAA
The DNA here is from genome assembly GCA_905146935.1 of Scaeva pyrastri. Classification (NCBI taxonomy): domain Eukaryota; kingdom Metazoa; phylum Arthropoda; class Insecta; order Diptera; family Syrphidae; genus Scaeva; species Scaeva pyrastri. The sequence goes on along the minus strand of LR989927.1, from coordinate 121,982,364 downwards.
ACCGTTCCACAAATTTTGAACAATTTCTTTGTCCAATTTGTGGTTTATTTAAGTTAAGCCTAGCCTAGATGAACTTATTCCAACAACCCCTCTTATGTTCTTCGCTTTGGTCATGCACTGATTTAATTTCTCATATTAATTTAAACCTCCCTCTAATACATGTACCATAAATATTTGTACTTGTGTGTGTTTGGTTTCGAAAAAGCTAAAAAGAAAATCACATCAAGCACTTAAAATATTAACTACCCTCCGATAAGAATCTTAATTTTCAAACATTAAATTTAGTTCTAAGATCAAATCAGCTTTATGTGTATTTGATTTGCTCCCGGAAATGGGTTCTAGATCGTTACATATTTGGTATTTCCATATGTGAATGGAAAAAATAAAAAAAAAGGCAAAAGCAATGCCCAGGATGATGATGATGATGGTCGGTCGGGACGGAAACAACTACAACGACAACGACAACGACGACGACGGAACTTTCTTGTGCAGTTCTTTCAAAAAGCCTCCTCAAAAAGCGGCCAAAAGATGCTTATCAAATGAAAGTGCTATAAAACCTAAGTGTCTGGTCATTATCGTTTTTCCATGAACACCGAACAACGAAGAACGAACGGCGGCGAACACTGAATACCCAAAAGGAAAACTTTTTGAATTCTATATGGCTCATAGAGAAGACCCAAACCCTACCCTATAAAAAATGAAAAAAAAAAAAATACGTCTAGAACCGAAGAACCGACCGCCGCACGTCTTTTCATACCTCTACCTATGTTCTGGTCTAGATTCATATGCCAACCCTTTTCAAGGAATCTTCAAGGAATGGAAAAATAAAATAGAGCCCTTTTTCCCATTGGTATTAGTTTCCATGGTAGTTTTTTTTTTTTCCTTCCTCTTTTTCTTCTTCGTCTGCGTTACCGTCGTCGCCGTTGCTGCCGCCGTACTTTCGCCTTGCTCCCGCTTTTCTTCTTATTGCCTTTAAAATCCATTTAATGAGCATTTAAGAGACACATTCGCTGCGCCATATCTTTTTAATGTAATTGGTTTTTAAAGCGAATTGTAGCCCGCCGCGCCTCTACTACCAGTACCGCTGGCTGCTGGTGGTAGCTACCTCTTACCATCGCAAACACAGATCTCGAAGAGTAGCATCAAGCAAATAATATTAAAAAAAAAACTTGAACAGAACAGAACTCACCTAAACCCTAAAAGAACGTAGAACAGGATGCTTGAGTTTTGCTATCTAAATGGGACAGGACGTTGGATTAAATTCATAAAAAACCGTTACGTATCTAGCTATATCTCTTTAAGATAGTTTCCCCAGAGAGATATGGGAAGAGTATAGTGAGAGGGTCCTTTAACTCAACTATGGGTTGATATGGTAGGGGGTCGGTGATGGCGCGGCAAAAGATGACTTTGTGACCGTAACGTCGTCGTCGTAGTCGGTCGTCGACAGGCGAACTGGGGATTGAACAATTCGAATCAGGTTCCATTAGCCCGCTTGACTTACATGATTATTGTTGTGCACAAGATGGCTCGAAGGATATACGAGTAAGTAGGTGTATCTATGTATACTATATTATAAAGGAAGGATGGTAAGAGGTGATGGCCTATATTATTCTACACACACACACACACACATCTATAATGACATAATATCGTCTACAGGAAGCAATGTTAGACATTTCCTCTTTGAGATGAATCCTGGGGTCCGGACTTTGCAATAGCTCGCTTTTATTCTCGGATATAATATATATATATAGAATTTGCAATGGGACTTTATTGAATGAATGAAGAGAATATTATAAAGAGCAAAAGGATAACATTACTGTTCTATTGAGTTCTGTCAAAGAATTGTTTGATTTGTTGGTTTTAATGGCATCTTATCGCACTTCAATAGCAGTTCCATATACATACATATAAGAGTATAAATACATAAAAGTCATCAAAGGTACATATAAGAAGCTTTAATGTGTGTTGTGTGTTAATAGTAGTTGACCCGGTAATATCGGAACAAAGCTTGACAGGACAGAAGTCATATATCTCGCACAAATTGACCTAATTCCCAGTGTTTGTATAGGACGTAGGTTGGTTTAAAAATTGAATATGATTGAATAAAACGAGGACATTGAATTATGGTTATTTTATTGCGAATTAAATCATAACGTTTGTCATGTTTTTGAATGTTTTATCTTCATAAATCCTGTCACCTGTCAGATCTTTTAGTATACCTGTATTTGATATTTGACTATGGTTGTTGGAAATTTTAACCAGAGTTCTGATGAAATTTTTCTACCAAATAAAGATAGATACCTACATATAAAACCAGAAAGTAATTTATGATTTCACAATCTTTCTTTTATTTGTTCAAGGATGTTGGCTCATATTTCAATTATATTTGGGAAAAATAATGTCCTGACCTGATTGGGTTTATATATTTAATACCCAATTTATTTGAAAACTTCAATACACACAATTTTGAAAAAGCATAGAAGCATTTCAGCACCAAAAGCGGAAGTTCTACTAATCAATCCGAAACAGGACGCAGTTCGCACCTCGCAACACATAGTGTAAGGACGAAGATGGAAACTTGATTATTGATCCTGCAAGTATGGAGCGATAGGAAGTGTACTTTAATGGGTTGCTCTAAACGGACAGCTTAACGAAGAAGTGGAGGCTCCAATACTTCAAAAAGAAGACCTTAGACACACTACTAAGCATAGAAGAGGTCAAGAAGGCTGTAAGTCGGCTAAACATCACAAATCCCCGTGAGCTGATATGTCATAAATAGCAGCTAAGCGTATAAAGCATGGCGGGCCAGCTTGAATGAAGAAATGCTAGAAGATTGGCGAAACGGTATCATACGCCCCATTTACACAAGAAGGGAGATGTCCACTACTTGCAGCAACTTAAGAGGTATTTCGTTGTTGAGTACCGCCTATAAGATAATCTCCTCTGTTGTTCAAGAACGGATAGCCCCATAGATACTAAACTATCATCGGACAATTCAAGTGTGGCTTCTCCCAAAGCAAATGAACAACAGATCAGATTTGTACCCTATTCCAACCTACCATGTTTTTATAGACTTCAAGACCGCCAACAATGATAGCATAGCATATTCAAACAGTACCTCGAAAATCGATCACCACTTTACCTGCTGTTCATTGATTTCAAGAAGGCTTTTCAACAGGAAGTTTATCTGGCTTGCTTTGCGGAGGAAGGGGATAGCGGAGAAACTCATTACTATTAGAAAAGTGACTTATGATGGGTCCAAATGTCATGTCTTACCCGGAGGTTGTCAGAAGATTTTGAAGTCCAAAGTGGGGTCAGACAGGGCTGAATATTGTCACCAATCCTGTTTTTATTGGTGTTTTGTGATATACTGTGGATGGCTTTGACAGGAAGCGGAGGAATAAGATGGGCTTTGACAACTTACCTTAAACATCTTGACTACGCTGACGATGTTTGTTTGCTATCGCATAAGATCATGGATCTCCATCAAATGGCAACAAGGGTGGAGTGAGAAATATCAATCGTGGGGTTGAAAATCAATACGGGAAAAACAAAGATGCTTAGCCTCGGGAGCTCGCAATCATCCGCTTCGATGAACATTGCTCAGCAAGCAGTAGAAAAAGTAGAGAGATTCCATTGCCTTCGAAGTATCGTCTCTACTGAAGGATGAACCAAACTAGACATCGTCAGCCGCTACGGAAAAGCAAAGATTGTGTTTGGGATGTTGTCCAGTGTTTGGAAGAACAAATCTCTCAGTCTGAAAACAAAACTAAGACTGTTTAACTTTAACGTCGAACCAGTTCTGCACCTAGAAAATAACAACTGCAATAACCAGGAAACTGCAAACCTTCGTTAATAGGTGTCTTCGAAACATCTTACAGGTTGTCCTAATCGTATGTCTAAAAAGGTCCCGCACTTATCGATACCATCGAAGTCAAAAGTGGCAGTGAATTGGACACACGCTTCGAAATTGTAATGACTGATTTGCGGGCCAGGCAATGCATTGGAACCCACTCACACAAGAAAGAAGAAGAGTTGGTGGACCGAGAAGCACGTAATGGCAGTCGAGGAGGAATCTGCGAGATTAGGAAATAGCTGGAGGGAGTAGTTGAGGTCCTAAGTCCCGATAGGGAACACCAACCGACTTCGTAGGTCTCACGGACTAACTAAGTTAGTAAGTATATATGTATGTGAGGAAGGACGATTCGAGAGACGTTACAATCATGAACTGTATCCTTGAAACAGATATCGTGTACAAAATTTAGCTCGGTAGACTCTGACAAACTGGTCACTTAGTTTGCATGAGCTTATACAGACTAACATTTAATGGTAGAGCGAAAGTACAGCTGGAGAGATGGCGTAGGACACCCATCACCTTGAGGTGAGCAACTGGATGGCTTCAGCTTGCAATGGGGATAAATCGAGAAGCTTTTGAATGAGGTCAGGACCGAATCTCGATTTTCGAGCCGATGGGAAGTGATTAGAATGTGTCACTCTCAGCCTCTAACTTCATTACTTTCAAGTACATAAAGTAGTGTTTCCATTATCGTGGTCCGCCCGAGGAAAGGTTTCACTGCGAAATAAAAAGAAAAACGTCCAGAATTTATTAGCAGTGTTAAAAAACTATATAATAACTAATCTAATATTTCTGTCTTCATTATAAGTAGGTACTCGTAGTTATATACGTGCAAATAGTAGATATTAAATGCAAATAAATTCTCACAGGTACTCTCCATCAGTGCAAGTTATAAAAGCATAACCAAGTTTCTCAATATCTTAAAACCCATACTATCGAAAATTTGAATGCATGTACCGGTACCCATTTATACATATAACACCGAAGGATATGATATGCAAAATTAAACTTTTGAGACATAAATAAGATTTCCGTTGCATTAATACCACCTGGGTATATCTTATGTCCTTGTTTCTGCATTGTGCAGATGTAATTAATTTTCCATTATTTAACATTAAACATGTACATCTTCATATCGAAATCCTGCAAATTGCAAAAAGCAAAACAAAATAATAAAACTAAACAACTAAACTAAACTAAGGACATCATATAGCTATGTAGTAGTACAAGCATATACATTCATATGCAGATACACAAATACAGATAGTGCGAAAGAGGTTCATGTTAAGCATTAATTTATGTCTCTGCACCAAAGTGTTTGTGTTTGTACATACTACATACATATGCGAATACGAGGACGAATATATACGATCTGGCTAATGCATTTGTGTTACGCCAGAAGAAAAGTGTTGAACTTCTCAGCGGCTTCTTAGCTAAGCAGATCTTAAACAAAGACATTTTACTACCTAATCGTACATACATACATATACATACTTACTCGTATGGTGCACCGTAAAGGTCCCCGAATTCAAATGGATATGTTGGATATAAACAACTCGAAAACACACATATCCCACAGGAAATCTGACATTCAGTTCGTTTGCTCCGCATAAAGATGTGAATCCTTTCTCTGTTATGTTGTTGGATTCTCTGCAGCAGGAGCTCGTATACTCGTACAATTGTCGAGCTGCAGAATGAAACAAGGATTTTTGTACCCAATCCGGTACCCAGCTAAAGGTTTCATCTTGTCACTATAATGTGGAGAATGTACGTTCGCATTTGAGGGTCGCCATCGCATGAACGACTCCTTAGGTGTCTTGTATTTGACTATTTTACATATATGTGTATCTCCTGCTCCTGCTCCTGATGCTGCTTATGCCTGCCACCATTGCACCATCAACATCATACGTGCATCTGAGTTTTAAACTAATGTCCTGTCTGTGTATAGAATTTAATCAAGGCGCAGCTTCTTTGAAAAACAAGGTTAGAACGGGACAAATAAAATGAAAAAACAAAAAAAAAAAAACGAAAACGAAAACAATAAAACATCCTGCTAAATATAATAATAAAATACTTGCACCATATACAAAACATGCATGTTCCTGGCGAAGAAGAAGAAGAAGAAGATGCTGGGGAGTCTCAAGCGACTTCTGGAAAACTTCTTAGTTCTTATCCCACGATGAGATGGCAGGCGGTGCGGTGCAGTCGGAGGTGCAGTGTTGAAGAAGGCAGGATCCGGAATTGCGGAGGTGCCTTAATGTACATTTTGAGGTGTTTGTAATGCAAAAACTTTTTCCTGTTGCTTGCCTAAGATGTTGCGATCAAGAAAATCCTATATAACACTTGCAATGTTTTTATAGTTTGTTGTTGTTGTTTTTTTCATCCTGTATTTTGTTTTGTTTTTTTAATCCAAGTCGTCGAAAAAGTTGCAGTGTTATGGATAGTTTAAAATTTCCGAGCGCGCATATCAGGCGTGTCGCTATATGAAGTTTCGAGTAAAACTACCAGCTATAAATTTTAAACTAGCTACTAGGTACCTTGTCTAATTTTCTTTGCGGCGATGTTGTCTTCTTTTTTTTTTTTGTTAAAGCAAAGTCTTGAATGAATGTTTGTGATGTATTGATATAGATGCACAGTTTTTTGGTAACAAAATTAATACAATGTATAGAATCTGTTGACGTCGACAGTTTGACACATCGAGGAAATGAAAGAAACATTTGATAATGAATTTTCGGTACCTAATGAATGGTGCCGAAAAAAAAATCAAAATGCTAACAATCCTTGGGAATTTTACGTTTAATAGTGAACTTTGGTCATGAGAGATGTCAGATTGAACAATTTTGTCTTCATAGTATAATTATTTTGGTCATTAAGTTAAGTTCGAAATTTATTTTCAAGTTTTAAATATAAATTTAATCACTTAAAAATATTGTTTACCAAATTTCTGTGTCTTAAGTCATTCTTCTTCACCAAAACAAGTTTGATAATAAAAAAAGTCACTATAGGGTAGCTAGAATACTTAAAACAACTAAAATTTCACGTCTTTTCATTAAAATAAATTATATAATTAAAAATGTTTGTGAATGTTGTTAACTGAAACAGTACACTCAGGCGTATAAGTAATCAAACTAAATTTTAATACCCGACAAAACAAAGACACTGCGCTGGATGTGACCCACACAAATATCTTACTTATGATATTTATTGGTAATAATTTTATTAACAAAAAAAATTTATTAGACTTCAGAAATTTGTCAAGAAATTGTAGTGGAAAAAATATTTACCAATTTTTGTTATAACTTTTTTATATATAGCAAGAGAATATTTTAGGTATTGACAAGTACATTATGTTTTAAGTAAAATGCATTTGAAGTCAATCTCAATATCATTGGTTTTTGTGAAGAAATTTGAGCCGAAAAACAATTTGTGACAATTTTTATTAAATTTTAGTTTTAAGAAGATATTTGAGTCTAAAAACAATTTTTGACAATTTTTGACAACTTTTGGTAAATTTTAGTTTTAATTTTTATAAAAAAACTGCCAATTCGATATTTGTCCAAATTGTAATAGAAGATGTTAATAAAGGGTAGTTAAATTTTCAGGGCCGCTGTTTTCGATAGAACTCAAATTATTTAGGAAATTATTGTCATTTCATGTATGGAACAAAATATTGGCCAAATGGCCACAGCCTCATTTTGGAAAAAATACGGCCCGATGATGCCGCCAGCCCATTAACCACACCAAATAGTCACGCTTTGTGGGTGCATTGGTTGGATTATCATTTTCCCAAATGCGGCAATTCTGTTTATTGAAGAATCCAGTGCACTGAGGTTAAAATGTGCCTCATCACTGAAGATGATTTTTTTCGAAAATTGATTTTGATTTGCTCAAATCTTTGCATGATTTTTCCGATTGATAATCCGACGTACATTTGGACGATTAAATTGACCGAAAAAATCACGAAGTACATGATATGCATTTTGATTTGAACTCCTATTTTCATATCTTTCCATGTATCAAATTGAGTTAGTCTGAAATTGAAAAATGTCAAATGAAATGAAAACTTGATGTTAAGATGTGGTTCACATTCAACTTCGGCCCTTAAAATTTAACCACCCTTTAGTTGTGTTTAATAGTGTTGCCCGCTATTGACATCTTCGTGTCAAAATTTTCATAATTTTTAATTTTTTGTAAAAAAACTATCAATTGTACCAAATGTCAAAAAAGTCCAATTCTATAAGGAGTTTCGACCTAACGTCATTGCCCCCGCAAAAAAATTCCCTTTTTCTGTTCCCTTAAAATTCCCCTTATCATGAGCATTCAATTCAATATCATGAGCTTAAAATTTCTAATAAATTTTATAGGAAAAGAGGACGAACAATATTTTTTGTATTCGTCGCTTAGGTTCGTTCATTCCCTGATCACGAATAGACTCCATGCTTAAGAACGGAGATAGAAATTTTGTGTACCCACTTACTCAAAAAGTTTCTTTTTTAATAAATCGATTGGAGAAGGAATAAAAGTCAGAAGTCATCATTTTAACAAGATACATATTGCAAAATTTCATTTATACTGTCTTTAATTTTGAATGTTCAATAAAAACCATAGGCTCAGATCAGATTTCATTATCTGTTTTCTGAACAAATGTATTTTTCAAACTGTCACATCTAAATTCGAAGTGAAAGATTTTTCGGCCAAAACTCCTGATAGGGCCGGTCATTTCACGTTTTAGTGTCAACAATTTGTTGTTAAGTTGTACCAAGTAGAGAATAAAATTTATTTTAAGTCAATAGCTTTATGCGTTCCTGAGAAACCGTGGACGAATAAGGGTATCTCTAATGTACGAACGTATAACAAATGCTTATGAAACGTTTTTGACGTCAAAATATTTATAATTCGTGGCTTGTCCCGTCATTGCACGGGATAAATGGATGATAGTAGAAAAACACAACATAAAAATAGTAGTTTCTGAGTTCAGTAAAAGGTAAGTTAATTTATAATATATCTGAGTCAAATTTCATCCAGATCCATTTAGTTGTTCTAGTGTTATCGAGAAACAAATATCCATCCATCCATACAAACATTCATCAAAATTTTCACATACTCGTATCACATTAAGGTGCATTTGTATCTTAAATAGTTAAATCTTGATTCAGCTGCATTGGTCAAGACAAGTGATATAGTTAGTGGATTTTCCAGTTAAGTTCTTAGACAATTTCTGTAAAAATTGAAGATAGTACTAAGGTGCTTATAAAATGACTAGGATTGAAATCCGTCAAATTTAAGCTGAACAAAACAATAAGCTAAAATCGCCTTAGGATTTACGGACGAAAAAACTAATTTCATAGTGTGGCAGCAAATTGACTACCCAAATGCAGTTTTTTCTAATACCAATGCCTAAAACCTGGGATTTAGAAAAAAAAAAAGTTTGTAAAAATAAAAGTTTTGCTGGATCAGCCAAAAAGGAAAAGGCGACATCCGCTTTTATCTTTCTATGGCTGTGACCATGACAGGTGAGGTGGATTGCTTTTGCTGCTATATTCTCATCACAAACGCACGATACACGCCAAACATTACCAATCGTGGAATTAAATTTTACATGTGCTCTGCTACTACTGGCTGCTGCGCTGCTGATGCTGAATCCTGAGCTGGTCGGATGACATTGAGAACGAAAGCGAATATGAAAATCCAAACAAAAGCTTTGTCGGTGTGGCATTGGATGCGAGTCGGCTGCCCTGTCCGCCACCAACGAACGCCATCAGAACTGTATTATGGCTTGAAACGATGACTAGGTATATTCGGGATCTATAACTATGGCCGCGGATGCAATTCCGTACTCCAGACAGAAGGACATTAGTGCAATAAAAGATGTGTATCTATCGCTTTGAACTAGCAGTTGTCTGATAGATAGAAAACAGTAATCGTGGACGAGGATGTGGATGTGGATGTGGATACGGCAGTTCTATCTGCCAAAAGTGTCATAGAACAGTCGTCGTCGTAGTGATGCTATAGTGCATAACACGAACGCGTTAACGTTTGAAATTTTAGCCCTGGTCCTGGTCCTGGTGCCAGCCCCATTTATGGCAGGCCAGGTATGGTACCAATACCCGTAGTCTATTTCAAATTGATTTCGGGATGTGAGTGCGTATCTATGATGTACCTGGTTGCATCAGTGCAATTCTGGAAGTGCAAATTTCGTCTGTACATTTTATGTAAATCGCTTTTATCTGTTGTGAGATAAACAAACTCGTCTTCGTCAAAGGGTGTCAACCCCGCCACCGCACCACACATCACCAACCAACGACGATGACGACGACGCGACGTATTTGCATAGCTCAGCGATATTTTGTTTTGCTTATATTTTTTTTTGTTGCTTCTATGGCAGGCGTTATCGTGACTGTACTTTTGCTACACATGCATTTTTCACTTAAATATTCAGGGATGAAAATGGAGTGAATGATGCGTGGTTTCAAATTTTAAATGTTAGCACTTTTCCGGATAATATAAATTTAATATGGTAGCTAAGCTATTCAAAATTCTTAAAGCTGATTTTTTTTTAATTTAAATATTTGGAATAATTAATTTAAATAATAAATAAAAAATGTACTGGGATGTTCTTAAAAGGTTTTGTTTGTTTTGTATATGAAAGAAGTAACACTTGTGATTTATAGATTCTAGTTGCTTTGCAAAAATAAGAGAACTTAATAAAAAGAAGTCCTTAAAATTAATTTTTCAAATATCCAATCAATGAAATAAACACAACCTTTTCAGGAAGCTATAAAACTAATAACTAAGTTTTGAAAAAAATATCAATCTATTTTCTTGATTTTAAAAACTACACAGTTTTGATTCGTCCTTATTTGACATACATACATAATACATGATAAAATTGTATACAATTATTTCAAAACTTATAAGCGGCTTTACATGAGTGTACAATAGTTGCTTTAAACATTTTTTAGTAAAAAAAGTAGCCTATGTTACTCAGGCATAATGCTTCATTCTAATATTTATTGAAATCCGTCCAGTAGTTCCCCTTTATAATATTAAGTCTAGGAGTTAGATTTAAAAAGAAATTCAATTATTTGTTAACGATTTTTATATCTCAGAACACGGACAAGAACTTCTTGTTAACTTAGAGACAAGAAGATCTTCAAATTTCGTAAAATGGTTTTAAGATCACCTCAAATACTTATAATTAAAATTCTAGATCATCTTCAGGAATGGCTGTCATATCCATATCAAGAGTTCCTCAGGGCAGTAATTGAAGGCCACTTATTTTTAAATTTCTTACTATAATGATTCAAATATTTTAGTAGGTACGATGCATCAGCATTAATATTGTAAAAAAATGTATAATAATGTATTAAAAACTAATATTCAATATGTATTATTGCAAGAAACTAAGTTATAATTTAAAAAAAATAATAATTGTATAGATGAAATTTTTAAAAACTTGATTAAAATCGTATTTGTTTTTCAAAATTAATAACTTACGATAAAATTCCTATATCAAAGGTAAGACCTCGATTTAAAGATGAATATGCTCAAAAGATCATCGTATGATTCATCGTGAGGTTTGATTTTAGTTGGCTTTTTTAACAGATTACAAGTGACACCTGTCAAACTATGTGTCGCTTTTTTGCAACCCATAAAGAGTGGTTTATTATTATTATAATTATTTTATTATTATCAATAGCCTTGATCTTGGACGCATTATCTAATCAATGTTTATTCAAGAATGTTCCATTAAGGGCCAGTTTTTCAGTTCGAGATCTTCCTCGAGAAAGTGTTAACTCTGGTTTAACTCTTCATTTCAAATTTTCAATTTAATTTAGTCCCAAAGTTAACTCAGAGTTATCCCTGGATATTATTTTAGTTAACTCTGGGACTAAGTAAAATATTTTGACTACTTGACCAACAGATGTTTTGCAAACAAAAATTCAACGATTGAAGTGAAGATATTTTATTGAAATTATAAATATAAATAAATATTTCTATACATAAATAGAAATGAATAATTTGAAATCCTCTTTTAGTCATTTTGATACTACTTAACTCTTCACGCAAAAACTGATTCATGAGTTAACTCCGGGATCAGGACTAACTTACTTCAGAGTTAACTCAGCAGTTAAAAACTAGCCCTAAATTAAATTCCCAAATTTTAGAAATATCTCTAATTTAATTTATTTAAACCGCTATCCAGATGATATTTAATATTTGATTTGAAATTCATTTTCAGGGATAAAAATCATTTCAAAAATAATTAATGGAAAGATTTTTAATATAATCTCGTGTAGTATAAAACAAAGTCGCTTCCCGTTGTTTGTCTGTCAATATGTATTCTTAGATCTTTAAAACTACACAATGGATTTTGAAGCGTTTCTTTTTCGGATAGATAGAAAGATTAAAGAAGAAAGTTTATATGCTTAACTAGACAATGTTTTTTCAATTAAAAATTAGTTTTTAAAATTTCATTCTAGACTGCGTTTCATTCCATACTTCATTTACTCCAAAGTTTCTGTTTGTTTGTCTCACTAAAACTTGAGAACGGCTTGGCCGATTTTTCTGATTTTGGTTTTGAAATGTTTGTCGTAATCCGGGGAAGGTTTAAAAAGTGAGGAAATATGGAAAAATTGCTAGGAAGACATCAACTTTAATATATCTTTCAATTTGTTCTACATCTATAAGAAAATATTTTTGATTGGGCGGGACAAAGTTTACCGGATCTTCTCGCAGCACAATAAATTTTCGCAAACAGAAGACACTTTGTTTCTCCGAGCAGACAGTGCCATCTATTTTTTAAAAGCAGTTTTAACATTTAAAAATGACATTCATGTTTCAAATTTCAAGTGGACGATTTATGATATTATTGTGCAATACCTTCCTCCTCGTTTCGTAAGTAGAAGAAGTTTAATAAATCAGACAATTTTGACGTTCTTTTCTTCAACTTAAAATTTGAAATCTAAAAAAATATTGTGACATGAAATGTGAACAGAATTGACAGAATTTTGTAAAGTTGTATTTTTTCCTTCACCAAAAAAAAATGTAACTTCGTTTTTTTAAGTATTGAAAAATGTATGGCCCTTGTCACTTTTTCTGTTTCCTGTTCTTCTACCTGACATTCATACAATTTTGATTCGTATGTTTCAAATACTTGAAATAATGTTAATAAATTTCCATTTTTTGTAGTATTTTTTTTTTCTGATTTGAAAATTTATGTTTGCAACCGAATTTTTATGAATAATTCAGGTCCGCACACAATCCTGAATATGATACATTTATGCAATGTTGTTTGGTATGGGAACCCTTCCATTTGTGATTTTCATTTTTCTGTCGGAATACTGATGGGCTGCGATGGGAGTGATGGGTTTACGTGGCACAGTGAATGTAGAATCATCTCTGAACTTTGGAGTTGACAGCCATCATACCACATGTCTCTTGTCATCATTCAATGATGGCTGTGCCTCCCAAACAGACATGCAAATAAGACCCGACCATAAACGCGGTGTAGCCGCTTTTTGAAGAAACGTTAAAAGCGATGCCTCCTGTATAGGACGCACGATAGGATGCAGCAATGGAAGAAAAAACCACATCGGATTGTGTTGAAGCAATTATCTTTAGTGTTCGATCAATGGCTGATTGTGTCTATCCATTAGGCGAGAGGTCCTTCAGTCAATTTCAATTCCTGAGAACCACCTACCTACTATATGCCATGACAGACCTCTGGACAATCCACTGGACGGACACATAGATATGCATATGCGGATGTATTGACACACAACGAACTCTTTCTGAAGAGGCTTATACGTTAGATGAGTGCATCAGGAATTCGTGCGTCAGCCACTCGCATCCATGTCCTTTGATGTTATTGTGGGAAGCAGCCATCCAGAGATACCAATATCCGCTATGATAAGGCTGGTCTTAAAATTTTGAGGTAATTTTTGTTAGATCCGATTGAATGCCATTATACCCTTCGACCAAAGGACGTGGCAACTAAACGACCCACCGACCTAAGCCAAATGAAGGGCGGTTAAAAAGGAAATGCAATTTGAATTTCGTTTTGAATTTGTACCCATTTTGTAAAGAATTGGAAGGGAAAGACGAAGGACGTGGAGTTATGTTTAGTTCCTTTGGAAAAGGAGTGTAAATTCATTTTATGGTTAATGCATTGAACATTTTGAGTATTTCATCTTTTATTACAACAGCGTAGCCCCCGATTGCATTAAGCGGGAAAACGGCATTGTTGTGAAGGTATTCGAGTTTGTATTTGTATTTGTATGAGTGTAAGGTACTTACTTTCGGTTGTTGTGCATGAAGGGAGATGTTCGCTCGTAAACAAAGTTGAATAATCCATTAACCTCTCAGACGTGGTTTTGTAACTCAACAACAACAACAAATCCATAAAAATATGAACCATAAAATATCAGAAGTTTTATTCATTTGCACATCCATTATTACTGAAAATGAAAACATCAAGCAGGCGGCTTTGGTGTGTTGGTATGTTAAGGAAAAAGCTAACATTTGTGATTTTAACTGCCATTGGAAATGCATTACCTGATTTGACTTCGATCATAGGAAAGTAAAACATTTTTATAACCTCTCTATAACATTGGAGTTCTCTAACATTGAAGGGAAAATAATCGTAATCATACTTTGAAGCACAAAGTCAATAGAATATCATTTTTGTTTTTTTTTTTGAATGATCCTTATTTTTATTGTCATCTCGCAGTCGTCAATTGTCAAATAAGATAAAAGAAATTAAGCTTAATGGGATTTTGTATGAGGTGCCTGCTTCTTTTATATCACATGGATGTATGAACATATCTGTAAAAGATTACAGTGTGAAAAAGTTTTAGCTAAAGTTGGAAATAAGTGAGGTTTAATTCAATACTATATTAATCCTCCATCCACTAAAATGTAAAATGATGGACATTTTTTAATCCCTAATCTCTGATTGAGACATAGAGTTCGTTGCTTCCAAGTCCTCCAGAGAAGACAGCCTCTAAACAGAGATTCGGTCTTTCTTGTTTTCTCACTTCATAGCTTGAATTCAATGATTATCTAAACAAGAGCATCGTTTTTCCATTCGATCGATTTTTGGAACTTTCTAAACCACATCCACATCGTGGTTACGATATTTAACATATTCTTTCGGAAAGTCTGTTTATGTTTAGAAGTGTTTTTTTTTTTAATGCCACATTAATTCGTGAGTTTTACCATATTTACCAGAAGCAACAGCACGCCGAAGCCGAATAACAAGGTAATTTGACATTTGCACTTTTACGATTTACATCCACTTCCAACCCAAAATACCATATGCGGAAGTGGAATATTGGTAAGAATTAGTCTTCTACCTTTACCGGTTGAGTACCAATTTTGAGTACATAGAGGCAAGAGAACCCGATGACGAGCGTACTTTGCCAATTTATTCCGCTGCCTTCTTCTTCTAAGTGTACGATGGACAAGGCTTAAGCCTTTGCGTTTATTCCCTTGTTTGGTGCTAGAGACAGAGGACCGAACATCACCGTTTATTCTGTAGTAACCTTTTTTCAAGAGAGCTACGGACGGACATAGCCTACCACCCCCGCGAGGTAAAGTCCCGTTTATTACGCTGGTTTGCTGCCACTGACACGAAGGGAATTTGAGCCCTGTTTTATTCCGCTATCCACTTCTTCTAAGTGTACGACGGACAAGACAAGGCTTCGGCAGCCCGTTTATTCTCTAGTTTGGTGCTAGGGATAGGGGATGGAATAGAAATGGAACCCCAGTAGTATTGTAGGAAACTTATAGAAAAGCATCACAATATTTTGTGTCAAAACTGAATCAATTTTCTCGGGATTCCATCTTCATATAGAGCTCTTGAAGTCTTGATGCTATCATATGAGCCCATAAATTAGGCAAAAAGCTGATCGGAATTTGTTTCAGTATGATGATTGAAGGCACCAAATCGCCTTTTAGAAAGTATTGATAGACTATTCAACGGACATGCCATTTATAAAGAGTACCACTGATGGAAGATCAATCTCTTTTATACGTGGTGAAGGTACTATAATTTTCTTTACAAGAAACCCATAAAACAGATTATATTCTTTTGTAGAAGAATAATGTGCCTAGATTTAAAGCCAATAGTCAGTGGCTTTCTTGGAGATTTTATTAAGCCTCTGGGCGTTGATTCGATCATCGATTTCTTCGATCTTCTTCAGCTGAGAATCTGTATTTCTTCTTAATAGAATCTTCTATTGTTCCTTTCTTCTGGATCAATACTTTTCCTGGTAAGCACATTCATCATTGTAATCCGTGTTCTCTCTCCAGGATGGATGATTGGTGACTATGTGTTTGATGATGTTACGATACTGTTTTTATCTTGATTCAGTATTATATTAGCTAAGTAATTCAATAGTTGTTTTTGTTAAGACTAAAAGAATCAAGAATCAATCATTTTACATACCATTTCACTAGAATTTTACTTTTTTTGACAGTTATTACTATCAACTTATCACAATAACTTGTCATAATTGAACCAATAGCAATATTATAGTATTTATTTAGTATGCATACAAACATTAGATATTAACCATGACATCAAGACTTAATTTGTTAAATTCGTCACCTGACATTAAATTGATTCATATAACTCGAGGTTCTAATATATGTATACCTACTATGAGCAAAAGGCAAAAGTTTTACACATCCTTGAAACTGACATGTTGATGAGTCAGAATTGTTTGAATTAGTGTAAATAGATTTCTACACCTTATACATAGGACTCAATGCCAATCTATTCTTTTTTTTTCATTTCATTTCATTTTACCACCCAATAGTCTAATAGCTGTCATTAATGCAATAAAATATACTCACACAGGCACACATAGCACACCTACATATGTATATTGCCGGTATTTTCAGAATTATATGAAAATGAAATCCTTCTCGCGCAACCTGCCTAAAGGCGACAAGCTCTTTGACAAACAAAGCGTAATGGCACATGGCACAGTGAAGTGCGAATTGTTTGAAGAAAAGCGGCAGAAGCCAGTGATACGAGGAGGATACGTGGTTATATGGATACCTGGCTATAACAACAAAACAACAACAACTCTAACAAGGACGAATAATAATAATAGGTTGTTTGAATTTTTTATTAATCTCTATAGCACACTAAAAGAGACACTTGAATGAGCAAAGATACTTTCTTCTCTTCTTCAAGCTCAAGCTAAACATAATCTACTTGATGGGGAAATATTTTTATAATAACGCAGATAATAATATAATTAGCACAATCAACAACAAAATTATTTTATAGAGGCGTATGAGAAAATAACAACAGTATGTGTGTAAAGCTTCAATGAAAATTGTGAAAACACTATACTTATTATATTAGTGTAGAGTCAAACCCTCTACAACCTATCGTCAGGCCTTCGAAAGCCTTTAGACTCATTGTTCAGACGAATTTACTGAGAGTTAAATGGTAAAATAAATTTATCGTTTCATAAAATATTTAGGTTATGCAAAATATAACCATAAGTCACTTTATTCGTAGGTTAAGTTAAACACAAAATGGTGAAGTTATCCTTAATATCCCTTCAGCCCAGATAACAAACCTGAACGCAATACTAACTAAAAATGCCAACAAATTCTATAGGAGGTTTGATATTGATTTTGAATAAGCACATGTCACTTTTGAATTAGTCATCATCTTTTGACATTTGAAAAGTAAAAACTACGCAGTTACTAAAAATTGAACGATTTTGTCAAATCCAACTCTCCGAACTTTAATACGCCTTTGAGAAATTACAGTTCCAGAGACGCTAGAATCATGAACGACATGAACTGTATTCTATCTACCTCGAAGCAGATACCGTGAAAATCATTATGCTTGATAGACTCCTGTGGGCATGTCACCTAGCTATCAGGAGCGATGATAAATCAGCTAGAATAGTTCTTCGTAGTTCATTATCATATGTTAATCGACAGCGGGATAGACAATGCTTGAGTTGTAAAGACAGCCTTGACCAGAACTTCTGAAGCCTTCGGGTAGTTAGCTGTGGATGGCGTGTCGTCGTCGGTTCGTGATCGGGATAAAAGAGAGACTTGTTGAATCAAAACAGGACCGTATTCCGATTGTCCAACCTTAAATGATGATGATTGACGAAAACCTATTTTTGACGATTCCACGTCAATCACTGTAATTTATAGACTTAGTTCTCAGGGTTTAAGGTTCAGTTAATTCAAGAACTTAAGCTGGTCGATCGCTGATTGGGTCCTAGAAATATATTACAATGTCTAACGTGATATTCCTGCTCTAAGAATCCAAGAATTATTGTTGAAAAGCTTCCCCATCCTCAACCTGTCAATGTTTGGTGCGATTTTTGAGCTGGTTGTGTGATAAGACCTTATCAATTTTTTATTTCTGAGAATGAGAGGCTATGCATAGTTTGGTATTTCACTTCTTAAATTTTGTATTTCGTTGGTTTTTCGAAAACATTTAGATACAAATTCGTGAGCCGAGAATCTTTTGTCCCTTAGCTAGAGAAATACTAGTGAACAAACAATTTTCACAGTAGAAACTCCACAAATTCATTAAAATTGTATTTGCATGGACATATTTCGAGGAGTAGATACACCCTGTTTCTTTGTTTGTACCTTTGAAAGGTCGCAACAATACAAAAAATATCGCCTAAGGAAAATTTCATTTTCGTACAAAATACTTCAGTTGCATTAAAACTCAGATGCGTAAGCGTCACCATCACCGCAGATGCTATACAATTGTATTCCGTCAAAATTTCTGGCATTTGAAATTGCCAAAGTAAACCGCTTCAACACCACAAGACAAAAATCGACATCGACAGTCGACACACACACCAACGAAACCATCAGTAGATCTAGATATTGAGATTGAGTGTTTTTCCAATTATTTCTCCATTAAATTTTGTTTGTGTTTTTCTTAGGAATTTTCCTTTAACATGGCTTTGCTTTCGGTTTTCCTACACATACATATATTTACCTTATATGCTATACGTAACGTACCTGCTCGAATTGAAATCCTCCGTGTTTTAAGTTAAAAACGGTTCCCCGATTCTAGATATGGGTATCGTATACGTGATTGCGTTTTCGCACAATATTCCAAACATATCGTTGTAAAGTAGACTAGTCTAGTTTGTATATGTGTGTATACATATCTGCACCCTCACACTTCGGGTTGTAGAATTTTATACACAACATTCGAAGAAATGAAACAAGCATTTCGAAAACAAAACCGTTATTGGGAAAACATTGGCTACACAAATAACCTACGGGATAATAATCTTCAATTTTGGTTTCTGGTCTTGTATTCTCACATATACGAATATGTGCTTTCGATGAATTGTATTTTCAAAAACAATTATTAGAAGCCAAACTATGATTTTTAATGGAACACTTGTAATAAAAAAAACTAAAACAAATTTGAATATTGTCTAAGAAATGTAATAAATTTTCAGGTGAAATATGGTATCCAACCACAAGGCAATATAGTTTTCATTTAAATAATTTTGAAATTCATTTTTGAATACCTTATTGATAAAGTTAACAATACATTTCTAGATAAACAAGTTTACATTATATTGAATAGTGAAGTCAATTTAACACTGTGTTACAATAGGACAGGAAATGAATATGTAATTTAACTGAGGTAGAAAATGGCGATGGGACTTCATCACCCAGACTGAGAGATGGATTTTGGTGTGTTGATTCAAAAATTCGGAAAAAAATGCAATGGGTTAAAATTGAAATTTTCGAACTTTGACAGGTTATTCCGGTCATTTTATGAGGATAAATCTGTCATGTTTATTTGTCAGTTGACAATTTTATTCTTGGAAAAGTCAAAAATTATAACAAATAGCTTAATGGCTTTATGAAAATGAGTCATTTGACTAAAATTTTGTGTTGAATTATTTTAATGCATGACGTTTCATTTTTAGATAAATAGGTTCATCAATCATCAACATGAACTGTCAAATATGTGACCATAAGAGTCTTCAGGAAATCCAACGTACTGCGATGCTTCAGAAAAGTGATCGTTTTGGGTTGGCAATATTAAATAAATCCACCTTGTTTGAGAACAATTCTTCAAAGAGTCTCCTCTCGAATTCATCTTAAGGTTCGGAGAGTCTTTTTGTAAGCATCAAGGTTCTGACAAAATCATCTATCTTCCTGCTCGGCAAAAGCTTAGAATTTATTGTAAGGTTTCTGGTTTTAACAGCCAGACGTGCTGTTGAAAAAACCTTTAATTATGACAAAGTACGAAGTAGTGAAATAAGCGTATTCTTTCTCATTAAGTCTTTTAAAACAAAAGTCTTAGATCTCTTTGAAAAAAGAATTTATCTGTGTTTTTTCTTCCCGCTAGAAATATAGTTTCATTTTTATGACAAAGTCTTATCTTTTGACTCTTAACTTGATTAAACTATATTGACATAAATTTAATTGCAGAAATTGCTTAAATTCTTATGTGCAAGTGGCCTGCAAAATTATGTCATTCAAAGAAACTATTAAGAACTGAAAAAGACACTATAGAGCCTTCTAATATATTTAGGAAACTTTTATAATAATACTTAAATTACTAAAACGAAAACAACACTAAAACATTTAAAATATAATAATTAATTAACCTTATACCATAAGTTCTGTTCGTACAGTAAAAAAAAAAAATAAATAAACGAAATTATTTTTGTCTCATTTATGTCTCCATCTACCATCAACCATCACCATCCAACATCAGCTGCCTGCTATTAATAAAATGAAAACTAAATTATGTAAAATGAAATTTATATATACACGAATTTTATTTATTTCAGCATCAATAAGTTTAAAATTTTGTGTCAACATTCCGGGCGCTATAACTTTGTTTACCCGTAGCACCCTCTTTTATTTGAACTGTGACCTCCTCAACTTTAAGTTCTCCATATTGTACATATAGTATATGTTGGGTATAGGTACGAGTATGTATATATCTGTATGATTGTTTGTAGGTTAGCTACCTTTTAGTCGGCAAGCGTGTGCCGATGCCATACTGGCTTCTATACTATGTATGTATGTATGTATTTAGTTTTATTCGCAGCCCTCTATATTATAGTTGAAGTCCTCTCGACCAGTTGTGGACAACATTTTACCCTTCTTTCACGAACCATTTCACTTGTGTTTCCCTTAAAACTTAAAACTATGTGCGTACATTTCTATATTGCTATATCCTTACTCACATCTTTGTCATACCACCCGCCCACCACCCACCTTCCAAACTCCCCTTATTTTTGGGCCCAACTATGGCTCTCTCTCCGCACTCCACTCCACCCAACCACCCATTCATCCATCCAACAACCCATTTGATGTGCGTGCATGAATTTCACAGTTCAGCACTTTTGAAAATTAAACAAAAACACAATGCTGAGCATTCAGAGGAGGAAACAACACACACAAACAAACAAAAAAAAAAACACCCTATTTTCCATATCGAACAATGTTGTACTAAGTATGTACGTACACATATACAACTGGAGCAGAATACACCACTATGTTGCCACTGTGACAGTGCCACTATGCCACCCATTCCATCATAGTCATTGTTTTATTCATTCGATGGACGACAAATACTTTGACTAGGATGCCAACAAGGACGAGGCATTTTGTCATTTCAGGAACATTTCAGCGAGAGCGGGCCAAATCATTTGAATTCGACAATCGTCGTCGTTGCTTCCACTTTATTGCCCCAGCTACTTTAAAAGGGACCAAAAAAAAAAAAACGAAACGTAAAATAACGGCAACAGAGGCATAGGGCTAGTGAAAAGCATTTAGTTTAATTCACTCAACACCAGAGTGGTACAGTCAACACGAACACACACATAATATAACAGTGAAGGCCGCACGCAACGCAACTCCTCATTTGGACAGTAGATAAATGGAATATTTTGGTGCTTAGTGTTACCATTTGCTCGGGAATTAAGTTCAGGATTTAACGTGTAGGTACGTAGGAAAATGTGATCCTAGAAAAGCTAAAAAGTTTGTTTATCCTTAATCGACATTTTTATAAACTTCCACTAGTCTAGTCAGTCTTTTAAGGTTTTATATTGTCAAATTAAATAATTATTTTTGTCAAAAAAGTAAATTTAGGAAATGCCAACGTGAAAAAGTCTACAAAATTAAGAATATTATTTATAACATTTTTATAATAGCACTTTGAACATTTTTTTTTGACACTTTGAACGAAGAATTGTATGCATGTCAAAATATTACATGAAAAGTCTTAAACTAATTTTAAGAACATTATGGGGTGGCTTCGAAAACGATGGAGCATAAATCTTTCGAAAAAATATAAGTATTCATTCTGATTCCAATAAGAACAGCGTTTTTGACATTCATTTTTTTTACTATTGATAAACCTGACAAATTTTGCCCTTAACGCAACATCGAATTTAGGGTTTAGGTCTAACGTTGATGCGATGTTGCTGTGTTTATTTATGTAACTGTATTTAAAGCCCTTTAAAACTACTGACTCTAAAATTTGTTATGCGATAGTCAAAGTTGTTGTGTCAATGTTTTTATCGCATTATACATTTTTCTTGAATTTATTCATTCCAACTTTTTACGAGAGTTTATCAAATGACTTTTTAGCTTGTAGGCAACCGGAGTGACAACCGGGGCTTACAATCCTAAGTCTGTGTTCACATTTATCCCTATTAGACGGACTGACGTTTCATTATTTCATATAGAAAATGATAATATCACAAAATTTCGTTATCTTGGTATCTTTGTATCTTGGTATCTTGGTATCTTGGTATCTTGGTATCTTGGTATCTTGGTATCTTGGTATCTTGGTATCTTGGTATCTTGGTATCTTGGTATCTTGGTATCTTGGTATCTTGGTATCTTGGTATCTTGGTATCTTGGTATCTTGGTATCTTGGTATCTTGGTATCTTGGTATCTTGGTATCTTGGTATCTTGGTATCTTGGTATCTTGGTATCTTGGTATCTTGGTATCTTGGTATCTTGGTATCTTGGTATCTTGGTATCTTGGTATCTTGGTATCTTGGTATCTTTGTATCTTGGTATCTTGGTATCTTGGTATCTTGGTATCTTTGTATCTTGGTATCTTGGTATCTTGGTATCTTGGTATCTTGGTATCTTGGTATCTTGGTATCTTGGTATCTTGGTATCTTGGTATCTTGGTATCTTGGTATCTTGGTATCTTGGTATCTTGGTATCTTGGTATCTTGGTATCTTGGTATCTTGGTATCTTGGTATCTTGGTATCTTGGTATCTTGGTATCTTGGTATCTTGGTATCTTGGTATCTTGGAATCTCGGTATCTCGGTATCTTGTGAAAAAAGCTAACGCGATACAAGAATAATAGGGTAGTGAAACGGAGTGATCTGTTCCATAATGAAAAGCAACACATTTTTAAACTTTTCTTACATTTGGTCACTTCTTTTCCCAATTTAAATTATTTAGGCCCTTCATTTTGGTAATGTCTTTTAACGGAACAAAGCGCCAATTGTTTTAAAAAGCAGCCAATAAGTCATTTAAAAATGAAGTTTAGTTTTCAGTCTTTCCGCATAATCCCATTCATTTAGATAATCACAAGAGTTAAGTTTGGTCAAAAAGATGGCTTAAATCTATGTGTGTATGTATGTATATGTAAAAATGAAGCAAATTGTCAACCCCAAAAACCAACAACTTTTCCGCCAACGTCATTAGAAATGAAGTCGTAAAAATTATTTTGTGACAAATCGTCATTGTACGTGCCTGACATGGTAAATTATTATCCTTCGTGGTGGTTCCTTGTTTTTTTTGTCCCATCTTCACTCAACCAGTTCAGTGGTTCGTTAGGTATTTTCTAAACAAAACAGAAAACAACCAACAACCAACGAACTAAAAAGGAAAGAACGAATAACGCACGCAATGTGTAGGATCGTATTCGTTTTCGTATACCGTATTCAGGAAGGAAGGACATCGGTGCGTTCCTTCATTCGTAATTTTTTTTTTCGATTTTGTTTGTGGTATGGTTCATTGGGAGTGAGGGTTAAGGGGTGGGAAACAAGAGGGAAGCAAAGGAAGAGTACTTTTTTTCACTTCGGTTACTCGGTGCTAGTTGGAGAACTTATTGCGTTTGCCGATAAGAATAAGGGATGGGCCAGGACAACAGCAGCGGTAAAGCAGCACAACACTCATACATACAACATACAAAAGTATACACAGCATAGGGCAAGCGGGCGTAAATGACAGAATTTGCATATATACTGTGCGGTGCGGTGCGTACAGCTCAAGACTGATATACTATGTATACAGTAAACATGTGTCTACCGAGATAGATCTGGCAGGAAACACAAACTCGCATATCGCTGGCTGGGGCTGCCAACAAACATGACATGGCAGCGCAGTTATTGCGTGACAGTGTATGCTGAATTATGCAAAACGTGTTTCAAAACTTGTTGTACCATGAGTTATTGCTCGGCGTAAATGTTGGCAGAAGGCAAAGGGGGCTGGCTGATGGACATTGACGCCATGCCTTTGCTAAAGCGAAGAGCAGAAACAGGCAGGAGTGAGCGTTTGTTTTACTTGGAATAATATTACGATGGAGAATGAGAATGAGAACGGAACGGGAACTGTATTTATGCCTGGGCTTTCTTCTTCCAAACGACTGCTTCCAATGAAACTTGACTCGGCTCCGCCATCACTTGAAGCAGGCCAAACGGAATTTTGCGTGAATGGTGACCATCAGAAAGCTTTTTGAGGTTGATATAGGTTACGTTTCAGGGAATTTAGTTGAATATATGTAGCGTAAGTAAGTTGGTTTTTGATTGAACGATACTCGTATGCAAAGAGAAGGGGTCACAATACAGCTACTCTACTCTACTCGTACTCGACCGCACATCAGCATTTATACTAGTACGAGTACCTATACTGTATGCTGTAAGGTGGTGCATGTATTTGTATACCTCAGAATGTTATTCCAGAACTCGGCTTAACCTTGCATAAATTTCACATCGGAATCTATAGAAAAAGTTCAAGATGGATCAACGATTGTACCTTCACATAACATGCGACCAACTACCAACGAACGACGACGACGCAATCCACGCGATTCAGTCTTACGTTACGGTTTGAAACAACGGCAACGCATTATTGTTTCAGATCCCTGTTTGGAGGACTTTTCAATATCCACAAGTCCTTGCGATTTGCCTCAGCTTTTCGTCCACGAGCATTATTTTCGTATTTGTATTCAAATTGATTAGGTTTAATGTGCTGCTGATATACTCAGCGAAGAGATTTTGAGGGATTTTTGGGGATTTTTCAAATTTCTTGGCTCCATCTCGAAGCTCCATCTCCCTCCATTGTTGCTCTCCCTGGATGGCGCTGCCAGTGCCAGTGCTGCTGCCACTGCCGCTGATGCCTTTGCTGGTCGCTTTTCACATCACAGTGCCAGTTAAAGCCTTCTGATAGATTCTTGGATGCAATTCAATTTTAGTTGGTGTTTTATTCTTTTTTTGTTCTTGTTCTTTTTTTTCTTGTATTCATTCTTTGTCGTCCTGGTCTTGGTCCCGGTTCTGGTTCTGGTCCTGAATTGAACATCCCTTCAAACTCTGTGAAGGATAGCACGAATATACCAACATCCTAGTGAAAGAACTTGAAAGAGTACTTTATAGAATGAATAACTTTATGGAGCCGCATTCTGCAACGAGCACATTGAAGAATTTTTGGCAGCAGGGCTTAGCCTTAAATGGATGACACTATTGGGCAAAAGGAAGGAAGATAGAAGTCGTATAGAAGAAAAAGAAAAGTTTAAAAAAAAACATAAAATAAAGAAACCATAAACGTATGGTAGTAAAGTGAAACTGATGTTCTGTATTTTGGTTAACGGATGTAAATTTTGCTTTGAAATTTAAAAGGGGTGGAATAGTTTATATTCGGTTTATGTATTTATTTCGGAAATAAAGTATTTTTTTTCGGGGTATGGTTAGAATTTATTAATCTTCTTTAAATTGAACTCGGAGAAACCACTGAACCGATTTAAGGGAAAACTGCAGTCATTCTTTGATATTTTTTTAATTGAGTGCGTTTCTGACATTATGTGAAATTAGTTCGAAGTCAGTTTAGTTATTCGTCAGATACAATCCCGATGTCTCGCTAAAACTCGAGAACGGCTTGGCCGATTTGTCTGATTTTAGTTTTGAAATGTTTGTCGTAGACCAGGGAAGGTTTAAAAAGTAGTTACATATGAAATACCTGCGAGGAAGACAGTAAAAAGAAAAAAATAATTTTCCCATACAATTTGTTCAATCTTCACAAAAAACAATATTTTTGACTGTCAGTTGGTTGTCAAATTTTGACGTTGCAGTTGTCTTTCCAACGTTAACGAAATGTCATAATGTTGCCTGTCATTCTGTCACCATTACACAGTTATTAAAATATTTTATCAGCAGTTTGTCAGTGAATGAAATTGAATGGTCTTAAAATGCCAAGGAAAAGATGAACTTCAACTCAATACAATTCAAATAATCTTATAATATATATAAATTACGTGTCACGTTGTTTGTTGTCCGCGATGGACTCCTAAACTACTTAGCCGATTTTAATCAAATTTGCACACCGTGTGCAGTTTGATCCAACTTAAAAGATAGGATAGCTTACATTTTAATTTATGATTATTTTATTGCAAATTATTTGTCTATTATTTGAAAGTCACAATTATATTTTACCTCCAAACGATTTTATCTGATAGCGAGATCTGTGTACTGGATTGAGTAAGTTAATAATTCAATAGATGGCGCTATGTCAAACGTCTAAACGTTCCATATTAGCTCCAACTTGATAGCATAACCACCACATGTTGCTGAGGCTAAAATACAGGTTAAATTTAGTTTTTATAGTAAACCGAAATACAGTGAATTTTACTTTTTCAATTTTTGGTGTTAGCGTTAATACTTAATCAAATAGTTATATTTGAAATATATGTATATAATATGAAATTTGGCACAGATATAGATTATAGTCTTAAAAAGCACGTACTCTAATTCTTACCCGGGAAAATGTATTTTTTAGCACAACGAAACAGATGTTTTTAACAACATTTACCGATCGGTTCACTTTTTAATAAACTTACGAAATTCACCGGGTTATCAAGAAAACAAAATTGTATGGGAAATCAAATAAGCAACAACATTTTTCCATAGCTTGAGTTTCTGCATTATATTGGGGCAAGACGAAGTTTGCTGGGTCCTCTAGTTTTATTATAGATTGAACTTTTGTAAGGTCGGACAGTAATGAACATTTTGAACTGTTGGTAACATATCGACGAATCTAGCATCCAGGCGTGCTGTTAGAACTCAATTGGGGCGGGACAAAGTTTGGCGGATCCACTAGTTTATAAATAATCTTCCAGTACAAACGTTTTTATAAGAATCCGTTAAGTTGTTGCAGATTAATTGAACAAAATACCTATTCAAATGAGCACAATAATTTTTTTAAACTATAATTTCGTGTTCCAAATGTCCACCCCTTTTCTCTATCTCTCTCTCTCTCTCTCTCTCTTAGTTATAGAAATTCACACCCTCAATGTCTTAATTTAGAAATTTAAGTACACAAAAAATTATTCCTCACAACTTGTTGATGGATATCTATATCTACATATATATAGTATTGTATATACCATCATCTAGAAAGTATAAGGCTTAAAATAGAACACCCCAAGCTTCGGCATAACCATTATACAGTTATACACACATTAAGACTATACCTAAAAGCTACAACTATCTGAGTAGACCATCTTCTACTCATATAACTGCACGGATTTTTCCACTTACTTACCTTCTTAATGAAGTCAACACACTCTAAGGCGCTCACTCGGCCTTCTTCCCATCATCACCTAACATTCTGATGCTGCACAACCTGAAGATGCACGAAAAAAAAAATAACACGCTAAAAAAAATTTAAAACCTATAAAATCATATCCTCTTTTAAGCTAAAAGCGAAAGACGTATACTAACGGAATATAGTTAGTTGGAACGGCTCTATATAACCTACCCTAACACACTGGCAAATCCGTGAGGATTACTGTTGGCATCTCCACCACGGTCCTTGTCGTTCTCATCCTCATCTTCGTCGTCGTCGTCGTCATCCTCATCATATCATATAAATATAACAAACCCTTTTACCACACAATGTCATGATGCTCTTCTCTCGCCGAGCGTCGTCGTCATCGTCGTCGTCGTGGACGACTTCAGATCAAGAAAAATATTATGAAAAATAAATAAAAAAAAAGATTAAACAAAATATTAACACCGAACCGGCTCGGTGTGGCGGCGCGGCGCGGCGCGGTGGCGGTGGCGGCGGTAGCGGATGTGGAAGTGTATACCGGCGCAAGCTCTAAAAGCACACGATTCACTAAGATTTTATAGATTTTAGAAAGAAAAACATAAAAGATATGAAAAAGTGTTGAGAATTTGTTTCGAGTTGAAGTCGCATGTTCTTACTCAAATTTTTAATTGATTGTCAACTTGTATTTGGATTCCGATTGGGATCTTTCACGATCAGAAACTAGATCACATGATTGCGGCCACGTCTTTCACATAAATCCTAGTTCAGTTAGAACTGTTGACTTCCACTTTGTTCATGGTCTTCTAATCCTCCGAAAAGTCCATGAATGAGCTGTTTCGGAGTATGATCGTTCTGGTTCATCCATTTCGTCAATACGACTTTCTAAATCAATGTCTAATTAAAAGCTCTTGATATGCTACAATATCAATTTTTTGCACAAAACGGAATCTTAGAATTTTTTGTAAGCATCGAAGTTCTGCAATTCTGCAGACGCCATATTTACCACTTTTTAAACTGGAATACCTCGAAAAACTAAATGGCTGAAATTTCACTTTTTGAACTTTGGGAATCTCTTCTTTTCAACTGTATACACATCCTAGTATGTGATCAATTTTACAAAAAAATATCCTCGAGATGGGAGCTGAGAAATTCCAATTTTCACAAGCATAATGGAAACACGAATTTAACATTTGCTCTACTTCCAAAGCTTCGACGGAGCTCTAAAGGCGTCATGAGCTTCCTATCCCCATCATACTTTTTCCTTTTGCTATTAAATTAAATCGCTTGGCTTACAATACACAATCATGGTTCAATCTGTCAAAGATCTTGTCGAAATTCAAGAACATAAGATTAAAGACCATTGAAATTTGGCAGACATCAGCTCTATGAGTATGACTTAACCTTCCGTATTAGTTGCGGAATAATGAACAAACTGCCCATTGTTCAATCATGACAATCATTCCATCCTTCTAGTTTCAGGGATTGGATTTCCCAAGGAGTTAGTATCTACGAATGACGAATATTAGACGTTGAAAAGAGATAAGCTTTCAAATATTGTGACGAAATAGTAAGTAATTGCAGAAATAAAGAATATCTGCGATTCTTTTAAAAAATTCGAATGGCTGATTTGGACGGCATCTTTTCATGGTGTTATCAATTCTTGGAGAATTGGTCACACCACTACGTTGTTTAAGCAAAATTGTCTTTTAATTTGATTTCTTTATATTTATTGCTAATTTGTTGAGACGTTGTCCTTATCATTTTTTGACACTCTGATTTACTTTCTTCAATAATCTCTCAGTTGCACCAAATAGCTTCATTTTGGTGTTCCTCAAGCGACAACACTTTGGCCTATTCTGTTTTATAATACGTTTAAGTGGAATGTCACAATAAAGCTGTAATCTTAAGTATTATTCTATTCATTTATATATGAATAATAAAATAATAATAATAAGTTTCGCCGAAGAGAAATGTTACAAAGAAGTGAAGAGCTAAAAAAAAGTATACTCAGACATTTTTAAGTCTTTAAAAACATAGTGAACTATAAGAAAAAAGTTGATAAGCTGACGGAAATGAAATGGTGTAGAAAGTATTATGATACCATTATAGTAGTTTTTACGACATGACCAACATCTAACTTTCGGAATCGAAAAGCTCATAACAAACTATTGCTTTAAAGTATTTGAATAACGCTGACATTCGAACATCCGAATTGGACTATAAATACTGGATATTGAGAAAGTTTTGAATGAAAGATAGCAAATTCAATTATGTATTCAATTTGATTGATAACTTTGATAATAAATCAGGACTCCAACAAAAGATAATACTCTGATGGTATTTTCTTTCAACTTTCTTTTTTATATGTTTAACCGGATATTTGACACGGATATTCAGATCCAAAGTGATATATTCCCAGTTACCCGAATCATTCCAAGCTTTGGATAATTGTAAGAGGACATAGTTTAATCCATCGGATCTCAGCTATCTGTCTCATTTTAATATTCGAACTAGATAGCTATCTGATATTTCACACTATCCGGATAAGTTATAGATGATGTCATATCAGAATTGCTCGATCTTTTGACACTTGGATCGATGAGAAAAGTTGGAAGAAATGCAGAGAACGAAGGCCCTAACTAATTTCTAACTTAGTCGCCTTAATGCCAGAAAAACATTAGTCAATATTTTCTAACTTTGAGGAGATTCAATTTTGTTATTTTTTTAGCATTAGTCTAATGGAAGAAGTGTTGATTTGACTAGTGATAACTTCTAAGCTATATCACTTAGAGGTACAATAAATTCTCAAAAAAGTGGTATACTCAGTCAAAAACCGTCAACAATTGAGTTACCTTCTTGTGGCTTTTGGGCAACGACTTGCATCAGTGAATAAATGCAACTTGAGTCGTCTTTTTCGACTTAGTTTTCTTGAAATCCGAAATTTTATTTTTTAATTTGTTTTACTGAATCCTTAACTTACCTTTACGAACTTATATATTTCCAGGTATAAGAAGATAACACCAAGCTGAATTCAGCTTTCTAAGTCCTTCTCATCCTTCTATACATACATCAACATAACACGTAGTCAGTTCACCAACGCGAGAAAGCCCATTAACCTTTAGAAGGCTGACATCGTTATTCATTCGTCTGCCTCAGGTTAGTATATAGAACCTATACCCGGAAGGTAAAGAGGCATTCAATACCCTACATCTATTCCCGCACTATAAGTCATATTCTTGTAACTTACAAAAAAGTCAGATTGTAACCACCAGACGATGATGGCCTCTGGTGTAGTTTTGTGGAGAATCACTAAAACATAAGCTAACGCTTCAGGTGTAACTTCAACCTTCAAGCAAATCCAATGCGGGTGACTTCTTGTAGCTTGTGCGTATTCCTTTTTGATGGACGATTGTGGCTTCAAGTGTTGAAATTGTTTGGTGTCTCTATATAAATAGGGATGCGGGTCTTATTCTGCTTTCATCTGGTAAACAGGAGAGTTCCAGAAAATAAAGGAACACTCTTCACATATTCAAGCAAAAAAAAAAAGGATAGCAATGGCAAGGACTAAGGGCATTCACATATCCAAGTCGAGTTTAATAGAGAATGACAGCGTATTGAGTATGTGGCAATGGTCATTGTCATAAGGGCAGCAGAATGTTGGAACAGTGGTTCCTCGCTTGCATAAGTCTTATTTGCATCTTTAGAATCTTCTTCAAAGACATGAGACATGTATTTTATTTATTACTTTAGGTAAACAAGATAAAATTCCCTTTAAGCCACCATGACACGATATGAAAAATTAACAAACTTAACATAGTTCATAGTGATGGGATAAACCTATCATTTGGTTAGATATACGATTAGATAATTATTTTATATCCCGCATTTAAACCGTTGCATTTGTCTAACTATGAGGATCCATACATACCCTCGACTAATAGCGACTTATCATTAATTTGCACATCCACTCTCACACACAGACAAACATTCATGTTACGTATTTAGGTTGTTTCCAAATTGCTGCACTTAATCGATAATTGAATTAAATGCACTAGATTCTGCTCAAATCAATTAAATACCTTCATGCGTAGTACTTCTATCTAAACTTAACTAAATATACCCACACGATATCCATTTGACGTGATGCAATGCTTAGTGTCAAAGGATAAAGGTTAATTATAATCTTAAATTATTTTCATTCTAAATTATAATATTGAATAATAATTCTAGATGGTAAGATATTTTTTTTTGTTGGATTCTTAACAAAGAATTATAATGGTTTAAGTTTAACCAAACTTCGTATTTGATTGATTCAATAGCGTTATAGTATCAAAAAACAACGAAAAAACCGAAAGGTGCACGGGGCGTATACGTATTTTTATTTTCACAATCTTCATTCATGGTGTTTAGTATTGATTTTACAAATAAACTTATTTATACTTTCTTACTTAGGGTGGTGCTACAGTTCGAGACATACATATATACGTCCCTATAGCCAGCTCGGTCTCTAATTAGCCCTAGCTTCCCTTCTTTCATGTTGCACCTGAGCTGCGGTCTACTGCACCGTAACTCGGGACCGCGCTCGAAAATTTTCAGGCCGGAAAGTTGGTGTCTTTTTCACTATTTTGACCAAGTCAGTATCGCTGTATAGCCTGTACAACGACGTTTTCATTCTGCCTTGAAAAGGTCCAATCCTGTCTTATAAAGGGTAACTTAAATTGGTCGGGAAAGGACTTTACTTTTTAATTGCCTTTTTAGTCCAAAGAAGCAGCGATTAGCAAAAATTATTCCCGTGTCGTTTTGTCCAAGACATTGTCCTTCAAATGTCCTTTTTTGATGACAGCATGTGATTGGCTTTACCGCTCTGATGGACCACTAAACCCATCTTCTAAGCTTTCGTCTTAATGCTTTTAAACGGGTCACTGACATAATGCTTTGATCTTCCAGTTGTAAAATTGTGCATCTAGTCTTCACGAGTAAGCCTTGCCCAATTCTTTCCTGAATTAGGTTGAAGAAGAAGTTCTAGCACCAAAGGTATTGGTGATATCTTGTCCGATATTCGATGGTGAACTTGACATTGTCTAAAATCGTTTTGCACAGAAGGACAAGTTTGACAAGAATAGGAAGCCAAAACTAAAGCATGCTCTGAAAAATTCTTTTCTATAGTTGATGGATATGAGCTAAGTTCAGTAGGCTGATACCTTTGTAGTTATCGAAGTTCAGAGCGTCTCCATTTTTGATAATCGGGTATAAATTGCTGAGGTTCTATTCATTGGGCAGGGCATGCTTTCTTCCGACCATATTTTGCAGATGAGTTGCTACCTTGCCTGCATCTAACCATGTCATCGCCTGCTACTCTATACAGTTCGGGAGCGGGTAGGCTAAATTGAAGGATTCTGTACAAGGTCGGTAGCCTTGAGTTGATTTTTGTTTACCTTTTGGTACTAGTTCAGAAATTTAATTCTGTTTTGACATCCCTTATATTGTTAACATATTAAAAAAATTGGTACCGAGACAATATGATCTTAATATTGAATTGTATATAAAATAAGAAATGTTGGAAGGTAGTGACCTTAGAGTGGAGATTTACAAGTACAACCTTTTAGTTTGTGTACCAGACCAAAAGGACATTGATATTTTCCGTTTTTGAGGAAATCCCTTATTCAATAAAATTTTCAAATTTTGTTAAAAATGTGTTTGAAGAAACACAATTATTGTCTCCAAGAAAATATTTGTTTTTCCTATACAAATGAACAATCCTTCTTGTGAAACTGTTAATTATTATTTTATCCTTACCAGCTTTTATTATTTCACCTGAATCACTCTTTAACAAATACATTTGTATAAATTACATACTAAAATTATTCAAAAAGAAACCCAATGATCAAAATTGAGTTTAAAACTTTATTCAGTGCTAATTAATTCTCATTTATTTATCATACCATGAATATGAATCTATATTCGTAATATGTAATTGTCGAAGAATAACGAATACAGAATAAGTTAGCTTTGAGTTTGTGAGGAAAATTAATTAAAAAGATTTCAGTGAAACATAAATTACGTAATTTTTTATGACTAAAGACGCCATTTAACAGTCTGCTAAGCTTTTGAGAGTTATGTTTATCAGTGCATCTTGAATACAAAACTCAATTAAGGTCTTAATTTAAAAGGAAATATATTTATATTAATTTATACACAAAAAAAGACGTACAAGTGTACTTAAAAAGAGGCCGATCCATAAGGAAATGATTAAGTCACTGATTTACGGAATGTCATAAAAAATAAGATTATAATATCATGATAACTTGTCCCAAGTCAATGTTTACAGTTATCTCTCATGTCACACAACCCAACCCAATTTCTTCATACATACAAATAAGGGGCAAAAATTGAAGAAGCAATCTTCAATATAATGAGTATAAGTAACATCCTCTGGCAATCGTCCTTAATCCTTCAGACCATCCTCTTCGTAGTCATCGTCGTCGTAGTCGTTGGCATCATCGCTTACCTAGACACTGAAATCCTTTTTCGGTCATCAAAAGAGTGACATTAAACTTTGTCACGCCAACCATAATTAAGGTTCCGCCATCACGCATCAGCCCAACAGCAGCAGCATCCCTTTTACACACTTAAAGTCCTGAGTGATACTTGTGCTCGTATATGTCACTGATAGACATAGATAAAAATGTATACATACATACATACATGTCTCGGTGAAACATCACAGGATATGAATGTGCCTCAATGTGATATGTGAAAATTATTTTAAAGCGGTCATCGGTCACATAATGCGTTCTAATTAATCAAGATGGAGTAGGTTGTATATACATAGGTATAGGTACATATACTCGTAGTGAGTAGAGGTATGTTTGTAAGGATAAATTCCTAACGTGACCACGTCCTTAAAACGTTAATTCTATGCGTCCGGGGTCCTTATATCAGGAATTATATATCTAAGTCTACATAAGGATGTCGGATCGTATTTGTATATGTTCATTGCGTTACCATGGCTATAATACCTCTAATGTATGGGTTAGAATGTTTGTCAATCTCTTCGAGTAGATAGACATACGATTACATATTAGAGAGCATTTTATTCAACCCTCGAAAAGGATTTTCAAAAGGAGTAAAAGAAATTTATGTAATTCTCTAGCTTAGTTTTTATTGGGTGGAGCTAAAACCACCATCAAGTCTTATAAAGGCTACTAGTGTAAATTAATGACTTTTTCACGAGGTCCGCATCAAGCCGATCAAAAAGTCCTTTAGTGGTTCAAGTATGGAGGGGTTAGCTACTAACTTCATTGACAAATATTTTAAAGTTCTGGTGACGAATGATAAATTATTATTATTAATTAAAACTCGTGAGTACTTTAATAAACACGTGGCAATTTATTTCAATGAATTTCCATGAATTTCCATGAAGTGCCATTTTGTACAAAATCTTGGTAACATATAGGTCCCAGTTTTTGATTACATTCTTGTTTGAGATTGGTCCTAAATAAATGTGGACACGATTGTTTCTTCAAGGGGTAAAACATAACTCAAAACTGAAATTAAAAGAAGATACCAAATAACTGCCCTGAGGAACCTCCGTTTTAGCATCTTGATAAAAGTTCGGATTCATATTTTGGAGTAAAAATGATCCAAAATAAAACCTTTCAAAAGGAAGTATTGACAGGACAGATGTTCATCCAGGAAGTTTTCTAGAATGTCAATCTTCTGATTAACCGTATTTCGAATTTTGTTTGAGGTTTTCCTCAATGACAATTTTTCTGCACATGTTATAAGTTCATATTTAAATAATTGGGTGATCTTATTCATTCTGATGGTCAACAATTATTGTGATATTTCAAGTTAACTCCTGAAAAAGTCATAACCATATTTTAAAAGTTTATTATCAAAAATATTATTGAAGCGAATTGAAGCCGAACAACCATCAGCGCGTCGTTCTTCCGGTGAGTGGGCCCAAAACGAGATGGCCACCGATCCCGATTTTCACAAGAAAATTTAGTTCAGCGATGAAATTCAGTTTTCTTTGAATCGGTTGGTAACGTTAATAAACAAAATTATCGTATTTGGAGTGAAAGTCTAATTTCTTCAAAAATGATTCCGGTCAACATATTTCAGTCAATGGGAAACGCTATGGAGCCATTATTAATGACTTTTTCGTGCCTGAGGATGTTGAAGTGGACGACCATTGCTTCCAACAAGACAGGGCGCTACATCCCATAATACAGGCAGCGAAACAATCAATGCATTGAAGGAAACTTTTGGTGAGCGCATTATATCACATCGCCTCCAAGATCATTCGATTTAACATCCCTGGACTAATTTTGTTCGATAATGTGAAGTCGCTTGTAAACGAAAATAATCTCTAGACGTTTGAGGTGTTATTTCTGGCATGTTGTTGAAAAAAGTGGTCCAAAATTGGGCCTTCCACCTGGAGCTAAACCAGCTTTATTTTACAAAATACATCATTGAGATCATCAAAATCCTTACGGTTATTCCAGTTGCTGACTGAAACAAACATAGAAAAGATAAAAATGTTCACCTTTTAATACAATTGTAGTGTACCTAAATCCTAGTTAAAAAATTCTTCCGGATTTTAGTTTTTTTTCTTAATTCTGACCCCAACTTTTTCTTAGTACTTGCTTCTTCTGAGAGCATGAATCAGCTCGATGACCTTATGGCCTCACCATATTAATTAAATCCTTAAATCGTGTTTTTCTTCCAACACCGAAATAAGAAAATGAAAACGAAGAAAATCAGAATTTTTTTGGCGACCACATCCTTTCAAAACCCGACCCGATTCTTTCCTTAGATATACAAAATATATTTTGAGCTCAGCTGCTTTTACTACATTTTGTGTGATTTTTTTTTCTTCTTACTTTTAAAGCGCATTCAATTTTCTTCGCCACTGCATTTGTGGTTGTTGGTCAGAAATGTTGTTAGTTCCCTTGAATAATAATACAAAAAAAAAAACAAAACATAAAACTATACACAAAATGACCCATCCCCCCTGACAGCAACAACAAAAAACCAAAAAAACAAGAAGAACCGAAAAAAAGCCAGAGCGTGTTCCAGATAATTAATTTCCAACTAAGATGGTTTTACTTATAACCCAGCAGCGAAGAGTCGACTCTTGTTTCTGGGCTCGGTTCTAGGATCTGTATATGTTGGGGCTCTGGGACCGGGCTATGTGATGCAGTTCTTAATATCTTCCAAAACACAGAATACACCATCAGCATCAACTCTAGTCTCTATTCATTCACTTCTGAATATAAAGAGGATAGTTACACTTTTTCACCACTGTCTTCTTCTATATTTATACGAGTATACATTTAGATGTCCTGAGACGGTGGAGGGGTGGGGGGGTGGTATAGGATACACTATGGGCTACATGGCAAGAACAACTCCTCCTCCGCTGGGTGCAATGTTTCTTCTCATTTTGTCCGTTTCTTTAATATTCTATTCAAAATCACGTTTCCATGTCGACAGCTTCCGCTTTTTATTCTCAATCGCGTTATAAGAATACAGCGGCGAAGCCAACCACTCTAACCACAAAAAACCAAAAACAACACAAAAAAAAAAAAAAGAATTAAAAAATCCAAGGATCAAAGTAAAGAAGAACGCAAAAGTAGCAACAACAACAACAACAATAAAGAAATGCAAAAAATCTGTTTATAAATTCCAGATTTAAAAAAATGGTCAGCCAGCCAGCGCAGCGCCATCGCCATCACCCGGCCACCGACCACACCATCGCCAGCGTCACGATTCACAATTCACGACTCACAACGATGAACCTCCAAGTCCCAAGCTAGCTCCGCATGTCCTGTCCATATACGATGCCAGCTAGATAAGCTCCTCACACCTCGTCGTCCGTCGTCGTCCCATGAAGCCATAGCCAAACTTCAGGATCCTTTCACTTTATGTTAGCAAGATTTTTGTTATGTTTTGCTTTTGGATGGATGCACTGGCTATATGGGAAGATTGCGGTGATGGCAGTGACCAAAATTGGTGCGGGCAGATATAGAACTCGTGCTAACGAAAAAACACTGCCTTATTCACGGAATCCTAAATCAACAAGGATAACATCGCATCCTACAACGCATACAATGTTTATATGTTTTTTTTTTTTTTTTTTCTTTCCTTTTTTCTATGTTTCTTTGCATGAGCTGAGCTGAGCACTGAGTCTGTGTTGTAGAAGAACTGATAAGGCAATTACAATTTAATGATACTTCTTGTGTATGTCATGTCGTCCTTATGCCTGAGACTACGACGGCGATTGCGACTGTGACCACACACATAACAAGGTGCGGTATAGAGTTCCAGATTGTGTTGAATTTAATTGAAGATTTTTTATTTCTCGGTGTGAACGCAAAAAAATTGAAACACACAAATTGTATTATTATTTATTTTAGCTTGTTGATGATTTCAAACGAAAAGTTTATTACTTTCATGAACGAAATTTAATATTCATTAGGAAAAAACTAATAATTATGGAGTTGGAGTGCAGTTAGTGGGGAAAATGGGAATATCAACTAAGACTAACTAAACATTTGGAACATATCATTAAATCATTGATGTCAATCCAAAGCGACGCATGAATTTGAAAAAGTACAATAATTCAAATACTTTGATCAATAGTAGCAGGTGATAAAAGATAGAAGAAAAAAAATCTTCCTTAGTCAAAGATTTTTAAATCCAGAAACCTTAACTTCTAAGCTGCTGCTTTAAAGGACGATGCATGGTTTGCCATTTGGATTTGAGACGTGTTAGGTAAAAAGCACTTCGACCTTTTAGCCGTGGAAAGAAGAGGAAAGTCTTGTTTAGAATTGTTGGATATTAACTGACAATGGTGATAATGATAAAATGAATTTCATAAATGGATGGGACGTAGAATATAATCCTTTACTATATAAATCAAATGTGAAAAGGAGCCATGTACTAGATATTTACAATCAAAGGGTACTTTTTACGGAGATATAAGAAGTGTTACTATATGAATTGAGTGCTTAGGTGCACATAGGCCTCAACTACCTCAAAGTCTTATATCATTATGGTGACATTTCGTCCAAGACATCATCGTTTAATGTTCTTTCTTGATGGTAGCATAAATACCTAGTCTTGCCCTAATTAACCATTAAATCCATCTTCTCTAAATTAAAACTAATCTTTAGTATTTTTTACATTTTTTAAAATTTAATTTAATATTTCATTAAAAAAAAACTTCTCAAACGGACAGAAGTAATTTTGAGTCATTTTACTAAAAAAAAACTTTTTAAATTCGAAAAACAAATTAGGCAAGACAGCTTTTAAAATGAAGAAAATGGGTTCATTCAAAAAAAAAAAAACTTTTTATCAGTTTAACACTTTTAATAGGGAAAATATAATTATTAAACATGTTTCAGTAAAGTGTACTGTACTATTTTGTTATTCATGAATTGTAAAGAAAACTGTTGATATTTCACTTCAAAAAATGGTTTCAATTTACTAGCTGACCCCACATACGTTGTTCTGCCCTGTTCTTCAAATTGTTTGGCATAAGTTGATTTAAATCTTCATTTTCAGGTTCATAATTGAACCATAAATGAGTGCAATTTTTTAACTTAATTCGATTAAAGATTTTTAAAAATCTGGAAACGCAATCGATTTTATGTTTGCAAAATACATAAATTGTTTGCTTCACCTATAGATATTTTCTCTTCTTATACAGGACTATCAATTTTTGGTAAAAATTTACCAGAGTACAGTTAAGAGGTCGTGACTCCTTTTGCTTAACACTCAAGAATGCATATGGTCATGGCTTCCGTCTTATAACGTTACATCGTACGTGTTTTTTCCTTATTACTAGAAAAACTGCAATGCTAATCTGATTTTTAAACATACGTCTGAAAGATCTCTTCAAAATCTAATTTTTGTAGAAAAAAGTTTTTAATTATCTCTTTTAGATTTTTAAATATTCATAGGACATAGGATTATATGATTAGATTTGCGAATTCAAAAAGCCTTGACAAAATAACCTGCATAAAAACTTTTTAAAATTATATATCTACAAAACGACTTCAATAATTTTGGTAAAAATAATTCTTGGGATTTTTATTTTAGTTTTTTATTTTTTGTAAAAATAATTGCCAATTCTAAATTTCTGAATTGTAATATATATTAATATTTGTATTATTTTTTCAAAAAAAATTTAGTGAGCGGTTTTTTGGTTGGTCGCAAATATTTCAGGAACGGATAAAGCTATTGACTTCAAATACATTTTATTTTGTAGATTGCAATTTGATACAGGTTTGGTATAAATTTGGAAAAATTTCAAAAAACCGTTATTTTTGTAAAAAAGAGAAACTAAAAAAAAAGTATTCTTTATAATTAACAATTTGATACGAGTACGTTTAAAATAGTTTAAAAATGTATGAAATGTTATTGCTAGAAGTTATGAAAATAACATCATTTTTTCTTCATTGTATATTTGAGCGCCGAGAATTTATTTTAGTTTTTCTAGTTTAAAAAATAACGTTATGTTAAACTTTTTCAAAATTTGTACCGAAAATGTATTACATCTCAATGTAAACAATAAAATTTATTTGCAGCCAATGGCACTATGAGTTCCTGAGATATTTGCGACCAACCAAAATTTACACTTGTTTTTTTGAACTGCTATAATGAAACAACCGTTCACTAAATTTTAATAATTTTTTTTTAGCATTTTCCGAATTTATAACCTGTCCACATACCGTGGACGAAAAATAACATCTCGAACACACGCACACACAGACATCTCTCTTGAAACGGATATATGTATATAGATACTAGAGACCTAGAAACGTCCAGATTTGTCAAAAATTTCAATGTG
Source organism: Scaeva pyrastri (assembly GCA_905146935.1). Classification (NCBI taxonomy): domain Eukaryota; kingdom Metazoa; phylum Arthropoda; class Insecta; order Diptera; family Syrphidae; genus Scaeva; species Scaeva pyrastri. The sequence continues at coordinate 121,941,802 of LR989927.1, read as the reverse complement.
ACCGATTACAATAACTCCCTATGGGAAGTTAAAAATGGAAAAGGGACAAAATTTAAGGATAAGCTAATTTGAACTAGGACGATTTTTCTTTTAGGTTCGTCATAACAGATATCATGCATGCATTTTCAACTTTAATCTGGTTCTGAAAACCTGTTGAAAACAAGCATAAATAGGGGTCGTATTTTTCAAAAAACAGGATATTTTGTTATTTCACATCCTCATTTTCATGTCAGGCCTAGTGAGGAAGACATTTTATATATGTTTTATAAATTCTTCCAAAGTCAAATTATATCATATCAAACCCCATTTTGAAGTGTAACACTTTTGTTTTCAGTCAGTTCTAGGTATACATGCAACCATGTTGGTATACCTATACCATGTTCCTAATTTCCCCTATTTAAATATTTAGAGCTGTGAAACAATTATCTACAAAAATCTATTATTCCTGGCCATTTCTAAACCGATTTTTATTCCAACATACGATTGAGCCAATTTAAGAGTGATAAAAACATGGCCAAGTAATAATTTTTGATTTGTCAATACACACCGAACGATGAACGGTAGCATAAAATGCGTCAAATCTATCTGACTTGGCCTTTTACCACTCAGTTTGTGTTAAAGTAATAAAATTTTATCAGTTCCGACTTTGAGTAAACATTCAACGGCACATTTCTGTTGGAGACCTGCTTGCGGTGTCAGTTATAGATATCACTACTTGGGGAAAAGATTTGTTTTTAAGTAGAATACGCGCGGTCTCTTATCTTGTTTGTTCAATACCTCCCTATCCTGAAATGGCAAAGTTTACCAACGACGACCGATGCGACGGCGTTAGGAAGGGAGGGAGGTATAGTTAGTTAGCCATCGCCATCGACATCGCCATGGCCATCACCACTGTTTCGTCGTCGTCGTCGTTGTTGTAGTTGTCCAAGTTCCACACCCACCTTTGTTGGTTCTGCGGCGGCGGCTGGGACTTTTCCTGTGGCATTTCAAGTCGCACACACTCAACTTCAACATAGACACAGAGGCCTTTGTCTAATAAATGTAGATACCTTCCTAGCCATACCGCCTGTCCTATCACAATCGAATAACAGATGACTACAGGATGACGGAGACCATGACGATACGATGACGATGACGACGACGCTTGTAGACTCACTATAAGCCAGAAACAAGCACAAAAAAACACCAACCCGTCCCGGAATAAAGGAGCAATGCAGAGTGTAACCATAAAAATCAAGGCACTTCATCGTGTGATGAGTTCCGGCCAAACGAAAGATGAACAACACAAGATAACAGCACTGTAATTAAAAGGAGCAAAAACAGGCAATGGAGATGGAACTGGGACTGGAACTGTAGCTGGAGATGGGGACACACGAATGTGTTGGCTAGAAAAAAGAGATAAAATAAAATTGAAAAACAAAAAGGACGAAAATAAAATGCCAACACTATGCGCCAGACAAAACCTAGAAATGCAGAACTAGAAAAGTTTAGAGAATTAAATGAGCCAGCCATGGCATGGCGTATATATCACGAATGTACATCAGATGTATCTACGGGTATAGCCCACCAGCTCCAGTGTTGAGCTACATCAGCTACACAGAAACAGAAAAGGAAGAGCAAAGTGATGGTTTGATATGATGGCAAGGTATAAGGTACATTCGAGTTCTAGTCCTCCTGGTTCCAGGATCCTAGAGCTACGACGGACGACGACGGTAGTCCTGTACGAGTATATCTGAATCCTTGTGCGAGAGGTTTTTCAGTTTTGGAAACGCGGTAGCATGTGGAATGTAATTTGCACCTATTCTTGTTCTGCAGATGTCTGCCCTCAATATCCGTTTTCCAACGAACGTCGACGTAGACGACGACGACGGACGCCGCCGCCGACGAGTGGAATACTCACGGACTGATGGGTATCACGATGGCAGCCACTTGCTATCGCCACCGAATTTCATTTTTTTTTTCATTCATTTTCATTTTCTTTTATTTTCATTGTTTTTACAAGCAGGATTTTAGTTTTTGTGTGCCGCTGTGCCGCATAAAACACGACAGTCAAGGGGGGAAAGGGGGGTGTTTGAAACAAGAGAAGAACTAACAAAGCTTAACATCCAACACCTAATGTTGGTTTCAGTATCTTTGTTGTTTTTTTTTTTATCTATTTTTTATTGTATTTTCTAGGAGTTGTTTTTTTATTTCATGAGATTGTGTATCTAAGAGTGTTTATTTTTGTACCTTTTATTTAGCTGAAACCATGAAATTCTCGAAGTGAGAAGAATAACACTTAGGTAACCGCGCAGTGTAATTAAATTCCTTTCATCTATCTAACTGCTGCGATTTTGAACTCATATCAATTTCAATTCGTCTTTTTGGCAGGAGAAAAATAAAAAAAACGAATTAGAAACAGAAATTCCTTGGACTTCAATCTTGCTAGTACTTTTTGAATTTTGAAAGCCTAGATGAAGACATGATGAGTACTGAGGCAGACATGCTGATAGTTTTTTACAACTATTTTCGATTCGGCTTCAAATCTAAAAACTTCTGAATTAGAGTTAAAGGTCTATCAGTTTAAACAATATTCATCAACACAACATAACGACGATTATGATTTTTGAGAACTGACAGAGGAGAATAAAAACGTTTTGTCGTCTAAATAAGGAGCTTTTCGAAGTAGTTGGAGACCTTATGTTTCAGTAAAACATTCGATAACACCTCGCATGAGGCGGTCAACAAAGCGCTTGTAAGGAAGAACGAAGTCATTACGTTACCTGATATGTAACATATAACACTCGATAGCAAAGCAATGAGAATATTATGTAACCCCCACCCCTCGCAGTCATGTGAAGTTATCATTCATCTATTTCCTCTCTACAAGTTTATTGATAGTGCTGAAAAGAAGAAATAAATTATGAGATTCACAAAAGACGGAATTGGAACAGATATATATATTAGTCAAAGATCACTAATTATATCAACATTGTAAAACAAAATACAACTTCAAAAACGAATAAGCTACATGTAGATACCAACTATAATATCAAGATGAATGCCTTCAGGTAGTACGTTGATGGGTCAAGAACGTCCGAGGGGAGTGGTGTAGGAATCTTTGGGCCTAGAACCGAAATTTCGATACTGATAAGACCATACATTACACGTAGAAGTAAATGCAATAGCAATGCTCTGAACGTATTCTCAGAGGAAGCTATCCTAAGATAGCCCTTAACATTTTCGTCGAACTTGTTCGTCTGCGTTATCATTACACGGTGAACATTCGTTTCGTGTTGATTGTTTGAAGAGTAAGGATGTGCCATTATGTTTCATCCGCAATATAACTAGAAGATACAAAGTGGACCGACTCCATAAATTTCGAAGTTAAAAATTTGATCACAGTTTTAAACAATTATTTCATTCAAAAACATTGAGAAAAATTGCAAAATTCAAAAATATTTATAACAGTAGCACTTTTTTTAAATGTAGAAAAATTCATTATGAAAACAAAAAGTATGAAAATAATGCACCAATCTTTAAAAAATTCAACACGAAAAACGAAAAAGCGCGAATTAAAAAAATGAAAAAAGAGAGCTATTTAGTCAGTTAGTCAAGCTGCACTACTTAGTGTGGGACTTTATCGACACACTTAGCGAACTGATTAAGAAAAATATTGTAAGATACTGTGCAGGGAAATGAGGAGGCACACTCTTTAGATAAAATTAGTAGCCACAATTCCACCAATTTTCGGCAGTTATCATTAAATAGCAAATATAAGTAACTATTAAGAGTTGGTTTGATATATCTACTTTTTAGAAAAAAGATTCATATTAAACTTCTGCATATTACGAACTCGGTGTATTTTTAGATCCCATTACTTTTTTGCCCTGACTTATGTATTGTGCTTAGGTTTTTTGTATACGGCAGAACTTAGTTCCATTTTTTCACATTACTTATGTGTTTGGTGTGATCTAACTATTCATAATCAATATTTTCAATAATGAAAGGAAATCACCGGTTTAGGATTCCAAATTTTTTTTCACTTATGCTAAGCCTACGTAAAAATGGACTACTTTAGTTTTTTTCAAAAATAAAAGCATGAAAGTAAAAACATAATATGATTGCAATTTTTAATTATTGGCATGTGTGTTTAGTATCTTCAATAAGATAAGCCTACAAAAACCCTATTTACAAACCTGTTAAAAATATAAGAAAGTCATCTAGATGTAACGAAATATGTATGTAATCGAAATTTTGAACTTCATTTGGAATCGTAAAAAAATATTGATTCGTTCACTTTCCATTTTTTTAATTTCAAATTGATATTTTCTGCCTCAAAATTTTATCGATTAATTCAGGTTTTCTAGTCATTCTATAATATCACGTTAAAGGATTTATTAGCAGTTAAGAATAACTAAAAACTTTATACTTAATTGTCGAAATTATTGAAGATTTCTAAACCGTGTCGTAGCTAAATTTTTTATTGATACTAAATGGTTTCAAGCCTTATTAGTAGGAAATCTGGGATAATGCATACCAAATCGGTACATGTTTTTAAATATTGAAAGGTGTTTTAAAACGTCCAGTTTGGAAAAGATTTCTAAGCGGATTTTGCTTCTTAGTTTTTTTTCTATATAAATCTAAAGAGTTTGAAAATTGTTAATTTCTACGATATACCTATGTATTTATATTTTGTATTCAGTATTTCTACGCAATCAATGTTTGAAATTTGTTTTTTTAACATTTCTACTATCACATTTCTTTATAAGAAGGTTCATTAATACCCACAAAGAACACATTTGTATAACCAGTAAAACACTTCTAGAAATTATCTTAACAATACTAGAAGATATCCACCCCTAGAAAAAAAGAAACAAATTGATCACTTCTGTTCTAACAATAAATCATAGATAAATTATTTAATGCAACTTCATGCGTGTATACACCTAAAGGAACTTCTTTTTATACCGTCCATTTGGTCATAACAGGGGCTACTACCTACTTTATCATATTTTTCATGTTGCACAGTTTGTCCGAACTAATGGCTTTCCACATTTATGGCGATAATTCAAAACAACCAAAATGGCTGCAAAGAATAAAAATCGCCAAATGCGAAAGGACAAATTAAAGCTCTCTTCCTGTGTTCTCTTTTTCCAAGACTTAAAAAGTTTTCCGTCATATTGTTTATATCATACTAGATACATACATATAAAGAATAGAAAAAGGTATATGTATGTATTGATGATGTATTTGATACATACTCGCATATCTAACTGTACCTAGGTATACCTTAACGTAAGCCGACCATTAAGTACTGGGTTCTTCAACTCCCTTACCGTGTACTAATAAAAGTGGGAATTCGAAAAATTTCGAATGCATTCAATGTTTACGTAAGCGAAGAAAAGCAATAACAAAAAAAAAATAGAAGAAAATAATAAGAGGAAAAAGAAAATAAAGAAAAAAAATTAGATCTGATAAAACAAAACCGGAAAAGAATCCTTTTGCATCACACCACGTACAAAAGGTTAGGTGGAGAAAATTTATTGGAAAATATAAAAGCAAGCTGGTTGCTCGAAGAGCTTATTGTGCAATTTTTTTGACCACGATACCCGAGAACCCGGGCGGAAACGGGAACAGAGAAGATTGTACCCATAAAAATTTACCAAAAAAAAAATCGGGCAAAAAAATCAAAATGGAGAGCACACCAGTAAAGAGCTGCTGTATAATAATGTACAGAACAAAATCAAGAAAAATAAAATTCGGGACTTAAGGGGTGTCATATGGACTTGATCTTATGGTTTAAGTGGCTGGAACAAACTAAGAGGATTCAAATACATATTTGTTTTCTCTTCGAGTTGTATTTTATTTAAAAAAAAAACAGTTTCTTACCATAGCTAATTATAATAAAACTTTGGTAGGTAATTCTTAGAACGCCCAAAATGGGTTATGGCCCAAAAAAATATGAAAATTAATAAATACACAATTTATGAGAAAATGTAGATTAAAAAACAAGTCATTTAATTGAAAACTGTTGCATTTCGACAATTTTATGACAAACCCAAGTTTTTGAACTTCAAAATTACAAATTATTTTTTTTTGAAAAGTCTTGACTTTGGACGAAAAATAGTATACCTTGAAAATTGGTTTAGTTCAGGGGTTATTTTCTAACATTCCACTGGAAATACGATTTGTCAAATTGACACTCTATACTTTTCAAGGTATCAGAAGAGATGTTCGTGTATTCAAAAAAATTTATAAAAAACATTGTACAGAATTTTTATACATAAAACAACTAAATTAATTTAGTTTGTTCCCCTAACAAAGGGTTTATTTTTAAGACGTGTAGTTTTCAATCTGGCAACACTTTTTTTCGAAGTTGGTCTTGGAGAGAAGTCACTTGATTTATTCTCAGTTTTGTTTGCTACTTCGCATCACGTGCTGCGTCCAATATTCGGTTCACATAATCATTCAGATGAGTCAGTAATTCGAGGAACCATGGATCGGTTTCGCATAACGTTTATTCTAATGTAAAATTCGCATCCTCAGAGATGCGCCACAGTGCGCACCGAACACGCTGTATTGCTGCTGTGGAACAGAGTAGTAGAAGAAGACCTAAATAAGTCCATTCGACATCGTGCTCAACAATAAGAATTGTGCCTTTCTCTTTTACTTTATAGAAGATTTTGGAGGAAGGATTTTGCTTTGAGGGCTTACAAACTCCATCTAAAGAATTGAAGCCGAACGGCCATCAAGCGCGTCGCATGTTTAGTGAATGGGCCCAAAACGAGATGGCCACCGATCCCGAGGAAATTTTGTTCAGCGATGAAGTTAAATTTTGGTCACTGTAGCGTAGCCTCGTGCGATTTTACACCGCTGAGCAATTTTGTATGGGGTTATTTGAAGTAGCTAGTCTACCCAGATAAGCCCGAGATGATTGACGTATTTGAAGAGATTATTCGGAGCCTTATTGCTGACATACCACCGACGACGCCATTGCTTCATAAATGGTAGAAAATTGGTGCTCTCGACTGGAATTTATTCGAGATAGCCGAAGAGCTAAGTTGCCTGAAATCATTTTAACACCATAATGGCAAACCCTTACCTATAAATAAAAGCTGAGTTCTCAGCCATAATATTAAATTATATGCATTTTATTTTATCTTGAAAACCACATGTTTAAAAAACACACCCTTTATGTATAAAAAAATGCTTGGTACGTATTTGAAAAAATAAAATTTTATTTACAAAACTAATGGCTAAGCTGATTAAGTTAAAAATGGTTATTTTCGGATATATCATTATTTGTTTTTAAATGACAAAAAGTTTACAAAGATAGTTTTCTGCTTCTTACTTTTAAATCGCGGATGGCTTAGTAATTTAAACATTTCGTCTTTATCATAAAGTTAATTTTAGTTAAAACATCAATTTAAATTTTTTTCACGAGTCCAAGAGTGGACCTTTAATTTCTTAATATATCGCAAGTAAAAATTGATATTTACGTATATACACATAAGCATACAAGCATTTCTATACAACATGTTAAGTCTTATATATGTATGTATGGATACATATGTATGTATGACTGTGCATCATGAAGTCAGAGAGAGTCTTGTACGATATAGCAAAAACAAAATTATGTTGCCACTTCCTGCTGCAAATTTTCTCACTAAAACTTCATTCGAGAATATCTCTAAATCATTTTTTCGATGCTTTTAAATCTATATGGATTTCTAAAGATTTTTTTTTTTTTTTTGATTTGCTGCAAAAACAGGGTTCTAATCCTTCCCAATAGCTAGCCACCTTTCATACCATCACCCAAGACCTAAATTACTGAAAATAGTTGTAGAGGAGGGTGGCGGGGGGGCGAATGGTTAAAGTTGGTGAAAACGAATTCTGTGTACCGTATACGGAAAGCAATCACATCATAATTTTTCCAAAAGATATTTCTTCTACCGGCTTTATACGATGTGTGAGTGAACGTGTGTGTGTGTGTTCTGACTTCTTTGTGGTGAAAGAAATCAAGGGCGTATTTGCCACAGAGAATCTATGAGGGGGGAAAAGCTAATTTTTGATCATTTCGTGCGTGGTGGACCGGAAGAAAACCCAACCAGACCAATGAATAATATTTTTCGAACTACATGCTCGTATATCATACTTTAATTCTTACTTAATTTTTGCTTATTAATAAAAAAAATCCATTTTATCGAATTTCATATAGTCAAAGCCGTGTTTCTGTTTTCTAGGACGCATTTGAACACCTTCCCAGAGTCGTATAAGTAATACGTCCTTCGGGCCCGATATGTCTTGCATCCGGATCGTCAGGGTCTATAATAAAAATCCTTATAGGAAAGAGACATATCTCCTTATGGTGTCCGACATTAAAACTTTTACCCCCAACAAATCTTTCCGAGAGTCATTCCTTTTGGTCTTTTAGTTGGTCCTTCAGTGTCGTTATTCTTAACGTATCTAGTATCAGTATATAGGTAGATCTATATGGTTCTATAGGAGTATGTGAAAAGTCTAGAGGTCCTATATACCTACAAGTACACAGTTTGGGAAGCAAATCCTTTCTCGGTTTTAATCGGATTTCTTAATTTCTTGAACAACGTTTTGTTGTTGAAGGGAAATAAGAGTGACTGAATACTCTTGTTGTTTTGATGGTAATAGTTTAAGCTAACTGGTGATAGCCAGGGCTGTTCAGGGTATATCCTATATCCTGTCTCCTGGTGGTGGTGGTGGTGCTAGTTAAAAGTCTAACTAAATTCTATTCGAGATTTTCTTCCATATCCCTTCAGCCCTCCTTCATTCTTTTTGTGTTTTCTTTAAATCTTTATTTTTTTACCAGAAAACCCCTTCCCATCATACAAAAAAATAAAAGGAAAACAATGATAAATATAGAATAGACAAAATTGACTTCAAGGATTTTATAGGGTTGACAGGGATTTGAAATTGATTTCTTTTTTTTTTCTAGACAGTATGTTGTGTATAGATTCATTTTATACCCATGTAGATGTGAACAAGAGTATGTATGTGTAGAATGTGGGTTATAAATAAATGTGGGTATCTTTCTATATCTATTATCTTAAGAAATTTATGTTTATGGTTTTATAAGATTAAATTTTTTATAAACAAAAATATATTATGTATGTATGTATATTGTAAATGCTCATAATTCTAACAACTTTCAATATCACAATAAATCATTCTTAAATACAAAAAGAAGAGCCTTTAGTTTTGTTTTTTATATATCAATGGAATATAGGCCAAGAAAAGGATTTAAATGTGGTCTTTTCTACTCAATTTTTGGAGTGTGAAAAACTTGAACAAAGATATTATGTTGATAAAATGTTTTAACTCTAGCATATCCTTTTAAATAGTGTATGTTTTTTTATAATTTGGTTTTTACACAAAAATACTTCACATAGAAATGTTTGTAAATCCAACACAATAATGTGTTTAAATGCTTCACAGAGGATCATTTTAAACTTGACTAAATCTCTCCAAGGGAAAGGGGGAGTCAAAATTAAAAAAATAAAATCAGCTCACGGTTGCCTAAAACTGTCATTGGATCATAAATTACGAACCCATAAAAACAAAATGAACATATGTGAGTCATACAAGAATTTTCGTTTTTGTAAAAAAACTGTCAATTCAAAATTTTTCAAAAATGTACAATAAATTAACAGTTTTACATAAATAACATAAGAAAATTTTGAAATTACATTAATACCCGATCTCGGGATATTTAAGTCGAAAATCAATTTTGACACCTTTTTGGAAGATTTTTTCCTTACTTTTTTTTTAAGTTTTTTAATAAAAATGAAAATTCAATATTTGCACAAATTTTATCATTTGTCAAAAATTTTATAATGTACAAAATCAAATAAATTTAAAGCAAATTACGTTACCCGCTGTTGAGATATTTTAGTCAAAAACATTTTTAACCAATTTTGGTAGTATTTTGTACTTTTTTATTTTTTCGAAAATTTCATAAAATCTCAAAAACGTTATTTCACATAATAGAAAATTGTTTGAAGGATAATATTTTACATTCATTGTACAGGGTCCGGCAGCTAGGTATGGAAGATTTGAAAAAATTGTTACACACTCATTTTTTCACCAAAACTCAAATTTTAATTATGAATGTATTTTTTAGGTGTTGTTGAAAAAAAAATATTAATTACGTGCAAAAAATCACATGAATCAAGTTCTGTCCATTTTTATCAAAACACTCCTACAGACGTTGTGAGAAGTGCATTTGACGTGCAACTGCTCGAATGTCTTATGTTATAGTTAGGGCTTCGAGTGTACGTGGTTCGTTTATGTATACTCGTGCTCTGAGAAAGTCCCACAAAAAGTAATCACATGGTGAAAAATCCGTGTCATCCGTCAAAATTTCCAACATTGCTTCTGCAAACCTCATCCGTCTGCCGTAGTCGTTTTGATGTAATTATTGGACAACCATCCACTTGTACGGATACAAATTAAAACCAAAGTGCAACATTTTCCAAGATGAGCGGTTTGACATCCGTAAAGACCAAGCATGACATTCAGCCGATAGACGACGGCTGGCTTCAACTGCTTGACGCACTCTTCCAATATTTTCTGGAGTCCTTACCGTTCGATCACCTAATCTCGCAGTCCAACGTCTCAAAGAACCAGTTCTGTGAAAGCTATTCAGCCACTTCATAATCGTATCAAACTTTGGAACACGACCGTTTTAATGAACGTGTTGTAAGCAAACACACAATGCGCAATCGACCATGGCTCCATTTTTACTGAAATAGCATTTCGCAACGAGTCGATACTACCCATATTCATAAATCATAACAAGACGATTTCCCGTTTCCTCCACCTCGCTTGAAAACCCGTTCAAGTCTTCTATACCTTGCTGCCGGACCCGTATATTTGAGCGCGAAACATTTTTCTATTTAATAAAAACAAAAACAAATATTTCACTCGAAGTCAATAGCATTATGCGTTCCTAAGATATTTTTGCGACCTACCAGAATTTTCCCTTTTTTTAATTGCAATATTTTTCCGTCCTTTCCGTATTTTTTTAAGTTATAACCTATAGAAAATTTAATTGGAATCGATATGTCTATTGGTTCTTAAGATACCATGAACAAAATCACGCACAGACAGACATCTCTCTACAAATGACGGATTTAGATTCTAGAAACCTTAAAACGTCCAGATTTATCAATTTGACCAACCAACAACTTCCTATGGGATGTTAATAAAGTTAAAACAAAATTCCTAAACCACCAATCTCATGGTAACACTTTTAAATTGTAGGTAGTAAAATTCTACAAAACTTCAAGGACATCACAATTCTCAACCAAACTGTTTCCTTCACACGTCCAACCATCAGTCGTCGTCGTCACTTCATTCAACATTGTTACTTCAACAATAAATGTTTATCCAAAATCTGTTACCGTTAATAACATTTAATTTGTTGCTCCACTCTTTATAATGCAGAAGTTAACTTTAATCTCAAAAACAATGAATCGAATCTGAAACAATTTAAAGGCTTTAAAATAAAATCAAGCCAAAAATGAATTAAAAAAAAAAAAATCCACCTTACTCATTTTCAATCAATGGCCAAAGAAAATCCCACATTTTTTTAGTCCTTTTTTTTCGGTGCGTTTTATTTTTATTTTTCGTCTTATTAATTCCCTTTTTTATTTAATTTTTTTTTCCAAAAGCAAAAGAAACAGAAAAACAAAAAAAAAAAAAAACGTGAGAATGCTTAACTTTTGACCATGGCATAAATAGCGATAATAATTTTTTTTATTGCTCCTCTGATAAATAATAATCGGGTCAGGAAATGGTTGCGTGTCGCATTTGGGGAAGCGAATACCAAAAGCAAAAGCAAAACAAAAAACCAAAACCAAAAAAGTAAAAGTAAAAGCTTAAAGGACGTCAAATCAACGATACGATTTGTTTTTCTTCGTCTTTTCCATTTTCGGATAATTAAAATTAACTGTGGGTAAATTAAAAGCGATTCGAAAGTAAAATCAAACCGCTTTTCCAAAAGTATAGATATGTATGTATGGATGTATGTATTTGTATTTGTATAAGTAGATATGTTTTATATAAGCGGGGATAACGAACGACGACGAGGCGGCAATAATTTGGTTGATTATTGGCAGAGGCGTTGCGTTAAGTGTTGTGTTGTGAAAGGGAAACTCCTAACGCTTGGACATTTTTGTGGGATCCACACCGCACGCAAAGCAAAAGGATTTTTTTTCTTAGCTTGTCTTTGTTTTAGTGGACATTTTAACGATTAGATGACAAAGACACTTATTTTTTTTTTTGTTTTTTATATAGAAAAGCTATAAAATATTGCGTGATGATAAAAAAGGTGTGAACAATTAAAGGTATGATTTTGGGGTTTAAAACGGGTGTTTTGTTGTTGGGTGTTAAAATTAACAATTTTGTCTACCATGAATTTTCATTTGAAGAGAGGGGTGGAGGGGTAATTAAATTATTTTCAAATATATTTGATTTAAGGTCTTTTTAAATTAAACCATTGTGTACGAGTGTTATCAAGAGATATATTTTGTATGGAATTCAGACTGACTGATAAAATCTGTTCTTAATTTGTTAAATAAAGGATTTTGACAAATGTCTACGTCTTTGGGGCTATTTCAAAAAATATTCTGTACATCTTAATATTTTTAAGTCTGAATTATACATTTTTTTATAAAAGTTAAACAGTTACAAAAATGATGTAAGCAAATTATTAAATAATCATTAAAAAGTCGAATTTCTTACTAACAAATCTTGGTTACGCATCTTAAGTCAGTTTTGATGATTTTTCAAGAAAAAACTATTCGAAACTGCCTCCCAAAAAACACTTCAAGCTTACATTTGGAGATGTCAAATTTTATGATTTTTTTTATTTTATTAATTTCAAAAAGAATATTTTTAATAGTGGCTTTTTTTAAATAGTATCCACGAGATATGACGAAACCAAGAAGAGACTATGTATAAAAAGCCAGGTTCCACTAAATCAAATTTTTATGTTAGAAATTTCTTTATAACAAATAAATCATCATTTTAATTTGATTTTTTTTTTTGTTGAATGTGTTCATACCAAGAACCTTTCAGGATCTTAACTATTTTAAGAATCAAATCCAAAGTCTCTATGCTTGATAGTTCCTATATGACTTGTTAAGTGCATACACTTTTTTCCAGATCTTGAATCTTATACTGCAAAATTCCTTAGAACAATAGAAGTATGGTATACTTACAATAGAAAACTTATTTGAAATTATTACAAATTTTACAACGAACTTTTAATCACTCAAAGACTCCTTTAATTCCAAAGAGCTTCTTGATAAAGTATACGAGTAGATATCTTGAATAAAGAGACGACAACGATGAATTTTATTTCCTTGGTTTTGTTTTGTCTAGATAGACACTTAAGTTTCCAATTAAAAATTAGCTATTTCATATTTTATGTGTCGAAATCCAAATTGTCAATTACAAGGAAAACAATAATAAAATAGCATCACTCCATCTCCATCATGATTGCTCTTGTAGGTATACGACTATAAAGTCATCTAGCATATTGTCAACGTATCCTTTTTTGGCACCTGCATAATATAAGTTTAGTAATAAAATTTTTGTTTTCTCGTCGAAATAAAAATGTGTGTGTTTTTGTTTTTTTTTTTTGCACATAAATTTCTTAGGTGTATGGAACGTGCCATGAAATGTAGATGCTTTTGTTTTATATTATTGCGTCCCTGCTTAGCTTTAGTGTCCTTTATTTTAATTCATAGAAGAATTTTTGAGAGGGTATATTTGTATGTAGGTAGTGATGATATTTGAGATGCTAGAAATGTAGGTAAGGATACGTATCTAGATATATACATACAGAAAGAAGTTATATGTTCGAAAAGGGAATTGCATTTCTTTATATTCTTAATCAGTTCTGAGAATGAAAAGACAATAAAATGATTCTCCCTGGGCATTGAAATTATATAAGAAAATTAGTTGTATATAAGCTTAAGCAGGTTAAGTATACTTTCAAGGCTTTTCAAGATTTAATTGCATATAATAAATATAGTGTTCTTTAGATAAGTTTGGAATGGAGGAAAGTAAAATTGCATTTGGGTTTTAAAAATTTAATTAAAAATTATGCATTTATTTAGTTTTTAAAACAATTATTAAGGAGAGGATATAATTTAACTGACAGAATGTAGAAACAAAAATTATATAATATAGTCAGATCTTTTGTTTTGGAAAATTATGTACAATAAGATTCAATACTACTTGGAATCATAAGAAATTATTTTTCCATTTTCAAATATTCTAAATTTGTAATTGATTCGTTTTAATATATTTCAACTTCATTTCCTAAAAAATTTTACAATATTGCAATAAAATAAAGTTTTCACCATAAATTGTAGTTTTTATTCATATGAATAACTAACGTTTTCTAGGCTTCATCATTATTTTATTGTTAACTAGAGGACCCAGAAAACTTTTTCCCGCACCAATTGAACTCTAACAGCACGCCTGACTAAGTCTGGTCTAAGTACATATATTAAGAAAAGTCAGAAAGGAAAATTAAGTTGATTTTGTTTTTCCTCACAATTTTTAAATATTTTTCACTTTTTAAACCTTCCTTGGACAAACATTTCAAAACTAAAAACAGCCAAATCGGTTAAGTCGTTCTTGATTTTTGGCGAGCCAAACAAAAATAGAAACTGATTTGTATGTACATATGTGTATGTATATGAATACTTATATAGATTTAAAAGTCATTACTAAAAATATTATGTAACAAGTTATTTCTTGACTTTCTTAAGTTGACTTAAGATATTTCGCGTTTTTGTTTTTTGATTCCAATTGCAATATTGTGTCATTCCAAAGGTCTACAATTCTTTGTTATCGGCATCTTTCTAATCATCTTGACATAAGATTATGAAATAGTAATATTATATAGATACTAGCAGGCCTAGCGAACTTCGTCTCGCCTCGATTTATGGCACAAAGTCAAACTGTGGAAAAATATTTTGTTGCTTTTTCTATTTTCGGTGTAATTTTTTTTTTTTTTTTTTAGTTTCTAGATGGCCCGGTGTTCTTCGTATCACTTATCAAAAAGATATCAAAAGTCTCCCTAGGCTAAAAAGGCTGATTCTATTACAAAGTCCTATGTCAACTCTTATGCCAAAATGTTAGTGGTAGACAACCCTCACCTAGATAGTAGTCGATTCTCAGAACTATTGAATTTGCATATAAAATTTCATACGAATCGGTCAAGCCGTTTCGGAGGAGTATGGGAACAAACATTGTGACACTAGAATTTTATATATAAGCGAGAATTTTATATATAAGATTTATTCTTATAAAATATTCAAAATACTTTATTCAATTATTTACAGTTACTGTCAACTCTTACGTTGGTGTAGTTTATTTTCTTTTCAATGCCAGAAAATGATTGAATATTCCTTAAAATGTCGTTGCTATTGTCAAAAGTCCGTTTTTTTCGATGTGTGGTTTTCAAGAAAATATTAAATGCATATAATTTAAATTTAATGTTATGGACAAAAATTTAATTTTTAATTTAATTATTATTAACACAAGGGTTTGAAATTTAGTTTAAAAATGATTTCTTGTCTGCTGATTCCAATGAATTCCAACCGAGAGGCCAAATTTTCGACTATTTTTTGCAGCAATTAGGGCTGTGTGTCAGCAATAACACGACAAATATTCTCTTCCAAGTAGAAACCTCGCATTTTAGCCCTATTCAACGAATGTGTGAAGCACTTGATCGGCGTTTAGATTCAGTTTTTGCGCGAGTTGGATTTTGTAAGGCCACAAACCAAAATTCTTCCGCAAAATCATCCATAAAGTTGTTAAGCATAGCGGATGGACTCAGCAATAGCTTCTTCGGTGCTCATTGTACGGCATCTCTGAGGATATGCGTATTATCCGCTAGAGTAAACGTAATGCAAAACTTATCAAGTTTGCTCGAATTGTTGAATCTATTGGGCGTTTGCATTTGTGTCGACGGAATATTGGACGCAGAGCATGATGCGTAAATGAACTGACAAATGTCAAAAAGACTAACTCCGAAAAAAGTATCGCCAGATTGAAAACCAAAGGTCTAAGAAAAACACCCTTTACCATGACAGAGATCTTATTACTACAGGTAAATATAATTGCAGTAACTGTATTATCTCCTTCCAATATCAACTTGAACCAAATTTTGCTTCTCAATCAATGGATTTTCAATCGAGGTTATAAACAGATTTATAAATTTTAACCTCACATTTCTTAAGAAAGAAACAAAAATACATAAAATTAAATAAATATAATTATACAAATGCATTCCATGACGCAAACAAAAAAAAAAGAAGTCATTCCATCGTGGTGTGGCAATATTTTATTGCCCAATTAAGTGCATACCCACATGTCGATGTTCATGCCAGGATATGACGATATAATAAAACCGGTAAAGAGAAAAATAAATATCCATTTCTTTTTTTTGTCTGGTATTATGTATATATCCTATCATATATCCGCCCCCTTACCCCATATATTTTACCGCGTTACAATACAATACTGCTACTTTTCCTTGTCCAAAGGATTGCTTGCTTTTATGTTGAGTTAAAAAAAAAACACACAACAAAACATACAAAAAATATAAACATATCTGACAAAGGGGAGCAAAACACAAAAACAACAACAGCAACAACAAAAAAAAAGAACAAGAAAGCCGAACAAGAAGAGGGCGCAACAAAACCGGAGGTATGCACGACTATACCGGCCCCCTCAAGCCATTCACATATATTTATAACCAGACCACCACAACAACAAAAGACAAAGCTATAGCAAGACTAAAAAGACGCCTTTGTCACAGGACCGCATCTCGTATACGACTTTTTTCGAGGGGAGAACTAAAAGGGTGAAATTAGCTCCTTCAAATCCTCAATATGTCAATGTTGAAGTACGTTGCAGTCTCAAGCAAACCCGATGTAGTTTAATTAACCTGAGGACGGTTCCTTACAGTTGCGGTATCCTATTGATAGTTAAGTGGGTCAAGAGTCTCCCAAAAGAGTTGAATCAAACCTGCTCCGAACATAGACTTGTGGGAAAGCTGTTCTTCAATCTACATCCAACATCCTGCGCCTAAATTTGTTGGCAAATGCGGAATACAAATCCATCCCTGCTTGAATTGTGTTTAAGCCCGGCCAGCATCAAGGTATACTATCTCTGCAGCAGCATCGCCATCGTCATCATCATCATCATCAGGATAATATAATCTTCCCGATTCCCGATGGAAGTTATGTGGCTGCTTTTCGCTGTCACATGTTGTGATATTTATGCAGAGGCTTTCATGGGTCTTAGTTGGCCTGTCTGCTGCAGTGATTCTATCGCCATGAATTATGTATGCGAGTATTTTAGTTTTGCATCTTTGGGTGTCTCGCACTCCCTTTTATGGTTCTCTTTCTGTCCTCTTTACCCGATGGGAAAAACCGTTCTATACTAGCGACGACGACGACGAACGTACTCTCGTACTCTCGTACTCTCATCCCTTCGTCCCTTCGTCCTTTCTATATCTAAAACAACCCGATCTTTGCCCACATAATAAAATGCCCAGATGGATGGATGTATGTATGTCTGTTGGTATGTGCATAGGTGGGTTTAGGTTGGTTACGCTGATGCTGAGGTGAAGGACGGATGCGGGATGATGTTAAAATTCAAAATGGACGAATAAAAACAAAACAAAAACAAAAAACCCGCCACATACTATACGCTGCTGGCTGAAAGGTCCATGATCCTACACTGATGGTGGCTGTGATAACGCAACTGTTACGACTATTCCTAGAAATAGATATAATTTATATACACACTCGTACACATCTACCCACACATACATACATATGTATCTATGTACATAGAGATATCTTTTAGGTTTAAGCGTGACAAAAGGTAGGGCTAAAAAGAAGCGAGGGGCCAATAGCGAGAATAGAACAATACGACATAGCGAACAATAGATTGTGTGTAAGGAGGTTTTCTATATAAAAGGTTTAAATGCCAGATAAAAATAATACATGTGTAGTCTTAACATAAGCTTTTACCGCGACAGAGACGTGTTAAGATAATAACATGGTTGCGGGGCCGAACAAATAATTAAGCACCCCAGAATGATGTCATTAAAAGTGTGCGGCTAAAGGTGTGTCAAGTAACAAATTTTATTGTTTTGCAACAGGGGACAAAAAAAAAAAACGTTTATTTTAAATTTTAATATCTACTTTGGACAAATGAATATTCGGTTTTTATTATCGGAGAGGTAAAAGAATTATAAAATTATTCTAAGCTACAAAATACTTTCTAACATGAAATGGATGGCTGAATCAAACGAACATATCCTTCCACAAATTCTGGAGGAGACCAACGAATTTTCTGCATAGTCAAGAGCTCTATATAGCGGTGGCCGTATTTGGAAAACATTCGATGCAATCTACAATTATGAAATTCTTCTTCTAAACGTTTTCAAACGTGTATAGGGTTTCGGAAATTAGATGCCTCATCATTTGATTTCTTCAATATCGTATTGGAACATTAGACACTCTATCTTTAACAGATCGGTAGAACACAACTATTGGGATATGCGGATGACAAAGTTCAAGAGCATCAGTAACTACAAACGCGTTATTATACCGAGAGTTCTTCAGGGTCACTAAAGAAAAGAGCGCACCTAGTTGATCTTGGAGTAAACACCGCAGAAGAAAAAAACAACAACAACAAAGAGCTTTCAGTTATCCGCTCCTTTGAACATTGCTCAACAACTAATAGAGAAAGTAAAGATCTTCCAATACCTTGGAAGTATCGTCTAGAACAGAAATAGACATCTCCAGCCGTATCGGGAAAGCAAAGGCTGCGTTCGGGATATTGTCCAATGTGTTTAGGAACAAATCTTTCAGCTTGAATACATTGCTACTATGTACAGTCTTACTCAACAGTCGAATCAGTTCTGCTGTATGGATGCAGCATCTGAAAAGTAACAGCAACAATAACCAGGAAGCTGCAAACCTTCGTTAAAAGGTGTTCTCGAAACTTATTACGGGTTTTCTGGTTTAATCGTATCTTTAACGAGGACTTATATATTCGAACAGTTCAGGAACCCATCAATATCATTACACGACGTCATAAGTATCAGTCGATTGGACACACGTTTTGAAAAGGTAATGATTTCATTGCAGTGGAATCCACTTAGACAAGAAGGAAGCTTTGAGTAGGAAAGCCCAGGAGGAAACAGTGAGATTGGGGAAGAGATGGAGGAAGCTTGAATACATCGCTGGCAACGCACAATATGGTGCGTAGGACTTTTTGAGGTCCTATATACCGCTAGGGAATACCAACGGACTTCATATAGATCTAAGGACTAAAGTATTAGTAAAAAGTAACAAACCAAAACAGTTGAACCGAGTTGAACAAATCATCACTATTGATAGCAGTAATTTCGAAGTAGTTAAGTTGTTCACTAACTTAGGAGTCACATAACTTTCATTAGAGATTTTTGAAAGAATTGCCCTAGGAAACCACTATTATTTCGGTTTAGCAAAACAAATGGGTTCAAGCCAAAACCAATAGCACTTGGTCTGAATGCAGCGTTCTCGGAATGGTAGAGGATACAAGATTTTAGGCAAGAACCTTTTCATGGACCATCGACTGGTAAATCGAATTCGAGAACAGACGATCATGCCGCAAACCTGTGATTCTTTTTCCACAGAAAAATTACTGGGTCAATTCATTAAGAGCCTACCTAAGGTTTATTAAAAAGTTGACGTTGAGTATTAAGAGTTTTATGGAAGTCCAATTTGCTAAGAACTTTATAGGCGCGTTCTAGCTCCTAGATGATTTCCTGCGTAATGCAGCTTTGAATGATACAAAGAGCTCTAATACTATAACATAAACTTGAATTAAAGAGCTATTAAGGTAGTCAAGAATCAAATTTCTTACAACAGATGGACAGGTTTAAGGTAAAGATTATAAATATAAATTTTTAACATGGCAAGATGATTTGAAAGTCTGTAACGGAAGTTGGACCTATCGCACTAAAAGCAATCGTCTACCATTCCCAAAGAAGCCTAGGTTATGTTAGGTTAGGTTGAGGTGGCTGCTGGTAAGAAGGCCAGCACACTTAGACCATCAATAGTCCATTGTGATACCACATACATAGATCCTCCTACTCGTTGAACCATTTTGAGATAACAATAAAGCACTTGAGACTGTGAATGTCTACATTTATTTATCGATCACTGGGATCATAGTAGTAGAAGTCTTCGAGGTGTGGCAGGACAATAGCAAAAAAGATGAGGAACTGACTCTTCTTTCCTTATCCATGCAGCTTCTCCTCATCCGTACAGAAATCATTTACCGGAGCTCCAAGCCGCCTGTTAAACAGTGACCAGTAAGGACACTTATGACAGAGCTAATGTGCAATCTTCCAATTGAGTTGAGTTGCTTTTAGTGTTTAGCATCAAGCTTTGGCCAAATTAATTTTGTTGTGAGACAAGTAGATGTGTTAGACCACCTGTGGTTCATCTTCTCTATGATATCTTGTTTTAGCATGAGTTTACATGTAGCTAGTGGTACACCGATATTAGATTTGTTATCTAGTAATGTTAGAAGTGTTCCATTTTTTGCACGTTGATGGCAAGAAGCCTAGGAAGCATGCATGCATATCGCATGAAATCTAGCTCACCGGTGGTGGTGTGGGATCTTACGTAAGCTGCTGAACTACGGTACATATTTACATAACTCGATAAAAAGAATCAGTTTCCTAAAAATGAACAAAACAAAAACTGAAAACTGAAAACGAACTTATAAGCTCTTTAATCTTGAGAAATAACCTGGTGTTAACGTTTCTCTGAGCGTGGCCCTCCCATTATCCATGTCCATCAAGACGAAAGATAAACCTGTCGGCTTTGCAAATCATCGATTAACGTAGCTCTATTTTGTCCACGACCTTCTACTTCATTTTTTACTTAATTACCTCTTATCTGCAACTCATATTTCAGTTTAGTTTTGCATATTCATTTTCAGATTCACACACCTCCTTTTCGGATGTGAAACTGCAACGACAAAATATGATAATCAAGAAAATTTTCTATTAAACTAAAGAAAACCTATTTTCAATATATACGACTTCCTACAATCTTAGAACAATTTCATTAATTTGATGAGTTTTTTCATAATTCTATAAAATTAACCTCAAAAAGTTTCACCCTCAAAAGAAGCACTTAACACCATCATCGCAGATTTGCAGAGCGACAAAGTGTGTGATCATTTTCAAATAAAATAATATTATTCATGCGATTTTGCAAACAAACAATTTGCTTAATGAATCTCAAGTAGCTGCAGGATAAGCAACAAGGATTCGTCCCAACCTAATATGTTGTTGTTATGTTAATAATACATCCATTTTATTATATGGAATGCATGTGTTTGTGTCTGTGCAAAAACACTTTCACGACAAGATAGAAGCTCAAAAAACATCAGAGGCGAGCAAAGGTCACATTGAGGAGGTGCGATGATGTTTTGTACACGTTCATTGCTAAGGAGCAAAGCATGAACAATTAAAGTATTAAAATGCGCCCACTCTCAACAGTACTCTCACACCCTCCCCAGACTTGGCACATCATCTCTATACTAACATGCAAATTCAGTCCTAGATGCCAAGGAATATATCTAAACACACACCGCACCGCACCTAGAGCAGCGGTGAGCTGCAAGCAGCGTACTAGCCACGGTAGAAGCACAAGGATCCACCAATGTGCAACGGGGAGTAACCACGATAAAATGGCGAATAACTGGAGAAGGGTAGCAGGGCATGGTGATGGTATAGGGTGGGAAAAGTTGCTTGAATAATTAATATTCCTCAAACGCTTTAAGCCGCAATTAAGCTTCAAATCAAGATATATGATTCTATTATCCTTGAAATGAATATAAAAAAAATAAATGTATATAAAGCTTAAGTAAAATAAAATATAAGAACCGAGTCCGTGTTTTTATTCCACATGAGTGAGTTGATTCTGATTTGATAAAAAAAGGTGTTCTATAATAATTTTGTATCTTTTATAGCTGCAGATACTCATATACCTACTCATAACCCCCAGATGTGGCTTTTGGGGGTTGGTTTATACCTACTCTTGCTGACTGCTATGTGACTGTTTGACCTTTGGGTACTACCAACACCTATTTCGCGCGCAATCAACGTTTCACAGTTCGTGTAATTAAAAATTTTTGTCGACACATCTTTCACTTAGCTTGCGGAAGATTTAAATGAATTTCAGATACGAGCGCAGGTGGGTTAAATTGAGATACGCTTCCTGCAGGGATTTATATATTTGTGTGTGGATCATAATTTTAAAGTGATTATAGGACTGGAAGCAAACGAAAGGGGTTGAATTTGAAATGTTCATAAAATTATTCAAGTACTAACAATAATCATTTTGCTGTTAACTGTTATTGCTCTGCACCAAATTACAAAAAAATTGGTAAATGTTCTTTGAACCACCAAAAATTTATACTTCAGCCAAAGAGGTCCTTCGCACTTTTGGAACAACGTTTTAAGCTTGAGAATCTTTTTTTAAATAAGTTCGAATCTACATAATTTAGTTAAATAATAATATTTTATTTCAGCTCAACACGTATTGAAAGATACATTTTCATATTTCTTAGATAGCTATCTTTGACAAACGAAACGACTGTACAACAAGTTCCATGTTCCACAACCATAAATTGAAAATATTCCCCAAAATATTTAAATTTAGGTTCAAAACTAAATTCCTGAATTCATTGAATAAGTTTTCGATATTGAAACAAACTTTTTATCAACTAATTAAATATTTACTAAGGTACCTACAAAAATTTAAGCAAAAAAAAAATGTGTGTCCAAAAAAAAAAAGGATAAACAAATACTTTCTGACCAATAAAACACCAAAGTAAAACAAAACGAAAAATAAAACAAAGAATTCCATTTAGTTAATTAGACCAGTACCCTTAATTGAGTAGTTTTTGAACAAAATGTTTGGCCACAGTATTTGGTAAATTAGCCTCAAATTATAACAATCCTCATTGCTGTGATGGCAACCATCACCTATAGTCCTAGTCCTGGAGTTATCTATCTTTTGATAAGGATTATATATAATTCCCAACAAGTTGAACAATAGCAGCGAAAACTAACCAAAAATGAACCCGCACCACACACAACACAACTGATGGGGCCCGGTTTTAGCCCGGTATATATGTACCCTACCCGTTGGTCGTTTCATGCGTCCATCGTCCTTCGTCCTTCGTCCGTCGTAGTCCGTCTGCTGCTGCCGATCTGATAAACTTTTATTCAACCAATAATTTAAATCTACAAACAAGCAGCATTTTGGGTTCCAACAATGACGCAGTAAAAGGGGTTCGTTTTGGTTGGCTGGGCGCTGGCGCTGCTGCCTGGCGGGCCAGGAGGCGGTACGGTGCGGTGCGGTGCGACACGGAAGAGTTAGAGAAAATCTAACTTCAAATTTTAGACATTCTCGTTGTCCTCGTTCATCATGGCTCCATGGAAATGGAAACTCTATATACATATGCACTCTGTATCCATTCCCATTCTTAGTCCTTTTGCCCGAGACAATTAAGAGCAACACAAAGTTGTAAACTACATCCAACCCGAGGTCGAGTCGAGAGGGAAAACAATTTGCCTTATTAATTAGACGAAACTTAAAATTATTTACCTACTTTTGGGTTAAAACCCAGAAATGTCCTGGCACGGCTTTGCACACAGCATCAGCACAGCACACTATACAGACGTTTACTAGTCAAAGTCAGTGTGGTGGTGGGGAATATAGTGATGGGATGGGATTTGGGTGCTTCTAGCTATTTCTGGGTGCAATTCGCATTCATCAAGGGTTCCGGGTGTCGGGCAAATCAGCGAAAATCTTATGTGTGAAATGTGGAAGGTTTTGGTCCATGAACTTTGACTTCGCAAAGTTTTGTATTTGGCTTTAAACTTTTTGAGCATACATTGTGATTTATTACAGCGTATGTTATGTACACATACGATATAAATGTTTGCATAATGTACATATGTATATTTTTAATAGAAAACTGTATACACAAAAATGAATAAATCGAGAAATAAGTTTCTTTTATATTCTGTTTAAAGGGGCGTATGAAATAAGAGTTTATTCGGTTTAAGAGATAAGTTTAATTTTGTGCAATAGAAATACAAAATGACAATATAAATGTTTGACAATACAACAAAAATTCACACAAAAAGTTGATAGTATAAGAAATTAATCAAAAACTCAATGAATAGTTCAATAATAATGTTAATAACCTTATGACTTTCTCATATTTTAAAATTATAATTAAAACACCCATTTTTAAGTTCTGTGATTTTAGAAAATTGCATAAGAAGATGTTTGGTTGATCAAGACTGAGCGGTAATCATCTTAAATTAGACAGTTTTAATTGCTGATAAATTCAAAATGAGGCGAAAACAATTTTTGACATTTCCTGTATATATCATGTTTAAGTTTTTTCCTTTTTTTGTAAAACAAATTGTCAATTGATTTTTTTTCAAAATTTCAACAAATGTTTAAAACACATGTTAAATTTTTTTTAAAGATAATGGCGCAAAATTTTAAACAACCTATTGTTAAGAACTTAACATTTTACTAACTAACAATTTGCTAAATATTTAACAATTTACTAACGACTCCAAAATTTTAAACCCTGTTTTTCGTTTTGCTAACTAGTAAATAGCTAGCTAACTCCTTTTTATTAAAAAACAGTCATCCGAACATATCCAAATAGTCTCAGTTCATGAGAATTAGCAAACCAAACATACTTAAACGGACCCATTAGTTGGAAATGTCCCAACTGTAAACTGGACAATCCCATGGAAACCAATAGCATTAAAATACAATATATGAACACAGTTTATTCTCGTATTCCATCATCCTGATGTAGATTTCCAACAAAAAAAAGCATTTTTCTGCACAAAGTCTTCAAATCTCGTTATAAACGTACGAACGTAATGTACGGACATACGGACACCTCTCTTTGAATGACTGATCTAGATTCTAGGCACCCTGAAACGTCTAAATTTGTCAAAATTTTGATATTATGATTTTGTATTTAAAAAGTATATAAAACATTTCTCACCTCATATTTTATTGATAAATGTCTGAAAGTGTAAGATTTAATTTAAATACTCATGTAAATGCAGTTCGAGTTAGTTTAGAGTTTTCCTCACACGATTGAATATGCAGCAAAACTTTAGAAAATGGCGGTTTTCATTTTTAAATCTATCAAGCAAAAACTTAAGCTCATGTAAGCAATTCATAGTTGAATAAAATTCGGTTATATTATAACAGAGAACTATAAAAATAAGTTGCTAGCAACTATAAGGGTCAATTCCATAATCGTGGTTCAATATGCCAACAGTAGTGTATTTTTTTCACCATTTAACTGCCGCCTATATTTCAAATCTGAAACTTTATCTTCATTTTGATTAATGACTTTTGTTTTGGTGATGCAATATTATCAGTTACGAAAAAAACACACGTCTAATATTATTATGTTTGTTTTTTAATTTTTGTAAAATTGTGCCAATTTGATATTCTTCAAAATTTCTTATATGGTCATGGCTTAGAATTTACCACTAATACGTTAATTTTTAGAAAGAATATAACTTATAGTAACGGTGGATATAATTTTCAACATCATAGTTTGATCCAAGCTACTGTTTAAGTTATCTTGTTTTATTCTTTAAATATGGCCAGAAATACATGTGCTCGTAAAAAAGTAATTTATATAACTTTTAATATTTTTTTTTAGTAATTCCACAGTAACTTGCATAGAAAATTCTAACATTAACTGAATATATCTCAGTTTTTTGGTGAAAAAAATGTCAAACCTTTAAATTTTACATAACTAACGTGATTTAATTTCTAATTTCAGTTAATGTTTTGATATGAAAGTTTTAGAAATTGAATTTTCTGTTAATTAAGTAGGAAGGTATTTTGTAATTATTTTTCAAAACTTTAAAAAAATTAATAAAGAAAGCGACCATTTTCATATAATCAATAGTAAACCAATGAAAATCAAGTTTTCTGACTTTCAAATCACCTTGGACTTTAAATATATTAGTGAACTGTTTTATTGATTCCTTGTTTACATACCAAATTATTTATCTGCTTCAAATTTTACTAAGATACATTTATTTTAAAGGGAGTTTCTAACATATTTGACCTGTTTTCATGTAGGAGACTATAACTTCTTACAGGGTACTGGGGTAGTCCCATTTCCAATTTCTAGTTTTGGTTTTAATGGATTAAGCATTAAAAACTACCCTAAAATCATGATATCTACATGATGTTTTGGGTGTACTAAAATAATACGATACGAATAAATCAGTTTGTTTGCATGCACCACCACCCGCTCCCCTATTAAAAAAAGATTTTACAAAAAGGGGATTTTGGAGGAGTTTTGTTTTTTTGAACCTTTCGGTTATATTTTGGCTTTTATACCATCCCATTAATGTTATAACAAAAACTAAAGAACCTTGTGATAAATAAATTATTTTTTTTAAATACATTTCTTCTTTTTGTTTATAATTTACTAGATGTTTTCCTTTTGGTGACAGATATTGTAACCAATTTTCATACAAGAGTTCAGAAGGTAACGTTAAGACTTTTTTCTGGATCGTTACAAGACATACAATTTGAGCTTAAATATAACACACATAACATAACTTTTTCTAATAACAAAAAAATTTTAAACTGTTATTTGGAATTTTATCTCAACTCTCTAAAAGAAAAAAAAATAATAAGCACACCATTTTCGCAGTTTAAAATCATTATTCCATGTTACAGCCTATCGCCCTGTCTTGTTTAATCGAGCTAAAAATATATATACTCTATTTAGTTTTTAAACCATTTTATGATTATGTATATTTAATATTGTTATAGACAGAGAAGTAAGTACTCATAATCAAGTACTAGCAAGTACTCGTGTTCTTATGCGCAAAATATAGATAAAATTGCGGCAGATATTAATTCGCCATAAATAGGTTTAACACTTTCAAAGCAAAGCAAAACAAATCCTACCAATCAAATTTTCAAGTGAAAAATAAAACAAGATATTGAACTTTGGTTCCATCCAGGATCGAACTGGAGACCTTCTGCGTGTAAAGCAGACGTGATAACCGCTACACTATGGAACCACTTGACAGTTACCTGCTCTATTTTCAAGCTGAACTCCTAATTGATTCAAGAGAATTACAAAATTTAGGATGTTTTTAATTAGAATAGAAGAAAATAATAGAATAGAAGAAAATATATTGAACTTAATTTCAAAGTTTGACATTTATTTGCACTACCTTACCGATCATGGAAACCACAAGTTCATAATGAAGTAAGACTGTTATAAAGACTTAAGTACACAGAATTCATGCTTTTAAGGAAGTCATCAACCTCATTAGATGTCAAATAATGACATAATTTGACATATTTGAGTATTTGCGCAACTACAACTTACAATGTCTCTCTTTTCCACTTCAAGATAATTTAAGTTTTTGGAGTTATGCTCAAGTTAACCCCTCAAACAAACTTTTCAGTCAATTTGAGGGTCAACGCAGGAAATTTAGTGAGTTAATTCTGCATTTTTGACAGCTGTCAAATTCTGTTACAGTAGATGTTTGTTTTGAGCAACAACCTTCGATGTCAGCTTCGATTTCGATAGTTTTTTGAAAACTATAAGTCGATAATTTTGATACCGATTATACATTTATGTCAATTTATAGATTTAATTTTGTTCAGCATTAGAAAATTCAGTTTTATCTTAGAGTTAACTTAACTGAATAAGGAAGTAAATAGGATTAGTTTCTGTACAACTCTGTAAGTTACTTCTAAACTAAAATGCTTCAAAACATAGAGCTTAATTTGAACTAATTAATAAAGGAACCCTGTTCAAAATTTAAAGAAAATTGTTAAACGAGTTAAAGCTCTATTCAAAAATTACAGTGAACACGCCTCCTGCAAGATTAAGACAATTTATCTTTAAAATATATATTTAATGATAACTTTGTGGTTATGCTAAATCAATTAGAAATAATTAATTGATTTCCTGCAAAACGAGCTCTTCCGCATTATCCTTTTCGTGTGGTGTTACCCCTTCGGCAACATTGGAAAATCTTCCTTCATAAAGAGTAATCTGATCGATCAATCCGTATAGTGATGATGTTTCGTCAATTTATTTTACTTTATTTTACCCTCCTGGCCGTGATATGATGAGCCGGTGCGGTAGCGGGCGGGCGGTACAAATTAACTATATACTCGTAGATAGAACATCTATCACATGAGCTGTAATCAAAGTATTTCTTTTGTCAGCAAAAGTGAATAACCCAAAATCCCCTTAGACAATGTACGTACGTACGTACGGTTTAAATTACATTATGGGCTCTTCATCGACACCAAATTAACCGAATAACACGCGACGAACACATACAAACGAATACAGACAAACATACATATAAAGGAAATTCGTATAGCGTGGATTGAGTGGATACCATAATTGACTGCAAACCTTAAGCGTTTGGCGTTCATTATAGAAATGAGATTTCATTAATCCACACAATTTGAGACACCAACTCACTTAAGTCGGTATTGTATTACCCAACACTCTGTCAATATATAAACTGCCAGATTGAAGAAGAGCCCATTGTCAATTGTCTGATGACTTTGGCTGGGGATATTACCTTACACACCGCAACCACAACTGTACTGCTGCCATCTTCGTATTGCTGCTCCAAAGCCGAAAGGGATACGGCCAAGTTAAGTGTACATACTTTGGTGCTTGATTTCAATCCTTCCTTCTAACTTCTACTCTACTCTAATACTACCATCATCAGCATCACCATCACCATCACTAGCACATCGTCTCTTCCTTACTTTCTTAGCAACTTGTTAGTGCGGGGGGGAGATAGAACAGTTTAGCTACAACATCTTTTGCAAATAGCCTTTTCGACAAAGTAGGTAGTAGGTAGGTATAGGTATAGGTATAGGTAGTCCTTGTAGTCCTCAGCTTTACTATATACTTACTAAAGGACTCTTCTTCTTCGGCTAACGTAACACTTTATGTTATGATATCTAATTTCAATGTTGGAACAGCACTTGTGCAGAAAGTGGTAATCTATAGAAATCTTTACCACGAACCAAACCACAACCTTTTGGATGGAACCTCCTCAAACTTAACTTCAATCTTATACAAAGCTATGGTACATGATGATAGAATGAGTGGACTCCTTGCAGCCGCTATGCCAACCATCATATTAATATGGTATGGGTGAAGCGTATTGATGCGCATAAAGGTTACGAGCCATGTTAACTCTATAACTAACTTTATGCCGAGCCCAGAGCATAGCAGAAGTGTATTGTGTACATATGAGTTAAGTTCCACCATCAAAAGGTATTTCTTTTGTGACGAGACGACATATATATAATGACGGCGATAATGATGATGCGTTATCCTTTGAGGGATTAAAAACACTCATGGTCCTTATTGGTGCTTTTTCGCTTTCAGATGACGGGGTAGTAGTAAATCGCTTTTTTTCACAGTGATTAATGATTATAAAAATGTAAAATGATTTGTGATTAAGTATAGGCCTAGTAGGTATACTTATTCAAAGGTCAACAAAAAAAAATCGTAGCGATAGATTTACGATATGCCAACAATGTGGATTGTGAATTCTTACAAGAAGAAATTTAACAACTTCTAAAATATTTCATACAGGAAATATTTTGGCTGTCAATGAATACACCAAATATTTGGATTTATAAACAATAGTATCAGTGATTCACAAGAATATAGCTTCGACTTCAATTCTTGAATAAGTTGTATTTTGTAAGCCTAATAAACCAAGATCCTTCCGTAAGATCTTCCATAAAGTGGATGGACACAGATCCAATTGTTGTAAGCTTGCAAGCTATGGTGGAAGGACTCAGTTAGATTTTCTTCAATACTCTGCTGAACTGCAGAAATAGTGTCTTCGGTACGCACTCTTCGGCGTTTTTGAGGGTGTGTGGTGCGAAACCTATCCATACTTAAGTGCTCAGACCTACGAAGTCTGTTGTTATTCCGTTGGGACACGGGCCTCATTTACTCCAACACGCCATCGTGTGCGGTTTCCAGCGACATATTTAGCTTCCTCCAGCTTTTTCCCATATAGGTAAGTATTTCCTTTATAAGTATTCGTTCGAGATACGATTAGGCCAGAAAACCCGTAAGATGTTTCGAAGACACCTGTTAACGAAGGTTTGCAGTTTCCTGGTTATTGTTGTTGTTCTTTTCTAGGTGCCGCATCCATGTAGCAGAACTGTTTGGACGTTAGAGTTAAACATTCGTAGCTTTGTATTCAAGCTGAGAGATTTGTTCCTCCAAACATTGCACAACATCCCGAAAGCAGCCTTTGCTTTTCCGGTAAGGCTGGCGATATCAAGTTCGGTTCCTACTTCAGTAAAGACGATACTTCCAAGGTATTGGAAGCTCTCTATTTTCTCTAATTCTTGTTGATTAATGTTCAACGGAGCCGTCATTGCAAGCTCCCGAGGCTGAACATCTTTGTTTTTCCTGTATTGATTTTCAGCCCTACGATTGTTGCTTCTCTTCTCCACTCTTGTTGCCATGGAGATCCATGATCCTATGAGAGAGCAAGCAAACATCGTCAGAGTAGTCAAGATGTTTAACGTAAGTTAACATCTTTTTCCTCCGCTTCATGTAAAAGCCATTGGTGACAGTATGCAGCCATGTCTGACCTTACTTTGGACTTCAAATTCTTCTAACAACCTCCGGGTAAGACGTGACATTTGGACCCATCATAAGTCACTTTTATAACAGTAATGAGTTTTACCGCTATACCGTACCTACTGGACCAAATTTTTGACAGCTGTCAAATTGATTGCAAACCACACATCTTAAAAAAAACACCCTTTATTTGGAATATTTGACTTGATTCAGTTCAACCTATTCTAAAAGTGGGCCGAATAGAATTTTTGAACTTTCAACTAAATATTGAAAACGAAGTGATTTTATTTCCTTTACTTTTTTCATATAGACCCCAAACCACATTTTTATGACAGTAACTTGTATTTTAGTTAAATAATCTTGTTGCTAAACAAATAGTAAGAAAAATGTATTGTTTTCTTCGTAACCATACCAAGGAGGAGTACCTAAATTAATTAAAATTTAAAAACTCTTATACCGATGTCAATATTTCCTAATCTCGTTTCTAAGCCAATACAAGTACCTACTCCTATGTTAGTATACAAAAATATGGTTCTTCTTCCAAAACCTCCTTTCTCATGGCTCTTCAGTTGTTAATACTAATTAGCCCACTTTAAACGAAACACATTTAGAAAACCTTAAAAATAATAAACAAACGATACAAAGGGGAGGAGGGGTCTACGAGAGACGAGAGTACGAGAGTATGTATTTCGCCATTCCATATCGTTTTTAGAAATTTTTAATTTAGGTATAGGTTAGGTACGTCCCATATACTGCCTTCCAGTAATATCAGACTCTATTGCATGTATGAAAAGTACTTATGTACCTAGCTACACAGAAACAAGCTAAAATGAAAAAAAAAAATAAAAATGGAATGGAATGGAAAAAAAAACTCTCCTCACTTGATGTTATCTGAAGCTGAAAATATTCAATGCGGTCCTTTGACGACCAAGCGAATAATTTCTCAAACTGTATATGGTCGGTAACCGACCACCTCTTTTATGCTTCATAATCACAAGGCTAAGCCTTTGAATGCGATGTTTTAACAAAAATTTTGTGGTACTCACTTTGAACGTACACCACACACAAACACACGTACACACATCCATACATACGTGCATATAAACGGACAAAAAGGGACCCCTTAACAGGAATTTCAGTAGAGAGACTATTAAATAAAATGATGAAGGAGTAAGGACCAGTTGGGAGGAATTTGGCATTGATGCAGAGGCTGAGGTTGGGGCTGGAGCTGGGGTTGGGGTTGGGCTTTTGACTGCGACTTGGGATGGGAATGGGGAGGTATCATGAAGCTAGAGGTAAGGCTGAGAGGTTGTTGTATAGCATCACATTTTTGTTTTAGGACATCAGTAACGTTAGATGCGAAAGCAACAACTTTCGTGCCCAGCTAACATACATATTATACTATAGTATAGGTTAGAGACGTATCTGTATCAGCATATACTCGTACCTTTATGAATGGTTAAAAATATGCAAAGTACTTCAGCTTAACTAGTGCGTTTTGGAGCAGCATATCCTATTTGTTGAGTGGCATGTTATAGTGGACATTTTGTCCTTTTTTCTATAAGTACCTATGCTCGTATAGGATATAATACATATGTAGAACGTAGGTAGAGGTATACAGTGGACGTTTAGATAAGTCGGAGTGCTCTAGGTGAACACGTAACTATTTTGAATCGATGATGATGAAGATGATAATGAGATTGTGGAAAATATTTAAAACCCCCCCGTTCTTTCATGTGGTTTTTCTCACGTACAATTTTCCGAGATTATTTTAAGTTTTTTGGCTTTCAAAATAGATAAAAGATAAAACATATAAAACCAGAGCTAGAACTAAAGCTAGAGCAGCACATCAGACAAATAAGTTCAACTTAATTTCATGAATGGTGTACAAATACCATGTACTTGTACATTGTGCACATGTGGCTTGGTGTGGTTTTATAGTGAGGTATTCTCATTGACTTTAAATTTTATCTATATACCATATTCCATATTATATTTATACTTATGTATGTGTGTAGTAAGTTTTGTGGTATAGAATTTAAAACAAGGATAATATACTGCAAATAACCCCATACGAGTATGATAGCCATCAGTCAGTTAATAATAAAAGGCAAACAAATCTGGTTTCGGTTAAAGTTAACCATGGTTTTTATCGGATTGGGTTTTGTTATAAACCCGCACTTTAATAGATTCTGATCTTATGAGGAAGGAGATTGATATGTAGTTTCAATTCTCTTGTGAGTAACTTTAGAAGTCAAGTGAAATTTTGGGAAAATTCTTTTCAAATCAATTGTCTATACACAGACGAAAATGACTTAAAATTTCAGCGTGAAGTTAAAGCTTATTAAAGTTATGAATTTTTGTAACTAAAATTATGATATTTACTTTAGATTTTAGTCTTAACATAAGAAACCCATATTGGACGGGAAAAGAGTTTCTAAAGAGGTTGGGATGGGACCAACACAAATTACTTCCCTTAAGTGGTAGTAAAAATTTGCCATATAAAGTTTAAGTTTGGTATTTTATGTTTTTGTGTTTTAATATAATTTTTTAAACAAAATAAATTATACATCAAAAATCCAATTATAATAATTTTTAAAGCTCAATAAAAGGTAGTAGTTTTTTTTTGCTATTCAATGTGAAACAAAAATTGTAAAAAAGTAGTTCTTAAGATGTGGTACCTATCAGTTATTACGGAAGTGCAGACACATACATCTCTCCAAAATGATTCAAATTTCAAATCGACAAATCAAACAAAGCTGAAGAACGACTTGACCGATTTTTATTGTTTTTAATTAAAAAAAAAGTAAAGTTATCCATTAACTGAGAACAACTTGGCCTTTTATTTTTAAAAGAAATTTTAACCAGGTTTAAAATAATTATATTATTTTTGTTGGTCTTACCAACAAATAGAGTTTCTGACTTAAGACCTTATTACCTAACGTCAAAGATTTTCTTCTAACAACTCACTGAGTTCGTTCAACCCAACCCAATTGCCAATAAAATAATTTTTAAGGACTTATAACCAACTTATACAACTTACAAAATAGATACCAGACTGACGAATTACTATATCCTTAAAAGTGATGCGTAAATTAAAGAGAACTAAGTAATAACTTGTAAGTGCTTAGGCAGCTAGAACCAAGTCAGGTATAATAATGGTCAAGCCCTCCTGGTTGAATTTGCTTATTGGTAAAATTAGAAGACCAATAAGTAAGGAATTCAAACCCCTTACCCATACGCACGTAACCAATCACTTTTTGAATATTTACTTTTAAGTCCTTTAAAAACTGCCTCTATACCATTCATGTGTCTGTCAAAGGGCTATTTAAAAACTGGTAATAGTGTCCGCATCTAAAAAGGGGCTTAGTGTCCGCCTTCATTTCTTCCATCCAGACGCCTTCACATTTTTCAATTATTCAAACATCATTTTATCTAAATCTGCATATATTGTGCCATCAGTTTACTCGAGAATATAAGCGGAATCACTTAATAACATTTCTATCATCTATTAAATCCAGGAGTGCGCAGCACACAAGCCTCCCCCCTACCTACTGTCCATCACTTTATTACAGATGACTGCATCACATTGTGTAGGTCATATAAAACATAGAATTCCTAGCAAATCGTTGAGTGTGTCCAATGAATAAATAACACTGGTCGTGATGGCATTATGGAGAACACCAATTCATTCGCTCTTCAAACTGATGACCTCCTCGGACACATACCACGTTGTTATACTACTACCGTACCGTGATGTCTATTGTCGCACTGAATTGCACCCACCTTTGCCACTATTCAACATGTTTATTTGTATTTGTGTGTGTGTGTGTATTTTCTGTCAGGAATAAAATCCTTTCAAAGAAGAATGTCATAAAAACACTCAAGCGGGCGGTCGGTGGTTCGGGGGTGTAAGCAGAAGTATAAGCAGAACTATACGAGAACGAGACTTGGAATTGTGTGAGTGCAAGGATGGTTATTATGAACACTGTCCAAGTATGGGTAAGGTATACATACATTGTGTACAAGGATAACCTTTTGGACACCTTCTATCTTCAACTTATTTAACCCTTTTATGATGTTGTCTTTTGTAAGTTTGAAAAATTGAATTTTCGAATGCTTTTGGCGATAATAAAATCTATTTTACAATTTTTTTTTCTTGCCCTCTCAATATCAGGACTTATACCTTTGACATACTTAAAAATAAATAAACTTTTTATCATTGTTTATGTTGGTGTTTTTTTTTTTTTTTAATAGCTCTCATTTCAAAAAGAACATGTAAAGGTCTTGCTTAGGAGGATACAAACAAAAATTAGATCTCTGATAAAATCCATGCTTTAAAAAACATCAAAAAAGTAAGGTTATTTATAAAATGAAGTTTTTTAAAACATAAATATTCGTCTGGAATATTGTTTTATTTTACCAACGTTAACCTTTCAGTTAAATTAATTTCCTAAGGCCATTTACTGTGTCACAGAGCTTAGTTAGCCGGGAGTAAAAATATTCTGTCAAAATACTCGTGCATCCGAAATACTTGGAATTCGACAAGAATTCTATAAAATCAAAGAGAACCAGTAGTTTTTTATTTGTTTTCAATTTTAATACGTTTTTAAATACAATGAGTTCTTAAAAATTGGAAACATTCTATTTTATATTACATACACCATGTCAAAAACCTTGAGATTCACCACTCTTCGACACTTTATATACCGTGATATAAGCATTCGAAACTTTATCATTGATTTTCTTTGATATGTGAAAAAGTTTACATGGGAAATCTTCGAGAAAGTTGATTAAAAAATAACGTTTGTCATTCAAAAATGCCTTTGGTCTTTAATTTTGAAGAAATCTCGGTAAAAAAATTAATAGCTGGATATTATGAGTCATTTGAATTATAAGTTCATGGTTCAATAAAATTCAAATATATCAAATTCTTCACATACGATTGTTCTTAAAATTATAAGCGTTAATAAAATTTCAAAAATCCATGCCTTGCTCTTGGTCCTTTACGTCGTTTACGTTACTTTCTATTTTTGTTTTAAACTAACAAAGCCTTAAATGACGTGTGTATAAAGATTCAATAACAGAAAATTACGTATACGCCCCAGTGTATGACTTTAAATTTGATTACTAAAATACCTTCAGTCTCTTCATTATAATTAATAAACCAAATAACTTACAATTTTCAATCATTTATGTGTGTTTGTTTCAAACACACACGACACAGCCATCAAAACTGACATTTTTTAAATCAGTGACTGCAGGCAGGAACTATACCCGGACAAAATTTAAATGGTTAAACTTTGCACAAAACCTTCAGTTATCTGTCATAAAAACATAAAAAAAACAAAAACCCTTACATGAACTATTTTTTATTACGAAAATTTCGTCCTCATCATAATAAAAACATAAAAGAATAAAGATGATAATTTTCTTTCCCTCTTTTGACAAGATCAAAGTATATTTACTTTACTTTTTATTCGAACTCCATTAAAAACGATTTAATAGTCTTCAAAAACTTTAAGAAACATTGTATATGAATTTTGCATCGATTAAACAAAAATTTGTTCACCATTTATTGTTCCTTCTTTTATATAGCAATCATTTACTTTTTGGAAAACAAAAACAAAAACAAAAGAAAAAACAAGTATGTTAAACTGAATATACAAATTTTGTTTTTATTTTTTGTCATTAAAAAGACAATGAATCATGTCCTTCATATAAATAAAAAACAAAAAAATAAAAAAACAAAACGTTTTACCTACCGTGTTATAAAAATATTATATCCTGGACGCAATTAGCGCGCGTAAAACAACAGAGGACTGCATCCGCCGCAGGAATTTGTCAAAAAATATAAAATTACAAAAATATTTAAGGACTACAGGACATACACACAGAGACTCCGGTTAATGGCACTTTGTCATGAGATACCGCTGCTGCCGCTGCTGTAGCGAACTGTAGAATGCAAAATGTTTTTTTTTTCATTTTTGCTGTTTACGTAGATATCTCTGATTGGAGATGTTGGGTGGAGGGTGAAGGGAACGTGGCTATAAAGAGCCCTTGGCCCATATAACGTACAATCATATTATTATATGTGGACAACGAGTATGAACGGACAACGTGGCCCTCCACCAACACCACCATCATCAACACCACGTATAGAGTCATAATGGCTTTGTGTCGCCTTTGCACGC
This sequence comes from Scaeva pyrastri, assembly GCA_905146935.1. Taxonomy (NCBI): domain Eukaryota; kingdom Metazoa; phylum Arthropoda; class Insecta; order Diptera; family Syrphidae; genus Scaeva; species Scaeva pyrastri. The sequence goes on along the minus strand of LR989927.1, from coordinate 121,904,798 downwards.
CCATTTTATGCAGACTTAAAATAACAGAGGGGGCCTCAAACAAAGTGAACTTATGCATTAAACATAAGTTGGGGAATTTGATACCTATGTAACGGTTTTTTTTCTCTGTACATACAGTACATTACAACCCTCTTTTAATCAATCAGACAATCAATCACGGCGCGGCGGATGGGCGCCACCGCCACAACCATCGTCACCATCACCGTTACCACCACCGTCACCGCCGCCACCGTCATCGTCACCGTCAAAAGGGAAAACAAACTCAATCAGATTCAATTCTTCTCATCAAGGCAATTCGATTGCTCATTCTTAATTATTGAACATGAAAAACATACCCAAAACCTCCATCAACCTATTCGTGTCGTATTGTAACCGAATCACCTTCCCCAGGATTGTCTTTTCATTACAGAGGCAGAGAGAGGCACTATATACGATACGCTATGAGGATGGTCTAACCGAAAATCGTGCCTCAATTAAAACCGAAAGCTCATGATTGTGTGGCATTGGTAGAAAGCAGAGGCTCTGCTTGGCTTGACTTGGTTTGGCTCTGCTCTGCTATAAAGGCTCGATTCGTCTCATCACAAGGACTCCCTTTTGCAATAGTAGATACGTAAACGTAATATTAACAAAAGGACTGTGTGTATTCGAGTGTATGTGTGCTGTGTGTATGTGTGTGTGATTTTTTCCAAAAAAAGCTAATCAATTACATTCAATTAATGTAAAAATAAAACGAAACTTTCTTGTTTCCATTTCCTCTGTGTTGTCTGTGTGTGCTTTTATTCAAATCTACAGTGGTCCATTTGACACAAATTTTATGTTTAAAATTTAAATTTTTTAACAAAAAACATGAATTTTAAAATAAAGTTGTTAACTTAATCTACTACTCATTTTAATTAATATGAAATATATATGAGTATATATGAGTAAGTGGGCGGTTACCACGCCCTTAAATTAAAAACAGACAGTGAGTGAGTTTGTCAGTTGTATCTCAAGAATTACTTATGATATAGTGTTTAAATTTTGTGATGTGAAAATCGTCATTCAGTTTAATAAATATTGTAAATTTGTTTCGACTTACCTCGAATTCAAAAACTTTTTTCTAAACCTTTTAAATTTTGTCCTTTGTCTTTCTTTTATTTTGATTGTTTCCATCTCTTAGGTTCTTTAATTTTCAATATGAAAGGCTATTCCCAACTTTTTCCTAAATATTTTTCGATTTAAGTCAACTTCTTCCACAATATGAACCACTGTGCCGCGAGGACACATCTTCAATTTGACTTTTTATTCTAACTGCCATCAAATCAGGAATACCACCTAACAAAAGTATCTACAATATTTGTCCCTTTTATTTGTTCGAAATAGATATTTGGGCAATATTTGGTGTTTTTGGAATGAGAATATAAAAATAAGGTGAAATAAACAAGAAATTTGCCACACAAAAAAATTACACACAACACAATACTCGTACATACTTCCTATTCACTATATTATTTGTCATGAAGTCATGAAACGTATACAAATAATAGAAAGCAAATTGGTCTGAACGGGACCATAAAAATAAAAAAAGAAAAACTGTCAATAACTACAGTTTATATTGATATTGGATTTACCGACATTTTACGACACTTATGCTTCAATCTTAGACTATATGGTTCTCATTAATTTGAGGATAAACCAGATCATATTGAAACTAATACTAATACGAATTAATGTTTTTTTTTTTTCGTAGCTTATTTTTATTAGCTTGTATTAGTTTATTATTTTATATCGTAAAGTAAGTTCTGAGTTGAATGTGGCAAAAATCAGTCATGTTAATTTATTTAATGGTTTCTAATTATCATATCCTTACCCTTCTTGAAATTATGAAACTTTTTTGTATACAAATTCTGTTAGGGATTTAATTTAATTGTTGATTTATCTTATTTATTGAATATTTAACAAATCAATATGTTAAGACATTTGTTACATAATATAATTTGGTCTAAGCTTGTTTTTCCAACATTTTTGGAAGAACTCTGGAAGACTGTTAATAATTCTGCCAAAGCAATATTTGCTAAGCTCTAGAAGAAATTTTAAACTCCTAGTTTTTGTCAAGTCATTTCTGCAGATTTTTATGTTATTTTTGACTAATTTAAAATTAACTGTAAGATGAGATTTTTGTTTAAGAATAAAACTGTGCTTAAATCTTATGTTGGTAATGTACACTTTAAAGTAGAGCAATTTTAAATTTTACATTGTGCTCTTTTAGAAAAATAAGAAAATGTTATTTAAAATTAATTTTATGTTTTTATACAGATTGAAAGAAATTTTTTTTTTTAAATAAATGCCTTTTTGACATAATTCTTTTACAAAACTAATAATTATAAGTAATTTTGTAATGTAAAGTAACATTATTTTGAAAATTACATCTCTATTTGAATAGAAAATTAACTTAAGTCGACAAAATCGTCACTTTTGTAGAGGTAAAGTATTTTAGGTGCACTTAAACTTAATTGGGGAATTAATGCATTCAGACATAATATACACTGCCAATCACTAGGATGAGGCCACATGTTTTTTAATCGATTTTCGTTCTTTATACCTGCTGGAAATTTCGTACCCATACAAATTTACTACATTTGAGTAGGTAGATATTTTCTTTAAAAAAAGTAATTAAATAAAGGGGTTCAATAGAAAAGACTGTTGGAATTTCCCTACATTAATTAAAGAGCAACTTAAAAATAGTATGAAAAAGTGCGTCACTTGGATGAGGCCACATGAAAAATCTTATAAAATATCAAAAAAATGAAAGAAATGTTTACAGTTTTTGGTTTTCAAACATTTATTTATTAAGTTTTTCTCAATTAATAATGAGTATACCCCCCTTTTTAGGATAATGACCTCTATTAGACGGTTGGGAATGGAATCATAAAGTTTTTTGAAATAGTCAAGTGAAATCTCGTCCCAGGCATCACGGATAGCTTCAATTAAGGAGTCCTTGTCTTCAAATTGTCTACCGCCTTCATAAACTTTTCGAGATAGCCATGCCCATACGTTTTCGATTATGTTCAAGTCCGGTGAATAGGGTGGCCATGGCAAAAGCTCTACGTTTTCTGATAAAATCCAGCTTTTGACAACCCTGGAAGTGTGGATGGGGGCATTGTCTTGTTGGAAAATCCAAGGCAGAGGTCCAAAAATATTTTTCATCTTTCATTGTTGTTACTTTAGAACAGGTTTCTTTTTGAGTTTTCTTCTCTGGATAGTACCATCTTTTCTTCGGACTGTTAGCTGATTGAGTAGAATTTCTCGGGATGTTGTTGCTTGGGCTGTGCGTCCTTTTTGTTTTTTTCCATAGTTTTGAGGATCAGCAAGATAGTTGTTTACAACTGTCTTACTTCTGTTCAGCTTCCTTGCTATTTCTCGGCTTGAGAGTCCCATTTCGTTGAAAGCATCTATTTGTCCTCTTTCTGCCACTATCAACGTCTTTCCGGAACCCATTTGTAATTGAAATTTAATAAAAAGAGTTATTTGTAAAATGTTCTTAAATATGGCAGCCAAAATTTTGAAAAAAATTGCTGATGTGAACTTCTACAACGAAATATTCGCAATGGCCTCATCCTAGTGACGCACTTTTTTATATCCTTTTTAGGTAGCACATTCATTAATGTAGGGAAATTCAAACGGTCTTTTCTAATTAACCCTATAATTGTATCACTTTGTTTTACTACTACTACTCTAATGTAGTGAAATTTTCCGGGTTGACCAAATTCCAACAGGTATACAGACCGAAAATCAGTTGAAAAATATGTGGCCTCATCCTAGTGATTGGCAGGTATTTCCTCAATAATATACACTTGATTTTCAAGAAGAGAAGAGTTTTTATCTTTTGTCGTCTTAAACATAAACTATTTTACCATATCCATGCACTACAGTTGATGACTTAAGCTGTTTTACATTAAGTTATAAATTTCTCATTTAAAATTAAATCATTCAAAACTAAATTGGCTTAAGAAAAGAGTAAGGTGAGCAAATTTAAAATAGCGTTGAATAAGTCGACTTAAGATGTTTTACCTTTTAGGTACACTAAACGACTTTTATTTTTATTTTTTGCTCATAAAATTCTTAAAAACAAAAGTTATATAACATCAACCAAAATCCATGGCTAAATTTTTCCATGTTCAAAGAGGATATTAAATTTAGAAAAATAAAACCTTCGGTAAGAACGCTTGGGTTTTACTTACTCACTAAAAAAAGATTACCTCAAGAAATTCCTTGAGCAACGAAGCTTTTTAATAAATCTGCAGTTTTATTTATATTTCAAAAGCGTTTTAAAGACATAGGTACCTACTATAAGATTTGTACCAAAAAAGTACTCATACGTCAAGGTGAACAATTTATTGGCTACGATTATATGTCCACTGAAAAGGTAAAGTATTTTGTGTCAATTTTGATGATTTTTGAGGTGAGGAAAAAACAATAATTGTTCAAAACTGCCTTCCAAAAAAAACATTTCAAGTTTAGATTTTATTGAACAAAGCATTTAGATTTAAAATTTTATGATTTTTTTTTGAATTAAAAGATATTTATAATATTTTGCCTGTTATAAATATGACTTAAGATGATGTGGCTTATTTTTAAATACATAGTATATTACATTGATTTCCAAAATCGTATGTTGATTTGAATTTTAAAACTTTTTATGAATTTTTAACTTCCCATAGGGAGTATTGTAATTGGTCCGATTTCTCAAATTGAATTTTTTGACAAAATTGGACGCTTTAAGGTTTTTAAAATCTAAATCCGTCATTTCTCAAATGTTTGTACGTTAGCAAATCCGAGATACCCTTTTTCGTCCACTGTGTCTCAAGAACGGGTAAGGATATCTACTCCAATTAAATTTTGTTCGACAAGTTATAACTTCGAAAGATGAAGAAAGGACTTTTATAAAAATTTTGACTTGAATATTTCGAGAGTGGTCAATCAGTTTAACTTCGAATTTATTTAATTTTTTGCATATTACAACTATTAACATAGGGTAAATTTTTGACAAATATCGAATTGACAGTTTTTTAACGAAAAATTAAAAACTGAAACTGAAATTTACCGAAAAGTCTCAAAAATTGTTTTTCTGCTCAAATATTTTTCCAACAAGCAATGATATTGACTTCAAATGTATTTTCTTTTTATTATAATGGATTTGTCAATATCTTATGATAAAATTTTGGTTAATATCAAAATGACATATTCTTACAATAAATAAAAAAAAAACGATAAAAAGCTCTAGCAAACATTGGTAAATATTGTTTTTCCTTTTTTTTAAATATTTTATCTTAAGTCGACATAAGGATGACTATTATTTCTTTTTTCACTCGCGAAAATATCTTAACTTAAATAATTTAGAATTCAACAATGCTTACATTTTTGAAGACTTTTTTCCTTTCAACGTAATATGCATATTTTTAATTAAGAATTAAATAAATTCTATTGAAATGAACATAAATTAAAATAATTAAATTTCTCAAGAAAATGGCTTTGAAAAAATTCTTCACTTAGATTTATTTTCTGGGGAAACAAGTTTTTTCTTTAAATTGAAGCACTCGGTCAATTTCTAAAATAAAATCCTACATTTTATTCATTTCAATAAAATTAAAAACTTTCTCATAAAAACAATACTTTTTTGTGATTTTTTGTAAACTGACGAAATTAGAAAATTAATGAAGACATGTACATATAAAATTATTGTACATCAAATTCGAGGGAAATTTGTACATGTTTATTCATTTTAAACTATCTTAACATTGTCTACACCTCTACAAAAACAAAAAAAATATTCTTAGACCTCTTTTAAGTTTCAACCAACACATTTACGTCTATGGCTTGTTCGTCCTCTTCAAAGAAACACAATAGGGGGTATAAAGGTCCTGTTGATCCCGAATAGAAAGATGACATCTATCACTAAGCAGTAATGTCACGGACATAGCTTTCTGAGAATTTTAGACAATCCTATGAAATGAATAATTCCACGACTTAATAGACTTATTCGGAGAACATAGAGATATTGATTTTTGAAATTGACGGTGGTGGCAGGACTTTGTGAGAAATTGACTTTTATGAGTATTCACGAAACAATAATTTGGCTTATTGTTACCAAGAATACTATTTGTTCCGCACTGCACAGTTTGTCCTTATCAATTTGCTAATGAAATTTACGTAGGAAAAATAATAGTTTTTAAAACACAACAATGCATTTTTGGGTTTAAATCGCTAAAATTCATACCACAAGTTTGTAATATGTTTGGTTAACTGAAAAAAAACAGAATTCAAAATTTCAATAAATAAATTCTACCTCAAGGTTGAACTAGAAGACTCGGCGAGAGAATGGAATTTATAAGAATGAAGGATTTCTTAAATAGGTAACGAATATAATCTTAAAGGAATAAAAAGTATGTAACTTAGAGGATCATTTCACCAGCAATAAGAATTGTCCTTTACTAACACAATTATCCTAAAAGAAACTTAATTTTTAGCTAAAAATAACTTCATACTTTTCTTTACACATCTTAAAATAAAGTAGTTTGCCTTTAGCTCTTATCCTTTTTTTTTTAAAAAGGACAAATCATTAAACATCCGATGCATGAATTTCTAAGTTTGAAGGATGAGTTAGAAAAAAAATTGGAAAAGGATAAAAAAAAAACGAAAAACAAACAAAACATGAAGTCCTTCTTGCGTGATTGGAATTCATAAAGAATCGAAAAGGTTGTGAGTTTGGTTCTCATTTTTACGGGAATTTTTTTTTGTACGTTGTTGCTTCTGTCAAAAGAACACTCATTCAGACAGAGTCGATTTTTGCAATCGTGATAAGGTGTAAGGACGACGAATGTCGGTCGACGGTGGCGTTGAATTAAATAGATGGAATGTTCTTTCAGCAAATTTAGTTGCCAGAGAGAGCTCTATACATAATATCATCAGTACGAGTACAGTCATTAAGTTCAACACCTATTCTGATGGTATTTGAGGATATCACACATACACTCATGTATGTACTAGTTTAGTTGGAGATTTATTTTGGATTTGCTAAATGTCTTATTCTGAGTAAAAGTTTTATTCCATTTCCTCATAGAGATGGAAAATGAGAAAATGTTCTGGCTTTTTTTCTTCTTCTTCAGAATATAGTCTAATCCAAAAGGGACAAAATGTGGTAACGTTCATATAATCTAATAGATTAAGCAATTATCCTGGGGACTGACAAGGGCATAAAGTTGATGATGTGTGGCTCTGTTGGGATAGCCATAAATAGTTAATAGAATTTTGCGTTAGAATAGTTAAGCAGCCAAATGTTACTTTTACTATAATTTGATTTCCATTTCCGTAATTTGTTCTTACTCAAAAAAAAATCGAATGCTTCAAGTGTTTTTGATGCGAAAGGTATTAAAGGACTTGAATTTTTGGTCCTATAAAATTTAGCTTTAATTTTCTAACAATTTTATATCAACAAAATAAAAATTAAACCAGAACACAATAATTACTTGTGCTAAATTTTCAGTACTTAGGAGTAGATTAATAAATGAAACTTAATCAAGTTGATTTTTAAAAGAAGTAACTGAATTGTTGACCAATTTTTTAATGACGCATTTTTGAAATTCGAAATTCAATTTTCTTTCATTTTTTTGTATTTTAAGATCACTGCATAGTATAAAACAAAAGTCAATTCCCGCTGTCCCTATGTATGCTTAGATTCTTAAAACTACTCAATGGATTTTGATGCAGTTTATTTTTAATAGATAAAGCAATTCAAAAGAAAGTTTTATATGCTAGCCAGATACTGTGTTTTTAATTAAGAAATTAGTTTTTAAAATTTTATAGACTGCCATACTTCATGCACTCCTAAGAGCTGCAATACCTGTACATGATAGTTGAGATTTCTGTTTGCTTGTCTCGTTAAAACTCGAGAACAACTCGGCCGATTTGGTTGATTTTTGTTTTGAAATGTTCATCGTAGTCCAATGAAATATGGAAAAATTACAAACAAAACTTCATTTTCCCATATACAATTTGTTCTACTTGTAAATAAAAATATTTTGAAGTGTCAGTTGGTTGTCAAATTTCTTTATATCAGTCATCTATCCAACCATAAGGAAAAACTATAAAGTTGACAGGTGGTTTTGGTTCTTGTGTCTTCTGCTCTTCCTTGAACAAAGGTGACATCTGCCCCCATTTATGTATATGGAAAGCTTTTGGATACTGTTCGCAAGACCGGCTGAACTTTCTCCTCCAACGCATTTTTTCCAGTTGTGTTTTGTGTTTCAGGGTGTGAACTGTCATTCCCGTCCCGACTCAATTAGGTCTTCCGCCAGTTCTATAAGCTTATTCCTCGAAGTCTAAAGGCATTAGCTCTCTAGATGTGAGATAAAAACGCTACAAATGTCTCTTTTATCCAGTTTCGTCCACTTAGAGCAGGGAATCAGCATTTCCGATTTCCTCGGATTCTACGAAATTTTCTAATGGACCCGACCCGTTGCCTCAACCACATCTTTAACAATGTCCTTATAATCGTATTTTCTAACAAATTTTCTTGGATATAGTCAAATGACCAATACTTTTATATGTAAATACATAAGGTCCTAAAGATAATATAAGCGAACAGAGTTGCTGTTTAAATGCAAATGATAACCCTTCTTTCGGCCAACCTTTGCAAGACTAGTTTTAATCAATTTAATAAAATTCAGAAACCGTCAAATTTCTTCTCCAAAATCAAAATATTTGCTCTTAAAATCAATTTTCGATTGTAACTGAATAGGATTCAGTCCGAGATGTGATACAAAATCAAAAATTTTGTATTTCAAAGTTAACATATTTTTTTACGAGAAAAAAAACACGAGACCGTGACGAAACTCATTTGACGACATCAATACCGTTGCCAAAACAGTAAAGTCAGTCTTATTTTTCCATTTTTACAAAACCAAGTTGGAACTACCAGTATCGCCGCCGAGTCTCATCCCGTGGTTCTATTAGATGGAAAAGTTCCATTATTCCAAAAACTCCAAGTTCATAAATATTTGAAGTTCTTATGAATTTCAAAACCCCGACACAAGATACGGCTTAAATTTCTTAGCACACAGTTATGTATTGACGACCGACACGACACAGTACTGCTTGCACCCTTATATCCAATGTTCATATTAAAATTTAGCTGACCGTTCACATGCATATTTGCTGCATTTATGTGTCGCAGGACGACATGTTGTCCTTGGTGAAAGACATCACATCTCGCATCTGGAAATTTCAACGTTCGTATATATGGCGGGATGAGAAGAGAATTCGAGGCGAAGCGGTTGGTTGGTCACATGGACGGGACAAGACAGGACGGGACGGGACGGACGAACGGTCGGCTGACGAACTACCAAGTATGTATATCCTTGCAGTGATGTGATGCGATGGTAAAATACGGCCAAGGTATGTCAGCTGGGTAAATTGTGGACTTTCAGAGCCGAGAAATTTATTTCGCTTGTTAATGTGCCTTGGGGAATGTGGTGAGCGGTTTATTGCTAGTCCAGTTTCCTTTGAAACGCTGGCTCTGATGGCACTGGTACTGGCACTAGCACTAGCACTGGCCTGACTGCTGCTGCTGTTTCTGTGATGTGGCTCACCACTGCACAGTGTCTATTTTTCGTTTTGGACAGAAAAGAGTTTTCTGATGATGCTTTGCTTATTTTATGTATTTAATTTTTTATGCATGGGCTTTTCGTATATCCACAAAAGATACGCTCTTTGCAATCAGGAAAGAACAATGGGTGTCTCTGAGGCGGTTTTGCTTTGCCTTAGAGAAGTTGTATAATATGCACAAGTATACATACGTATGTATGTAGTGCCAGTGGTTACACATACAGCTTTATTATGCTATAACTTCACTTTTATATGTGTGATCAACTCATGAGGAGTGTATTAATTTAATATTCTCTTTATAGCTGCCAAGCAGATGCCCCATGAGCCTTTGATGATGGTTGTGTAAGGCGAGGTTTCTGTGAAGAAAAAAAAGGATTCTTTGAATTGTAAAGTTGATAAGCCTTTTGGAGCGGAGGAGATGTAGTTTTCAAGCGATAAACTTGAGACTGTATGCTTATGTATTTTGTTAATTTATCAAAATTTAACTCGAAACACATTTTTGTATGACTTTAAATACAACTTTAAATATCTATGTTGAATCTTCTTATGTTTTAACTTTTTGAACTATTGATGTGACCATTCCTTAAGTTCATGGTTAAACTTGAAAGGTTTCTTAAACTTGTGAATATAAATAAATTGCCGGTCAAACTCAGCTCATCCTAACAATAGCCAAAAATGATAATCTTATCTCTTATATTATAATTAATAATATCTATGCATTGAAAGTTGTTTCCTATTTTTTTTTAATTTTCGAAAATGTTCATCTTTAAAAGTATAAACTCTGGAAAATTGGGTGAACAAACAAGGGAGCAACAGACAAACGGACAAAGGCATCACATCTTCTTGAGCAACATTTCGAAATATAATTTACTTCCTGAAAAGTCTTTATCTCAACAAAACATAAAACAGCCCTAAGTCATAAGATATACACAATAGTTGCTGCTTGCTGCTGCTTTTGCTACTCTTACTGCTACTGGGTACCGCTTTTGCCGCTGCCATATTCTGTGACTATGTTTCATATTACTTTTAAGGTAGTTACTCCTTTTAACTTTGGGATATCAAACGAAAATAACATTTCTAACTATTTGCAATTTACTTACAAAGGCTTTTGCAATTATTTTGCGCCTTCGGGTATTTATAATTATAATCCACATTGTGTGAGTTCTATTCTTTTCTTTCATGAGCATATAACGACGACGAGAGACGAACGACGACGACTATCTAAAGTTAAGTGTACGAGTCGAGAGTACGGTGCCTGTACGACCGCATTTCCATTTGGCTTAAGAGGACCATCACCATCAGCATTACTAACAAAACAAAAATGGCGTCCGAAATAAAATTTTCGTTGTAATATAAAATAAAATACCCACCAATATAAACGCACATAAGATGAAAAGAGTTATTGTAAAATATTCTGGGAATTTCCTTTTCCGTTTCTTGGGGGGAGTTTTGCATAAGGAACAGTCATCTTTTGTTGTTTGTTGGTTTAATTTATTTAAATGTGGGTAATTAATAGGGCAGCAAATCACTATGTTTCCTATTAGTCAGTTTGTTCAAATTATAAAACTACATTATTTTTTACATTAATTTTTCAACAAATTAACACCGAATAGATATTAGTAAACCGTTTATACTTCTTTTTTCAAGTCAAAGGGACGTTTGTACAAAAGATACAAATGAAGAAATTGAGAACATATAGTTTGTATGATTTACTAGAGGACCCGGCGAACTTTGTCCTGCCCCAATTGAGTTCTTACAGCACGCTTGGTTGTTTAATTGTTCGATATTTCAATAACTGACCAAAATTTTAATTACTCCCGGAACTTACTTATTAACTCTCAAAAACGGGTAAAGATATCGCCTCCAATTAAATTTTTTTTCAACATAATTATAATATTTATGTATAACTTCGAATGATTTTGTTGAACAAAAATAAAAAAGAATTTGCCGCTAAAATATGAAATCAAGGAAAAAAACAATTTTCTACAGAGTGAAATGACGTCTTTGACATCTGGCAAAATTTTGGAAAAAAATATCAATTGCCAGTTTATTTATTTCAAATTTATTTTATTTCTTGCACAACAGAATTGGTAAACATAGAATACATTTTTTACAAATATCGAATAGGCAGTTTTTTTTACGAAAAATAAAAAAAAATAATAAAACTAAAATTTACAGAAAAGTGTCAAAAATAGTTTTTCGGATAAATACCTTCACAACAAGCAATGATATTGACTTCAAATAATGTATTTTATTTTTAACATAATGCATTTGTGAATACAGTCCTTAATGATAAAAAATATTGACGAATATCAAATTGAAATTTTTTTAAAATAATAATAAATTTAAAAAATTGAGAAAATCGGTAAATATTGTTTTTCTACTACAGTATCTCGAGAAATAATCTGATAATTTTATTCTTAAACAACATCCAAAGTTAATCGATTAATAATATCAGGAAAATCAAGTTTTTGAAGTATGAAGAAGATGGGAATGTATCAGTGTGGGGGTCGTACCCATCATCTTTTTTAATTGTATATTGAGTTGTAGTTCATCTTTTCCTTGGCATTTTAAGACCAGTAAATCTCAGGCACTAACAAACTTATGATAAATTATTTTAAAAAGTATATAATCGTAACAGAAAACAGGTAATTTTACAACTTTTCGTTAAAGTTGGACAGACCACTGAAGTATAAAAAATTGACAACAAACTGACATTAAAAAATATTTTTTTGGAAGAAATTATATGGGAGCAGTTATTCTTTTTACTGTCTTCCTCGCAATTTTCCATATTTCCTCACTCTTTAAACCTTCCCTGGACTACAACAAATATTTCAAAACCAAATCTAGCCAAATCGGCAAAGCCGTTCTTGAATTTTAGAGAGACAAACAAACAGTAAGTGATGTTTATATATCGAATAAGATAATAAGGTATATAAGCCTCATAGATTTTAAACTTTTTAACAAAGCTAGTTTTTAAAAAAATGTAAGAAACCTTAAATTATGGGCGTGGTTGAATATCTGCTGGTCGACTGGTTTAAGTTTTGGTGTTAATTCAATTTTAAAAACATTATGACAGCAGTCTTTACTGTACAAATTTTGATTAAACGTCTAGGATTCTACAAACCCGCGTTTTCATCAAAATTACGGGACCTTATGGTTTCAAATACTTTAATATGTAACTTATCCTTACTGCTTTAATTTATTCCACTTATTTTACTATTTCAAGAAGGTGCTTCAAAATGATCTAAGAGTGTTTTAGTTTTACAAAATGTTACTGCTAAAAATGTCACCATTTTTGTAGTGAACTTCTTAGAGTTCTCAAACCGTGTATTGTTCATTTTTTTTTTTTTTTTTGGTATGTAGGTTTTACTTGTCAAATGTCAAAATACTTCAAAAGTGACATCTGTCAGAATAGCGTGGTATACAAAATAAGACCTCCTACTCTATAAGAGGATATTATGTAGGCTTGCAAGTCTTAAGTAAGTCAGGAAAAAGATGTCTCTTTTTAAATACAATTAAATACAAAACAAAATTTGGAATACCAATTTTAATACCAAAAAATTTATTATTTTCGTAACTATAGTTTAGTCTAAATTAAACTTACTCATGTATTATTATTGTCAAACATTTTTATGAACGTTATGTCATATAGTTTTTGCTAGAACAATCTTATGGGAAATTCAACAGCCCTTAGTATAGAACTGAAAAAAAGCGGTCATTCATTTTTTCTACCAATTTCGTGCATACATTCGTTTGGACGAAATCTATCAGGAGTTTTTTGGGATTTTAAAATCACTACAAAAAGTTTTGGTTATATTTCCAAATTGTTGAATGTGTCTTTTTATTTTATTATTATTTATCATTGATAAAAATTTTCGGAAAAAATGATACAAAAATTCGACAATCACTAATTCAATTCTACTCACTAAATATACATAGAATCAAATTTCACTCAAAACTTACCAATGCCTTAATAGTCAAAACCCTGACTTAACAATGTAACATAAAAGTAAAAAAATACATCAAAATCAGAACAAATTCCAAAAGATTTCATTATGGCCATGTAAATTCCGACAAATGTCAAAACCATCACTAACTTTTATAAGATAACCTAAAAACTTGAGTTCTATAAATTTTAGTTGATTGAGTATTGACACAGAACTAAAACATCCACCGTGGAAGTAAAATACGGCGGCAAAAATTTACTTCCCTTGAAATTCACACTCTTAAACTTCATCCGAAAGTAATAAAAAAAAACCAAAATAACGACATACCATCAAAGCCATCTGATTCATCTCTTACCACCACCACACCACTATACTACTATACTACTGTTACTACGACTACCTACAGCTGTTAACCTATTTAAGGTGACTTCTTACACCAGTTCGACGCATATATTGACGTCAAATCATTAAGTTTGAAGAATAACAAATTAGTTTGCAACTCTATCAAGAGTGTACTTAATGCCACCACGCGAAGCAAACCGTTTTCACTGAAAAATATATTCATGAAGCCACGGGCATGGTGGGACAGAGGGGGGGTGTTAGGGGATTGAAGAGATGTCGCTCGTATATAGTATAAGACATTCCAAACGCAAACGCCAAACGGTCTCTATCGGATCGTGACCGGAATGAAAGGATTTCGACTTCTTTGCGACGCCAAAGTTGTGGGGGGAGAGTCTGATGGGGATATCGGGAATAAGATTCAATTTGCATTCGTTATGTCTGTGTGCCACTCAGAGATGTGTCCTTCTTTTCGGTTCTATTTTTTTTTTCCTCTTTTTATTTAGTATCTTTGTTGGTCGAAAATAAATGTTGAATTCTTATGGCTGTGACCTTCGCCAAAAAAAAAAAGGAATAAAGTTCGACAATGTGACATGTCACTTGATGTTTGTGGCGAAATTGGTTGGTTACAGAAGCAATCATATCCCGCGTTGGGATAGATAAATAGTAGAGCACCCTCACATCCCGAAAACCGGATGCCGAAACAATGTGCACACTGACATCCACAAGCACATACTTAGGATTCGTAAAACGCTTCTATTTTAAGATAATTGATATTCACCACCACTTTGAAGCGCAAAAGGGTGAACCCTGAGCCAGCCAGCACAAGCGCTAGCGCCAAGCTGCTTGATTGTCATGGCAATGACAAGGACGACTTTCTGTAGTCGAATCAAGTCGAGATGAGACGAGACGAGCTGAGCTGAGCTGAGTCGAACACCAACAACGCAAAAGACAAGCAGCGACAAATTAACATTTTGTGGCGACTTAAGCTCACGCCGACAAAAGGATCACAGAGATATTTAGGGTATAAGAAGTTATAGGACCCGAACAAAAAAAAAAAAAAAAAAGATGCTGCTTTTGAGTTAACCCTAAATGCCTGCGGCACGGAACAATCGGGTTTATTCTATTAAAGTCATTCTGTGATGTTTGTAGGTTAGGTATAGGAGTAAGGACAAGGAGAGTATGGTTGACGTTTTGTGGAGAATTGTCAAATTGTGAATATACAAGTACCTAAATCTAGTATTTGTTGCAGGATTACCAAATTGAATGCCAACGCCAAGGGTTAGGCGATTTTAACACAGACAAAAGTTTCAGATTATACAGTATTTGGTTTTATGCGAGAGGGCTTCTTCTATATTGTATCTTTTCTATATGTCTATGTATTTGTGAAGTGTGGGGTTATGACAAACCTTTTGTACACATTAGATTTTATTTCACTTCAAACCAACAACAAACAGAAAGAGAACGGAAGTGGAATTGAATGAAATTTCCTTGATTGATTTTTTCAATTGGATGTTTTTTTTTTAATTGGATCTGAATTCAAAGTACATAATTCAATAAATTAACAATTTTATGAAAAATTTAAGAAAGGGTCCAGGCTTTTAGAAACAATATGATGGTAATTCAAATTCTAAATCTATTTGACCAGATGATAAATAATAAATTGATTGTGTAATTTCTTTTGCTACTAATGCACCTTATTCCACTTTCATTAGAAAATTATTTGTTAACCTACCAAGTGTTTTAAGCTTTTGAGTGATAAACCTTTAGAATTTACGTTATTCATGAGTTAAAAAAAGACGTGTGGTTTTCAAGAAGAAATAAAACTCTTATTGTTTAATGTTATGGCCAAGAATAAAGTTGTATTATGAGAACAAGAGTATGCCATTATGTTTCAAAAATAATTTCGAGCAAGTGACTGCCACGGCTGTTCCGGCTGAAAAACCCTATTTTCGCCCACTTTTTGCAGCAATTACAACCGTATTTCAGCAACAACGGTCCGAACATTCTCTTCCAAGGTGTCAATAGTCTTGAACTTTTCTGAGTAGACAAGCGACTTCACATATCCCCACAAAAAATAGTCTAGCGGTGTTAAATCGCACCATCTTGGAGGCCATGTCTCAGGCCCACGACTCGAGATAATGCGCTCACCAAAAGTTTCGTTCAATATATTGATTGTTTCGTTGGCTGTATGGCATGTAGCGCCCTCTATAGAACCAAAGATCGTCAATATCAACATCCTCTAATTCAGGCACGAAAAAGTCATTAATTATTGCTTTATACCTTTCCCCATTGACTGTATCATTTTGACCAGCTTCATTTTTGAATAAATATGGACCAAGGATTCCCTATGCCCTTAGAACACATCAAACAGTGACCTTTTGACGATGTGACGGGCGTGGCGTCTCAAGAATGGATTCTGGATTATGATTTACCAAACACTAGAACTTTCTTATTGACGATAGATTCACGCTGAACAAAATTTTCTTGTGAATATCGGGATCGGTGGCCATCTCGTTTGGGCACACGAGTTGGATTTTGTAATCTTGGTTTGTGGACCATTCCTCAAAATCTTCCATAAAGTGGATGAGAACATCTCCAATTGTTGCTTGCTAAAGCGGATGGACTCTTTGGGTCTTTTTCGATACTCTCTTACACGGCAACGTCTTTCAGGATGCGCTGCGCATTATCCTCACGTGGTTGGAAACTGATCCATGGTTGCTTGTATTACCGACTCTGTTGGACGATTACGTCGACCGAAACAAAAGATTCTCAAAATGTCAGTGGACATTTTGGTGGGTTCAAAGAAGGCTTCATCAGCACCCGTTGATATTGACATTACCAAACCATTTTGACACATTAGTGATTTTATTTCTGACATCTCTATATATTTGGTTTAGTTAGAATTTGTAATTTTGTGCCAAATAATTGTCATTTTCCGAAAGTGTTGAAGCTACATTAAGAGAATATAATAAAGTTGTTGTGAACGGTTCCGTCGCTTCAAGGACGCTGATATCGATGTTGACCAATAATAACAACCGCCCTAAGGATGGCCAAAAGCTTTAAAAACGGTGAAATGGAGTAGACTTTTACTTCTTTAACATAAATAACGACCATTACACTGCACTAAATAATCGTTCTTCCCAACATACTGAGTCAACAATTCTTCTTTCTATCAAACACCGCGCCGCATAGATGTCGAAAAGCCACCTATAGGTGTCAGATCAATATTTGAGTATTTGCAGAAATATAGTCCTGTGACAGTAATGGCTTAGAAGTTAAGGTAAGGTTTTCTGTTATAAGCTGTTAAACCGACTAATTACATCACAAGATACGATATTGACTTCATTTGTTGTGAACTCCTTCTTGGAAACATTTCATCAAAATCGATAGAACCGTTTTCGAGAAAACTATTGTTGAGTTTTTGAGAATCTACTTTTCAGCAGTGCATTAATCCACTAATAAAATTAAGTCTCCAACTGTAGAACGTTTTCAATCATCAAACGTATCTGCTTAAGTTACTTCAGTATTTCTGTTTTATTCACTGCTGTATAGCTAGTGAAACATTCAAGTAAATAAAACGACAAATTCACTTAACATAATTATATCGCCAGCACAGCTACCATTAATTTTTCTGGCTTCTTTTTCGCTAGCATCAAATTTTTGTTGTTTTCCGATATAAATTTTGCTGCGCTTCCTATCCAGCAGTGAATAAAACACAGTTAGTATTCTATACCCAAATTTCAAAAGTTTACTTCACTTTCATCTATATTCTCACCCTAAAAAACTTCTCTTTAAAATATCAAGACTAAAGTTCAAAAAGTTCAAAAAAGTTGTTCTTAAAATTAAACACAAATAATATACAGTTGAATTCATTTTTGTACATGTTATTTTTAAATGTACATTTTATATGGCCCTACCAATGTTTGTTCCTTAAATAATAATTTCAAAAACTAACATACAAAATACTTTTGAGAATAAAAAAAAACAGTTATTTATTCTTCACTGTTGATGGGCAAAAATATAAGTAGACAAATATTTAAGTTGAGTTAATATCCTTTGAAATCTTCTTACATTTTTATTGTAAAAATGTAACGTTAGCAACATGAACTTCACAATACTCGTCGCGTCTCGTCGTCGTTGTCGTCACTGTCTCCGTCGTCATCTTACCTACATATGAGCAATTCTGTACGATTCTGAAGAATATTAAAAAAAAAAAAAATTGTAATGCTGGCCGATCTACTTAAGAAGGTCGTGGTGTCTCTCAATGGGGACTCTTCATTCAAGAGCCATCTTTCCAATGCATCGCATCGTTTGTCGTCCTCGACATCAACTTCGACATCGTCATCGTCATCGGCAGTGTCCTTGTTGTCCTTGTTGTAGTCGTTGTTGTCGTCGTCTCCGTATTCGTCTTCATCTTCATCTTCGGCATCGTCCTTGTCGTCTTCTTCGTCGGCATCATCGTCTTGCTTGTCGGTTAGGACGTCTCTTCTTGAGGTAAATTTACTTAGATGCTGCTGCTATCAGATAATTTTATTTGTCAATATCGGGCCATTTGCCAAGTAATGAAAAGTGAATTTTCTTCCTCTGGTTCGTTGGTAGGAAGGTACACTCTTCTAAGAGTGTTTTTCTTATTTTTCTTATTATTTTTTTTTTTTTGTAAGTCTCCCCATATTTTTCTCCTCTGTCACATCATCAATGAATTCAGAGGATCTAGGTATCTTTCAGGATAGGTATAGTGTACGTGTGTGTGTGTGTGAGTGAATGAGTATATAGAAAATTGTGTATGCGTGTTATGTTGTTTAGCTGAAGGGATCTGGGTACCTTCGAAGGTGACATTTTTTCTTCCGAACTCAATTCAAGTCTCACCCAAAAAAAAGACAAAAAAAAAAAATTGATCCAAAAGGGTTGCAATGTTACTGGGGGGATAATTTTCGATTATTGCTTTGCTGGATTTCTTTTGTTGGAATGGGATTTATTGGAGGAGTTTTCTTCTTCGATGTTTCTTGTTTTTTTTTCTTCGGTTTTTCTTTTGGTTTTTTTTTTTTTCTTTGCTTTGTTACAATCACCTTTTTGTTTGCCTTGAGGGGGCTTTTGGCAAAGGAACTAATCAAATGACAAAGAAGGTGTTCCTTAAATGTGCGATATGTCAGTTAACCTGATATAAGCTTATCTTCTTTTGCGTCGAGGTATGGAATTCGAATGTGTGTGCTGTGCGGTATAGGTGCTACCTAGTTTGGGTTTTTGAAAAAGGACATTTTGAGACTATACGTATAGTTAGTTATGTATGTGTTGGTTTGGTATATGAAATGAAATTGAGTTTAGTGAATTACGACAAAAGGTATCTAATCTATAGCTGGGAAAAGGTAATTTATGTATAATGAGAAACAGATATTGCCTTATCAGTAATGAAATCTTTAAGTTAGTTTATATAATATATTTAGTAATATCGAATATGGGAGTTAATGGTAAGCTTTGAAAATTCCAATATATAATTTACCAACATTAACTATAGCTTTTAGTTAATTTGATTTGTTGGAATAATATGGGTTTTCAAAACAAACTTAGCAACTGAGTTTTCATTGACATAACCTTACCTTCACCATGTATACTGGCACTGAAAGGAACATTATTTACAAGCTTCTTTGACAACTGGGAAACTGTCAAAAATCAGAAAATGAATACAATGGGAAGCAATAGAATATTAAGAGTCGAAAATGTTTTTCAGTAAATTTAGAATGTTTGACAAAACAATATTAGGTATGAAGTTATACGTTCCTTAAAAACTTAAGACGCAACATTAACACAAACAAAATCATGAGACCATCCTCACACCAAGACTAAACTGAAATTTTTCTATTTTAACGATACTATCAACAGCCATGTAGGACCTCATCCCTTGGCCAGTTCTAATCCGAAGCTGGCTGTTGGCAGTTTTCCTAGTCGCTTCTTAATTATGGTTTACTACGGGACTAAAGTTTTGGTTTCAATTTGTGCGGCTATTGCGATTGCCCTTATCTTGATTGTCTCGTCTTGGTCAGGTCTTAGTCTCATCTTCGTCTCGTCTTAGTCTTGTCTTAGTCTCATCTTAGTTTCGTCTTAGTCTCGTCTTAGTCATAGCTAGGTCTCATCTTATTTACGTTTTCCTTCAGATATTCTAAGAGGATATAAGGACGAGACGGAAATTTTTAGAAATTTTCATGAGAAAGACACAAAACAAAGAACAAGTCAAGACTCAATCATAACTATGTTTAACAAGACTGTTACCCATACTGAGAGTAAGAAAGTCGAATCGGATTTCGTCTGGAACTACATATTTGGCCGTGTTTTTTTTTTTCCTGTTTCATGTAAAGGGTGACTTTGTAGGATCTTTTAGTCGGGCCGTTACTAGTTAGTCGCTTTTAATATAAGTACCAATCTAATTTTTAAGGCAGTTCGTTTTAATTTAAATGTCAACCTTCAATCATACTCATTTAAATATAAACACTAATTAAAAAACTTCGAGCTTTAAACTGCATTTTCTTCCGGTTGAATTGCCCCATCATACGATGGATGAAAAATTGTGTAAGAAGATTTTTCTTTTAAGCAGTAAACAAATTATTTCTGTTTTAATATTAAGTTTGTGTTATGTTATTTCATTTTAAAATTTTACTCATTTCTTTTCCGACACACCGACTTTATAACATTAAAAATCCCTTCCCTCTGGTTGAATTGCCCCGAATGGCTCAATAAAAAAGTTGACAGTTCAGTGTAACTAATGTTGTAATTTTTTTTTCCATTTTTTTCTTTCTTTTCGTTTTCTGATACTTTTCTATTTATTGTTTAATTTATAGATTTGTGTTAAGCTTTTAATTAAATATTAATTATTTCGCATACACGAAACTAGGGTAACCCTACGTTGATTTCTTCATCCAAAGTGAAAAAACGAATACCTAATTTTAGTATTTTTCTTAAACAAAAATTCACTACCGAATACATATTTAAGATGCAATAAAAACTATTTCCTTTCCCCCAAAAAAACCGTTTGTGTTGGAACATAACTGAAGTAAGTAAGTGGCTAGATACTTAAACATAGACAGTCAGTGGTGGAAAGAGTAATTTGGCAAATTGAATGCATGAGCGCTCTTCTGCACCAATTAGACCACGAGTGACCGACCAAGACCAAAACTAACAGGACTTGGTTGTTGTCAAAGTAGTTGTGGACAGCCAAAATACTACACGGTGGCGACTATGAAAACTACAATTAACAGTTACAAAACACAATGTAAGCAAACACAAGAAGGACATAAAGTGTCAGAAATAAAAGAAATAAAAGAAACAGACAAAAAAAAAATGCCCTCCTGTGGACAAGAATCAAAATATACCCGTGCATATGTTTAGATGTGTTTTTTGTATAAACAACAAGGATACAACACAATAAAGTAATTACAGTCTCATCCTTTTGCGATATTACATAAAATTATGCGAAACCATTTAATTTAGGAAAAACGCTTTTTGTTCGCATGAAAATGTGAGTAAGAGGACATTTTTACATAATATCAAGGATATACATTTGTATACGTTTCCTTGCTAATTTTATGTTTATAGCAAAGATTGAAATAATAGTAAAAGGTTCTCAAAAATAAACACAATATTAGAATTTGTTTTCATTTTTTAATACAAGTGTTGTTTCTTTCTGTTAATTTCTTAAAATTGACAGAAGAATTAAAATGTTTTTGTAGAGTTACCAAAATGTACGTTCTTTTCCGTTTTGTACATCAGAATGGTATGGATGGCAACACTGCAGCCAAAAGTCTGTCTGAGTTTTTTTTTATTTACAAAATTTCAACGCTAAAAATATACATAAATAAATAAAATTAAAAAAAAAAATAAAATAAAATGAAACAAAATTAAATAAAACAAAATAAAATAAAATGAAACCCTGAACCGATAAACTTTGCTCCTAGTGCTCTTGATCCTTATTTGTAGCACATTTAAATATGTAAATAAATAAAACAAAATAAATAAAATAGAAAAAAAAAAACAAAATAAAATACAAAACAAAGTAAAATAAATAAAAATAAAATAAAAACGTCAAGTTAATTGAATAAAGAAAAAAATATTTTTAGCATTTGCAAAAAATATTACATAGTTCAAATCTTAACAAATTTGAAAAATAAAGTTATTCAATTTATTAATTTGTTTGTAAAAATTAGTTATCATTGAATTTTTGTACTTTTTGATGTTTTTTTTTTTTTTGTAAGCAAAGTTTATTTGAAGATATCTCACTTCTTCCTTGAGATATCTGGAGGCCGAAGTCATAGGAGTCTCAAACATACCTTATCTATTTTCTGATGACCTCAAAAAGTTCATCATACACATCACAATTGGAATTCCTGAAGCTATTTGCACTTTTTGAAGCAATCGGAAATTAATAAAATTGCGTAAACGTTTTCCAGCAAGGATTCATTGCATTGAACCGTAATTTTGATATTAATTTCCGACTTCCACCTCAATAACTCAACCAATTTCAATCATATTTTTTTCCATGTAGGTACAGACGTTTGTATGGTGGTTCCCTAAAAAAATGTCTGTCTGCTGAACTTAACATTACGAAAAAGAGTGGATGTCCATGTCTTTTCAAAGGAATGACCCATACGCTTACGCAGGTTTCATCAACATAAACGAGAGCAGAGGGCCAAAAATTGTTGCTCCATCCCCTGTCATTTACTGAAGCTATATTTGTTTGTGTTGTGTTTTTATTTTGATTTTTAAAATGTTTTTATGAAAAAAAAAAAACAGCCCAAAGTCCTCTTTCCTGTGATGTTATAAATACGAGTATAGCAAGCTTGAATTTTTTCATGAAAATTTAACGAATTTCGTTTTTGGTTTGATTTTTTGAATTTATTTACTCGGGAATAAATTTTAAAAGGATAACATCGAAGGAAGCGATGCATGAACATCGTCGGGTCTTACCGGTATTTTCGATACGGATTCTCTAGCCACATCACACATATCGTCACAAACACTGGCATTCTATGTATATACGAGTAAGGAATACAAATAATGCTGACTTTAGCAACATTCCTTTATATGTTTTTTTTTTTTCTGTGGCCACTTTTTTCGAATGCTACACGTTTGAGTCCCTTTTTTGTTGTTTTTCGCTTATTTCATTTTTTTTTTATTTTGATTTTCTGTGAACAGAACAACAAATTGGGGTAAAAATCCTTCGACCGGAAATATGGCCGATGATTCATATCCGCAATGAAATGGAAATTGTCCGACCAAACAGGATATGCACATGTGAGCTGAGCAATCATCGTCCATCCACAATCCACACACATGTACATATATCTACATACAAACTATGTGTGTAGTGTATGAATGTACCTACGAATGGAATCAAGGATAACCATATACGAATTCATCTCGTGTCGTAGTCGTCGTAGGTATTGAATGTTTCCTAGCTTTGGATTTGTGATCCTTTTAGAGAGCGAATGTGCCTTTAGGGTATGGGTTGAGTATCGGTACAGTGAGTTTGGCTTCTGACTTGAATCTGCCCACTTTTCTATTTGCGATGGGCCATGTTGAAATAGGTTGACCATCATCATGCAGTGGGATTGGAAGGTTTTGATAGTTTTGCTAAGCAAACAGTCGAGTCCTTAAGAATTGATGTGCATCGAAGTTTTCATGTGTTTTCAGTTTCTTCCTGAAATGAAAATAAAACAGTTTTACATTTAAAAAATAATGAGAAATTACGTGAATTTTAAAATTTTTCTTAAAACTCTAACATAAAAATATTTATATACAAATAAAAGACTGTTTTAATTATTTGTGGGAGTTGGATATAACTTGACTTGACTGTAAATGTGGCTTAATAGAAAACATCACCATTTTAGACGTCGGTCGTTCTCGTATTTGTCTGCTAGCTGTTTTAACATTACGACTCTTATATGCACTTTCATCAAAAAGTGAGACAGACCGATGAATTCATCGAGAAACATATTCCATATTCCATCCTATGTATAGGTATGTATGTATGGATGTATATTTTGTATTTGACATATCAGGATGGTACTCAAAGGATATGATTGAATGGATAAAGCAAATGGTTTTCAAAGTCAGTTGCAATCATTGAAATATAAACCTTTAGAGAAAATAATTGCTGCGAGGACATATTAGTAATGAGTATATTAGTTTCTAGTATTAAGTTCTCGGAACCAATACTGTATAGAACATATATCTACATACTTACACATTTGCACACACAATACAAGTAAATATTAAACGAACTGATGATGAAAAACGTTTGTCTGAAATCAATAATCTTCTTCGCAAACATTAAATTCTTAAAGCATTTACAGAAAAATGAAATAGAAATATAAAAAATTGCACATTACATTAAAAAACTTTAATCTTTAACTGGAAATATGAAATAATTGTAATCGGTAGAATCTACATTTTTAGAAAGATGTCTGTGGGTATGTCTGTCTCCACAGTATCAGCCCATAGTTGTCGATCATTCAACATTCACCTTATTTGGGTGCTGATTCACCATTCCCTTTCCCGGTACCTGCTGTCTGTCTGACACACATAGGGCATGCTAAGATCTTTAAAACTACGCAACGGATTTTAGTGTCGTTTTTTTTATCAATAGATAGATTATACGATAGTTGAGATTTGCAATATTCATCCAGTACACTTCAAGACGATACAGTAATTTTGTGTGTATGAAAATCAATTTCTGTTTGTTTGTCTCGCTAAAACTCGAGAACGGTTTGGCCGATTTTGATGATTTTGGTTTTTAAATGTTTGTCGTAGTTCAGGGAAGGTTTGAACAGTGATAAAATATGGAAGAATTGCAAGGAAGTCAGCAAAAAAAGCTTCCTATACATTTTGTTCTACATGCAAAAAATATATATTTCATTGTAAGTTGGTTGTCAAAATTAAGTGGAAGAGGGAAACTAAACCCCCTAAATCTTGATTTTGTGTTTATTACAAAAAGTTACATCTACATTTAAGCGAAATCGTCACTGTTCTTAATGGTTCCATTATGGCTTTCAACTTGATGGCATTCAAAGCAGTGAATTTTTTATTTATTTTTTTTGTAAATTAATAACTTTCTAGTAGATGTAAGTTTGGTTTATACAGTTGGTGTTCAATAATAATAAAGAAAATAGATTTCTAAAACGTTTTCACTTTCGTATGCAAATGGCGGTCAGTTCCATTTTAACCTAATAATTGAAATTTTTGGCAACTTGAATCCATTTTTTTTGTGTTAAGCCGGAAACTAAGAAACTACTAAAACCTTCATTGTGAACTATATTCCTGCTCTTATGCCCTAAATGTCCTGAAATCCTTCCTAATCATTTTTGTTATTCTGTATTCTCTTTCAGATGAACCAAAAACATAGCAAATTGACATGTGAGTGTGTTAATAGAAATCTTCTTTGCAAATGAATAAAAAGAAAGTTTTTATTCGCTTGACAAAATATTCTATATTAAATATTATGTATCTGTGTTTTCATACGAGTACACATGTATATATATACTTACATACATACATTAAGACTCATTCCTAAAGACATCGATTAGGATAGAAAAGTTAATACACTCTGCCGGATGTTACATCAGGATAAATTATAATTCTCACATCCGAAGTTTGCCCCATTTCTCATGTGATGTAGCAATTCATGCATGCAAGAGCACGAAGAAAAGGAAATTGTAGAATGTGAGCGAGCATCATCTACAAAGGGGGATGATTTCAGGGGGGGGGGGGGGGACGTGGCGGTCGGTTGTACGGTACGAGTAGAATAAGCAAGCTAGCAAGCAAGTAAGCATCAGCTATATAGTGAAATAATGGCTTGAAACCGACGAAAGACAGCAGCCGGAGAAAGGTCGAAGGGGGAGAAAGAGGAGGAGGGGTAGATTAAGGCCAATAACATTGTTGGCAGTTTGGCAGCGATGAATTGAACTCCCAACGGACGACGACGCCGAACGGAGGAAGTGAAGTGAAATGCATCAATCGAAGTCGTTAATCAACGATGCCTGTCATTTAAAGTGCACTATCATTAAAGGCGCATTGTCATTTCACTAATTTATCAATAATTCTTCGAAAAGAGAGAGTGAGAGAGAGAGGGGAAAGTGAAAAAATCAAAAAAAAAAAAAATCTCTACTTTTTTAAAATCAAAAAAATAAAGGATAGAATCATTCTCGTATGCATATATAAAAAGATGTGTGTTGAAATTGATACTCGCATTTTTGTATTTTTTCAAAACTGTATCCACGTCCTTCTTGATCTGCTAATATTAAGCAGTTATAACTGTTATAAGAATTAAAATTTCCACACACACTTTTGATTTTGAAAAGTTTTCTTTTGTATTTGACGTTTCTTTAACATACAATGTCAATTTGGCATCTTTATTTCGGGCCATGTTATCGGTAACCTTAAGAGCTGCAGTAGACTGCACAAGACTGAAACTGGACAGTTGGTTGAATTCAACTTTGATGGTTGTTGATTTAATGCAAGTTGAACAGTGACGGATGGCTATTCAGCAAAAAGTCGCTTATACCGTCATGATAAAAGAGCTTAGAATTTTTTGAAAGTGACACACAAAAAAGGAAACAGGTTAGGACGAAGAGGACTTTTAAGAGACTTCAATGGTGTGTGTCGGGTGTGGGTGCGGCGGCTGCATGCTTTTCAGGTACGACTAAGGCTATCAAAAAGATTTCAAATGCTAGTATACAGCACCGCCCTTAGAGCTCCCACTAAAATTAAGGTTCGAGACTTTACTTTGGTAATCAAGAATTCTATGGGCTATTAAATTGAAGTTTTTGGACACGCAAATCTTAAGCATTGTTACAGTGAAGTGAAATGTCATCGAGATTATATTTTTTAAGATTTTTTATAGAATTCGTTATAAGTCCATGATAAACCATTTTTTTCCTAATTTTGATTTGATCGTTATGTACAAAATCTTCTTTCGTAAAAAAATAAAATAGGCAGTTCCCCAAAACTACACTTAAGAATTTTGTATAGAATCCAAAGCAGAGCAAAACTTGTACAATGTACAACTCTTAAATACATTATCAATGGTTTGTGTCTTAAATAGTCTTATAGGTGCTTTAACGAGGACTTGGTGAAATTTGCCCAAACCAGAATGAGTTCTAAAGGCACGCTTGGCTTTTAGATTGTTGGATCTGTCACCACCTATCAAAATCTTTATTACTCTCGGAACTTACTATGTATTCAGTTGAAGTTCGTCTTTTTCTTGGCATTCTAAGACCAGTAAGTCTCATGCACTAATAAACAAATGATAAAAAATTTTAATAACTGCATAATAGTGACAGATTTACAGACAAGTTTATGACTTTTCGTTAACGTTGGACAGACGAAGACGGCTGAAATATAAAAATTTGACAACCAACTGACAATCAGAAATTGTTTTTGTTGTTTTTTTTTTTTTTGTCTTCCTCACATTTTTTCCATTTTCCATTTTTAAACCTTCCCTGGACTACAAAAAACATTTAAAAACAAAAATCATCCAAATCGGCCAAGCCGTTCTCGAGTTTTTGGCGAGACAAACAAACAGAAATTGATTTTTATAATACACTAGAGGGCCCAAAAAACTTCGTCTTGCCCCAATTTAATGCAGAAACTCAAGCTATGGAAAACATTGTTGTGTTTTTTTCTAGTTGGCCCAATGAATATCATAAGTTTATTAAAAAGTTTTTCGATCGGTTTATGTGGTCAATGTTTTACCGGGGTAAAAATTGGCCTACGTGCTTTAATATAACTTTAACCTATCTCGGTGCTAAATTTCATATTTTATATATATCAAATGTAAATATTTGATAGTACTTAACGCTAACACGAAAAATTGAAAAAGTAAAATTCACTGTATTTCGGTTTGCTATCAAATAAATTGAACCTGTACTTTAGCCTCAGCAACATGTAGTGGTTATGCTATTGTATTGTAGCTTATATGAAACGTTTGGACGTTTGACATAGCGCCATCTATTGAATACTTACTCAATCCAGTCAGCAGATGTTGCCATCTGTTAAAATCGTTTGTAGCTAACAGATAATTGTGACTGTCAATAAAATAATATTGCGATCATAAATTGAGATGTTAGGTATCCAATCTTTCGAGTTGGATTAAACTGCACACGGTGTACAAATTTGATTAAAATCGGTTAAGTAATTTGGGAGTAAATAGAAGATTACTGTGTCACCTTGAAGTATGCTATATAAGCATAAATTGCAAATCTCAACTATGATAGAATGAACTGCTGATTTTAGGAGTAAATGAAGTATATGGAATTAAATGCAATCTAGAATTAAATTTTAAAAACTAATTTTTTAATTGAAAAAAAAAAAACATTTTTTAAGTATAGATTATCACTCTATCTATTAAAGAAAAACGCATCAAAATCATTTGCGTTGTTTTAAAGATGTAAGCAAATATATGGACGGACAGAGAGTGGAAAGCTTATTTGTTTTATATTATGTAGTGATGCTCTAGTGAAAAAGCTAGTTGCTTTCTTCTAAAAGTAATTTCTTATGTAATCTTAAGTATGTTGCCAATGATCGTAAGTGAACAAAATTTCTTGGTATTAAAATGCTATGGAATGTCAGAAGGCACTGTTCTTAGTCTAGTATTGCTTATCCGACTTCAATTTATTTATTTTTCTCACTTACTTCTTCTTGTAATTTTTACACCACTTTTTCTACTTATTCTTTCAAACATAATTTTTTTCAACTTTCACCATTTTGTTGTAGATTCAACCATCATTATTTATGGACCTTTCAAATGACTAATAGCTAGGAGACGCTTCACCAGAATCCTCTCTCTGAAAGGTCCTTTAACCACTCAGCTAATTGTGTCTACGAAAGTTCTTCAAAAAACTCAACAAGAAAAATAAAAAACTACCAAGATACTCATACACCAACCTATCACTGATTCAAAAACATCTTTTAAATATTGCATACCTTAATCTGAAATTCAATCAAGTCCTTGATAGAAACAGATTTCTTATAAACATGATGACAATCTTTCTTTTATGCAGATTTCAATTCTATATATCTCATTCAAAAAAAATAAAATAAAAATAATATCAAAAGTATTTCTTTATGAAGTCAACGAATTGGAAAAAATGTATCTTTTCATTGATGACGGAATCCGTTACACTTCGAATGATTCGCCTCAAAGACCAACAACATACATTTTGCACGATCGCTTTTCAATAGAATCAACAAGCACATTTTGGTAAACGTCGTCGTCGTCGTCGTGAGTCAACGTAGTCGTCGTCATCGTTGATACCAAGGTAAGTGCACTAGCTGAGCTCTAAGGTTGCTTTACCGTGTGTCCTTATAATCAATCCATCCGACATTCTATTGAATTCAGACAGGATTGCAGTTTGCCAGCTGCTATGCTCCAACTCTGTCCCAATGTACAAACACGTTGTCATCGTCATAGTCATATCGTCGTCGTCGGTCGTTGTCGTCGCTGTTGTCGGCGTTGTCTTCAGTTCAGTGTTCCAGTCTATGTCTCCATGGGTGCTTTCCGATGGTGTCAATGCATTTCTTGGAGTCACTTCTCCATTGAATAAGGTATAAACCTTTAGGTAGGTTTGGGTATGGGTTTGGGTGAATTGGAACAAGGCAACATCAACTTCTATATTATGTCCTCGTAGGTGCACAATCACCAAGAAGATATTCCCAACCGATGCGATGACGATGACGAAGCGACGACTGCTAGGACAACGCAGGGAAGTGAAATGCGAAATAAAAGCGTCATCACTTTGAAACTTATTCAATTTTAACTAAGCTGTAAGCTCCTCCCGTGCATAATAAGGAAAGTTCGTTTTTTTTTTTTTGGTTTTTTGTTTTTTTCTGTCCTCCCTTTATTCTTGGCCCATATAAACTCTTCGACGAGTTTTTTAATTTTTTTATATTTTTTTTTTTTGTTTAATGTTTGAATTATTTTTTTCCTTTAGCTTGGTACACAGAAGGTGAACGTTTCTCTGTCTAGATTTCTAGAAAAGGGTGTACAAAAAACTGACTGGCTTTATTATGACAGAATCTAGGGGAATTTCACTAGAACCAAGAATGCATATAGTTTAGTTCATAATCATGGTGTCAAAATGTGATCGCTGCTACATTAATACTTCTATGTGAAGCCGAAGCATAAATTCATGCTCTTAGAAAACTTCCTGATACAGGATTTCTTTTCTGAATAGTAGATATTTAATTTTTCCTCGATAGTTTAAAATTTCATAAATCTTACCTAAGCTTGTGTCATTTTCCCGCTGCAGGAAGAAAGGACGAAATAGATCTAAGCCTAATCACCAAGGAAATCGGTGTATAAAGTAACAACACATCCGGTCCTGTATTTGACATAAATGGAAATTATATTGATGATAATGGAAGATCACCCTAGAAGACCGGATGAAACACTTCTGTGCACTGCTCACCGACATCGACAATTAGAATGATCTGAAACAGATGCACAGTTGTAGTCTTCCATATATGTAGTGAAGGAGTTAAAAATTTGATCCTTCTCCTCAAAACAAAAAAATCAACTAGACTTGACGGCATAACAGTCGAGTTGTTGAAGGTGGATCTTGAAAATACGGAAGCTATTTTGCTAAAACTGTTTAAGGATGTTTGGGAAAACGTTACTAAGCTAAAGTTTAGAAGGATGGTGATGTTGTTATTACAATATCAAGAAAATGGCAATCCAAATGTTTTCGAAATCAATGGCAAATATTTTTCTCGAGCGGATAATAGAAGCAATAGATTTCACGATCCTTTTTCGAGAATATTAACATCTTTTGAATCATTCTTGGATAATTGGCTGAGTTCCATTTTGAAACGGAATTCGACAGAGTTAATCGTGAATGCATCGCTATAATTATTCATTCGTGCTTCTTGACAATCGACGATGTAATGACTCCAACAGTAGACTACGTTGACGATATTTATGTATGTATGTTTTATTGTAAGAGTAGGTATATGGATGGCTTAGACCAAATATGCCAATTTCTGGAAGCAAGCGGAGAGCTGGCTGAATTAAAGATCAACTCAAGAAAAACATAAAAATGCTGCAGATCAATCATAACACAGAACAGTAGATTATTCTTAAGCAGGAAGCTATCAAGAAGGTAAGACCGTTCAACTACCTAGATAGTATTCTTGTATCAACTGATGATGTAACAGAATTTGATGTTGTCAGTACGATAAACAAATCTTGTAGTGCTTCTGAAATTCTTCTTCTGTGTCTTGTGGAAATCCAATCATTACACCCGAAGCTGAAACTCTTTAAGTCCAATTTGAAATTTGTCTCCCCGAATGCCTGTGAAACCTGGAAATGGTCCGCTGACATTTCGAATAGATTACAGAATTTTATCAATAACTGTTTTCGATACATTCATCGTTGGATACAAATCGTTGGAAATCTCCAGCTGTGCTATAAAACTCAGCAGAGAAGAGTGGATCTTGATTAAAGACAAATTCTTAGAGTGTTAGAAGACTCTGAATTTACATAAGTGTACACAGGTAAACAACCTCAAACCAAGATAGATAGATGGAGTTTTGGCTGTGCTATATTCTCCATGAGAAGTTAATGTTTTACAACGAAGATTACAGTGACTAAAACACAATAATCGGAACTTTAAAATATGTACCTAACTTACTCAAGTATTTCAGGAGCCAGGTTTTAAGTATTACGTCCTGTTCTAATAGTGTTTATCTTTGGTACTGACATTTTAAAAAGGAAAGTGCTTCTCTAGTGCACAAAACACAATAGAAAAGAAATGCTGTACTCGAAATTTGTATAAATTCTACTACTGAAGTTCTTATAAATATCAACTACTTACAATAATTAATACTAGTACTTAAGTTTTGTAGAACTCCTTCTCGAACCCCATCAAGTTCATGGTGAAATTCATCTAACCGGTAACTATAGTCTGACGAACCACACTTAATAGGTGTGCGTGTAAAAGAAAAAAAAAAAAAAAAGAAGTAGAAAATAAGAATTGGAAGAAAAGAAAAATAGAAAGACATAAAGAGTATGCGGTGTGGGGACATTGAGGTAAGTACAAAATCCAAAATTGAATACCAAAGGGGATGAAGAAAATTCAATTAAATTGTAAATGAAGACATCTTTTTGCTTTGCAACAACGAACGAACAGCGAACAGAGAGGCAAAGTGAAAGCAGATTTTGTGTCCGCTATGGAATAGGTACGTTTCTTTCCATTCTTTATGTACAATTATTTCTTTTCTGTTCCTTATTTTTCTTCTTCCAGTTTTTTTTTTTTTTTCTTTTGTGTTCTTTGTAAGATTTTGTCATATTGTTGGTGTCGGTCTTGGGATGCTTCTCACGAGGCGCATCCTTTCCTTTATTCAATCGAGAGAGAGATTCTACTTTTGAAATGATACAATTTTCAAAATGTTGATTTTTTCGTGTTTCCCTCAATATTGTCATCATCAGAAGAAAAGAATCCTTGAAAGAGGGACGAATTCAGTTGTTGGCGGTAACGTAAGCCAAAGTTTTTTTTTTGTGGAATTAATTTGAGTCAAACAGAAAAAAGGACCTAGCCGCGACGACGACGACGCTTAGCACACAGTTCTAGAATTTGGTTTGAATGAATTTGGTTTAATCCACTTCATATATTTTTACTTGCCTTTTATGTACAATAATTCAACAATTTATAATAGTAGAAACATTTCTAGATGTTTAATATTAAATTAAAAATTCATTCAATTTGTCAATCAAACATACAAAATTTGTTTCTTTATCTAATCGGGATTAGGAATAGAATGAATAAAGAAAGAAACCTATTGGACATCAGTTGTTTGTACATTCGTCAAAAACCAACATTTTTTTAATAAATAATTAAAAAAAAAACAATATAAACTTGAAAGTGAACTAAAAATTTGTATTATCGGTTTAAACAACAATAAATTAATACAATTTACTTTTTAAAAATTATATCATGTACATTTTGGCAACCTCTACTTCTGAGGTAGTTCATGCGAAATGTCCAATTTTGGGCTACTCGTTCCAGCATAGCTATTGGGATCTCACTAATAAAAGTAGTGTTGGATACCGAAGTGTCAATCGTAACTGGCTTATTCCTGAAGACCTTAGACTTTAAATATCAACAGAGAAAATAGTGCAAAGGTGTGAAATTAGAAGATCTAGGC
Source organism: Scaeva pyrastri (assembly GCA_905146935.1). Classification (NCBI taxonomy): domain Eukaryota; kingdom Metazoa; phylum Arthropoda; class Insecta; order Diptera; family Syrphidae; genus Scaeva; species Scaeva pyrastri. Next base: position 121,871,679 of record LR989927.1, on the reverse strand, counting down.
TACCAATATGCCATATCAGTCCTCACCGAGACCATGGGCTTAAATTTCTAGAAGCACGGTTACCATTGACGATAACTGAATTGCCTCATTTTTAAAGAAGTATGAGCAAATGATTCCAGCAGACCAAAAGCAAACCATACAATTATTTTTGATGGATGAAATGGAAACTATTGAGACTCTTCGGGTTGCTCATCAACCCAAGCACTTCAATAATTGTTTATTAACTTATCCATTGCTCCAGAAATGGGCTTCATCCTTCACAATAAAACTGCTGAGATCGACGACCAATCGATTCGTCACAGTCTTCACAGCTACAGCTACACCTGCTATAGTCTCTTCACTTCTTTCTTAATGTTGTCTAACCTGTCAAGTATCATCCACTTATGTAATCTAGAAATTAAATTTTCTTATGATCTTGGCAATATTGGTATCAGTATGTAGAGTACCGTAAGTTCCTCGAATATCACAAATACATTTCTTTACAGAACGTCAACATCTGTAGCTAAACTATTCAAAGACCCTGTTATGGTCCTTCCATGATGACTTGTCAAGTGATAATGAACAAAAGTGACATTTTGCATAATCTGTCAAAAAAACCATATTAAAAATCATACCTCACTATAAATCACCCGATTGAATGTCAACAATTAGTTTCGAAAACTATCAATCGTTAATATACTCTTTCAAGTTCAGTAACTATTTAGAAGAAATCCAGCCAAGGCTCAAAGTTTCAAGCCACTGGGATTTAATTTTTGGTTTCATACGTTCAAATTTATAAGCTGTTTTCTTAGAATGATAGAAGACTACTGATCTCTTTCTTACTTTCATTTTGGAGATATTGCAAAATAAACCAATTTTAACAAGGCAATTATTCAAATTTGGGAAAATATCTTTTTAAAGACATATTTCGGGAAGTACGCACCTCAGTGACCCTTAGTTTGAAGACCTGGGTAAGCTTTAAAAAAGACCTATCATTTGATGTGTGTTTAGATGTGGATTGGAATGACCAAAATTCTGTAAAAAATATTTTCATGGTAATATTTTAAGAAGTGCAGACCGCAGAACATTTTGGCTTGCAGATTCCATTTGTGTTCGAAAAGACGTTTCGACTGATGATTCAGTAAGAAACTCATACGTCATATTGAAGTACCATAGAAATATCACTGTAAAGAAAGGTTAAAACATAATAGACAACAGTTTTGACAAAATTTCTTACTTCCTTCTGCAATAATCTATATTAATCTGTTTTAAGGTGACACGGCTAGATAAAGGCGATCCCTAGCGGCTTTTTTATATTCATGACCTAATATCAACTTTTTCGGTTTCTGTTACTTTCCATTGACAAGTGTAATCAGTATTTCAAATTGCTTAGGCACCGTTAAGTCGAGGCAAGCTTAATTATTTAATAAGAAACGGTTTCTAGTTTCTTGTCGGAATCTTTAAGATACCTTAAACTTTAACAAAACTAAATTACACATCTTTGAATATTAAAAATACGTATGTATGTAATTAAATTTGGTAACTAATAAATGTACATACATATGTGAAATTTAATCTAAACCCTGAAATCAGATAAAAAATGGCAAGCGGAATTAAGCAGAAAAAAAACACAACGTTGTCGTTGTCACAAAATCAAACTTTTAATGATGAAAATACTAATTTATGACATTTACTTTTGTGACCTTCTTTTCCATTTTGTTCACTTGATTAACCGCTATTCAAATATAACTCCAACAATTATTGCTATGTTCCATCTAAAAAGTCAGATATATTGCAAGTGACCTATATTTTAAGGAGCAAAAATTGAAAAAAAAAACAGGTGAGATTTGTTTCCGTTGCAAAGTTTTACTTCTATCCTGGTATTCAGTATCCAGTTGCAGTATTCCATCAATGATTACCTTTTCCTTCCCGTTCCCGTATAGATACGTATTTTTTTTTGTATTTTTACAGTCCATGATGAATGAGCTTAAGTCAAAAGCTAACGAACGTAATTCTTCCTCCCTATTGAATGAGGTCAGAAAGTTGAAAAGTTGAATGACAATCATTGGTTTTACTATTCTCTATATGTGTGTATGTATGTATGCACGCCTTCCGTCTTCCCATCAGAGATATGAGATTCCGCTCCCAGTTGCCCCCTCTTTCTATCCCATCCCATTTCAACACTTATTCCTAGTCGAGCTATATCACCAGCTTTTTAACATCTTTTTCAATGATGTGCTGAGAAAACACAGAAATTCCTGCATATTGAATTTAAATATTTCTCTTGTCCCACGGTCACGTTGCCACGGTTAATGCTGCCATATCTCCATACCTACCCCTCCCCCTCCTTCTCCACCCACTCACTCAAATAATGTGGCAAATATTGGCAGGCAATATAAGGGGGAATTGGAAACATTGTTGTGCGAGCGAATCAGGATCTGAGTCAGAGTCCTGATCCTGAGTGTTTGAGACTGAGAATATGGACGAAGCTTTTATTTGAGGAAGGATTATGGTTCTGGCCACTTTATAGAATCCAATGGATTTGTCCTTGGTAAACATTCCCAAGGCATACCTATGTATGAGTATGTATGTATATTGTATACTCACAGCGAAGTTGGCCTTTTGCAAATTCTTTCCAAATGGTTTAGAGGATGAAAATAAGGAATTTCAAATTTTTGAATATACTTGTATACTTTATCGTTTTGGGTGTGCAAAACTGTTTTAACTTAATTTGGAGTGGAGCGAGGTGACTTTCTCTTTGAAAACCTCGCGCCAGTTTCTTCTTCTTCTTCTTCGACGAGGACGACGACGTAGTTTGGCTCACACGACTTTTGATGTCTTTATGTTTCTGACCTAAGGCAAAAAACGATTACAAAACTAAAGAGAAAGTAAAATTTTATTCATTCCCGAATTCCAAAGATGATTGCTTGAATTTAAGATAAAATTTTATAAATTCCGATTATGACTTAGCATTTTTGGAAGAGGCAAGCTTGGTAAGGGGGACTTATTTTATTATTCCCAAGAGGGACCAATAAGGATCTCGATGAGTAAGTAAACAGTTAAGATACGACTCGGGTATGTATGTATGTATGTACGAGTATGCGGGGATGTTAGGGTATACTCGTATAGAACAATGGCTTTTTAAGAAATTACTCGTATTTGTAATTATTTGGAAGCGATTGAATAAAGTTCGTTTTGCTTTGGATTTCGGTAGGTATGCTGTTTATGGACTTTTGGGGAATATTTGTTGATGGTAAATTATTTGAGATTAAGCCGAACCGAACCTTTGGCATAAAATTGGAATTTCATATACCTACGAGGTATTTATGTGTAGAGGGGGTACGTTGTAATACTTAAAGTAACTTTATATTGATTGAGATTGAAAAGTTTGGAAAATTACAAAGGATTACAAATATTTGTATTTGAGGTAGTTTTTTTTTGAATGTTAGTTAAATAGAAATAGAAATACTTTTAATTAATTTATAAGGAATATTTTTTTTACATCTGGAAGGAATAAGTAAGCATTAAATTGATTATTATAGGTTTTAGAATAACCTCCAAGCATCAAAATCTTGTACTGGTTAACTTTACATATTGTATTCGGTCTGATTTTTCGAAATGAAGACTTTGTCATCTGTCGTGAATCTTATAGACATCCCAAGAGATGGCATGCACAAAATATTCAACTTTGAAAAAACTTTACAACAAAGTTAAACACTAAAAAAGAGTGGTTAAGCGAAGTTACAAACTACAATATTAATACAAATTCGATCAGGTGGTATACTAATGGGTCGAGAACGTCCGAGGAGACAGTTGCATGAATCTTTGGGCCAAGAACCCAAATTTTAAGTCTAAGTCTACAATCATCTTCCAAGCAGTAGTAAATAACATTGCTAAAAGCGCTGAACGTAATCTCAAAAGAAGCTATCGTAATCAAAACATAGCCATCATGTCAGATAGTCAAGCTGCACTCAAAGCGCTCACATCCTGCATTATTATTTTTAAAATAGTGTGGGATTGTATTGAGGCACTTAATAAACTCGGTAAGGTAAACACTGTCACACTCCGTTGTGTACCTGGGCATGTATGTTGGACGTTGGTGTTCAGCGAAATGAAGAGACAGACTCTAGAATTTTACTGTGGAATCGGGGAAAATGTGATTCAAAATATATTTAATAAAAGATGAGGAAGCTAAAAGATTAATAATCTGAAAGGAACTTCCTAAAATGAGGCAGGCAAAAACTTTCTTGGAAAGTATAACTAAAAACGTTTCACAGACTGCATGAAATAGGCTTGAAATAACCTAAAAATAGTGACAAGCTGTAATAGTGACACTGTAGACTATTCCTATTGTAACAATCATGAAGAAACACCTGACCACATTTTAGAGCAGTGTGAAGTACTCATGCACCCAAGAAAGAAACACTTGGGACAGTACCAAGTAGAAGAATCAAAGCTTTCCTCTCTGACGGTACTCCAAATACTCCTAAAGAAAATGAAATAAGAGTTAAAATTGTAAGTGGGAACCTCACTCAATTCTAGAAGGGGGCACAATAGATCCTGCAAGTGACCATGGAAAGACTCACATCACAACAGCATCACCATCGTCTCCAAATTGATCAGCTGTATTATTTTGTATTTTCAGAGTCCTGTGAGAAGTAGTTTTCGTGCGATTCGAGGACTCAATCGCATAGTCAACCTATAACCTGTAAGTTCCACTTTAGAGACTACAACAGCTTTAGGTAGAAGTGCGCGCAAAGACCATGACGAACTGATTTCTGGTCCTTCTGACTATTTGACAACTTGACGTATTTTATGATTTATGAAAAGATCTTGGCCTATAATCTAACTAAATGAAGATGAGCTCTGGTTTCAGCAAAACGGCACTTCGAGCCATAAAGTACGTGTTGTTACGATTTGCTTTGGTAAATCATGAATACCTTTGGAATTCATTCGCTGACGATATGTAAAATCTTGGGTCTTTTAAAATAAGCCAGCTACGATTGACACTTTAGAAGTTATCATTACTCGTGTTATTAGCGAAATACCAATCGCTGTAGGTATTCAAACAAGTCGCCCAAAATTGGACATTTCGAATTAACCACCTCAGAAGTAGCAGTTGCCAAAATTTATATGACATCATTTTTCAAAAGTAAATATTACATATTTTTATTAAATTTAAGTTGACTTTAAAAATAATGTGTTTTTTTTACATTAGCGGCACATCACATCATATTAATATTAGTTTTTGAGTTTGATCAAAAGTCAGCTTATTTAAAATATATCTGTAGCAAATTTCATCCAAATCCGTTCAGCTGTTCTGTTGCCATTTAGCAACAAACATCTTTGCATCCAAACTTTCGCATTTATAATATTATCAGGATTAATTCGAATTAATAAAAAAGTACGTATACGCCTCAGTGTATCATTTTTGTCTCATCGTCTATTTAAAATAAAATATGAAGTGGCTTGAAATATGGAAAACACAAAATGATAATACATTCTTTCAAAATGTAAAAATTTAAAAAAACGCTTGCAGTTATATCACAAAATATGACTTTATATAGCCCCAGTTAAATTCAAGCGTTTTCAAAATAAATTAGTAATATTTTATTTCAAATATTAACATGTTTTATTTTGCGTTGCTATGAATTAGTTTATATATTACATGATAGTAACTTTTTTGTTACTTTAAATCAGGGTTCAAATCTTTTTCAATGGATTAAAGTAATAAAGTGGTTTCAATTCAGTAACATATAGGTTAAATGTCAAATTGATAACAATGAAACTAGTGTGCTACTTCCTGTTACTTAAGTTCTGGTTTGTGAAATGGGAAAAATGGAAGTAACAAAGTAGTTGCAAATGTGTAACTTTTAAAGTAAATGTTAAAATCAGTAACAGTGAAACTGGAGTGTTATTTCTTAAACCTATTATTGTTACTAATATTTTTGATTTTTTACCAAAATAGTCTTTTGAAACTATAGCGTTATCTTAATGTTACCCCTTTAGTAATATTTTAGTCAGCAAACTCAAATCAAGCATCATTTTTTTTTTATTATAAAAAGTTCATTTTTGTCTGACTCTTCATTTGTGGAAATTGGGAGGAGTTATTTAATTTAAATATAATTTTGTTTGCTATCAAAATAAGTGTTTTTTAGTATTCACAACAATTTTATAAGTAAAAAGAAATTGAAGGATTTAAGAAAAAAAATCAAAAGTCCTTTAAAACTTCTAGTCCTTCCTCCATTTTCATAGTATACCTTCTTGGTATGAATTTCCGGTTGTTCAATGTTCGATGTTCACATTTTTCATCCTTTTATTTAATTTATATTTTTTTATTACCCGTTTTATGTTTCGTTTTTCTTTGGAAAATTATCCTCAGCCATTGACACCATATTGGCCTCCATATCACCATATGCATTCGATGGTCGATTTTTGCTATCATCACCATTGAGTACACATTAGTATGTATGTTGTGTGTGTGTGTATTTTGTAGTGTATAATATTTTGTATAGTTTTGTGTATGATCATTTGAAAGGCTCTTTTCTTTTTTTTTTTCTCTCTCTCTCTCTGTCTCTCTCTTTCGCACGCCCAATATAAGCAACATTAGAAAGAAATTGGAACGTTTTCGATATCTTGACTTAATGCCTTAGACAGATAGTGGCATCAAAATTTAGCCGGCTGCAATTGGCCCATATGCTATAGATAAATTCTTAGATGGGATTTGAAGATGTTGTATGAGAGGAATTTCTATACACACATATAAACCTATTTATGTAGGTAGGTACTCTCTTCTTGCAGGACACTGAGCATTTCAAAAAAAAAATGAAAAAAGAAAAAAAAGGACGACGGAGCAGGATTGTTTAGTAGCAGGATATAAGGGCGCTGGCACAACAAAGTCACATTTTATTAAGAAAATAAAAACAAAAATAATATTCCCTCGTTTAACTCTTCAAGGTAAGTCAAAACTAATTCATATTCTATCTTAAATTGACAGTAAACCAAAAGTGGTACACTGAGGCGTATACGTACTAAACTCGTCAAATTAGGTTTTAAGGTTTGTTTAAGAATTATTTTTAATTTTGTAGTTTTGGTTAAGGTTCAAACGTTTTGTGAATTATATCACCTTAGTGGTCTTGTTTCTGAAGCCCTGAAGGAAATTGAGATCATTCAGTCTTCGATGGAGTTTATATGAAAAAACTCAATCGTGGGTAGATATCGGCAAGTTTAAGTGATAGCATGCGAGCCAAAACCACGGGCCCATTTAAGGATTATTTCATCCTCTTCACACAATCTGATCCTGGTCATTGCTGCCATGAGCTAGAAAACTTCATATATGTACAACACCTATATAGACACCATATAGAACACTATGGCACTATTCATGTGGCAAAGGAGCAACTATACTGGTATAAGAACAATTTTAAGAAGAAGATTTCTCTTATGTCTACTTGGATTCCTGGATCCGGTGTATTTTATTGCTTAATTTTCTCTCAAGGATTCGAACATAAACTCAGGGTGTTCACATTTATACCTAACCTATATCTACGTCTACGTATATGTTTTTGCTGCTAAATATAATATACACGTGTGCGTTTTTACCGTTTACCGAAGCTAAGAAACTAGACTTGTATGTCTTCATAGATACATACATACATATGTATGTTTATGTATGTGCATCATTTTATGTATAGGTAAACAAACATATATTAGATTTATTTGCGATCTAGTTTAGAGTTTAGACGACACGTTTTTCAGCATCATTGCCATTGAGAAATTGCAATAATTGCGGACATGAAACTTAAGTTATATAGCTGTGTGTTGGATAACACTTTGATAATATAATATAAAATCTATCTCAAAATATATATGGAAGAGCCATAAAGGCCTTGAGAGAGCTTGGACAGTATATCTTTTATAACCATTCTAAAGAAACAAGGAGTTAATGTGCATGAGGTGTTTTCTGTGTTTAAATGACATGATATAAGGATATATGCAGTGCTATACATTATCTTGTGGATCCTTTAAGATTTAACTTAGTTTTTTAAAAATGATTAAATATAAGAAAATAAGTTTAGTATTGTTATGAATTTTTTAAAAATATGACAGCAAAAGACTTCAGAGAAAAATTATTTCAGATAAGTCAAAAATTCGTTCTGTAGAAGCACCCAGAAATTTTATTCCAAGAAGAGTTCACTTTCTCGAAGACTAAACTAAAAAATTCTGGGTAAATGACAAGTATCGCCTTGGTCTCGTTTCTTTGGAAAATTCCCCTAGTTTCGAAACTCTTGCTTGATCATTTTGGTCAGCGTATCTTCGGTTTCCCTTTTTAAATTCTTCCCATGGTTATTTCTTAAATAAGTTATTGGCTTCCGAATAAGTGGTAATAATATTCTTTGCAATCAAAGAGGTTCTCAAAATGGCCAGTTGATTGACATTTAAGTTACCCAAAGGAAAACCAAACTTCTATTTTTGGGAAAACCTTACTAACATTAAGAATTGACAGAAAAAAATTTAAATTTCAAACGATCCATTGGAAACTCTCAAACTCTGGATGAATCTTATATCACACTTGCAACACATTTCCCTCCTTCACATGCATCTAGAATAAAAATAAATTTAAAGACACAACTCTAGAGTTATTGCTTTTGCAAATGTCTTCTACACTTTCAATCCTGGAGTGGTTCTGTTGCTTCCTTTGCAACCATGACCAGACGGAGACGTCCCGTTCAACGTCCTTCGACTTTTATATCTATACGAGTGTGTATTGTACCATGTGCGACCATTTGGTGTGATCATAAAAGTGCAAAATACGAGTACGACGACGACGACGATGGATCTTATAAAACTCTAGACTAGAATGAGTGGAAGCAATCAACATGCTGCTATATTGGGATGACGACGACAACGACGACGAAGACGACGGAACTGCTTCTGGTGTACTGTTTCAGTCTCAGTCTCAGTTCCCGTTATTGCTATTGAAACCATCTTCATACCCCCCATCAGGAACACAAAAGCAGCGAATCCATTTGGCTTCGAGAAGAAAGTGCCCAACGTATGCGATTTAGTTGGAAATTAACTTACACTATTCTTGCACCACTACACTATATCCATTTCTGTATTATGGTAGTTTACTTGTTCGGGTCTTATCCTCTTGAAATTTTTATCCCTGATATCCCATAACATACCAACAAGTACCAACTATACATATGTAGGTCCTTAAGAAGCTCACCTTGGCCTTGTTTCTTATATCCTTTTTTTGTATATTCATATATAGGATATGAGGGTATATAAAAATGTTGGGACTTGTGACGCACAGAAGATAGACACAGGACATAGGACACAGGCCATAACTTCAGGTGGCTAGAGCAAAAGCAGTTAAACGAACTTTCCAGGAGTTGGTTTTTATGATCGCGTTATAAAACCAGTCATGGAATCGGGTATTTTTTAAAGAAGCTTTTTAATATGTGAATTTTAAGCATAAAATTCAAACGTGATGTATAATTTCTGAACGTAGACGAAAGTAGTAGTCGTCTTGACTGATGACGATGACTAGGACGTCGATGATGATAAGGAAAACTGAAAATCCTTTTGTTTGCTTGGAATTATACGCATTAGAAAACTCATGTACGTGCAAGGATAAATTCTACTCAAGGAATAAATAATTTCATTTAGAATGAATACAATATAGGAACGGGTGGTTTTTATATTCTTAATTTTTATTTTCAGTTGTGATCTCAAAGTTCCGGTATTTTTGAAAATACACTAAGAAAAGGTTGAAACAATTGGACAGTTCAATTTCCGGTTGTAGTTATGGTATCATAAAAAAAAACAAGGCTATAAAAAAAGATTGTGTGTCACTTTTTTGCACCTGGATTAAGAGATTTTTTGGTCAAAGTATCGAAAATATTTGTATTGCTCAATTTAGCCCCGAGTCCCTTGTAAGCAATCTAAAATTGTGAATTTCACGACGTGTGAGTTTCGAAAACATTTAGAAATATTTTACCGATAAGAAAAAAAAAAAACGAAGATCCAGATCGTATTTAGTCAAGATTAACTGAAATTTTTGGTCCAAAGGAGTTAAAAACGCATTTAAGCTTTAAAAAAATATTATTGAAGAAAGCAAGTATACGCCACAGTGTACATTTTAATCATGTTGAACATATCAAAAGGTCGTATTTTTTTATTTTGATATTTTTTCTGAAATTTTAGACGAATTCTTATTTGAAGATTTTGATTGTGAAGCATTGAAACGTGGTTCCGAAGGAAAAAGTCTTAAAGTGTTAAATTTCCGATATCGGTGAAGAATTTTGATCATGGACAGAAAACATCACTAAGAAACTTTCTTACAAAATTTTAAAATATCTGAAGATTATTTGACGATGATGAATTTCAAGTACCCGCAATCATTCTAGGTACGACATTGCTGGTGATCGATCGGCTTGAGTTCTTCTGTTAACTGAACATTAAAAGCCTTATTACCTTAGTCTTTTCGATATTTGTAGTTTGTAGTATGCCTTATTCTAAAGATCAACATAAAATTAAGAAACCTGAGTTTCGTTCTCAGTTGTTTTTGTTTGTTTGTCCAAATAGTTACAACTTATCCACCAGTTGCATTGTTGCCAGCCGACAAATTGCTTCAGTATAATCCAATAGTGATTCAATTTTGTGAAATTTTTTAACGCCAAATTTTCACTGTATTCGCTTCGTTATAAAGATAATAATTTTCTATTAAGATTTAAATGATTTTTGTAAGGTGTCCACCACGGCTGACTCAAATAAATTCCGACTGATGCCAAGGGGTCCAATTTTCGACCAATTTTTGCAGTAATTAGCAATAATCAAGGCAATAATCGTTTTGGACTTTTCAGCTAAGACAAGCTATTTCACATAACTCCACAAAAAATAATCGCAAGGTTTTGGAGGCTATCACCATAGGCCCATGACACGAGATAATGCGCTCACCAAAACTTTCCTTCAATTAATTGCTTGTTTCCTTGGGTGTATGCCATTTAGCACCCTCTTTGTTAGAACCAAACCTTATCCACATCAACATCTTCTCGAATTCAGGCACGAAAACGTCATTAATCACGACTCTATAGCGTTAACAATTAACTGATCAAGGATTCCATCTGCCCACAGAGCACATAGAGCACATAGAGCACACCAAACAGTGACAGTGATGTACCGGCAGGCAGGCGAGGCGTCTCAACAATGGCTTCTGGATTTGGATCACTCAAAACACGACAATTTTACTTATCGCTGAACAAAATTTTCTTATGAAAATCGGGATCAGTGGCCATCTTGCTTTGTACCCTTTCTTCAGAGAACGTGCGAGACACTTGATGGTCGTTCGACTTCAATTCTTGCACGAGGTAGATTTTGTAAGCTCGCAAACCAAGATTCAAGATGGGCATGGGCACAGCTCCAATTGTTGCGTGCAATGGCGGATGAACTCATTCGGGTCTTCTTCGATACTCTGCTCCACAGCAGCAATAACGTTTTTGGTGCACTGTACAGTTGGTCTAAGGATGGGCATTATTCACATGAGAAACTAACCGATGGTTGCTTGAATGGCTGGGCGATTTTTTCGACGAAATATTGGACGCAGCTCACAATGCGTAGCACGAACGGAACCATTTTTTCCTTAATAAATTTTGTACTATTTTCAAACATTAGTTGTTTCGGAGTTAGTCTATTGGCAAACCAAACAAGCATAAATCAAGTGACAGCTGTCAAAAAGAAATACTTCGAAAAAAGTATTCCCAGATTAAATCCAGTCGTCTAAAAAAATACTGTCAAAAGTTTAAAGTTTAGCATTTCACATGTTTAATAATAGATACTGTAAAAAATCAAACAAAATTAGATTATGGTAATAATTCAAATTGGCCTGAACATTGACAAATTTTGAGTTTGAAGTGACAAAAAAGAGGCGATATATAAAAATTGACTAATCACTATACACAAATATCATCTTACAAAAACAAGGCGAGACTAAAATTTTTTTTTGAAATAAGGTGCTCGTTTCGTTTCGTGCCCAGTCCTAAATCTGACAAAAAATTGTAAGCTTCCTGCTCAGATCCTTGCAAAAGACACGTAAACTGTATCAACGTCAAAAAATCCAAAGCTAATAAACCTTGAGTCTCTAAGATGATACTAAAAAAAAAAAAAACTTGGCTCATATTATGCATTCTCTAGCTGCCAACATGCAGATACAAATCGGTCGTGACTCACTCACAGCAGCATCTCATTTCATAAAGTCTATATTAACTAAATCTTAATGGACTTTATCCTTTCTTAAAATTAATTCACATACAAAATCACTTTTATAAGAATTTCCTAAAGTTTTTGTTTCATGTATGTGTGTGTGTGTGACGTGTGTGTGGGTATGTGTTTAAGTGTAAAGTTTACTTTTGAATATAGTTTCAGTTTTTTTTTTTAATTGAGTTGGTAGAGCAAGGGAGAGAGTTTACTAGAAAGTTTAAATTTCTAACTTAATATATACCAGATGCAGTTTTCCATTGGCGACACCGTGCGCCACTTTCAATGCCGCTGCAACAATATCACATACACACATAAATGTAATAAAGGAAAACTTCTTGCATACTAATTTTATTTGACTAAAAGAGAAAAAGTGGTGGGAAGGAAAGGGGAACCTATCCGATTTGAAGGGTCTTCTAGGAGTAAAGAGAAGATGACATCATCCTGAAGTGTCATATAGCAAAAGGAGCATAGCTAGTCACCATCATCAGCTGTCACTGTCATGAGTGGTTAGTTGAAGTTGGTTGACAACAACGTTTAGTTTTTCGAATGGAGTATAGAGTAACAGTGACTAACACTTATGTATGTACGTGTTGTCAATGGGAAATGTAAATTAATTAATTAATAGGGTACCATTTGTCTTGATTTAGGGGAGTTAGTTTGGAAGAAATACTAAAAATCATGCTTCAACCATCGAAAGACTCTGAAACAGTGATGCCAAATAAGGGGGAAAACGGCTATAAAAACAAAAATGTATATTATCCTTTTTTACAACCAAACAATTCAAGTCATTACTAGTCATTATTAGTCATGGTCACTTTTTAGAGGTCAATTTGTCAAACTTTATTTTTATAAGGATGGGTAAAATATTTATATCTTTGGTCAAAAGTTAAGATATCTTAAGTCAATTGACCAATTGACAAAAGGATAACGATAGTGATAACCGCCACATCGCCGTGAAAAGCAAGTAATCCTGCTCATCAACGTAACCTTCATTTCAGGCCAAATGAACGTATGTAACTTTGGGATAAAATTAAGTCAAGAAAGTTTTTGAAAAGAACAAGGAAGTCAAACCTAACAATACATCATCTTCGACTTCTCGCTAGCATGAAGCTCGTTGACAAAAAGCCCCTTCTCCCAATTTTTTTAGGTTCAACTGTTCACCATGCCAAAGTAATATTTTGTCGGAATATGGGAAAGCATTGGGTTTCTTAAGCCATTCATTGAAAGGTTTGGAAACTCACGTAGAACAGGCTTCAGGCCAAACAAGCTGCTCTTATTGCTGTGAGGAAACGACGACGAGGTGTACAGTTTTCATGATGAATTCAAACGAACTTTAAAGAAAGCACTTTTTCATGTGAATAATTACTCTTGGAGGCAGTACCCGTGAAAAAAAAAACTTTCAGGTGGTACAGGCATCTGGCATAACAGTCCTACGCAATAACGAACACGCCACTGGTATACTACAAATTAAGCTCATCATTTAAAGTAATTAGAAGTGAGGGTAAAAGGTTAAGTATCAAAAAATATCTTATCTTCAATTGCACGATTTATCATTGGCCTTATAAGGCATCCACTTAAGACCATTAAAGGTCTTTGACCTACCAAAAACATTACGACTAGGTATCTCTTACTTTTTTCTTAAGAAAAAAAACAAAACTTCGATCTTGACATAACCATTTGTACCAATGCGTTAAACCGCAAAAAATTGTCCAAAACTTTTCTTCAAATTTGTATCAGAATAACTTTAGGACACTTATATTTAGATCATCCCATTCACCTTATGCAATGAACTTTGTGACTTTATGTTGTAAAAAAAACAAGAAGGGAAGAGTAACATATCCTAATACGTTAAACTTTTTTGTTCATTTCCACGACCTCATTTGCTGATGAGGTCTATTTTCTTTTCGTACAACAAGTTTCAGAATTCTATATGCTCCGCCGCCGCCGTAAGAAAAATTGTATCTTCGTCATTTATCAGCATGACAAATGTCATCAATTTGTGAATTGGGACAAAAGTTAACCAAAAGTTGATAGCACTCAAGTGTCTCTCATCCTACGTATCCACCAAAACTTTAATAATCTCACACGAGAAGAAAAAGATACAAAAATGCATATATGTAGTATCTACAGATAAAATGGCTTAGTAATCTGCGGTGAAAAGAAGTTAAAATAAGCTTACAAAACAATTTGTCCAGGCATTTTGCAATTAAAAACAATACCCACCTCGTAATTCAGTGTGGTCGTGTATTTTTTTCGTTTTTTTTTTTTTTTTTTTTTTTTTTTTGTCCCATTTTGCGACTTCTTCCCTTTTCACAGGTCTCATTTCAAATTCCTTGTCGAGCTATAAATTTACCAAAATCCTTAAATTGTCCCAAAAATACAAAAGAAAAAAAAAACGTATCCTAAACTTACAAAAACAACGGCAAAGCATCGAAAGACAAAACTCACGATAGTAAAAGAATACAAAAAACAAAAAAAATGGAAACGAAAAACAAAATCAACCAATGGCCTTTTGGGAAAAACGAAGAGGAGCATACCAAGATGAAAAATGTAGGTTTTCGAATTCGCTGGCTCTATATTGTATACTGGACACCACCAGAGGACATAGGAAAACCACAATTTGTTTTGTAGCGCTGCTAGGTGAATAGTGTCACCACATTCGCTTTTATGGTTTCACAAATTGCAACATTAATTTTCAAGATGAATGGATGCCGTTTGCTCGCGCCTATTAATGGTCAAAAAATCTACTACCAAACATGTGCAAACACACACACACAAACACACACGACTACGAATACTCTCCGTGTTTACCTTACACAAATACAAATGTGTGTGTGTTTGTGTGTGGAGCGGAGCGACAGAGTCAAAACAGATGTCCAAGAGGCAGAAAAGTAGAAGTTTATGTACACATCCTGTGCATCCTTTTTTGGACCATTCATTTGACCACAACAGCCAGGAGGGATCTTAGAGTGCATTTTGTTTTGAGAAAAACAATACTTCACATTCGTGCGGGACCTTGCGGTAGGTAACCAAGCAATGTCATCCCTGTTTCTATATACTCAAGCATGTGTTGTGTATGTGTATGTAGTAAAGAATCACATATATCCTTGCACACCATTTAACAGACAGGACAAGAGTCGGGCCCCCGTCCGAATGCCATCATACTCAACTCTCATACCAGAGGAGGGGTGTAATTAAAAAATTGAAACAATTTATGTTTTGTAATATTCGTATGTCCTTTCGCCATGGAATAGTGCAGCGCCCGATGCAGATGTTTGGAGACATTCATATTGCTCACAATCTGTCATTTCAATTCAAATTTTTGTAGGAAAATACTTATTGTGTTTTATAGGATGCAATAAGGATAAAATTCATGAAATATTAATTTGACTTCCCTATGGGCATTTTGAGAGATTCCCAGTTTTTATGCAAGACGAAAGAAAGAGCTTCCAATGTCGCACATGGTTGAAACGGTAAGAATACGTTTGGGTCATTCTAGTTTTTATGGGTCACTACAATCAAAATAGTTATTACTTGAGAATTTGTTTTATGGTGCTGGGTTTCCTAAGATTTAATATTCGACACATTTTTGAAGTATGGTGTTGATAGGGTAGAATTCGGTGGACTGGTAACCTGGCTTGCATAAACAAAAACATTTTGGAAAGTCCTTTGTATTACATGCTTTATGACCTGGTATGCTACAGCCAGCGTGGCAAACCATGCTTACGCTGTAGAGATGGCATTCACCAGGAAGCCCGTAGCCTTGGTTTATGAAACTAAATGGTAGCAATCGGGATAAATGGAAAGACTTATTAAAATAGACCAGAACTGGATGTCGGTTGTCCAGACCATGATGATGCTGATGATAATCACTACCAACACCAAGTATAAAATAAAATCGCTTCACGCTGTCTGTTTGTCCCTATGTATGCTTAGGTCTTTAAAACTACACAACGTATTTTGATGCGTTTTTTTTTAATAGATAGAATGATTCAGTAGGAATTCTTAAATTTAATTCTAGACTGCGTTTCATTGTATACTTCATTTACTCCTAAAAGATGCAATATACAAGGTCCAGCAGCGAGGTATGGATGATTTGAACAACACGTTCATTGAAACGGACCGTTCGGTTATTGAAACACAGAAACGTTTCCGAAATCATTTTAGTATTGGCCACCACGGTCGAGTTCCAAAGTTTGATACGATTATGAAGTGAGTGAATAGCTTTCACAGAACTGGTTATTTGAGACCTGTAACTTAGCAAGGAGGTGATCAAACGGAAAGGACTCCAGAAAATATTGAAGGATTGCGTCAAGCAGTTGAAGTCATCGTTACCGTTGTCGGAACTGAGTAGACGACGTATCAACTTGAATACTGTATGGTTTCAACAAGATGGGGCGGCTTGCCATACATCAAGAGCAACAATGCTTTTTAAAGGAGAAAAATTCCCTGGATGTCTGATTTCATTGCGAGGAGATGTGGAAAGGCTCCCTTGATCACAGAATTTGTCACCATGTGATTTCTTTTTATGTGGATATCTCAAAGCACGAGTTTACATAGTCACTTTCCAGTCAAATGTTTCAGAGGATATTTTCTTTATATTTTGATTTTAAAAACAAAACGAGTTTCTTACGAAAAAAATTAATAAAAATTCTTTCAATTAGGTATCCAAAACAGAAGCATAAAATAAACATTCAAAAACAAATGATATAAAATTGTACTTTCATTTGAATTATACTAAAATTTAATTGGTACTGACTTAAAAGATTTAAATAAATTCTCATTCGTTCTTATCGTTTTTTTTTTTTTTTTGATCAAATAAAACACATCCATTTGTCTAGGAAATTACATTTTAAGTATACCCTATTAACCTGTGAATCTGTCTTCGTGTTTTTTTTTGTCTTTATTTTTTGATTCGTGTGTTACAAATAAAACCGTTCAGTATCAATCTCATTGCAAATTTTACTGTCTTCACTTAATGAGTTTTTTTTTTTTGCTTCTGCAAATTTTCAGCCTCTTGGTGTAAGAAAAAAAAATATTCGATCCCCAAAGGAGGTCAAAACCTTTCAAGACATAAAAACGATTCTTTTAATGACTTCAATCTTCCACACACACACCACGACTGACTTCCAAACCAAAATAAAATAAAAAAAAACTCAGATGGTTTATAAACGTCTTTTGTTAAAGGCACACCATTATTTATCATCAAAAGCAACAACAACAAAAAAACAACAACAAACAGACACAAAAAATTCACATAGCAAAACGATTTACACTGGCAAGTCTCTGTAAGGAAACGAAAATATACGAGACAAGTATAGAGGTATGCCATATCGGCCGTACCGCGCCGCGCCGCATCTTTCACCAAAGCATCTGCAGCCAGAGAAAACTTTATGTCACTCATGTCACATGTGACCAATAAAAATCTAAGGGCACACAGAGCCGAAAAAAAGAAAAAAATAGGAAGAATATCACCTCCTTGTTCATTACTTATGGATTCTCCTACCAATAAAAACGAATCATTTCGACAGAATTACAATTTCGACATGTCTTCTTTTTGTTCTATTTCCGTTTTTCTTTTTTTTTTTCTTTTTTTTTTCTGAGCTAAAACTGAAGAAGGGCTTTATTATAGTCGTACAGTTAATATAGGACACAGAGTATAGAGTCAAAAATTCTAGATAGCAATGTAACGAGTATATATGTAGGTACATACTGACATACATTTATATAAATAAAAAGTATACACGCCGTATCGTAAAGGACATTCAATAAAATAAAAATAAAATGACATGATCTTTGGCTGTTTCGAATGAGGAGAAAAAAAATACTGTACTTTCACCCCAAAAATTGTGGTGGAATGGTGAATGTCATTGACAGCGTTGCCACACAACCTTTTGAACTTTGATTGTAACAAAAATTTTTTTATGAAAGTGCAGAGAGTACATACATTTTTGACATAATGTAAACAATAAATTTGAAATTTGCAAAATGTTAAAGAATGCAAAATACAGATAGACTTTTCTCTGAAACATTTATTTTTATAAAATAAAATAATTTTAAGAAACTGAATTTTTTCTACCTGGCATTGCTGCACTCTGGAAAATCATAAGGACAAGTGGTTGGTAAGAGGTGGCAGATGATTTTTGTCTTTTTTTTTGTCTTGTATCTCACTTAACCCAATCGCGAGCAAAGACCCTGGCCACCATCATCACCATCGTTCCCATCTTCATCCTCATCATCATCATCTTCATCCTCTTCATCCTCATCATCATCATCATCATGATCATCATCATCGTCATCATCCCAGGGAGCTCCTTAATATTTGATATGCCTGCAGTCATTTGCGATGATACTGTGATGTGTAACGACGTTAAATCTGATTCCAACTTGTGATATCAAATCGCTTCGGCCTATCATCCATTGGTGGACATTTGTGCAGGACGTTTGTGCTGTAAACGAGAATAAGTGTATAGCGGCGGTACCTACCTACTCGACTTGACTCGTGTATCCGTTTCATCTTTGCTCGTGTATCTATTTGAGTTAAAAGAAATTAAATTATGTTTCTCCATCCTTGTTAGTGCTTATACATATGTATGTATGTCCTCGGTATGTCATCGTCACCCGTGAGAGCTCTACTTCCTCTTTCTGTCAGTCCATTTTCAATTCACTCTATCTCTCTCTCTCTCTCACTTGATTTCAGTGATGTTTATATATTCCCACTTTATCCTTGCTTGATGCTTGTGCATACATATGTTTGACAGGTCCTTTGAAATGTTAATCGGAATTCATTATATAATGAAGTCCCCATTAAATTGCTTTCGTTTGCCAAAACAAAATGGACCATCGCGTATATCCTCTACCAGCCGGAAAGAGTGACCTGCTTAAATCATCTGCGTAAGCGTTTTGCGCTTGAGGTAGTAAAAACCAGGAGTGGAATATGAATCCAGGCATGAGATGATGGCAATGGGAATGGGAATGGGAATGGGGATGTTTTGCAATATCAATGTGTTGCTTTGTCTTTCCAACCAACGAAAGGCTGATGACAGAGCAATCCTTGAAGAATGTCCCATGTGAACACAAGCGTAAAAGGGTGTTTTGCAGTCCGAATATTTTTATAAGCTCCTCTTCCTACATACATTTACATAGGAGCATATAGTTTCCGTAATGAATTTAAGAAAACAAAAATGGCACAGAACAAAAAAAAAATGAAAAGGAATCAAGTCTTCGCTTTTTGCCATCCCTCATTCTGTAGTTTTATTTTATTTCATTTTTTTTTTGTGTTTAGTCTTTTTCCTTGAAAGTGCTTTTTATCCAATTTAGTATTCCGTGTGTAGTATGAGGCTATATCATCACACGCCAGGATGAGAAAAAGGATGTCTGTGTGTTTAGATAAAATAGGCGTCATTTGGGCTGATTGTGAAAGTCAAATCATATAATAAACTTAGCCATATGTTTTTCTATATTCGTTTTGTGTTGGACTTCTTCTTTTTCTTCTTTTTCTTATGTTATATAATATTTGATGTGATGACACACAGAATCCTTATGACAAAAAATGAATTTTTAATTTCAAGGATAATGAATTTCATTCATTGAATACGATAGAATCTCTTAATATGACCCAAAAGATAGTGTATATATGCCATTTACGTATGCAAACGCAGGGAGGGTAAAAAATGAGACACTAGGATAGTTTGTCATATTTATATAAATTAAAATGTAAGAAGATTTTTGTTTCAAAAATATACCATCAATTTAAAAAATATGAAGCCTGTGTCAATTTGAAAACCATAAGTATGGAAATAAATAAACACTGCTCTGGTTAAGAAGTATTTGTTTAATATTCTTTTTAAGTAAAGAAAACACACATTATAAAATCTTAATTCATTAATTCATAATCTTATAATAAATAGGATTTCTTTTTAGAGCTAGATCCGTTTTTTAATAAATTTTAAATATTTCTTACAAATTAAATAATTGAGGAATGAAAATTCATAAAAAGTAAGTATACGCCACAGTGTACATTCAAGTTTTTTGAGGCATGAATCTGAAGTTGTTCAAATTTTCATTTACCATGGGTCAATACTAGAAGCCAATATAATATGCTCATCTTCGCCAAGCCGTCAGAGCCTTCTTTAGTTTATAAAAGCACTTAAAATCTAAGCTGCTGCTGTACAGGACTGTGGTTTTGCCAGTACTCACATATCTTTACCTAGAGCTTAGTAAAATGCACACCAACTTCTTAACCGTCTTACTTATAGTTGTTGGCCCCGCATGTTAGAAAAGACGATTCCAAAAACGTTACAATCATAAACTGTATGCAATCTACCTCGAAGCTGATATCGTGAACAAATTAGGCGCAATATAATCCAAAGGGTTGGTCACCTAAAGCTTTCAGAATAAATTGAGAGAAACTAAATTTATGAAGCTAAGACCGGATCCTATTTGTCGAGCCCATGATAATGATGAAATTTTGTGAAGCCACTGTTAAATAAGAAGTGCAATTTTCTTAGGTCAGACATGAAGGATTATATACTACTCAAAACAAAATGGGGCTATTTAAAATTCCTACAGAATGTGTTTTGTGTGTTATTTGGATTTAAAAATTCCATAGCATTCTACTAAAAAACTTCTACATTGTTAATGACTTGTTCATGGTAATATGTCTTGTAAGGTTTAATCCTCAGGTGTTTGTTAATTAATATGTTTTAAGGTATAACTTTATTGCTTTTAAGTTTTCCGTGATTTTTTTTTAACGCAATCACTGAAAAAATCAATTTTTTGTACAAAATTTCTTTCCCAAAATTTCGTTTAACTTTAAATTAAAATATTCGATGGAAACTTAATTTTTTGCATGCTTATGGAAAAGTTTAACCTAAAAATTTAATCATTATCTCTTCTAGCTTAATTGATAGCCAATTCGAGAATAAGCTTTACAACATGCACGTGACAAATATGTTCAATTCTTTTTCACTTGTATTTAGTTTATGTCATGTATCTATGTATGTATATTGCAACACTAAACGAGTATAAACTCTGTTATCAATTGCAACAAGCTCCAGAGCATAATACCACTATAATGCTGATGCAGCTGCAGTTGCAGGTCATAGTCATAGTATATGTGCCAGGACATACACCACCTATAGACTATCAAAATTGGATGGAATTACTTTTTCCTTTGGCCACATTAATCACCCAGAATTCTGCATCAATTTTCAAAACCTATAGTGTCTATTGAACCAATATACCATACAAACACATACTACTAAGTATATTCACCGTGCGTGTCGTCGTCATTCTCGTTATGTGGCTGAAATCCTTAAAGCCACTTAATTAAATAAGCAGCCAGCTTTGTTATACAAAAATAACGCGTTATAAGAGCCAGATAAATCTATATTGAATCGAATATGGGTGCGAGCTTAATCTCTCGCTTTCTGTTGCTACAATCCGCTTATAAAGTAACGCACATTTTGCATCTACAAAATATACACACACATATACTTAACCACTGATAGGTGCTCTTAAGTTAGTCTATGCTGTGTAAAATGTCCATCGATATAAACGCAATTCCATAACTTCGTTATTGCACACATCTATCCCGAAAAATGATAAATGGCGTGTGGTCGTTGTTGGTTATAGTTACACACACATATACATACATACGAGTATATGCTCTTACTGACTATTTGTATATAGGAGATTTTTGAAACAATGAAAATTCCAATATCATAAGCAAAATGATACAAGGTGTTCTTGGTATTGGACAAAGTTTTTTTTGTTTTATTAATTTTACTAAAAAGACTTCAATGGATTCTGAAATGATGAGGTGAGAACAAAGTTAATTCATTTTAAGTTTATTAAATTTTAAATTACAGTATAAAAATGTATTTAGTCAGTATTGGAGCAAAATGACAACGCTCGTAGGAAATTATTTCAATTCATTTAATTTCGTAAGTTGGGTTTTTATATGAAAGTCGACTCTTGTAAGTGGAAACACGGGATTGGTGCTAAAATTGGCTTTCTTAAAATTAATTTTTTGGGTTAGAAACTCTACATGATTTACTTTTTTACTTTTATTAAAATATTAAAATATGTATTAACATACACAGAACAATTCCTGATGTATTCCTGTAAGGTCTTAAGGGTGAATATATTAACATTGGAAATGCCAAATTTTCATAACTCTGAAGATAGAGTTGGTTATGTTCTTTTTAAGGACAGCTCTGATTTGTTGCTTATTATTGTTTATACCAGCGACTTCATAAAACCGCAGACATTGTAGTCTCACAAGGTAAAGGTCATTCACATTCAAGTCCTAGGATAGTTATATTATTTGTACGTGTGCAGGTGCAAGTAACGAAATGACTTATTTAAATTTATGAAAATTCTAGAAAAGGCAAAGTTATTCTGAACTATGCGAAATTGACTTCCTCGATGATGTTGTGTGATTTTTGACTACACCAGTGGACATAATATTATCGACAACACTAAGAACTACCAAACTGCGATGAAACCAGAATCTTTACCAAAGATACCACTTATTTTGCCAAAAAAAATTATCTGCAAGGCAAAAAAAAACGATTTAAATTTCCAATTTCACAATAAATTAAAAAAAGTATGTTAAAATTAACCTTTTAAATACGAATTCGTAAAAAATTTAGTTACATCTTTAACAATTTAACATTCTAATTTTGTATATTATTTTTTTTTTTTGAAATAAAGTTTTCTTATTTTTTTAATTTTCAGTGATGACATTCTTTTTAATTTAAAAAGGATACTGTTTAAATTCAAAATTATCTTATGAAAAAAATAGTAAAAATTAACAGACGCTCTTTTAGTATTGACTTTTGGAAGATCTTCTAAAAATATTTTAAAAATAAAAAGCATTTTTAAAAAGAAATATATAAATTTTGACATCAAGTTTAAGGCTGGGTGGCCAGCCAAAAAAACGGTTGGAATATTACAAATAAAGCGATAACTTTTACATTTCGAATGCTAATTGATTGAAATAAAAATTAATGCATTTTCAATAAACAGGGCTACTACATTGCATCATTATAATTTTTAAATGTATAATACAGTAATTATGAGAGTGAAACAAACTACAATTTTGTCGTTATTTTGATAGTAGTTTAAAATGCACCATTTATTTTTGGTAGAGCTAAGATTTGTATTTAATTTTTTTGGTGTTTTCAAAAGAAATTAAGTTAATTAAGGGAGTGACGGATTGACTTTAATTTATTTAATTTTTTTTATGGGCAAAAAATTAGTCCAATCTTATGCAATTTTCAATGGGTTTGGCGTGTTTGAACAGGTATAACTTCTTTAATCTACAACATATTTTATCGAAACAAAAAGTATTGTAAAGCCAGTCTCAAGCATTTTTATTACAAATACATTTTTTTTTAAATAATTCACTTTTAAAGTTTAAAAAAATAAAAAAACCTAAAAAAACCGCAAAAAACGTTGTTTTTTTGAGGACTTTTAAATATCCCTCTTTCATTACTTAGCCTTTTGAACTATATTTTTTTTCTTTATTTTATTGAATAGCTTAATTAATTACCTCGGGAGTGACGGATTGACTTTTTCGAAAAAAAAATTATTAACCCTTTAAATGTTCATTGAAAAAGCCCAAATAACAATTAGCTTTCCAGAGAAAATAATGCTTGTGCATATTTTTCTTATTTTTTTTATTTTTTTTCAGTATTTTTTCTATTGGTCTCCAATTAAAAAATTCTAATTGCTTTGATGGTTTTTTTTAAATAAATTTTTGAAAAAGTGTCTAAATTGGTGTTTTTCCCTTTGAAATTTCCTTTTTACACGCACACATAGAAGTTTAAATTCCCAGTAATTCCACTGCGAAATTAGCGCTTCGAGAGAATGTTTTTCATTTGGAAAAGAAATGAGCCTCGCCCACCCGCTCCCAAATATTTTTGTTGTTGGTTTACATATTGCTGGTTGTTTCTTCCTTTTTGCATCAAGAACAGAAAATGCAATAGAAAAACCGGTTATTGGAATTTGAGGAATATGTAAGGACAAACCAGTTTTTTTTGTCAATGAGTTTACTAGAGCAAGTGTACGTCCCATTCGCGTGGTGGGAAGTATGCAGAACAATATTGTGTGTGGTTTATATACCTACTTCTTGCACCCTTTACTTTGATGACGTAGCAGAAGTCATGATCGTTTTGTTTTTTATATTTGATCTTGATGTTTTTTGTGGCAATAGAGAGGGGATTTATTGTTCTTTGGCAAAAACAAAAACAATTGCAATGCAAATGAGATCAGAACCGGTTTTCGAGAAAATATACTGAAATAGAAAGGAAACGTACATCTACAGCACAGACTGTCCTTTTTTTTGGTTATTATTGTTGTTTTTTCTTTACTTTTCCCACTTTAGCGTGTTATTGATCTTATAAAGATACTCATTTCTTTTTCTTCGACTCTATTCTTGTTCAAAAAGAGTGTTGAGAGAGAGTAACAAACAAGAACAAAATTCCTCTGGCCACATATGGCGATGCCATGAAATTCATGACAAAAAAAGGGCACTAACACAAATAAAGTCATTTACATGAAGTTTGAGTTTGCCGATCTGGGACACCCAGCCTTAAAAAACAAAGTCCTTCTTGCAAGAACCTGTTTTTTTTTAAACGTTTTACTTTTTTAGAACATTTCGAGAATATTATCAATATTACTTTATGGATATTTTACAAATCATAAGTAATTTTTATTTAGGAGACTAACTAAAGTCTTATATAAAAAAATAAAAATAAAAATTTAAAAAATAATTAAAAATCTTTCTATAACCAAATCTTAGCACCATAAAAATGTGTTTCATTTTTTAACAATATGTAAAATTGGCTAGCAAAGAAATTCACTCAATGAATAATTTAAAAACATTTAGTTGACATAAAATACGTAAGGAACATTAATGACCCTGACATGAAAAAAAACGAGACTTTTATGTATCTCACCTAAGTCAAGTGAAATAAAATCTTCAGTCTTGTCAAATGATTTTTATAAAAAAAAATTCCCATACATCATTAGAACTTTTATTTTACACTTTATCAGTCAAACTTTGACACACTCAATTGAGTTCTAACACCATACCGTTCAAAATCTTCATTAATCTCGGAACTTAGAAGAAATAGTTTATCTGTAATAAAATATTTTGAGTTTTTCAAGTTCGTCTTTTCCTTGGGACTTTAAGACAAGTAAATACCAGGCACTGACAATCTGATGATAAAAGATTTTAATAACTATATAATGGTGACAGAATGACGGACAAATTTATAAAATTTTGTTAACGTTGGTCAGTCGACTGAAATATTTTTTTTTTCACTTTTTGAACCTTCCCTGGACTACGTCAAATATTTCAAAACGAAAAAAAAATTGATCAAGCAGTTCTCGATTTTAAGCGAGACTAGTAGTAAGTACGAAAACTTATACAAAATTTGATTACTTTAATATTTCATGGTGTAACTTTTATTATCAATACCAGCTCTATAACGACCCTGCATTAATTCCTTCGACTAAATGTGTAATGTGCTAAATTGGAGTGGGACATGTTTCGCCTTTCTTCGCTGGCCAATTTATGGGTAGGTAAGGTAAGGTTAAAGTGGCTGTTAGCCGAAAAAAGTTCTAGCCGCATGTTCTTCCTTTCTCATTAAACTGCTTGAAGTTCAAAATGAAGCCTTTAAGATAATATATGTCGGAACAACTTAGATCACTAGGATCATTGTGGTAGAAGTCTTCGACGTGGTGTCGACATCTTTGAGCTAGAGAAGGGCAGTAACATAGAAGGTGAGGAATTGCCTCTTCTTCTTCTTCATCAATACAGCTTCTGCAAAAATCATTTACCAGAGCTCGTGGCTAAGGCGGTATAACGATGTTAAATATTTTACCTAATAAAAGTAAAGTTGTTCCACTTTTTGGGAGTTCGTCAGCTTTACAATTTCCTGGAATGTCTCGAATGTCTCTATGACCCTACGCCTAAATTAGGTGAATGCTGAAATGCTTTGACATCTACACCCAGAGATTATCGATAGTTTTGTGCTGTGGATGAATTTGTTCAGACTGATTCTAAGGATCTTATGACAGCTTGACTATATCTGAGAATATTGTATCGATATCATGTTTTCTTTGTGCGTAAAGAGGACTTCTTTTTTGGCTAGAAGTTCTACCTGGAACACGCTAAAGTGATTGGACAGACGAAAGTACTAGACAAATATTTAGTCTGTAAAAGTTCAACCGAAAAAAACTGCATTTATGTTAAGTACTCACGAAGTTGTGACTTTCTGACATTTTTTCGGCTGATTTCTTATAAATTTTACTACGTTTATATTCAAGTTTTTATTATAAAAAAATTTCGAAATCACCCTGTGTGTTCTTCAGCGGCGTTGTCATTTATGAGTCGAGCTATGCAAAAGGCTTGATCTCCGTCCTTAACTCCCCACACTGCACATGAATGGGTTAAAATGTTATGTAGAAGGCATTTTCTCCACCAACAACTTTTGGCGGTGCCTTTGAAATTTGTTGTCCGCCATCCAAAGTAAATAAATGTCAGGAATGTCCCGCCAGGCAGGATAAAATTGGAGGCAGCCATAAAATTGCTGGGTATGATGTTTTGGTACAGTGGTTCCAAGTGGACATGCTGAGAACAAAGGGATAAAAATGCCAAATAAGATGAAAAAAAAAAAGAACGAAGAGGAAGTGAAATAACAAAAGAGAGCGGGAAAGAGAAAGAAAGAGCGCCTGCAATGGCCCAGAATCCGGACAGATCCAGAATACCCGTTCACGACTCTGGGCGATGTGATGCAATGGTGATGGTCCGCCACACCGCGCTGTGCCGCGCCGCGCCGCACTGCACAAATATGGTATTAGCGTGTGTAAGTATTTTGGGTGCATAATCTCTTTTTTGGCGCACATGGCGAAATATTGTTGGCATAAATTATAAAATTAATGTCTGCTAAGCTTGAGTCAACTCGCTTATACAGATATGTGCACATAAACACACTCTCACATACACACTCGCAGACATTTATACTCACGCTCTTTTCGGAAACTGGCTAACTCACTCTGGAGCCTGGAACCTTCACAGTCGGTTTTTGTGGATTTCTGCTGCATGACCACATATTCCCTTTCCATACTATGTGTGTGTTTATGGAGCTAGCTCCAGTCCAGCTCGGGGAAGATTTAAAATAAAAAATAAAATGGAAACGGAACCAACTTAGCATGAAGTCTGAATTACAGCGGTGGTCATGTGGAAAGTGGTTACTTGCGGTCGGTTTCATATAGTGGACCATGAAGTTTATTCGGGAAACCACTATTGAAGGATGCCATGGAGAAATATGTTCCTTCAGTTTTTTTTTTGTGTTTTGCAGTTGCAAACAAACTTTAAAGCCTTTGGTTATTTTATAGTTTATTGTTTTTTTTTTAACTTTCTTGTGTTAATATGTTATGTTAAAAATAGTTCCTTATGCAAGAAATTGTTCAGCCATTAAAAATCGTGGGATCTGAAAGTAGGAGAGGTGTATAATGCTAATCTATTCCAAGCATTAAGTAATATTGAAAATATAAAAAAAAAAAATAAACGGGATGAAAGGTTTTTACATAGGGTGTTTTTTTTGAGCTACATGGTAAGTTGCGATAATTGTTATCAATGGTCTGACAGTGGAAAATGTCAAACTATACTAATATTTCAGTTCACTAAAGTTTCTCAATTCATCATAAATTAATTAAATTCAAAAAAAAATTGTGGAAATTTACTTTGAAAAATAATAAATTTGTTCGAAAAGTTCATCGAGCAGTTTGTCCATTTTGCACTCAACATAATCGAATTAGTGAGCAAGCAATTTTTGCAGTTATCTTTTGTCTGTCCCTATGAATGCTTAGATCTTTAAAACTAAGCAACGGATTTTGATGCAGTTTGTTAAATAGATAGAGTGATTCAAGAGGAAGGTTTATGTGACTGTATACCAGACTATATAATTGATAGTTGAGATTTATGTTCTCGAGAACGGGTTGACCGATATGGCTGATTCTGATTTTGAAATGTTTGTCATTTTACGGGGAAGGTTTAAAAGGTGAGAAATTATTGATAAAATATGAGGAAGATAGTAAAAGAAATACAAATTCATTTTCCTATACAATATTTTTGAGTGTCAATTAGCTGTCAAATTTGTATATTTTAGTCATTTGGAGACGAACTTCAACTTAGAACAGTTCAAATAATTTTATTATAGATAATCTTTTTTTATAAGTTCCGAGAGTAACGAAAGTGTTGATCGGTTGGTGAACTGAAATGTTCAATGTGCGTGTATATTTAAGTTATTATGTTAGTACATGTCTTAGATATTTATAGAATATCTATAGAACCTATAGATGCGTTGTGTGATCTGAAGACCATAATTTTCGATTTGAGCTGTTAATATTAAGATTCCAATTTTCACAATATCTTTGTAGCTTATTTAATTGAATTAATTTACACTACTTATTACGATACCAACTGGAATGTGATTTTCAACATCATTAATAAATAAGGAGAATAACAAAGGACTTAAAACACAGCCTTGAGGAACACCAGTTTAATATTTGAAAAAAAAAAAAGTTTTAGTGTTCTTAAAAACCTTCTCATAGAATTTTATGAACTTTGTTGATAGACCTCCATATTACTGAAAGCTTGAAGATCTGACTTTGACTTTCTGTGTCGAATGCAGCCTTCAAATCAACAAAGAAAAACAACATTTTTTCTATCAATTAAAATATTAACAGTGGCGTAGAATTTCCCAAAAAAACGTATCCGCAATTGTGGGATTTGTTTTGCTGACTTGTGTATTATTTTTTTTTTGACAGATATCTAACAAAAGTCGAAGGGTCTGTCCGCAGAATTTAGTTAGCTTTGTACTTCTTGACAGCAGCGTGTCATAAGAACACTTTGTCGCTGTTTAGCTAAAGTATAAAACCAGAAGTTACTAAAAATTAGGCAGCTTAAACTTTTTATATCGCTGCATAAAAACGCATTGGTTTAAGAAATGGTAAAATGTGTAAACTCTCAGTAACAAGTGATAAATGCCTTCAACTTACACAAGAGTTATTAATTTTACGAACATTTATATTCGAGACTCGAGCAAACGTCAAAATACTTCCACTTTTATCGGCAGTGAGGATGTTGTATTTGTACTACATGTAAAATTTTATTTCACTGCGGATATTGTTCGCTAATAAACACACCTAATGTTAGTCAATACTATAGAATGTTAATCCTTTGAGATCAGCTAAAATCAAAAATTCGAGATTCTATTTACGGAAGACTAAATAAGTTGTGTTTTATTCACTGCTGCATAGTAAGCGCAACAAAATTCTCCCCGGCAAACAACAACAATTTAATTTGATGGCGAAAAATAAGCCTGCAAGAAAATGGCAGCTGTGCTTTTGATATAATAAGGAATGTGTTTTATTGTTTCATTCACTTGAATGCTGCATTATATATTTAAATGCAGCAGTGAATAAAACACAACTTAAGTAATCGCAAATTTTCACACATGCAGAATACGCAGTCGCTTCAAGGACTGTGAACGGTTCGGGTTAAATTATAATCCTTAAAATACAACCATCACAATGAACTTATTATCACATGTCATTTACTTAATTTCTTTCTTAATAAATTGTCCTTAAACTTTTTTTAATCAACATTAAGCTCATCCTTTGTTTTCAAAGAAAATGAATTGAACAAAAGGCTTTAATAAATAATTAATGTCTGTAATATAGATATAAATAATCCACAAGGCAGTTTGTTTTTCAATTTTCAAGGAAATACTCATACTTATGTAATTGTGTGTGTGAATACTGTGTATGTAAGTGTATTTTTTCTGAGAATAAAAAAACAATGTAATTTCCATTAATTTATTCCGTCTAACGTGTCACTTGATCATTTCACCTCCTCCGGTTCGGTGAAAGAGGTCGTAACTATCCAATCAACTAGATAAGTCTACAATTAAAATATTTTTTTTTTTTTAATTTCACTCATAGTGATGATGAGTATGAAGGCTAAATTATACCAAGGAAAGGTCTAAATTGGGTGATTATTTGTCAGCCATGTTTTTTTTCTTATACACGCTATTAAACGCACACCCTTGTCTTCCATCACTCGAATGTGTCGTACACATACAATGAATATTACACAATGTACAAACATTCATATAAAAGTGCGCATAAAATAAAAATTAAACAAAAAAATAAAAACAAAATGAATGTATAACGAAGAAAACATCCAAGTTGTGTTTTTTTTTTTTTATACTGTTGAATGTTGCGTGCACATAAAAGCACATTACATACATACTAACATACTCGTACATATACATACCAGCTAATAATATTTATAATTGAAAACGTAAGCAGCGAATAAGACAAGTAAAAATAAAGTCCTTTTTATAATTATTTAAATTAAAACAAAAATAAGAAAAGAAAAGAAAGACAAAAAAACACTAAGAGCAATATCAAAGGTCCTAATTGAAAGTCATTTGTTGTTCTTTTCGTTGTTGTTTTTTTTTTATTATTAATTTTTAAATTACGTAATGAATAAGTTTTGTAATTTGTGCCAACTTTTTCCTATATAATATGTATGTAAGCAAAAATAAAACCCCAACTCTTATATTGTTTATGGAAAATATAATAAACGGTAAACGGTACCTTTTCAGCCGCAAGCCATCTCGCTTGTTTATTCCTTTTACGAATTAATTACCATGAAATCGAAAGGAAACGAAATATTTTATTTTCTGTTTATAAAGTCTGCAAGGTATGAGCTCGAAAGTTAAGTATCTCTATTTATTAATACATACATATGTATGTTACATGGAAGTCTAATGAAAATAACCTTACAATATATAAGTGTGTGTGTGTGTGTTTTCGAAACAATTGTACGTAATATTAATATAAACACATGCGAATCAACTATAATGTAGTAGAAGTACTTCAAAGTTCCTCCTTAGGGGATCTAAAGTAAGTTCACTTTATAATATACATAAATACCCGATGTTAGCCCGTAAGGACTTCTTTAAAAAGCAAATTTAAATGCGCTTGATCGAACAGCCGTAAAACATAATCAAAATGGAAAACCAATTACATGATCTTTGTTGAATGAAACATTGTTTTTACTTTCATATATTCATCTACATACATATATGTACATGTACATACATAATATTTGCTCTTAATACACATTGCATATTATGGAGATTATTTGTTATTAATTTTCTGTATAAGTATGAGAAGGATTTGGAGAGAGTCCAAGGGAAAAACAAATTAATTCCTAATCTTCTCAGGATACAATAAAATTATTAGCATTTATAGATTGGAGTATCTGAATTCGAAAAAAAAAATAAGATACAAAATGTTCTGAATTATTCAGCATAAACTAATTTAATCGGATGAATTAATTAATTTCAATCTGAACCGAAATTTCGAATATTTAAAATGAAGGTAGGTAAACTTAGGGGATTTTCAACTCAAATTTCAGAACTTTGATGATGCCGAAGTTTGATATTTAATATTCAACTTTTCAGCTTGGGAGAAGACATAGATGGGTGAACTAGAAAAAGGCACGGAAGTTCTAATAATCAGTGTGAAACATGACGCTACACATATTGCAAGGGCTGAGAGAGAAATTTGAAACCGATTCTTCACGCATACCTAGAGGATCTTCAGCGAACTGCTAAACTGTCAATTCACCGAAGAAGTCGATGCTCAATTACTTCAAAAATAAGTCCCAAATTTACAGCCACTAAGAATAGAAGAGATCAAGAAGGCTGTAAGTCTACTTAACACATCACAAAACTTTGGGAGGCGATGCACTATGGGACCAAATGAGCTTGAGCGTCTCAAAAATCTGTAACTTTTTTGTTTCTTCATCAAAATAAATGAAATTTGGAACATACAATCTTGAATGTATATGTAATATAAATTTTCATGAATTTTTAAAATCCACTAATATTATGAGTATAAAAAAAATATTTAAAATTTAAAAATAAAATTTGTATGTAGAAATCTTGAGGATAAAAGGATATAAATGCATAAAATCACCTCTGATATATTATTGAAATATATTTAACATAAGTAAAATTCGAAATTTTAATATGCCAGGGTTGCCATACTCACTTTTTGCTTTTCTTAAAAATTGAAAGAAATTATATTCATAAAATATATATTTTTCAAACTTTTAATCAATGAATGTTTTTGAAAGTACGTTATAATAAGATAATTTTTGTACTTGAAGAGTTTATTAAACTTTTAATTTTTTTTTGCGAACCAAACATTTTTGGCTGTAAAAATATAATACGCGAATAAAGCAAAAATATAAC
Organism: Scaeva pyrastri; assembly: GCA_905146935.1. Classification (NCBI taxonomy): domain Eukaryota; kingdom Metazoa; phylum Arthropoda; class Insecta; order Diptera; family Syrphidae; genus Scaeva; species Scaeva pyrastri. The sequence goes on along the minus strand of LR989927.1, from coordinate 121,839,085 downwards.
CAAACCATCAAAATAATTAATGCATGAAATTTTATGATTGGAATCCACGCAGAAGATTATCTTATGCAACAAAGCAAAAGTGTTCCAAAAACCCTTAAGTTGGCTTTTTGTAAAATCACAGTTTAAGGGGGGAGATTAGGAGGTGTTGCATGTAAGAAAACTGACTTATTCGTCTTGGTACATTCAAAACGTATGATACATGATTTTAGAGTAGAATTTAATGCTTAATCCATTAAAACCAAAACCAACAAAATTGAACTACCCTTTAAAAAGTTATGGTCCTTTTTATGTAAATTAATAGGGTTTCAAAGTGAAAATTAAAAATGGGATAGATGACTATAAAACAGGTGATAGAATTTTATAACGGATTTACTTAGAACAGTTTTAAATAAGAATTTTTTACTATGGGAGAGGGGGTCTATCTCTACCTATTTGGACGGGAGGGGCGATTAAAAAAAATACTTTTATTATAAAAAAAAATTATTAAAAAATTACGGTAATACTTACAATCGAGTACCATACATATATTTAAAGCCAAAATTGTGTTCTTTCGGCCTATATTTAAATCAAGTTACAGAAATGCGTAGTTTTCGAAAAAACTAATTATAAAGTTAAAATGTAAACAAAAATCAGGTTAAAAAAAAGTTCAAAATTTATTTTTTTTCAAAATGTTTGGATTATTTGCTAATTTAAAATTTATGATTCGATGCTCCCAATCATTCTTAACAATAAAAAAAAGCTTATTATTAACTGTTCTTTACAAAACCGTTATTATATCTTGTCGCTTAAGTTATCGTATACTTGTCAAAATATGCTCTTTCTACACAATTTTGCTCATCAATCAAAAAAGCGGACGTATGCGGAAAATTTTATTTTTGATTCTTAATTTACACTAAAAAAGCAATAGAAAAAAACTTTTAACTCAGTGGAGCCAAGTGGAGCTCACAAAGAAAACTCAAATTGAAAAAAACTCAAAGCGTAAAAAAAACGCTTTTTCTTTTGTTTTGTTTAAATTAAATTTGTAATTGAAATTTAAAAAAAATAGCTGTGTTGTAAAGAGAAAAAAACAAACTTTTAAAAAATATATAACATCATTGTACTTTATCCACAAATGTATGAAATATGTGACTTCAAACTTCTCATTGTTCAAATTACAGAAAAAGAAAAAAAAAATTGGCTATGTTCAGGAACCAATTTAGGTGTCAGAAACAACAAAATTGAAAAAAAAAATGACTGTTTCAAAAAGATGAGTTTTTCTAGTTTCAGACCCCATCATTAGATTTTTCATATTATGAAATTTTTAAATACCATTTTTGAGACGCTCAAGCTCATTTGGTCCCATAGTGCGATGGCTTAGCAGTGAACTGATCCAACATGGCGGGCAATCCTTCAAAAAATGGAAGAAGGTCAAGTTTTCGATGACTTCGTCGCATAAATCAGGCAGAATTTGACCGATATGACGGATTTGTCTTTGATGGCCTCGGTAGTTTGCGGCTAATTCGCATAGACCTGCGACTTAATAAAGCTCCACAAGAAAAAGTCTAAGGAGGTCAAATCACATGATCTTGATGGTCAATTCACATCGCCTCGGCGCTAGATAACCATGCCATAAAATCGCTCTTCGGTGTCCATATCATCCAATTCAGACCACAAGAAGTTAATGATCATCCACCTAAAGCGATCGCCGTTGATCGTGATGGCCTGGACCGATGACTCCTCCAGCCCAAAAATCCACACCAAACAGTAACTTTATTAGGCAATCTGGCAACATGCTTATCCACGTATCCATTCATCTGAAAATGGACCTCTTCGATAGAGATGAATTTTCGACCAAAATTGGGATCAAGTGGAACAGCGATTGGAAAATCCTTTAAGCTGCTGTTGTACGGGACGATGGTTCTGCATATGGATCACAATCATATGGATCCGAGATCTGGATGTTTAATAATAGGAACTTCGATTTCTCAGGAGCGTTCATGAAGAAATTCTTATGGAGAATTGTTGGCCTCTTATGTGAGCAAGGATTGAATAGTAAAAATTAAGATTGGAAGACTTAGATAGACCTTATTCGCATGAACGAAGAGGATCAGTTCAGAAAGTTCTTTAAAGTCTAATTTTTGGAGACTACGACGTTCCAGACAATGCTTACGCTGGGAAAATGGCGCAGACAAAAACGCCGATAACTATAAAGTTTATATTTAAACTTCAAAGTTGTAATTTTGAAGTTTGATTCGGAAGGATAAAATTGTATGTTCGATGTTTCAAGTTAAAAATTTAATGAGTCTGAACCTCGAAGTATCGTTATCGTGTAGAACAGTCATGATTAAAAGTTCATTAACAGGTACATTTCTTGCGAAGAATTGACAACTTATCCCACAGTAACGCTTATCATGACAAAATTCTTGTCAAAGAAGGTATTTCGTTTGGTAAACAATTTTGTGGTCCTCGATTACCTAAAAATAAGAGTGTGGACTTCATCAGCTTTTGACCCAGTAAGCTTCAAGGCTTACTGAATAACGAAATCTATAGTTCACGGTTAAAAGCAACAGACATCAAATGCAAAGTGAGAATTGACAAGAAGTGTAAATAAAAGTGCAAAAGTGCAAAATATGAAATGCGAAGTGTGAAGTTTGAAGTTAAATGTAAAAAATTTGATATTTGAGGTGAAAGGCCTCAATAAATTTGAAGTTGGAACTTTGAAGTTATATTTTAAATTTTGATGATCAAAGATGTTTATGTATTAAGTTTGAAAATCAAAGTTTGGTATTTGAAAGATGAGGCTTTTGTTCGATGTTTGAAGTTTAAGATTTTTTAAATTTGATGTTCGAAGCTCAATACTTGAAGTTTGATATTCGAAGTTTGATATCCCGATTAAACTAGCAGGCTAAAATGTCAGCCATTACTATTGCATATACGAATGGTTGAAAGTTGTAAGCTTTGTAGGTCATCAATTCTTCACTTATTGTTCCCCATTATATATGAATACTTGTAACTTATACTCATTAATTTATTAAAAGAGGAATGTGAAGCAGGACTTGCAAACTGTGTCAAGTGCAAAGTGAGATGTTCTAAGTTTGAAGTATTAGTTGCCAAGTGTGAAGTCAAAATGCAATGTTGAAAGTAGTATATGTGTTAAAAATTAGATGGTCAAAAAGTTTAATTTGTATACCAAAAAAAAAACAATTACAATTACCATTTAGAAAATAAGTATGTAATTTGAAAGAGTCTAAGGAAAAGTTTTACAAAACTCTAAATTAGAGAAAAAAGGGCGTGCACATTTGAATGGTCATTAGGTTTTTTTAAATTTGTGCTATAAAAATTCCTTGCTCTGACTCCCTCATTTTTGTTGGGCTAATATTATGGTACTATAAAGATAAACATAGATTAACTTATTCAGTTCCAACCCTAGACTCCCGCACATGCTTTAGTGTTATTACATAAAATAATATCTGCAGATCCATTTCAAAAGTATACGGTAATTAGACTGGACAGGATAATGAGGGAATACACAGTAAAATTTACAGTATCTCTACTTATGCAGGAGTTAAAGAGGATCAGCAAACATTTGCGATGACTACCAACAAGGCAACTAAAAAAAAAAAAGGGTACGGCGGCGATATAAGCTTTATGAGCACACATTCAAATGTGGAATGGTCGTTTTCAAACAGACATTTCATAAAAATGAAGAACCACCACGTCAAGGGAGGAAAATAAAAATAAATAAAAAAAGAGTTTGTAAGTACTTGTATCCTGGATGTTTTTTTTTTAATTATTGTTTTTATTATGTGATGAATTTTACCATTATTTGCGCAGCATTAAGGATAAACATTCAAAATTGAACTTAAAAAAATACTACAGTAATAATTATTATTTATATCCTTACATGGAAGTAACTTTCAAGTTTCTTTTTAGGGATATCGAGGACTTAATTTAACATATATGTAGGTAAATGAAGTTATATTTATGTTTTTATATTTATTAATATTATTTAATGGGAAAAATTTGTATCATTTAATCGTAGTAATCTACCCTAAGAATGAAAGTTACTGCGAACTGACCTTTAAATCAATAAACTAACTGCCAATTCAGTAAATTCAGTAAAAACTGCATTATCATTAAAATATAAAATGTATCATTAAAAATTTCAAGTACGTATTTTATTAAATAATTTTAACAGCAAAATCATGTTTTCTGATGAAACGTATTTTTGGCTTAACGTTTTCATCATCTGAGAGAACATGATATGTTGGTGAAGTGAAAAAAACCTCACGAAGAACACTTCATTTACAAAAGGTGGTGTTTTTATTTTGGTATTTACTTTAGGCCATTTTTGTATCCTTGTTGAAGAAAATGGCTGTCACCTTATAGACCATGGAGACATGTTGCAGCGTTGTATATTTTCTAAATTTTACAGATGGTGGAAATCAATAAACAATCCATTAACTTCGAATGTTTCAACACTTTTACCAAAAATTTAAAGTCCTTCCAGAAACTCAGAGTCAAAGCTAGAAGAACCTACTACTAGATGAAAGAAGTCTAGGTCTCTTTTCATAAAACTGGTCCTGGTTACTATTACTTAGGACCTCCAATCTAAAAAGTTCTTATATGTTCCCTGGTGGGACAAAGAGCTTCAAATACTCTTACGAGCCATGGTGAGAAATTTCTGCCGATGTTTTGGAGTTTTGAACTTCCTCGAGGTCTTCCTCAATCCCGATGATTCTTTCTCGACTGTTCCCTTCCACGTAATCATCGTTCTCATGACTCTTCTTGATTAAGTGGATTATATTACATTGCTGCAATGCATCCACTACCTTTTCGATTTGTATATGTCCAATTTACTGCCACTTTCATCTTAGGAATGATAGTGGCAATGTTTTTCTGATCCGTTTCCCTGTGCAGTTCTTCGTTGACTAAAGGAAGGCACTTGGTCCATTTTCTGACTTTGACGAATTAAATAAAGTAAGTATACGCCTAGGTGTACCATTTGTGTACTGACTTACAAATAAGGTCAAAGCTCCTTAAACTACAACTTATGACCTATTTTTTCACATATCAATAACAAAAATTCTTTCTTAACCATAAATTATGTATTGTAAAAGTTTACACACTGAATCCACTTGGCATCAATCCAAAATGTTCGATTTTAAAACCATCACGAAGAAGAGAGGTGTTTCAATTTTCAAGTTAGTGTCAAATCAAGAAGCAAAAAATACCTCAATACAAGATAAAAATTACTCAGATAAGTGGAAATAAGCGGATTATAATATTAAATAACTTTTGGTTCCTCTATTCCACACAAGGAGCGCAAAAAAAAGGACACAAACGCTATTATAACAGTTTTAGAAGGAACAAAAATTAACCTTTCAATAATGGCCACCAAATTGATACAAATGCTGATCGCTTGCCAAAAATGCCAAAAGCCATTCCACATATTAAATATACTCGCGCGACAAGAAATTATAACCCGCAAAATGGATGAAACATCCTTGCCATTCCTCTTCTTTGTTCAAGTCGAAGTTATAAGGCTGCACACACACACATACGAGTAAAGTGGGTATAGCGAGTATTCACTTATTCCATAACACACTCCTGTTCTAACAATCTAGTGTCGCCGCGCCGCCACCGCTGCTGCCACCTTACTTGGCACTCGCTCAGACTCAGAGCTAGAGGGCCAGAAAAACTTTAGGAAAAGTCCATAATTCAAAGGAGACGTCTCGCGTGGAGTCGACTCAAGCCCGGATTGTATATGTGTGGTGCGGATGTGTGAGGATCTGGATTATACTCGTACAGAATGGGCCAACTGCAAACAACACCAAAAAAAAGAAAGAAAAAAAAAGTTGAAGAATATTCAAAAAACACACAGAAACTGAGAATCCATTTAAATCGCTATTCGGATTTTTGGCACTTCATAAGGATTCGAGTGTCCTTTAGACTCTAAGGGGTATGTACATATATGGATAATGTACACAGCTGAAGGAAGAGTGAAGGGAAAGAGACAGAGAAAGAGATTCCCAAGTCCGGTCGTCAGTAATAAGTCACTGGCTTGAAATGTAAAATGTAAAAGCACCCGTAAGTTTCCATTTTAAAGGCCTCACCCGGCCTTTTATCCCATAAAAATTTCAAATAAACGATCAGGAAACGAGAAAACGCAAACTTTCAGGATGTGTGAATGGGACTGAAAGCTATGTAGAAAAGGACACACAAATATATGTATATACCAGTACGTATATATTTACAAAAAAAGTCAGTCAAATGTTGCTGGACAGATAGTAGTCAGAGTCAGGCGGGACCCACATGGAAACTGGACAAAACCCAGAGCCAAACGAGACCCTTTTTTAGCTTCGACGATTCTGACTCCGACTCTGACTCCGACTCTAACTCTGACTCTGGCTCCGGCTCTGGTTCTTTGTGTCCTGGAACTGGAATATTGCCCTTGTGACGAAGGTTTACACAAATAATCCAATCGCATCATTTAGCCACCACCATAGACGTTTGTGTAGTCCGGCAAAAGTCCATAACGTGTGTATGTGTGTGTGTGTGGATATGTACATTGTATATTTATAATGTGACCGCCTTGCAGGATAAAAGGGTGCCAGACATAAAATAACTGTTAAACCGGAAAGGGATGAGGGGCGTGCCCAGACGAGGGTCGAGAAGGCTTGAATAATCCAGTTAACAACAGAAACACCCCAAAGCCCATACAGCATACATCCCTTACATTCACCAACCCAACCCCATCCCATATCAACATCCATCCCACAAGAAGAGTCGAGCCTGGTGGAGAAGACCAGAATCTGCGAAAATGGAATGAGTTATCGGAACAATAAAATAGTGATTGTGCCCATATATTTTATGCAAATTATTTATGGAAGGACGTGTGTCCTTGAATCCTTGTATGAATTCAATAAATATATAGAGGTAATATGTAAACCTAACTCGGATAAATTATTCTTATAGTAGTCGGACAAAATTGAGGAAATATTTAAAGCTTCCTGGAAGATAAATGCATACAGGGGTTCTCTGGAAGGCAAGGGTTCTGTTCTGTTTCTGTTCTGTGCGGGTTCTGTGTTCATAAAATAAATATCGTTATTATAATTTTCAAAATACATACATACATACATATGTGTGTCTCTAGGTACGTTATTGTCAGTAGATAGTTATAACATCTCTATCGAATGATAATGTAATTTTTGTTGTGTACACAGCTGGCAAGCTCTCTCGATTTATTAACCAAATCGATTAAAATAATTAGTGCAGGTGTTGAATGAAATTCGATATACGAACAACAGAAAAACGCCACCCTCTCATGATATGACACCGCAATTTAACGGAAATTTCGAGATATAATGAGTAAAATGGTTCTTAGTGAATTAAAATTAACCCAAAATGAAATTGTTTACATAAATGACAAGGAAAAATGTTAAAAAGCATAATTATGAGAAAAACAAAGAACCGCAAATAAATTTTCCAATTTTTTTTTATTTTTCATCAAGGATTGATTTAACCGCTGACAACCGCACGTGAAAATCAGGATCTCTACTTAACCTATTATTATTCGTCAACATTTTTTGTGGGGAAATATTTCGGATGATCAAAGAGTCATGGTGAGCTTTTGATTAAGATACTTTTCAATTTCATTTTTAATTGCGGTTACTTACTACGTGTGTTGTTTTGTTTGTATCTTTTACGTCACAATTCTATGGAGGAAAATGCATCTATCATAATTTAAAAAAAGAAGTTGCACTGAAAATTGAATAATCAAGTTTTTCAAAATTTCCCAAAATAATTATTGAAATTGAAAGTACATAGAAATTATTTTTTAAAATATTTTCTATATTATAGGTACATACATCAAGCTTTGATTTATAAAGGATGTTTTTTTAGAAATGTGGTTTTCAAAAATATATGAAATACATCTTATTTAATTGTGTGGCCAAGAATTTAGCTTCATTGTAGAGATAAGGGTTTGCCATTATGTTTTAAATATGATTTCGGCCATATGGCCTCCGAAGCTAATTCGAATAAATTCCACCCGAGCGCCCAAATTTTGGAAAACTTTTTGCAGCAATTGGGGGTAGATATGTCAGAAACAACGCGCCATATTCTCTTCCAAGGAATCAATTGCCTTGAACTTATCTGCGTAGACAAGTGATTTCACATAGTCCCACAAAAATTAGTCCAGTGGTATTAAATCGAACGATCTTGGAGTTACCTTACAGGCCCACGACTGGAGATGATGCGTCCACCATGAAGCACCGCACCGTGTTGTTGGAACCAAAGCTCGTCCACATCAACTACCTCCAATTCAGTCACGAAAAAGTCATTAATCGTAGCTCTATAGAGTTCCCCATTGACTGTAACCTTATAACGGGCTTCATTTTTTGACCAATGATTCCTTCTGCTCTTAGAGCATGCCAAACAATGACTTTTTAAGGATGTGACAGTAAGGCCCTCTCAACAATGGCTTGTGGATTATGAACACTTCAAATAAGACAATTTTGCTTATTAATGTACCCATTCAACTAAAAATGAGCTTCATCGCTGAACTAAAGTTTCTTGTAAAAATCGGGATCGGTGGCCATCTTGTGTTGGATCCTTTCATCGAACATGCGACATGTCTAATGGTCGTTTGGCACCACATCTTGCACTAGTTGGATTTTGTACACCCGCAAACGAAGATCAGTATGCTAAATCTTCCATAAAGTCGATGGGCACAGCTCCAATTGTTGCGTGCGATAGCAAAGGGACTCATTCTTCTGAACCGAACCATTATTTTGGTATTAAATTTGTACCATTTTCAAAATTTTATTCAGGAAAAGGCAAATCAAACTTGTATTTGTAAGCTTGTAAATTTTTGGTTCATTTCAATTTTGTTTGTTTTTGGTACATATCTTGTAACAATTAACTAAACTCACAATATACATACATACATATATATGTACAATAATAATATGTCACTCTTTGGCCAAAAGCCGCCGATATACATACATATGCGTATTATCCTTTTCAAATGCATTATGCAACTAGAAACAAAACAATGTGGTATTTTTCAAAGAACCACGACAAAAATATTCCCCCAACACACACACACACACACACTCTAATACACAAATATTTACTATAAACTATATAAATTATATTGTGTATGAGTGTTTGATCAAAGCCAGAATTGTTTGGTTTTTTGGGAACTTTTAGCAATTTCAATAAATCATTTTGAAATTCACGTTCAATAAAACCAACACCCCAAATAGTTATATTTTTGTGTGTGTGTGTTTGTTTTTTTAATGTTGCAATATTTCGGGTCAAAATAACCACTCATATCGTTGTGTGTTTTTGTGCACCATACATATTTTAATTGTGTTCACCTGTATATTTGTTCACAATATGGTCATGGCTGTGGTAGTGGTTTCAGAATTTGATCCTAAACAAAACATACGTACTACACACACACACACAAACACATAGAAACAGTTTATTAAATTCCTTGTTAGTCAATCTGGTCAGAAGGAGCTATATACATACATACATAAGTGCAGCTAGATAGAGGCTTTTAATTGATTCGAACTCAACGTACCCTATAATCTACCCCTATACCAAATACGAATGTGTGTGAATGTTTATATTTTCGTTTTGGCCAAAAATTAGAAAAATATAAATATCCTGGGATATTTTTTTAATAAATTTAAATGGGCATGTTTGCAACACACACACATACATTTATCCCTTACCTACACACGAGTATAACATAAAAGCCGGATAAAATGTTATTTATAATTTTTTTTTTTAAATTTTTTAATTAGCTATTGTGTCTATAGATGTTTATTTTTGGCCTTGATTATCTTCTGTTTGCATAATTTCCACCACATTTATTATTCCAATTTATTAGTTTGTTATTACATTTAGAAATAATTTTCATGCAGGGGGTGGGTATAGGGTTGGTGGAGGAGTAGATATTAAATAGTTGGGTTTTATTGAATTTGAATACGTACGAATTTGAGTATAGGTAGTTTTAATTTTTATAAATTCAATTTAGGGTTTTGTAATATGGGAATATAGACGAACTCGTAAATGTGTACCAATAAATAAATTTCGTTCATTAAGGCATTTGAATTATTGTTTTGTGAATTAGGAAAGAACAATTGGGTACGGAAGGGTATACAAATTATTTAGAGGCTAGACCAGAGAGTTTTGATTTTTTTTTTTGATTTTCCACGTTTATTGTGTATAGTGTTTACCTGGTTGGTGCTAATGATTTGTTTGTTTGATTCAAATTTTACAGGTGCAAAATTCAAAATGTTTTGATATGCTTAAATTTGAACGTAAATAATTTGTTTAAATAACCATTTAAAGGCCAGGGAATGAAAATTTGAATTAGTATATTGAAATCAATGAAATCACTTTAGTTAAATTTAAAAAGTGGCAGCTTTTTTTCCTTGACAATTTCTTCAATTTTTTAATTAAACTGATTAAGAATTTAAGGTTAGGTTAAAAGCCGAGATGCACATGACCGGAAATTCGGCACCGAAATTTTGAATTATTAAGAAAAACCAATTTGGGGGCTTTGACGGCCTACTTGCAAAATTCTTTAAGTACGAGTAGTAAGGAGAAAATGTCCTGGTAGGGTACATGGACCAGAACATAAATGAATGGTCTTACGCTGAAGTCACAACGCACGACTGAAAACTAAGTCCACGACTAGAATATTGCCTCTAAGTACAACATTAGTAATATAAAAAACAAATGGTCCTAAATGACCACCTTAAGGAACCCCAATTTGTATTGAAAATTATTTAGAAAAAGCTTCCTTATTTGCAGGTTTGTTTTGAAATTGGAAAATTTAAATGTATCAGAAAAGTTTGAAGCCCAAAGCGGAGTCCGACTGAAATAGCATACTGTCACCAAGTATGCTGATGATTCCCAAAAACGACGCTGAAATTATCGAACTTCTCAAAACCAATGTCCGGAGTCAGATAGGATTACTCCTCATCACCTTCTGTTGAGTTTCTGTGCATCTGCGTAAAAATCGTCGAAGGACTCGGAGTCCGGTTCCATGCTCTGAAACTGCTAGATGAGGGCATCTTTCAGCACTAACTAACCTAGGAGCTTCGTGGTTTCCTTTTAAATACTGGCGCAGTGATCGAAATTGAGGACAACTTCGTCCCACGTTATTCTGTTACTGGACTCTTTATCCTTTCAAGTCGAAAGAGAAACTCGTCGATCGTCATCTTTATTTGATCGAATTTTAGCCCCCACTTGTGAAAATTTGATGGGCGATGCGATAGCTTGTGGGACTCATCGTTAGGTCATGTAATCGTCTTAAAAATTCATCCATGTTCGAAGTGTCTGCTTCAGCTGGATTTTGTCGAGGAGGAGGCTGTACTCGAGGGGAGGAGGATCTTGGCGGACGTTGAGAAATAGCAAGGTGCTTCAACCGGGTTGGACTAGCTTGAACTCTTAACAACCGAAATTTGTGCAGAAAGCGTCTCTTGAATCACGCTAGCCATTTCTTCGCAAAGAGTCGATCTTGTGCGCTCCATCCCCTCAGTGAAGAAACGGAAATCCTCCGCTCGACTGTCTCCAACCGCAGCAGTGACCACTTCCTGGATGTAACAGGTGAAATCCTCATCTTTCCTTTCTAAAGACTCACTAGGTTTCGGAGTTGGTGCCAGTTCACGTGACCTATCCGTTGCCTGAGCCTAGGCCAACAAGGAGACTGCTCCATCCGTATTAGCTGTCCCAGCCATTGAATGACGAGGAGTGGCTTTTTTAGTATGATGGGTTTTAAAAGCGTGTTTTTTAGTTTTTTTCAAACTATATTTATTTTTAACTTTTTAGTTTAACGTGCTTTAAAAGCGTGTTTTTTAGTTTTTTTCAAACTGTATTTATTTTCACAGATTTGATGTTTTTTGTGATTTAAGAAAACATTGAAACATTTCATTGACCCATTTAGTTGATTGAAATTGTACATGAAATTGGAATAATTTATTTATTATTTAAAATCTCGTAATTTTAATTAAAAAAAAAAAAAAAGTCACCCATAGCTAGGATTTGATCCCACTACCCTTGACGCTCAAACTGAAACGTGACCGCGCTTTAACCAACTGAGCCACCGCAGCACTTAAAATGAGGAAGTCTATTAATATTTATAAGCGCATAATAAAATCACGAAAAAGCAGGAGCTGTGGGATTAAAATATTTAATCCTGGTAATCCTGATAAGGATATTGAGATAAACTTATGAAATTATTGTTTTGCCACCGGTTCTTGATATGTGTACAAAATTTTATTAAAATCGGTTCGTGTAAAGTGGGTCAAAATCGAGTGTAAAGGTGTCGGTTACATACATACATACATACATACATACATACATACATACATACATACATACAAGTGAAGCTAATATAAGCGTGTTAAAAAAATAAGACCATTGAAACAAAAAAAAAAAATGAAATTTTTAAAGAAAATTATAAATGTAAAAAGTTTTTTTTTTAAGTTTTAAACCTTTAAAATTAAAAAAAAAAACAATTTCAAAAAACAAATTAAATGAAAGATAAAAAAAGATTTTTTTTATAAATTTGAAAAATATAGAAAAAATATATCTATCTAAATGTACAGAGTTTAAAAAAAAAAAAAACAATTAAAAAATCATTGAATTTCAAATTTAAATAAAAAAGTTCAGATTAAAAAAATTAATCAAACAAAAATGTCAATATAATTGAAAAATGTGAAATATCGAATTCCAAAAATAAAACCTTAATCTTGAATCACTCTTTCTTAAAAAAAAACTCATCAAAATCCGTTGGGTAGTTTTAAAGATCTAAGCATACATATTGACAGACATTGGGAAGCGACTTTGTTCTATACAAGGATGTAGTGATGTTGTTCTTAAATTAAAAAAATAAAAATGAACCCTTTAAATTTTTAGTCTACATAATCCTTTTTTTCTTTTTCTCATATGTTATGTATATGTATGTATGCATGTATGTATGTTTGTAGTGTAGATACCTTTTTGCCATTTTTATTAAATTCAAAAATAATTAAATTTTTTTTTTGTGAACCAATTTGAGTGTAAAGATAAACCTACTTCGTTATTTGGCTGACAATTTGCATAATACAAAATATGTCAAACTCAAAATAATGGGGTTGTCATCCTTGTAATTAAATTCTCTGAAATTCCCCCATCCAAATGTATGACTTCAAAGGATATGACGAGCTGATGTACGGACACTCTCTGCTTTTCTATAAACATACAGTTGTATGTACTGTACACAATACAGAAACAGATAAACAACGACATTTGTACAAATAAAAATGGTATACGAATATATGTAGGTATGAGTATGAGTATACGAGTAATATGTAGCTGAAGCCAAATAACAACATAATTAATGCGAAACCAATTTTACAAAAAGATTTTTAAAACAAAAATTAAAATAAAGACATTTTTAATTTGTCCACGACCGAGTTATTCAGTGCTGTTATGTGTTCTTTTTAAAAATCGCGTGCATGGACACGGGTTTCAAACACTATACAACAAGCATCAGGAGCAGAAGCAGAAGCAGAAAAGCAGCACAGGACGAATTGCTGGCTCTGGAAATGGCACTGGCACTTCTCTTCTTTGTCCTCGCTCGTCGCATCGCAGTCGTCGTCAAAAAAAGGAAGTAATTAAAAACGTGTTACTTGTCCGACAGAATGTTGGTGGGCAGCTTTGGCGGTCGGTCTCGGTCTCGGTGGTGTTTGTGGGACAGGAGTGGCGCGCGGTGCTGCCCGGTCAGTGATGTAGTGGCATTGCAGCGAGACGACATGACGACGACGACGATGAATTAAACCGCACATACGGATGAAATTATTAATCGGGAATGTGTCGGAGCTGGAGCTTTGTGCTGTTCCTGTCGCATATCTATCTATTGGAGTCTGTTTTGTGTTTCGCGATCGCCCTCCAGAGCCATAGTCATAGTCATAGCCATAACCAGAACCAGAACCAGAACCAGAACCAAAACCAAGGCCAGAGGCGAGTTGAATAGACAACGTGACAGCGACGACGACTATGTGATGGCGGACGGGCCACGGGTAGGTTGGTTTGGTATATATAAAAGTGACGGTGCGGTGATGGAATTGCGAAGGACCCGCTCCGCGCCGCGGTATTTGGTGTATCATGTTTTGCTGCAGGTCCAGGATGCAGGAGGAATCATTTAATGTATATCTGTGGAATTTTAAATTAAGTCATAAATTACATGGAAGCCTATGTAATTGCATCATGTTTGCATTGCACGAGGTGAGTATTTTGCTTCTTTTTGATTTGCAATGCAGATGGAATAAGCACTTCTTTCACTCGCATTTTATAGATACAGATACCCGCCGCGTCGCAGCCGCCATCGCTGCTGACTGCAAACGGTAACATGATGGGTAGGTATACTTACCTTTCGACTACGAGATACGGGTCAGAAATGAATTGGACTTTTTGGGTCATTGCTTGAATTAAGGCCACTTATGTATATGTATTGTATGTGTGTGTAAGTTGGATGTATACTTACTACGAACACACGTATAAACATTCCGATGTGAATTCGATAATTATATTAAAACACTTATGTTTACTTTGATTTAATATTAATGAAATTTAAATAAAAAGATGCAGATCGAAGGTGGAGAATAAGTAGTAGGTTCGTTGATTTAAAGGTGTAGGTTTATTATGGAAAGGTTAAACATAAGAACCAATATACCAATGTACTGAGGGTTCTTGAAAATGAGAGCATCAATCGATGGCTTAAATAACATTCAATATTTTCAGCTTGATGTTGATCGGAAATTTTGCATCTTCAAAACCAGGAAGCGATTTTTTTAATAAAAATGTTTTGGATTTATTAACTATAAAATTAAAGTTTCTGAAAAGCAGTACCTCACATTTAAATAACGAAATACAACTGCAAATCTGATAAGAATTTTCAAAAACCATTTTTAAACAATTTACTTTGAAACTTGCCTCTACATCCAGCAATGATCAAACTTTGTAACTGTAATAATAATAAAATAACATAATATAAGCAAAATAATCCTTTTCCTTACTCTCTGTTATTTAAGGAAGGATTTGATATCTTGAATGGGAGGCTTACATAAGGACTAAATAAGTGTTGATCACAAAACCAGATGACATTGAAAGACTAAGAATATTTATGTTGAAACGGCTCATCACTAAAAAAGAAACAAAATTTAATTTTACTTCGAAAGTCAACATTTGATAATTTACAAAGTTAAGTATAAGTCTTGAGGTTGAGGAGGGCACCATGCTGTTGGTGATTTTGAAATGACCTTAGAAAAATATTCAGTCAATTTTTGTATCAAAATTCAAATTCAATTGTATAACGAGTTGAAAGTAAATGATCCATTAGCGAAACGAATAACTTCAATGAGGATCATTGGACCTTGATTTAAAAAAACGAAGAATAATTTTCTGTTTTTGTGGATGGTAAGTGATTGATAAGATTGTAACTTCAAAAAAGCTCACATGGTACTGTTCCTCCTGGCAGACATTTTTGTTGATTGAGTAAGATGTTGCGTTTTCTTAAGGTTTAGATTTTGTTTATACGTTCGATCTTAGAAGTAAACCAACTATTTAACAGAGAAAGGTCAATAACCTAGTATTGCCTATGATAATTAAGATCCCTGTTTAAAGGAGCACTTGTCTGAACGACATTTGTAACAAAAGTTTGGATGTATCAATACTTTTAGATTCACACTCATCATAGGCTAGAGGGCAGGCATATCCCATTCAGACGATGATGCTTTATTTTGTTCAACATATCTATCTAGTTCGAGGTAGATTACAGATTTATGATTGTAGAGTCTACGAAATCGTCCTTCTTCACATACGGAGCCAATAATTCCCCTTAAGTCCTTAAGACTTTCCTTCCGAACATGCCTAATACCCAGAATTAATGTGGGAGTACTGGCAGAACCATCGTCTTGTGTAGGAATAATAGCTTGAAAATAATGGTACAAGGTTATGGACTTCAAAATATTTAGCAGACTACATTAACGTCTGTTGGATTAATGCAGCCGACTTCGAATTTTTTCGTCTACACGGTTAAAAATTTTGGTGTAGTTTTTAATATTTTTAGGGTTACATATATGACAACACCAAAATTATATTAAAATCTAATAAAGTGCAAATATTACAATAATAGTTTTAATAAAATAAATATTAAACTTTAATAATATAAAGCTATTAAAAATTAATATTTATGTAATAAATTTAAATGAAAAATTAATTAGTATTCTACAAACTTTGTATTAACGGCTAATAACAGGGGAATTAGAAAGTAATTCCAAGACTATTATAATATAATAAGAAATTTATTAAAATTCATAAATAAATGTATTTAAATTTAATACATATATTTGATAATTTCCAATAACCTTGTATTAGAATTAAATACAGATATTTATTGATTTCCAACTTCTTTGTATTGAAATTTAATACATACATTTATTTAATTGCAATTTACTTGTATTGCATTTTAATACTATAGCTGGAACAAAAATTAAAAAAACTAGAACATTTTGTGAGAAATATTTTATTTTTTTAAATAATTTCATTAATACTTTTATAAAACGATTCTTAATCGGAATCAATTAGAAGTGATGTTCTTGCTACCTACTAATGTTTTCCCTTTATTTTTTCTGACATTTTAGACCTTGAGCAGTGTTAGGTGTTCATAATCCTTTTATAAAAGAAAAAATCAAAATTTAATTTAATCTTAGGATTCATCTCAATCCCTTACAAACCTTTGATTCCTCGGCCATTTGTAATTTCCTTGTACAACTCCTTCAACTCCTTCTTTATACTATAACCAAGTTCTGCAATAAAAGAAAATAACTTTTAAAATTGCATTAAGCGATGGAAAATCTTTTACTTACCTGAAATTATTATGCCTGATGAACTTGCCTTGTCTTTTTCTCTTAATTTTAAAAAATATCACAAACAAACTTTTAGACTTTTACACTTCTAAAACAAAACCGAACGACAACGTGAGTGGAACTGGCATCCATGGCCACAAGTTTAAGAATGCCGCTTGTTAATTCAATAGAGAACTAGAATTAATATCGATATATTTAGTTTTAATAAAAAGGTATTACATTGTAATGAATTTGAGTACATACAATGTAATACCAACGAGTTTATATCTAATCAAGCAGTATTAAAATCTAATACAGGAATATTCAAACTTTTTATGAAGCGACAATCGCAGCGTGGCTTGACTTAAATTTTAATTCTCATGTATTACTTTTTAATATGTTGTTACATTATATTTAAGAATATATTTCTTAATTCTAATAATTAATATATTAAACTTTAATCAAAAACGAATTAAAGCTGTTACAAATCATTTTAAAAATTAACTTTTAATACTAAAGTATTGCTTTTCAATATCTTTAATTATATATTAATATTTTTTGAATTACAAATACTAGATTTAATACCTAACTATTAAACTATAATACGAATTAATTACATTTATTTTTTAATATTTATGAAATATTAAATATTAATATTTATGAAATATTAAAAACTAATTTTTGATGTATTGCATAGAGCTGTAATACAAGCGCTGTATTAAAAAACATGCCAAAATTTTTAACCGTGAGTTATATGAAGGATTGCACTACCTCAATCTGTTCTTCTAACCGTCGCCGCGACGGACGCCACATTGTGCTTTTACTTCACTAATGTTCAGCCGGAGATGATGAAGAAATCGTGTACATCTTTTTTGGTTCTCACGATGATGTTGATGTCGTTTGCGATAGCCATATTCTAATCTGGATTTCCAGAACGCCAGGTTAAAAAGGAACCAGGCCAGATCATCCACTTGTTGGAGTTAGTTGCAGATGTTTAATGTCCTGGATAGCAATCCGGCAGTTTTAACTTGGCTTGTTTTATTGGTCGTGGCTAACCTAAATCAATGATCTCATGTTTCAATACTTCGATTACAAAAAAAATTGCAGTACAGTACAGGCCATATAACAGAAGCTTATTTAAGGCAATGGCGTCTTGCAAAAAATCGTATGACTCCCATGAATTTTCTGTTTCCATGCTCAAAGCTTCTGTTCTGACTGAACTGAACTCTCGCTCGTTGTTAACTTCCAAAGGAGTTTCCAATACCATTGTCCATTGAAAAAGCTTTTTTAAAGTATTTTATCAAAGAGCTTCCTGTTTTAAAGCTGTAAAGAATAATAACGAATGTTAAATCATTATTGTCGATAAATAAGTTAAAAAAAAGATTTAGTGAAAATATAAAAGATACAATGAAATTGTGATTTAATTACAATAAAATAATTGATCAACATTTTTATATTCACTTGAATAATGCACTGTCTATGCAGCAGTGAATAAAACACAGCTATAGTTTTTGTAAGGGTGATGAAAAAAAAAAAAAAAACAGTCTTATTTTCCCTGTACTGCACATTTTTGTTGAACGAATTAAATATGTAATTATAGTAGTTTAAATGTTCACATTAATGATCCTGATTCTAAGTTCAGTTTTAGTTTTAGTTCAATAAATTCAAAAGTAATTGAATCAAAAACACATTTCTGTCCTTTCTCTTTAAGACAAAAATCATTTCGAATGACACTATCCATAAACGGCATTCGGTTTTAGAGACCAAGAATTACCTTCCCTAGAGCTTAGAGTAAGACAAACATATTAGTATGTTCACAACAAACGAACTGAAATGGAAATAGTTTGTTCTCTTTTTTAAGCATTATTTTACATCTTCCTATTTCATTTAAGCATATTTCAAACTACATAAAATTGTATAAACATTTTGTTAACCTTCACATTACATTTCACAAAATCAACCTACATTTAAAGATGTTGTGTTTTATTCATTGCTGCATAGCTAGTGCAGCATTCAGGTGAATAAAACGATTAAACACATTCCTTCTGGCTTCTTTTTTGCCAGCTATCAAATTGCTGTTGTTTGCCGAGGCAAATTTTACTGCGCTAGCTATGCAGCAGCGAATAAAATACAATTAAAGTTATCAAGTTTCTTCTTGCTGAAAAAAAATAACTTCTTCTAAGAATCCTTTTTTAACTGAATTCAAAATACAACACATTCCAAAGTAAACCATTTTAAGCCAAGTCGAGATAAATAAATTTTGACTTTTGACAACCTCATTTACATCCCTCTTTAAAGGAATTTTGCAGTTAATATCGCACATGACTATTTAAAAGAAAACTAAAATATGTATTTTCAACTTCCGGTCCGATTTCTAAAATTACCTTGAAATTTTCTTTACTTTACTTTTCATTTCTTTCTTTTGTTTTTTTCTTCATATTCTATCATTCACATACCACTACACACTGTGCTACGTTTTTGACATTACAATTAAAGTCTGCACCTTTAGGCGAAAACTGTGAGAAAGTTAAGAGTCAACTTATTAATTGCCTCAAAGCTAAAAACCAAATTACAATATTCAAGTCGTCCGTCGTCTTCAGCAAGTATTTTTCGCCTTTCCATTTTCATCTTTTTTTTTTTTTCTAAAAATATTTTTCTTCTTTTGTAAGTTTTATTTTTCCTCCTCTCTATCGTTGGTTGGTTGGTCTCTCTTTTAGCCTTTCTAATTTCATTTGGAAAATTTTGTAAAACGTTTCACGACAAAGTAAAAGTTTTGCAGGAAATGAAATGACAATGAATTTTTTACCCTAAACTTAAAATGTCTAGCTGCTGGCGTTGCGCTGCTCTCTGCTCTAGCTTGAAAACTTTAACTGTGAAAAAGGAAGTTTTTTCTTTTTGAAAAAAAAAAAAATAAAAATAATAAAATTATTATCTCTGGGCCAATTTTCGAGGTCAATTGAGTGGAATTTTTGAGTGAAGTAGGCCGTTTTATTACATCGTATTCAGGGTTAAGATTCTTTTATCGAAACTTAGATTGAAGTTTAATGTTATTTGATTTTAATTAGAGCTGAGTTATCATTGTGTCAGAATTTTCATTGAAAATATTATTTTTGGTCGCAGGTTTTATTTCAAGATGGAAGCTGACAAAATCGCATTGCAGCAGAGAATGACACTTTACGGCTTATTTCGATTGCTTGAAATTCAACATTTTAAGTTTAGTTATTGAAACTTTAGTATTGTATAGAACAATGGAGTTATTTTTATACTTTTAAGAAATAAAAACAATTTTAACCTTACGTTCATCCTTTTTTGAAGGATGGGTTACACCTTCTTCAAATTTTGAAACTAAGAGTAGTTTAACTAGGCTAAGAGTATCTAAAGTTGTTTGCCTTGATACGTTCTCAGACTTCCATAAGCCGTCCACATAATAAAATCAGTTGTCTCATTTTCAAGGAGGGAGGGGGTGGTGGTGGTGTTCCTCCTGCTCCATTGAAAATCTGTTTTATGTGCACTGCACATACTCGTACGTGTATAGGTAAATATGATACAATGACATGTTTGGATATTTTATATGCGTGTTATGCTTTGTGTACTACAACTTTTATTATTTGCGAACAAATATACTGACACCACCCTCATAAAGTTGTACATTATCCACTCGAATCGAGTGCTTTTGTATAAGTGTTGTATCAGTTCATCCTGAAGTATTTGTATTATGTATGGTAATTGAATCCTTCAATGGCAAAAAAAAAAAACATTAAATCCTAACATGTGTATAAATTATGTTAAGCCTTCAAGGTACTTTGGTACAAACTATGTAAATACATACAAACAAAAGTAAGTATGTGACAAACAGAATATAATTGAATAGTTTTATGTTACCAAAAACTACCAAAAACCATGCATTTTAATTACAAACATTTTAAAGGCTAATTTAGAATTTAATTAATTTTTTAATATTTCAAAAAAATTAAGAATTTTTGAAGGTTTTTGTTTATCGTTTGACAGCTGTTAAGAAAGTTAAACTATTTTGACATTTACGTTCAGCTAGGTTTGGCAACTCATCATAAATCGTTTAACGAAAGAACAAAATTTATAAGCTTACTTATAATTATTTAAGACTTTTCTCCAGCAAACTTGGTCCCTACAAGATATGCCCAATTTCACCTACCAAATTGATTGAAGACCTCTCCCACCTGTGTGCTCCATTTGTCGGTCTTGGATTCACCTTCCTCAACTTAGCCACTAATTTTCGATATTTTATTATAAGACTCTCCAGACTGGAGCATTGTGCATATACATTACACATTTCTTGAACTTTGACTCTTTTGACCAAGTCAGTATTGTTTTGTTGCCCGTACAGTTCGGGGTTATACCTCCTCCAACCTTATACATATATGCAGGAGGACCACAATTGCCCAGAGAATTTTAATCTCGAATCATCCTCCCTTGACAATGTCAAAGCGTTAGTGCTTTCAAATAAGAACTGGTATGATAAGTATCTAATAAAGGAAGGGTCACTTTAGTTTCTCTACAGAGGACTTGACTTCTCAACTGCCTTCTATGTCCAAAGAAGCAAGGATTTCTATGTCCGTTGGATTTCAGCGATGGTGTCGTTGTCTAAATTGACAGCGGTTCTTTTGGCAAACAAAGTCTTGAACTACTTAAAAGCATCAGCTATGGTGAGGTGACGTTTTATCCAAGATATGTTTCCGTTCAATTTCCTCTTTTGGTGACAGTCTTTTCCTCATCGATCACGAAACCTATCTGCTTTATTTATGCACTTCTATGTATCAATGTTTACAAACGCGTCACTAATATCACGCTTTGGTCTTCTAACTATGTCAATATCATCAGCCGCGCGGCTTGTCCGATGTTGAAGGGATAAATAGGCAGGTATCGGGATGCCAAAAGTAGCCATTGCCTCAAATCTATGTTGGGTATTGATTTGAAGGCCCTGGGTCGATAGATGACTTTTCTGGTTTAAGACCAAACTGGATATGGACTGAGCTTATTGACGAATGGCTTCAGATGTTCACATAATACGGCAGAAAGGATCTGCGATGATCAGGAGACTAAAGTATTTGTATTGTTGGCGCAGTTCAAAGCGTCTCCTTTATTGAGCCTTGAACTTGTCGAGTGCTGCTTTGAACGGTTTGGCAGAGAGGCCTTCAGCTCTAGCAGCTCAATTGGACTTTGAATAAGGTTTTTAAATTTTAAAATGCTTCTGTACAGAGCTACTGTTCTGCCAGTACTCACATAATATGAATCCGAGACTTTGATGCTTTATAAAAGGCAATTAGCCGCGTTTGTGAAGAAAGTTACTTAGACTGCTTAGGTACTAGCTGGATGAAGTCCTTCCTAGTACTTATGCTGGAGAAATGGCGAAGATCAGGATGCGCAGATCTGCAAAATATAAAGTCAAATAAAATCAACCGAATTAGGAAATGATTCTTAAAATGGATCCAAATTTGGCAGCTACATATGTATATTTTCGACACATTTATGCTTGTTCACATGTTATCATTCGTCTAAAAATTTAATGTTTCTTATTGAAAATTTGCAAACCAGTCTCGCAATTTCGGACGCCCTGAAATGTTGAAACTTTCTGCTTTATCAACGATTTTGTTTAAGATAATTAAAAATAAATAAATTCTTTCAAATAAAACATCAATCAAACTGAAACTGCAAATTTAATTAACTAAATTTAGAATATGCATCATATAAATAAAAATAGACAATAATTTTTCTATTTACCAATCAAACACAATCATAGGTAACATTTTTGCTAGTAAATTTTTTTGTTGATTAAATTACATAAAATATTCCATAAACCATTTTTGATAAATGTAAAATGCAAAAAATAAATCCACGTCCTTGTTCCTCAATTCCGCAACAGTAAATTGATATTCATAAAATATAATTTATAAAAGGAATATTTAACGAAATTAGTTTTTTAAAATTGCTGGAATTTCAAGTATTTTTATAATTGCAATATGCATACACCCACACACTACACAGTATATCTACATGCATATGCTTATGTGTTTAAATGCAGCTGATGCAGCTAGAAAAAAATGGATTGAACTTAATTGAAGTTAATTTTCACAACACTTTTGTTTTTATGATTCAAAATTAAAAAAGGAATTTTTTTCTACAATTTTTTGTTTTTTAATTTGTCACTAATTTTAATAAATTCTATTTAGAGAAAAAATCAGGTGTCAGGACATGACACACACGTCCATAAACAATACACGCAAAATAAGTGAATAGATACTCCATATAGCATTCATTTTCGCGTTCGTCATTTGGGTATATGCATATGTATGAGTGGAGTGGAGTAGAGTGTGTTTTGCTTTACTTTACTTATGCACCATGCTAGTATTGCAGGACCTAATTTATTCGGACGGCACTGGGGCTATATCGTTAGGATGCTTCTGCATAAATTTATCAACTACTCTGCCTTTACTGCACGTATGGCAAATTGGTACCTTAATCTGATTACCAGTTAGAGCGCACTGCATCTGCTAAAACCACCATCGGCAAAGCTAAACAGCCCGGCACAGACCCGAACCCGAATCCAACCAGTCCAGTGACAGTCCTCGGCAGTCCATGATGGTGCAGTATAAATGGCCAGTGTATGGCTGGCGTTTGGTACATTTGGTGACTGGGAATTGGGTCTCCCAGTGATTTATTATGCAAGATGGGCCTAAGAACTTATTTTGTTTGTGCCTAAATAAATTCACATGCACATATTATATACTCGTATATGATATGGATGCATCTGTGTTTATATGTATTGGTATATCTAATATCATGTAAAAAGTTCCGCATGCATTATTTCCATTTCCCACCATCGCATCGCAGCATGAAGATCACATAGAAACGACATAAAAAGCCTTTTTCAATTTTAAGGTAATCTAATGTGTGCATAATTAGTCAGTCAACTTCGCTTAACTGAAACTGCAATTTGGCTACTTATGGTGGCAATATAAATAAAGAGGTACACAACAGGCAGTATTAGGGATATGGCATCTAATGCGTCCAAATTTAGAAAAATATAGGACTCTTAGTTTCCACCATTTGGGATTCCGAACCTCTGCTGGACCTTTAGACATATAATATATATTTTTATGTAAACCTATATTTTACTTTTTAATATTATGACACAATTGACAACGTGAAAAAGTTGCTTTTGAATTGAAAAATTTGTATCTTCTACTACAATACAAAAACATTTTTACAAACCAATCTGAGACTTTCTTCGGAGTTAGTCTTTTTGACAGCTGTCAATTAATTTATGCTAAGTTTGGTTTACATTACATTTTCTGGCGCTACAGCTCCTGGGTGTGAGTAATGGCAGATATGGAGGGGACCATGTGAATAATGCGCATCTGCAGACCAACCGTACAGTGCGCAACAAAGACACAATTGCTGCTGAGGAGCACAGTATCGAAAAACACCCGAAAGAGTTCATCTGCCATCGCACGCAACAATTGGAGCTGTGCCCATGGAAGATTTTGGGAAAGGATCTTGGCCCAAAACGAGATGGCCACCGATCCCGATTATCATAAGAAAA
The DNA here is from genome assembly GCA_905146935.1 of Scaeva pyrastri. Lineage (NCBI taxonomy): Eukaryota > Metazoa > Arthropoda > Insecta > Diptera > Syrphidae > Scaeva > Scaeva pyrastri. The sequence continues at coordinate 121,814,611 of LR989927.1, read as the reverse complement.
TTTTTTTCAGCGATGAAGCTCATTTTTGGTTGAATGGGTTGGGAACGTTTATAATCAAAATTGTCGTATTTGGAGTGATTATAATCCACAAGCTATTGTTGAGACACCACCGCGCCGCACCTCACGCCTTTTTAAAAAAGTCACCGTTTGGTGTGCTCTATGAGGAGATGGATGGGGGAATCGTTTTCTTCAAAATGAAGGCCGCTATTAAGTTACAGTTAATGAGGAACGCTATAGAGCCATAATGAATGACTTTTTCGTGTCGGATGTGGGAGGATGTTGATGTGGAAGAACTTTGGTTCCAATAAAACTGTGACACGGCTCTACATGCCATAGAGCCAAGAAAATGATCATTTTATTAAAGGAAACTGTGTTGTTCTTGAGCGATGTAGACTTACATACTTTACTTTTAACTTTATCAGGCTCCCGATCCATGACACGAGATACACGATGGCATTTCATCCTCTGCGATCCCGAGCACATTGTTTCCAGACAAGCGTTTTAGCATCCACGATGGCTTAGTCCTTAAACCAGAGGTTCGGTCTTCCTTGTCACCTCGAACCAGGTGTCAGGGATTCGAAGATTCTCTTAGCTGGGGCGTTGTTGTCCATTCGCTCGATGCGGTAGAGCCAATAAAATCGACGTGTTTTAAATTTGTTGACAATGTCCACATCTTTGTACAGCTCATAGAGCTTGCGGTTGTATCTTTTCCTCCATCCACCTTCTTCGTACACAGGACCAAATGTCCGACGAAGAATTTTTTTTCTTTCGAAACAGCCCAACAGCAGCTCTCCTTTTCTGCTTATCGTTCAGCACTCAGCACCATAAAGCAAGACTGGCAGTATAAGAGTTTTATAGAGCAAGCATTTTGTCGTTCGAGAGAACAGTTTTAAAGCCATTTGTTTTTCTAAACCGAAGTAGCAGCGGTTTCCTAGGGTAATTCTTCTCCGAATCTCCTATAAGGTGTCGTTTGTGGAGGTGATGTTGATTCCGAGGTAGATGAACTCCTTAACTACTTCGAAATTACTGTTATCAATAGTGACGTTGTGTCCAAGCCGGTGGATGGATGTGCTTTTGTTATTTGATAACAGGTATTTCGTCTTGTCCTCGTTAACTTCAAGACCAATTAGTTTCGCCTTTTCTTCAATTGCCGTCAAGGCCTCAACAACGACAGGTGGGGGCTGCCGATGATGTCTGAGTCGTCCGTATAACCCAATAGTTGGATCGATCTGCTGAAGATAGTACCTTCCGTATTGACTCCTGATCTACGCACTATTTCCTCCAGAACTATATTGAAGAAGTCACATGATAGCTCATCTCTTTGGAAGAACTCAGAAGAACTATTTCCTTAGTTGTACGTTGCATCTTGTGATTTCCGGAGTTACACGATACAACTGCATCAATTTTCCCGGGATCTCGAGTTTGTCTATCGTCCTATAGAGTTCTTGACGATGCTGCTTTGACGTCGATAAAAAGATGATGTGTCTCGACTTGAAATTCGTTGGTCTTCTAATGGATCTGAGCGATGTATGTGGTTTGATTTTTCATATCGCTGTCTCAACAACTCAAACATGTTCACTAGTTTTACATTTGCCAGCTAAGACGGTCCTTCCTAACGATATACATAAGTGCAAACAGTGATTCCAATATTTTCAAAATGTTTAACATTTTCAGTGCATTTTTGAGTCGTGTATTGTTTTCTTGAATTGAAATTTCGAAAAATATCAATGATTTCAAGATTTCAAAAACCGAAATTATGTATATATCCATCATTTTTATGAATTGCTTTAAAGGCGACACCTAATAACGTAATCAAAATAGCATTTGAATATTGTCTAAAGAAAATGAAACCAAGTTTCAATATCAATAAATTTATATTCTATAGAAACCAAAAATAGCCGTAGTTAGTAATTGGTCTTGACATTATAACGTACTTGAATAATTAACTACTTATCATTCGTCAATATTCTAACACGTTCTCCATGTTCACACAAACACTAACTTTTTCTGGTCATCATCATCCTTTCTTTGTGTCTATTTAAAAAAAAAATTCTCATGCCTCCTGTTTTCAGATTTTTTATCATTTTCATCGACAAAAAGCTCATCCTCCTCTCTACTTCTATATAACATGCTGATGAGTGAAGAGACAAAGGAACAAAAAAAAAAAATTCAAACCCTTATAGAGTAATGGGCTTAAGAGTTTGATCCTTGACAAATTCTTTTAAATAAATATTCCAAATGTTTTGAGAACGAAAAAGGAAATCCGGGTTAACCGAACATCCAAGAAGCCATTTATCAATTTTCATTTCCCACTTTCCCCACAAAAAACACCACAAGAACAAGGCAATCTCCACAAGAAGCATAACAACAACAAAAAGAAAAAAATAGTAATCATTATTATGTTGTTTTTGTTGTTGCTGTTGTTGTTGTTGCTTTTGTTGGTAAAGTTGAACATTTTTAGGTTGAAAACGTTTACTCCCAATCTATCCATCTATCTATGCCTGTGTTCGTGTTGTATCCCCCCTCCCTTTTCTCTGTCCCTAGGAAAGGATTCCATAGTCTTGATTGTGGATGGTGGCTTTCACATATATGATGATGAAAAATTACATTGCATCATTGTTCGGGAGAGATTTTCCATTGTAATATTTCCTAGTTTTTCCGGGGGCAGCAAAAGCTGGCGGTGGTCAAGCCAAACAACCAAATCATTATGTTTGCCGGAGTAAGTCTAGACTATAAAGGACATGTGATGGGATTCTATACACACACACACACAGACCGGACCGACTCAATATACAACAACAATTTTCTTGTGTTGAGCCATTAATATTTATTGCTAGAGAGGATAAATCATTTTTTAATTAACTTTTTTAGGGGATCAGCAAAGAGTCGCATTTTATCTTAAACAATTTGTTATTTATTCGATGCGATGTGTGGAGCGTGTACGGTAACGGTACAGGAGACAGAGGTCTATAAAATGAGGTGGAAGTTACTTGTAGAGTTCGGCCATCGTCTTTGTGCCATCATGATGATGGTCAAAACCATGCAATGGTGATAACACCATGTTGCGGGTTATTAATGTTAGGCCTCCAACCTGTGGACATAAATTTTGATTGAGATCTTGGTCAGTTGCTTAAGATTGCTTCAATTCAGTTTTAACTGTTGGGTATTATTTTGAGGAATGGATATTTAGGAACAAAGAATGGTGTAAAATATGGAAGGACAACGAAGAACAACGAAGAAGGAGCCTTAAGAACATATTTGGGGTTCTTTAATGAACAGGAAAATAAGAAAGCTTAAGTATTTTTAGTATGTTATGTTTTGACGTATTGTGATATGTTTTAATAAATATGTTTTATAAGTTTATTTTGAAGGATTCACTAACATTTTTGCAGTTTTGAGAAATAATCATGTTTCCTTAATTTCCGCCAAGCTTTCGCAGCCAGGGTGTTTTTTTTAGACGAGTGATTTTTGAGAAGAATTAAAACACATGTAGTTTTATGTTATTGCCAAGAATTTAGCTTTATTATAAAGATAAAAATTTGCCATTATGTTTTAAATATGATTGCTGGAATAAACTCCAGCTTTGAGAACTAATTTTCAAACACTTCTTGCTGCAATTGGGCCGTGTGTCTGCAATAACGGGACGAATATTTTCTTCCAAGGCGTCAATCGTTTTTAGATTATCTGCGTAGACAAGTGACTGGACATAACCCTACAAAAACTTGTCCAGTGGTGTACCCATTTGACCAAAAATGAGATTCATCGCTAAACAAGCTTCTTGTGGAAATCGGGATCGGTGGCCATCTTATTTTGGGCTCATTCCGACACGCTCCATGGTCGTTCTTACACGAGTTCAATTTTGTTAGCCCGCAAGCCAAGATACAAGATCGGATAGACTAATTCCAGTGTTCTTGGATACTCTGATCCACAGCAGCAATCGCTTCTTCGGTGAGCATTATAATACGGTGGGCGGCGGCGTCTCTAAGGATGCGCATTATCTACTAGAGTAAACGTGGTGCGAAACCTATCCATGGTTGCTCAAATTACTGACTCTGCTGGGCGATCATATCGAACGAATATTGGACGTAGCGTGCGATGCACATTTGAAAACGTTGTCCATGGTTAAATCTATTCATTATAAAATGGCAAACCAAAGTAAGCATAAATCAAGTGACAGCTGTCCAAAAGACGAACTTCGAAAAAAAGAATTGCCATAGTGAAAACCACACACATAACAAACACACCCTTTAGTATGATTTGTTTTGTTCGTTCTGAAATCTTATAACACAAATTCTATTAAAAAACTAGTATCCTTTTTTAATTTAAATACATTTTTTCAAAAAGATCTCATTTGATTTTGATTACACACTTTGAAACCAGATTCTTGATGTCCTTAATTTTGTTTACATTTATGCAAATTTAATGTTCAAAAAATTTTAATAGAGCTTTAAAAAAATATCCCAAAAACCAATTACACTGATTTAAAATAATTTTTTAATTTATTTTTGACCTCACACAAATCATTTAAAGGACACAGTTGAAATATAAAACTTCCCAGCTTATGCCTGATGCGAATTTTTGAAGTAATTGTATGCAAATAACTTTCCCAATGCCAAATTCTTTTCGAAGGCAACTATGTACACTCACACACACACACATGCAAACACACAAGCGGCTAAAATAAAATTCCAAAAAAAAAAAAAAAAATTCAAAGGAGTAAAATTGAAAAATGTATTCGATTTTCGATTTAATAACATACCAAAAAATGTGTGTTAAGGCATCAGCACTAAAATAAAAATATATACACACGTACTCGACACTCGTACGTAGAACGTCGCTTTTCCAGCGATTCCTTTTTTTTCGTATTTTTTTTTATATTTTTGCGCAGCTATCCCATGGAGCAAGCAAGTAGTTTTCCCTCCAATAATCACACTATCTGCTAGATGCTTCTTCCCGTACATATATAAATTTGCAAGCGCAGGAATGGCAATTGGGTGCCATAATCACATAATGCGGAATTTATACGCTCACCCTGTGATGTGCATCACCCTGTAGCCTGTGTTATATCGCATAACTATAACGCTGCTGTTGCTGCTACTACTACTGCTACTGCTGCTGCTGGCCAACATTGCTTTTAACCCTTTTTATATGCGTGAGTGTAATAAATTATCCAACATGAATTATTTAACTTATTTTGCGCTACATTAAGCACTAGAAGGTTATTTGAATACAATAACTCACATTAAGTTCACTGTGATTTTCTGTCGTTAAGGGAAGTCGAAATATGAAAAAAAAACAGCAACAAGGATATTATTATAATGGTATCCAATTTTCAGAGGAAATTCCTGACTTATATCGAGTTTGAGTGCATGGGAAAGTGAAGTACGACGACATTTTTTTTTTTGTTGAAAAAAAAAATAATATAAATAATAATTAAATAAATTATTTTTGCTTACATCCTCTTCAGCCGTTAATCATATAAAAATATTCCAAGAATTTAAATCAAATATAATATCCTCCACTACAGAACACATATTATGCATGTATGTATGTATGTGACTTTAGATGCATTGGTACAGTTGTTATTTATTGATTGTGATTTAAAAAATTTCAATCTTCATTCATATTATCGCATAACATTAATGCAACGTGAAATTGATTGAATTATTGCTGCTAGCAATAAACAGACACTATCTTTCAAAAAAAAAAAAAAAAAATTAAGCTCATCATCAGAGCCATCATGGAACTATGCTTAACCGAAGTTGGACCATGACCACTTAATCAGGAATTCAATGCCATCCGCAGCTGGGCGTTTCGTTAAGTTTACCTTTATTGGCTTTTTGGGATTCTACTATTTTAGTACATAACAGGTACAGTACATGGGTAAATTTCCAGCCCCAAAATTTAAGCGAGTACTTTTGTACTTGGTAACACGAAACGTTTTAAGAAAACGTCTCAACCACCATATTTCATTTTAAGAGTCTACATATTTAGTATATGTATTTTTAAATTTTCAGTCTAAGAATAAATTACATATATTAAATTTAAATAATTTACATTATGTATGTATGTAATAGGTATATTGTATTCACAAGAAATTATATTCTTTAAGAACAAGTTTCCAGCATAAGAATTTCCAAGAACAAGACAATCATTACTAGAACTTAACTTTTTAGAGATTTCTTCCATTATCCAGACCTGGAAACTTGGCATTTCTGATATCAATCGATTTACTTTCGATATTGATTGATAACAATTTTATTAACAAAAATATTATTGGACTTACAAAATTTCTTCATATATTGAAAAACAATGTTTACCAATTTTCTTAGAAATTTTTGTAATTATTTATTTATTATAAGAAATTGTCAATTTGATATTCGTCAACATTATATCATTCTTTAGGTATTGACAAATCCATATTAATGCAAATAAAATGCATTCGAAGCAAAATCACTGCTTGTTGTGATAGTTAAGCCGAAACATTTTGACACTTTTCGGTAAATTTCAATTTTCGATTCTATCTAATTATTATTATATATATATTATTATATCTAAGATATTTATCTTAAATCTAAATCTAAATCTTAATTTTGTTTGCCCTTTTTAATTTGCGTTAAAGGGTTTGTTTGTATTTTCCTTCAAAATTATTACTTAAATTATTATCATCTAAATTTAATATACAAATTAATAAATTTGTTCTCTGTATGTGTGTTCTCTGTACTGTGTGGTAGCTTACCAAATGTGATTGTTAATACGAAAATAAAGAATATCTATCTATCTATCAATATTTATCAAAAATGAACCATATTATTTTACTAATTCTATTATGCAAAAAATAATAATAAATTCAAAGTTAAAATGATTGACTACTCTCGACATATTCAAGACAAGAAACTACTTTTCACATTTTTCGTTAATTTTAGTTTATTTTTCGATATTTGTCAAAATTTTAACAAATATTAATAATTGTATTTTGTATAAACTTAAATGAGTTTGAAGTCAATATTGGTGCTTATTCTCGAGGTATTCAAGTTGAAAAACATTTTTAACGACTATTTGTAGAATTTTTTGTACTTTTTTAATTTTTGTAAAAAACAGCATTATATAGTAAAAAATCGATATCTTTATTCTTTCTCTAGATATGGTTATCAAAAAAGGGTACAATAATCTGAAAATTTAGTACATAGAGTTCTAATTTTTTTTCTTTAAGTAGAGTTTTTACAAGAAAACAAAAGTTTTTTTTCAGTTGTTAAGAAATTAATAAATTTATAATAAAACATTTAACTGAAAGATTATGCTCGTTTATAAAAAATGATTAATTCATTATTGTTGCTTCATTCATTTTAAACGTTAATTGTGATTAAATACTTGAAAATCTGTTAAAGGTTTTTTAACCTTTGTATATAAGTTGTATCAAAACAAGCTTATAGTATTTATTCCAGAAATAATAGATAAAATGGCCAACTGAATGAAAAAAGTGCGTATACGCTCCCATGTACAATAATTATTCATCGTTACGCCGAAAGGTATTAGCATTGAGATAATTATTTAAGTTTGAGCGTCCGCATAGGGCCAGTAAGTTAGTTTTAAGTTATTGTAACATATGTAAGTTTTTAAAAATTTTGGTCAAACTTTAAGTAGTTTTAAGATTGAAGAAAAATAAGAATTAATAAAAAAACAATAAAACAAAAATTCATAAGGTACTTTTCTCGTCTGTTTTTTTGTTATTCTTCAGTAGTTTCTGTAAAAAGAATTAAAATCTAATCTAAGAATTTTCTGTAGGTTTTGTTAAAGTTAATTTTCACCAAAATATTTATTTTGTGAATTATTAATTATTATATAGCCAAATAAAGCAACTCGTGTTTTGTTCCTTTTAAATTTGTTGAAAATTAATAAAGCTTATTTGTGACTAAAGACTTAAAGTTAAAATTCACTATGTTAGAAACTATGATTTTCATTTGGACTTTTATCTTTTGTATATTGAGTTCAACGGTTCTAAAGGTTGTTTCCCAAAATCTTTTTTGTACTAAATTTTTTCTGCAGAAAGTCCTTATTTAAAATAATAAACATCTTATATCTTTTATAGAGGTGCAAAAACTTTAGTAAAAGAAAAATTATGCTAAATAAAAATATGATTATTTACACTTTTAAAAAATTACATTCATTTTCGGGGTATCAATAAAGCAGATGTTAACTTCAACAGCTTAAAAACTAAATCTGGGCAATATTCCACAAAAAACTTACATTTTGCACATAATTAATTTTTGTTTTGCAAAGTGTTAAATTTTTCTTTTCCCAGTTTGCTTTAAGCAAATTTTTGTAAAACTTTGCGAATTATGCGATTTTTTGAAAAGTCTTTGCTTTCTTTTTATAATTTTATAAGTTATTTTGTGGAATAGGGCCTTGGTTTTTGTGAAATGCATCTAGTTCCAGTGTTCATAAAAATAATTTTACAGCACGCGTATAATACCCTACCATTTTCAACACCAATAAAATAACATAAATAATAAGTTAAAATTCTTGTCCTTAATAAACAAAACAATACTTAAGTCTTATTTCCATCCTTCCATTTGTATCTTATGTTTTGAAAAACATATTTCAGTGACAAATCTTATCTTTTCACTGTCACATAGCAAAAAAAATCTTCTTTGCCATAACCAATCTAGATTTACCTTACTCAAATTCATTGAAGATCTGCTATGAGCCTTAATTCATAACTATGAGTCTTTTGGGCTACCAGATTTGTGGAAACTCTTGGATACAAGGAATAAGCAGTTCAGTTCATTCTTTCATACCTCTCTGAAAGGCAACAAGCTGTTGTTAATGGCAATCGAGGATCAAATTTTGTGAACCTTTTCACATAAGTTCCTCAAGGATCGGTTTTCGGTCCGTTGCTATTTTCTGTCTCTCTAAGTTGAACGTAGTTCCATTGACTTCTATCCTAATGATTTACAGATTCGTTTGATTTAAAAGTTAGAATTATTTTAGAAAATAAAAAAAACCTTTAATTTTAAATTCCACAAAATCTTTACTAATACAATTTCAATTTCTAATTGATCAAAATCATTATAGGGACTATAGATAATTTTGTCGCATTCGATTTATGTAAATTTTTCTGCTATCCCTTAGAGGTCTTCATATGTATGAGCTAAAGCTCTGTTAAAAGTATGTAATTTAAAAAAAAATTGATTTAACTAAAGTCGCATTAACAAATCCACATTTGATATCTAATAATTGCTAAACATTAATCTTTTATCCGAACACCACCTATACATTATATTACACCCCATAAACCAATACCTTACCTCTATAATTTTCAATAAATCTAGGTCAGAAGAAATAATAAAAAAAAAGAAATAATCTAAAAACCGATGAAAATTAAAATATCGATTTGAGTGTATCAAAATCCTCTGTGTATTTCGTATTTCACCTAACAAAATATTATTACAAACAAAACGTAAAAAAAACAAATCAAATATTCAAAAAGTTCACAAACAAAACACAGGACAAAAAAAAACACCCGAATCCTGTATTATTCTTAATATATGCCAAGGGATGAGGTGGTGTCGGCGGGCAGCGGCGGTGACAGGGGGAGACTCTCTTTCAAGGATGACACAGTTTGTTTTTTTTTTTTTGTCATTTTTGTTTTTGTGTTGTCATTGAACAACCACCAAACAGGTGTTCCTGCTAATAGCAAATCCATTTGGGATCATAGGGCATTTTGTCCTGATTATTATTAATCAATTCGCTGGGTGAGCACTCCCCCACCCTCGCTTCTTCTATCCCATCGTCTGGCCATCAGGATGAGGCCTGATGTGTACCTACCTACGGAACATTCTCAATCATTCATTCACTGATACTTCTGCTCCAGCTCCTGGTGAACATCCACAGGACCCTCCACGAATCTATGTTGAATCGAATCGAGTGTCTATTCTATATACCTATCAGTGATGGTTGATCAAAAAGTGATTGAAAGTGATACCGTCCCATTGATGACGAGGACGAGGACGACGAAAAGCCTAAAGAATGTTGTGTATCATTGTCGTCATTCGGAATTCTGATTGTGTTTATATATATGTGCGTCTATTTTTTATTGGTTGTTGAAGCTCCTGTTACTGACTGACTGACTAGCTGATTCTATCCTGGCCTGGAATGTTCTGCTTTACTCTGCTCAGTTCTTGCCGTTTCTTTTGCCATTGCCATTGCCCATTACCCATTGCCCATTGCCATTAGATGACAAAAGAAGGAAGCTATAAACTTTTCGTTTTCCTTCAATGCACAACGGGATTTGGGATGTTGGCTGAATGGCTGTTAGCTGTTGGGTGTTCGGTTCGGTTGGTTTTGCTTTTGCCATTGCCATTGCCATTGCCTTTGCTTTTACTTTTGCTGACTGCTTATGGCTGGACAGGAATTCGGAACTCATTTTTATTGCTGGCACAAGGTGGCCTCTCAAATGTTTTGTTAGTTTCCCGTTGTATCTCATTCATAATTGATTGAAAGAAGGTCAAGTAGGAATTTGAGAAGGATACTGGAATTGAATGGTTGGATTGTTTTTCGGTGGCCGGAACGGAGAAAAATAAGCACAAAAAGTTTAGGGTTGCCAATGTAATGCAAAAGGGAGTCCTCGAGAGATTATTTTTTGGTGTAAGAACTTTCAGTAAAAGGTTGAATTTAAAAACTTTAGTCTAGTCAGGTTCTTAAGTCGTTTTCGAAAGCCTATTTTTTGATTTTATACATCATATTAAAAAATTGCATTTTTAAGTTAACATAAATTTAAAATCTTTATGGCTATTTCTGTGTAGTATCGCCAAAGACCTGGCAACCCTTTTATAGAAACGTATCCTACACGCCGATATGTGGAATGGACGAAGGTCCTTTAATTTTTATCTCTGGCCAAACATATCAATTCGTATCTTAAATTTGTTGATTCCATTGAATTATATAAGCTCGTTCGACCCGAGAATTAATGATGAATGCTTTACATGGATATGGGTGTTGGATTGTTGTTGTTGTTGTTGACTATAGGGTGACGGTGAAGAAAACAAAGCAACAAAAATAATGGCAACACAACAAAGAGTCAACCGTGGAATATTTAATTTTAATATATAGACACACAAGCCCTTCTACCTATACAAATAAACTAAGAAGTAAGGATTCAGGATTCTGAAATCTGAAAACGTTGGAAAAAGACACAAAATCATCCACCCGGTAAGTCCTACTTTGAGTCAGAGTCATTCCCTAGAGAATACTCGGCTCCAGTCGTAGACTTAGTGGAAGTCGTCTATAGCTGATGGAATTCTTTTTTCTTTTTCGAATTCAATAAGATGTTGAATGTTAAAGTCGTTTAATGTGATTCATATAAGAAGCTCAAAGACAAGAGTATCTATAGTTGATGATAAAACCTTCCTGGAATCAATTCGAATGGACGTATTATGTATATTCGTCAATGACAGTGATAAATGGACTGTATACAGCTATGTTTATACTGGATATATTAGTTGTATAGGTATTGTTTTGTCTTGTTAAAAAAGGGTTCACTTTGTTTGTCTTGAAGGATAGGTAATGCTTCATCATATAAAATTCCTTTTATAGGTATGATCCAAAAATCATGTTTTGAAGGGTTCAAGGTTGAAAATAATCAAAAATGTACTTAATCCTTACAGTGTAAGACAAAGCTGTAATTTAAGCCTTCTCTTCTCGTATAAACTATTCCGATTCTAAGTAGTTGAAATTGTGGTGTTTGCTTTAAAAAGCATCAAGGTCTTCATCTAGTGAAGTGTGACGCTGATTTCTGCAAGATTTGTAGACATCAAGTAAATTTCAAAAAATCTAAAATTATATGATTTTACAATGGTTGGTATCTAAATTCTTGCTTTGAGTGATCCAAATTTGGAAATCAAGAAATAAAAGTTCTAAGTAATTCAACTTCAGGTTTAGCATATTTCGAACGACTAACGACACTTCTCCAGTGTACAGGAGGGCTGAACATTCAGAAGGCAGCTTCATTGTAGTGGATAGTTCGATCTGTATGAAGAAGCGGACGATTATTTGGTAATGAGTATGTATTTATGTCATCTACAAAATATGGTCAGAAAAAAGCTTATCCGATCTGCAAGTAAGTAGACGCTCTGAACTGCCCTTCTGCAGAGAGATCAGTCTCCTGAAAATCAGTGTGACTTCAAACCAGGAAAGTCTACAAATTGATCAAATTTTCACATTAGTACAGATCTTGGGTAATATGGTACCTATAGGAACTTCAAATTGATACCCACCATCTCTTCATCTATTTCAAGGCCTTCAATGACAACATGTATGAAGACAATTTCTAGCAAACTCTACTTAATTTGTCTGCTTGGTGAATGCAGATTTCTCCATCAAGGTTGGACAAGAACTCACTGATATAGTTTTATAAGACTTCTGGAAAAATTGTTAACACTTGATTCACAATATCCTACAAGTCCGCCGAATAACTTGGATACACCTATGATATTGAAATAATTAGAAGATCAAGATTGATATATCAGTGGTTCAGTGGTTATTGAGAATATGCTTTCATCAAAAATGGATATTAAACGTCTTGGACAAAATATCAACATATAGAATAGAGAGTTATAACTTTGAGGTAGTTGACAACGAGAACTTTGTCTGTAAAAGAACACTATCAGTTCAGACTTCAGCCAATAACACCAGTGCTGAAATCGAACGGAGAAAACTCTTACGAACCGCTGCTTTTGTGGACTTAGAAGGCAATTAAGAAGTTCAACGAACTGTACGGTTTACACAGTGTTACTGACCTGGTCAAAAGAGCGATTCAGGTAATGCACACAGGTGGGAGTGGACCTAAACGTGTAAAACTGGAAACAGCTAGCTATAGAAACAGAGCTGCTTGGAGATAGAGACGCATAATAGTTGAGAATTATTATCAATCCTGGAAACAAGGGTTTAAAAGTAAAAAGAAGCCACTTAACTAATCCAAAAAATTCATCCAGAGTAAGGATATCCAATTAGAAGTCAAATCTTCACATCTTCGAAAACTTTACTAAGTTTATGTTTAAGGCATTGAACTTGAACATATCTGATTTTCATTTTCGTTGATTAGCAAATTTTTTCATAGCACGATAACATCCAATAAAAGTCGTGATTTGAAAACACCAACATTAAGTGTGGGTCAAATCGCCACCTTCCATTTTTTTTGTTTTTGATAAATAGGCTTTCTGCGAGAACACTATAGAGTTTCGAATTAACTACATAATAACAACTTTTCATATAAAATAAAGATTTTAATATAATTTATGTAGGAACTTATTTGTCTTGTGTGTATAATGAAAACTTACATAAAATTTAAGATACAAGTTCCTTATTTAGAAGAATTGATCATAAAACCGAAGAACGAGAAGTTTCTTTGGGTATTGGCATTATGCATAATCAATTCATGCAAAAGGAAGTTTTACTTTTTTTCTGAAGTTTCCTTAAACTTTTTTACATACCACACCATGGGACTAAAATGTGTTCCCCATGGGACAAAATTCTTTATTGTTGTTTTAGTGTTGTTATCGACAACAACAACAAAAAAAGGAAAACACTATGTACTTAATTCACCTCACCTCGTTTCAATACTATTGCACCTCATGGACAAATAAACAAATACATAGGTACCACAACTAAGCTATAGCTATACACAGAAAATTAATCCCTCGCATGTTTTAAACTTAAAAAAGAAAGAAAAACACAAATTTTCATATCCACTAAGCGCACATCAGAAATGTCGTTAAAAAATTTTCGAGGTAAAACCGTAAAAAGTTATTTTTGAAGGACTTCATTCTGCTTAAGAGATTTCGACTCTATTATATGCGAAAGAGAAAAACAAAAAAAAACAAGAAGAGAGAACTGTTGTAGCTAAGGTAGGGTTGAGCTTTGTACATTTTATAAACCTGCTAATGTTTATAGAGGCTTATATACAATCTATATCTATGTATGTATGTATATGGACTTATAATTACCGCTAACAAAGTGTGTAACACTCCAAGGAAAATGGCATCTCAGCAGCGAGGCGAGCAAGGCGAGCACAACTCAAAAAAGCGTGCTGAAAACATTCAAAACCGTCTATTTACCATTACTTAATTAAAATTATGATTATTTCCTCATGTATCACTTTTAATTAAAACGTACACACCTTGGCTGTTAGCTGTTAGCTGCTGGCTGGCCTTAGCTAAAAAATATACTCGCTACTCAGCCTATAGTGTTGTTTTTGCTTTTAACATCAACAAAAAAACCCTGGGGTTTGCAGCTACAGAACAGAGCAGAACAGGGGTTTGTATATATATATGTGTATATGTATGTATAACAACAATTGCGGGGGCAGCGCGTATAGTCGTAGTTCGTAGATAGAGGCAGATGATGCGAGGGGGCAGTTGGTCGGCGCAGTATTTTGGTGTCCCGGTAAAATTGTGTTTTTATTTCGTTTAGCGTAATTGCGCCCAACAAGAGCGCCACCCCTCCCGCTGCCATAGTCGCGCTTGGCACCCCAATTCAGCTAAAACCTAAATGCCTTTTGATGGCATGCTTTAGCAATGGTGGCATAACGGCGAACGTTCGGTGGTGACGGGTTGAAGTCGGATTGTTAAGGGAGTTAAACCATCCCAACCCCGTCAAACCGAACCGAACTGAACTGAACCGCACCAAAACAGCTAACTGCTTCGGCTTCTACTTCTTCTTCAGCTTCGGCTTCAGCTCCTTCTTCGTCGTCGTCTTCGTCGTTGTTGTCGTCTTCATCATCTTCTTCTTATTCGACAAGTTTTAGGGCAAAATTATGAAACTGGCAATCTGCAAGCTACAATGAAGTGTTGTGTGTAACTTTTACACCTTTTCGACCTCGTTTCTTCATTGAAGATGTTATAAAGACACGGGGATGGCACTCAAGAGTGAACCTTGATAGTCAGGTAGCAGGTACTTAGCAATTTCTCTAGAGGAACGTTAATTTTAACGACAACAATGAGGACGGGGCTCAGTCACTTTAGGGAATATACCTATACAAGTACACTAAATACATACATATAGGTGCCTAGTTACAGGTAATGTGTATGTATGTGTATTGTGTATGTTTAAGTATTAAGTTAGCATGTTTAAACCTTTTTCCTTAAGCGTAATTTATTTTATAAGCATTTTGAAACAAAGCGAAGGAATATAATGAATATAGACAATAATAATTTTATAGCTTTTTATATGTACGTGATCAACACGTCTTTATATGTATCCGCGCGTATACTTCTTCTTGTTCTATACTTACATAATATAGCCTAGGGGGAGAGGTGGTAACGGTAAGTGAGAGTATTAATATCGAGTGAAAGTAATAAAATGGTACAATTCGATTGCACGTACTTGCTCTTATGGTCCTAAAAGCTATAAAGTTTGTAGGTATTTGAGATGTGAGGTTTTGGTTTGTTGTTAATAATAAGACAACTTTTTGGGAACATTAAATACAAATCAAAGGAAGCTTAAGTCGTATAAAAAACAGTATTGACATATTTTTTGTATTAAAAAAAATAATAAAATAAAATTATATGGTATTCAATATTATTCTTAAACTGTCATACGCAAAAGTGACAACTTGTAAAATTTTTTATAACAATTTATATTTTTTTGTTGTAAATTTTTAGGGATATGCAACCGTGTTAGAATGTGGTTCACGTTTTTATGCATCCCAATATTGTTTCGTTCTTTAACTAAATTTATTAGTTTTAAAATAAAAAAGAAGGTAGTAAAAAAGTTAAGGACTATTAAATATGTTCGATAAGCTACTTCGACAAAATTTTAAAGCTTAGATGGTCTCTCAAAAGGTACTTTCAAGATTTGATAGTTGACTTGTTTTAACAAATCACCAAAGGCGAAAACAGCTATCAAGGACACGCGTCATCCATGACATTATTTTTTAAAGATGTGTGTTCTGAAGCGTAATTTTTAAAGGGCTTTGAAAGAACAACATTATTTCCATTTTATTGGACGGATTTAGGGTCAATTATCAATCAAAGCTCGATCGTTGACGAAAGATTTGATAAAAACATCGAATTTTTCCGTGAAAGTTCGCAAAAGAATCCAAGAATTCGTCTTCTAAAAGTTTATCAGAAATTTCGGAAACGTCATTTCACAGAGTAAAAAATTGTTTTGAAGTTTTTTATCACTTTTCCTTCATTAAATATTTGAACACCATATTTTGTTTTTAGTTTTTCAATTTAAAAAATAATGATATTTTGAACTTTTATCAAATGTATACCTATATAATCTGTATCACATCACAATATACCGAATAAAATTTATTTGAAGTCAATTGCATTATCCGTTCCTGAGATATTTCCTACCAACCAAATCCATTTTACATCTTTTGAAGTTATAACATGCCGAACAAAATTTAATTGGCGTCGAAATCTTTACTCCTTCTTGAGACATCGTAGACGAAAAAGGATATCTCGAACATACAAACGTACGTACACACGCACACACATACATCCCTATACAAATGACTGATTTAGATTCTATTAGTATTAACCTTAAAATGTAAAGATTTGTCAAAAATTTCAATTTTAAAAATCGGACCGATAACTCAATTATCATGGAAACTGAAACAAACAATTTTTTCTTAGAATGTAAAAAAAATATTTCCAACAAAACCCAGGACTTCCGTTTAGCACAAAAGTAAGTTTTTCAAGAATGGTTTTCTCTCAAAAATGTTCATCTTTTGAATACTGAAATTTTAACATACTTATTAAACTTTTCAAAGATTAAGACAGACAAAAATTCATTCCTTTTTTCAAAGACTTCATTTTTTCAAACTGATTTTATAATATATCTCTGTGTCAAATTTAATCCAAATGCGATCTGGTGCTATTTCACATTTATAATATTATTTGCAAAGGATTATTTTTTTAATTTTTCAAAATTTAATACAATATTAGCTTATTGTTCTACTGACGTTTTGACATTTAACAAAAGTCAATAAATTAAAGAAGTGTTTTTCTATTTAAAAGAGATATCTTTTTTTTATACTTGTAAGAAAATTTTAAATGGAAACATAATTTTTTTTTAAATAAGAAAAAAGGATGGACGTTTCCTAAACATTATTTATTTATTTTAAATTGCCTTTTATTACACTGCGGTTCACATATCAATAAGCACCCTTCTCTATAATTAAGTGTTTTGCATAAATCCGTATCCACCACTGAATTCTAAAAATCTTTCTTAAAACTCAATTGCATAAATTAGTACATCTTCCAGACTTATTAATGTATGCATGTTTAGGTATATATGAGTGTAAGTATGTATAGAAAGGATCTTATGAATAAAGAAAATATTGATTTTAAAAAGAAACTTAAGCTATCTTATCATTATGTATTTTAATGCTGTAGCCAAAGTTAGGCACGAGCCGAGCACTCTAATATCTTAAGCTAAAATTCTTTTGAATAAATTAAATAAAATATCCAATACCTTCAGAAATAAATTAAATTACTTATTTTTAGGTTTTATTATAATTTTTTATATTAAAAAAAAAAATTATTATTTGTAGACATAAAAAGAAGGAGCAAAATTTGTACCGCTCTTTGGGTGTGTGTGTTGTGAATAAAAATTAGATTTTTAATTATTTTTTAATGACTTTATCAAACGTCTAATAACAACCGAAACCGATGGATGGCGATACGGATACCTGATGGTTATGGTTAACAATTTTGAAATATTTTTTTGTGTTGAGCAAGATTATAGACTTACAGCACTTTTAAATAATAATTAAATTGTTAAATTTAAATATTTATTTTTTTTTTTCAAATGATAGTGAAGAAGAGCAAAGCTGTCATTTATTTATAATGACAACAACAACGACAAAAAAGTTAAAATATATGTGGTTAGACTTATACGATATTTTAATAAAAGAAGAAGTAAGAGGGAATCTCCTGTTATAGTTTTCCAATTCCATAAACCTCACTATTATTTCTAAACTGCTAGCTTGATGTTATGATGGTTCTGCCAGTACTGACCTATGGATCCCAAACCTTGGTTCTTAGTATAAGGCACTCCGACTTCGATTGCAGAGACAGTACAATCATGAACTGCATATGCAATCTAGCTCGAATCCGATATCGCTGGTTTGGTTTGAAAAAAAAGTTAAGAACTTTTATGATTTTCGTTAAAATTACAATATATTCTCATTAAGCCTGGGACACGTTTTTCATTATCCTAAGATTAATATTTATAGTACTGGAAATTGGTTGGAGTGCATAATATAACAATTCATAAAGTTTAATATTTTTAACTTCCCATAGGGAGTTATTGTCAAATTGAAATTTTTGACAAATCTGGACGTTTCAAGGTTCCTAGAATCTATATCCGTCATTTGTAGAGAGATGTCTGTGTGTGCGTGTGTACGTACGTTCGTACGTTTGTACGTTCGTACGTTCGAGATAACCTTTTTCGTCCACGCTATCTCAAGAACGAGTAAAGATATAGACTCCAATTAAATTTTGTTCGACAGGTTATGACTTCGAAAGATGCAGAAAGGACTTTTATAAAAATTGGTCAAGCGGTTTTTTCACTATAGCAGTTTTTAAAAAAATTTACCAAAAAATGTCAAAAGTAGTTTCTTGACTTGAATATGTTCAAAATGGTCAATCATTTTAACTTCGAATCTATTTCATTTTTTGTGTAATAGAATTTTTAACATATGGTACTTTTTTGACACATGTCGAATTGTCAGTTTTTTTACGAAAAATAAAAAACCAAAACTGAAATTTACCGAAAAGTGTCAAAAATTGTTTTTCTGCTTAAATATCATCCCAACAAGCAATGCTGTTGACTTCAAATGTATTTTATTTTTAACATAATGCATTTGTCAATACCTAAAAAATAATAAAATATAAGTAATAATATAATAAAAGTTAAGAAAAATTAGTTAATATTGTTTTTCCGTTAAACATCTCTGACAATTTTTTTGTTAGTAAAATTGTTAACAATCAGCATCAAAAGTAAATCGATTAATATCAGCAACGCCAAGTTTTCAAATTATGCATAATGGGAAGTTATCAGTGTGGGTCGCACGCAGCCTCTTTTGTTTTTTTTTTTAATTTGAGTTATTTCTGTAATTTTTTTAAATCTTTAAAATTTCATATATAATAATCTAAGATGTCTTTCTTATAAAGTATAATGAACTTAAACAGTGTACTTGACCTTTTTTGCTAAATCATCTTAAATAAATTATAAATAGATACATAGAAATTCCCATTTTGAAATTCTAATAAGTATTATTTTTCATCATTTTTCATTGCATTTTATATTAACATAACATAACAATTACAACAAATTATGTTTAAGACCGTTTTTGAATCAAAATACAAATCTTAAAAAAAAAATTTTGTTCTTTTAATTTTATTGACCGTTTCGGGTTGATGTTACATCCCAGTCTTTTTTTAAGGATAAAACTTTACGGCATTCTCATTTTTAAAAAGTTTTTAAAATAAAAACAAAAAATACATTGGTAAAAAAGTCTTTATATTTTTTTTAATTATATTTTAAAAACTATGGCTCATACCAAGTTATGCAAACTGACAAATAATTATTTTATTTTTGTTTTATAAAACTTGTTAACGAGATTGTGTCCAATAATGTACCTAATGAACCAAACTTTTAACTTAGTTTCGTAGAATAAAAATTTAAAAAATATAACAAAAAATATTAACATAAATAAAATAATTGAACGCAATGAAATTTGAGGATTTTTTTTAGTTGTTGTGAACCACACACAAATTTAAGTCTATTTTTACATTGAACCGTTTAAGCAAATAATCAGATAAAAATCAATATTTTTTTTGGTTTTTAATTCAGCATTGTTCAATTATATTTAAATTCAAAAATCTGTTTTTGCAATAACACATAAAAATGAGGTTACGCAAAAAAGAAACAAATTTTATTCTAAAGAATTAATCTTTGGAAACATATTTAATGCGTTGGTGTTGTGTTTTTTTTTTCCATGAAATTAACGAATTAAAATACATATATGCATATTATTATTTAGAGATTTTTTTATCTTAAGTATACATAAACTATAAATAGATATTTTTGCAATCCTTTTTTTTATTCCCGATTAATAAATAAAAACAAAAATTAAAATTCTATGTCTTATTTTTGTGAACAAGACTGATTTTGTGAACTATATATAAAAAAGTCTATAATGCGTTTTTCTAATCATCAGATTTACAAAAAAAAATAATTGAAGATAGGAAAACAAGAAAAATTTTTTGCGTATGCAATGATTTTTTTATAAACCAAAAGATTAACAATTTTAAAAGGACATTCCAAAAATTGAATCTTATTTAAAAAAAGAAAATTTAGAAATTAAATATTGGCTACTAAAAAATAAATCATAACCTACTTATCAATTTTGATTTCTATATTTTGGAATACAAAAATTCTTTTGAAAATATATATTTATGTTTAATAAATTTCAAAAGTTGTTATGATAGTTTTCCAAAAAAAAATTTCAAAACAGTTTATTTAAAAAGTGATATTGAAATTGACTTCAAATGCATTTCAAGTCAAAATAAACTAAAACTCAAGATAAAGGTTATCTCTTTTTCTGAATATTGTAAAACTGAATTTTTAAAAAAAATATTCTAGTTTTTTTTTCTTCATTATTCTATTTTTAAAACACGTATATTCCAAGATTTAGGAACTAAACTATAAGAAAAATTATGAAAAGTAAGATTTAGTCAGTTTGAATTTCTAAACATTTTTTCCCAGGGCTTTGATTTTCTTTCTTCAAAATTCAATATATTTTACTTTGAAAAATATAACATTTAATTATCTTCTTGATAAGAGTATCTATTGTTTTACTATCAAAGTATGATTAGAAGATTTAGGTTACAAGTATAAATTTCGAAAACCATTTTTTAAAAAAGCAGATGATACAAATGAATAGTCAGAATTAATTATAAAAATTACATTATACACACATGTACGTATACATATATTTAACATTAATTTCCGTTATATCATGTATCAAAATAATATTTTCAACAAAAATTATAATTAACGACTTACAAAACAATAAATTCGAAATTCCACGAAATGTGTACATTTTATAATTATTTTAATTCTGTCTATGTTCATGGTAATTATTAATGAGTAAGACAGCACTTTTTACAAAAATATACAAAAACAATAAAAACAAAAAATGAGAAATAAAAAACAAACAAAAAATAATAAACTTTTCTACTAGCCTTACCCATTTTTGCGCCTTTTATTCAATCTTGCATTGTATATGCTCATTCTTTTATTTTTAAATTTTTTTGTTATGCATACAATCATAAGCTTCATTTTCCTTTCGTTGAATATAATTTTTTCTTTCTTTTTTTTTCTATATGAATTCGCTCGTCATGCCATAGCGCGGTGAGAACAACAACAAATTAAAAAAAGGAGTAAAAAAATTCAAAGAAAAAAAGTAAAAAAAAAAAACGAGAAAAAAAAACAACACACAAAAATTCAAAAGCAAATATAGAGCTCAGCTATTCAGCATAAATCCTTGAGCCAGGCTGAGTTAAGTTGAGATGCCCTATCTTTTATATCGCTTTGTATATTTTCTTCTTTTTTTGTTTTATTTAGCTGTGCTGCTTGTTTGCTTGTCAGGCCATAGCAATAGGCGAATAAAAAAAAGAAATTATAAAAACAAAACTGAAACCTACAAAATAAAACAACAAAAAAAAGCAAGAAAAAAAAGGACTGAAAATGAATATCATACTGCCCTATACATATTCATAACTTTGGACGAGAAATAAAAGACTTCTTCTCTGCTGCTACCTACTTCCCTTCTGCAAAGTTGTTTTTCGTTTTATTTTCCTTACTTACTTTTTTTTTTGCTCCCTATTTGGGTATTGTGTCAAAAATGAATGCGACTAACTTCGTAATTATGCAAAAGCTTAAAATAGTACCAAATCAAATGGTTTTGAAAGCAATTAAAAAGTTTTGATTTTTCCAATCGACTCTGTGGCGTATGATTGATATTTTTATAATTTATTTTTATTTTCTAGAACAAAGGTTGTTTCGGAATGTCTTTTCATAGATTGTTTCAGTTTATTTTAATTTTCTTGAAAGTATAAAAATATGAAGGAAATTCGAATCATAAAAAGGACATTTTGTTCAATTAATCAGTCTTGGTAGTTGCCTTCTTCCTTCACAGAGCAATCATTTCCGAATGTGAAAATAAACTTCCCATAATAGTGGGAAATTTTATGAGGGGCTCCACCATCTAATTCTCCACGCCGACAAATTTCCCTTATCACTCGAAGTATTGTTTTGGGAATTTTTCTTTTTGAGGATTTTTTTTCGACATTCGGAGTACAAAATCGGAGTGTTTGCAACGAACTTCTTAACAATTATCATTGGAATATTTGAACAATCAACACTTAAGAAAGTTTCAAAAGGAAATAGGATTAAATTTGATTGAATTGCTTGGAAATAATTCGAAGCAATGTGAAGGAATTTTCTTCGGCTCGCATTCCGAATCAGAAATCGGCATTTCGGGTCTTTTTCGGACATGAATTATAAGCAACAACTACCATGGAAGAAATTCCCCGTCTTGCGCACTGTTCTCCTGGTTTTCCGAATTAAATATTCTTAGTTGTTTCTCTCTGTCTCTGGTTATCAGGAAAAACAAATCACCAATACTTAAACTAACCAAAATACCACAGTTTAGCAAGAAAAAGAGACCGTATTTCGGCATAAATTATTAATGAGCGCAAAAATTCACCCACACTAATGCAATTCGAATAAGAGCAAGAGAGAGAGAGAGAGCTCTTTTTGAGTTACGAAAACTCTCAAATACTATGATGGGAAAATGTTCACACAAATTGCATTGCAAGTCCTAAAAAAAACCGTTATACACACGGTTTACGTACGGTTTATTGGCTTGGCTTGGTTTGGCTAGGCTTGGCATGACGATGTCGGCAACGGTAACATTAACAGCAACGCCATCAGGATCAGGACTCAGGACATTGAATGAATTTTTCGAGCAAACGAAATACACCACGAGTGTATCTCTCTTTCTCTCTCTCTCTCTCTGAAAAATTCATCTCTGTGTGTTTTGGCCAACAACGACGACGACGACGACTACGACTACGACGTCTACACAACACACTTCTCTGGATGTTGGTTGGTAGTATGCTTTATGCCCAAACACAATTTCTATCATCAACACCATCTCCAGCGTCGTCGTTGTCGTCGTCGCTGTTGTGGTTGTCACGGCTTTATTCATGTCGTCGTGTATCCTCGTGGGTTTTTAATGTTTTTTCTTTCGTCCTTTTTTGCCTGGTTCTTCTCAAGTCCTTAACACACAAAAAAAGTGAAAAACTTCGAAAAAGCTTTAGTTAGAACAGCGTCGCCTTACGGTTTAGTACGTTATATTGAGTAAGGATCCTGTTGTGTTTAACTGTTATTATTGTTGCGATTAATCTTGCATAGTTCCTGTTATACGAGTACGAGTACCTACCTTCATACATACATCGGCGTGTATATATTTTGTTTGTTTTGTTTTTTTTATTTGTATTTTTCGTCCTTTTTATCAGCAAAATACGAAAAATAAATTTAAATATTTGTATAGGCCTTTTATTGATATTGTTTTATTCATTAAAAAATATGATAACAATATAATTTATTCGAGAAAATGCTTCACAACATAATATCCTATTTTCAAACACAACAATAGTAGCACAATATACACCATAGAAGGCTACACTAGCGCCATACTCGTCAACAGTGTGTTAACCCAAAGAGTCCTTTTGTATATGAAAAACTTTTCAGTGGTTTCAGATTATCTCCAGCTTTGATAACAGGAAGTTGCATCTCCATTGAGAAATCCGGGTTTTGATTTTTTGTACAATTTTAAGCGGTCTTTTGCGGAAGTTGACGATAACGAAATAAATAAAAAAAAAGGATTCTCGTAAATCGAATGGTTTCAGAAAATTTTAAACCAATTTTGAATTTAGTTGGTTTTTAATTTTTTGTGCGCAGTTTATTATTATTATTTTCTTCATTTTTTTTTTGTATCCCGGTTGAATGTCCTTTTTGTGATCTGATAAATCATTAATTCGATACATTTTCTTTATTTTGTCGATTTTAACGCGAAATTCAATTCTGGTGTTTTTTAAAGAAGAAATAAAATAAAATCAGTTATATAAAATAATAATAATAATAATTGTATAGTCAATTGTGTTCAAAATAAAAAAAAAATTATAATTAATTATCAACAAAGAAATAATATAATGTTGGCGATGTCAACATTAATGATGCCAGCACCAACAATGGCAATTGGGGCGCCACAAATAGCAATGGGCCCACATAAGCCACCTGAAGCCAAATTGCTGGCCATTCATCCGGCCCATAATCAGGTACAACAACAACAACAGCAGCAACAGCAAATCCAACATAATGGACAGCATATGCAGCAACAGCCTCCCCAGCAACAGCAACAACAACAACATCAGCAGCAACAACAACAACAGCAGATGCAAATTGCGACGAGTATTAAACAAGGTAAGTTTGAAAACTTTTTATTTTTTCTGCAATATATTTGAAGGAGCGTTTCAGGGATTTTTAGTATTTAAAAAACTAAATTGAATTTTAATTTTAAGTTAAAACTTTCTGTTGTCAGTTAAAAGTGTTTTCCATAAAAAGGAGGTTTCTTTGACATTTTCGTATAAGCTTCGTTTGAAGCTTTTATTTCCATTTTTTTTTATATTTCTCATCTTTAAACTTATTTATCTGAATATGGGGAACAAAATATAATTTCGTATTTTTTTTTGGTTCTCAGTAGTTAAAGCTTCAATGTCTGGAACAATTTAAATTTAGGTACTTTGGACTTGCTTCAACATTTTAAAAATTCATTAGGACAGCTAATATTTACGTGGTATTGGGATTTATTTGTTTATATTATTTTGTTTTCGAAATAGCGAAACAAAATTGTTTAAATTTATTTAGGAATGATGTAAATGAAATACTTTAGGTAATTTGTCAATAATTGTTTTGTCTTATTCTTTGCTATGGAGCAATAATTTGCTTTATCCGAAGCACAACATAAAATATTTATATAAGTTACGTTCACAATTTTTTTAATACTTAAATATTATGTATTTATGTATATTAATTTTATGTCATATTGTCTTTGTTTGTTGTATTTAATTAAATCTCATTTTCATTTAATTTTGTTGAATATGATTTGATTTCATTTTATATTACATATTATATTTCTTTAATGTTTGTGTTTATTTCATTTTTTATTTTGAAGTAATATTTCTTTGAGTGCTATTACAAAATAGTATTATCAGAACATAATTTTTATAAGAATATTGTAGATAAAACTTTAAATTAGAACACCAAAAGGTTTCATTAATTTTTAAGGCGCGAATAATTAAATAAACTAAATATACATACATATAACAGATAATTTTAATTTTAAATTAAATATAAGTAATGATTGTGTATGTATATATTAAATTTAAGAAGCAAAACAAAAATTACGTCTCTTTAAGGCAATAAAGTTTGATTACAATTAATAAAAAAAAAAATCACTTTAAGACGATAGATATATTCATGGACTCTTTCTACCATATTTCATGACTAAGAGTTTTACTTAATAATTATTTCGTTTCATTAGAGAAAACCACGCTCTTCTACTTCACTTTAGAGAATTTATTTAATGTACCTTCTATTTAAAAAATAAATTTAATTAATATTGTTTTAATATGGGAATATATGTAGGTCTTCCATTAAGACCAATATAAATCCTTAGTTCAAAAACTTATTTACTTCTTTTACATTTTTATGTTCAATATAATAATATTCAATATAAAAACAAATAAATATTAAAAATTCACCATGCAAATCAAAATATAGCCAATTATTATTTTTATATTAGGTTATTTAGTAAACAAAAATTGTTTAACGTTTGCGTTTAAATTATTAATTCAATTATTGCTTAAACTAGAGCTACTTTTGTATATGAACAAAAAAGTTTATACATTTAAAATACCTAGCTTAGATTTGAAGACTTATGTGTTTTCTTTTTTCTATCAACTCTTTTAAAAGTAACTATAAGAGATGGATAAAAATTTTACTTCATACCTAAATAATTTAAAAAAAATAATATACTTAAAATTTATTATGATACTTTGACAGGTTAAAATTCGGTGTAGGGATTTTATATACTTTAAGGAATGTGTAAATTATATTTGTTGAGATGTAAAAGAAAACATATGCTCATTTCTTAAAATAATTAACCTTAAAAGTAGAAATTAAATTATTTTTTTTTTATTTTTATTTAATTTTGTATTCAGATTTTTTAATTGAGCAATGGTTTAAGAGTATTAGTTAATTTATATATTATATTATTTATTGTTAATATATATTACAAAAGGGCTAAGGGGTGTCAAAAAATTAATGCAAAATTTTAATTAAAAAGGAAACAGCCGCAAAATATATATATATTTGCTAACGACTTCAAAATTTTAAACCCTTTTTTCGTTTTGCTAACTAGTAAATTGCCAACTTCCTTTTATGTATTAAAAAACGGGCATCAGAACATGTCCAACAATGACAGTTCGTGAAAATAAACAAAGTAAACATACGGACCTATTAGTTGGAAATATCTCAACTGTAAACTAGACAATCACATGCAATCCAATAAGATTAATATACAAATTCTCGTTATCCATCATCCTGATGTATGTATATTTATGGAATAGGGTCCTAATATGGAATACCTCAATTTCTCTAAGGATGTAAGGATATATATATATAATCGCAAAACACTTCTATATTTTGTTTTATTCGTCGCTTATGATAATTTGGCGGTTAGGGCTCGATATACCCACTCGTTTGTCGGTTGCTAAATAAATGGCAGCAAATTTAAATCTTGCGTTCATTTTGGGACACCTTTTATATTAATAATTTAGAATCATACAAACAAAAAAGTTTGTATGATTCAATAGTTGTGTTTTCACTACTAGCAAAGCTAAATTTCTCTCGGCAAACAACAACAATTTTATTGATTGACAGTATACGAGTATATGCAGTGCGTTTGATCGGAATGCTGCACTTACTATGCAGCAGTGTATAAGACACAACTAAATTTCACTTTATATTGTAATACTTCTCGAGAAAAGAAAATTATTTAAAATGAGGTTTTAAGTTTTTAAACGACTTATCTTTCTTTTTTTTAATATACAGTGCATAATTATATTTCTTTAAGTGTAATTTGATAGGTAGACAATTTTAACTTAGAGCTCGCGACTTGATTAAATGAAATTAAGAAATTATGTATATTTAAATTTATTTTCACACTTTCGATGAAAAGTTTGTTTATCTTGTATAGAACATTACTTCTAAAAGCTATGACCTAACATCATAAAAATAACTCTGAAATGTTAAATGATACATAATGGTCAATTTTTCCAAAAATAACTATTGTCAGTTTTCTACCCTTAATTATGGTTTTCATTAATTCATAAGCAATGTATTTTGCGACATTCTTCAAATGTACATATAATTTTATCAATTTTAGAATTCCAACTTTTTGCAATATACAGAAAAATTATATCTCTTATCCCTAAAGACATTTCCATTTTCTAAATGTATTAATATTCAGCTCGTCTTTGCACATCAGGAATGCAACTTCTTTTAAAAACAAATTTTGAAACACATTTTCACACAATTTACATGATAATGATGTTTTATTGTTTTACGACAAAAAAAAAAAAAAAAAAAAAAAACAACAAAAACAACAAAAACAACAAAACCATTCCATCAATCATTCCTGTATAAAATATAATAATGATTTTATGGACTCGTATATATTCATCAGACAATAAACAAAATATGTTATTCATTTTTCAACCACAAATAAAATATATATTGTAGCGTGCTTGTTTCAAAACTCAAATAAATAATCTCCTTCCCAATGATGTTTCTATACACATACATATGTACGAATACAAGTTATAAGAGCTAATGGTCCAGGAAACCGCATACGCAGATAGCGTGTTAAGGGAAACAATAAAACGCATACTTAAGTCCTGAAAAAAAAGTAAGAACATATATCTTTAATCTTCAAGTTTTAGTGAAACGTACAAGAGCTTAAGAAAAAAATCAGTAACAGTAGATAGAATTATAATGATGTAGGCGTTAAACAGTACCAATAAATTATTTCCAATTTTAATGAACAAGATTATAATATGTTCACAATTCGGAAAATTATTTGAATTATACTAACCATTGCGAGTTATTCGTAGATTAATAGATTCGATCTGTCGAATTAAAAATGTTGACAGGATATTCGACACTTCGAAGCCTTAGTCAGTTCTATTTAAAAGCAGAATTATGATTACTGAGCATCCTGTTTGCAGAATGGTTACTTAAAATTTTGACAAACGAGTCTGTACGTGTATTCAAAGTAATGGAGGCCATTTGTCTGATGTATTATTCCATAAATAACCCTATCCTATGTAATTTATGATTCAAGAAAAAAATACAATTAAAAGACTTAAAACTGCATTTTCTATTTAATTCAAATTTTGCATTAATTTTGGGATACAAATTATTCCCAAAAACAGTAGAGATATCAAAAAAGAAAAATTTACCAAAACATTTTATGAAAGAACTTTTTATTTTATTAGATCCTATTAAAAAAATTGATACAATAGTTTTGGTAAGCGTTTTTTTGGTATAAACTATATTTTTATTCTCTTGTTTTAGCCATTATGAAATTCTTTAGATCTTTAAGAAACAAATTCGTGGATAAATCTTATTTGTAAAAATGTCCTGATATAATTATTAAAGAAATTTACTTAAACATTTAAATTTTTTGAACGATTTATTTCTTGTTTCACACTAAAGCAATTCTTTTAATAATAATCAATAATCAACTTAACTTGCCTATAGCAGTTAAATAATAAATCATTTTTGTCATTTATAAACGTTAAAGTGTCATAATTGTGCTTATATAAGTTTCAAAATTTAAGAAGCAATTTTGTGATTTTAACTTTGGGTTTAACTGATAAGAGATGGTACTTTACTTAAAGCTTTTCAAACAAACGAAAACTTTTTTTTTTGTCATTAATGTATTAATGTTAACTGTTTTGATACTAATTGGGTTTAAATTTAGTAAAATTTGGTAAAACTAATAATTCAAATATATGATTTTAAATTGATATAAATTTAAAAAGTATTCAGTTGGTGGTTTTTTTGACTGCCCAGCCAGACTAGATCCGCTGAGACTTTGTTTCTCTCATCAAAGTAGAAAAATGTCAATCTCAACTTTGTTTGCATAAACATGATTAAACATTTTCTCGTCCCGTCTGAAATATTGGAATTGTATACCCGGCACATTTGGAACTGTAAATTCGGTTATTGGTGCAGGAATCAAAATAAAATATGTGTTTTTGCAAAGAAGTTTCGATTTAATAAAAGTGGATTTTGAATGTAGTTAAAAATGGAATATTTTCATATAGATATACATGTGATTTTTTTTGGAAAAGTTATATATGTAGTACAGTAGGCTTTTGTATGAATAACAATTTCAATATCCACACTTCCGGCAGAGATAAAAAGTAATGTGAAATCCTGCTGTTGATACTTTCTTCAATCTAAATGGCTATTATTGTAGAGTACTCGTAGTGTGTGTAGTGTCCAACATAACGAGCCCTTACCGCCAAATATTCGTAAGCGACACTTTTGTCGAAAATGCGTTTTTTTTAAATCTACTATCTTAAACCATAAAGGACAAATACCTGTTCATATTTTAACTAACATAAAACGTTAGAAAATTATAGCATGTCCTAAAATTATCGTGACAACATTTATTTTTAAAGCTTTAAAGTTAGCGATAATATCTAATCTTAATATATATAAATTACGTGTCACGTTGTTTGTCCGCGTGGACTCCTAAACTACTTAGCCGATTTTAATCAAATTTGCACACCGGGTGCAGTTTGATCCAACTTAAAAGATAGGATAGCTTACAATCACAATATTATTTTATTGAAAATTATTTGTCTATTATTTGATAGTCACAATTATATGTTAGCTCCAAACGATTTTATCAGATAGCGACATCTGTGCACTGGATTGAGTATGTTAAGAATTCAATAGATGGCGCTATGTCAAACGTCTAAACGTTACAAATAAGCCACAACTTGATAGCATAACCACCACATGTTGCTGAGGCTAAAGTGCAGGTTAAATTTAGTTTGTAGTAAACCGAAATACAGTGAATTTTACATTTTCAATTTTTGGTGTTAGCGTTAAGTATTATCAATTAGTTATATATTTGAAATGTATATATATAATATGAAATTTGGCACAGAGATAGATTATAGTCTTAAAAAGCACGTATGCTAATTTTTTAGGATTAAACATTTA
Source organism: Scaeva pyrastri (assembly GCA_905146935.1). Taxonomy (NCBI): domain Eukaryota; kingdom Metazoa; phylum Arthropoda; class Insecta; order Diptera; family Syrphidae; genus Scaeva; species Scaeva pyrastri. The sequence goes on along the minus strand of LR989927.1, from coordinate 121,784,164 downwards.
ACAAGTTTTACATACAAATTGAAGCAATTTGCGGTTATTGTTTTACATTCAGCACAACGAAACAGATGTTTTCAAAAACTTCGGTTGTCCTGCCGATAAATATACTTTTTAATAAACTTATTCGAAATTCACCGGGCAATCTAAAAAAAAAAATTATATGGGAAATCAAATAAGCAACAACAATATTTTTCCATAGCTTGAGTTTCTGCATTAAATTGGGGCAAGACGAAGTTTGGCGGGCCCTCTAGTAATATAATATATTTTAACTTAGGGCGTATTTCAGTTTAAAAATATTAAAAATAAAAAAATCATTCTCCTGTCAAATTTGATTTTTGCCTCTTACGATAATTTGGCGGTATGAGCTCGATAAGTATAAATTAATTCTGGTCTGAATTTTGCAAATTTTTTTTTCAATTTATTTGCTGAACATGTTCAATCCTATCTCCTTTAAAATATAAAAACTAAACAGCTGCTGATGAAAGTGATGTTATCCGATGGCAAAAATCAGTTAAATTTAAAAAAATTTTAAGACAAAGTTTCTAATTTTAATTTACATTTTGATTGAAATTTTAATTGTTACATTAATAATAATAAATTAAATGATAATTTCAAATTGATAGAATATTAATTGCTGAAAATAATTTAATTCTAATTAAAAAAGGCTTGTAAACTGTTTCATTGAATTTTGGCAGTTCAATATTCAAGCTCTACTTATTTGTATTTTTTCTAAGATTTGTGTAGAAAAAATAATATTGGAAAGCTTTTTAAGAAGTAAGTCATGTAATAAGTAATAATTAACTTATTTTGATGATTCTATTTGACACTTAAGTAAATTTTCTTTGATTTACAGAAAATTAAGAAATTAGTTTTTATCACATTTTTTCAGTATCTGGACAGCAGGATTTCCTGCTAATTATGTCTATCCAGATACTGACAAAAAATGAAATCCAGTTTCCGAATAATTCTTTTTAATATGAAATTTATTATTTTATTTATATTGAACAGATACCAATAATACTCGTTTTCTACATTGTTATCAAATTTTAAAAATCTAAAAAATCTATACTATCCGTGTGTGATTTTCTTTAAAACTTGACAACTTTTTGTTAAATATTCACTAAACCGTGCTGCAGTATATTATAATAAATACTAAAGCTTGCTTACCCTTAAACTCCTATCATTTCCGAATCAAAATTTAAAAAACCTGCAGAGAATATAAAAACGTTGTCAATACTCAGGACATCTGAAAATTCTGATGTTGATGCCTAAATTGTATTAAAAATTCTCCATCAATACTGAGCATTAATGTGCTTTTTAAAGAAGTATGTTTATTTTTTTATTTTTGTTGGTTTTTTCGACAAGTGCCTTTTATTATTGGCGTCCAACGTGGGACTATTGTTTAGAGCTAAGTTTCCATAAGGTGCCAAATAACTTCTCAAACCCTAATTTAGCATTGTGTTAACTAATTTCTTTTTAATAATTGTGAGTTTAGTGGTTTTCTGTAAATTAAATTTCTAAATTAAAAATAATATGAAACATAGAAATTTCTTGAAACATAAATTTTCTATGTTAAAGAAACACAACCACCAAGATATTGTTCGTTTATTCGTTGTAACGAATTTATTTGCGGTATTTTCTCATGTTTGATGTTCGTTATTGGTAAACGTCAAATTCCGTTAAATGATGTTAGAATATTGCTTTAAGGTTAATCAAACAATAACGCGAAAATCAACCCCAATAATATACACCTACACGAATATATACAACAACAAACCAAACACACACACTACTGTATACATAAAATAGGTCCATGATGTACTCTATAAACAACATCCATCCGTGTTTTAATTGATTCATGTTTCTGAGGCATCATTATTATATTAAATCGTGAGAATTTCACCGTTTCTGGGTATTTGTATAGGTGTTGGTTATATTTTCTGTACCTTATTTGCCTCAAGTCCAACAACAACATCTCGTGAATCGTGATGAAGGAGCCTAAGGCTGTTTTAACTTAATTTACTATAGTTTCGCAATTTTACTTTGCGCAAAAATATTAAATTATTAGGTACTTCATTTCATACACACTTAAATACATAATTTTTGGTTCTATAGTGTTTGATAATTAATTTAACAACAGTTAATTATATATAAATTAATTGATCTATCAATTCATTATATTCTTGTTAACTTAAGATATTTACTAAAACTTTGTGTGTGTGTAAAAAATATATTAAATAGTCTATTGAATATGAATGAAACATTTTTCTGGTTTAATTTAAAATTAAATGATAATATAAAGTTGCGGTTGTGGATGAGTTGTTATGTTGGAAATTTAAACATTTTCATTTTCATGCAAAAATCGGTTTATTTGAAAAATTGTTTGGAAATTGTTATTATTGACATTCAAATTTTTCGAACTGATGTATTCGATTTAATTGTGGCTTACAATTTATTGAAACAGAAAAATTACAAGGTGACCCAAAATTAATCATCTTATTTTGATTTTGAATTACCTTTTCAGTGTGATGGAAATATGTATTTGAATTTTGGACAGATCAAAGTTTTTTCTGTTAAGTTCTTCAAGTCGCCACTATTAATTTTGATACACATTAATTTTCCCGTCTTATAGAATTTTAAATGACTTTTCACAAGATTTTCAGTGATAATTTTTAACATTCATAACCTTCAAATATTTTCCTTAAGACCTGAGTCTACATACGGTACGTTTAGACTAAAGGGAATTTCGGCTTGAAACCATAAAATAAAATTAATTGAAAAGTAATTTTTGATTTTCTTTAACATTAACTATTCTCTCAAAGGAAATTATTGACATGATTTTGAAAACTTATAAATTTGACGTTATTTTTTCTTTCCTAAATAGAAATTATTTCACTTAAAACACAACTTATTATTAATATTTTACTAAATTTACTACACCTTAATATTTTCTACCTTTATTTCTAAAAAAAATGCAATGATATTTTTATTGTGAAATCACATGAGCTATACAAAATAATAATAAATAGCTGGAACATTTTTCAAATAGTTTTCGAGTAATTTCATTCATTCATTTCCTAGTAATGTATAGTGTAGGGTATGTTTGAAACTATCCAGCAAAATTCAGCTTCGTCGGAATTTATCCGAAATTAATATATTATCTGGACAGAACAGACATAATATTAAATTTGATACTAATTTATTTTACTTCTTGGAAGAATTTGTATGCACACGGACTCCTGTGTTTGTTTTAGCTTGAACAAAGTCCTGCCTCCATTAAAAATTTAAGGAATGTGACACCTTGGTCTGAGATCTACATTGGACACATTAGATACTTCACATAAGCAACTTTTATACTTCGATATGATACCAAATTTTAAGCTCTCTCATCAACATAAAAATTTTCTGAACATTATCCTTGTCTTCTGAAAAATTCATAACGCACATCAAAATGTGGGCACTGCAGCTTAGAGCTCTGGATTTCAACCGGGAAATACCCACAATAACGAGGACCCAAAATTTAGTGTAATACCCCGGTATTGTAGCGTATTGAGTACGCAGATACCAAACACATTACTGGTATCAAGAGCTCTTACAGACATCTTCTTTCCTATCCTTTACTTCTTCTTCTTATCCTTACGCTGGCAAATGGTCGTAAATTTAACTTAAAGGGTAATAATGCCCTTTGATTGCCTGCAAATTAAAAGAAAAAAATTAAATGGAAGTTTTGAGATTTTAAGATTTTATTTTATGGCAGAAATTGACTTAACATTTTTTTAGCACTATAATAATTTCTAACATGGTTTTGTTTTAAATTTTTTTTTCTTTTTAATGTAGGAGAAGTATTTACAAACGATTGAGATAAAAACCTTAAACTAAGTTTTTAAAGTTACTTAAATTTTTTACCCAAGACCTTATTATATTATACTAAACGTTGTCTTCTTAAGATTAAATACATGAAAAGTCATTTGTTCATGTTCTTTTAATCATTATCAATTCCAACTAAATATCTTCAGTAAATAAAAAAAAGTTTAAGAGTCCTTGATAAACAATAATTGGGACACACCCTCTAGCTATACCTTCCGTGAACTTTTAAATAAAAACTATTTTCCAAAAATTATTCCAAATTAACAAATTGAAAAGCAATGCTATGTTAATTTAAGCACATAAATTCAACTCGCTGAGATTTTCGATGCGGAAAATAAGAAATCTGTGACTGCAACTTTACTTCACCCAATCCCCCCCACTACCCCCCACCCACCAGCTCAATTTTCTTATATTATAGCTCTTAGGGATTTCTATAACACCATTTTATGTATATATTATGTTTGTATAGATGTACATATATTTACTACTACTACTACTTATTCTTGGGTGTCGTTCTTCAAGCTAATAAGGAAATTATTTGAGAGTATATCTTTGAAATAAACTTGGAAAACTTTTCTCATTAACAACAATGTTTTTCACACCATCCGATGCATAAATGACTGTTTCGTGTTAAATTTCTTATAGGGCAGCAAAATTTTATACAAATACCTATACATATTTATATATATGTCTATATAGTCAAAATCAAGAGAATTTATTTGAGTTTAATCATAAAACTTATGCAATATTTTATTTTTGGGATGAAAGTAAAAATTTAAAAAAAAAACTTAAATTCACTAGAAGATGTGAAATTTTGAAGAATTTTTGAAGAAAAGAATTTAGAAAGTGCTAGAGATTTAAATTGAAAGAAATACTTAGTCGTGCAGTTATGAGTTTAGACTTTTGATGGATCAAGATTTGGGCATTTGATTGGTGATCATATTATTTTTTTTATTGTGAACCCGATTAAAGGGAATTGGATCTCTGGCCTGATATGACCTTAACTTCTAAGGCTAAACCGTATATAATGGCATACGATGACATGGTTTAACGAAGCATTAGAGTTAGCCAACTCAAACAGAATTAAAATAAATTCAAAAATAATTCACAAGAAATTTAAAACAATTTGAACAGTATCAAGGGAGTACAATGTAACACGTTTTAATTTTAATGGGACATAATTTTCCTTCTAAAGCGTCTCGACCTTTACTTTTCAGACTAAAGTGTCGGTCGTATACCTGACCTGATCAATCGCGATTGATTCCTTTTTTTTATCTAGTTCACCAAAAAGATTGATTGATTGCAATCACTCTTCACAAATGATAGATTCTTTCAATCCCGTTCAAAAGTAAAGTAAAGAGAAGAAAAAGAACGTTGTGGAGCGTAATGTTTTGGAAATCAGAACATGTTAAAATAGACCAGTACGAATGCGAACAAAACTGAATTTGGGTCAGTTTCATATGTATGTCACGTTCAAAGTTGTATTTCCCCAGAAACTAGAAGCTTACAATTTATAATAAACATTTTAAATATAAAGTCATGGAAATTTTTAACCAATGGCATTTTTAAGACTAAATTTGGCAGAATAATTTAAACTTTAGTAAATTTATAACTAAAATGAAACAAAAACAAAAATGATTGAAAAAATGAAGGATTCAAAAGAATGAATCATTGAACTAAGCGACATATTATAAACGATTGAATTTTTAAAATGAACGATTGACACAGCTCTAATCCGTCGGGACTTGGGACACCTTTCTAACGGTAGTTAATTCGTCATTTGAAAAGCAAACTAATATATGTACATATATAAATCTAAATTTCACGGTTTGAAGTTAGTTATACAGAAGGTGTAAGGAAATATTTTTTTTTCCAATAAAAATGTCATGTATAATTCTTAAACTGACAGTCTGAAGGTGTTTGGTGCGTTTTGCATTTAAGAAAACATATCTAATAAATTTAATTTTTTGAGCAAAATGAAGTTTTTATTTTAAGTCAACATTTTAACATATTTTATCATTATTTTTTGTAAAATTACTGATACTCAAAATGACATAACATATTTGTTAATATTGCAAAACGACAATTTCTCAATTATTTCCTCTATTGCTCTTTATTTGACAATCCTTTTCTTTATTTGACAACTAGGACTTTTTTCGTGTGTTGACACTTTAATATGGTTCTTTAAAGCAATTGAGGATACCAAAATCTAGAAGCTGCCAAATGGAGAGTTTAAATCCGAATTTTATTAAAGAGAAAAATATAAAACAATATTTAAGTAAAATGGGCGTCATTTGGCCGAGACATTTCGTAAAATAGGTTAAATTAAAACTGCAAAACTGTGATAATAAAAACTTACATAGAGAGGGCGTTACTGAACATGCCTAATATTTGTTTTCAGCAAAATGATTTTTTTTATTATAAATCAAATTTTCTCAAACATTTTCTCAATTTACCGACATAATATACCAAAATTACACTTTTTTAACAATTAATTTTGATGCAAAATAAAAAAAGAAAAAATATATAAAACTTTTTTACACGACTTCCTTATAGTCTAAGTGCCAGCAGCAATTTATGGGTTGTGAAAGTTAACCAAAAAAGAAGGATATCAGTGGAAAGCTGTTGCAAATGTGACTACAAAAATCTATGTCTTGCAGTTCTTAGTCGCGGCTTTAGTGGCGAAATAGCGAGTCAAAAACCCAAAAAAATTAATTTTTGGAGTACTAATGTTAATCAAAAATTTTCTTTACTCATTCAACTTCTTTTTGCTGACGAAGTGATGATATGAAGTTGCATAAAATCTATTGATGACTGCCAATTTTTACAAGATGATATTTCAAAATTATCTCAGTGGTGCATGAAAAACCATTATATTTAAATGTCTCTTAATGTTAATGTTTTTCTTTCTGTTGCAACTTTTCCGAAATTATCTTTGATTATAAAATTGAAAACCAAGTTCCAAGATCTTGATGTAATGTTTGACCCAAAATTTAATTTTGTGATTTTGTGTTTCCATTTCCAAAGTAAATTCCATCATGCTAGATTTTATTAAACGAAATAATATAAGGACATCAAAGACCCCTTTGTTTTCAAATCGTTATTTGCCTCATATGTTATAAAAAATCATCTAAAAGAATTAAAATGGTTCAAAAACAGTTTAAACGGTTAACTATTCAGAAATTTGCCTGGAACATCCATGACTTGAAAACAGATGCAGTTTGTCTTTATTTAACTCATAATGCTCCATGGTGAAAGCTTCGAGTACTTTGTTCGTTTCGAAAAGATGCGTTCAATAGATTTTGTGATACTTTTTCCTAAAATATCCTTAATTTCATTTAAATGTACAAAACGTGTTTTTTTTTTTTTTTGCTTTTTACAGTGTTCCGAAATATGTCGAAAATATTTGAATTTCCCCTATTTTGAGCAACCGTACACTGAAATATTCTTAAATAATTTAACTCTAAGCTGTCAACTACTGTCAAATGGTTTACTTAATTTATTAGAAGAATCTGTTCTTATCACAAATATATAAATATTTGTAGCTTGGTTTTTATATTTAATTAATTTTTTCTTATTTTTTCCTATTAAAGATTAATTTATGAACTTTAAATGAAAAATTAAAGTAAAAAATGCCACCCATTTGAATAATTTTTCTCTTGATTGAAAAATCTCATCAATTCTTCTTTCGTGATGATGTACGTATGCTAAGCGAAGTCCTTTAAAAACATCTGATGAAAGCTTTTTCATTGTCACTTTTCATCTTAATAAAGTCTTAATTAAAATATTTCTGATTGATTAAGATTTAATATCATAAAATCCACAAAGCCCATTTTGAATTTATTTGATTGATATCTTCAATACAGATATAGTATTTGTTGAGTATATACAAAAACTCAATACCAAACCCAAAAACACCAACAGTAAGTTGTTGTTGGAGTCTTATTTTCCACGCAGACAAAATTCTTCAAATCTAATTATAAGCACCAACAATTTACCTAAGTCTTAATAAAATAATAATAATAATTATGATGATTGTTTGATAAACCGACTAATTGAGCGTTCTTTTTGATAAAATAATTATCTCAAATGATTTATGAAAATAACGTTATATTGCTCTTCAATATGGCGTCTTGCACCATAAGTTGTCAGCCATCCACCCCACTAACGCCGCCACCAGGACGACCAATGCTATTACCAACAATTGATCGTCCTTATAGCCAACAAGTCCTTTATGACGCGCTCTTTTAACTCTTGTTTATAAGGACATCAACAATGTATATAAGGTCAAACAAATTAAGAAAACCACGCTCTTTTCTAACCTATCAATTTGAAAGCCGATTAATGTCAATCAAAGTAATTTGTGGATAAAGTTTCTTTCGTTGCGAGTTAAGAAATTTATCAAATAATAATTTATGTGTACTGTGTATCAATGGATTGAGATAAACAGCGAATGTGTTGGGCCGTTGCGTTCGTTTTGGTTGTGCGGTGCGTGCGTGTGAACAATAATAAAAGAAGGAAGAAGAAAAAAAAAAAAACAATAAAGTCTATATCATTCTTCTAACGCGATGTATGATGCGAGGAATTAAATGATTGTATCTTTTAGTTTTCCTAACTTTGATAATATTTTATTATAAAAGACTTAATAAATTTACCTGCAACAATAAGAAGCATTTCGTGTTAAGTGGACAGCAAAAACAAAAAAACAAAGTGTTTAGTCTTGGGTTTAATATCGAGTTAGTCCTTTTGGCGAATACAAAAGGATGTTGGTTTCTGAGACCTGGGGGTGAATTTCTCGGCTCATTAAACTTAACCAAGTTTCGCTCTATAGGTAAGGCTTTGGAATGGGGAATGGCTATGTGGAAATTAAAGTGTTAGTGGAGTTAAGAAATTTATATGAATGATAGGTTGCCATTTAGTAGCATTAGTTTTTCTTAAAACCAACTTATATGTTTTTTTAACTTCCCATCATAGGGAGTTATTGCTATCGGTCTGATTTGTCAAATTGAAATTTTTGATAAATCTGGACGTTTCCAGGTCCCTATAGTATTCAATTGACAGTTTTTATATGAAAAATGAAAAATGAAAAACTTAAACAAAAATTTAGCAAAAAATGCCAAAAGTTGTTTTTTGCTGCAATAAAAAAAGCTTAGAAAAGAGTTCTCACACATCAGTTGAGTTTCAAATCATATTTTGGGGAGCTTATTTGTAATGCGATCAATGATCATGTCAGCATGCTTAGTTAAGCGCTCTTCAAGTGCAGCAAGCGTGAGAAGAGATTCACTATCTCCGCTGAACATAATTATTAGGTTTTAGGGCCGTTACTCCTCGAGTATTGAAACGCGATGATGGTGAAGTAGAAAGGGGTATTTGTGGCTGTGTTAATTTTAATTTATTCCGTTTTTGATCAGTTGTTGCTGGAAAATTGATGTTTGTGATACATCACAACTTTGGGTTTCTCTTGAAGATTAATTTTTCAACATTAAAATTTTGAATGGATGTTAAAATGTCAATTAGGAACTTTGACAGCTGATAGCAGCATTACCTATTAGTTAAGCCGAATCTGTCAAATTAAATGGCATTTCTTCAATTTGTTTTTTTTTTTTTAATCATATCACGTGCATCACAGCAGCTTTTCGAAAAAGTCTCCAGGAGATCTAATGCAGATTTCGCATCATTAACAAGAACTTGGCTTTTTGCAGAGTATAAGTAAAAAAAAACTTTTTTAAATTTAATCTTTAATCATCTTTCTTGATGATTTTGATATGTATGGGTACGTTCAATTCACATAAAATCAACCGAATTCGATTTCGATTTCAGTTTTTCTATAACTAAGATTTCTGAACTACATTAACAATAAAATTTAAGTCCTGTTGATAAATGAATGTCCAAGTGTAGCAGAAAAATTCCAGCTCAGATGGCCCGAATACACTTTTTAATTTTTTAAAGTAAGCTTCTGCAGTGACTTTTGATTCTAGGAAGACTATTAAACCTTTCTTATCTCACGAGAAGCATCCCCAGGCATCACAACTTCAATTTTTGTGGATACATCTGTAAGTTTCATAAGGTACATAACTGTGTTTAGAAACTCTTGAGCTCCTCGTTTTGTAAAATCCGACTTGATTCAAATTTCTTTTCACTGATCTTTAAAAAATTATTTTTTCTGTTGCTCGAGACAGATTGTTATTAAGAACCTATGAAGTCCTGAACTAAACTGATGACGTACGTTTGTACAGCACTAAACGCATCTTTCAGTGGGGTAGATTCAGTCTAGAATATCTCGAAAAAATTCAATGGGATCTAGCCACGAGATAAGAAAAGTCTTGGCCTTAGATCCTTAAAAACACGACATTGTTTTGTTTTCAAATCTTTTTAAATATTAAATTTTGTATTTGTAATACGAAAAACAATATTGAAAAATTGATTGTACCACATACTAGAAATATTTGTATGTGTAACCCTATCGTATGTGTTATTTATGACTATGTATATAAAAATAAAAATCACAGTTCGAAAATATTAAGTCGTGATCTTAAAATCTAATTAATTGAGTTCTTCTTTAATTCTTTTATTTTTTTAGATATCGATTTCTATTGCATCAAAGCAATATTATGAGTCCAGAACTTTTGCATTCCTAACCCATAGCTAAAACATTTCACAGCTAAAAAGTTCCATCGCATATTTTTCCAATAAAACATAGAAGAAAAATTCAAAGCTAAACATTACATCACAATGCCAGTGCAGTGCCATGCCAGCGAGCGTGTATAATTAAAGTCCAAGAATTTCATTTTAAACTGTTTTGCAGTAATTTTTGAACGTAACTTAATCAATCAACACCCATCGAAAGGGAAAAGTTCATCTCAGCTGCCACACCATAGCATTGGCCATTGCCATCTTCATTGCTTGGCCATAGAGATGGCGTTGGCGTTAGCGGTATGGTGATGATGGTGACACCCGCACCACACTGATGCCACTGCCACTGCACTGCCACTGTTCTTGGCTTATATACTCAAACGGAACCAACGTTATATACGAGAGTATTTTTAATGTTCCTTCTAATTTCTTTGCTTGTAGAACTTTTTAGCTCCCTCGCGTCGTCGTTAATGAGCAAAAACTAATCCAACTAAGCGGCATCCCCCACCAATCCTCCTTCTCACCACTCCAGAGTCGTCCAGACTCTCCCATTCGCCATATCGCCATGGTGATGTCGATAGTTTATTTTAAGCACTCCGAATTCCCAAAAGGACATGGAGTAAAATAGCGCAAAGAGAGTAAGGTAACCATCACGAATGGCTCATACAATATAAAAACCCTTTATGTTCGGGGGACTGTGTTCGAACCCGTTCCCATTACCCCAGTAGCGCACTTAATTTATGTCTTTCAATAGAGCTCCTGCAATGTGATGCAATTCACTTCTGTCGAGCAATCCCTCTTACATGATGTTTTCAAAAGTTTATCCTGACGATTGCCGAACCGTGAGTCCGTGGGGGAGGGGTAAAGAGGGGCGAAGTAGCGTGGGCATGGAAACGCAGGCAAATCTACTTCCGGTGCACTTTTTACGACATCGACGACGCGACGCGACGGGAGACGACTATGAGACGTGGATGAAGAACTATTTTTTGAAAATATTAATTCCGGCAGGTTTGGTTAGAGTTTTTAACTATTTTTTAAGTTTCACCAAGGGCGTACTCAAAGGGGGTGGTCTAACTCAATTAAGCATAGTGACACAGGCCAGGCAGGAATAATACAGAATTTTTTTAGGGCTTAATTTTTTTATAAATATCAGTTTTTGTATATACTTTTAAATAAATTTCATATCACCTGTCTCGAACTTAAGATATCTATGTAATACTTAGCCTGTTGCATTTTGACTGACCTTAGTTTAAAAATTTTGAAGTTAACATAGGGAGTTATTGCTACCCCGCTTTCTTAAATTAAATTTTTTGACGTTTTAAGGTCCCTAGAATCTAAATCTAGAGAGTGCGGCTCCAATTACATTTTGTTCGAAGGATTATAACTTAAAAAAAAAAACTTAATTTCTAATTTGATTTTAATTCACCAAAAAGTTTAGGGAAGAAAACTGGCCCTCTTTCTACCCCTAATGGGTACGGCCTTGAGTTTCAGTGCACTGGTCCATGGGTGGTTTGATAGCTGACATCGACATCGTTAGTTCGATTTTTTGGAATTGTTATTTTGTTACATTGAGACAAAACATTACTGCGAACTTTTTTCCTCTCAATTCCATTGAACCGAGCTTAAAGTTCAAAAATTTATGATGATATTTGAAAAATTGTTAACCCTTCTACAAAATACCATGAATTTCCAATCATCAACCATAAAACACGTGCGTATCTAGAGTTAATTGATATTTTGATTATATTTTTAAGAACAAACTTTAAAGGTTAAATCTCTAAAAATAGGACTGAATTGAATATCCCTTCCAACTTGGAATAGGAAATAGAAAAAAGGGAATAACCCAACAACAAGAAGAACGAGAACAAAAAAAAACAAAAAAAAAGGTGAAACTTTAGACGCACCCCCAGTTTATTTATTCCTGTCTTCCCTCTGTTTGCTCTCAAACACGTTGATTGTAATTGAAAAAACAGAAGTGGTGTAATATCATAGGCTTGTGTCGTCTAGTGTTTATCACCTGCTTCGGCTTCTAGGGTGCTCCTGCTCCTGCTCCTGATGCTGCCATCATTTCCTCTGTCAGCCCTGCCATCATCAATAAACCAATCGAGAATCGATATTTTGCTTCTTTTTTATTTTTTAAAGTAGCTCTAGATGGCGTGGTTTTCTTTTTAGTCAAGGTCCTTTGTGTTGTGATGTGTGGGAGTAATGGGTTTGAAGTGTAGGGGCAGGAGTATAGGTGGTACATGTACATGTTCCTTTCTAAAGGATCTATGGTGTTTGCTTAAAGAGGGTATCCGGGGGCGCGGTGCATGGGTGTTCTTTCTTTGTCTTGCTGATGGTCTTCTTTTATTCTTTCGCACTCATCTTCATCTTCACTCCTGTTCGTCCTTTTTTTTTCTTCAAAAATCTACCTTTGTATTTTATGTGGCGAAAAATCCAAATGAACAAATGATGTGAAATTCATTGTGTCGTGCGGATGTAGGTAATCGTTTACTGTTGTCTTCCTAATGGGAATTTCCTCTCAAATTGGAATCCTGCGAAGCATAAAATCGAGTTATCTTTAAGTGATGCTGTTTATTTTTTTTCTTTGTTTCGTTTTCTGTTTCTATTTTTTTTTTTTTTGTATTTTTTTGTTTGTTTTATTTTTATTTTTAGCACTAAAATAGATCTCTCATTTTTCTTTATTTCATCAGAACCCGGTAAAAATCAATTTAATTTTGTCATCATCATGTTTGGAAATCCAAAATATAATAAGATGGTTCTTGTTGCATGAACAAAAAGAAGAGACATTGTAATAAAATTACAATTTCTGTCATTACGAATACACACACACACCCATATACATAATATATATGTATATATGTATAAGGTTGAAATTGAGTTGAGAATAAAGAAAATATTTAACAACTGAAAACCCGTGACATGGAGTTTGATATGAGAACATCACTTTCCTTTGAGCCTTATTGTGTGCCCCTAATTTGATTAAATTCAATCTGTTAATACGCCCACAATTTACTTTCCTTTTTTTCTTTTATTTTTGGCTTTTTTCTCTCTGAAACAAAAAGAATGTAGTTGATTAAATTTTAAAATATGCTAAATTTTTGGAGGCACGTGATCAGTTTTCATGTAATGTGAAATTTAAAAAATAAATTTTAAATACTTTATGGTCTTTGACAATCGTGTATAAGTTTAAAAAACATTCCAGAAATTTCGATTCTTAGATTAAAACTTTTGAAAACTGAGAAAATATTAAAAGCTTTTGAGGTAAGCTTTGTTGATAAAATGTTTTTCTGTAAATTTTTGACATACTTTGAAATGGTAATGTTAAACAAAAATATTGTGTTGTACCTAATTTGTTAAATATAGGAGAGAGTACAAAAGGTTCAAAAACGTTTTTGTATACAAGAACAAAAATTTCATTTCATTTTTCCTCTTATTTTCCTTACTTGAGGCTAAAATTCTAATGATGCAACGTTTTGACAGAAATCGTCTAAAAATGTCAGTTTTTCTTGAAAAAAAAAACATAAAATTTCAGCAATATTTAAACTATTTGAAAGCTTGAAAGGGCTATTGTTTGAAAATTCATTGTTTTATTGAACCGGTGTGGATTCAAATTTATCCCCACGAAATGTCTGGACCATTTTCTTAATAGAACAACCATTTTTTTTTAATTATTTTTATGATTAACATGTATTGTTATGTTCAAAATTTGTAATTTGACTAAACAAACAATATAAATGGCAGCTTATTTGGCAAATGTAATTTCAAAAATATGGCTACTATAAACTGTCAAACTTTGACTTTTATCTGTGAATGATGACACTCACAATCTGAACAATACCATGCTGTACCTACATAATGTGTAAGTAGTTAGAAAATAAAGTGGAGATGTCAAAATCGGTCAAGGCATCGCTGTTAAATTTTACTGTAACTTCTTCAATTATGAACAAATTATTATTTGTTTTAAATGTGTATTTAATAGAATTAAGAAATATTATTACATGTCTTTAATTGATTCTTATAACAATTCAATTATTTTCTTTTATTTACAGGTAAATAAAAAACATACTGTCAAATTCGATTAATTTCAATGTAAGTATAACAATTTAATATTGAATGAGAGTACTTTAAACGTCAACTATCGTGTGTTGTCAAATTATCATGCACTTTAGTCAACTTAAGTGGTGTTTACAACAACATATGAGCAAATAAAATGAAAATGTTTATTTTGTTACAATAGTATAGGTAAAACAATTAAGTATGTAATTTTAAGCATTAAAGGAAATTACACATCCACTTAACCATTATCAAAATAAGCCAATTATGAGTAATGTGTCACTTATCCTTACAAACTGTGCTATCTTATAAAAACAAGTGATTTTACATCCGAAATGTTTAGTTTCTATGTTGTCTTTGTGCAAATTAGTTTTCTTGTTTAAATAAAATTGTATCATAAGGTTATGGTAATTAAGGGATAGACATATAATAAAGTATATTTTTGCTTTTTAAGTAAAACTATCACCTAGAGAACCATAGTTGTGTTTTATTCACTGCTGTGTAGCATTCAGTGCAGCATTCAAGTGAAAAAAACTCAAATCAATCACCAGAAAATCTGTCATTATTTTTCCTGGCTTCTTATTAGTAAGCAGTTAAATGGTTGTTATTATCGGAGGGAAATTTTTCTAGCTAGCTACCCAGCAGTGAATAAAACACAACTAATTTTGGAGATGTCAAGCTTTTTAAAAACTCAATATTAAGTCATGTTATGATCTTACAAGAATTAAATAAAACGTATAAAATAAAGATAAATAATAAAACTTAAAATTTTTAGCTGTCAAAATAATATAACTTTAGTGTGTTTGAATTGATTAACATTTTTCTTTACGACTCAAATTTTGTAGTAGACAAAAATCTATCAATTTTATAATATACTTATGTGACATCTCACTTAAGGTTACCATACTGAAATGAATGGGATTTCTTGCTTTGGGGTACGGATGTTTATCTTCAACTTTAACGATTTTGAAATAACTTGTGACTTAAAGTATTAGTTTTAAAAGTTTCTTGTCTTGAAATTGTGATAGAGAGTTTGATTCTTAAATAATAATCTAATTTCAGTCTTTTTTCTTACTTAATTTAAGAAAACTACGTTTTCGTTGATATTTTTAAAAACTTGTTTAGTTTAAAGTTTTGAAATACTTATTGCTATTTGATATTGCACTTTTTAAACAAGAATATTGAACAGCTTAAAAGACAATTAATATACGTTATTCTTAAAAAGCTGTATAATTGTGTTTCTTTTACATTATTTTAAGTTTGGGAAAAAATATTTTTCTATGGTATCAAAAAAGGGCTTTTCCTCATAAAAAGAGAAAAATTCACTATTACAACTTATTCAGTAAGAAAAACTATAGTTTTATTGTGTTAGAAGGCCATTTATTTGGTTGAAATAATACGCTTACTTTTATAAGCATCTAGTGTTTAAAAAAAAAAGTTTGATTAAAAATATAATTTTGAAATTATTTAACACATAAAACAAGTTTCTAAGCTTAAAACTTAAAAAGTTTAATTCGAAATAACAATAATGGTAAATGGGGCGTATACTTAATTTTATTTATTAGATTTGTTCACAAATTGTTGTGCATTTTTATAGTGAACGCTTGAAGTGGACACAGAGATCATGTGATTTATTACCTTAAAACATTTTTCTTTGATCAAGAGTTGATTCAAGATCTTAAGGGTGGAATTCCTGAAGTTATCGATGATATAGAGTCGCCATCCGGTGCCGCCAGTCATTTCACTGATGTCTTTTTTTTATTGTTGATCGACCTTCTTTATAATAAAATTGAACTTAAAGAAACATAGTATCCACTCATATTTTAAGGTATTGAAACATCCTGTATAACAAATTGAAGGCATGTGACATTAAAAAGTCTTTCATAAAATTGTTGGTCACGTATGTGAGGAGGGTTATAATAATTGTTAAGACGGTAAAATCAAGAACTGTTCGAAAGCAAAGAGTTCAATTAGAATTCCAAATATTATATCTATGAATATAAAAAAGTGTATAGTTCCAGTTGGATAGATTTCTTTAAATTTTTCCAATCACGTCAGAATGACTGAACGGATCTAGATGAAATTTGGCACAGAGAAAGATTATAGCCTGAAAAAGCACATACGTTAATTTTTATCCCGGTAAAATGTATTTTATTTGGATTAAACATTGACTACGTTTTTACACAAAAATATAAGCAATCTGCGGTTATTGTTTTACATTCAGCACAACGAAACAGATGACAAATATGACATTAACTTTTGTTGTCCTGCCGCTCGATTCACTTTTTAATAACCTTAACTATAAACAAATTGCATGGAATATCGAATAAGCAACAAGAATGTTTTCGATAGCTTTAGTTTTTGCATTAAATTGGGATGAAATGAAGTTTGCCGGGCCCTCTAGTTTGAAACCCTTTAAAAAGTATTTAATCATTTTGCAACTTTTTCTACAATTTTGAATGTTCACATTATACTCTTAGATGACAGGCAACTTCATAGTAAATTTTTGGACTAAAATACAATGCTCGGAGATTGATTCAGAACTATGCCGAAAAAATGTGTCCAGACATTTTTTCTACTTCTCTGTCTTTGATGGTCCAAAATCCTTAGGAGTGATTTTCTTGAAACGGATCTATTTTTGTTTAAAATTTAAAATTTCAACATTTTTTTACACAATAAATGACTTAAAACCCGTCTATTTTCAATGTTTGTTAAATTTTGAACACGTCTTTAAATAATCTACAATCCTTTGGGAACAATTCCATATGTAAAGTTAATATGCACCCTTAAGGCATTAAAATTAAGCTTTGTCTGTTTACGAGTGTTATTGGCATTTTTTTTTTTTTAAGCTCATTCCCAAAGTACTTAATGCGCTTAAAATAAATATTGTGTGTGTGACTTATGAGGAGGGAAAACGGTATTGGTTAGGTATGTTGAAAATATGGGCGTTTATTCTCAAGACCATTTTCACAGATGGCTGTAAGCACTTTTCTTTCTTTATTTTCGCGTTTTTATCATTCGATTTTCATTCATGGATCGTCATCATCGTCATCCGTTGTTTTGTTTTTCCACATACCTTTTCACTTCACTTCACTTTTTCCCTGCACACAATATACAAGTACAGATATTATAGATTATAGCTTTATGTTTGTATTACATTCGAGAAATCTTTTTTTTTTTCTGCAGCACTCTTACCTTCTCTCAGAGTATGTATACAGTACATACATAAAGACAACTCATACATACAGAGATAGATATACGATATATATAGGAATAATAATATGAGCAAAGATGATTCGCAAAAGATATAATACGATGAGGTGCAATATGATGATGACGAAGATGATACCAAGGTCGTTCCGTTTTATTTTCTGCATCTTCCGTGCAAACTGCTCCAGTCAGGTGCATAAAGTCAATATCTTCCGTGTGTGTGTTTGTGTGTATCTATGAGTGAGTTTTTTTAAAGTTCGTTTTATCTGAGCCCTATCGTTTCTCTAGAACGGCAAATCGTCCTTTTTTTTTGCAGATCCATACCCATAGATACTTTTTCCCGTTGAACTTTTCCTCTTCCTTACATTTTTAAATATGCTATTATTTAGAACAGGTACAAAGATATACACATTTCACATGAATATGCAAAGTGTTCGTTCTCGAAACGAAACGTTGGAAATGCTGTTTGTGTGTACAAACTGCGAATATTAATAGGAAACAATCAAACAAACGACATACTCCAAGAATAGCACAAGATATCTAGAGTCGGCTAGAGAAACAAAATAAAGAAAGCAAAAAACCAAAAAAAAACGAAAAAAGGAAAAACCCGAGAGGAAAAAAATGGCTCTGCAGGATATGGAGGAGGAAAAGTTTGAACGTTAGGAAAGAAAATGAAAAGACGACAACGACGAACGGTGACGGCGACGAATGGAATATTACCATTCAACCCCGTAGAATGAATGATTTATTGCGTGCTATGCATCTGCATTCAGGAAAATGCAAACAATTTTTTTTTGTTCGTATTTTTTAAACGAAATTGAAGTTGAGCAGATTTTTCTTTTTCAAGTGATTTGTCAAAATAAAGTATCTGTGTTCTTAAAAAAAAAAAAAAAAACACCAACATTTCCAAGGAGGAATATTCTAATCTTTTTTTTTAGAAACAAAACTATGAGTTCTTCAAAAAGAACAACACACGTGAACCGGAAGTGAAGGTGATAAAAGTGCTATGATCAGAGAAAGATCGAAAACTATTTCAACCAGTCGAATAATAAAGTTTCTCAGAGTTTGTGGAGGTTGAAAAAATAAACATAAGGTTGTCGGAAATATTAATTTTATGAAAGTTTTTTTACTGACGTTTTTCGTCAATGTGAAAAAAGATAATATTCAAACCGTAAGGAGGTGCAGTGCATTTACTTAATTTTTGGTTTTGGAAAAAGGAGCAATACTCAAAATGTCAAGTTAACCTTCTATAAATAGGTCTTCGTACACTACCACTAAATACAAATTTATCGATATTTTAAAAAACCTTATGATTTTTTGGGTGAATCCTTTTTTATTTTCTGTTCAAATAACTCAGATCCATAGTATGGCAGCTGCTGATAGCAATAGCTGTGTTTTATTTACTGCTGGGTATCTAGCTCAGCAAAATTTCCTTCGGCAAACAACAACAATCGCCAGTAGCCAGAAAAACAAATGGCAGCAGTGATGTGAAGTGAGTTTTATCACTTGAATTCTGCACTGGCTATACAGCAGTGAATAAAACACAACTAATATAAAGGGTTTTAAAAAATAAAGTAAATTATCAACAGTCCGTTATTTGGAGAGCTGTCATCTTTTGGCATTTGGCAAGTCATAATTACGCTATTACTAAAAGTGGCGCGATACAATCTTCAACAACGTAAAGAAATTTTTAAAACTTACTACAAAAGTCATCGTGAAGTATACCTTTTTGGCCACTTAAGGTCAAAGTGTTGGACGAATTTCAGCTGTTGGGAGAAGTTAATGATGTGAAGCCACGAAACTGTTATCGTCACTAAAGCATAACTTTGCTATTAGACTTAAGTCTTAGGGCTCTTGAAGTACAGTTCGCACAATAACTCAAGCCAGTTCATCACCAGCAACATTGTATCACAGCTGATTAGGTTTTTGAAATGCATAAAAATTTTCCGAGGTGAAAACCAGGTCAATAATCAAAATTGTAGCATTTGGAACTTGAAAATTCCAAATAGCTAATATTCCTGAAAAGCCTCTCCATCCTCTGATTAGACCTTACTTATGCTAAGAAATAAGGCTGATTCAACTATTACGGTTAAAAGATTACATTACTGAGCATGTTTTCCGTAATTATTTTTTACGAGCATGTGGTAACAAGTATAAAAGATTTCTTAGACATTTATTTCTAATTTCCATCTAAAAAACTTGTATAAATTAAAACTCATTCCTCCCAAAAAAATATGTAGGTACCTACATTCCAATATATTATCGTTCGAAAATTATGAAGACAAATCACTTGAACAGGAAGAAATAATTAACTCTTAAAAAAGTTCAAAATAAATTCCTTCTATAGTTATGATTGTTCAACCAGTTAACAAATTCTGCATCAAGCCAAATTCCTGTCAGACGAACTAAATTACCTTAATCTTCAAATATACAGAACATAGACTTCCATTTACCTGTCTTATTCATTTCTATGTTAAAGAAACTAGAAGACTTTTAACAAGACTCAGGTCCCAGCTGAACTCTTACATACGTCTATACCGAAATTTATTGTCTCAAACCAAAATGGAAAAACCGGAGGGACTATGATTATGCAGCATTTTTCATGTGGAAGAAAAAGTATTTTTTGCAAATGGACTTCTCGCACTCTTCTACTTCAAAATTCGAAATACCATATACTCGATATACTCAGTATACTCGCAGATATGAACGAGACTAAAATGTCTTTAGTGCATATATTTTGCATGTGGTGTTATACTTTTGGCGTATGTTGTCTATGTGTTTGTATAAATAAATTTCTTTTTGAGTGGAATTGTGAAGCTCACACCATTCGCAGCCCTTAAGAGAGATGAAAACGACACCCAACACCAACACCAACACCATCACCAAGAAAAACAACATGCTGTTAGCATAAAACGAACAGCGACATTTACCCCCGAAGGCAGAAATGGAAAAATAACATTTTTGACATTCGAAAAAGAGCCACAGTCATGCACACATGAAAATATCACACAATTTTTGCCAACCAACAACAACGACACACCGACAACTGCAACAACTAACTATAGAAGCTTTATGGAAGTAGGATACGGATACCACGAGACATGTCCCTTTTGGAAATGTTTTATGCAGAGTGTTTCGGTTATTCTTTTTTTGTTTTTTTTTTTTTTGTTTAATATTTTTTTTTTTTTTTTGAAAATGTTGCATCAATTTGAACCGAATGCATATCGTAGATACATACATACATACATGCATAAAATGTTATGTTTTGTGGATATACATATATGTATGTATATGTACCTATCTCGACATGCAAAAATACATCGGCGGCGCACATATAGGATTCTGGAGGAGGAGATAGAGATCCTTTTTGCTTCTGATACACATAAACATGTATTTTTGCCATAACTCTTCAAGACACGACAAGACAATCTACAGCATGTTGTTCTTTTCTTATTTTTGTTTTTATTTTTTTTTAAATATTTTTTCTATTTTTTTTTTTACTAGCTATCTGCATATTTTGTTCGTATCACGGTGGACGGATGGAGGCGTGGTGGTGTGAGATTCTGGTGTTGCAGTCTTGCAGTTGTTAAGGGTTAAAGGTTTAAGTTCTTTTTTGAAGAAAATGCTACAATGAGTCTCTTGAATTTTTTGAATTATGCTGAGAGAAAAAAATAATAATAGAAAGCGTTAGTCATTCGGAGTTTTTGTAATTTTTGGATAAATTTATCAAATTTTTTTGACAGGGAGTGCATCTGAAAAACGAGACAGAAAAGATAGAACATCTTAAGTGGACTTAATATACAGGTAACAGGTATATACTCATACTAATTTACTTTTATTTTTTCTGTCTTAATCCCTATAATTTTCTTCTTAAAGAATCTTTCATAAAGCGATTTCTATCTTTGAATTAAAATTACAAAAGGTGTATTAGATATTTTGAAAGGCTTATTTAAGTCATTTTTCTATGCCAAGATAAGTTTGCAATCAATTTTTTTACTACTCTAGAGCGCATTCAGAAAAAAACGTCGTTGACTTTAGTTTTCTTACTTTAGATCCCAGATAAGATCAATTTTATATGGATGCAGACAGAAATTCATTTTGATACAACTGATTTATCATTTAAATTGGCAACTTGGTAAAAAAGAAGATCCAAGAAACACTGTCAAAAGACCTTATAAATAGTAATTCACTTTCTGATTTCTTTAGACGTGTGATTTTAAAGCAGAAGTAAAACACACAAAATTTAATTTTTTGACCAAGAATTCAGCTTTATTTTAAAGATTAGGGTTTGCCATTCTGTTCTAAATCTGATTTCATGCATGTTGGTCACCGCAGCTGACTCGAATACTTCCAGCCTATCGGTCAAATTTTCAACAACTTTTAGCAGTACTTGGGGCCGTATGTCAGCAATAACGCGTACAATCCTCTTCCAAGGTGTCAATCGTAGCGGACTTACATATCTTGTACAAAAGTGACTTCACATAACCCCACAAGAATTAGTGAAGCGGTGTTAAATTGCACGATCATGGAGGCCACGCCCACAAAGCGAGATAAGGCGCTCACCAAAAGTTTCCTTTAATAAACTGATTGCTTCGTTGGCTGTATGGCTTGTAGCGCAGCCTTGTTGGAATCAAAGGTCGCCCATTATAACTCTCTATAGGGGTTCCCTCCCCCCATTGACTATAATATTCATTTTTGCAGAAATATTGACCAATGATTCACTCTGCCTGCCCATAGAGCATACACCAAACAATGACTTTTTGGGGATGTAACGCCGCGGTGGCGTCTAAAACATGGGTTGTAGATTATAATCACTCCGAATACTAACATTTTGCTTTTAAAGTACCCATTTAACCAAAAATGAGCTTCATCGCTAAACAAAATTTTCTTGTAAAAATGAGGATCGGTGGCCGTCTCCGCTTTGAGTCCATTCACCGAACGTGCGACGTTCTTGATGGTCGTTCGACTTCAATTCTTGCATTAATTCGATTTTGAAAGTCTGCAAACCAAGATACTTCTTCGAAATTTTCTATAAAGTGGATGGGCACAATTCCAATTGTTGGACACGATCGCGGATGGACTCATTCGGGTCTTCTTCGATACTCTGCTCCACAGCAGCAATAGCATCTTTAGTGCTCAGCTCACTGTACAGCCCGGAGTCTCTAAGGATGCGTATTATTCACTAGGGTAATCGTGTTTCATATGGTTGCTCGAATTACCAACTCCTCTGGACGATTTACTCGACCGATTATAGGACTCAGCTAAACAATATTTTGGTAATAAATTTTCACGGTTTGCAAATGTTGGTTGTTCTGAAGTAAGTCTATTAATATTAAAATGGTACACCAAATTGAGAATAAATCATGTCACAACTGTCAAAAAGATCAATTCCGAAAAAAATATTGACAGATTGAAAACAACACTCTTAAAAAACACCTTTTATCTGTATTATATTTTTTCATGTTATTCTGAAAAACAAGTTAAAAAGAATTGGCCCTAAATGACTGCCCTGAGGAATACCTGATTTGATGGTGTTAAAAATGACGAATATATTAAAAAAATTACAATTTCATAAGCAAATTGGAATTTATAAATCATCTTACTTTAAAGTAAATAAAAACATTCTATTCAACATTGAAAAGTACAATAAACATTTCAGGCATCTAGTGACATCTGTCAAAACAGCAAACACTACAGAAAATATTATCAAACATAATATGTACAAAAATATCCCCTAATGGGTACAGGATATATTTGTCTATTTAAAATGTCCATTTTTGAGAAAAAGTTTAACTGTAACAATTTTTCAAAGTCCCTTGCATAGATAACACCCATCTATCTCCTATTTTTAATAAATTAACATTTATATATGTATATATTTTGACACTTCCAAAAATTGCTTCCTATAGTAGGTAAATGCTTCCTTACAAATTTTTCGACATTTTATCTCACACTTTGTAGTGAATTTTGATTTTCGATCAAAGTTTTACTGATAATTTCCATGTTTACCTGCAGGCACATTTACAAATACAACGAAAGAAACGATTAAGTTTTCGATATAAAATAACAAAGGCTGAATTCTTCTATTTTTTGTACTATTTTTTTTTTTTCGTTCTGTTCAACAAAAGCCAAACACAATTTTGTTTCAGATCTGAATTCTCTGTAAAAATTTTGCATATTCTAAGCTAAATTTTAATAATTTTTCTTCGAAAAGTTCCCTTAGGGCATATTTGTGGAATATGATAAATGAACTATTATTTTCATAAGACTTTCGTTATGTTATACCGCCATCACCACCACCACTACCACCACCACCATCTCTTCATCACGAACTCTGTGTATCGCTCTGTATCTGAACCACCATTGACTTCTTTATGATGGTATACAGTGTCGGTCCTTTGGTGTTCTTGGTCTGTTGTTGTACTTCGTACTTATATACAGATATTAATTTCCCTTCGGAATATTTGAAACTTTCTCAAGTTCTAGGATTAAGGATTTAAATCTACAAATCCCTTGAGGTCAATGTTTAAATTGCTTCAAACATAAAAAATAAAAGAAAAAAAAAAAACGTATTTGACCTTCGTTTGTGGTGTCGAATTAAGTTGACATTTTGTTCTTTAAAAAGATAATTTTGCATATACACGTTATACGAGTAAAATGTAGATGGATACGGTAACCTTACCTTGGGGTGGTATCAATAAGCGTTAGCAAATGTCTGACGAAATGTCAATTATTTCGGTTCATACACGTGGAAGATTTATATTAAATTTTAAATTCTATCTATGCACCTTTGTATGTATATGTAAGTGAAATGCGCCATTTTGTTATTGGAACCAAATGGTGGTGGATGAAATTAGAATTTGAATAAAAGGAATGGAAAAGTGGTGAGGGGTGTAATCAAAATAGTTTGTATCAAAAAATTATGCAAATTCAGTGAATGTAGTTCTCGAGCTAACAACTACTGAAAGTTAATTATAATCTTGGACTTCATACAGTTAACCATTTATTTTGAGACAATTTAAACAAAAGTTCAAAATTGTAACTTTATATAGGAAATTTTTATGTGGCAATTATGAAATGACTGAAATCCTACCAAAGCTCCGACTTATGTCAAAAAATTGTTGCATAATTTTTAATTGGTTAAAATGTGAAGGGCTGTTTTATTTTCTACCTGCTACTGAGTTTAAAAATCCTAAATGTCAGCTTCTATAGAATTGTAAATAAGTTGTAGAGTTTCAGGAGAATATGCCTGCAAATAGTTGAGCTACAATATTCTATAACCCATATTCCAATATCAAAAATGGCGAATAGATCAGGACTAAAAGCACAGCCTTGTGGAACTCCAGATTGAATTGTAACCTAATCGGATTTATTTTAACCCTGAAATTAGTTTACAAAGGCTTTAAAAGAGTTTTTTCCAAAATTTAAAGTGTCATGCCAAGTCCGTAAAGTTTTCGAATAAGATCATCGTAAGCCGTTTTAAGATCCAAGAAGAGAACACACAATTTTTAACTAGAATAGGAAATACTTGTGCCGTACTTCTTAAATTTTAATAATCCTATTTTTTATATCCTTTTCTTTCAAAAGCTGTGAGTCTTGAATAATATAATTACGTACATACATTGCCAGAAGTCAGTAAAGGTTCGAAGTGAAACCTTAAAAAAAGTTGCTTGGGGTTGGGTTCGAAAGTTGTTGAAAATGGTTACGCAAAACTTCAGAGCCTTAACTCAATATTTGTATATAGATTCAGATTTACTTAGGGCACGAAATATTTTATAAATGTCAAAATATGGTTTTTATTTTTGAAGTCATAAATTATGGAGTGTCATTCAATATCTATAAAACCATTTTTTTCCAATTTGTTGCCCCAGAAAAGTTATCTATCGTTCGAAAACTCGGAGCGAGAAGAGACGATTCTCCATTAAACTGATAGAAAACCAACACTATTATACCGACAAGGTGCTGATATATTCAAATTCTGACAACACTGAAGCGAGTTAAGCTAAAGTCTCTTTATGTCTTTTCTAGTGAGTGGCCAAAATTCAAACCCTTCTAATATTTCTTTTTTTTAAGAAATCCTTGAAAAAAAAAAAATAAAAAATTAATTTGAAGTAAATTTTTGAAAAACATTATATAACAGAAATTAATCCAAAAACTGCATCACTTGTATTTTTGTACATATCCATTTTTTAATTTATACAATCTATGTATATTGTATATAGGACCCATTTACATGTATTCTGTCTTATGGTTATGTTTTATTAAAATCTGAAGTTCAAGCTATGTAAAAATCTCAAACTTTGTTCATAGTATCTACCATAGTTATAACACCTGGTGCAACATGCTGCATAATTATCGATAGCAAAAAGACTGTTAGGAGCTATCAAGTATGTCTCAAGACCACAAGTGACCAAATGACATAAACACAGTCAAGAAACTAGGTGCCATTATAGGGAACAAACTCCTTCCCTAAGTCTGAAACACAGAACTCAAGAAAAGTTCAAAACCACACATAAAAATAATTCACATAAAAGAATAAATCCCCATTACCTATCTCATATTCCTTACCCTTTAAGTTGAAATTAATTATTATTTATGGAACATTGGTAAAAGGTGTCATAAGTAATATAGAAGGAAGGACCATTTCATTTACAAGAAACCATACAGAATTGACCTTAACACTGCACAAAGTTACCATCCATTCCATATGCCATATACCAATATTTCAACCATTTATCTATTTATGTATATGTAAAAGTTTTCAAAACTACTTTAGCCAAAAAGCTAAGTTATTATTAATAATAATGATCATCAGAAAAGTTTCAATGTAAGTAGAGATATAGAACAAACCATCAGAGCACTCGATCATTTCAAAATGTTTACTCCTTTGAGTAATATTCAACAAGAAAAAAAATAAAAAAAAAAACTGATCCTATTACTCTAGCTGGGAAAATTGTGCTTCTACTTTTCTTCCACATAACAGGGGAGTATTCAACACACTTTTCCTCACCTCTAAGTAAAGACAAATAAAACCAAACTGACACACAAACATTATTCAAAGAAAAACTACAAATTGAAAAATTTTACCTGAGAGGAAACTAAAAACTTAAATGTTCTGACCTGGTTTCCTTACCAAAAAAAAAAAAAAAACTTTTTTTTTCAAAAAACATTTTTCCTTTTAAACCCACTTTATGCCATAGATCTAGAGCTAGAACCTAGAACCAAAGAACCAAGGAACCATCAGGTTCCTCACATATAGGTACTCGCAGATAGATACGTATCTAGATCTACCGACATACATACATACATATGCACTTCTTCAATATTTAATATGCAAACTCAAAGCAAACACCTAACGAACAGTACCAATTGCAACTTGGACTTCATAAAAAATGAATAAAGGAGTAAACATTGTGATGCGCCGAGAAGAAGAAAAACTGGTAACTTTATCAAAACCCTGCTTCATAATGTAGAAGAGAGGTAAAATAGCAAAAGAGAGTATCCTTCTAAATTGTTGATGGTGCACATCAGGAAGGAAAAAAGCTCGGGTAGGTTAGGGACGGCCCAGCCCGGCCCGGTCTACAGGACGACAACAACCAACGTCGACGACGACGACGACGACGAATGTGGGGTGGTCGTATCTTTATACCAAGGCTTTTATACGTTTCAAAGTTGAGAAAACTTCAAACTGTTGTTTTTATTTTTCGTTTTTCCATTTTTTGTTTTTGCGTTTTTCCTTTGCATGTAGGGTAGGTGCACACTGCACAGTGCATACTGCAGGATGCACAACTTTGAAAAGTATACCATGTGAATCTGTGTGTGGGCTGTGGGCTATGGGCTAAGAGAAGAGTGTGTGTGTGTTTATGTGAAAAGTGTCTTTTTAAAAGGTCCATGATGGTAACAAAAAGCACATGAGCATTGCATCGCATCGCTTTTCGTACCCAACTTAAATCCTAAGACTATTGTCCTTATAGAAATGCAAGTTTTTCTTGTGCTCTCTTTCGGTTCGGTCTTGCCACTGTTACAACCCACCAATTACTTTTTCATCAATTTTTTAACGTGACATAAGTACGAGAGAAAAACATTTTCAGCTCAAAACTTTGAACTGAAAATGCATTGGGGAACTATTTTTTTTCTAAGCTTAAAAAAAAAGAAAACAGTTTGTTTGGTTCCTGTTTTTTTTTTTTTTTTTGTAAGACCTAAGTTCGTTTTTTTTTTCTGATTCTAACATACGAGTAATTGTCAGCTAGAGAAATTGAAATTGTCAGTTTTCATTGGAAAAACTGATTTTTTGAAATGCCTATTGTATAAAGTGACTTTGATAAGGTCATAACTAAAAATTCAACCGAAAATGTCAAAAGGCAGAGAATTTTAGGAAGACTTTAGTTAAGCGCTTGTTATGATTGGAAATGAAGTTAATTATTAAGTCAACATAAGACATTTGCCCAAATCAAAATACCTACTTATAATAAAAGTTCTCGGGAAAAATTAAAGCAAATAAGAAAAGGCAACAAATACAGCAATGCTAATACTCGTAAGTTAAAAAAAGGCCAACTATTTTAGTCATGTTTTGAATTTAACTCAAAATAATATTTCAAAAAATGTTTTTAGCATACAATCAATTGATGATCAAAATTATACGATGCCGATTTTTGGATTTTTGGTCCTATAGTCTGGGGTAAACCTGAATCTCAATCACCAAGATTCTTCAGCACTCTTAACTAAAGGCTAACTATCTTACTAACCCAGCCATCTTGGTCATTTAAATAGTCTTCTAAGGGGACACTTTAACTGGTCTACAGAATTGTATTCTACCTCTGGAAAATGTTAGTCTTCATAATTTCCCGCTTTGATATTAGTTCCTTAAAATTGAATGCAGTCTTTAAACACTTCAAGGTTATTCCTGTCTATGGCATTGTTACGTCCAAGGTTTGTATAAGATGTTATTGCTTAGAGCAGCCTTTAGTTACATACTTTGTCTTGTCCTCATTAAATATTAAACAGATCTTCTTCAACTTCCACATAAATATCCAAAAAAGACCAAATGACATTACACATTGTTCTTATAGCTATGTAAATATCGTCGGCATTAAGCGAGTAAAAAATTTCTAAAAAATCTTGCCTGTAGAATTACATACTAAGTAGGTAATCAGAGCTACGAAGTCCGTTCCCTAGCAGGAGATAGAGTCTTAACTACTCCTACACACCATCGTGTGCGGTTGCAAGCGAGCTCCCTCCAGCTCTTTCCCAATCTAGCAGATTCCTTCTCAGCTCTTCTCCTCAACGTGCTTCTCGGTCTATAAATTCTTCTTCCTTCTTGTGTGAGTGGGTTCCCCTGCATTACCTAGGTCGCAATGCAGTCATTACCTTTTCGAAGCCTGGGTCTAATCCACTGCCACTTGCGCCTTCGTATAATGGTATCGATGGGTTCCTGACCATAGAGAACCAAAGTTTTGCAGTTTCCTGGTTATTTTTGCTGTTGCTGTGTTTCCAGATGCTGTATCCATAAAGCTGAACTGATTCGACGTTAGAGTTAAACAGTCTTGGCTTTGTGTTCAAGCTAAGAGACTTGTTCCTTCAAACAATGGATAACATTTCAACCGCAGTCTTTGGTTTTCCAATGCGGCTGGTGATATGTCTAGTTCGGTTCCTCCTTCAGTGAGACAATACTTTCAAGGTATTGGAAGCTTTTCTACTTTTGCAATGTTCATCGGAGCGGATAATTGCGAGCTCCCGAGACTGAACATCTTTGTTTTTCTCGTATTGATTTTCAGCCCCACGATTGTTGCTTCTCTCTCCTCCCTTGTTGCCATTCGGTGGAGATCCATGATCCTATTGGAGAGCAAGCATACATCGTCTGCGTAGTCAAGATGTTTTAGTTAAGTTGCCAGAGTCTATCTTATTCCTTAGCTTCCTTTCAAAGCCATCTTCAGTACATCACTTATCACCAATAACAACAGGATTGGTGACAGAACGCAACCCTGCCTGAACCCACTATGGACTTCAAATTCTTATGACAACCTACTTCCGTGTAAGACGTTTATAATAGCAATGAGTTTCTTGGGTATACTCCTTCTCCGCAAAGCAAGCCTCTAGAATTGACGCTTGAATTTTGTTCAATTCTTCTCAAAACAATGTTGTCAGGGCATAGGTCTATCCAGAACATACATATGTCATAGGTTCGGTGAAGTAGTTTGGGAACTTACTGACACCTGTTTTTAGAATCCATGATGGTTGATGGCTGTTGATAGTTGTCATTGTTTTATTCGACTTGAACTAAGATTGGTTGTTCACGATTTGATATACCTGCCAGCTGAATAATGTTGATTGCAACTTGAAATGTTGCTTCTAATTCCTGCTTTTAATATGACTAGACTAGTCCATAGTATTAGCAAAAAAATAATTATTTTTTATTTTTTCGTTCAAATAGAACTCTATTTTCAAGGTCGCCTTACTGAAAGTGTGTAGGATAGTCTTTTACCTTTAATTTTGTGTTCTCTGGCGAGAAATTGGCAAATCGTAGAAGCTCACTTACTCGTGCCATGAAAATTGCTGTACACATACTGGTTGAGTGTTCATTTAGGTCTGTTAAAAAATAGGGCTGATTCTGATGAATACCATAGCCGAATGAATTATGGTGTTTTTTTTTTTTGCTATAAAAGTCCAAGCAATATAAAAATTCTGCTTCAGAGTCAAATTAACCGAACAATTTCATGGTCTAAACAATATGTCACCACATTATTAACAACTTTTCTAATAGTCTTTCGACAAACTTCAATAATGAATCAATATTTTCAAGGATTCTTGACTTCCTGGGTCGTAAATGGCGAAGGACGTTAGTCACTCACCACCAAATTTTTTAACCATGTGTTGAAACTTTGTAGACTTACATAATACAGTCTTTGTACCATATTTATACACTTTCGGCATTTTTTAAGCCTTTTATTCAATTAACGACTCTCAGATCGTAATTTTGTATCGGACCTAATTATGCCCTTGGCTCTGGTTCTGAGAGATCTATTTTTTTTTTTTACAATTTTGAACTTAACCCTCCTTATTTCAAAGACAAGTCCTAATTCCCACTAGAAGCTTCTGTATGTATAATGTATGTAGTCTCTATATTCATATCTTGACAGTTCAATTGCATCCATCATCCTCAAGTTAAATTAGGATGAACCAAATTCAAGCGAAAAACAGCTGTATTAAGTACTTCTATCAAGGATATCTTACTTTCTGACCTTCTGCTTTGAAATCTGCCGAGGGCATTACACTTGCCAATCTACCAAAGTAAAACCTGTACCTGTTCCCGCTTTCACAAATTTGGCACAAACACATGCAATATTTCATAAACTATAATTCAACTTCCCTTCATTTGTGGTTTTTTCAAATATTTTCCAACAAAAATACCAACACACAACATCAGAGGGCAGCGCACCCCATCGAATATGAAATTAACTAAAAAACAACACCCTCTGCTTTAATTAGAATATCACGATTCAATATACCTACCCTCGAAGAAGGCAAGCAACTTACATACATATAGAGCAAATAATAATCCCCTATACTGCACAAACTCATTCCAATATACAGTTAGCTTGTTAATGATAGTCATGAGACGTTATAAGAGTGTACACAGTCTTATAGTCAAGGTGCCATATACATATATACATAGAACCCCCTTTGGCCCCATAACGTGAACATCTAATACCAAGCGACTTTCAACACAAAGATTGTTATAAAATCTGAGCAATTGCATAAAGAGGGTGCGATTTCCTTTGTGGCAATTGAACAGTACACTAATACAATTACCTCCTCCCCATTCAACCCTTCTCTGTCACAGATGATCCCCCCTGCCCCAAGTAGACCCGTTTCCCTATGCTAATACCAACATTCTAACTAAGTGGACTAATACGAGTATGAATAAGAAAAAAGAGTATAACACCATTAAACATACACACTACGAGCTCTTATGGATCTAACGAAGACGACCGACTACCGACGACGATAATGACGCGACCGACCGACGACGACGCGACGAGACGCTCCATAAGTGGATCAATATTATACGCAGTGTGTTATAATAGTGCGGTAACCGTTCACTTTCAAGAATTGCGTTATATCGTAAATAAATTCTGACAATAGTTGTTGAGGGTGCGGGTGGTGTGGATATGATTTAACTGCACAAGAAAATGGTATAGTGGCAAACCAACCAACGTGTAGTGTATGTATGTAGTGTGTATTTTCCTAAGTAAACAGTTTGAAGGAAATTGCAAATGTGTGTTGAGATTATTGAAAAAAAAATAATGCGGAATGATTTAACGATGGGAAATTATGGGAAAATCTTGAAGGGATGCGTCTTAAGGATTGAATATGCATAAATATAAATTGTGCCATAATAAAATGATAGAGTAATTTAGCAAGATGGCTCAGGAAAAAAAAATATGGACTTGAATTTGAGTGTGATATTTTGTAAGACTTGTTGCATTCAAATTATTCAAAGTGAAATAAGCAATATGTAATGCTACGAACTTTTGTTTTTTTTTCAGGTTGAACTTATTAACTTATGTCTTTTCATGCTAAGTGTTTTTCCTAAGCTTTCCCTTAAAAGTATTTCCATTCTAAGGATTGTTATAAATTACAGAAGAAGGTATTTATATTCTTTAACTTCTTTAATAGTTCTTTTTGAAATTCGTATGGACTTTGACTTTTCGAAATTTACATAGTAAGGTTCCAGAGGTTGCAATACCGTGCTTTTATATTTAAATTGCCCTAATCAATTCTGGTAAATAATTATCTCAAAGCTAAAATTAAAGGAAAAAAAAAGGAGTATTTATTTTGTAAAAATTAATATGAAAAAATATT
The DNA here is from genome assembly GCA_905146935.1 of Scaeva pyrastri. Taxonomy (NCBI): domain Eukaryota; kingdom Metazoa; phylum Arthropoda; class Insecta; order Diptera; family Syrphidae; genus Scaeva; species Scaeva pyrastri. The sequence continues at coordinate 121,751,539 of LR989927.1, read as the reverse complement.
TTAATAAATATTATCAACTGATAAATTAGTTAATAACTTCATTAAAAGTAATTAGAAAACCCTGTTAAAATACCTTAAGAAACTTTTGATGGAAAGAGTACGTTCATAAAAAAAAAGTTAAGAGCTTTTTGAACGTCGATTATCTATTATCCAGCAATTCCTTAGAAAGAATACCCTTTTTATAGAAACAACTTTAGTCCATTTTAAATGCCCCCGAACCTTAGAACTTTAAATTCACATTGCCATGTTTGTAATGCTTTTTTGTACGAGGCTGAGGTAAGCTCGTGGGGTGCCCAGGATGTTGCCCAAACAAAGCATTAAAACTTGGGCTTAGAGTTTCAAACTCGGTTTCAGCAACAACTTTATTTCGGTGTTTTAACTTGAGAACTATACTAACAGGTTATTTCATATGCGGCTATTAACAATTATTGTTTTACATATCTCTAAAGATAACAAATTATTTCATATAATATAAATTTCCTACCATACAACTGGGGTTCCATTTCCATCCCCTGTTCATAGCACCATACTAGAGAATAAACGGTCGGCCGTAGACTTGTCCGTCACCGTCACACTTAAAAAAAATTAGACAACGGAATAAAACAGGGCTCATATTCCCTTCGTGTCCGTGGAAGCAAACCAGCGGAATAAACGGTGCTCTACCTCGCGGCGGCGGCGGGAATAGGGGAATAAACGTGTAGGCTTAAAGCCTTGTCCGTCGTACACTTAGAAGAAGTGGTCAGCGGAATAAACGGGGGGGGGGGGTAGGCTGACTTTAAGGGATTTATAGGACCCAACAATTGCTACGGACTACCCTGTACCTAAGTACTAGCCGTGCGTCCTCGGTTTTTTCTTCAAAATTGACAAATTCTTACGGATATTCCACTTCTCCATATGATATTTTGGGTGGGAAGTGGATGCGAATCGTAAAAGTGCGAATGCCAAATTACTTTTTGATTCCACAACACCAATTCTAGCTGACCTGCTGTCTTCGGCGTGGTGCTGCTTTTGCGGAATCGGTATCGTGGTTCGATGCAGCGTTGGAAGTGTAACGCTTCGTTACATGTTAAGCACATGTCCCCAAATAGTAACTGTAAAGAGAAATTTAACACTTCAAAGATATGGGAAGGGGGCGTGACATATTTGATATCAGATTTAAATTAGCATATCACGTATATTCCATACAAAATTAACCCAATTCAATTCTTGGTTTGATTGAGAGAGACTCTAAACTCTTTTCTGATCCTTTTGTACTAACAACACAGTTTTTAGTAACATTTGTTTGCTCAAAAAATAAATTTAGTTGTTTTGTAAAAAAAAACAGTGACATAAAAAATGGTTGTATCAACTTTTCAACTTTACATACATATAACTCAATGAAACCTTCAAAATGTTCACTTAATATTGTTAAAATACTTTAACAGAGCCATAAGGTGATTTTACATACTTAAAATTTACTGCCTAAATAGTAATTTAATTAACAAAATCAGAAAATTTCATCAAAATTGTATCAAGTATTCCCAAGAAGACAGACTGAAATTTTGATTACGAAAAGCTGGGAAAATATACAAAATAGGCCCTTTTTGTAAAACTGCTTTATTCTTCACATTATTGTAGAGTTGGGGCATTTTTCCCCTTAATGAGATCACAAAAAAGATACAATTCTATTTATGATAACAAAAAGCAGGATAAGTCAACTGTTGCGTCCTATTAAAAGCTTTAAATAATAGTATAACAGCATCTATCCGATTGATGTCAAAACCAATTCATTAACGAAATCCTTCTCTAACTTCACCAATTCCTGCCTCACTTTTCAAAGTTTAATTCGTTTTGGGTAAAGCAATCTTAAACTATACAAAAACAAAAACAACTTCAAAACCTTTAATCCTTCCGAAAATTATTATCAAATTTTCAAAAATAATACCATCCAAACAAGTCATGTTTAATAACCACAAATACTTACGAAAATTGGCTTTAATATTACAAAATAATTGATGTTACAGTAACACGAAAATAGACGCATCTAAAGCTAAATACCATTTATATTTAGATGTTACGAGTTGACTAAACAAAAAGGGGTTGATAAAATTCCATTATATGTACCGTGATAGTGTATATAAGTTAGGTAGGTATCTCGTGGCCACCATTTTCGATGGTTGAAAATTCCAATAAACGACAAATTCAGAAACTAATTAAATTACGACCCCTACAATTAATTAAACCCTAAGGCTGATGAAATTTATGAAATTTTCGACAGCCAAAGCAACATCATGAAGCTGCATCACTATGTTGCTACCTTTTATAGTAGATATACATACATACATACGTACATATACTTATGAATGTAGGTAGATAGTGAAATGGGTTAGGTATAGATTTCTAAACAATCAAATAAACTCTGGCAAATTCAAGTTTTGTTTGCCAATTAGACCCGAAATTCTATAAATATATGTTTGTAGATAGATATAGATACATATGTACATACATAACATATATGTGTTCTGATAGTACATGTGAGATGGAATGACAAATTATTTTGAAAATAATTATAATTTTGTTTCTGACATCCGCAGAGGAGGTTTCCACTGTCTCTTAGTTGGTCAAACCAAATCCAAATGCAATTTAGGGCTAATGAAGATATATAAACTTAATGTGTACACGTACTGTACAATGTACAGTATACATGTGTACGAATATGTGTTTAAATTGCCGCAACTAAGGTAGTTACCTGCCTGCAATTAAATTAAATACAGGACTCTAGTAAGAGTATACATATGAAATGAAGGTATATGGAATAAATTCCATTGCATATAAAGGCAAAAAGGATTTCTTTTTGTTTTTGGTATTTTAACTGTCTTGAAATGAATAAATTAATCTCAACTTGCTCACTATTTGGCTAATTAGAGCACACGACATGAAATCCACTTGCATTTTGCAGTCGAGTCGTTTAGCCGCCACCTTCATTAAGTTTTCCATATATACCAGAGTGTACAAAAAAAGTCTTCCTTTTAGGTAAAACGGTATACACAATTATACGAGTATAGCTGATAGCATGCACTGCACACACAAGGACCTCCTCCCTATACCTGCCAGCCAACTATATGAATGTACATACCACCAAGCCAATATAACGGAGGCTAATTCATATTTATAAAATAAAGGACTTCGAAATGGATCCAACTTTATGCTTCACATTTCCTTGTTTGTTCTTCTTGTACAACACACAAACACACACATACGGGGGGACGACGACGACGGAGGACACAACATGCATGCATCATAATATCTTGGCTATATACGAAAACTGCTTTCAGGACACTCCCAGTTATAAGAATCTTTAGTTATGTCCTCTTTGCTTGTTCCAAGGACCTCGCAACTCTACATTCACATTCACATTCAAAACTGTACTGCTGGGGCTGGCAGAGCAGAGCACAAGGAATTTGTGTGTTTGGCTTTAGGGCATTTTATGAGGAGCTATTTTATATTTTTCGTTATCCCCATACAGTACACACACACACACACATACATATGTATATGCATATAAATATGACTCAGTTTCAATACATATGTACATACGAGTATATACCTATAGTGTAGTGTTGTCATAGGAAAGACGACAATGCTAAGGCAAAAGGAGGCTCTTTGTGAGATTATGATTGTTGCGTGCCAAAGAACGTACTTTAGAGTGCCTGAATAAGTACATAACATAGATAGATGTGTTTTAGTTTTTTTTTTTCTTATTTAGTTTTTGCTTATTTTGTTGTTGTTGTTGTTAAGCGTGTGTGTTGGTTTTAGTTCAATCAGACGAGCGATGACGACGTAAGGATGTATGTATGTATGTATGCATGTGGAACTTAACCTATACTGAAGAGTAGATAGAGTACTCTAACAAGTATGACATATTCCTCCATTATGGTATTTTGGCCCCAAGATATGAACAGAGACAGTCTAATGTCTGTCATCGACCAGGTTTAAGTTGACATAACCCTAGATAGAGTGCAATATTTTCTTTTGTTGCTGTTGTGTTGTTGTTGTTGGCTTATATCGGCAGGCTTTTCATTGCTGATGCAACTTATTCATACATACATATACATATGTATGTGTGTATTTTTAGATAGGCGGTTACCTTTATGCGGGTATCTATACCTATTTTTATTGTAATATCTGATATTATGGTCAAATATTGAAATCGAGTCTTAAATATTTACTAAAATAGAAACAAAGCCAAAGAAAATTAGATTTTGAAAATAGGGTGATACGAATCCTATTTTGTGTGCTATCGGTTAAGTTGGAGTATGATGTAGGTAAGTTTTGTGAAGAAGGATCCACACCAACATGATGTCATGGTTCATCAAGTAATTTAACCAGTTATTGACACACTTTATAGATATTGATGATTATTTATTAATTTTGCGTAAGTTCTTTGGTTAAAATTTGGAAAATATGAGATTATATTTTTTTATTGTACACTTGGGCGTATGCGTACTTTTATTTGCTCGTTCAATTTTTAATATTTTTTCGGGCCAACTGAATAAATGTGTAAATATGTATTTTATTTGTTAACAGATTAACTGAGCTTTATTTTGAATTCTTTAATGTTAGACTGACATACTGATATTTGGATGTTTGTTATTAACTGTTGAATTGAAAAAAATGAGCATTAGATGATCTTTACCCCAATTAACCACATTAAAAGCAATAATTTATAATTTTTTTTAAAAGAATCTATTAATATCAATAACATTTGAACTCTTATTTCACGTATTGTCATAAGAATTTTAAAGTGATAGTCTTTTTTAAGCATGAACACTCTGGCGTAGGTATACGTACTTTTTTTAGTTACTTATTTATAAATTGAGGAAACAATCTTATTTTGATTAATTTTTGTTTAAATTCTTAAGGATTTCGCTTGACAATTAATTTTGAAGGAATTGAAGTTGAATTTCTTTTTTTCATTCGTTCTTATGTCTATAAACCAAATGTCACTAACCAATTATATAAAATCAAAGTTTTTCGCCTCATATAATAACTTTCGACCATTGACATGTTATTTCAAACATTTCTTTTATTTATAGCGTGCGGAACAATATTTTTTTTCATTTGAATGTGATCAATTTGAAATTTCCCCAAAACTAGCATTCAAGGATTGTTCCGTCCATTTCCTTCTAAATGACCAGTGATATATTGAAGTAATTGAATTATTGAAGAGAATATCACCATTTCATTCTTCCAAGAATATAATTCGAAACATAAGGTATAATTAATTAATTTTTTGTATTAAATTTGACTTCCCAAATGTGTGCCCTAATGTAAAAGTAATATTAATAAATAATTGGTTTTAGAATTTGAGCCTTTTTGTGAAGTGTTAATGTTAGTCCTTGGTTCTATTTTTATTTAATTTAATGAAATAATAATAAAACTAAACAAAATGGCCAGCTTTTCCTTAAAAAATATAATTTAAAAGTATCTGAACTCGTGTTCGTGTTTCCAAACAAAATAAAAAACAGCCAAACATTTTTTGTCGAAATTATAAAACGTAAGAAAATAATTGCTTTCCCAAGTATTAAGCTCGACAAGATCGTCAAATTTTTGAGATTCCAAAATGGATGGCGTCACCTTTTGTCAAAAATCAGCCGTAAAAATGTTTTAAGGACGATCAGATCTAGCAGTTTACGTTAATGTTTTGACACCACATGTTTTGGGGCAATTTCGTTTCTGCAAAGAAGTAAAATGATTGATTTGCAGATTGAAAATTTAATGTTCCTTTTTTATGAAGAAAAATGGCCTTATGTTGTTTTTGATCATCAAAATCAGTCCAATTAATTTTACTGATGTTTTTGACTTGTTTTCCAGTGACGTAGAATATTAAAACTGTACTGATGAATTGACGTTTCAAAAACATTTCTCCTTGTCGATTGATATATGTCAAAGTTATTCACATTTTACATTTTGACATCATGGATGTCACACCCGTTACATATACGAAGCTCAAATACTTCTCCAAATGAATACCAATTTATTAAAATTTTTCTTCAAAATTTCTTAACTCTGTTTTGAAACTTTTTGTCAAAACGAAATTCAAAGAACGCATATTCGGTTCATATACGATCCAGCCATGCATTTTATTTCGAGTTAATAAAATAACTTGAAACAATCTTGGGAATCAATATTAATTTTACTGATTTCTTATTTTTTTTTTTTTGCTTTTTTTTGTTATCAAACAAAAAGCGACATTTATCAAGATACTCGCTTATATGTGATCCAAATTTTATTTGATTTCAAAATCAAGTATGTAGGTGGTATGTAAAGAATGTTTTAGGTAAGTACTCGTAATACATAATATACATAGGCGCACAAGGGTGATTCAACATGACAAATGACAAGGCAATGACAAATTACTGAATAAATCAAAGCGTGTTGTATAAGTAATGCTTGTTGTTGATTAAAATATTGATTGACAGCACTTTCTTTAATGTAAATTGGGGAGTTGCAATTTAATGGTATGAGAAAAAAAAACTTCAATTTGATTTTGAAATATGCTTAATGTTGTTTTTGTTGTTGAGGGAGGAGGGGGATATATAAAGTTAAGTTCTTTTGGGCTTAAATTTTTATTGAATTGTTAAAGATTTAATTGATATTTAAAGAATCTTCGCTTCCTTCGTCAGTTTTTAAGACACCATGATTTAGTTTCTAGAACATTGAATGCCTTGAAAAGAGCCGTCCAATCGCCGAACCCCGCATTTCTAAACTGTTAGTCCCTTTCTTATTTAAAATAACCAAAAATCAACACTGACTAAGCACAACTTTTGCCAATTCAAGGATTCTTGGAGGCTGTATATAAAAGGTCTCGACCATACCACTCACCCTAAGTTGTCCCCTCGTTTTCGACAACAGGACGACTTTTGCAAAAACAAGGATGTAAATCAAAAGACCCATTCCATATTGACTATGAACATTTTTTTACCAAAATGTCTTTTTATTATTTGGTTAATCGTCCAAACTTAATTCCTTATGGCATTTCATATGGTTCGATGAAAAAATTACAAAAAATCAGGAACAAGGACGCAATTAGCTAATCACACAATTACGACAACACTGCAATATGTCCGGTCTCTCGTTATTAAGAAAAGTAAATAGGTATCCCATCATATAAATGTACCTCACCGTTTCCACCTTAGCATGTCCACTATAATCCAACAGTCCCCTATATAAGCCCCAAAGAAAAGTCCTTCTCATCCCTGACTTGGCAAAATCAAATACTACATCTGTGTGTCGAAAAATAAAGAGTGTATCCTTTCTATAGATTTGTTCTTTCGCCGCAATCAAATGCCGCAATTTATTTTATTTTCCATACCCTTATCTGCCGCTCGACGACGACGCTGCTGCCCGTCACCATACCTACAACCTACCTTATATAAGTCCGTCCAAAAACCTATGAACCATATTATATGGCTTAGGTATCATTTTGTGTATTGCCTTCACACACACACACATCCAATTCATACACATTCATCCCTTCTGACCAACACACTCATTATTATAAAAATCCAAATCAGATGAAAGGATACAACGCAATAAACCGCAAGCAATATCAATATCTATTGGCAGACATAAATTTAACCAACAAAACGAATATCTAACCTTTAAGGATATGAAGGTTCCCAAGGATTTACCCAAGGAGGGACACAATACCATAAACGACACAAACACACACAGAAAAAAAAAATGTCCTGACTGAGGACAACATTAAGTAAACTGCGCTCATTGTCGTATTCTCGGCCAACATAAGGTAAATCATTATGCTATACAATAGCCAAAGGACGAAGGAAGTATCCTGCAGCAGGTTGATAGTTTTACTCTTTACGTACATACTTAAAATGCTTAGTGGTACACTATTGTTTGGTTGTGAGTTTTTTTTTTTCTTTTTTTTATTATTATAAAGTACAATACCTTGTTTTTTGAAAAGCTAAGCAACATTTTTAAAAGCTCAACCAATTACCTTCTGTTATTCACATATACTTACATTCATATGTACCTACATATGTGGCACACAAAGTGTTATCGATTTCACTCAAGAGGAAGCTTAAGCGTAAAGGAAAGGATTTTGTAATTTTTTTTCCCTCTATATATCTAACCACATCTCACCACCACCACACCGCACCGCATATTATCCTGGACAACAACAAAAAAAAAAGGAAAAGATCAACACAACTGGTAAGGGTGTTCCCTTTTCTTCTTTTTTTCTAATTTTATTTGTTTGTTCAGGGAATATTGTATTCTCAATTTCGAAATGGAAAAAGTTTTAAATTTTATTGCGTCACTTAGGAATTTATAAAAAAAGAAGACGAACAAAAAAAAATACTTTTTTTTATGGCCAATATGAGGATGTTGACCATTTTGCAAGTAGTTTTCTTTAATGAAGCAATCTTGGAGGAGAATTTGACCTCTACATCCGGTTGATGAGATAGTCGAACAGAGCTACACACACTAACATATACTTGGGTATATAATTTCATTCCTAAACGGAAGCGGAAATGGAATAGTTTGACAGTGTTTTTGCCCATACTTCATCTTCTTCTATGTATGGAAATCGATTTCTTTTTGTTTGTCTCGCTACAACTCGAGAACGGCTAGGCCGATTTTGCTGATTTTGGTTTTGAAATGTTCGTGAAAGTTCAGGAAAGGTTTAAAAGGTGAGAGAATATGGAAAAAATGAGAGGAAGACAGCAAAATAATAACTTGATTTTCCAATTACAATTTATTCTACCTGCAAAAAAAAAATAAAAATATTTTTAATTGTCAAACATGCTGTTAGTCATCAATTAGGACTGGACAAAGTTCATCGGGTCCTCTAGTTACATATAAAATATTATCATGCAAGAAAAATTATTATATTATTTAAATCTTTTTGTATAGCATCTGTAAAAATTTCCTTTAAGACATATTTTGATTCTCAACCATGACAGTTTATATAATAATATAAAAAAAAAAACCTTTTTGTATTTTAAAAACTTCATAAAGAAATCAACCAAAACGCGTACACAAAAACATATTATAAAATCTTACATAACAAACAAACATAAAAGTAAATTCACTAAAGGGAAATCTCTTTTATTATATAGTAAATCAAATAATATCAACAACAACAACAAACAAAATTCTTTTTGCATTAAACTTTGTCTTATTCTCAAAAAGAAACGATAATAATATAAAATACGGAAAAAATAGAAAGAAAGAACTTTGAATTAATTTAAATAAAAATTCTTCTTATTAAAAATACACACACACACTTAAATACATAGAACAAGTAAGTATAGGTATACGAAACATAAACAAAGTCCATTTCGAATTTCTTTTTGCAAGCTTAATTTTTCTATCAGTTTTGCTATCCTGCCAGGATACTGCTGCCATTCTGGGTGAATATTTTTTGTGTTTTGGCCAAAGTGCAAAAAAAAAAAAAGAAAAGACAACCATCTTTCACTGGACAACTACAACTAAAGACACCACACACAAAGATACAAACATATAAATAGAATAATGAAACGACAAGCATCAGTGTGTATATGATGAAGAGCGCACACACAAAGTACAATGAAAACTGTGATAAGGATAAAGAACCTGCATCATAAGAAAAATATCAGAAAAATACAATAACCCTATAAGAAACAGCATCCTTTTAAAGGACACCGATATTCTTGAGCGAGAGGAAACCTTTCCCTTGGCTTTATATATTTTTTTTGTACTTGTAGTCATCTCGTCGCTTACGCTTTATGCAGCAAAGGGATATCCGCGAAATGAGACAAAAGAAAATGGTTTCGAGGATATACTGAGAACAAAAAAATTAAAATAATACAGAAAGCGGTAATGTGAGTTAAGGACGACGACGACGACGGAGACGACGATGATGATGCTTTGGTGCACATTTAACTGGCTGTGCAGACACAAATTTCTTTGTAGAACCTGAATGTCCATGTCCGTATGCAGAATTTGAATGAAGAGGGGGGGAGGGGGTAGTGATGGAAAAGGATAAATTTATTTAGAACTGAATAAAGTGAATACCAAGATGAGATCGCACGACACTTAATCTTTCTAGGCTAATAGACCAAAAACTGGACCTTAATATTGAGGATGTTAAACAATTATTGTAAAGGTAAGGTACAGGACCTTTGTTCAAAACCCCTACTTTGTCCAGAGAGGTACATGATTCGGCTCGGCGAAGGCTGTCTGGTGCAATTTCTGCCTACCAGACGTCCCTGAACTAATTTCCAATTCTTATTTTTTTTTTCCCGATTGGATTAAATATAAGTAACTAAATAGCATTTGGGATACATTGAAGCTTTATAATCTTATTCTGAAATATGAACTGCTGCTCTAAAGGACAATAATTTTGTCAATATTAAAAATTCAGGTACGACACTTTTAAATCTGATCTATTGAAAAATCTTAATGTAAATTATTTGCTGTAAATAGGGACGGAGACTCTTCAAATTTACGAAATCTACTTTAGTGGACAGGTCACTGACTCAGGGAGTACTTTGTAGTCAAAAAACATTGATAGATTAAACTTGTTTCGAAGAAGGATCAAAGAAAGTCATTTGAATGACATCGATTAGAGATTGAATAATTAGGTAAAGAAATTTGTTGAAAAAAACAAAGACTAAACCATTAATAACTTTTTCAGACATTTTGTTTTAACTTGGGTCTTAAGGTTGTTGCATTTTAAACGGAGTATCTGAATTTCTTGTTTGATGTTTTAAAATCTGTATTATCTACCATTGCACGATAACGATAAAAAAATAAGGATCTTGAAAACAGCCATAATCGATTTGAGACAAAAAATTATATAAAATTACTAATTCAAAAAAAAAATAACATATAACATAAACTTTTTTATTTTAAATAATAAATTTTTAGAAAAGTTTAATTTAATTTTAAATTATTGTATTTTATTTTATTCCATTTTATTTTATTTTGTTTTATTTTGTTTTGTTTTATTTTGTTTTATTCCATTTTATTTTATTTTATTTTATTTTATTTTAAGAAGAATTAAATATTTAAAATTAAGTAATATTGTATTTGTTTTTACAAAGAAAAACTTTAAAGAAAAAAAAAAAGTTAAACTTTAAAATAAACAATACCAAACAAAACTAGGAATGATTGCTTGCTGTGATTCCCAGGAGTATAATCAAAGTTAAGGGTAACAATATTGCCCCCTTTTGGATACGAACTTGATATTGAACTATAACTTAGCTATAGCTGTTAACATTAACATCAAAAATAAAAACAAAACAAAAAAAATACAGAGAAAAGGACAATCTCAAAACACAAATGAAAAACAGTACAGTTTAATGCATCCTTTCACCCTGCTATACCCCCATCTCCTTGACAGGATACTGTCATCTAAATGAAACTGGAACCTCTCTGGCTATGTCACGTGAACGTAGCTCTACACTATATCTATGTATATCTACCCATAGTCCTGGATTCTGATACCTATACTTGTATATACAAAAATACATAGCAAGGCTGTGGTGTTTCCTGCTTGGGATGAAAATTAAAGTTTTAATATTATGCAAGGCGTTTACGTTGTTAAGTTATTTTTGTCTCTTGTTTTTCTTTGATTTTTTTTTTATTTTATTTTTGTTTTGTTTATTTAATTTTTTTTTACTGTCTTGTGGATAATTTATTTTTGTGTATTTTAATACAAGAACTTTTTCTCTCTCTCTCACTCCCTCCCCTTTGTAATGATGTCCGAAAAATGCTGCACCAACTTCAGGAAAGACAAATAAAGATCCTTCATCCTTAAATTTCACATAATGAATTTAGAAGCAATATAATGAAGACCTCTCGGACATTTAATTCGAAATGGCTTGATAGTTAGTTTTAATGCCATAGCTATAGGTTAGATGTTTTACTAAAAGCAAATTAGACTAAAATATATTTCCAATATACAAAATAATAATATTAAAAATTTTCTCGAACTCAGGATTTTATCATATCCGCAAAAAACAGTAACTTTCGATATAAACATCCTTAGGACGAAAATCATTTCAAAAGAAATCTCTCTGAAATGCATATATATTATTTTCTAATTTTGAATCTCTCTTTTTTTATTTAAACTAATTTTTCCAACCTTTTGTCATTTACAAATAAATATAGATTTTATTTTATATTACAAATAATCAATTACGAAGGAAAATAGCTTTCTTTTTTTTTTCATGAAAAAGAAAAGAAAAATTCTCGCATTATAGATGGATGCTATAAGGACGACATTTTTAGAGAAACATATTATTTTGACACAGATTTTCTTTCATCTTCCGCAGTTTTTTTTTGTTAATTTTTTTTTCTTATTTTCTTTCATCATTCAATGGAGGATGTTGGGGGATATAATGGCGACACTAGAATCCATTAAAGCCAAACATTGAAAAACACATTTCGTCCTTAGTTAAGAAATCTCACCACGAACAACACTTGTCCTCGTGTTGAGTTTGACTGAGTGAATGAACAAAATACTCATATAAAACCGAACACAAAAAAAAAAAAGGAACTCAAAATAGAAATGAAAAATTTTGTAACTGAAAAAAAAGGACGAAGAAAAAAAAAAAGGAACAAAGCATTCTTCTATGCAAATTGTGTCACGTTCCCTTCTCGCCTTACACGGCATCATTATTTAATTTACCCTAAAATAATTAAGATGCTCTAACGGAAGCCAGTGTAGTCGGGCCGAGTTGAGTCGAGCCGTACCGCACCTCACCACACCACACCTCTCAGCGAGGCGACACATCCCAAAAGTAACCTCGTTTCCTCCTCCCCATTCCTCCATCTACTGCCTCTACTATAAAATTGGAAGTATGATACTTTAGTAGAGTAGGTGATATTCTATCTAGGTATATTATAATCTCTGTCACCCGGTTAGTCCTTATACCGGATGCATCAATGTAAGTGAATGTGTGTGTGTTTGTTTTTGTAAGAGAGAGAGTATCTATGATGAGGACTGAGGGGTGTCTGTATAAGGTCTTCGGCCCCTTAAGTTTGTCATAATAATTTTTCACTTTCGTATCGTTCTTGTTTGTGTTGTTTCCTTTTTTATCTTATGGCTTTATTTGCATGAGATTCCATCAAACCATAGGGTGTGTCACACAAACTTGCTTAAATTATGATTTTTTTTTTCTCGGTCAGGATGCTTCAAATTATTTAATCTTCATTCTTTAATTTAAAGGTTATCTGATCTGAACCTGGGAAATGATTATCTAGTCTAATTTTACGTTAAGGGTTGCTAAGTATTCCATTAAATTTTTAGCTTTAAAGTTGCAACTAATTTAGTCTTATAATTGAATTCTATTACGAGAAACAGATAATAGAAATAAAATTGTTTCAAATACGGTTTCGAAGACAAATTTACATTCCTACAAATTCAATTCTATTTTGAAATATTTTATGAAAGATATCTACCATTTTGATTTTGTCCAGTAAAGTTTCCAGAAATATAAATATTTCCAAAGGTATTATTATTGGCAAAAGAAACAAATTTACTAATATATCAACTATTAGCAAAGTCTCATGGAAATCATTCCAGCGGGAAGTGTATTAGGAACTACTAAATCGTCAACTTGACAGCGATTTCACCAACAAGCTTCTGGAGTTCAGCTTGTCTGACATCTCCTAAAAAGAAGCAGTAGGACTTTATGATAAACATCTTTGACAAAATCATTCAACCAAAAATGAGCTTCATTGCTGAACAAAATTTTCTTTTGAAAATCGGCATCGATGGCCATCTCGATCCTTCCGCAAAATCTTCCATTAAGTTGATGGGAATAGCTCCGATTATTGCCCACGATGACGGATGAACTCATTCGAGTCTTCTTCGATACTTATAAATTAGAGTAAACTTGGTGCGAAACTGATCCATGGTTGCTCGAAGTACAAAGTTTGGATGTAGCTTGAGTTAAGTCGTGCGAACCAAACCAATATTTTGGTAATAAATTTGCAAGATTTGCAAAAGTTGTTCAGAATTAAATCTATTCATTATCAAAGAGTTAACCAAACTGAGCATATATCAAGTGACAGCTGTCAAACAGAACAATTCCAAAAAAAGTATTGCCAGATTGAAAACTACTTGTCTAATAAAAAACAAACTTTATTAAGCTTTTATAGAGCTTCCTTTGAAAATTCATACAAATTTTATACGACATAGAATATCAAATCTAGATTCCAGGAGTTCTGAAAGAAATACAATATTGAAATTTACGAAAATTACTTTTCAAAAAGTGTCTTTTGCAGTTTGAAGCTAAATCTTCGAAGAAAACTATTTACAATTTAAGGTTCGACCTGTAGAAAAATAGAATAAGCTTTTAATAAAATCTTCACAAATAATTGAGTATTTGAACTTGGTCCTACAGCGAAATTAAGAGTTTTGAAAGAGAAAAGGCTAAATTTAGTTTTTAAATCAATCCAATATTAGTTGGATTCTGATAAATTTACTCGGGCATAAGACATAGCTTAAGATTCCGTACTAGAAGGTATCCAAAGCTGAAATCAACTTCAAAATTGTCATTATCATTAAAATTATCATTTATTAAGTAAAGTGTTTTCGACTCATTTCCGTTGTTAACAAAAATTTCAAAAATATTAGAAGTAAAAAGTTTGAAGGTAAGAACCAACTGGGTTCTGAAACAGTTAAGGGTCATGAGGCTTAAAAATAGAGTATTCCTGCTGCCCAAGTAGGAGACAGGTGACAACATTCATACCTAAAATTTTGTCCAAAATGAGCGCCAAATTGAATTGCGTTAATAACCCTTAACATTTATTTTACACCTGACGATTTTTTGACACTAAAAATTATTAATTATCCAAAAAAAAAATTGTTTGTTTAAACTAAATGTCAAAAGTGCAAAATTATTGTTATCTGTCAAAATGTTGTTTTTTAAAATACTAACGATGTAAATTTATATCAAGTATTTATTTTTGGGCACTCCTTTTAAAAGTAAGCTTTATGAGTTAAGTTTTTAAACACAACAAAATACGTAATTTTATGCGATTTTGTCAATTTTTTAACGGGAAATTCAGCCTGGTTCATACTTCATTCAAGCATTTAAAATGATTCATATAAAAATTAACCCTTATAATATTTTCCTGAGCAAATTAAGATCTAAAAGGGTTCATTTACAAACTTAAGATGTTATAGAATTTAATTAAAAAACTTTTGCTATCAATCAAAAATACAAACAAAATCAAAAATGTACAGTACACTTCCTATAGCTTGCCCCTCATTAAATATTTATTAAAAAGCACTAAACACAAAATATTGTTTTTGTTTTTGAATAGCCTTCTTAGTTTGTTTTTCATAGCATGCTGCCAATAAATGTCCTTAAAAACTTGAAATGATGAAAAATGAGAACAATAGGTATATGTATGTATAGGATAGGGCAGTTCATTTTGACGAAGACGAATTTGTAGATGTACATATATTTGTGTGTGTGTGTGTAATGTAAAAGAGCCGGCGATGATTGTTAGCGAATGTTCACAAATGGGCGCCCTTATTCTTTTCCTTGAATGAATTATTTTGGGTCTCATTTTAAAAATTCCATCCACGTCATTCGCCTTAACAGCGAAAAAAAGAAAATTAAGA
Organism: Scaeva pyrastri; assembly: GCA_905146935.1. Lineage (NCBI taxonomy): Eukaryota > Metazoa > Arthropoda > Insecta > Diptera > Syrphidae > Scaeva > Scaeva pyrastri. Next base: position 121,735,911 of record LR989927.1, on the reverse strand, counting down.
AAGTAAGTCGACGAAAAAAAAAAACGTCCAAAAAACGATATTGAATTAAGGCCCTCGTGCTTCGTCTTAACCGAAACAAGAAAGTAAAGTATAAAAAAAAAACTTGTTACGAAGAAAACCTTTTAGAGAGCCACTAACTACCTTTTAAAGTACATTTTCCTATAAATTTTTTGACCCTGTCCTGTTCCTGTTCCTGTCCGTATCCATGTTCGACAAAAACCTCTCCTTTTTTGTTGTTGTTGTAATTGTATTTTTGGTAAAACTTTGAAGGATGATTGATAAAGGCTGCTGATGTTTAATCCATCCAGTGTAACTTGAGCCCTGTGTTTTAATTCATTGCTTAAGGTAATCTTATGGTTATATATGGGTGTGTATTTATGTAGGTTAGGTTCCAAGTTATAGAACCAGCCTACTTTTGAACTACCTTTCGGTTTTGACTTGACTTTGACAAAGATATGTAGGTACTCGTTAGTATAGCAGGTATGCCGTTATTGCCCACAGCTATTTCTTACGGTCCACATCGAAGCACGGCAGTGGCAGCGGCAGCAGCGGTGGCGGTGATTAAATAGACAGGCATATGATTGAAAAGTTAATGCTTACAATTTTGTGCGACTAAAGAGCCAGGGGATTTTGGCAATTTCGAATCCTCAACTAAGGGTTTGTCATACATACATATATCTCCTATAGGGGGGGGTTTTGCAGAGCTTTTATCTTCGTTGTCTGTTTTCGTTTTTCGTTTTACCGTTTTTTTTTTTCTCCTTTTTTATTTTGTATTAATAAATTAGGCCTGCCTTTTATACTATATAAGACAATATAAGGTGTTGGTTTCGTAGATGATGTTGAATAGTAAATTAGCTTGTTTAATCTTCCCTTGAGTGCCACTTTGATGTTGATGTTGATATTTTTTGTTTGTTTTGTGTTCTTTTTTTTGGTGGGTGGTGGGGGGGTCTAAGAGGGCGTATTTGTATAATGAATGCGTATACCTACCTATTCCAAGTTTTATCAAGAAATGTTATAAATGTATGTATGTCTCTGCTTACACCCTGTAAAAGGTTATCATCTAAAGTAGCTTCTGAAGAAAAGTTTTATCATAGGTAAGCTATATGATATTCGAAGAGGAGGGAGATGAAAAAGACGGAAGAAGAAGGAAGAGAACTGCTTAAAATTCAAATTAATTACATTTACTTGTTCTTTTTTTTTTGTGTGTGTGTTCATTTTGTCTTTATATCTATATAAGTCTTTAACGCTGATACTCTTATTTTTCGTTTTTGCTATACTTATGTAGGTATGTACTTTATACTGTATGTAGTTGTATCAACTATACGTGAAAGGATAAAGTTTTACGCTTAATCTAATGTTGGCATAATATGTTTACTTATGTACTACTAGAGAAGCGAGTGTAGTTATTTGACTTGAAAGTTTTAGCTGACTTTGAAATTGACGATGACGATTCTGACGCGGTTTATAGTTTTTTTTTTTTTTTTGACAGCCTATATCCTCGAAGGCTGCAGAAACTATTCAATTTAATTTAAACTTGTAATATATGTAGTATAAGGACACACACAAAAATAGAAGAAGAACTTAGGTGTGTGTTTCTAACTTAAATGCAAACACACAAGTTAAGCATTTTAACATTCGTCTTTTTGGTGCAGATGATTTTACTTATGCAGAATGCAGATGTATGCCTTTATTTTGATGTATGCAATATTTGATATACTCTACATTTCAATTGACATTTGAATTTGACATTTTGCATGAAATGAAGGGTGTGTTTTTTAATCGTGTGGTTTTTAAGAAGAAATAAAACGCATATAACTAATGTTTTGGCCAAGAATTTAGTTTCATTGAAAAGATAAGGGTTTGCCATTATGTTTTAAAAATTCTTTTCGGAAAGTAGATGCTGTGGCCGGCACGAATAAATTTCAACAAGGGGCCCAATTTTGGACCACTTTTTGCAGCAATTGGCACTGTATGTCAGCAATAACTTTCCGTATATTCTCGTCTCGGGCTTAACTGCGTAGACAAGTGACTTCACACAGTCCCACAAAAATAGTCCAGCGGTGTTAAATTGCACAATCTTGGACATTAGAAAAATGCGCTCACCAAAAGTTTCGTTCAATAAATGTTTTGTTTCATTGGCTGTATGGCATGTAGCGCCCTCTAGTTAAAAACAAAGGTTGTCCACATCAACATCCTCCAATTCAGAAACGAAATAGTAATTAATCGTGGCTCTATAGCGTTCGCCATTGACTGTAACATTATGGCCGGATTCATATATGAAGAAATATGGACCAATGATTCCCTCTGCCCATAGAGCACACAAAGCAGTGACTTTTTAAGGATGCAACGGAGCGGGTGTCTCCACAATGGCATAATGGATAATAATATGATAACTCACAATACTTCAATATTGTTTTGAACGTACCCATCCAACCAAAAATGTGCTTCATCGCTGAACAAAATTTTCTTAAAAAAATCGGTATCGGTGGCCATCTCGTTTTGAGCCCATTCACCGATGGTCGGTTGATGGTCGTCCAGCTTCATATCTTCCACGATTTGCATACGTTGTTCAGGATATAGAAGCCTCGTTCTGTTGCTAAACCAGTCGCTGACGAGAAATGTCAACAAAATTTAAGATTCTTAGCTGTCAAATCATAGACAACATTTATCGAAACCTCTCCTACAGCTATCTATTATCAAGTTAAGTCTTAAGTGTGATTGTCTTTCACGCACAACTGTCCTTCATTTTAACTCAAATTCGTTATTTTAATGCATTCTCATGTTTTCCTGTTGCACTGATGAACTCAACTGCACCAAACTTGTACCTTAAAAGTTTAATGTATTTCATAAAAGTTTTTTTTTAAAGTATTTTCTTTATCCCCCTTTCAAAAAGAGATTAAACTTTTAAACTCTGATTGACACTCCACTCCATATAGTCTTGAAAGTTATTATCCTTCGAAAGCTCAAAGAAGCAGCACCCACTATACATATTTATCTCGTAGATATTTTGCAAAAAGGATTAAAGTGAACAAAACCATCGATCTATAGAGGTAACCATTATCATCCTGTCGAATAAACAAACTGAATGCATAAAAATGATAAATGCTTTAAAAACAAAGTCAAACATTTTAATGATAACAATAAATTCATCATAATTCGAATAAAAGTAACTTAAGTTCAGTCGATTGGACATAAACTTTGCAAGTAAAGGTGACAGCTATGAACAAAGTTTTGCACATTACACTGTTACACTAAGTTTAACTTAATTGTTAAAATTTCAGTTTTTTTGTTTTAAGTTAGAAGTTTTGAAAATATCCACAATAATCGGTTTGTTTTATTGCACCACTCGAGTTGAAAGGATTAGGTTTGAAAAAAAGGGATAACTGTTTCTAAAATTATGCCCCAAAGGCCTAACCAACAAATTTATTTTGAAATACATTTTTCTCTTGACTTTTTTTTTGTCAAATAATTCAACAATAAAATAACAATATATTGTTCCCAAAATAAAATAATTTCTATTTTTAATTTGCACCCGTCAGCAATTTGGGAAAAAAACTACACTTTTTGAATTCCTAACAATAACCATATAAATAAAATGCAAACCAAAAAACCCCAAAAAAAAAAAATAATAAACAAAAACATTTTTATTGATTTACCTATAAATAATTAATTGGCTATTCTATTGTTTTCGACTAATTCATTTTCATATTTTTATTTTCATTTCAGGTGAGCTAACTATGCCATTCAAGCATGACAAATGTGCGTGCGTTAGTGAGTTAGTATACGATGGCGTATGAGTTTGAGAGTGAGTGTGAATATGAATATGAATATCCTTTATCGAGTAACAGAAAACGACTCTATTCCATTTTGTATATATGTACGTATTTATGTATGTAGCATAGCTTCCTGTGATGCCAAGCCAATAAATAAACAAACATGCAATTTACCTCTCAATTTATCGATTCCCCTGTTTCGATTCACTGATTCGTGTTTGAATATTTGCTGGTGGTGTGAAACATGCCTTCAATAAAAAAAAAAAATATAAAATAATAATAATAAAAAAGGATATACGAGTGGAGTGTGTGTATGGGTGGAAATTTCCTACTTAGATCTAGACATAGACATAGACATAGACAGGAAGCCATATCACATTAACCCCAGAACAGCGCTAAATCATAGATGTGTATACGAGTATAAATAAAATTGTGATATTGTCAATTGGTCGGTTCGATGATTATGTCAATGTTTTACAATTTTTAACATCCAATGTGTCAGCACCCTAATGTTATTTTCTGCATGTGGATTGTGGATGCATTGATGGTATGAGTGCAAAATATGCATGCAGTCAATTTTATAGAACTTAATGCGTATACAAGTGTTGTTGCTGCGTTGTTGGACAAAAAATAATAAACTATTTTTGACGTTTTGTTTGGAAGCCTTAACTCTGTATACAATATATACATTGTGTGTGCTGCCCCCTTGCGGTTGGCCAAAAACAACTTTTACTGACATTTCTACAACACATTGGGGAATAATAAATTATTTGACGACTTTTCTCTCCCTCTCTCTTTTCATTTCCATTCAGTTTGCGAAGTTGCGTTGCGAGATGCGAGAGACTGTGTGCTCCTATCCATTTTATGAATCTATCAGGGAAAGGGCCTTGCCTAGCCTAGCCTGGCCTGGATGGCCTATGTATGTATATATATAGTGGCTTAGGTTATATGAAACAAAATATAGTGCAAGGGCTGTAACATAAATCTTGAAACCACATTAAGTCTCTCTTTCCTGTAGGCGCACATACAATACACATACCAACATATATAAATGTACAGTCCTATATCCTCGAAAGGGTGCGAGGCGCATAATTTCAAATATACCTAAATTCTATATTTCATAAAATGTGTACGAATACAGTTATTTACATACATATGAATAGGTATACAAATTTAGCGCGTAGGATGCTCTCAATCCACATAGCAGGAGCAGGACGAACAGAGCAGAGCAAAGAGATAACACAAATACATTTATAAGAGCAAAAGAGGCAAACAAAATTTAGCCATTTGGGAATTTTGAAAATTCAAATTCGGATATGCAAATAATTAAACTTAATAGATAAAGCAGTTAAGTTGAATTATTACAAAAACATACACTTACATACATACCATACATACATATATTCGTATTCTATGTACGATTATATTTTATAGACCTTGAATATTATCGTTTCAAGTGAAAACGATTTATTAAAATTTTTTTTTGTTTCGTGTCATGTTGCCAAACCAGAATGCATAATTTATTATATGGTTTCAAGAGAAAGTTTTTGATTTTTATTATTATTATTTTGTGTTTGTTGTCGTTTTGATTTAAATAAATTGTAGAATAATTACTTATTTTATATGGCAGTTGAAAACAAAGAATTTAATTGATTGAGTTCGAGATATTAAGTGCATTATTTTAATCTTAACTTTTAGATAAGAGAGCTTAAAAACACACTTTGGTGTAGTTTCGGTTTTCTGACATTTAACTAATTTTATAAACTAGCTTAGAGTATTTTTAACTACAAAAGGTATGTCGTAAATTATTGTTATCGAATTGAAGAAGAATTAGGTAATATACCACACCTACACTTTTTTTAACAAAACTTTGTTTAAGATTTTAGACTTGACATTTGAATTTAAAGAAGAAAGAAAGCTTATGCTGCATTCCTAAAAAAATACCCTCAAATATGTATAAATATAAACGTGAGAGCTGCCAGGTCAGCTAGTATTTTATGAGATGCAGCCAGACACATTGCCCTTTATGTTTGATTTTACCACAATTTGTTCAATACATCGAATTTGACATTTGTTTAGAAAACAATTGATTTGATTTTGAATTGAATTCTACGGTTTCGTCAACCTACTTCTGACTTTTGTATAGCTTGTAAAGGTTTATTTTTTAGTTGATACTTGGTTTGGTTCCTGAGCAAAGTTTGCAAATTGTGCTAATTTATTACCAAAATATTTCGTGTACACAATCTCCAAGCAAAGTCGTTAATTCGAGCAACCATGGATCGGTTTCACACCACGTTTACTCTAGTTGATAATGCTCACCCTCAAAACAGAGAATAGTATAGAAGAAGACCATCCGACATCGCACGCAACAATTGGAACTGTGCCCCATCCAGTTTATGGAAGATTTTGGGGCTTATAAGATTCAACTCGTGTAAGAATTGATGCCAAACGACCATCAAGCGAGTCGCACGTTCGGTAAATGAGCCCAAAACGAGATGGCCACCTATCCCGATTTTCACAAGAATATTTTGGAGAGCGCATTACCGAACGTCGGTTGCGTTCGTGGGCCTGTGGCGAGGCCTCCAAGATCTCGCGATTTAACACCCCTGGACAATTTTTGTGGCGTTACGTGTAGTCGCTTGTTTACGCAGATAAGCCCGAGACGATTAAGGCCTTGGGAGAGAATATTCGGCGCTTTATAGTTGACATACGGCTCTAATTGCTGAAAAAAGTGATCGAAAGCTTGGGCGTATTGGCTAGAATTTATATTAGACAGACGCTGCAGCCACTTGCCCAAAATCATTTTTAAAATATTAAGGAAAGCCCTTATCTTTGTATTGAAGCTAAATTCTTATCCATAGCATTTAAATATTATGCATTATTTTTCTATTTGAAAACCACTTCTTTAAAAAAAAACACCCTTTACAAAACCAATATCTCTTAGGAGAGAATCAAATAAAAGTGTTGGTGCATTATCTCCTAATGAATTTATTTATTAATCAAGCGTAATTTATGCTGTCAAGAATTACTGTGCTAAGGTTTTGATTGTTAAGGCCATGACATGTCAGTCCTTAGACAATATTACGAGGAAGATTTTAGTTCAAAATTATATTCTTACCCGTTGGAGCTCAGAGACGTTATTTTGTTACATTATGCTTTGCATAAAAAATAATATGCACCCAAAAAAGTTTTATTTTTAAAATTTTTTTCCACAAACTTACTTTACCTAATTTTGAAAAATCTTGAACTTGGTGCAATGTGCTGCTCATTACCTAACATTTCGTCTGCATTTCATATTTTAATTTGAAATTTTGACACATGATACATGAATTATCATGACGATTCATAACAAATTCATTTTAAAAGAAAAAATGTTAAATCTTAAATACGAATAGCCATAAATTTGTATACATTTTGGCGCCAGTGTCAATATTGTCCATTAAATAAATAAAATCCAAGACTTCAAATCAGTCATAATGCTGAGTAAGCATTTTACAGAATAAACAAAATTATATTCCCTTCCTATCCTTCTTCTGATGGGTATTTTCAAAACTCACCCCTCCGCCTCCATCCTTCGCCACTCGTATAATAACAATCTTGTCATTTTCACTTTATAATAAATTGTTTATGACGCCTGGTCTGTCCAATTTATCATCAATAATCGAGTTATTAATACTGAATGTGTTGCCATCAGGCTGAGACAATCATTATTATTTTGCTTCTTTCAGTTTTTTTTTTTTTGTTCCTTAGCTTTGTTTTTCATTTTTACAATCCAAGTGAATAAATTTAATATTCTCATCGATAGAATCGTTATCGTTGTACCTCTCTCGTCTGCCCTTTTCCTATGACAGATGCCCATATATTAAGGCTCTATGACTAAGTCGGTGTCATTTTTTTGTTTTTCCTTTTTTTTTTTTGTTCGCCGTTATCCTCTTTCCATATTATTACCTAACATTTTTCCGGTTCTATATTAAAAGGACACTGGGACTGGACCCCGTAGATGACATTGAAAAATGTGGATTTTATGCAAAGTGCTTGGGCAAATCTGCTTGTAAAAATTAAAACGAAAGCCAAAGCCAACAACGAACCTTTACAAAAAAAAAAAAAAAATTAAATAATATGGAAAATTTCTGCTTCAAAAAGAAATAAAAAAAAAAACAAGAAAAAGTACTAAAACATTCGAAGGATGTTCTTTTTTAGATCGTTTTTCTTTTTCAGAACTTTGTCATTTTGCAGTCACCCTTAGAATTTTTTTTTTGTTTGCGTGTTAGAAAGAGAAGTCATTTAAATAGAGAACAAAAAAAACATTCTGGCCCTCAGGAGACCGCTAAACTTCCGCGAGCCTACCTTTGTACAATTTAAATCCCTTAAACCTTCTTATTTAATTTTTTTATGCATCAAACTTTCAAGCGTGTAGCCCGTTTGAGAGTACTTTGAATTATTGTGAGTTCCTTTGGGGGGAAGGAGAAGGTTTTCAATTTTAGAAAAATGTATTTTTTTTGCAAATATATCGTTAGTGCAAGTTTAACCGCAGAATTGTAAGATTCTATTCTCGGAAAAAAATGATTCCAATATCTGCTATCTAAACAGTTTCAAAAGTTTTACATGTGTAATTGAATAATAATTTTAGGTTAATCGTAACTTTTTCATTTTGAATAACCCGCAATTTAGGCAGCAGATACTTTTGATAGGGTCATATTTTGACATTTAATAAAAGTACATAATAACTAGCGACGGACGCAAGTACTAACAACTGTACCGGCTTCACCTTTAACAACTCATTAAAATTTTTCACATTCACTACAAACACGTTGAAGTCACATTTAGAAAAACTAATGTTCGTTTTCAATCTTCGTTAAGCACCTTCTAGACTATAAATAGTAAATCTGGTGATTTTGCTATTGACATTGAGACAAGTCGATTTTTGGAAGAAGGCATTCCACAAACAATATTTAGGGTTTCAAAGTTAAGTTTACACATGAACTCAAGTCAGTTGTATATCAGCAACTTCAAATATTCACTAATTAGTATCGAAGTTTTATGGAAATATCATCTTCAGTGATGAGGCCCATTTTCATCTCGAATGGCGATAGCTAAGTAGTGAAGCAAGCAGAAGTGTCACATTTGTGGCTTAGAAATTTCAAGAATGATTGTTGAAACGCCTCTCCATTCTTAATGAATCAACGCTAGTTGGGTTTTTTTAAGATGACGATAGCATATAATGTGATAAGACCTTAGTTATTGAAAATTTAATCTATTGCAACTGTTATGGTAAATGAATAGCTCGAATTGGATGATATTAAAGTGGGCGACAAACAACAAAACAATCGAAATTTTGCATTTCCTGAACATGAGATCAAAAATATCTTCCGAGATATTGTGATTTATGAGCCTTAGTCTTTTTTATTAAAGGCCTTCAAAATCCGAGAAAAAAAATATAACCCAATTCGAAACTGACGGTCTGTTGAATTAACTTGTTACTTGTTTCATTTTAACTTAGTTCAGTTAAATAATTCGGCACATAATTCTAGAAACCATTTAAAAGCTCTTTAAAAATTAAATTCTAATACTTCAATACATAACACCGAAAGCTGCAAATATACGATTTTTAACTTCTCACAGGTTGTTATTGTAATCAGTCCGATTTGTCAAATTGACATTTATGACAAATCTGGACGTTTTATGGTTCCTAGAATCTAAATTCGTCATTTGTAGAGAGATGTCTGTGTGTGCGTGTGTACGTACGTTTGCACTCTAGTACGTTCGTACGTTCGAGATACCATTTTTGGTCCATAGTATCTCAAGAACGAGAAGAAATATTGACTCCAGTAATATTTTTTGCGACAGGTTATAACTTCAAAAGATGCAGAAAGAACTTTCATAAAAATTAAGTTAGCTGTTTTTTTCAATAAAAAATTTTGGTTTGTCACAAATATCTTATTCACGAAAACTGATATTGACTGCAAATAAATTTTATTGTGTACATTGAAATGTAATACAGATTTCGTGTTAATTTGGAAAAAGTTCAACATACCGTTACTTGAAAAAGAAAAACTAAACAAAAATTTTTGGCGCTCAAATATACAATGGAGGAAAAATTGTATTCTCTTCAAAATTATTTCTTGTGAAATGATGTTTTTGACACAGCCTGGTAAAATTTTGGAAAAAATTTAATTTCCAGTTTTTTTACCAAAAAAATAAAAAAGTACAAAATTGGTAAAAAAAATTGTTCACTCGATTGGGCATATTGACCTCATATTTATTTTATTTTATACATTATACAACTAGAGTTTTGACGAATTGCTAATTGCTTACCAAAAATTCACCGAAAAGTGTCAAACATTTTTTTCCAGCTCGACAATCTTCACAACATAATACATTTTTATCATTATCTAAAAAACGATAAAATATTGACGAATATGAAATTTTCATTTCTAAAATAAATAAAAACTACAAACTTTCTACGAAAAATTGGTAAATATTGTTTTTCCACTACAAAATCTCGAAAATGTTCTTTTGTCTGATATTTTATTGGTTAACAATTAACATCAAAAGTAAATCAATTAATTTTTTTTAATAGAAATACAAAAACAAATTGACGATCAAATATATTATGTACATTGATCTTATTTTATCTTATTTTCAAGACAATTTTGTATTATGTAAAATGTCGTTGACTTCTAGCAATATTTTAAAAAGAAATTAGTTGACAGATTTTTTAACGAAAATATTAAAGTACAAGACATTCAACCAAAAATTGGTAAAAAGTGGTCCATCAGAAGCTACTTATCTTAATTTTGTTCATGATATCTGCTTCAATGTATGTAGATTGCATACAGTTCATGATAGTGGTGTTTCCGGCATCCGGTAACTTGTATTCTATTGTTTTTCTATAGTTTTAGAAAGTATGAACAATTTAAAGAATTTAAATAAAAAATATTTTCAAACATTTGCTTGCTAAATAAGATTATTCAAACAAAAATTTCATCTTTTGAAAATATTTTTTTGGAGAAAATATTAAAAAAATAAGAAAAAGATGATTTAGTATTTTTAGAGGACTGGATTTTTTTTTACTGATCTAATTATTTTGGTCAAAGCTGCATGTTTTTTGTGCTTTGACCACAAGCATATACATATAAAAAATAGAACATGAAAAGAAACAGTAGTATTCAAAAAATTAAGGTAACATTTAAAAAGTATCAATGTAGGGACAATCGTTTAGGCATTTTTTTCTAGAAGTTCTTTTAATTTTTTAAACATAACTTGAAAGGAGAAGAGGAAGAATTTAATTCTTCCATCATCAAAACTCTAAAATTTCTTGAAAAAAAAAACAATTTTCCGCTCGAATCTAGATATTTATGTACAATTAAAAAAAGCTTCCGGTATTCAATTCACCATAACCTTTAAATTCGTTGCGTGATTTGGAAACTATAATTTTAGACTTTGAGCTAAATCCGAATCCCTGAAATCCGAACAATCGAAGTATTTGACATTTGTATAGCTTTTTGATTAAAGGCTGTAAAGTAAAAGGGCTATCTCACAGGATAACAAGATTGTTTGCATAAAGAAGGACCCTCAAACTTACATTGCCTTTGAAAATACCTCATTGGCTGTGATTTTTTACATCAAAGGACTAAAAACGCAGCCTTGAGGAACACCAAAGCCAGTTTGACAATTGGGGCATCTCAATTAGCTAGGACCATTTTTCTCATATAGAAAGCTGTGTGGAATGCAGCCTTCAGATCGAAAAAATTGCACATACAGCCATTTTTATCAGTACTTCAAGACAAAAAATTGGTCTACAGTTGAATTTTTATCGCTACTTTTCAGAATTATGCCTCCTGAGAGAGAGTAGCAAGTACTTCAAAAACATTTTCCAAACATCACTGTTGCCCTTAAAGTTGTATGAAAACAAAAAATGACAAAATAAAAGTGGTTCGTATGCTATAGAACGCGAGTTCCAATATAGAAAAAAAAATATAATTCATCAAAGTGTCAAAAAAAATTGTTTCAGCCAGAGAGATAGATTGATGGTCGGGCGTGTGTGGGTGTAGGGGTGCAGTTTTTGGATGAGTTGTTGTATCTTTCGCATAGTTTGTGTTAGCGTTGGCGTTTGCTTTAAGGGCAGGGGGATGGGGTAGTGATAGTGAGTGATGGGATCCAGGATGTGCCTGCACACACTCGTGAGTAAATCAACTAACTACACCTACATACATATGTATAAATGTATGTATGTACAGCTAGGTGAAAGGAAGGGCAGGGGGCCATCAGTGAAATGGTGTGTTTTTTTTTTAACTGCCTTATACTTTCTGCAGGGTTTCAACACAGAAAACCAAAAAGCTTCTGCTGCATGGAGAAACAAAAGTTTGATGTATGTTTGGGGTTGAATGTCAACTGCCACAAATCAAACATTTTCCAAATGACATTGAGTGGGTCCTGTGCCTGGGTGGATTTGGATTTGGATTCAGATTTGGATTAGGATTAGAATAAGGACGAGGACTAGAACGAGGATGTGTACAATGTGTGTTTATGCAGCTGTATATGGGTTGTTCCTGTTCCTATTATTCTTGTGTTTGGTTTTTATAGCTATATGTGTACCTATTTCATATACTTACACTGTAGAATTTCATTTTTTTTTATATTTTTTTTTTTTGTAATCGATTAATCTGAGTTTGTTAAGTGACAAAGCGGGTAGATGAACGTATTGTAATTCATCAGGATGAGATATGATTTATTGGTTTAAGCTTTTTTCTAAATAAACTTTGTTGTTTCGATTTAGTTGATGGGTTTTGCTGTATTTTAGGCAACTGATTGATGTATTTTTTTTTGTTGTTGTTTTTGTTTTTACTTTCCTTTTTGTTCAGTTTTGTTAGGTATTTGGCCTTGTTAGATTTATGTGCAATATATAAAGTTGGATGAACTGTTGTTTTTTGTTTTTAACAAAAAAGAAAAAAAAAGAAACTGTGAGGAGATATGTATTTTAATCCATTATCTCTTTGAATCGCTTTGATACATCCAAAAATAACATATAGAAACAAAATATGCCATTCATTTCATTTTGAAATGAAAATTTACATTTATCATAGCTGGTAACTTTAATGGAAGTTGAAACTGATAAAAAGGAGTTTGTCATTTTAAACTTTACAAGTTAAATATGTAGGTACTTTTTTTAGAAGCCCAGCACTTGGGTTAAAGTTAATATGAGTTGGTTCATTTAAGAAAATTAGTAAAGTTTTTATTATGTATTTTGGATATTCCAAAAAGTGTTACTTTTCAACAAGAAGAGGTTTCAAGTCCGAATTTTATAAATTTAACCTGACAGAAATTTTTTTTTTTAAACTTATCCAATACGAGAACATTAAGTTTATCGTTCAAACAATGTTAGTATTCATTCCTTCTTTCCAGTTTGATAAGCTCTAAAGTACTTGTATTCATTTTAGATTTAAAATTTCATTAAGTCACTACACAGTATAAAACAACGTTGCTTCCCGCTGTCTGTCTGTCCCGATGTAAGATCTTTCAAATGACGCAACGGATTTTGATGCAGTTTTTTTTGAATCGATAGAATTATTCAAGAAAAGGCTTATGTGAACATATAACTAGATAATGTTTTTTTTTTTTAATTAAGAAAATTGTTTTTTAAATTTCATTGTATACTTCATTTACTCCTTAAAGCTGGAAAATATTTTACTATAGATAAGATTTGCAATTATATTATATAGTATACTTCAAGGCGGTACAATAATCATCTCTATATAGGTCTAAAAATGAATTCCTGTTTGTTTGTCTCGCGAAGAAGAAGAAGGAGCGTCTTGGACGATTTGGTTGGTTTTGGTTTTTAAATGTTCGTCTTAGTCTAGGGAAGGTTTATAAAATGAGAAATTTTGGAAAAAATGCGGGGTAGACAGTAAAAAAAACTACTTATTTTTACATTATAATTTGTTCTACATCCAGACGTGCTATTAAAACTCTAATGCAGCGGAACAAAGTTCGCCAGGTCCTCTAGTATTTTAATGAAACAAATTGTATTGAAAATACATGCGAAGAATCGGCATAACACTTCACTGTCATCCTTTGCCTCACTCGGTCACTTTTTCCTCATCGACTGTACTAAGAAAATATTGGTCTTGAGTTCTTGTTCTAGAGTCTAGACAATTCTTCATCAAAGCCAACAATCCAGCAAACTTAATATTACTTCTAAGCTGGTGCTGTACAGGACTATAATTATAGTTCTGCCAGTACTGACATATGGTTCCGAAACCTGGATGTGGATGCTTGACAAAATTCACTCCGACTTCTTAGACGTGTTTGATAGAAAAGTCTTAAGGAGAAAGGGAGGACGATTTTGGAGGCGCTACAGTCATGAACTGTGTGCGATTTACCTCAAAGCAGTTATCGTAAAAAAAATCAGCTCGTGGCCTATGGTCACATAACTCGAATGAACGAAGAGAAACCAGCTTAGAAAGCCCTTTATAGTTCATTTTTGGGGGGGGGGGAGGAAACAGCAATGTCATTGATTTTGACTAAAAGGCTTCTTTTGTGTCAAATAAGCGAATCATCCGAAGAAAACTATTGGTGCGGCATCTGAAAGGCATTGATAGCTCCGATAAGTTTTCAATATCTTCGTTTCATTGCAATTTTGATGACCGTCCTCTAAAGGAATGCAAAAAACATTCAAAGTTGAAGACATTGCTAGATGATAAACTAGGAGTTATCAGCTACGTCATTTTCAAGCGATTTTATCAGGTGAGAATTGTTCGGAGATGGAAAACTTTGGTTAATTCTGAATTACAGCCAGAAGAAAAGCATGTTAAGAGTAGTGTTTCCGCTTGTGGAACAACTGCTTCAGAGGCAAAAAGGAAGGCCCTTCGTGACAAAATGGAATGTTATCCTTCCAGTAACCTAAAGAAAAGAAACTTCTGGGGAATTTCTTTTCTACGTCAACTCGGCCAAATTGTAAGACCAGATTGGTGTTATTTATTATGTATGAGCAATTTCACCGTCTTTGAAGAACTTTATCGACAGTAATTGATATGAAACCTGTGATTCTAAAGCATAAAAACGCTGTTTGACGTTACACAACACCTTAAACAACTAAAATGGGGCGTCTTATCTAACCAACTGTATTCCCAAGTCGATCTCTTCTTTATCAGAATATTGCTTGTCACGGTCGATGGCTCTTACTCTTTTTTTCATCAGCAGTTCCAATCACATGATGATATCAAATATAAGCTTGATTTATCGATATCCACTAAAGATCAACAACTTTTACTGCAACAGTTTTCGAGCTCTACTTAAAAATTGTAACACTACATTGAATGGATAATTTGTAACTTTTTCCACATAAATTTGACTGAATATTTAAGGTTAAGTTTTTAAATATTTATTTAAATGCTAAACTATGCAACTGATATTCCAAAGAACTCCAACTTCAGCCAGATGATGTTTTCAAAGGATTGGAATAGTTTCAAATTTCGTCGTGGTTACATAGCCATATTCCTTGTATAAGAGATAAACCAAAAGAAAAAAAAAATATGGTTCGCAGATTATTTTTATCCCGACAGAGCTGATAAAAAGTAAATACAGCTTAAGGCTAAGGTGCAGGAATATGATTCTGAAAGGAAAGTCTATCGGAAGAGGGAATTGAAAAACTAAAATATACTTTTGAAAAACAGAAAATGTGTTGCACTGTGGCTATTTTATACTTATTTTTTTTTTTTTCAATTTCAATTCTCTTCTCTTTGTCATTTTGGTTGTAATTCTTTTTTTTTGTTCTGGTGTGTCTCTTCCTTCCCACTATTCCTTTGTTTGTATAATTTTTTATTTTGGTGGTGGTAGAATGGCAGCGGTGGCATCCACTGCTGAGCGAGACACTTGTCATCAGGCAGTGCAGCACTAGCGAGAGCGGTTGGAAAATTGGGTAAGGAACGAGCAGAAGTAAGGTATTCGGGGGTAAACTATAACTTCTTGTATTAAAATATATGGAAAACCCTAAAAAGATGTTTATTTTGCTGCGGGTTAAGTTCATCCTCCATCACCAATAAACAAAGGACGTTTCGTTTATACACAAAAAGGAGTCAGTTTCCCTTGGCCCAAAAAATAACGCAACCAAGCAATGCAAGAACAACAAGGATAATAAACAAACCACACACATACACAAACCCACACTCAATTTAAGGATTTTGGAAAACGGAGCAAGAAGTATTTCATCTACTGGCAGATTCTTTCACCGAGTATATGGTGAGAGGAGAAGGGAGTGAGTGCGTAGGCTAAGAAAAGCGAGGGTAAGAGAGGCTAAAGATGGGCGAGAATAAGGATAAAACCAACTATACACACACACACACACACATGCACAGCCACTTCCACTATCCTGGCTTTGTATGTACAGTGCAATGAGTAAAGCTTACAGGATTACGGACAAGGATTATACACAGAGATGAACGTGCATTCGCTTGTTCGCTTTCGCTCCCCCGAAAATGTTATTTATGAAGAAATTGGATAGCTGCAGACTCTATACACACACACACAAAAATTTATATAGGATATCTTTGAAAGACTATCCGCCACGCTTCATAATTTCCCATCCAAATATTGTTCATCCGGCTTCATATCGTCGTCGTTGTTCGTCGTCGTTCCCGTTCCCATTCTTGTTCGGTTGGTGATGGCAGCAGCGTTGTTTTGCGGGGGTGTGATATACTGTATAGTGCACGATTTTTGTCTTGTTGTGTTGCTTCCCTTCCCATCCCATTTCCATTCCCATTCCCTTATAATATTTTTTTTTGTTCATCTTTTGCGGAAGGTTATCATAACTCAAATATGCTGCCTCCACTCGCCAACCCCATTACTTTACCAATTTGTATCCTTTCGTTGAATTCATGTGCATAGGATTCGAACATCCTTTTAACATCCATCAAGTATTCTCGATCGTTTTATTTATGTTCTCTGATGATGCTGCTCCTGGTTGGTGGTGGTATAATATGGTGGTGGAAGTGGTGGTGGTGATGGTGCTGCTGCTGCTTTGTTATGGGCGCCATCTCTTGTGTTACGATGACGATGGTGTGCATGGTGATGATGACGATAAAAAAAAAGATGGATCACAAAGTACCTACATATAGATAGCTATGTACATACGGTAACAGGGTGTTTTTGTTTCTTTTTTCTTAAAGTGCAATAGTTAAAGTCAAGGTTAAGCTATTATTCCAAGCATCATCATTATGAATATATATATATAACAAAGAGTTTCCAGGAATTCCAAAATTTTTTTCAGTTAAAAAAACTAAAATTTCATTCTTGACTACGTTTCATTCCATACTTCACGAACTTCTAAAAGCTGCAATATATTATTTAATGATTGCTGACATTTTCAAAATTATATAGTATACTTCAAGGCGGTACAATAATCTTCTCTTTATATAAATCTCGAGAACGGCTTGGCCGATTTGACTGATTTTACTTTTGAAATGTTTGTCGTAATCCAGGTAACATTTAAAAAGTGAGAAAATATGGAAAATTGGAAATTGTTGTCAAAACAAAGTTTGCCGGGACTTCTACTACATAATATAATAAGGTATTCAAATTAAGGTATAATACAAATACTAATATTTTTGTCACAGCTTCTTTTTATTATGCAAATACTTCAACATAGTTTTAAATGTTTGATGTTAAAACATCAGTCCTTTGAATTTTCCAGTCTACGATTTTTGAGGAACATATCAAAGAGATATTGAAATTTTCAGCATAAAACACATTTTAAAAATAAAATTAAAATACATATTGGAAATTTGTTTGCTCATCTAATTTATTGCTATTAACTTGAAACCTCTATACGCTGTTTTCAAGTTAAAACTATTTCTTCTTTAGTTATAAAATCCACTTTTTTAACTTCTTTTCTAAAACACCCTGTAGTGGAAATATTCTGCATTGTAATAATTATTTTTGTAAGTTCAATTTCTGGATGATGCGATGCCTCCATATATTTACGATGGTGTGTGTCGGTGTGCCTCTTGTTTCCTGACAAAATTGATAAGATAATAGTACTGGTGTGGAATGACTATGCAAGTCAATTGTATAGGTGGAATGTTGTTTAATGCGCATCGCATATATTTATCCCTGAAAAAACAATCTACATATATTTCTTGAATAAACACACAAACATATATAACAGTGTATAATAAATAAACAGTGGTGAATGCGGATAAACCATCACAATACATAAAATTCAACAGAGAGTTTATGATATTTTCTTGTGCATATGAAATAAATTGGGAACACATTAAGCAAAGTAAGAATTAATGATTTAAAGAAATATTTTTTTTTCATATAGAATAAATTTACAACACTTATTGTTGTTAATCCGGTTGCTTTGTTTTATCTCTCTTAGTTTATGTCAGCAAAAAAGTTTGATAGCTTTTGTTAGTAAACTAAGCTGTGGCTTATACACATAATTAAAATAAACACGTCGTTGTCCAAAGAAACGATTCAATATACATATATACATATTGCAAAATAATCCATAACTGTTAAAAAATGTAAAATATTATAACAGGGTTTCCAAATTTTCATAAATAAAACAAAAAGTAGTGTTCTGCTAATTTTGGACAATTTGATTCCCGAATAATTAAAGATTATTGTACATTTATATGTACATAATTGCGGTCAGTCAAAATCCCTTTAGAAAAAAGTCAGGTTTTTGAGAAATCAAGTATAAGTAATTCCTTGGTAACTGAGTAAAAACTTAAGAGAATACTTTAATTTCAATTATAACAAATATTTTTCTTTTTTTTTAAATCTATACGTATATGCACTCCTTTGAAAAAAAAATATTAATATGAATGAATTTACTCTAACATTTTCTAAACGATGTTATAATAGTTGAAAATTTTATATATTTTCTAAAAACTAAAACTATAATATAAAAATTATAAAGAAGATAAATTTCATACTTTTCTTTACTTAAGAAAAAAATTAAAACAATATATAATATCAAACGTGCAAAAAAATAATACGTATACGCCCAGGTACACTTTTAAATAAAATATTTTGTTCGTATTAAATATTTCATTTTATGAATTTTATTGATGTATGTGCATATATATGTGTATTGTATATGTTTGTATATATATTAGGTGTTTCATACTTGACGAAAAAAATGTGTTAAATGATTAAAAACTTTCGATTATGTTTAATTTGTATTTATACATTTTAAATAGAATTGTCATGAGCATATGTTATATGGTCTCAAGAAAAATAAATTCAATTTCCTTAAAATTAAAATAAAAACACTGTTAAGGGACAATGTTGGTTAATTTTGTTTCAATTTACATTCGTAGTAAACTAACTTATGAATCGTTGACATCAATATTTGCGGTGTAAACTGTTCGTATTAATGGCAAAGAGCGCCTTGGTATAACCCCTTGACTTCAAATTGTTCCAGGAAAAAAATTCGAAGTTAAGATAGGTGATCTTGTCGTTCAAGCCAAATCGCCAAAACGGAATACTATAAGTGACCAGTCTCCGAAAACATTAAGTTGATATAGATCTTTCCTGTTTAAAATTTTAGGATCATCTCTCTGACGATGTTTATTCCATGATGTTTGAATTAATTATATTTTTTTTTTACAATTCAGAACTGCTGAACGGATTTTGATGAAATTTTACAAGGATGTTTTATAAATAAAGACTTTTGACTTAGTAACTTAAAAACTACTATTAATATGATGCACTTTCAGATACCGGGACGAATAAAACCGATTAACTGACTAAAAGCCGAGTTAGAAAAATGTTTAGTCATTATTGTCGAGAAAGATAGTAATCGCATCACAAACTGTCAATAGTGACCGTTTGCAACCCATGATAATCGATTTTCGTATGCCAATTTGTCATGAAATAACACCATGAATTTATTAGAATCCTTTTTTCTTACCTGCTTCATACTAAAAAATTTAGAATTCGTTAACGCGTTTATCCGATCTGTCATAACTTGACTTTTATTTCTCGTTATTTTCAAATTTAAAAATGAACATTAAGAAGCCATGAACTTTAGCTCAAGTAAAGCAAACAGTGATACTAAAAATAGAAAGACGAAAATTTGAGCCAAATAATGTGTTAAAGATTTTTTTATGTTTATATTTTGATAACAACCTCAAATTTTGTCATATCACGAAGCCAATTCCAATTTTCTTATTATTCGAAACTAATGAATGAAAGCGCCTTTTTTACGCAATACATACACGCTTCAAATTTTGCGTAGTGTCTATAAAAGGTAAATATTAAAGGTGCTTTGTATTATCCCCGGCGGAATTCAATTGCCAGGAAAATATTTTTTGTTCTCATGTCATGACTAAAGGCAATCAAAGCTGGGCCGCTTAATCAGAAATCATAAAAAAAAAAATTGCATATATTTTCCCCATCCACATTCTCGTCCTTATTCATGAATATACTCACTTCGTACAATCTTATACCACACCCGCAGGTTTGAATTTGAATTGGAATTAGAATTACATTGCGCGTTGTGTCTGTGAAAATATAATTCCTATTTTGTCTTCCGCTTATGGTAAATTATGCCATTATATCTTGTAAAAATCGTCTTCAATATACATTTCATTAGCAATTTAGCCACATAGAAGCCTCGAGCTGAAGCCCTTTGCCTCTTCATCTGCCTTCGTCTCAATTTCTGCCTCTGCGTTTCAGATTCAGATTCAGATTCAGTTCAACATCAACATCAACAGCATAGCTCAGTATAACAAAAGAACCGCATCAAAAGTTGCGGAAGCAGTGTCGCACATCGACCTCAAAATAATCATTAGTCCTTTCGTTTCGAGTGGTGCAAATAAATTAATGTCAAGGCTCTGTCGTAAAACAATTTATAAATAACATGCTGCATTCTCTTTTGGTTATTCCTCATCATCCCTTGTGCAACACACACACACTCACAGAGATACACAGAGAGGACAGAGGAGTCGCTGTCGCTCCTCGGTGCAGTATCTACTCGTTCCCGTACTTATGTAAGGCTATTAAATGCCACCCCATTATTCGGTCCCATCTGTCATTCTAAGTGATGGGGAGCTTAACTCACAGAACCCCAACACCGATATAATAAATAATATTCATGGTAAAAACTTCATCCTTCAACTCTCTCCGCCTCGCTCCATCTCTCTCCTTCTCTCTGTCTATCTTGCATTATACACCACCATAAATATAGTAGTTCTAATAAATACAGATAGAGCAATGAACAACGACTACTGGAGACTGAATACTGGAGGCACATAGGAGGGAGGGTGGGTCGACTGATGGGCTGATGGGCTAAAGGGTATAGACGCTATACAGACAGGAGACAGGGTATGCAGATAGAAGCATCAAAGTAGACGGATATGGAGATAAGAGAAATGAGATGAGAGAGAATGTCGAGGACATGGAGATAGAGAAGATAATGGCATCAATGTCGCCATAATCAAATTTGTCAGTTGAGCTTGTTTTATTCGATTATATCCTTGTGATGATCCTTTGCATATTCTGGATTTTTTTTTTTTGTTCATCCTTCATTTTCATTTTTTTTTTTTGCTTTCCTTCATTTTTTTGTTTTTTGTGTTGCTGTGCTGCTGCTGCTAGTTTAGGATACCAATTTATTTTCCGGCTCCTGAAGGTTCTAAAACAATTTTTCATCGGTTTGGGTTAAGTTTGGGTTCATATACATATAAACGAGTCGAGTAGGTATCTATGTCTTAATTTTTTTTTTTTGTGTTTGCTCCAAAGGTCCTTCTTTTGCTATTATTATGATTTGAGTTGAATGAATTTAAATGGGAATATCACATCATCATAGGTTGATACCTATATAACTTTGTGGATAGTAAATGTAACAATTTTGAATTGGTTTTTTTTTTTGAGAATATATATGTATGTAATAAATATTTTTTTGTGACATCAATAGATTTATAATAAAATTATATTGATTGTTGACCTAAATGCGGTATTTATGAACTGTTAAATTTTGGTGAATTGTATTTGAAAACATTTTGATGATAGAGTCATCAATTATTCTCGAACTCAAATAAATGGAAATAATATAAGAATCATTAAATTTATGTAGGTACCTATTCATTCATATTAAATAATGTCTGGGATGAAACATAAAGTATAGTATTATTGTTGAAAGGATTTAAATCGTAAATTATATTTAAAATGGAGGACCTACATAAAAAATATTTTTGTTTGTATTCAAAAGTAATAATTTAAATTGATGGGTAAATGTTTTAATATATTAACTGAGTATCAAACGTTTTACAGAACCATGTTTAGTTTAAACATGACATCTAAGACATCCAGCCATCAATATACCCACAACCTAACTAAGACTTCGTAGCACCTTTTGATTTTTCAAATTCCCTTATTTCACAACAACAATTAATTTCTTTGGTAATTAAATTTCTTATATTTTATAAAAATGCTGATGTTACCTTTTAAGATTCGAAAAAACGACATGAGTCCGAGAGTCGTGGGGCTTATGCCAATGGGGAGCCTGGCTTTTGGGACTTCTGTTGCTATGGATCATGCTAGAGTCTTACAAAAATGCTAATTCGGCTTAAATGATGCGCCAATCATTCCTCTTATTCGAAAATGGTTCAATTAGTTTGAAGAGACCGATACAACGTTGGAAAAATCAAAAATATTTTTGACTTAGATCATCAGGAATAGCTTTAGTTTTGATATTTTCAGATATTAGTTTAATTTTCAGAAAACTTTTAGTTGTTAGTCTTCATCAACATAAAGCTTTAAAAAACATAGAGTACATTGTCACAATGTTTTTTACATCATTTTTCAGCCGATGCTGGAGTACATTGGGATATGATCCTCTTGTTTCCAAAAGAGGAACGAGCAGTTTATATCAAGGTGACTTCATCTTCTCACACTCGACCAGTCAATCAGTAAATGAATTTCCTCAATCCGCAAATAGGACATGCAATTTGCCATTAGGAAATGAACAATCTTTTTACTACCTATGCACCTATTAAAGTTTTTTTTTCTTTTATATATTTACAAAAGTAAAAATCATAAAAATCTCATAAAACCTTTAGCTTTAGCAATTGCTTGTTCTTCTCCTAATACACTGTTCCCCACCTTCCGAATAAATAACTGAACTTTGTGCAACAAAAATCATCATCCGTAGAAAATCATAAAAAAAATAAAAAAACAGAAATAGAAACAACACATATCGAACAGAAAAAAGAAAATCGCGAATGGCATTAAACCGAACGAACATGTTCAATTGCTGCATTTGCTGCCCCGGATCCGGATGTTCAGAAAATGAAACAACGACGACCGACGACGACGATGGACGAATGAAAAATGAAAAACGCAAAAAGAAAAAAATATAAAAATTCTTAACAAATACAACAAAAAGTGAAAAAAAAACTTATTATAGTTTCCAACTTTCCAATTTGAGGGCAAAACAGGAACAAAGGACGAGAGCAGCAAAACTAAAATAAAGTGAACAAAAAAAAAAGAAGAAAAAGAAAAAAACAGAAATTCAGAAAGAACATTTCTAACAAGGATAACACAAGGAAAAGAATATAATTTTGCGGTCGTACGTGATTCCATTAATTCTGAAGCAAAATCAAGTGATTTTCCAAGCAATTCCCTTGGCGGACAAACGAACGAAGTGAACTAACCCAAACCAAACCTAACCAACACAGCCCGCAACCGCACAGCAGCGCAGCGCACCGCACCATACCAAACCTTCCATATAAAAAGTCACACTCTCGACTTTCGTCCTTTATTTTTGTATCCTTGTTTTCTTATTTTGTGTAAAATCATCATCGTCATCGCCATCGCCACCATTGTGCCTCCTGCCTTGTACCGTTTGCCTTCAACGCTGCAGAGCAGATCCTGGATGACGGAATAACCAAGGATATGGATGGCGATGGCGATAGCAATGGTGATGTCGACCGACGCGACGGTGACGATGACGACGTCGAACAAGAACACGGTAACACGGAGGATACCTTTGAGAGTTTACCCACTCCAACCCATAATGAAATATCCAAAGAAATACGCTTCCCCGCGCGTGTTCCATGGGGGGAATGTTGTGCTTCTTCTTTCTTCTTGTTCCATCTTTTTTTTTTTTGTTAATTACCTTTGGGAGGGATTCGGATGCACACTACGCCAGGACGACGATGACGACTACGGGTGTACCAAAAGTTTAGCCCCGTTCTGAATGTTGAAT
Source organism: Scaeva pyrastri (assembly GCA_905146935.1). Lineage (NCBI taxonomy): Eukaryota > Metazoa > Arthropoda > Insecta > Diptera > Syrphidae > Scaeva > Scaeva pyrastri. The sequence goes on along the minus strand of LR989927.1, from coordinate 121,711,920 downwards.
GGCATGTGGTTACACTCGAGGTGTATATCCTAATTAGTCCTGTTTTCGTTTTCATCTGAAAACTATTAAAAAAAGATATCCATGCAGGGAAAACAGAACAGGACAAAAAATATAATATTCTCTGCAGTGGAAACAAAGGCTTTTATTTGCGCGGAAGTGGAATAAGAAAAACAAAAAGGACGAAGGTGCACGCAAAGTTGGTCGTTTTGCGCGAGTCCTAGTCCTGGTTCTCGGTCTGGATCTGAATCTGGAACTGATGGTTATGGGTTCGGTTGTGGGGAAGGCCTTATTGTAAAAGTTTTTGCGAAATCGTGGTCCGCTGAAAAACGTTTAAATTGTAATTTCCACACCTCTAATACTGACACAACTGATTCCCATGTCGATACGTGTTTGTTGCATGTGAACTGCCACTGCCATCATCGTCGTCGTCGTCGTTTGGCGTCCTTGCTAAACCCAAAACAAACAACAGACGGGAATCAAAATGGGATGAAGAGAGCCTTCAGAAGTCCCGAGTTCTAACAACGGTAACGGTACGAGTATAAAGGTAAACAGTAAGTATAGCTGAGGTGGTAGATTTTTAATCTTTTAGTATTGCGCGCGGTTCAAGAATCCTCCGTGGGGACCAAATCGAATGACTTTGCAGAGCAACGGATGACGATGACGAAGTCACACATTTTCTTTTCTCTTACCTCTCGGTTTCTCCAAACTCACTCATTCCACAAAATGTTGGCACATAAATGTATATAAACGTATAGCACCTTTATATAAAGAGGTGGAGTTTCTATTTCTAACACCTTCAAAGCTTTATTTAAAAGAGGATTGAAACTTTCAGTTGAAAACTTCAATTACTGTACCATAGAGAACGAATAGGGGGTGAGGGGGGAGGGGGGTGATTGGCAAAAGAGCAGCAACTGCGAGAGCGGATACTACTAGCTTGGTCGAAATGGCGCTGTTCAAAACTTTTTGTTTGTATTTAAAGGAACATTGGTATACCTGGCACCTGCATATAGTTTTATGAGTGTTAAGGGAAGCTTAATGGTTTTGTATTTCAAAATGCACTCACAAAATTTAACTGTAACTGACTTATTCTTTGTTTCTTAATAACACCGATGTACGTTTTACTCTATTCAATAGTGTGAGTAAATTTAAATTCTTTTTTTCCAACGGGATATTCACTTTTTCGAAAGGTCTATGTTGGAAAAATGTTTTTTTTTTATGTTTTGTTTTTTATTCGTTTTTTTTTTTCCAACTTAAATCCAAAAATTTTAACCTGTTTTTGATTGAAGTTGAATGAAAAGGAGAAGATGAGAAGTGATAAAAATTAAGAAAACCAACAAAAGGACTCGTTGGAAAAATATTGAAACGAAAATTCCAAGAATTTCTAACCATATGTACCCTAAAATAAACACATACCAAAATTCACATTTCGCAGAAAACAACTATGATAAAAACTACTTTTTTTTGTTGACAATTTCTAAGATAGGAAAATTGATTTTACTAAGAATTAACTAAGCATCAGATGTGTACGAATCAATCTTTGGAGTTTCAACAAGGTGCATGTTTATTTTAGTTTAATAACTTATTCAATAAATGTATATCTTTAACTTCCCATAGGGAGTTATTGTTATCGATCCGATTTTTCAAATTGAAATTTTTGAAGTTTTTTGGTATTCTGTCATTTGTAGAAAGATGAACAATGTGCATATGTATGTGGATCATGGACAAATCTTGATATGCAATAATGTTTTAGCCGAAATACAATTTTTGACACTTTTTTGTAAATTTCAGTTTTAGGTTTTTTTTCGGAAAGAAACTTTCAATTCGATAATTGTCAATAATGTAACATATGTTAACAACTGTATTATTCAAAAAATAAAATAAATGCGAAGTAAAAAAAATTATAACCACTCTCGACATATTCAAGTCAAGAAACTAGTTTTGACAATTTTTTTTTTTTTGACAAAAATTGTTTAAGTTTTTATTTTTTGTAACAAAAAACTGTCAATGCGTTATTTGTTAAAATTGTAGCGTATATTAATAATTGTATTTTGTATAAGCTTTAATCAAATTTGAAATCAATAATGTTGCCCATTCTCGAGATATTCAAGGCAAAAAAAATGTTTACCAAATTTTGGTAGAATTTTTTATAATTTCATTTTTTTCTCTAAAATTTTACAGCATTTCACATAGTAAAAAATTGTTTTCAAGTTGATATAATTTTTTCTTCATTGTATATTTGGGCGAATTTTTTTTTTAAGTTTTAAAAAAAATAGCGGTATGTTGAACTTTTTCCAAATTTATACCAAATCTGTATCACATTGAAATCTATACACAATAAGTCAATAGCATTATCCGTTCGTGAGATATTCGCTTTTTCTAAATTGTTATGGTGAGAAAAAACTGGACAAATTTTTACAAAAGTCCTTTCTTCGTCTTTTGAAGTTATAACCTGTCTAACAAAATTTAACTGGAGTCAATATCTCTATTTGTTTTTGAGATACTGTGTTGGGCGAAAAATGGTATCTCGACCATAAAACGTCTAAAATTGTAAAAAATTTCAATTTGACAAATCAGATCGATAAAAATAACTTCTAATGGGATGTTAATAAAAAAATCAACATTCTACTTAATTACTTAATAAAAAATTTACTATCGTAAACAGAAATTATACCATATATTTTTACTATACTATTTTGCCCAAAATCAAATTTATTAATTTTCCTTCTTTTTCTTTTTAGGTAAGAAATCAGTTTGCTTAGCTTTTGAAGCAACACGTAAGTTTATATAACAACACTTTTAAATTATGGTTAATGAATTAATTTTCAAAATGATTTATACCCTTTATAAAATAAGTATGCTTGATTTTCTGAAAGAGAAGCACCTTTATATTCTTTATTACAAACTTAACTTGTCAAATTTTTGATACGATCTTAGTCAACCATAGGTAAGGTAGCCCTTTGGGTTGGAAACCTCTATGAAAATTGTTTTGGGGACACCCCTCAGTTTTTTTCTCTTAAACCCTTTATTGTGTTATTATAGTTTTATAGTTAGGCTCATTTACTGTAATAAACTCAAATATGTACAGTAGGTGGCCACATAATTATGACCGATGAAAATTTTCATTAATTCAAGGCATTTATCACTTATAAAAAAATGTGTCTATATAATTGTATGTGCAATAATATTTTTATTATGTTAACCACATAATTCTATACAACAAACAGTATTTTATTATCCTTTAAAACCGTTGTCTTATAAGACAAACACTTGTTACTGAAATGCTAAGTAACAAAAAAAGTTTCATGAGCATAGTTTGTCGAATGAGATGCCATTTATTAAACAAACGATATTCTAAGGGAAAAAAATCAGTTCGTTTTGGTAAATTTATTCCTTTGGTTAGCGATCGTTGGTGTCATTTAGCATATTTTCTTTCGAATTTTCTATTTTCGCAGTGTCTGTTGTTTTTTTGCATTATGGGAAAGAAAAGTGACCTTACCCCATCCCAAAAAATTCAAGCGGCAACTCTTCTTAAAGAAAGAGTCTTTTCGTATGCAAAAATCGCCCAAAAAGTCGGAATTTCTAAAGCTTCTGTGGTGAAAATTGCAAAAGATTTAAAGAAAACAAATAATTTTGACGACTTGGTTGTGAGCAAGAGAACAAAAATGGTCCGGAAGAAAAAAACAACAGCCCGAGAAGACCGAAAAATTGTGAATCTTGCTCTTAAAAATCGAAGTGCAACAACCAAAATGATCGCAGAGCAGCTGAACACTTCTGATATCCATATATCAGCCAGAACAGTGCGGCGACGCCTTAGAGAAAATGGTCTTTTTTGCAGGCGTGCGGCTGAAAAGCCAAAACTTACTAAAGCCATGCGTGTCAAACGACTAATTTAACATTTAAAATGTAATACCAATTTATTTTTAAGACGGTTCAAAGTAAGAAAGTAGGAAATTTTTTCATCGGTCATAATTATGTGGCCACCTACTGTATATAAAAAACTAAACCTCTTCTAAACTATATGTTTGTATAGTATCTTATTTTTGCCCAAGACAAATTTGCCCACTATTAGAACAGTCCTTTATTGAACAGAGCGATTAATGATCAAAAATTCAAGATAAAGAGAAGCTTTAGAGAAATAAATTCCGTATTGAATGTCTAAATACATATTTTGAAGATTAACTAATGGCTGATCGGAATGATTTCAGTTTTGATATGAAGATAAGGTTCAAATCTCTTTAAAATTTGAGCCTCTCTGCATTAAAAAGACTTAGTTGTTCATCTTTATTTGTGTAAGTACTGAGTTGAACGTTTACATCCAACCACTGCCGGCCCCAGCCAAACTTGTGCCTAATATGTATATGTTACCAAAAGAAACGACCGCTTCGATGCTTAACTAGAGAGAAGCTTTTGTCTTACATCGGTATCGGTCTCGTATTTGTTTTCAAGAATCAATCAACTTTAAGTCTCGTCTCAAGTTCTTGGCCAATACAAAAACAAACAAATCTAATATTATATTTTAAATCGAAGTTTATGAGTGTCCAAAAGTCTGAAAATTTTTGAGTTTGCCAAAATATAAATGAAACGATTTCTATTAAGAAAACATTGCCATTGAATATGAGAATTTACGGTACAAAAAGACGTTTCTAATTACTGGTATGTTGGAAATGCTTTTGAGTTAAGTGTGTGCTCGATATTTTTTAACTTCCGTTTGCAAACAGATAAGCTCTCTTTCCGTTCCCATTTGATTAAGACTTAAACACTTCTTGTCTGCAATACATGCATGTACCTAAATATGTGGGTTGTAATAATAACTATGTTTTTTGACACGAATCGAAATTGATTTTGAAAGTGTAAAACATTATTGTTTATCGATTTGCTCATTCCCCGGTGAATAAAAACTCTCCAAGTAGTGTCACATACCGATACCACCTTCATTTATGGCCATATCTGCTCCAACAAGGCTAACACATCATCAGCGATGTCATATAGTAACGGTAGTGTAAGAATATAGTGGCACTAACTGTAACGGTAGCAGCATGGACAAATCTATTTGTTGCGGAAACAATTTCCACCTCAACATACATATACATATACATACATACAATGTAGGTGTTAGCAGCCTTGTGATACACTTCCCACTCGGTAACCATCATCAGAGCGCGGCGGCGGCGGTGAGAGAAAAAAAAATCTGCAAGAGCATCCTTCGGCACATCCCCCTTCACCACTCCCCTCCCCTCCTCAACATTCAAGTCACAACCTGCTTTTATCAGAATATAAAAACGCTCGCGCGAGCACATTCATGGCCTTAAGTTTAAGAATTTCCCGTTAATGCTCCTCTGCTGCACCTGAACGCTACGCGCCGTACAGTAAATTTCCATTACATTTCCCATTGTGTAACCCTTCCCATTTGCTGCTGCTGTGTTGTGTATGCCCTGTGTACCTACTGTTGTATGTTATCCGTTATATTGTTCGGTCTGAAGCTATATATTCCTTAGCCCGCTACCGCCGCGCCGCCGCCACCAGCCGCCACCGCCACCCTTGATTCCGCTCAACCCCAATCCTCTGCGTTCCATTTCCGCTGCCAGTGTTCAAACTCTTGTTTATAATTTCCAAGAGCACAAATGAAAGGAACAACAACAACTACAAAAAAGAAAGAAAATGTAAAGCGTTGGCGTTTGGCTGGCATGAAGGTTGAGTCTTGAGTTTATATCACACAACAACCTAACAGTTTTTGTGTTGGGTATCGGGTGTTGGGTTGGGTTGGGTGTCGAGTGTTGGTACTGATGCTGATGCTGGTACTGGATGCAACGAATGTTGCAACATTTATGTTGGAGAAAAATTAATAAAACTATAGCAGACGTTAGGGAAAAATCTTAGGAAAATGTACAACGAAGGATAATGGGATATTAAAAGAATGCCAGACGTTGAAAATTATCGGATTTGTTAGAATTTCTTTTCCAGTTGCATCAGAATGAAAAAAAACAAAATTGAAAACAAAAACTAAAACACCATACTTGCTCGTCCCTATGCTTAAACTTATACCTATGTATGTATATGTTTGCTAGCCAAGTTATACCAAACTCGTATACCGTTATATAAAACAATGAAAGAAAAGATTAAGATGAAGTTTGTACCTAATTTTTTTTTCGTTCCACTAGATAGTGGTAGCCATATAGCCGTTTATTATTAAAACAATACTGTTTGCTTTCCGATAGTCCTATGTATAGAAAGAAACCAGGATCTAAGGATAGTAGCCGGGATAAGTTAAACTCTTGTTTATAGCTTTGGTTTCTTATCTATTAAAAAGTAGCTGGAATTATAATAGGTTTCTTGTTCGAGGTCAATTCATTTATTTTTTCAAAATAACTTTGCACAAGAGTTTAAAAATTAAATGGTAATTAAACCGATACAGAATTTATAATTAACAAGCTATTTTTATAGCTTTTGATTTTAAGTCTAACTAGAAGACTTAAGAATTTAAGAAGACTTTTTAAATGATAGTTTAAGACGTTAGAAAATAATAATGTGGAGTTTTCCAAATAATGGACAGTTTTCGATATTACTACTTTATCAAAAAGTTCCCAAGAACCAGAAGAATGAAAATTATTTGATTTTCAAGACATGCCTAATTTCATTACTGACCAAAAACGACTATTTAAAATTAATCAAGGCCACCAACTTTTGTCTTATATCAATCACATTTACATATGTAGGAAAGAGTATTATCTCGATACATAAAAATCAATTACTGTTCGTTAGTCTCGCTAATACTCGAGAACGGCTGGACCGATTTTTCTAATATTGGTCTTGAATTACTTATAGAAGTCCAGGAAAGATTTTAAAGGTGAGAACGTTTGGGAAAATTGAGAAAAAGACAATAAAACAACAATATTAATAATGCAAAAAATTATATTTTTTTTTGCATTTTTTGGGGAATTTTTATTATATCAGTCTTCTGTCGAATGTCAAATAAAGTTCCCTGTCATTGAGTCACTATTATATTCTTATTAAAATCTTCTCTCATAACTTTTTCCGTGCCTAAAAATTTAAAAAAAAAAAAATTAGGAAAGTGTCTCATAAGTATACATTTGCTGAAAATGTGTGAGTGGGTGTATGTTAAATGCAAATATTTACATATGTATGTGTTGTGAGGTTGTAGATGAACAATGCACATCTTGTCGTAACAGCAACATTTACAGACTGAGATTTGGTTTTCGTAAACGAAAACTAAACAAAATATTCAAATGAATCAAATTGAAATTTAAACTATCTGAATTTTATAATCACTCAGAAGTTTATCTCAAAGCATTAAAATGGGGTGAGATGATGTTTGCCGGGCCTTCTGGTCATTGATAAAATGATAATAAGTAAAGTTAGGCAAGTACATGAATGTGACCATTACAATAAAAAGTGATTAGTGGATTTATTGTAACAATTTTGTTTATTAAAAGGAAAAACTGAATCAATATAGATAAAGTTTAATACCCATTGAATAAGTCTATACTCTTTGTTATTATTATTGTTCTGTCAAAATTTAAGCCAATTTCGAAAATTTTTTGATTTTATCTCAGTGAAACTTTTATTAAAAAATTCATATAACTTCAGTATCCCTGTTGGGGATCATGATTTAGTTTTTGAATTCAGACATAAGAATTCTAACTTTCCAGATAAAATTAGGGTTAAATAAATAAATAAGCTGAAGAACTGACAGCTTAAAGTAAGAATTTGCTATTCATATTTTCCATATTGAGTCAATGTACTATAAATTCGGAATTTGACATTATTGTCCACTTTTTTCTACCAAATCTGCGTTAATGTTGACACAGAGCGGTGTATAATAAAGTAGTTCCACCAGGACTTAAGCCTCTAAGAGATATTAGCCGCCTGGAGAAGTGTTTCCGCTAAAGATTCATATTTCTTCTTGTTTCGTCAATCGCACAGATAAATTTTTATGATTGAAAATTGAGTTATTCAATGCTTTCTGGCATCCTGACGGTTCCGGAACACGACCCGCAAGTGTGAATTTGAAATGTTTTCTGAATCCACACTAAGTTGTGACGATCAAACGGCTGAAAAAAAAAATCAGGTCCCACACGGCGTATGCGTGTTTTTATTTTGATACTATATATTCTTGATACTATATTAACTAATAAAGTAATTGAATTAATAGCAAAGTAAAGACCAATATTAACTGGGTCCGAAACTACGCCTCAGGTACACCCTGGAACATATAGCAATCTTTCCCAATTTCTTATACCGCCAAGGCCCATCATTATCGAATATGACAAAGATATGGCCAATGAGTGGAAACTTTGGAAGCAGCAATATGATTTTTTTGAGATTGCGACCGGATACGCTGCTCTCGCACCCACAACCAAGCACTCAAAGAACACTTGAAGTTAATTTCATTCCTAAAACTGAAACCACCTTGGAAAGGTTCAAATTTAATAAAATAACCCAAAAAGATGGCGAATCAAGTCCAAACGAAAGCCCACTAAGAGACCAACTCATTCTTGCAATCCAAAGCGATGATCTTCGCCCAAAACTATTATCCCAGGATTTTGATCTCGCAAAGGCAATTCAGCTGTGTCAGGCTACAAAAGTGGCTCAAATCGTCAACGAGAGCAACAAGACAATAAACTTTGCAAAAAACAAGCATTTCCAGTAAAACTAAAATATTTGAATGTCGAAATTGTGAAAAAAATCATGAGATTTGAAAATGCATCGCTTATGATCATGTCTACAAAAAATGCAAGAAGAAAAATCATTTTGACAAATTCAGCAAAAATAAAGCGTTTCAAAAAAAAAAAAACACTAAAATGGTGACACATCGTTCAAGCAAATAAACATCTGCGAAGAATCCAACGAAAATGCTGACGGTTCTCTATTTATGGGTGCAGTACCAGCAAAGCGATAATTTTGCCATTTACTATTAATGGCCGCTCAGTGGAAAAGTTGTACGAAAGTCCTCTTTGACATTAAAATAGCTTTTTATATAAAAAAAATATTTGTCAAAAAGTTTCGAAAGAGTGATAATAAATGTTTTGACAATTTGATTAATTTTTGACTTATTGCCTGCTTTTAGTGATAACATATGGAAACACAAAACATACCAAGATTCTTAAAATTCTTCTTTGAAACACTTTCATTCCGTTCTTTAAATCGCCCAGTTTTGACATCGATAAATGTGGTACTGAAATTAATTAACCTTAAATTTCAATTAATTCGTCAATCCATCAAAAAAATTTCAATATGCACCAAAACAAAAGCTTCACTATTCAAGCTAGTCTACGCACTAATTCAGCAACATAAGTATTATGGAAAGATTATATCGAAATTGTTCATTGGTCTTAGAAACGCTCTGCGTACCTTAAACAATCAAATGTAATTTATTTATTTTTTTTTTCGTTTTTTCAAACTATGATCCCGTCTTAAAGCTAAATCGCTAATTTTTCAAAACTCAATTCGTTTAAATCCCCTAAATACGATCAAGTTTATTTTTTTTTTAACAATAAACAAACATAAAACACAAACTGAACATTTCCCTCTTCCATATAAAATTACTAAACCGTTGACCTCATTTCCAAGAGTTAATTCCATAATCCCCAAAGAGTAAATTGCATCAACGAAACGAAAAAGCGAAAAACGACAAAACGGAATATACACGCAGCCAACTGCATGCAATTTAGAAAACGCACATAAAAAAGATATCCAATACCACAACTTTGTCGTCGTTCATCGTCGTCGTTCTCGTCATTCATTTAAAAAGGAAGCTAAAGGATACCCCACCACCACCTATATACTTGGTCTTGGAATAGGGTAAAGAGTAGAACACAAATTGGTAGAATTGGAAAAAAAAACAAAATAAATCAAGCTTCCCAAGCTACGTACATATACAAGCTACATATATTCGTAGTCATATCTAAGTTACGTTCATAAGGACCCCTTTATAAGGTCGATAGAATTACAGAGAACCCAAAAGGACTTACGAGCGAATCGATTAGAAAATCCACTCCTTCGCTCTATATGCTATGATGAAATAGTGCAGGAAGTAAAGGAACAGCTTACACACAACCCACAACGACAGCAGCAATAACAACAAATACCGCACCGCACCGCACAGCACCATACCCAGTATACGATCGGGTTGGTTATAGGAAGGACCTAAGTCTGAGTGGCATTAAGAAGCTTACATAAACAATAGTTTCGGGTGTGTGTAAGTCCGTTTGAACTTCTCTATTGGCTAACAAGTCAGCACCTTTCATTGAATACGAGCCGAGCACATACAAGTCTAGTATACTCTCGTAGTCGTAAGGATGAGCGAGAGTGAGTCGAGTTGAGTCGAGGTGAAGTGAAGTGAGGCGCAACGTTCCGGTCGTTTCATTCTTCTTATCGCTTGTATACCTAGATCAACATACCTCACCTCACCTCGCCACTGCTGCTGCAGCCAAAGCCAACAACATCTACTTCTACTTCTACATTGTCCTTTCGTTTCCTCGAATCGTAAAACTATATGGACATGTGTGGCACCCGGGTTACGCTACAATGCGAGTCCTTTCACCACTGATGACATAACACGCTAAATCACGTTAAATCGCTGTTGAAAATCCTCTACCCACTTAGTTTCGGGGGCAAAAAATATCGTTGCCAATTTTGCGCAAATGCCCAAAGGTAGACAGGATCTGCCCTCTCTGTATTCTGCATTGTCGCGCGCGTTATCCCGTCCCACACACTGTATACTTCCTTCTGCACCATTTTAAAGTTTTGTTTCCCGTTTTCCGTTTTCCGTTGCCCACCGTTATCCGCGGCCGCTGCCGCCGTTGCCCGTATATCCCGTTGCAAACAATCGAAGGGCTTTATTGATGTTACAATTTCCGTAGAGGACAGTATTACAAATCGGTTCACACACTTTACCGGCAGGAAAAAAAAAGACGACAAATGATTCTATGACGTTACAGGAACAATGTAATACAGGTATAAACATTGCACGGGTTGGTATGGTGGAAATAACACATTTTAAGGACACACTTGTTATCGAGCGAGGCGGGGGGCGGCGGTCGCTCGTAAGTGAAAAAAAAGTACGAGAGTTTATCTCGGCGAGGCTGTCATCTCATATCAAAGGTTTCGACTTGTCTCCCTGTTTCGGGGCCAAATCTTTTGGGAATTGTGATATAATACCGATTCCGAAGAGATATACCAGAATTTTCAAACAACGATGTCCTTGCGGAAGTCCCTTTTGTCCATTGATGTCATATACATGAGTATCGATGTGTGTTTTGGGAAACTGTCCATTTTCCATTTTCAAATTTCTATTTTCTGCTCTTCCTTCATGTATGATGTATGTAGTGTAGATGGTGCATAGTATCTATGTTTCCATCAGGAATCTGCACTCTGCATGCACAGTGTTTCACAATAATGGCTTGAAAATTGAAGGTTCGTTGGCAGCAGAACAACCAATAGAAATGTCCATTGAAGCGGTATTAATAAGAGGATTGTTCATGTTGCTGATCTTGGGGATGTTTCTTATCATGCAAAACAACTGTTGTTTCGTTCTTCTTGAAACATATGCTACTGATATAGCTACATTTTGCCAGTAAACATGAATTTTTGATGGTTTTACAATGTTAAATTATTCTTGGAAAACAAAAACGTGCAGGTAATTTTGATTTTGGGAGTTGGTTTTTCTGCTTAGACAGTTGGATGGAATAGTTTTTGGCAATCTGTTCAGTTTTGAAATACACAACAATACAATCATCAGCTTATACTTTTTCTCAACAAAAAGAACTGACTTTCCTTCTGATACTCCTTAAAAAATTGGAAACTTTAAAGCTATTCATTTTTATTCATTACAGTTTTGAGTTTTGTGATTCTTCATTACATAAAGGTTCTTGGAGAGCCCCTGACCGCTTCTTTAGACTCAAATTTCTACCAGGAGAACGTTTTTTTTTTTAATTTTTGAAAAAAGGAAAAAATGCACGAGGCCAGCAGTTCGTAGTACAATTCTACCCAATAATTCGACATGGTAGACTCTGTTATCATATTGTCCACTTCCAGGTAGTTGATGTAGATTTCTCCTAAGTAGACCCAGTGAACGGTGGCCATCATCTTTTCGGCCTATTTGCCAGGCTTCACCTTACTTGGAGCACATTGGACGGGTCAATTTCACTGTTCCGACTGTTTTCTGGTCACTAGCGGGTACCAGTGTATCTATGTTTCGTTGACAGTCACGAAACGATAAAGAAACTCTTTCGGACTCCTCTTAAACAGCTTCAAACACTGCTTTGAATTGTCTCGGAGTGAGCAAACGCGCTATCTATTGCATCTAAAGCTTTTGTCATGGATAATTTGACATGTATACTATTTCAACTATCTCGTGCACTTTCACCAGTGAGTCTGCCAATACAAGATCATGGGTTTTTGACACGTTATCCTGCGTGGTAGCCATTTTCGGGGCACCTGGGCTAGGCTAAATTTTTGACGGTCATCATCAAAAAATGGAAATTGCTCAACAACCAGTAGAGAAAGTAGAGAACTTCCAATACCTTGGAAATCCATATCGTATCTACTAAAGGGGTAATCGAACTTGACATCGCCAGGAGGAACAAATCTCTCAGCTTGAATCGTCCAATTAGCTCTGCTATAATGATACTGCATCTGGAAAATAACAACAAGAATAACCAGGAAGCTGCAAACCTTCGTTAATAGGGTGTCTTCGAAACACCTTACGGAAGAGTTGGTAGAGCGAGAAGCATATGGAGGAGAGTAGTCGAGGAGGAATCTGCGAGATTTGGAAAAAGCTGGAGGGAGTTAGGGAATACCAACAGACTAAGTGGATGTGAAGATTTAAGTAAGTAAGTAAGCATCTTTGGAAGACAAGAGTCACTATGCATTCAATTGCTTTTTGATTTCGCTGAATGATTTCCCCTTCCAAAAGTAGGAATCAAATAACCGACCGATAATGCTCTTTTCCATTTTCCAGTGACCTCCTTGTGTCAATCTTCGAATGAGCAAAAAATACAAGTACAATTTTATTGAAAATATGTTAGTCCTTGAAATTGAATTTTCCAAAACGATTAAATTTCGAATTTCTTACAATCATAAAAATACTGGTAAATCTCAGCCTACGAGTATTACATTAAATTTATTTTAATTCCATTCAAGGACACTTCTAAGAAATCCAATTTGGTAATTTTACATTTTTTCTTGAGATAGTTTCTTTAATGTTCTCGGCATCTAAGTTTGTCCTTAACTATGGCAGTATTACGTATTTCAAATATGTATTTTCATTGAAACTTTCTTATTTTAATTCAAAATTAAATCAATTTCTTAGTAATGACAAAAATTAATTCAATTCTGTTTTGTAAATTTATATATAAGTATGTGTGTAATTCGTTGTAGTGTGCGTTTGTATTTGTAAATCCTTTTTCAACATCAACTCAATAATATTATAATCTCACATAAACAAATTGAAATTCTTTAGCTAATAAATTCGATAAATGAAATTTTAGTCATGAACCCATTCGGTTCATTATTATTCAAATAATGTTCCGTTGCTATATTATACTCCTGAAGTTCATCCTCCTATTCAGGATAATTTCTTAATCCAGTATGAAACTTATGAGCAGTTGTTGTTGTTCTTGTTGTTTTCTATTCTAGAACCAAACCATTCCAAAACTTAACAAGTAAAAGGAAATTATGTTTCTATTCCTCCATCTACATCAACATACACATACAATACATACATATACATATAGATATTGTGCTTATAGAAAATTTACACATTCTATCCGCATCTGTGGATATCTTTGTGTAGGTGGTGGGTATCTAAACTGTATACAATGAACTACATAGATTTCAGTTTTATTCAAGCCGAAGTTCATTCATCTCGGATTCTTTCAGCGTTATTGAAAATACGTTCACACGCAATACTCTCGTTGTTACAATAGGGATTTAAAGGAAGGCTCTGGTGATGGTGGTCATACACCTACTTGTATTTGAAACCTGAGACCATGAGGGAGTATTTCCTGATAAGCATACCTAGATGAGCAAGAATACTGTTGTTCGCTATAAATAGGCACAGGAGAGCATTATAATCGGAAAATGAATACACCGATATTAAAAAAACAAGGACACGAAAAATATACGGCTTAGTATTCAATTCTGCCAATTGCTAAAAAAGTATACCTTACATAAATAATAATAAAAAAGGAATTTGATTTAACTCTGATGAAACTACAGAAATAAATAATAATTCATAAAAAAAATTAAGTATACGCCTTAGTGTACAGTTTCGAGATAATGTTTTCATGGGTAACTTTCTGTCAACTTTTTTGGAAAAAAGCCTTTTGGAAGGGAAATAAGTTTGGTTAGATTTAAAATTATATGAATTTGAGAAATGTTTACCTTTGCCCATAGAACACATCCAACAGTGACTTTTTGAGAATGCAATGGCGTAGTGTCAACAATGGTTTGTGGATTATGATCATACAACAATTATGCTTATTAATGTACTCATTAAACCAAAAATGAGATTGATCGTTGAACTGAATTTGTTCTTTTGAAAATCGGCATCGGTGGCCATCTCGCTTTGAGCCCATTCACCACACGTGAGACACCCTCGATGGTCGTTCGGCTTCAATTCTTGCACGAGTTGGATATTGTAAGCCTGCAAACCAAGATCATTCTGTAAAATCTTCCATAAAGTGGAGCTGTGCCCATTCCAATCGTTACGCTCAATGGCGGATGTACTCATTCGTCTTCGGTATTCACTGTACGGCGTCTCTAAGGATGCACATTATCTGCTAGAGTAAACGTGGTGCGAAACTGATCCATGGTTTAGTTGCTGGAATTACTGACTATGATGGCGATTATTTCTGCCGATTATTGGACTCATCGCGGGATGCCTAGTGTTACCAGATATCGTTAATTTAATAAATCCACTTTAATGTGTACCACCTAGTTATGTATTCTATGTAATTCATGGTGTTTAATTTTGACGTAAAAACTTTAAACATATAAAAACTCCATACTCTCAAAGGGGGGACATTTTCATATAAAACCATCAACAGCTATTTCTATATCTTTGTTTAGAATTTTTATTTATAACATGACATTCGACCTGTCATTTAAAATAAATAGTTATATGTTAGTATGTGTGTTTGTGTTGTGTGTAGGTAGCTATCTACTAAAACCATATTTGTCATCATAACGGAAAATCATTATTGCTATCTGGAAAACTGTCAAAGCATTTCAACAATCGGAGGACAAAAGAAATCTTTTTTTTTTCTATTATTTTTTTTTATATTTTATATTTACTCGTACACAAAAGCAAAACATAAACAAGAAGAGAAAAAAAACTATATATCAAAAGAAATAGAAAAAATGAGGAAATGTGCAAATTGCACGTCAATCGATCGATTTGCACCCTTCCTGTTGTTGTGTATGTTTGTCAATGTGTATGTTTGTGAAAAAAAAATCTAACCACAAAAAGGGTGAGCAAGCAGAGTGACAGTGAGACAAGAGTGTTTGACGCCATAATAGCACACTCCAGCTATTGCCTATACTCACGAACCAACAACGAATTGACAGCAAATATAGTCTTTCATCGCTCATCATCATTTTTGTCAAAAAGAAAAACCAACAGCAACAACTGATAGCTGCTTGAACCGTTAAACAATAATAATCCAAGCTTTTAGCTTTGGATGCCGTCAGAGTGGTGTTCCATGTCTCTGAAGGAAGGGGATTGGAAAATCCCCATCATTTTCTAAATTTCACCAGGCTCATTTCTCCGGAATAAAGCCGGAATGGAACTTCTCTTTGTCACCCTTTCTCCCATTCTTTCTCTCTCTCTGTCTGTCTATATCTTCCTCTCTCCTCCTCCTATGCAGAATTTATACTAGCAATCACAAAACTTGTGGAGTATAGTGTGACAGGACTCTGTGAACTGTCATTAACTGTTTAATGCTTCCATAAAAATGATACCAACCATAGGACGAAATCGGTATCATGTCTATAACCACCAACCATCCAGACAAAGGGATAAACAAAATAGAAAAAAAGGACTCAAAGGAACTGAGCGAGAAAGTGACACTATACGTGTGTGTTTGTATGTAGTTCAGTAGTAGTACGAGTACAAGGAAAGGACATGCACCAAATGAGGGAAATGATCCTTTTGTGCAATCATTTTTATATTTTTCTGATTAAATAAGTGCACGACTACCAGGACATAGAACAGAAAATGAAGACAGACAAAAACGCGCAAACTTTTCAGTTTTACACCACGCCAGACATAGCGACAAGAGGCAATCAGCATTAATGACAACTTTGCTCTCCTCCATCAGCTTCGACTTCGGTTTCAGCAATATTGTAGGTATAGGTATGTAAGTAGAAATTGGTATAGATGTTTACAACTATATTGGCAGCAACGCTGCCGGCACTCACGCTCACACCAAAGCCAAAACCAACACCAACTACTGCCACCCAAAACCTCAATTGTGCTCCATGCTCCGTCTATATTCTCAGGACTTAGAGGCGTTCAGGATCCAATGACAAAAACCAGTGATGTGAATTGACGAGTAACAGTTGCTTACTGTAGTTCCATTATAAATGCAAACACGCTAACGCAATGTCTGCGGTGCTACAAAGCATCGCAATCGCAACAATTGAAAATGCTTCTTCCACGTTCGTCGTTCGTCGTTCGTCGTCGTCGTGTCGGTAGTCGGTCGTCTGTCCTTTCGTCCTTTGGCACTATCAACTCAACTATACCACCTAAATCACATGCATACACCAATACCTACATTATACACACGATACTGCCACTATAGACTATACCTACACTATTGTCAGCTATAGAATGCGATGCGAGAAGGATTAAATTGTAATTTCACTAGCGTGCACCAAACAGGATTATAAATGGGGAAGGGTTTTTGTTCCAGAGAGTGTGGTGTCCTCTGTGCTGTGGTGTTGTGCAGTATTGTGGTAATGGGTGGGAAGGGGGAAGGTGCGGAGTAGTGTAAAAACTCGTGAATATAGTGAAATGGGGGCGCGAATGAGCGCAATTGTCAATTTTAGATCAAACGGTCGGATAGTTCTGTGGTAAGCCATTGAGCAAAGCAACAGTGGTATTGTGATTTGCTTGATGTGTCATATACTCGTACATACCATACATGTGTGTAAGTGTGTGTGATCGCTTTTAGTTGACAATTTTTGTCAATTAAATTGATTCACATAAGATTAAATTCAAAAAATCCAATGGAATCTAAATGGCATTCGATGGAAGTCAGAAAGTGCAGAGCAATTTTCAATTCAAATTTCAAACAAACAAATAAACAGACAGACAAGCAAATAGAAAACATCATACATACATACATTGTCTGGCAAATAATACCTAATAGTAGAACTTTTTTTTTTGAAGCTTTTTGTTTTTGTTTTTGTTGTTGTTAAAATGCTAAAAATCATGTTTTATTGTTCATATTGCGGAAAAGCTGATAATTATAAGTTTTTTTTTTTGTTTTTGAGAGAGAAAGAGTATTTGGTTGAGTGCGAAGATTTTATTGCCAGATAAGGCGATTACATTCGTTAGTTGTATTGATAAATAATTATAATTTATCATCATACAAACAATACAAAAAGTATTTAATTTTCAGTTTGGTTTGATGTTCTTAATGCTTTCAGTTCTGAGTGGTCTCTACTTGGGCGCCAGTTTCTGATGAAAGCTATCAAGTTTGCTTTTAGATGTCTTTTTTTACTTGGCATTTTCAAATTATATTTACGATTCATATAATTTAACTTTCAACAATATAGGTTTTCAAGTTTTCCAAACACTCTGGCTATATTATGCCCTTGGTCTTCATAAAAGATAAAAGACGGACTTTTTATTGGTTGGCCATATCCATATAAGGCCCGTTTGTTTAACTTCATGCCACTATGAACTGAATCCAAATACTTTGACGTTAGATTCAGGATCACTTATGTCCTTTCATTGTTGGAGCACTTCTCATTTGTATCATTAACCTTTTATTTAGACTAGGCTTCATTTGCAGAACCAATTCATAGTCCCTTCTAAATAGATGGACTTATTTCTGTAAAGCCCAGGAAATAATTATGTCTTCAGTTTTAGACGCTTTTTCCAAAAACAATTATTAGTGTTCCTCAGGGATAATGTTTTTGTCCATTATTCTAAATCATTCTTTTTTTGTATGTTACTTGCGGTCAATGATATTATTTTTGAAATTGACCCACACATTGAATTCATGAGTTTTAGATAAATGGAGGATTTCAAATCCCCATATTCGGTTATTATATTATTTTAAACTTTGTAGAAATTTCCAGCTCTTGGATTTTGAATTGCCTCATATCAATCCCCTGGAGTTTGACAGAAATAAAAGGACTTATGTCAAACGAATCTGTCAAGCTGCCTTCAATGTTAGATTACTCCTTGCCAAAAACTTTAACATACAATTTCCAATCAAATCTTTCCAAATTCACAAATGACACCCTACAATCTCCCGATTAACCCATTCTTCTAATTTTTATCATTTTCTCAATTCAAATATATGTATATACAGATTTAATACAAACATACGAGTATGTATATTTTAAGATATGCGTGTGTGGGCGACCATTAAAACCCAAAAGTCCCCAGCTGATGCTCAATTTTAGATTTGAATTAAGGACTTCGACAAAAACTCTTCGTCGTTGAACACGGATCTCGGATCTGTTTGTGGTGTTTTGTGGGAATTTCTAAAAAGATAAGGTTGTTATAAAAAAGTCACATTCACCTATAAAATCTGTGATTGCAAATCGTGAGCAAAATACCTATACACACACACATAAGACCACTTCTTCAACTCCCATATATAATTACATATCTTCTCCAAAAGTGCCATTGAAATTGAGCCCACAGTTATATGATTACTTTTTTTTTATTAAATACATATAAAAACAGCCATCCCTTCACGCATCAGTTGTACGTACTTCTATAGCTTTACCCGACCGCCACGCCGCTGCTGCCATCCCGTGCCACGACGCGCTTTTCCGCTTGTTGCCAGAACCGTCACCAGGACATTCCGCTTCGTGCCCTTGGTGGTTTGCACAATGAAAATTCTATCTATTACGATAGGTAGGTAATTTCCGAATATTACGACAGCAATAAAAGCGATTATGATACCGAATTATTATTCAATGACATTTGCGCCATATCCCCGTGCCATAGACCACACCATACCGATACGGTGGTGGTGTGGCGTACGGATATAATCTAACCCATACCCGCACAGCACACACTCCTCAACCCGCTCGTAATCATATTCCTATACCTCCATCAACCGACAAAAGCGTTCGTCGTAGTCGTCGTCGGTCGTTATACCTGATTTGGTCTCATTTCCTGGTTTAAATGATCGGGGAATTTATTGAATCAATTCTCCGGGGGGGCCTCCCCGACGACGACGCCGACGGCTCCCGTCTGATAATTTTCCAAAAATAATGTTAATTTTAATTTTATGGTCATTGATTGAAATCAGCAAAATTATTGTTTGGTAACTGGATTAATATTAAATCACAAGGATGTCGCATATCGGCATCAGTGGCTGTATTACCATTTAGTATCTATGTATCTATACTAACATAACATTTTGGCAAATAAGTGGCGGTATGTCAGTTTAAATTGACAAAGATATTTTACCATTATATATGTATAAATGGATAGGAAAAGTATCTACATATATGTACATATGTGAAATTGAAATTGGAATTTCTAGAAAAACGGCCTGAATATTGATGGCTATTATGTTCGTAAGCAAATACGCAAATAGCCAAATATAAAAATGAGAATCTATAAAAATACCAGGTGCGCTGATTTCGAGGAATGTTGTTTTTCGGAATTATTTTCCTGAAAAATGTGATTGTTATAAAAATATATGTATAAATAAATGACGTAAAAAAGATTCGAAAGTTTATTTTATTCATTTTTTTCGATTTTTGGTTCTTGGAAGGTTATTTATGCAGATTATGATTACACGATGAATACCAAGACATTAAAATTTGGTTTCTTTTAAACGATTACAAATAATTTCTGAATTTGAAATGGTTGCCATTAAAAAATTATTAAATGCGAATAGTTTTGATTTTAGGTTGTTTAAATAAAATTGTAATTAAAAAAGAGCAGCAATGCCAATGTTTCGTATTCAAATTGAATTATGTACGTATGTCTTACTTTTCTAATTTTTTTTGGTGAGTATTTTAACAAAAAAGTAATGAGTACTTGAAAACAATAGAAGTCACAAGAAAAACATTGTGGCAAGAAGAAAAAACGTAATAAGTCATTTGTTTATACTTTGAATATTTAATTTGCAATTAGAAATCAGGAACAAGACTTTTGGACAAATACTCATACAAACAGTAAGATCTAATTTGAATTTAAAAATAGTTATTTTTTGTCAATTTAAAGCTGAGTTAGTTAAAAAATGTGACTCTACGTCGTTGTTCCTTAGTTAAAGTTTATGTCGGTTAAGGCAATTTGTGTCCAGTACAAATAATTTTGTTAAAGTTAAGTTGTGTAATTCTTCCAAGGAAAAAATAAAAAAAATACAAAACATAAGTTGATTTATTTTGTTTTGAAAAATACAACAATTAATTTTACTGATTTTGCTTTTCGTTGTGGAATAAAAGCACAAGTATAAAGAACTGTAATTATGTTGTTTTTTTCATGTCCAAGCTTTTTAGATACTGAACTACAGTTCGTCAGCTAGGTATGGAAGATTGGAAAAAATTGTTACTCACTCCTTTTTTCACAATAACTTAAATTATATTTATGAATATATTCCTTTTGCCATTACACAACCAGTAAAAAAAATTAAATACAAATTAATTACGTACGAAAAATCACGTCAGTCTAGTGCTGTCAATTTTTATCAAAACACTTCTGCAGACGTTGTGAGAAGTTATGCAGTTATGGGACTGTATGGATGATGAAAATGCAAATAAAAGTGCAAAATTCCATACCTCACGGTCGGACCCTGTAATCATAAATAAAAGAAACATACTGTATTTTAAAAGTTCCAATCTAAAATTATTTACATCGGTATGCTTCATATAAAAACAGTAAAAAATAGTTTAATCTTACTATTTGACTTTGCATTCAATTTGAATAAATAAACAACTGGGCCGATTTGGCTCAAACTCTTTTCAGTTGTATGTTATTGCCAGAAGAAAGGTTTTTGTCACAAAAATGCATTTTGCATTTTGCATTTCTTGTATAAATTATGATTTAATGATTTAGGATGAAAAATATATTGTACAACTTTGAAAATGTTTGATGATTGTGACATTAATTGACAATTTGCGTGCAAATTGGGCAACTCAAGATATGCCCAAATTTAACAGATGTTTAACATGTATTGTTTTCTCTGCGCTGTAGAATTGCATTTGCACAAGTCCGTTGCCAAATGTGACCGACGGAATTTTTTAACAAATTTTACATCTGAAGTTCAAGTTGGATCCGATTATAATCATGATCCAAATGAATATCTGCAATTTTGCAACAACCAAAAATGGTATTAAGAAACTGCTGAACAATATAATTTAAAGTGACGTTCATCAATGTCAATGATGGCATCTCAAATTGAAAGAATGAAGAAGTCCTTGACCCAATAATTTCGTTTAATCTAACTGATAAGTAAGTTTCCTTTTGGACTAGATATTGGAATGGCAATCAATAAACAAGCTACATGAGCATATAAAACCAAATCACGTTAATTACACTATTCATAACTTAAGAACGGGTGAATGGATGTGGATGAAATTTGGCACAGCGAATAACACACACAAACTTTTGACTCAAAACAAAAACTCGTTAAATACTCTACACAAAAAAGTCATTTTTATTGTTGAAATTGAGAATAACTTCAAAGTAATACTCAAATGACTATTGACTTATTGTCTGCTTATCTAGCTAAAAAATGTCAAATATAATAATATCATTTGAAGTATGCTATTTGCAAGAAATGTAACATTCCTGATAAGGTGATTCATTTTTTGCCATCTTGTATTTGGTTAGTAATTATACAATATTTTCTAAAATTTTATCAAATTTCAATTGGACAATGGACATACAGATATCTATCGATTTCTCCTAAATTTTTTTGAAAGAATTGCTGTCAGTTTCAACAATTTATAAGCTCTTGTATTAAAACGAGGGTATTGTTTGTACTTAATAATTTTTATAAAAAGCACAAACAAATTTAACATTATAAAATCAAAACCATTGTATACTCTGTTATTTTATTCAATAACAATTAATAAATAAATTATATTAATTTTTAAACAACTTCATACATTTTCCAAATCATTAAACTTAAAAAGCAAAAAATATTTTAAGCAACAAAAAAAAAAATAAAACAATACACTTTCCATCAATTTACTAATCACAATTCGTATGAAATCGATTAAACTTCATCTGCAGAAATAATAGCAAATAGCAGCAGCAGCGGCACCGGCACAAAAGCATTGACATTCCCCAAACCTCTCCGCAAAATGTCATGTTAAATTGCCTCGGAGTGCATATGTCGTACGCGAAAATTGTGAATTCGCAGCACTCGTTGGAAAATATAATGGAAAATTAACAAAAAGCAATCGAAGGAGAAACGTTTTCTATTATTTCCCTTCCATGAACCATGACACCAATCAATTTTTTTTTTTCATTTTTTTTTGTGTGACTGTGTGTTGTTGTTGCTGCCCCAACTATGCACTTCTTGCTGCCGCCGCCAGAGAGCTCTATTAACAAATTGCTTCGATGACAATTGCATAACAAGAGTTTTTCGTTGGATGCACACGGAGTGCGGAGCACACGTGTCGTTTGCATCCAAATGCACCTGCTGCTGCAAATCAAAATCGGAATTACACATTATAGATAACTCTGCGCCACCACACACTGACACCCAAACGCTGGAGATGCGATGGGCGGACATAAACTCCCGAACCCGAACAGTGTCAAATGGGGCGGTTTGATGATGTGGGTGCGGGTGCAGCGCATATGAGAGCCAAGTCAAAGCCAAATAAAACGTATCCTTTTAGCCATTGAGTGGGTGTGTGTGCGGTTGGTGCGATAACCGCAAACACTGAACATGCCTCTGCCATCATTATCAACAATATCCTTGTCGATGACATTAGTCCGTCTGTGCTCGTCGTTGCATACCTGCGGTTAGAGCGATTTCGCAATGCAAATAAAAAGGTTTTGTTGATTTAGTATATACTCGTAGGACTGCTGTGCTGTGAAGGGAGGTTTGGTGTGTGGGTGGTCCTGTTCCTGTGTCGCCTGTGTGGTAATATGAAGGTAGAAGGAAAAGCCAGGCAATATAAAATGGTACCTACATACATATACATATGCATGTACATAGTATAGAAATGGTTTTACAGAACTGCATTGGGTGGAACGGTAAATATCCAATTGAAGGATGAAAAATCTTATTTGCCAACGCGTCTATGTGAAAGCGACGACGACGACGCCTCTAATGTCATTATATCGTAACCTGAGCCAGTATTTGCATTCGATAAAAGTGATTGGGGGCGATTACGTGGGTGAATGGTTAGGATTTCGTAAGGATTTATTTTTTTTTACTATACAGAATTTCTAACAAAAAAAAAATGATAAAATTGTGGTTCTGGGTTGAGATTAAAAGCAACAAAAAATATTTAAATTATTATCATTCTGTTTTCAATTTATGGAAAAATCTGCATTTTGTGTTTTGATTTGTTTTTAGCTTTTATTAAAAAAAAAGCGGTAATCACCTTCTGGAGTTTATGTATGTATGTTATATCACTTCAGTACAATTCAAAATAAGATTTCATATTGAAAATATATTTGTGTCAAATCAGTGATTTGAACTTTATCTTCAAAAGCCACAAATTTCAGTTTCTCGCAATCAATTAAAAATACAGTTTAATCAAAATCATGTGAGTCGTTTTGTAGAATATTATAATAAATTTTCGCAAGATGGTTTCATTTCCTGATAAGCTTTTTCATAGTTTAGAATCTGTTTGCAAGAAAATTTAGTACACAGACAAAAT
Source organism: Scaeva pyrastri (assembly GCA_905146935.1). Classification (NCBI taxonomy): domain Eukaryota; kingdom Metazoa; phylum Arthropoda; class Insecta; order Diptera; family Syrphidae; genus Scaeva; species Scaeva pyrastri. The sequence continues at coordinate 121,687,857 of LR989927.1, read as the reverse complement.
TTATCATCTGTATATAACTAAGACACAAAGTAGTGGCCCTAATTGACTTTCCTGAGGTACCATTTGGAAATAGAAGCAAAAGGATATTCAGAACATTACTTGATTAAGATATATTTTTCTCCAAATGTTTGTCTTGGTCTAACTCAGAACACAATCATGGTACGGATCAAATTTGAAGTGTTACTATCTTGGAACTTCTTAAAGACTCGGGATTTTACAATTCTTGAGAAATAATGTTCTTCAAATTAAGGACTAAAAGGTTTTGAGTGATTTATCAACAGTTATTTATCGAAAAAGCTCTTAATGATATTCCAAAAACAAATTCCATGTTATGTTTTTGGATGTTCAAAGAGTGTTCGTTTTTAACAGTGTTCTCGTAAATGATTTGATCGATTTCGATAAGATACATAAAATTATGATATTTCTCAGCAGTGTTTTAATTTGACATTTAATCCAAGTACATTTTGCCAAGGAACGACTATTGTCAGAAGTTGGTAATCATCACTTTTGACCAATAGAACTAGTCTTTGCATAAGAAACGAAGAGTAGCTAACGTGCGTCATGTTCAATAATGTATGGCTTGATGACGCACCCCTCCTTAACCCTTCCAATTTTAAGGAAGGTATCAAAAATTCAATGATTTTGTTTTATGACAAAATGGTTCTGATCGCTGAATTTTTCTGTGGAAATCAGGGTCAATTTTACACTACCCCGGACTCCACAAAAACTTGAGCGAACTCATTTAATTTTCTATGTCCGATTACAATCAGATTCTAGGTCAGTTGAATTACCTATGTATGGTTTTAGGCCCGCCCGAGTCACATGAAAAATCTGCTCAGTTCTTGTAAGCAATGCCGAAATTGACTACTTGGGATTCTCCTTTACACAAATTGATAACGTGATGTTAAAAATGCTATACCCGCCAATGGTGATTTGACAAAACAGACTGAAAAAATGACAGCGGAAATGATAGATGTAGCTTACACAATGTGATCACTATCAACAAACTGTCAAAATTAAAAATTTTTCATCTTTAAATAAATAAACAGAGGTAAAAGTATTGCATGAAAAATCTTTAATAAAATATTTGCTAAATATAAAATCGAATAAAATTCAAATTAAATCTAGATTGTTTCAGAAAAATGTTGACAAAAATTCGCATTTAATATGATTGTGTATATCACTTTGTGACAAATTTCAATCTAAAATATGTACAAAATAAAAGTTAATAAATGGAAAACTATTCCCCCTCTCCACCCCACCCCCCCAACATGCCACAATATCAAAAGTTGTTTCCCTCTAAATCTAGTATTTATCTTTGAACTCGCTGCAATTCAGCATTTGTCAAATAAAACACACAAAGGTATGTTTTTCAATATTTGATTTGATATTCAAATACATACTCAAATGGGAGGTCAAATTCAACTCAACGATCAAATCAAGGTCCCACACTTTATTGTCTTTTCAATTGCGAGTATAATAATTATTCGATTTTTATTTCTTTTTGTTATTTGTAGCGGCAAAATCATGCACCTACGACAAATGTTTACCGTTTTGCAATTGGTGAGCATTCTATAGAACAAAGGTATCTTTGAAACCTTTTGATACAATATTGCAAAACTGCAAAAACACAAAATGAAATTGTGCACTCACCTAACCACGCCATTTGACAGGGCTGAAATTTGGCTGTGAGCAAAGTGAGATTTGCAAAAGGACGCCATGATATTTAGTATGCTTTTCTTGCGAGTATTATTTTGGCATGTAATTTCAAAATTTCGTGGATTTTATATTTTTATTGTGTTATGAGGATGACCTTAAAATTGATTTATAGATTACTTTAATAAAAAATTATTTATATTTTAACAGTAATTGTTAAAATCAATTTTTTTTCAGAAATTCTAGGCTTTAGCTTCCTATAAAGTCATTGTTGCAATAAAAAAAAAACGGCCAAAGATACATAAATGCGGCCCTGAAGTATTTCGAGTTAAAATAGCAGAAAACAAAGGTTCTGATGTGAACACTTAAAATTCACACATACATACATACCTACAAAACATATATAGGAAGTATGTATGGAATAATTTTATTCAACGGGTGCCAGTGACATCTCGCTGAATGTGGAAAATACAAATTAATGGTGAAACGAATTGTCTATATTGTGAAATGTTTGAAATATTTGCTTTCCATTGATTAACGTCAATGCCATCGCTATCGCCATTTATGCCACCATATTGCACTCCATACCACACAATCACCAACACCAATACGAAAACACCCAACTATACTTTTTGTTTATCTATTCAAACATAATGATGTGCAGGTGCAAGTATTGGAAGTCATACAGTGAGTTGTGAACAAATAATGTATATGGACATTAGGGTGGGTCAAATTTATTCAAGTTGTTGTCGAAATTTTATGGTTGAGAGGTCTTACCTTGGAATTTTTTTCTGCATTGAAATGCCATGTATTTACCCACAAAATAAAAAAAATGGGTATGTACATAATAATACTTACTTAGGTCCTAAGACCTACAAAGTCCGTTGGTATTCACTAGTGGGACATAGGGCTTTCTTTTAAGAAATTGATATTCAAAGTTTTTTTCAATTTGTTTCTATTTTATTCTTTAGCCAGTCTTTCTATAATGGAGAAATGAGACGAATTACTTAAAAAACCATCAAGAAAAGTTCTAATTTTTATAATGTATGACTTCTAAGGATTAAAAATAATATGTTTTGATTTGAAAGATATTTCAGAGTTTCGATTTGAAAATCAGAAGAAAATATAAGGAATGAAATTGAATCTTTCAAAAATTCGAGACAAGACAAGACTTGATACACTTTAAAATAAATAATTCAGACTGAAACCGAAATCTCACTTCGTCGCCAGATCAAAATTCGTCAACGTCAATTAAAACATAAAAAAGAGCCCATTATTATAAAAAAAATGTCAACTTTATATTCGTCAACATTTTTATCATACATGTAGATGTTAACAAATGCATTATAATGAAAATAAAATACATTTGAAGTCAATATATCATTGCCTTTTGTGATTATTATTTCAGCCGAAAAACAATTTTTGGCACTTTTCGATAAATTTAATTTTCAGTTTAACTGTCTGTACCTACCACTCTCGACATATTTAAGTCAAGAAGATACTTTCGACATTTTTTGGTTAATTTTTGTTTAAGTTTTTAATTTTTTGTTAAAAAGGATGTCATTTCGATATTTGTCAACATTGTTGCATATTATCTTATAATTGTATTTTGTATTAACTTCAAAAAATTGCCCATAATCGAAATATTATGTTCAAAAAATATTGTTTAAAAAAATTTGGCAGAATTTTTTGTATTATTTTATTTTTTGTAAAAAAGAGCACAGAAATCTCTCAAGATATAACGAATTTAGATTTTAGGGACCATAAAACGTCCAGATTTGTCAAAAATTTCAATTTGACAAATCTGACCGATTACAATAACTTCCTATGAGAAGTTAAAATATTAAAGTTTTCACTGCATTTTAACGATACAATTTTTGTGGAATAGATTTTGAAGAACAAAGAAATCGTATTAGCCATATTAAAGTGATTTCGTTAAATTTGATCCACCTTAATATCATACACAAAGGTTAGCAAAATATACAAAAACTCTTTCATACACTCTTGCTCAAAAGTAATGCAACAATTGTTCTTATTTTTATATTTAATAAAATCTTAAATTAATGCAAAAATTTAGGCAAAGAAATCTTGTAGAACCACCAATATCAGGTAACCTGACCATTTTCAGCAAGTCTTTTAACTTATGCGATCGCTTTTCGACATCATCCAATCGTGTATCTCAAGGCTTTGAGAATATTTGTCTTTGCTATCTCTTTAACATGGTCATCGAACGATCTTTCGGCTAGACACGCTAGATGTTCTACGAAGAATATTTGTAGTCGAGGTAGACTACATGATTCACACAAAAGTCACACAAAAGTCACCAAAAATCTTCTCTCAAACACTTCGGATAGTTTTTCAACTTTTAGAAGGAACATGGTCACGTAGACGTAATACATCAGAAGATCAACTTTAAGGGCCTTTATTGACTTTAAAGGAGCTTCGTCTTTCTTCTTTAATATTCCAATATACTGCTAACTGTTTCAAGGTTTTAAAAGATTGAATTCAGATTCATGCTCAAATAGTTTGACTAAGAAACTTTTAATTTTTTTTTTTTTAAATGGGAGTGCAAACTTACATGACGCTTGAAAATGCCTAAAAATTAATAATATCGGCATATGGTTCATATCTATGAATTTAATCAGCTGTTAAAGATTATATTTAGTCTTTAATTTAGTCTTGAATTCTATGTCCTTTTGTAAACTAAATATCGCCATTTAAAATTGGAAGTTTCCTGATTTTGAATGCAGTTTTTAAGTTTAATAAATTGGACATGATAGCTCTTTTAGGGACACCAAAAATCTGCGAAAAAATTAACAGAAGAAGACTTAAGATACTCTATTTCCAATGTTTTTTTTTTTTCTAAATCACATATCAATTTTCATCTTGATAGCTTGGAACGAAAATTTAAAATTTTATACAACGAAAATATTAATTTAAAAAATTATGGATTAATTTTGAGCAAGAGTGTAAAAATAATTACACTATAGTAATAACCGCTGGTTTGACATCCAACAGAATCATGATAATTTCGGAGAAAATATTTTATTATTTTATCTACCGGAAGAGTGGGTTGTCTATTAATTTTGAATAATTAAGGACACCATACTAGTTTGTGGTTTTAGTCAATATATGTATTTACTTCTCCACACAAACATACATAGATATATACGCGTACACATAATATGTAATATTTTATTTAACAAAAAATATTTTTATTTTTTATTCAAATGTGTGTATACATTTAAAATAACATACATATCTATAGAAATTGTTTTTGAAATTAAATAGTAATTGAAGTGGAAGGCTTTTGTGGTGAATTCTGATGATGGGCTTCCATTACTCCTTCCCCTGGGTGCCGGCGGGGAGTATCTAACTGATTTATCGAATTAAATATGCAATTAAAGGTTTATAGTTGTTAAATCAGTTTGTGTTTTATTCAAAATACTACAATATTTAGTACAAAAGTCAAATTAAATGTTTCAAATGTTAGAAATTGATTGAAATGATTTACTATTGAAAAAAGACCAATTGACTTAAATTGGCCCATATAGAGTGAAAGCATTTATTTAATCTAAATATTGTCAACCCTAAAATATAAAAATTATGAAATATAAAATAAATCAAAAAAGTAGATAAGTTGAAATGTTTGAAACAAGAGAAGCCATTTACATATTTACAGTAATATTTTTTGAAGAAAAACTATTATCCTTTTTTAGAGAATTGAGAAAAGTTTCGATTTTTTAATGGTCTGATCTCGTTAAGCCATGACCATTATAATACCCAAAATGATCCGAAAAGAAACTGCATATTTTGAACATAAATTATTTCCATATAATATTTTGTATTAACATACCCTATAATCCAGTTAAACACTTTTTACCGAGAAATCATCTATTATTTGTTTAATTAACTAGGTACCTACTCACAGTTAATTCTATAACATTTTTATTGTATTCAAGAATTTTTTATTATTAACTCAATTAAACATTCATTGTAATTTTTTTTTGTTCAATAATAATTTTCAATTATTACAAACTTAAAAATAGTAAATATGTATATATTTTTTGTTGAAACATTCCTTTAATAATTACCTGAAATTACGTACGGGATTAAAATTGATATAAAAAATAAATAAACAATTCAAGGATAAAAATAATGGTGATTAACAAATTTCAAAAGAAAAATATATTTTTTTAAATTAGATAAAATGCATATCTTGTGTTAAAACATTTTTTGGTATAATATTAATAATATTTTATGATTTACTTATTCAACAAATAAAAAAGTAATTCCGTTGAAAATTTCAAAATTCAATAATTCATCACAATACAATAAAAAAATTTAATTTATAAAACGAAGTAATGCCAACACAATTTATTTAAAAAATTTATAAAGAATTATTCGGAATACAAAAACAAAATTAAATATTACAAATTAATCACACTTCACATACATAATTGATTATTATTATTAACTAATATTAAATGTGAAGAGAATTTAACAAAAATTAGATAATTTTTAACCAAAGAGGTAAACATAAAATAATGAATTGTTTGTAAATCATTAAAACTCTATTGAAAACATATCTTTTTATTAAATTTTCAAGGATCCAATAGATTGAAAAAAAAATGAATTAATTGGAACGCAATATGGGATGGTTCACTTTGTTCAACAGTGTAATCCCAAGTTTAAGCTGGTTTTTATTTATAATTTTGTATGTATCACTTAAGAAAATATTTCAAAAATGTATACTACTAGAGGACACGGGAAACTTTGTCCCGCTCGAACAAAATTTTCATTACTCTCGGAACTTACAAAGAAATGTTCATCTATTGGATAAATTATTTAAATTGTCTTAAGTGAAGTTTGACAACCAACCAATATTTGTTTTTTGCAAATAGAACTTTTACTGTCTTCCTTGAAATTTTTCCACAGTTTCACGCTTTTTAAACATTTCAAAAAATCAGCCAAATCGGCCAAGCCGTTCTCGAGTTTTAGCGATACAAACAAACAGAAATTGATTTGTACATACACTTCAGGCCAAAAATTTGAGTCCAATTTAGTCAACTGACTCCATTAAAAATGCCTGGGGGTTGATTTTTTAAATTAAACAAATTTAAGAAGATTATATTATTAGTAGCGCCTTGAAGTATACTTTATAAAAAAATGTGTATTGCAAAACGTACAATGTATAGCAGCATTTAGGATTAAATGAAGTACGGAATGAAACGCAGTCTAGAATGAAATTTTAAAACCTAACTTTTTAATTTTCTACTTATACATATAACCTTCATCTTGAATCTCTACCCAAAAAATGCATCAAAATCCGTTGGGTAGTTTTGAAGAATTTAGCATTAAAGATGTTGTTAAATAAAAAGAAAACTTAGTCAGCTGAGTTTAATTCTTATTTTATTTATTTTAAACTTAAACAATTGCTAAACATCCCTAAATCATAAAAATCTCTTCAAGCCCAAAGAAGTTCCTTAAAAAATAATAATTTTTAAATAAAACTACACACAACTCAATAAAAAAAGCTTATAATATAATTTAGGCATATCTAATATTTGCGTGATTTTCACGTATTTCAAGAAGTGTTTCAAAAGCGATCAAATAAACGATGTCATTCCTTCTCGTTCGTGTGTGTGTGTGTGTGTGTGTGTGTTGGGTTCCTTATGTTTTTTCCAAAGTTAGAACGAGTAGAGTTGCAAATAGCTTTTAATATAATTCATATGTCTGTCTAACTTTTCTGCACAAATACAAGTATCCTGTGTGTCCTTAGCATGTCTCTCTTACTATATGGTAAATAAAATGCTGTCTGGAAAACGAAAGGAAAACTCAAATGAAAGCCAAAGCACTTACACACATTTATGATATAGAAGAAAACAACAACAACAAAATCAAAAGAAAATCAAAACTAGAGAAAAGTAGCAAAAAACAGGTAGCTATGTACCGTAGTATACATACATCTATAGATACCTAAGAGGTATCCTTTCAACGTTAAAGAGATGTTATTCACTTTAAAGATTTTCTGCACGACTTGGGCATAAACTGGAGAAAAATCCCAGCGAAATTGAAAAACTTTTTCATCACTCTTTTACTGTTACTGCCTAAATATGAAGTTAGCCGCCACCGCACACTTCAAATCGATTGAGCCACGGACAGGACATGAACAGGGACAGAGACATGAAAGCCGCCGCACCGAACTGGGTGTCTATGTATAGTCTATCTCTGTCATTGGTCCTCGAGTCCTGCTCCTGACGTGTCCAAGGAAGACGATGGCGATGACGATGAAGATGAGGAGCGTCTTGTAGCTGCCAATTTGCATTTCTAATAAATTTTCAAATAAATTTACAGTTTTTTTTCGTCGTCGTTTCCTCTCCTCTTTGACTCCCAGAGGAATCTGTTCGTTTTGATGTTTTTTTTTTTTGGAGAGTTGTTTTTGTAGATTTGAGGATTCAGATGAAAAGTTTTGCTCATTGACAAAGTTTTTCAAGTTTTTTTTTTTTTTCTTTCAAAAACGAGAGAGGAGTGTGAACAAATGGTGGTAATTCTGGTCCAGTTTAACGCACAATGATGGCATTAATGGTGACAGTTCGCTTTTGATTTATTCGAAACCATTTTTTCATTTTTTTTCTTTATTTTTTTAGGGGATGATTTTAGACCGCGTGTCATCATCATCCCTGTCGGTACGGTGCCGTGGTTGGTCTCCCATTGACTATTGCGTGTTTAAAGTTTATGACTTAGTTGTTCAAAATAGATTTTTTTACAAACGAAGGTAAAATACAAAAATGATAAGGTGATACAATCTTTGAGTGACTTCAGATCAGATGTAAATCCAAGTACAATGTTTATTTAACATGATTTCAAAAGTATACCAAACTTATGGGAAAATACATATTAATTTTTCCATCACAAAAATAATAACAATCTTAACAAAAGCAACAAAAGCAACAAAAGTAAAACGTAAAAGTCGTTAAATGAGAAAACTTTTTTTTTAAGAGCGTTCATTAAAATATTTCCTTATGATGCTGGTTGTTTGTATGTATTATTATGAATAGCAGTAAACTTTATTTAAATGTCTATTTGTCTGGTTATTGTTGATGTAAACTTTTGAATTACCACATTATCAAGTTTTTGTTTTTTTTTTCTTCATGAAACAGTACAAGTTTATTGTTCAATTATATAAGTGAAATGATGAACTATAAATAAAAATGTTTAATATTCAAAGTAACTTTAAGATTCTGACATTTGAACTTTGAACATTTTAACCATATTGCGATATTTTAGTGGTCATAAGAGTTTTAGAAAGAACAAAGTCTTAGTATAATTTAGGTACTTAACGCATATTAGAAATTTAGTATTTACATACAAAGTATTTATGTGGTGTCAAAAAATGCAAAGTTTTACCTTTTAAAGATGGAATTGGGTTTTCCTTGACCGTTTGAATGAGGAAATTTCCTGGATCATAACGGGTGATTTTTTAGCTGGTTTGGTTTTGGCAACACTGGTTTTGACAGCTGACGTGTGTTTAGTACCTTGTGTCATTGTCAAACAGCTTCAGTTTGGTTTGCAATTTAACCATGGGTCGTCTTACAAATGAACAACGCTTGCAAATTATTGAATTTTACTATCAAAATTCGTGCTCGGTTCGAAATGTTCATCGCGCGCTGATTATCGAAAAATTGTGTTCAGCGATGAGGCTCATTTTTGGTTGAATGGGTACGTAAATAAGCAAAATTGCCGCATTTGGAGTGAAGATCAGCCAGAAGCATTGCAACAGCTACCAATGCATCCTGAAAAAGCCACTGTTTGGTGCGGTTTATGGGCCGGCGGCATTATTGGGCCATATTTCTTCAAAGATGATGCGAATCGCAGCGTTACTGTCAATGGTGAACGCGAACGCTACCGAGCGATGATACACTTTTTTTTTGCCCGAAATGGAAGTTCTTGACTTGCATGATATATGGTTTCAACAAGACGGTGCCACATGCCACACAGCACGCGAAACAATGGCGCAATTGCGAGGCGAGTTTGGTGAACAGTTAATTTCACGTTTCGGGCCGGTCAATTGGCCGCCTAGATCGTGCGATTTGACACCATTAGACTATTTCTTGTGGGGATATGTCAAGGCTAATGTCCATAGGGACAAGCCCGCTTCGATTGACGCACTGGAAGCCAACATCCATGCATTCATTCGTGAGATACCGGCCGACAGAGTTGTAAAGACTGAAGTCTTTTCGGTACTGCAGTTAATTGACTAAAAGACTAATTTCCTTAAGTCTTTTAACTTACAAAAAGACTTTAACTGTAAACGGGGCAGTAGCAGTCAGTACTAAAATTCTGACTATGCAGTTAACAAAACCAGTTAATTGACTAAGAGTTAATTGACTGCAGTACTTTTTAACTGGTTTAAGTCTTTAAGTCAGCTGAAAGTCTTTAGTACTGGCCTCACTTTTGTTTCATTCATTTTTTCGAATTTTTTGTGTTTTTTTTTTTTTAAAGTTCTAAACCTCTTAAAAAATCACCCATTATAATGCTGAAATTTCAGTCTTCTATAGGCAGAGATATACTCTCGCAAGTACTCTAGTATTTACATCACAGTCGACTTTTTTGTCAGCTAATGAGTATAAGTGATCTTGGTTTTATTTGGTGTTTAGTGAATTTTAAACTGAGCTTGAGGATTGTAACTTTATGCACAAATCTATTTATCCCTCATCTTTACAACCATTGAATTTTTCCAACAACAATAGTAACAATTATTGACAAGATTTTCTAAAAAGACATGTTACATAATAATAATAATACAGAGGCGTTCTTGTGTCTCTACGTTTCTACAGAACTGTTCAGTGCAGATTGTTTTTAAGTTATAATTAAGTATATATTCATTTGTTTAAAAAATATTATTTGATAGAATCACGATACAATATTTTCTACACAATAAAAGCCCCGCATTGGGCGCCAATTTGTTGGAGTTTTTCTTGTAGTTTAACAAAAATATCGAAATAGAATCCTTATGTTATGTTATGTTTCATCAAAATCCTCAGTTTGATCTGGCAGCACGGGTGGTAGTGCCCCCGCCAAGTCGAGCGTGAAGCAAACACTGCCGTACCATCCTTTACGGAAACCATTTCGCGGCATTTTCAGGCCACTATTTGAGAACCTCTGGATAAGACCAGAACGCAGAAATGTTCAAAATCCAAAATTTCAAATCTGTATGTCCGTTAGTTTCGAAGTTAAGCAAAAGCAAAGTTTCGCATTTATGGCACTCACTCACTCATGATCATAAAAATAGAACTAATACTTCCCATAAACTCAGAGAGCTAAAATTTGGTACAAAGTAAGGGTTTTTAATAGCCACATAAATTGAAAACTATAAAAACTAGGATAATCGAAGATCTGGAGTATACCTGACCTGGTGACCCTGATTAGAAAACACAAGAGCCCAACCAAATTAAGAGATAGATCTATGTATAATCATAAATCAAATGTCATTGCAAAAATCCATCGTAGTGGGACACATCTTCTAATTGAAATTATTTAATTTAGCCTATAGTGTCCCACTGCTGGGCGAATGCCACTTCTTATGATTTTAATACGCACCAACACCAAGAAGTGACCACTACTAACCCCATCTAGAAGCCAGTAGAATAACTACTATACCACAACAGAAGTGACCACGCCAACGCCATCCAGAAGCACGTAGAGTTACTACACTAGTTAATACGAAAAACTTTCTACTGTACTACTAAAAAGAAAAAAAAACGTGTCAAAAAGAAAATATAATAAAATAAATCCATAAGCCCACGTTTCTACAAAAAGAAGTGAAATTCCATCAAAAGCATTCTGTAAAAAACTAGCCAAGTCAAGATTTAGCTGCTTATTTATCTCTAAAAAGTAATGAAATCTAGACAAAATCGTGCCAAGTCTAAGGTTCCTTACTACCATTACTTTATTATTTATAGTTAATGTTGTGTGACTTAGCCATTGACCTGTACCCAAAGATCTATGTAGGTCCGATCCCAGCCTGTGCCAACTAAAAGTTTAACGTGTACAGCTTCTTGCGAGCAATGGACAAAACCTCCAAGAGTACTTCTTGTCATGAATAGAGCTTTTTCCGAATTCAAAAGTTTATTCTTTTAAATAAGTTTATGAGTTGCCCGGAAAGTATTAACTTTTCCTTTCAAAAATGTATATAAGAAAAGTCCATATAATAGACTCATGTATAATATAGCGACATTTTAAAGCACTCTTAAACGTAAGCTTTTGTCTATAAAAAAATATGTGGAATCGTCTAAATTCCACAAGAACTTACATATTATAACTTCTCTATTGCAGGTAATAGCACTTCCTGGAAAAACTCAGTCTTACCTCTTATATTGCTTATAATTTTGTAAATCCCTTCCTATATTATTATATGTTATGTACATAATCTTACCATATTTTACAACATCTTAAGAGTTCATAACATATTCCCTCAATCACATTTACCCTTCTTTGCTATTTCTTATATTTCATCCCACTTACAACAATTTCATTGTTTTATTACCTCAATATTTCTTTTCATGTTTTTTTTTTTTTCAAACCAAAACCTTATCCTTTATTCGGGAAACAAATATGCCAACAATTTTTTACACTCAATCATCTCGTCATCTCGTCATCTCTCCCGGAACAACATGAAAAATGACTCTCGCGAATCTACCTATACTTCAGTTAATGCGGAAGGACAAGTTCATTGCAAGCATCCGATCATTCTCATCCTTCTGTTGCTGCTGCTGCTACTGCTGCCTGTGCCCGTTACAAATTTTCCTCCTTGCCTAATATGTCCTTCGAAAAAGGATATAAACGTACAACCATCAGGTGCTTAGTAGGTACTCTGGTCTTGCTTGCCTTGCAATGTAAATAAATCTCCCGCTCTTGATGGAAAATTTGAACCTGCTTTTCGAGAGATCCAAGCCAAGCATCCGTTAGCTCCACGTCCACAGCAATAGTGCCTGCGTCCAGTGCAACAGCTTCCTGCCTCCAAATATCACAGTGTCGGTTTTGCACCACCTTTTCCCCAACGAGACGACTGATAAATTTGTGTGTGTGTGAGTGTATTTGTAGTAAGGTACGCCTTCGTTTGCTCTTGCTTTTCAGGACTGTCGACTGTTCGTGTTTGTGTCCGTGTCCGTGCCTAAGTCCAACCGACCGACCACACAAATGGCAAGGAGTAACCTGTTGTTCGAACGGTCGGTCGAGCTCTATGGTAAGGCACATACACCGAATGGAAAGAACCCCCCTTCAAGCCGGTCGGAGTAGTTCATGGATTCGTGTACCTACCTACGATATTACATCGAATATCTTATTCGATGAGCGTTCATCGGGTGGCGTTTTTTGGTCGTGCGGATTGTGCAATTCCTCCCATCCCATCACCTTCTTTACCTGTAGTAAGCCATGTTGACGCGGAGCCGCCCGGGGGAAAGGATAACGACCACCACCGAGTTCACTACTCAAACACTACTATCGTCTTTCCCTGAGGACACTACCAGACTAGCCTTCGTTCTGCAAGAGTCAACATTCCTGTAGACGAACTATCCTCCGGCAAGCAAGCAGCCAAGCAACAACACCGCTACGTCTACGGCTACTGAAACGGCAACGGCTTCTGTTGGATATGGCTATCTTTTCAAAAAAGGACTGGGCTGGCTGGCAGAATAAAGCTTTGGTCGAAAGGGTGGCTTTTTCCAAAGCGTTATGCGGAACGTGAACAGGACGAATAATGGAATAAGTACCTGCTTATGGGCGCTATACATGCAGTTGCAGCAACAGAAGCGGCAGAGCTATACGACAGCGACAGCAGCTCCAGAAACCATTTCCACATGACATGACCGGGAGTACAAAAATTTACAAGGAAATTGCACTTCAGATAAGTACGTATATCGTTCCGGGTAGTTAACGAATGAAATTTTGTGTGGTTTCCTGTTTTCTGATTGATAACATTTTTTGGGGATTTTCACTGATACCCGCCGATTCCGCCCGCCGCCGCGCTTCTGACATTATTTCTTCTCTGTCGGCGAAAAGAAAGTACCTATAGAAGTTAAGTAGTTGATGATGACGATGGTGTTCATATAAAAGATACATACTGTATATGTACATATACTTACATACGAGTATGTGTATTATGGTGGTAGAATGATATATCGGATTATGTTCAAGGACTCCCCTGATGCAAGGTTGGGCACGCAACTTGAGAGGAGAATTTCTCCTGGATACCCGCTTTTGTATAGTGATCCTTTGAAGGATATTTCAAGAGTCTTCTTTACATTCATTATTTTTAATCAAATAGTAAAACAAGATACGTTTATAGAAACAAAAGTGAGGAAGTTAAGAGTGTCAAAGAAGTTCTATTGTTACCAACTTAAAGCAGTGATTGATACTAAAACAATAAGTAATCAAATGATCAATCAATACTATACATTTTATACATTTATACTAAAGCTCTTGATTTCGACCGGTAAATATCCGTATTAACAGGGTTCCAAAATTTTAGGTATTAATCGGGTACACGGGTAATAGACCAAAAATCAAGAGAATAAAAAAATAAAAATATTTTAATAAACACCGCACAAAAATGTTCTGGGAACCCGGTACAATGACCGGGTACCCGGGTATCAAGAGCTCTAATTTATACCTGCAAATCATTTATAGGGTCTTAATAAATTAATAAACATATGATAAATAGGGTGTCCCATTTTTCTATAGAACTCGCCCCAGAGCCCAGAGTATTTCGAACCGGGACTCCCCTTTTGCTATATAGGAAGGAATCTATAGTACAGATAGTTGGGTTCTCCCGTTGATGTAGATCTCATCTGTGTAAGCCAGTATTTAACTGGTGATAATTCTCTTTTGGCTTTGCACAGTTGTACCCTGGTTTAACTTTAGAAGGCAGCCTTGAAGTCTTTCGAAAGATGATAATTTGGAATATTGAATTCTATACCTTTATTCATCGGTTGCCTAGGGTATTATTCGATGATAGTTTTACCGTATGGGGCTATCCGATCTTATATAATAGAGGAGAGTTGGCTGTGATGAATGAGCTCATGTCCCTATGCAATCGGCTCCCGGGGATTTGTGATGTTTAAGTTGACTTACAGGCTTTTTGACCTCTTCTAAGCTTGGAAGAAGGGGATTCAAGAAGAATCCCCTATGCTACCGTTGCATAAGAGATTCTTCTTGAAGTCATGGAGTCTCCACTTTTTTGGTGAGCTGACTGTTTAGCAATCCATAAGTTATTCTCCATCCATCAAGGTCTTCTAGAGTGAGTCTTAACGCAATACCAAAGGTGTAACTGGTAATTTTGTTGCGTAGGGCCAGTCAATCCGCTTTCTGAAAACCATACCAACAAGTTATCCGAGTCGATATTGGCACATCTCTGTACGTTTATGCCATCATCAGGTGCAAGTATTGGTCTATCAATAAGTGGTCAATTTAGTTACGTTTGACTCCATCAACTGATACGCAGATGGCGTTCCTTACATGGAAACCTGGTACTAGCAACGAACAAGTTCTTCGATGTTTCCAGTTCTAAGACTCGAAGTTCATTAGTGTCATTAGTGCTCTCATGCAAAGTATTGGTGTCTGCGTTATGCCTGAACTGAATACCTGCTCTCGACTTAATTTTACGTTAAAATCCGCAAGCATGGTTTTGACGTGATAACTTGCACACGCTTTGAGGGCTCTTTTGACTTGTTCTTTTTCCCGTCATTAAGGGACTCCTTAGTAGATCCGTGAAAGTTTATGAGGCTGATGTGCATATCCTTTTGTTTTAAGCGTTAAAGCTGAAGATAGTAGAGTTCAGTTTTTCACTGACTAGGAAACTAGTATACTCCGAGCACATGGTGTTTTGTGTGACAGGATCAGCAAGTATATTTTGACAGGGTATCGACTAGCTGTTCTGCAGCTCGAGCTCGAGCGATCTAACGTTCCATAGGGAAATTCTTAAATCGTTGTTTCTAATTCGTTGCAGTAGTTGCCGTCATGTTTTTGGTACACTTCCGGGGCTTGTTGTTCGTCTCGTGATTTTTGCTTTTTATAATACAGGTTATCAGCCGTCGACAACCTGAGGAACTGTCATGACCATATCTGGCAACAATTTGGGGTTTGTTACTATCGGTTACCACGAAAAGGTTATGGTCACACAACCACAAGTCCCAAATAGTTACACCATTATGACCATTAACGGCTGGACTGATTTTGATAACATCTCATTTGCTCTGTGTTCAATTAACAGTTCGTATGCCATCACATGCATTTATGTTTTTGTTTTTGAAATTACGATTCCCTTGATACCTTGATTTCCGTAATCGACGGGAACCGATGTTCTATCAGGAACAAGACCGCTACCATTTAACAAAACTCTTATTGTGCAAATACACTCTCAATATGACGTATGTATGCGAATAAATTATTTTGTTTTTCTCTCCAAACAAGTCTCTACAAGAAAGGTAAACTGGGCGTATACGTACTTTTTTATTTAATGATTATTTAATTACGATTGTTCTATCATTTTGTGTTGTACTTATAAATTTCTGAAAGGAAGAACCCAAGACTTTTATTCGTTGAATTCAAGTCCACTTAATAATGAAACACTACATTTTAAAAAAAGCACTAAATATTTTCTGGTTAAGTTTAGTCCTTCTTTTCAAAACTTCATTTCTCCGTTCACTTCAAAGGACCTTAATATATTCTAGAAATGCTTGCATTGAAAGTTTTTTCCAGGATCTCCAAAATTTAAAACACAAAAATTATAAAAAGTATCTTGCTAAAAAAGTCCTTTTTCCATTATCTATTTATTTCCCAGAATATCCTTGCAACCTGATGAATTTCACCTTTTTTTTTTTTTTGAAGTGCAGCATAATCAAATATTTGGTTTTGTAAGCTGCGCTGACTATGGTTCGTTGGTTGGCTGGTCGGTTCGGTTTGGTTTGGTTTGGTAGTGGTGTGTAATCGGTTTTGCTCTGTGTTGGTAAAGTAAATAAAATATTTTAAAAATGTATTCCCTGTCGTAGCCAAGCGAAGCCATCCTTTTCCTTGCCCGTGGACATTTTCCTTTTACATCACAGAGAGAGAGTGAAATATACGAAGAAATTGAAAATATAAAAACTTAATCGGATGAGAACGGGA
This sequence comes from Scaeva pyrastri, assembly GCA_905146935.1. NCBI lineage: Eukaryota > Metazoa > Arthropoda > Insecta > Diptera > Syrphidae > Scaeva > Scaeva pyrastri. Next base: position 121,671,039 of record LR989927.1, on the reverse strand, counting down.
AAGTGAATACATACACATAAGCACAATCACACACCCATATAGGATCCTTGTTTTTTTTTTTGTTTAGCATAAGCACATCAAGTTTTCCTTAAGTTAAGATCTATTTGAAAAGAAATTCAGTATATTCCGTTACGATATCATATATTGAATGACAGTAGACGGAATGAAAAACTGTTCGTCGAGTTTTGTGTCAAAAGCCTGTTTGTCTATTTGTTTGTGTGTGTGTTTACTGTTTAAGTGTTTACCTTGCTTTTTGATTTGGTTCACTGGTTTTGTAGGACTCTCTTATTTAATATTTATTTATGTTTCGTAATTTTATTTTTTTCGTCCTCTTTTTTTTTTGCAGAACAGTATCACATATTCGTTGGGGATTTAAGTCCGGAAATCGAAACGCAACAGCTTAAGGATGCATTTACACCATTCGGAGAAATATCGTAAGTGGATTTTTGTATTATGTTAAGTTTGATTGTGTTGGTATGTGATTAAGGAGATATTTTTTTTTTGTCATCACTATCTACCCCAAAGAGTGTTGTTGTTGTTGTGTTGATAGTGTGTGTCAAATAAGTTTCTCATACATTATTCATGGCTCATGGAGATATGAAATCAGTTCCAAATAACTGCTTGGTTATTTTTTTCTTTCTTTTTATTGAATGTTAAGTTTTTATATACAGATATATTCCTATATTTGAAATACATTCATATGTATGTATGTATACAGAAACTTGTTAATATTTATGTATATTTTGGAAATGAAGAGGGATTTGTTGGCGAATAGGATTTAATATTTATGATTCGAAGCGGTCATGGCCGCATACTTGACTTAAAATTAGATTTTCGTTTAAGACAAGCTGTCCTGTTTGACTTTGGTTATAATGTATTTTTTTCATAAATTGATATATATATTTAAATTATAAACTATAGCAACCTGTTGGCATATAGCGTTTAGAAGATAATCTGTAAAAAAAAACTTGTAAGCCCTTATGAATAATTCAAAGTTATTGGATTTTCAAGCACTCTGGTTTTTTTTATTATTATTTTTTGGATGAAAAGGAATGAAAAAGGTTTTTGATCCGGAAATTTTGATTGTTAGGTAGGTTAGATTCCTATATATTAAAGCTCAATAAGGTGGAAATTGTTTGACAATACTTATAATTTATTTATTTATTTATGATTGTTTATATTTGACATCTTTAAGCAATTGATACCAAAATTATTGTTCTTAGTTTTCCAAAAATTAAAACGGTGGAAAAAAAAAAATGAAAATAGAAGACTGGAAATAATTAAGAGGAGCCAAGGAACAGCTTGCTTGTTTTTTTATAAAGGTTGTTTTTTTAGACGCCTATAATTCAATGTTATAAACAAGAATTAAGCTTTATTACCAAATAAAGGATTTGCCATTATGTTCTTCCACGGCGTCAATCATCCCGGAATTATCTGCGTGGACAATTGACTTCATATTGCACAGCCCCACCAAAAACTAGTCCAGCGGTGTTAAATCGCACGGGCTTTGAGGCCACGTGACAGGGCCGAGTAGCTCACCAAAAGTCTCCTTCAATAAATTGATTATTTCGTTGGCTGTATTGCATGTAGCGCCATATTGTTGGAACCAAACGATCGTCCACAATCACATCCCCCAATTCAGACCCGAAAAAGTCATTATGGTCCTATTAAGTTCCCTATTGACTGTAACATTATGGCCGTCTTCATTTTGAAAAACGAATGATTCCCTCTGGCCAAACATGCCTAAACAAAATTTTCTTATGAAAATCGGAATCGGTGGCCATCTCGATTTGGGTCCATTGGCCGAACGTCCTTCTTGCAAGAGTTGGATTGTGTAAGCCCGCAAACCAAGATCCTTTCACAAAACCTTCTACAAAGTGGATGGACACAACTCCAATTGTTGGTCGCGATGGCGGATAGACTCATTCGATACTCTGCTGTCTGAGGATGCGCTTTATCCACTAAAGTAAAAGTTGCTCAAATTCCCGCCTCTGCTGGACGATTAAGTTGACCGAATATTAGACGCAGCGTGCGATGAGTCACTCGAACCGAACCATTCTTTTGGTAATTAAACAAATGGATTAATTATGAAATGGCAAGCCAAATTCAACATAAATAAAGTGACAGCTGTCAAAAACACCTACTTCAAAAAAAGAATTGCAAGATTGAAAACCACACGGTTAAAAAAAAAAAAACAAGAAAACTCGAAGTTAGTAGAAGGATCCGACGAACAACATGCTTTTTTTTATACTTTAAAGGGACTCAAGGGGTTATAGTACCCTTTATGTTAAAAAATAGTGGTAGAAGAAGAAGAAGAAGAAGAAGAAACAATACCACCAAGTAGCTCGGGCCACTGTCCTCAGCCTAAGAAAGGATATAAGGATGTAATTATCCATGTCAGGGAGTCACAACACGACGGCTCTTAAGTTAAAATTGTCATTTTGTCCACTCAAGTGGACCTCTTTCTATTTCTGATTAAATCATTAAATTTGTGGTTTCAAAATCAAGAACCAAAATTAATTCCTAAAACAAGAGTAAATATTTTAATTTCTACATAATTTCTTAGTAATATAATAAACGTCCGTCGTCCATGACGAAAAAAAAAAACATTTTTCAAATGCAACAAATTATTTAATCAATCCAAATTATCTCTTTAAGAGGTCCTGAAACGACATAGGAAATAAAGACAAAAATGGAAGAACAATCAAGCTCAATCCTATTACAATTTCTTCTCTGATAAAAAAAGAGAAACATTTACTTAAATCTCGACTTTCAACTTATCAAAACAATAGAATCCTCTTTTTTTAACTGTGATGTCATGGAATAGGTAAATTTTTGGAAATCTTACAGACTTTCCGAAACGCTTGCCAATTTAATTTCTTAAATTGAGCATCAGACACAGCAACAATCCCAGAAACACCTGCCAACTGATTAAACTTGCAAATTAATTCGAATTTCAGAGGCCGAAATAGAGACGTCGTCGTCGTCGTCGTCGTTGGCGCAGTCACCATCAAGGACGACAAAGATGGTAACGGGAAGGACGAAGCTGTGCTTGGTCCTTGTCGGAACGGTATGGCACAATCAGAGTCGTCCGGGGTAGACGTTCGTAATACAAAACCAACGACTTCCATTTTTATTACGGAATTATACTCAGCCTGGTAGTTATTCATGTTAGCATCCTTCTCCTTGTTGGTTCGTTTTTTTTTTCAATCTTTTTTTTTAACTCGACAAAAGTCCTTTTTTTCCTTATTTTAAGGAACTGACAACTGATTCGGAAAAAAGCTGTTAGTTGAAGTTTTGCCAAAGCAAAAGCTAGGTTGATCAATTTTGGTTCATTTTATCGTTCAAAAGAGATTAGAGTCGGTCTCGCTCTCGGAGTTGGAGTCGCCTTTGTAGGCGGTTCAAATGGAAATGATGACTCTTTTTTGTTGTTGTTGTTGTTGGTGTGTCGACGCTAAATGAGCAGTTTAATTCAATTTTATGGTAGTTACTCCAGAGGTGGAATATAAATATATATTTTCGCCTTTGCTTTTGCCTTTGCCATCGCCTTTTCATCGAGATATGATCACTTTATTTAATTTGAGGTTTTTTTTTGTGGGGAGGAGGTTAAGGTGTAGATATAATGGGAATAAATTTTCAGGATTCATGAGTGTTTACGAGGAAATGCACTTTGGTTTTTCACTTTGTCAAAAAGGATAATGGGTAATGAAATTTTATTTCAACTGAACTGAAAAAAAATCCGTTTTTAATGATGGTTTATGTTTTATTTATTGATTTTGTTTGAATGTGAATTTTGAACTGGTTTAAGAAGGATATTGGAGTTTTGGCACAAAATATAATAAATCTATAAATTAATAACTTTTATGAAAATATGTTTCCGTTTGTTTAAAAGTTTTCCGATAAAAGACGGATTAATGCTTCATTGCTTGAGAGTCTTGTTTGAAAGCAGTTTTTGTCCCTTTAAAATAATATACCAAGGGAACTAATATAGATTGGTAGAAAATGTTGACTATATAGACGAGAAATTCATGAAAATTAAGAACTTATCATTTCATGATTTTTAATGTTTTAAATTTGGCGTCGTTCGAACGTGGGCCTTTGACTGCCTCTAACCAATGTTACATAGCAATATAAAGTTAGGTTAAATGTCATTAATAAGAAATGTTAAATTTATTAGTGGGTCAAAAGATTTAGACGGTCCATAATATGGATACCTAAGCATAGTGTAGGCGTTAGGAAAATGGGGATGTCCATCACTAGGATATAGGTTTTGGAGTTCTAAATCTATACAAATTTTCTAAAGAAATGCCACCAGGAAACCGGCAAATAGGAGAAAAATCCAGGTAATAAAAACCCATAGAATTAGTATTAGACAAATTCCGAGATAAAATGGATACATGGGTATATGGGTCGTTATCATTGAGCTTCTGGATTATTTCGATTTTGTATTTGTCAATCCCTTTGTCCTGACGCTAAATTCATTGACTTAAAGTTTAAGACATGCCGAGTTCTACTGTACACTTTTCCATACTGCGGCAATATTCCTTGAGAGTATATAGATGTTGAATGAAGAGCTTGAAGTTTTATGAAATATGAATCATGTTATGATAATTTGGCAGAAGTAACAGAATAATCTGTAATATACTCGTACATTATAAAACAAGTTCGGGTTCGATAGCTTATAACTCGAAAACGGCTGGACCAATTTTTATGGCTTTTGATTTGTTGCATTCTTTTCCGATCCAAATATTAAAATAAAAATTAAATTAAAGTAGAGATTTGGACGATGTAATGGTGGAAAATTCGTTGGAAAATTTTGGATAAACGTGTAATTCGTTGTGATATAAGACGCTTTGCATGCATTTCTTACAAGATATAAATAAAAGATGGCGCTGTGCCACGATCAATTCCACAACCTGATAGATGGCGTTATACGTTGACTTCGACTGTGAGCAATTTGACAGTTGTCTTTTTACTTTATTAATTCCGCTAATTCCGGATAATTATATATCGAACATCACATCCTCAAGCGGTACAAGTAAAAATTATAAAAATCTTCATTGGTAATAAATACGCTTGAATTTCATCATTAAAAGTCTTACCTCTGGATAATACTTGAGTTCGTACAAGTCCGTTGACAGCTTCACAGACAGAATTTTTGAACTTACAAATCTAAGTCTAAAAATTGATGAACAATGGTGATTCCAGTTACGATCATCAATGGCAGATAAGAATTCCTCAATCCTCACGAACTCCGATTACTCCAACTGTGATGTTCCATTCCAATGACAGCGGATTCAGTTCATAGTTTCATCAGATTTTGGGACTTATCCACGAAGTATACCCTGTTTTTTCAATAATGAACTGTTCGCGTTTTGTTCTCTACTGATTTCAATTTTATTAAATTTGAACTATGTAGGTTTCATTATCTTAAGTTTACATAGTAAAGCAAAGCTAGGTGGGTCAGTTAGTCTTATAGATAATATTCAAACATTTTGCAGTTTTTCTTGAATTTTTGAGGCAAAAGATTTTTCAAACCTAAGATATGAATTTTTCACTTTAAAATGTATGATGTCAGTCCACTGGTGTCGTGTAAATAGTTATTAATTAAAAAACAAGGATACGAAAATTAAAGAACTTGAACCGACCGAGAATTACAAAAATAAAGTGAAAGTGATTAATTTAAAATTGATATTGTTAAAAGTCCACATGATTGAAATGTATATTAATATTTATTTACACATACATACATTTTCTTTTATTAAATTTAATCATGTTCTTATTATGTATGTATATTGTCTATGTGTAGGCGTAAAATTTGTATCTGTGTGTAATCGAATTTAATGCATTATGAACATTCAATTATTTTTTGTCGAAACGGACAAAGCCTCCAGATGGGTGTTATCATTAATAAACAATTTTTGAATAATACGCTTACATTAACCATCAGAACCACCCATGCTACAAAATCGTGACTTGCAATAAGTCTTCACTTAATATTAATCTTCGTTTAATGTGCCATCAACATTCTTCACAAACAAACATTCAACTTAAAAATACAAACAAACAAAAAAAACTTTACACTCAACGCCTACTGCAAAAGGATCACTGTCATTTTTTTATGCATAAGAGTAAGGATGTGTAGATATGTACATACATTATGTGGATGCGGAATGCGGAACGGTACGTAAGTGTATTGTATAATCCTCTTGACTCAATCGGGAATGCGCACCGTACCGCACCGCACCGCACCGCACCGGAGATAGAAAACGAGTTAAAACGGAAATTGTATGATTTCAAAACGAAGATGACAATCATTTGAATATATATTGGTAAAAAAGTTTACTCCTGACGTCTGTGTTTTCTTTTTCCTCTTCTTCTTCTCCTCTTTTTCGTTTTCTTTATTTTATTTTTTCTTAACCAAAGAAAAAAAAAACTTTTCAACAAAATCCACGCGCAAAATAAGACTAAAAAAAAAGAAAAGAAAAAAAGTAGAATTAAAATAAAAAAATCCCACAGGAATTATTTTGAGAAGGATAAAACTTTTATGATAGTTTATCATTGCATATCTATGTTCATATCTTTGGTTATAAAATGTAGGTATAACTTTTGGAAAAAAAATGAAAATAAAGAAAGAATGAAAGAAAGTTAAAAAATATAAAAACGAAAAATTCCGGATAACAAAAAAAAGGCTAACAACTAAGTGTGCATCCTTATAACTCCTTGAGGAAAGCACCTGGCAAATTAAAGGAAGCAGTTTCCGGAATGAAGTATTTTGTATTTGTCCTGTCCCACCATCAACAAAAAACCAGAGATCGAAAAAGAAACCAAATTCCACCGACGACGACGACCCACGACGCCGCGACCGAAGTAGCTAGTAGTAAGGTAGGGTAAGGTTGGTTGGCTAGGTAGGTAGGAAAGGTAGGTACATTATAACCCAAGTGAAGTTGTGGTTTCTCGTATAAAAAGTAGATAGAAAAGTTTCAACTAAGAAAATATTCCTTGAGTACTTTATGTTCCTAACTGTGTCGCATAAAGTGGACACTAGACACGGAGACACATTTACTTACCATAATTGCTTGAGTCCTTCTGGAAATTCGTATGTTGACTTATTAGCAATGAAACGGGAACCTTTGAACTTGTAAGTGGGTTAATTTCCCTCAACATAATAAAGTCACTTAAGGCACCTATGTCATCGGTATTCAATACTCGTTTTGGCAAATAAGTGAAATCGGAAATCGCAATTTTCATCTTGGACTTGATCTCAGGTTTTTTTTTCTCGTGACTGGATGGCTAGAAAGTCTGGAGTAAATGTCACTTTAAAGCTATAAAATCTGACTTTTCCGATGACAAAAATTAGTCTAATTATCATATTCGGTCTCATATTGGATGCTTTTAAGCGATTACCGTTTGTAACGAAGCTTTACATTTCTTTCCGTCGCCTCACCGATCCGCGATATCGATTCCGTAAAAGTAACACCACGCCAAAGCCAATAGCTTAGCTAAATTTTAAATGTTGGTATTTTGTCATTCGCACTTTTATGATTCATAGCCACTTCCAACCCGAAATAAGATATAGGGAAGTGGAATACGTTGTATACAAATTTACCAATATAGAGTACAAAAAGGAAAGAAAACCCGAGGACTGGCTGGACCGCTATGGTACTTTAGTTCAGGCTAGTCCCGTAGATATTTGTTCCGATTAGTCAGCTATCTACTTCTTCTACGACGGACAAAGGCTTCAGCCACCCGTTTATTCTCTAGTTTGGTGCTACGAGCAGGGGAAAAAACCCCCACTTATGTTATATGAAGTACCGTATTGTTAAATGTTATCGTTTGTAAGGTACGAGTCTTTTCTCGCCCATGTACAACAATGATTGGTGCCGATTATAAATTTCTCAAAATTGGTTATTTTCGAATTGACGGTTAAAAATGTAAAATGTAGTAAAAGAACTGAGATTTTTTATTAAAGTTTAATTTTCTGATGCAGATACTTGACATTTGACATTTTCAAGTGCAAGTATTTGAAAAACAAGTATTTCAACATGAATATAAAGTTATTCTTTTAGTTGAAATTTGTATATGTCCAGTTGATGATGTTCTATTCAGGAACACTTAGTTACCTTAATAACAAGAGTACTTTAACACAAGTACTAGTGCAAAAAGTGCAAGTACAAGTAACACCAACTGACTACTAGAGTAAAGTATTAATATCAATTAACTTTATTACAAGTATCGATACTGGGATAATGGAGTTCTGTTTTTATAACACGGTAATGCAGTGCAACTTCCTGTAATATAGAATACTGCAGTACAAGAACCATAACCTAGATACTGCTGTTCTATCAGTACAACAAAACTTCTTCCAAAACCAAACCAAGAACTTTGAAATACCTAAGTAGATTGTATATCATGTTTGATGGCCCAAAAAAATTTAGTATCAAAAATTCTAAAATTTTGATTTTTTTCGTCAGTCAAATAACACACCCTGTTTTGTTGAAGTAGCCAAAAAAGAGTATAAAATCCAACAACTATAGTGGTGAAGGAACAGCTAATAACAAAGCGACAACAAGATAATGGAGGCAATGAAGTTCAGTGAAACAAAAGCACGAAGGTAAACGTTGAAAAGCGGTTAAAATTAAAAAAATGAAAAAAAAAAATAATATAAAACTTGTAAACAAAAGAACACTTCTTGAAAGCTGCAGCCAGCTTGAAGCTTGTGGTGGTATATGATGGTATAGGTACTGCTGCAGAGCGTAGACAGCGAGAAAGCAGGAGTAACTGTGTCACTATGGGATTTCCTGTGAAAAGTATTGTTCTTGTTCTTGTTTTTTTTTTTCTTTCTTTGCTATGGTTGACGTTAACGTTGTTGTTGTTTTTGTAGTAATTGTCTTAAAAACCCATGCAATTTTTTGGCATTTCATTGGAACGGACCGGACACAACAACGATGACAATAGCGAGTAGAGTACCTTTAGTGATAAAAGCGCTCCATCACGCCAGTGCCAGTATTTCGTTAGTAGGAAGCCAGTGCTATGCCAGTGCCCTCTATTGCTGGTTGTTGAACACTTTTTGACTTAAATAATCTTGACACTCGATGCTGGAGGATTTTTCTTGTGAATTAAATATTTAGGTTTTTACAGAATTATTATTGTGTTTAATAAATCCTCCTTAAGTAATCTCTTGAAGTGTTTGAGATAATCGCATTTTTATCTTGGTTGGAATTTTATTCATAATTTACACTAAATTACCGGGAATTAGATGTCTTATACCAGAAATAAAACCGTTAGGACCAATTCAGGGGACCATGGTAAGATTGTAGTGTAAGATTACGAGCGACTTAAAAGAATTATCATTCGCATAAAACTCCCGGGCTCACATTACACACATTTACAGTTAACAAAAAATTACTGAAAGTTCATTGACAGCTTTATGTACATACATATTTGTGTTTCCTTTAGTTGTCCTTAAACGATAATAATAATCGTTTAGAAATCGCTACATGACAGATTACAGCGTCGAACCGTGATGTACACAATTATTTTGCATCGGACATGAGTGCGTATTTGTGGTGTGGTTGTTGTTGTACGTTGTTGTATGTTGTGGCATGTTAATTTGTTAGCACGTCCACCGCCGAGCACTGCCACGTCATCATTGCACCCAAAGCAACATGAGAGATATTCTATATTTCCGGTTGAATGAAAACAATGACAGCTCTAAATCAATCAATATTGACATCTCTTAAAGAGTATCCGATATCCGCGTACATGGAACATGGTGGTATTTATTTTTCCTCTCTCAGGGGGATCCAATATTACTTCTATAGTCTGCATGTATTGATTTTCTAGGACAATAATATTTAAAAGTAAATTATTTTATTATAACATATTTGGGGAATACTTTATATTTATATATTATGTTAACAATAAATATGTAAAAGGAAGTAGTGCTACTTACATCATTTTTAACTCAAAAAAAAAAAGCTGGACCGATTTTAATGATGATTAAGCCAAGTTGGGATTACCATAGCCATGACGATCTTCCCACAAGGGAGCCTTCTTCAAAGACAGGACGAAGCTATTTACACTGGGTTCCTGAGTCCCAAGATACGAGAATATAACATTCGGTTTAGCTAAGCAATCTTGGAGAACCATTCCAAAAAGGATCCTTAAAACTCAAGGCAACCCTAGCAACTTCAATGCATGCCAAATTTACTACAAGTTAAAGTAGAAACTTATTGCTCATGGGACAGCACGACAACTTCCAATAACAAATGTCATAAAGGGTGTTTTTTAGACGTGTGGGTTTTCAATCTGGTAAAAAAATTTCAGATTTGGTCTTTTTGACAGTTAATGCTTGATTATGCTCGGTTAGGTTAGCCATTTCATGATAAATAAATTTACTTCTAAACAACAAATGTAAATCGTGCAAATTTATTACCAAAGTAATGGTTCAGACCGCTAGACACATTGAGCTGTGCGCCCAATATTCAGTCCACATAATGGCTAAGTACGATGGGTAATTCGAGCAACCATGAATTGGTTTCGATCGGAGAATTTTGCGGAAGAATCATGGTTTTCAGGATTAGAAAATCCAATTCGTGGAAGAAATTAAGCCAAACGGCCATCTAGCGCATCGCACGTTTAGTGAATGGACCCAAAACGAGATGGCCACCGATCCCGATTTTCACAGAAAATTTTGGTGAGTAAGAATGTGTGATTTAACACATTTGGGATATTTTGTTGGGACTATGTAAAGTCACTTGTCTACGGGACGATTGATGAATAAGGCGTTAAATAGTTCATTATATCATTGTCTTAAATCATTTTAATGAAACATTTGAGTTGGCAACCAATTCTCCAAGCAGTCTTTCAGCATTCGTTCAAGTTGAACCCCTCAACAAAATTAAAAACTAACGGCGGCCTTTCGACAGATTTTCATATTTATTTAATTCAGTGACATGATTTACAAGATTCAAATTTGATTTCCACCAAGTTGCAATCAGTGTTGGTCGGATTGTCCGCCATTTTCATTCGATTAAATGTCACGAAATATTCTGAAATTCGTCAGAGAGTTACTGATGTCCTTAAATTATTGTGCCAGTATTTGAAATTGAACTCAAAAAACCCCACAAGGGCTAATTAGACTATAAAGTAAACACACAAAAAAAGGTACGTATTCGCCTCAGTGCACTGTTGATTTTTATTGCTAAAAATACTACTACAGTTAAATTTTACGGGTAAAATTACCATTTTCATAATATTTTATAGTAATTAGTAATTTTTTTCAATTCTTTTATCAAGTATCTAAATTAAATTTTCTGCTCAAGAAAACTCCTGATAATTTTTCATGAACAAAAAATCAAAGAAGAAATTAATGTTTCCTTCCAAATCCATTACCAAATACCTTTTCTAACAATTAAATTGAAAAAAGAAAAATACAAACTGAAAATAAAAAGGTAAAACATTAAACAAAATATAAAAAATAAAAAAAAGAATTAAGAAAATCCGAAACAAATTAAAACCGAAAAGCAGTTTGAAGTCTGACCAAAAAAAAAGAAAAAATTAAAAAAAAGAAAAACAGAACAAACACGACACAGAAATCAATAAAGGGTGTTGCTCCTTAAAGCATTATATACTTTACACCTTCAGCAACCATGAAATTCAAGGATATCCATGCGGATAGAATCAAATCAGCCTTCTTCTCTCCTATCATGCATGCATATCATACTCCAATACTTCAAAAAGGATGAACCCGTCCGATTACAGAGCGGAGGACAAAGTACCAAGAGGGAACCCCAACAGGACGACCGAACGACGATGACGATGACGATGACGAGGATGACAACGACAACGCTAACAATATTTGCGAAGAATCTAAAACGTATCACCAAGGAACAAAAAAAAAAAACAAGAAAAAAAAATTAAGAAAAAAGGAAGAAAGAATAAAAGGAAAGGAAAGCCAAGGACAAAGACAATTCTGGTGGTAGAAGATTGAACAAATTTATTTGAAATGTTCCTCTTGCCAAAAAGGCAACATAACACACAAATACTCTCCAGATATACCGTTAAATACATATGGTATATAGATGCTGGTGATTTAACGAGGAAAACACGAACAATAGGGTTTGGCGAAAACCCGAATCGGGTCGGGTCTCGGGTATATACACTTGATAAAGCCGGAGGAGCAATGACTTTCGGAAGTAGGAGTGGAACTGTAGAACAAATGCCAAGAATTACACGCAAGAGATCTGTCGACGGTGGCGGCGTCTTCGTCTTCGTCTTCGGTTTCATCTTCGACTTTGTCGTCATCCCCATTGTCATCTTCATCTTCATCGTCATCCTTTTCCTTATCACATGTGTGTGTTTCTGAAGCGAGCTGAAGATGACGGACGGGGAGACAAAATCAAGTTAAAATTTTCGCTTAAATTCCTTTGCCGAAGAAATCGGGGCCGGAGCGTACAGCAATGATTATGATGTACTTACATGTACTATACGTATGTAGTTTTAATAAAGCAACAACATCAATGAATATGAAAGCGCTGCAGGTCCTGATGCTGAGTGAGTGTGTGTGTGCGTGAGTATGCCTGTGGCACGTTACATTTGTGGAACATGTTATGGATGAGCAATGTAATCTATTGATGTGGGTTGAGGTTAGGAAGCGCAGAGATGAGCTGAACTGAACTGAGCAGAGCAGAACGGAGTGGGTAGAGATATGTATGTAGGTATGCTTATCTGCCGCTTGCGTTTGCCTATCGATGTGACACGTATCAACATAAGAAAATGGTATTGGTACTTGAAGTGCTTGTGCCTGAGAAATGGAATCTCAAAAATTGTTATTAACCCTAAAAAAACATCAGGCGCCCGTACAAAATAATATGCGAGTACAAAAAAGAAGAACACTTTTTGTCTTTTTTGATTTTGGTTTACCAAACTGAATTTAATAAATCATGAGCTAGTTAAATAGCTTAAAGTTCGAAAACAAATACCGTTAGAAGTCTGTGAAAAAGTTTTGGTTCGTACGTAATTCAGCTGTATGTTTTAGTAGATATTGTGGGGAGGAATTTGTGTTTTTGCATATCATCAAATAAATTGATTTTAAAACGATACTCATGTAATGCTAAGGGGAAGTTTTAAACTTTTAGACAGTTATAATTGGGTATGGGCAGAATTCGGAGAGGGTAACTTTGACTCTAGTGATTAGGCATTTTGTATCGCTGATTAGTTTGAAGATGAGAATGTATCTTATACATACTTACTATAATAGGCAGAGCCTAAGTTTTAAGACTGAAGACCTTAATAAAAAAGCCTGCTGATCAAATCTTCTCTTCGTTTATTTCTACCTAGCTTACGTCTTTGAAGGCCAGAGTCTTGTTGTCATTCTCAATTTTATTCAATAAAATCTTTCCAATGAACATTTCCTTAAAATACCAGAAGAACAAAGGGTGTTATAACTACTCCCGACTCTTCTACTTTCTTGAGGACATAGATTTAATTGCATCCCACATTGATGTCATTATCTTTTTGAAGCATTTGTCCAATACACTTCCACTTGCTCTTTCTTTTAATAGTGTCAATGGGTCCTTGACCCGGTCTCCTGCACAATTCTTCGCTGGAGATATGACTGGGCCAGGAAATCTGTAAGATGGTTTTGAGACACCAATTGATGAAGGTTTTTAGAGTTTTATTAATAGTTGCTGTTAATTTCCAGGTGTTGCATCCATATTTAACAGTACTGATTCGACGACGAATAGTGAAACAGTTGTAGTTTTATGTTTAACCTAAGCAAGTTATTCCCCCTAAACATTGGATAGGAACTAATTTGCCTGATATTTTGTTCGGTTTCGCCTTCAGTAGAGACATTACGTAATTCCAAGTTACGGGAAGCTCTCTACTGGTTGTTTATCGAGGATGGTTGAGAGCTTCCAATGCTCAACATCTTAGTTTTTCTAGTATTGAATTTCAGTCCCAAGCAGAAATCTATCATCTATAATTCCTCCGTTTCTTGTCAAGATTTCCAACAGCGCTGATCATTAATAAAAACAGAATTGATGAAAGTATGCAGCCCTTTCTGACAGTAGTTTGGACTTTAAATTCTTTTGATAACCTACCTCAGTGATTTAAGATATGACATTTGGACTCATCAAAGCAAGGACAGTTGATAGCAGAAGGCCATATTTTTTGAACTATGTCTCATTTGTCAAAATATAAAAATGTGCGTAATGGATAAACTTGTGTTTTCAATATTCCTGTTTTTCTAGAGAAACGTTCTCAGTCCTACCAAAGATATGTATTTTCCCAGTGTGGTGGATATTATTTGACATACAGGTAAAATAAACGATATTTCAAAATCCATATGTCAAAAACTTTTTTTTATATCGAGCAAAAGAATTAATTACTCGTCACTAAGAAGAGACAATTTTACGTCATGACTACCTCCAAAAAACTCAACCTTAACAACGGACTTTCGGTCTTTGAAAAACTTGGTTTTGTTTTGAATTTTCTTACATGAAATTCCTTAGCTACCAAAATTCGAGATCTTTCCTTGCATAAACAATTTCAAAGACATCCTCGCACCTCTTGAATGCCTTTTGGTCGAAATCCTATAAGAATCTGGAGCTGTCTTTAATGTTTCACTATATCCTTGATCCTTGAATTATGTTAAACAATAACACAATATTCAAAGTACATTGATTCCAACTTATGCCATTATCGTACCTTTATTTAATAGCTTTAATAGTGTACTTACATAATATCAGAACCTCCCAAACATCACATTATATAACATCGCCCAAAGTTAACCACCTCCACACGAACCAAATGTGAAGGTTTCCTCACAGTTTCCTTGGGCTTTATATTATGTACATATATGTAACGTAACCCAACGAGAATTATATTTAATTATACCATACACAAATCTGTCAAAAAAGCATAAACTGATTGAAATATAAACAATGGTAACCGGAGCCAACCGGATTATGATGGTGTGGGAGTGGAAGCTGTCACATTTGAACATGGGATTAATAAAACAAAGTTTTTCTCCAGCGCCAGCGTTGCCCAAAAAGTTTCACGCAATAATAAATCTCGCACAGAAAACCATCAGAGACCAGACACACAATCATAACCACATCCCATATCCTGCTCCCACATCCTACATCCTCATACCATTATCCCGACAACATCCGCTTCAGGATTACGATTCATACTCGTACATATGCCTACAAGTAAGAAGATAATTGAATTTTGAACTCTTCCTTTCTTATTTCTGCTCTTCTATCTTTGTTAACCATATCGCCATCATCAACATCATCATCCCGGTGCGATGATGCTTCAGTGATGCTCTGGAGCCCGATGCCTGATGATGATGGTTTTATCAAATCAAATTTTCCCATCAGGACATGCATGGCACGTCGACGCCGCCAACGACGACGACGTCAAAAAATAATATCCTTTTGTTTCGTGTTAAATAATAATTATTATGAATTAGGCCATTCTCCAATCAACACAAATAATGCCGCTTCTCCCAACCAATTTGGAAGTCTAAATTATATCCGAAGGAACTTTTTTTTTTCTGCTTCCATTGAGCTTCCGTCCCTGGGGGCGACCGACGCCACCAACACGACCATCGACGCAACGCACGGCTACTAATGTGGAAGACATAAATTATTATAATGAATACCGAACAGAATTATGAAATAATTTGCGCTTATCCTTTTATATTCAATACTGATTCCAGATTTGCCAATCGACGACTACGACGACGGACGACGACGTAAAGTAGTTTAATAGAAATATTGACACAAAATGGTCGCTTAGTGTCCAATTAACTCGTTCGAAAAACCTAAAGGTTATTGAATAATTTATTTTATTATGTCCGGCCAATGAGTTTTGTATTCTCCAGTTGTCCGGATTTGGTGTCTAGAATCTAGATCCTGATTTTTGGTCCCATCGCCATCGTGTTCGATGACAATAAAAAAATTAAAAATATGATAATTTTTGTCAAGAGGGACCTAAGTGTAATTGTGTTAATTATTATAATAGTTGGAATACTTTTGGGGAAATGAAATGGAAAAAATGACGCAGTGGTTTATGTTTTAGAATGCAATTCCAAGAGCAGGTACTTATTGGTAGGGTAGTTTTTCTTGAAGGCCCGAAGGGAACTAAAGAATTACCTTGATAGAGGGATTCAAACTGATTGGTTGTAGTCCATTCTTTAGCTTAGGACTTAGGAGTGACAATTGGAGCCGAATAATAAATAAGGACTTTAAAATATTGCATCTTGCCATTTAAAAAAAAAACATAAACTGTTAAATGGTATTAAAGGGTAGCTGCGATTCATTTTAAGAGTTTTGAAGTGACATTTTGACTGACGTTATTTCGATTTTAACAATTTTAGAACGAATCGAAAACTATCAGTAATTTCGTTGAGTTTTGTGGTCAGTCTCAGGGTTTGTAGTGTATAATGTATTGTATGGCTTCAAGACATGGGGATTTCAAATCCTCCTTGAGCATCATATCCTCTGATGATTCATATGCCATTTGGTCACGATGTTCTGCAAGTTCTTCCTAAAAATTTTTATCCTAAAAATTACTTACTTATTTATGTACTTAGGTCCTCAGACCTACATAGTTCGTTGGTATTCCCTAGCGCAACATAGGGCCTCAACTATTCCTACGCGCCACCGTATGCGGTTTCCAGCGATGTATTAGAGCTCCCCCAGCTCTTTCTCAATCTCGCAGATTCCTCCTCGACTGTTCATCACCGTGTGCTTCTCGGTCTACCAAGGCCAGAAAACCCATGGCAGCCTTTGCTTTTCTGAGGCCGGCGATGTCTAGTTCGGTTCCTCCTTCAGTAGAGACGAAACTTCCAAGGTATTAAAAGCTCTCTAGTGTCTCTACTGCTTGCTGAGTAATGTTCATCAGTGGAGATGATTGCGAGCTCTTAATCTGTTTAACAGTAATTCCACGTTCAATAGGATATTTGTCCAATGTATCTCAACATTGAACTGTAGACAGCTATTAACGAGAGATGAGATGTTGACACGGCATTTCAATGTTATCTGTGTATACTTACTGGACTCTGCGAGGCAGACATCCTTAACGACTTGGAGCTCCTGCAAACTATTTCTGTAGAAGCTCTTTGGATGAGGAAGAAAAAGAATCAGTTCCTCATCTTCTTCAGTGTCACAAGGCAATGGACATTTTGAAATACAAGTAAATGACGTTGATTTCTAAATAAAATTCTGGTATAAGTCCTGTTGATTTGTGAAAGAAGGTATTTTAAAACATATGTCAAACACACTATTATGATGGTATAAAACAAATTTGACAGGTGTCATCTTCCAGCACACCTAAATTACATCATATCGTATCCATACAAAATTTAAATGAATGTACTAACATTAAATTTTGATCAAAATCAGATGAATCGTTTTAAATAATTAGTTTAATAAAAAAAAGAGAAATCGTAGAAGAGACCTTGTATTGTGTTAAATATTTCTCATCTTTTTTGTACCTTCTTTCTTTATGTTAAACAATTTTGCAAACACATATTCAACTTCTAAAAAAGCCCTAATCTTCCCAACTGTCAAAACCCCAAAATTAGCTCATGTTTTATCATAAAATTGTATCACACCACTCAAGTGTTAACAAGAACCAGCAAAAGAAAAAAAACAGTACAATAGAAACAGCAAGACCACAAACGGAAACAAAATATTCTTAACTTAATACGATTAAACGGAATTGTCGTGTTGGGAAACACTCTTGTCAGCAGCGATAAATCAACAATTCAACCCGACGCCAACACCACCGCCAACCGACGACAACGCCGACGACGACGTCTCTCTGAAGCACCATCATTTCCATAATTTCCGACAATAAAATTAAATTTTCCTACTCCTTCCTCCATTAATATAAGACTCGCCTGGTCCGGAAGTGACATTGCACAGAATCATCAGACATATTCCACGCCCAATTCACAGCCGCACCACCCCATCCCACCCCTAAAGCCTTCCATATTTCTATATAAAGCAAAAACGAACCATTTCTTCGTTCGTTCGTTCCCAAATAATGTGGCATCATCATCATGGCCATTATCATCATTCAATGCAGCCAGGTGAACGAGGTTTTATTTCTCGTTTTTATTTTATTTATTTATGCTAATAATCCCCAACCACACCTGGCTGCTTTCGTTTGGTCTCCAAAGTCGATGTGGCATGAAGGATATACTCGTACTCGTACTCGTAGCCTTGTAGCATGGCATCATCGTGAGGCATGTTTATCCAGAGACTTGATCGTCTGATGTGATGCTGCATGCGTCCAAATCCGAAGATGTACCGATACTGAACGACCAACCAACCGACCGACAACGTCTTCCATCTTCCATCTTTCCTCATACTCATTCTCGTATATGGTTGTGGTTTTGGTTGTTAAAGATGCAGAGAAGGCGGAACTGTAGCCGGAACCGAACTGAACTGAAGCCGGGTGACGGGCCGGGCGGGTGGAGAGTTGATGGAAGAAAGGATGCAGATATAAATTCGTCTCCTTAGATTAGGACGAACTTTAAATGCAATTTATTATACGAATGCAATCAGATTTGTTATCCTCCTCCATTTGTATCCAACTACTTCAGACGTAGACCAAAAATATACACTGCTCATCAGGCTATGAAGATACATAGACAGAAACAGAATGCACCCAGCTGTAGCAATGCATCTAGCTATTGTTGTGTCATGGTTGCCAGATATGTTGAATAAATCAATTTTATTGGTGCACGAAAATTAAAGAAAAAAAATTACAATACCTTAACCTAAGACTGGCACCTTACAAATCAGATCAATAAGTAACGTCTTTTGGTTGGTAAAATGACAGAATGCCCATGAACCTTAAAGTATTGGACAAATGTGACTAATATAACAGTGTAATTTGTTCTGATCATTTGAACGTTTGTTCACGACACACTTTCCATGGTCCTTAGGTGCATTAAAGCAGATTCAAAAATGTCATGCCAACAATGAACATTTGGATCGCAACAAGATATAGTATTCCCAAAAAGATTACCTCAAAAATGGGGGTTTTCGAAAAGGAATAGCACTTAAATATTTTTAAGTATCATTTAATTAATCTCATCGATTGAAAGTCAAATGTCACTGTTCCAATTTTAAGGTAAATTCTAGTTCTCTCATACACATCGGGTGATTCATCGTGAGGTTAAATTTTCTAAAAAGTCTTCTTGATAGATCACGTGTCACTTCTATCAAACTGCTTTGTCATTTTTGTTCAGAAGCGTTTCAATCAGAAAGTCATCATGGAAAGACTCAAACCTCAACAGCGTCTCCAAATTGTTCAACTATATTTAATATAGTATATTACCAAAATCAGTGTTGTGTGATAAAAGTTCTTCCAGCTATACTGCAATCATTATTGCTAATTTGATTCCCGGTTTATTTTAGTAGATGGTACTCGAGACTGTAGCAGCTATCGATTTGTCATTGCCGTCTTCCTCAGCAGCTTGGCTAAATGAAAATCCGGCGTTTTATCGTGAAATTTTGTTCAGTGATGAAGTCTTCTTCCAGCTTAATAAATTAGGTGTTAGAGAACCAGAACCTAGTGACTTAAGACCGTCAACCATTCCTGTGTGTGAGTTATGACAGCGATAGAGGGGACCTACAATTTTCAAGCTATATCTGAACGGCAAATTTTTGGAGAATGCACTTTTCATGACAAAAATTATCCTTGGAGGATTTGTCAATTCTTCGCAAGAGGCAGTACCTGTAAGAACTTTCAGTTGGCACAAGCAGGGGTTGAACCCAGTCCTCTGGTATGACAGTCCTACTACATTACGCCATGGGTACGTTAAAAAAAGATAAGTTCCAAGAGCTACCATTACATCCATTGAAAACAACGATACTATCTGGTGTAACTATTGATCTATATTCAAGATGACGGAACTCAGAATGTTACGATCAATGATACCCGCTATCGGTTGTTTCATGAAATTCAAGCCATGGTATTGGTGGTTTTGCTACATTAAATTAACCGCCTAGATCTAGTGATATCACACCCTTAGACTTTTTTTTCTGGGGGTATGTAAAGTTTCAGGTCTACGATTGACACTTTGGAATTCAGCAATACTCGTGGTGTTATTCTCGAAATACCAGAAACTATGCTCGAACGAATCGACCGATATTGAACCTTCTGAATGGACCACCTCAGACGTAGTACTGGCCAACATTTACATGATATCATTTCCAAAACCTAATAATGCAATGACTTACTCGTATTCACCGATCACAAAAATTTTAGGAACACTTTCAAATGAATGTGTTTTATTTTACATACAAAATCGAACCTGATGATGAACCACCCTTTATATCATAAAGTTTAATTTTAAATTTTATGATTCATTCAATCATTTTCAGATTTCACTCCATCTGGCAATCCTAGATAATAATCGAAAAATTGTGTGATATATAATTTCGAAAAAAAAGAAGAATCCTGTTTGGAATTATTTGTCATTTTTGTTTGTTTTTTTTTTGTTTTCTTTTTTTAGCTTTTTCGTTTCGTCTGCTATTGAACACAGACATTAGTTTTAGCTAATGGTGAATACCGCTGTGCAATTGTTCTTTCCCCTTTCCTCCCCTTTCCTCCCCTCTCAACCCTCTAACTATTGACAGAAAATTCACAAGGAAAGCGAACAGCTTGAATTGTAAACAGTTTTACAGAAATCGGTGCAGTTGTTGTTGTTGTTGTAGTTTTCGTCTTGGCATTCGGCATTCAAACATCCAGGCAGCATCGCATCGCAACGTAACGTCTGTCTTGAGTTTCAATATTATCCTTTTCTTACTTGAAACTCAAACTCAAACTTAAACTCACTCTCACTTCTCTTCGAGTTCATGTTCGCATTCGTTTGTTTCAAAACTGCAACAAACCTAGGTATATTCTGTCTTAAAATCCTTTTCTGATCCTTTAAAGGGACTCGATTCTTGCAAGTGTAAGTAAGTATTTGTGTGGTTGTTGTCTGTCTTCTCTATACATATATGAGCATGGATATATGTATGTAACTGCATAGTATATTAGAAAATCCATTTCCTGTGCTGGCATTGTTTTATGTTTTCCCATCAGTCTCGGTATGGTGCTTTAGTGCTTTTCAAGGACGTCCACTCTACATCTACATCTACATCCACATCCATATCCCACCATCTATACTTCCACATGTATAAACATCACGTCTCAAGATGATATTTGAATCCCGCACACACTCACACACAGGATACAATTCATTTTAGAGATAAATGGATGATGCGCTTTCTGATTGCTGCACATGTTTAAACTTTCAAATATTTGTGCGGAATATAGAATTTCCTGTCATTATTTCAAGTCGAATTTACTTGTATTTTTATTTCTTACGAGTATTGTTTCAATCCCACACCATCACCATCGCCATTGCATCGGGATGAAAATATGAAAAGGACTTCGAAAGAAGGATGATAAATTTGAATGGAAATGGCATGGCGGAGGCCTAGCGGAATATTCCGCCCGACTCCCTTTGATAGAAGTTGGGAATGGGAACTGATGGAAAAATCATTGAACTATTCGTCCTGATGCCAAACATTGAATTGAGTCGCGTTTTATAAAATGAAAGCAAACAAAAAAAAAAGAAAGAAAAAGGATAAATAAAAGAAGAACAACTATTTCAAATGATTCGTCTGAAAAACAGGACAACAAAGGGGATCCGGGGCAAGTGCTGCCTCAACGAACTTCCAATTCCAGAAAATAATAATGGAACGTCTTCAGAAAGTTTATTATTGTATTTTCCTTTTGCCAGAGTCATAGTCATAGTCATAGACACATAGCCAAAGCCAGATCTAGAGCCATAGCCAGAACTAGAGCCCAGAGTTTTGTTGAGAAGAATTTCTTTTTTTGCCAGGACCTATGCCATGCAATGGCATCGTAATACGTCTAGAATTGAATGGGGACATTTTTACGACAAGGACCGACTTTATTATTATAGTGTTGGGGTGTGTAGGTGTTGATGGATGTGTCTTTTCCTGATGGAACAATATGCCTTAGATCGGGAAGAAAAATCAATAGAGTTGTCTGTTGAGAAAGATTTTTCTTTTGCTTAACTTTATTTTATTGGAACAGGTTGAACAATGAACAATGGCTTTTAGTTTAATATCCAGGCAAAAGTTTAAAGTTTAAAAGGTACTCGTTTTCTTTTTTTTTTAACTTCACTTTCAGTGCGAAAACTTGCCTTTTTAAATTAAAGTTCACAACATATACATTTACACTCTTATTTTAACTATCTGCGAGTTTTGACTATAGTTGAGAAGTTTTTTTTTTTCAAGTTTAACTGTCAAAAGTGCTTTTTTTGAATCAAATAAAAAAAATGTGAACAAATTTTAATAAATTTTTGACAACTTTTATAAAAGTTTTCATTAATTTCTTCGTCAAGATTGAAACGGTTGGGAAAATTCGTCCTGAAAGGATAACATTTTTCTTATTTTTTTCAACATTTTATGCAATATGCCTAAACTAATAAAATAAATTAAACACTTTCAGGATAAGAATAAAAATCTGCGGAAAAATATGTATATTTTTAGGGCTCAACTTAAATAAACAAATGAATTGAGAAACTCCACAATCTTAAAAAAAAGTTATGAGATCGTTTGCATCTCATTTTGATATAAAAGAAAAATAAACCAAAAAGGAAATTAAATAAGCCCAGAAAGATAAATCACTTATAAGTTATGTAAAAAATAGATAAGAACTTATGAAGTTTTTTTTTTTTATTTTATTCACAAGGGAATACAAAAAAGTTTAAAGTTCTTAACGAACCTCTTTCCTCCAGGGAAGAGTGTCGAAAGTATCATGCTTAAAGTTTTAACTTAATAATATCCCCGCTGATTTAAAAATACAAAAAAAAAGAAAATAAATTGTTGCGTAAAAAAAAAAGAAAATGTTTGCAAACACTTTCATTAATAAAGTCAGAACTATTAGAAGACCTTTGGATGATTCTCTTGTTTCAGAGCCAAGTTGGCATCATCTATTTCAAAAATCATTACATTTACACCGTCTTGTTGTTTTATTTTTCTTCCAGGATAAACTAAGTACTTTATTTTATTTTTTGTTGAACCATTTTTTCATTTAATAAAAAATAATACAGTAAAAAAAAAGCTTGGCACAGCATTTCTCATGACTAAATGACTTCAATGACAAAGAACCTTTTTTTACTTGAGAAACTTTTTAGAAAACTTTTACATGGAGTATTGAATACGAAGTAGAGACACTTTATTTATTCCAAGAACAGCTATTAATCAAACGCATTTTATTTGAAAGGTATTATATCTCTTGCTGACGACATCAATTCGTTCGTAAGGAAGATGAAATGGCAGAATGGCACTATCGATGAAGGAATTTTGAATAAAGTTTTTTTTTGAATAACTTAGTAATAGACAGGTACATATAGTTTTATTTTGAAAAAATAAATAAACCTTAAAAGCAGAGCTTTTAGCAGATATTAAAAATAGTTTTTTTTTATTTATTCATGCAGAACGAATCAAGTAGGAAGAGGGTAGTTTTCAAAATTGTTTTTAGATTCCATCAAGTTTTTCAAAAATGTTTTTTAAAAATAGTTCAAATTTGGACTTTAGAAACAAATAACCGTTTTTGACCTACATAGGTCTCTTTCTTTTGAAAGACGAATTGTGTAAATTTATCGTAGCTCTTCTCAGTAAGAATGGTAAAAAATTATGGGGAAAATTGAAGTAAGTTTTTTCAAAGCCATGCTGTCGTCTACCATTAAAAATTATGGACTACAATAGGAGTATTGTATTGAGCCTAATTTTTTCACAATATCTGCTTTGAGGGAGAAATGCATAGAGTTCATTATTTTTCTATCTAATCATCTAAGAGTATTGGACAAATATTTGCATCAACCATATTCCTATAGACATGTACATAATGAACAAAAGTTTCTTTTGTCAAAATTTTGCTTTTAAAACTGTCGCCGGGGGTCATATTCTTCATTTCAATAATATGTTTTTTTAAATTTTCGAAAATTTACTTATATTTTTGTCATGCCATTAGATTTTTTCGACTTTTGGTATCTTGATGGAGCGATGCTTTCTGGGTGTTTTTTTTTAGACATGTGGTTTGTAGAAATAAAATGCACATAATTCAATATTACGGCCAAGAATTTTCTTTTATTATAAAGATAATGATATGCCATTATAATTTAAAATGACTTCGGGCAAGTGGCCATCGCGGCCGGCTCAAACAAGTTCCAGCCGAAAGGCCCAATTTTTGACCACTTTTTCCTGCAATTGGTGCCATATGTCAGCATTAATTCTTTGAATAGTGTCTTCCAAGGCGTCAATCGTCTCAGGCTCATCTGTGTAGATAAGCAATTTGACATAACTCCACAAAAAATAGTACAGCGGTGTTAAATGGTTAAATCGCACGATCTTGGAGGCCACGCAATGGCAAAGGCTCACGATGCGAGATAATGCGCTCACCAAAGTTTCTCTTCGATAAATTGAGAGTTTCGTTGGCTGTATGGCAGGTAGCACCGTCTTGTTAGAAGGGCTCTATAGCGTTCCAAATTGACTGTTACATTATGACCGGCTTCATTTTTGAAGAAATATGAGCGTTAACAAAATTTTCTTGTGAAAATCGGGATCGGTGGCCATCTTCTTTTGGACCGAATAGTTAAAATTGACAACAAAACTTTTGAACATTTTGAAATCACAATTCGCAAATCTTGAAGACTTTTGCGTCATCTCGATCGGAGAATTGAAACCGTGGATGTGGTGGATACTGCCCTAGCCCAAGGGTTAACGAAACCCCCAGGTTTGTAAATTCCTAGTCAATAAAGTCTTAGGTCTTAAGACTTCCAAAGTTTCAGTCTACATAAGAACTCAAGTCAGTTGATCACCAACATCCGTATCTTCGCTAATAGGGTCCTTGAAATGTATCAAATTAATCCGGATTTTCATCGAAAAATTCTTATCAGTGATGATGATGAGGTCCGCTTTCGCGAGTAGAAATGTCAGATTAAGGGCTTTGAGAATTATTCAAGAAAGATATTTAAAAAGAATCTTCATCCTCAATGTGTCACTTTTTGGTGAGGTTTTTAGCGGTATATGATTAGACCATACTTTTTCAATTATTTTAAGGTAGCTATTGATGTAAAAATGGTAATCAGAATTGGCCGCGGAAATTTTGTGATATAACACCCTAAGACTTTTATCTTTGAGACCATGAAATAGATAAAGTTAATGCTCCACTATTATTTCAAGACCCTAAAGATGAAGTTCATGAATTTATCGAGAACATAATGTACCTACAAATGCAGATGGACTATTTGGTCATTGAAAATTTTATGAAGAGGGTATGGTATGGAATACCTTGGCACCCTTAGCCTTGCATACGTTTGTTCCATTTGTTGTTAAAATTGATACCATAAAATACTGCTTTACCCTATAAAACTGTTTATCTAAAAATAAGTATCCGCAATATAGTCAAAAATCAAACACTTTAAAAATGTGTAATCCTTGAGTCCAATACAACCCTGCCCATGAGTCTTTCTCGCCTTGTCCATATGGTCGATGTCGAAGTCGATGTCGATGACTGGAAGAGGTAACTTAATCCTTCAGAAGTAAAATAATAGAGAAGAAACAATAAAATAACACAAAAGAGTTGAAAAAAAGGAACAACAACTTTGGCTGCAAGAATCAGACACCCCGAGATAGACGGAATAACGATCGAACGACCGAACGACCGATTGGCAGGATATACTGTGGCAGGAGCAGCATGTATGTATGTATGTAGTTGTAAAATGAACGAAACTAAAGAAAATCTGAAATTATTCGAGTGCAAGCAATAAAACATTTTTAAGGATTGTTTTTGGATAAAGCCAACTTAGATAAGTGGTTAAATGGATCCGCTAAGGATTTAATGGCATTGTACACGAAATAGAAGGTCAAAATGGTTATATACACTCCATGAACGTATACTATGTATGAAGTATAAACTTACCAGAATATACACATACATACAGCTGCAGATGGGTTGGTGCTGATACGATGAAATATGTTTGCTTCGTTTCTTTTTTTTTTTTAAGGATTAAGCTGTGAGAAGCTTTTATCAAGGATTTCGTTCGTTTTTGAATTTATAAAAATAAATGATCCAAGAATTGGGTGCAGATGGAGAAGGAGAAAGAGACCGAACCAAGACACTTAATGGGTATATGGGATAAGCCCATCAACCATCGTTTACCCCATTAAAAGTAGGTACATACTCGTTGGTATGTATACGTTTTTAACCCTGCATATTTAAAATAGAGTTGATTTATTAAAGTTCCTATTTTTTTCCTTATTCGTTTTTGTTAAAATAAAAGGTCACTTTAATTAAAAGAAATTAACAAAAAACTAAAGATTTTTTTTTTTGTTTTAAACAATAATTACTTGCCTCGTTTATGGTGAATTTGTTGGTCTATTTAAGACTGGCCATGCATAAAAATAGCTCCATGCATTCATGTTCATGGAGCGCTCGGTCTATTTTTATTTTATGTTTTTTTAAGGCAAAAAAAAAACCATTATATGGGAAAAATGGGCTTTGAATCAAGAGTTTTGCCAGTGGACATTCTAATTAAATGTTTGTATGATGCGAGGACCCATTTTGCATCAATTAAAATTGATGAATGGGGAAAAATGAGTGGCACGTTAAAAACGGTAACTACGCTCGGTTGAATATCGAAGTACTGCCATCACATAAATGACTACATAATGTGTATGTATGCTCTATACACCACCTAGTCATAGATATAGTCATACATACATACATAATGTTCTGTACAATGTACCTACTCTTATGACGATAATATAAAAAGGCAAGTTCTCTGGAGTACAGTATAGGTATATTTTTGTGAACCATTTTGAGTGAGTAATTTTAGTGTATGTCGAGTGTATGAACAAAATGTGTATGATTGTGGAACTGTAAAATAATAATATTATAACTGTGAACTCAAACAGAATCACTAGACCGTGAAGCGGAATGTCGATTGTATTTTAGTTCCTTTTCACAAAAAATGGCATATAATACTATATACCTGCACACAAACATACATAAGTTATATAACTTGAACCTTTGCATGTATTTATTATAAATGAACTAGTTCTTTTTTTTATTTTATTAAAATATACAAAAAAGTTTCAAAACACTCTTGTTATGAGAAATTTATTGAAAAATGTAATTAAAAGTTAATATTGGGAGCTATGTATGTTAAATGACTTTTATCAACCCATTTTAATTAACGCAGGCGTATCGGTTATTTTGAAGCTCGAACAATAATAGGTTTTACGGTCTTAAAAAATACAAAATATAATGATTCAACATATCTTTAACAATTCATAGCTAAGGCATTGCATGATGCATTCTGGTCTTATTCAATTACCTTAGCCCTTTCTTTAAGGATTAAGAGCTTGTAAAACTGCCGTGTCGTACGATTCCCGAAAAGAACAATAGACTTGTTTTCCATTACAAACTGAACCCAAATACTCTCTGAACACTTAATTTTGCAAAAAATCTGAGACGAGAAAAACTGAGTCGACACGATCTTATATAAAAAGCTTCTGAGATAGAACAGTGTGAGTGTCCTAGTATTTTAAACCGACATTTTCTCTCATTTTTAAATTTTCAACGTACGAAATATCTTTTATTTTGAATTTTGTTTTGAAAACTAACTATTAATTTTTATTTCTTATATTTATAAGAATGTGTCTTAATATGGTTTGTTGATCATTGAATCATTATTTTTTGAGCTTCAAGGTATCAAATAAATATATAGGAGATACTACCAATCAAAATATTCAAAGGAAAAAAATACGTAAAATTGAAGAGGCACTTCACACTGATATTGAGATGGAATCGAAATTTTTTGGTTTTGACAGAATGAGGTAGATCAGTTTAATTCTCATCTAGACTCGTTTTGAGTTTGACGACTTTTTCCAAGAGCAGAACAATTTTGTCAAATTTAATTATCGAAAGATGTGTTAACACTTGGAGAAAAAAAATCCATCAAAAATATATTTCGAATTCGAAAATGTTAATGCACTTGTTGGTTTTGAAACAATGACATAAGTTCGCTGAATGATGTCAGTAGTAGCATTTGAAGACTGACTTTTTTTTCATCAAATATAATATTGGTCAACAAAATTAACCATTTTTTTCAAAAGTTTAAATAAAACAATACTTTACCAAATGATTTTTTGTCCTGAATTAGAATCTCATTTTATATTTTTTTCCATCACGTCAGGTTTTTGAAATATACTTCTTTAAAAAAGTAAAAAAAAGTCCATAATACGATATTTTATGTCTAAGGTAAGACACAACTGACAACACAGTTCCTAACAATAATTTTTATGATGATTTTGCAATTTTGTCTTCGAGGTACAATTTAAATCTTTTAAGTATCTCATTATTAGTTTTTGAAAAATATCATTAGTTTTGAATGGCTTATGAATTTATGAGTGTTCATTTGATTCCATATGAAGTTTTGAAAAACCCTGAATCTTATGCTATCATGGGTTTGAAAAACACGTTTTTAAGTTATTTTTTGACTTTTCAAAGTTAATTTTTTAATTTTTTTTTTAATATATTTCAAAAATATTCAAGTTGAAATTCGAATTGAGGAACCATTTTTCTGTTAAGAACCGTTTTAGCATATGGTTCAACGTTTCTTGAAAATCAATGTGCGACAGGTGAAGACTATCAATTAATGAGAATTTTTTTAAAAGTAAATGATATACTGATTTTCAGAAATCATCACAAATTTTAATAAAAAAATGTACTTCCCGAATTTACAAAAAGCCTAATTTATGGTGTTTTTAAAATTTTCAAAGGTGATATCTTAAAAACCTGACGTTATAGAGTGATTTTGAAGTCGGATTCAAATTTAGACCAACAAAAACCTTCGGAAAAATATAATTTGATTGTCAGTTACAAAACCATGAATTAATCATCTACACAACAAATATAGGCCAATTTTCATCAAACCATTTTATAAAAAATGAAGTTAGCTAACGAGCACTATAGATATAGATGATTAAAAGCTTTTTTGAACAGAATTGAGTGACATAAACACCAATGACATGTGATTTCTACAAAATAGTAGTTTTGAACGAGCATTTCGACATCATAGTTGATCGGCTGATCAAAGCAAACAAAGCCTACAATAGTCTGTCAAAACTTTTTCAATTCAGAAACCTTACCATAGGTTGTAAGCTACTGCTGTACTGGACGATTGCTCTGCCATAATAATACTCACATAATATTGATTTGTCTTGTAAAAGCCACTCCGTATTTAAAAAAAAGAGGTTTTTGGGGACTCTACAATCATGAACTGTATATAATTTACTACTTAGCTGATATAATGTAGATCAAGACGCCTTGAGGCCCGAAACTACTGTATCGGGATCGGAGAGACCCGCTGAAGTGTTGAATGAAGCCTGGACCAGATCCCCAGTTGTCTTAACGATTTTGATATTAATAAGTCGTTCGTCTTGATTTCCATAAAAGTAACGACCATCAATGTCAACATAGAAAATTTCAATTTTCATTATAAAAATTAACCTTCTACGAAAATGTATATATTTTTGGATTCAAAAAAAAACAAAATTGCTGGAAAAATTATTTTAACAAAACTTTTGAAACCTTCAAACGACAACTCACAAAAGTTTATAAGAATTTTGTAAATATTCTTAACTAATTCTTTTATTGTTTTTTTTAATCCTTAAAAATCACATTTTAGCTTAAATTTGAAACCAGTTTTCGTTAGCTTATAGCTGATTCTTTAATTTAATCAAAAAATGATATGCTAAATATCAAATTTTAAATTTTATTGAATAACCTCTTAAAGTACCTAATGTTATTGCCCAGAAAAGTATATCACATTTGGCTGAAATCCTTATGGAAAAATTATTCCAGAGGACACTATCACATCTCCTATTCATCTCTACTTCATCTATACTCCTGCAACATCAATGCAATAACTTTGAAATAAAAATTAAATACAAATACAGGAAACAAAATTAAATTTCAGTATTTTTAATTTTAAACTAAAAGAATGTCCTTCCTTCATGACGTATTTCCGTATTTCTGGTCAGGATGGTTAGTGTATTGGTCAAAAAGAAATTGTTGCTTGTTGTTTTGTTGTCTCGATGTCCTGTTGTCCATACGGACATGAACAGCTAAAACTTTTACAGTTACGAAACATTTCAAACTACACATGCGGCAAAAACTAACTTAATGTCCTTCCTCTTCACTCACATTCTTCGCACAAGAAATACTATATGACAGTAATAAGTTTTTCTTTTTTTCCAATCGGCCTCCCAGCAGCCGCTCTTCCTCTTACGAATATAACTGATTGTCAGTGGTCTTTTCCCCCGAACCCTCTCCGAGTTCTGAATTATTTCCTTCGTCTTCATTTCATTTCTTCCCACCAGAGAACCATTTGATGGCATTTCTTGGGTTTTAAACTCTTTTTCTTTTCATCATCAACTTCTTCCTTTATTTTTTTTTCTTACTTCGCGGAACGATTTAAAGCTAACTTGATCCTTATCTTTAATGATTCCAGAATAGAAAGCAAACAAAAGCTGGAGGAAGATGAAAAAGACAAAAACGAAAGAAAATCATCACGAAAATAGAGTACAGTGGGGGTTTGGGGGGATGGTTGCGCAGCTGAACAAGACGAACAAAAAAAAAATAAAATAAATCTTTGTTCTTGTTAAATTGAAGAAGGAAGAAATTATAGTGTCCTTTGGCATTTTTTTTCCTCTTTACTTCATACTTCTAAGAATAAGTGAGATTTTTTTTTTGATTTTTCTGGATTTTTTGCTTCCTTGTCTTGTTTCATCTATGGTCCAAGATAGTATTTGATCCTTCTTATACTTTACGCTCTTATTTCTTGTCGGAAAGTTTTATTTTTCTTAACTTTTTAAACATTTTTATTGGAAATGAGATTAAATCCTTTGTTTTTTTTGTCCTTTTTTTTTTGTTTTATTCGTTTGCTGGTTTGGTGTAACGTTCTTCCACTTGATGAAGGATTCTATTGTTATTTCCAACCCAAGTTAAAATTAGTAATCCTTATATTTTTATTCCTTTGGCATCAGAAAGGACACACAGTGAAGGGATCATTAGTGTGGGAGGGTGGGCGGTGGCGTGGTGAGGTGTGGTGAGCTGGTGTGGAGGTGGGTATCTTGTTTGATTTTCTTTTGGTTCTTTTTTTATTTTATTGTTCTTTGCGTTTTGTTTCTTGGTCGGTTTGAAGAGATTAAAATGTAAAATTCTTATCGGAATGCTTAATGAAGCGATTAAATGGCCTGTCAGTGGATTATTGGAAGAAGTTTGGCAGGACTGATATGGTTAAAGTGGTGATTTTGTTTAATTTGTTAGAATTGAGGTGGTGTCGTTTTATTTATTTTGTTTAAGTTTATTTTTTCTTTATTGCGGTGTATTTGTTATTTTACGTTTTACAAAAGGGATTATAATCAAAGAACGGTCTGTGAGTTTATTTTAATCCATTTTGTGTGGGAAATTTAATTTGAATTTGTTTTTGTGGATTTACGAAGAAAATTAAAGCATTTAAAATTTTTTAATAGAACCATAGAAATGTTGTCAAAATATTATGAGATGATTTTATTCATAAACCAACTTAATGGACACAAAGTGAAATAAAGAACAAATTTATTTACAAAAAGAAAAAGTGCGCATACGCCAGAGTGTACAATTCTGATGTAAGGTAGAGTGTAATGCATGTAGAGCAATACAAAGTAAGAATGTCATGAAAGACGACTGCATTCAATGCAGATTATCTCAAAAAAAGGCAAACAACTGACTGCTGACCTGAAAAAGATTGTTTTCGAAACATGAATCATTTCTTCTATAAAATGGGCATTTTTAGCCTTGAAGTTAGCAAGTGGAAGAACAAACTTTGCAGTAGTTGAGAACTTCATATCTATCGGAATAAATATTAATTACATGATTGGCACGTTAGTGGAAAGAACGTGAAGAATTACGCTAAAGAAACGGCTCCAATATCGGTTTTTCAAACTCCTCACTCGTAAGACTCAGACTTATAGCCTGAACAATTCGACGGTCTGCTTTTGAGTTATTTTAAAGACCCCCTCCTGTATCAAATCTACTCATACAACAAAAATGTTGACATTTAGAAAATGACACATGTTATATGAAAGTACCGACATGTGGTGGCAAAGTGTCAAATTAAAACCTAACATGAAAACTGAATTTTCTTTTCTAATACATTATGAGTTCTTATAAATGGAAAAAATATGCAAAACTGGTGGTATTTTCACTTCAAAAGAAAAAAAAAAGAAAATATTAACATTGTGCCACTGTAGAAATTTTTGGTGGGTTAATGTTCCATACACCTAAACGCAACCTCTCCTTTTCACCAAAATCATAATAAAAGAAATTAAAAAAAAAGAAAAAAAAACACACCAAAGAAATGAATTTATGACCTAGAAGCAAGAATTAGTAAAAGAAACGTTAAAGTCGCTTTACACGAAACGCAAACATACACACACACACACATATTATACGTACATATGTATACATACAAAGTTACTTTAAAACT
Source organism: Scaeva pyrastri (assembly GCA_905146935.1). NCBI lineage: Eukaryota > Metazoa > Arthropoda > Insecta > Diptera > Syrphidae > Scaeva > Scaeva pyrastri. The sequence goes on along the minus strand of LR989927.1, from coordinate 121,638,386 downwards.
CTATGGAAATATGGTTCAGAGGTCCCTCCATTATTATTCGCTGTTGCATACATAGCAAGGGTAATTATTCTTAAAAGCACATTTTACCCATTAGCATTTTTATGTAGGTATCCTTTTAGCAACCACACAAACAAAAAAAACTAAAGAAAAAAAGGAACCAAAAGCCAAAACCAACCAACAACAACAACAAGAAAAAAAAAAAGAATAAAAAATAAAAAGAAAGAAACAAAGAAATCGACCGTAACATTTATATTATGTTTTAAGAATACACTCATACCACCGACCACCAGAGTACGACGAACGTATAGTGAACTAACACACTGGCATAAAGTAGGTAAGTTATACGTATATGAAATTATAAAGGACGAGAATATTTTTTTTGTGTAAGGAACAAAGAGTTGGCTGCACTTAAAGGTACTTGCCTGAAAAGCTGGTAATAAAGTGAAAATTATTTTTACCTTACACACTTTTCTACTTAAGCTTGAATTCAGCTTTTCTTTCTTTCATTTTCATTTTCATTTTTTTTTATTTTTATTTTTTGTTTTGTTGTTATTATTGTTGTATAGTAAATAATATAATAACAAGAAAGTCAAATGCTCTTTTCCCCCTTTTAACAAAAGCTATGATGGTGCTGTTAAAATAAAAGCAGAAGCTTGGTATAACTACAGCTTTTGTTAATGAAAACATAGGGAGAATGTTTATTAATAGTGGTTAATATTTTTGGTAATATAAATGCTTTATAATAATGCGTTAATGTATTTTTATTTTAATCATTTTCCTAATTTGAGTGACCTCTATTAATTCTACCCTAGCTGTAACGTATAGGTAGGAAAAAAAAGGATTAAATGTTATTGGTTGCTTATGTATATCAATTAACTATTGCCATAACCTAATTTTTTTACTTATCACCTATAGTCTTAAATGAAAAAAGCACCCTGCTAACTTTGCCCCATCCCAATTGAATTCTTACAGAACGTCTGGCTTTTAGATTGGTTCGTCTATTTCTTGGAATATTAAGACGAGTAAATCTGTGGCACTAACAAACTGATGATAAAAGATTTTAATAACTGTATAATGGTAACAGAATTGGCGTTAACATTAGACAGGCGACTGAAGTATAAAAATTTAATTTAAAATTTAATTTAAATTTAATTTATAAAAATTTAAAAATCAACTGACAGATAGAACAAATTGTATGGGAAAATGAAGTTGTTTTTTATTGTATTTCCCGTCATTTTTCCATATTTTCTCACTTTATAAACCTTGAGTTAACTAACACAACTTTCTTTTATATAGATAGATTTAGATTAGGTGGATATAAAAAATAAGTACACTTAATTTTTTATTGAATACTTTAGTTTTGCTTTTTTCTTCAGAATAATTAAATTCCTCAGCAGAGGGAGCCCTAAACAAAACTAAATGCTTTAGTAGGGTTGAAAAACCACTAGAGATTCAAAAATTAATATATTGAGCAATTTTTTAAAATTTTGCATTCAAGAATGACGAAAACAGATTAATCAACTTTAAGAAACTTCTTAGTCGACTAGGAATAAGTGATGATAGCAAGACCTCGAGATTACCAGGACTTAAAAGAAATACAACTTCTAACAATTTAGCAGAAAAAAGGACTACCATTTCTAATAATATAAAGATGCATGATAGTGCGGCTTTTCGACAATTAACATAAACTCAATAGAATTTTCATTGCTGCTAAATAATTCACCATTCTACAAAATGAGCTTCTTCCATCAATCAATAGTAAGTCTTGTAGCATTTAAGGAGACTACCACTCCCAAAAGGATGTTACTTGTTGCCATACAGCAAGATCTACTATTGACAGTTTATACCGTCTGGTATAAACTCTTTAAGTTCTAAAAGATGCATGAATATCTAAATATCTAGTTGAAAAAATCGATGAGACCTGTGAGATTGGTCAATATTTTCTTAAAAAACTTTTGTCATTATTACTTACTTCTATTCAAAATATTTTTTAAAGAACATAAAGTACTTTGTCCTTCTGCATTTAGACTGTTCTCTTATAATAGTACTTAACTTTCTTTTGTGAATGTATGATTCTTGTCCAGCAGCAACCCCCTTCTATTTTAAAGATATTTTAAATTAAATAAATTGAAAGAAGATGAAAATTTAACTAAATGATGAGAATAATTTCTTATTCTTAAAATATTACAAAATGTATAACTCTCAGAAAATAACCTTTTTTGCAAAATACATATTGGCTTAAACAAGAAAAATTTACCATCATAAAACATGATAAATTCGTTACATTTATTAGAATAGTATATTTTCATTCTTTGTTTTATAAATTCACTTCAAACTTCAACCTAACCTACATTATATAAATTTTCTTCAAAAAAAAAAGTAAAAAGTAAAAAATAAACCTGTTGAACTCGTTCCTGTATCATAAAGTCAGTCAATCTACTCCTGGATTCTTATATTTGGATTCCTTCCCGCATACTGTGTGTGGGGTTTCCTCAGCAAATACTCTCTCCCCTCTAAAACAAAAACACACACTTCACTCAGCAAAAAGTAAAAGAAACAAGAGTATATACTCAAAGTAGTTGTAACCATCAGCAACTAACAAGTACTCAGCACCCGACTAACACAACTTTAACATATACAAAGTAGGTAGCGTTGCAGTTGTGAGTGTTGTATGATGTAATGTAACGGTACATGTATAATAGAGCACTTTCTTTCTAATATGACAGGAGTCATAAATTGTTCTGCCATGAGGAAGACTCGAGTACCAAGTACCCAACCACATCACCATCTGTAAAATTCCACTTAATATTTTCATACATTCACTTGAAACAAAAAACAAGAAGAAGAACAAGCAGAACAAAAAGAAGAAGAAGAAAAAGCCGAGAAAGGTACTAAATAAAGGAGATGATATTCTACAACTCTACCATCATCATCATGGGATAGGGTAATATGTAAACAGAAGATAGGAAGCAAAAAAAAAGGATTCCCTTCCACTTGTAACCATTTAAGAGGAATTACAACTCTTAACAGACCAAAAGGATGAACTTAATGTCCTGAAGTAACGAAACAAAGCGTGGGAGGTGCGAAGCGATATGGTTGGTTGAAGCTGGAGCTGTAGCTGGCTATAGAAAAAAAAACTCAAACTCACTTTGCACATCACAGCTGTTATATACTTACTTACTACTTGTGTACATCATCTACTTATTTTTTTTATTCTTTATTCTGTGTGAAAAGTTTTGGTTTTTTTGTTTTATTCATTTTTGGTTTGGTTTGGTTTTAACTATTTTTATCCTTTCAAACTTGTAACTTTCCTGATGGTCCTGGCCAATGAATTCTGGATGGGTAGGGTATTTCCAAAAAGTTACCATACTTTGTTTTTCCTTGCATCAGGAAAGAAATATTTAGCCTCAAATAAAGTAACTACTGGATGTGTATGAAATTTTGATCAAGTCCCAGTAAATAGCTTTCTTTAGCTCAAGCTGCACTTCACGGCTGATTATTTCCAATTTGTTGCAAATTTAAAAAAAAAATTAAAAACGAATGTGCTGAGTTGTTTCCCCTAAATCATGTACCACTTATTAATCGCGAGCACATTTCAAGTGTATAATATAAGAAAACACGTTAAACCTTATTGCTCTACCATATTTCAGTATTTTATTATTAAAATATAAAAATTCAAATCCTAAAAGTGGACGGAGACCACGCCTCCTGAAAGAAAAGTTTCATATATTCAATTTTTCAATCTTAACCAATACAATTCTATATCAAAAACTTAAAGAAGTGCTCATTAACAACAATTAACAACAAAAATACTGAGAAAGGAGGCGGCTACCACGCCCTAAATCAAAAGCTATGAGTTCTTCTCTGTTTGTATTGAACGCTTTTATTTCAAAAATTTTCTAACATATGTATTAGAAAGTCCTACGTATTTTTAAGAATCTATGTTTCAGTGAGTGCTTAGTTTTAAATTCACACGACACAAGACACGAGGAGACTCATCTCAGTCTCGGTCTTGACAAAATCGAGAAATGTCATTCTAATCCCGGTTTCTGTCTTAGTGAATAGTTTAATGCGTAGTCTTGTTTTCTAATAAATCATTAAACTGTATAATAAAATAAAATAAATAAACATCCCGGAATTTTTACTAAGAATTTTTTTTTCTAACTTGAAGTTGAATTTTGTCTATTTAAATCTTTTGAATTGAATAAATAGAATTTTTACTCCCTAAAAAAATAGCTTTTTTAATAGTTTGAAGAGTTAACTGAATAGGTATTATGCAACTGGCCCTTAAAGTTGCGCGCAACTTATTTTCATAGTTTCTGGCTCTCCCATACAAGGGAATGTATGTTAATGAACTAAGAATTGCTTAAATGAGCTTTAAGTTATTTTAAACAAAAACCACCTTTTTTTTAAAAGTTTAGCTGCAAATTTAATAGTGATTAAAAAACTAAGACACCTCTGTCTGAATTTCCAAGAATACTTATTTCATGTTGATCTTTATCTTGTTAAATCAATAAACGTCGATAATTTTACTTTTACCGTTTCCGGTATCGGTACCAAAGGTTAATTTTTTAAATAATTTTATTCTAAAAAAAGTACCAATCTTTTGCCTTGAGTGATGGTAAGACCAAATTAGATATGAGCCATTTTGTGGTTTCTCCCTATCTACCCTCTATCTAAATTAAATTCTTTATTTTTTTATCAAAATTGTTTTTAATGTTTATTAAATAATATCCTATAACAACGCAGTCTATTTATTCCAATTATTAAACTTTTAATTTGATTTTTTGCACGATGTTAAAAGAACCATTTCATATTTATAACATCAAAATTGCTGCCACTTAAAATCTTGTCCTCAAAAAAACACAAAAAAAAAGATACAAATTAATTCAACCTTAAACACCAATATAACCACAACAAGAAGCACACAGAGTCTATTTTCTGTTCCTGGCTGTCGATGTCGAATACCTTTACCTTGGCTACATCCTTCGATATCAACACGTGCATAAAAACCACTTCCTGTACCATTTCTTAAAGGTTCGTTCGTTATTTGAGGATTGCGAGCACTTCATGCCTTCCTGTATAGCAGTCGCCCATGTAATATAATAAAAGTTGTTGTTGTTGTTTTTTTTTGTTCTGGTATTTGTGGGAAGAAAGGACTCGAATGGACTTCCTTTTGAGAGAATGATGACAAGGTGACGGGAGCAGGACACATCCAGAGCTACTATAAAAGAATGGCCACAAAAGAAAATGAAACAAACAGAAAAAAAGAAAGTTTAGGATTTTGTTCTTTTTATAATTGAATTTTTTTTAAAGAAACTTAAAATAAGATGAAAAGAAAAGAAAATAAGCATTAAAAAAAAACATCTAAGAAATTAGAAACATCAAGGATTTGAATCAATTGAAAATTCTACTTTTAATCCTATTTTAAGTTATAGGCAGTTGAATTAAAGTATTTGTTGTTTCAATAAAGCAATTCACTATTAATAAAAGGTTTTAACTATTGTATTATTTATTTAATTTAAATTCAAATAGAATTTTGCCTACCAAAGCTGATTTTGCTCTTTATTTTGAATTTATTGACTTGTTGATGTATGAGAACAGTTTCATTCGAAGTAAAGTTAACTTTAAAAGTCTCAATCATACGGATTATAATTATAAACTCTTAAAATAGCTATGTAATGTACATATTTTCTTACCACCCAGATGGTGGCTTATTTTGACATATCATCAGAGCTTTTATTCATTTAAAAATAAAATAATATTTTGGGTTATAGCCCTCAATGGGAGTTAAATAATGTGACTGCCAAATAAGTTATCCTTACAGAGTCAAAATCTGTTTTAATCAAATTTGAAAGGTCAGAGTTCAGAGAGATGTTCAAAAAATTCTGCAGATGGTATAATGCACTATTTTGACACATGTTATGGGTTATGGAAAAATTTCATAGGAATTTAATTTATTTACTGTTATGATTAGATTTTCCATCAAATGATTTTTATTGGAGCAATTTCCTGACTTCGACGGAAGGTTTTTACCAAATTAACCCACCTGTTGTCAGTTGATAAACTCCTATACAACAAATCAAAAACCATGAAAATCAGTCCAGTCGTTCTCGAGTTATAAGTACTAAATTTTATTTATGTTATTTTTATTTGTTTATGTTTAAATGGATTTTTTATAAAACTCAAAATTTTCATAAATTGGTCTAATCGTTTGCGGGCTCTTGTAAAAGGAGTGCATACTTGTGATGAAAACTCAAGATGAGAGTTGACCAAGGGTTTGCATAATAGAGAAAAATTAATTGATGGATCCTTAATTTCATTAAACTATTACTTAATTGAAAGTAATTTGGAGGTGTTTAGCACTCCGAAGAGGATTTTTATGAAACGGCTGTGCCTAACATTTAATCGGGTTAAAATCAAGTCCAATATTTTTGGACAGTCGCAATATTTCTTGGAGTATGCTTTTAAAAATATTCAAATATTCTTCCCCAAAATATTCTTTATAGTTCAAAAAGCTTGATTGATAAGATATAGATAATTGGCCCTAAATGACAACCTTGAAGAACTTCTGATTTGGCATTGAAAGCGACAAAAGTTCTTATGAAATCTTGAGAAAGTTGGTTAAAAGGCTTACAATAATTAGTATCAGGACGGTATAGTTCTAAGCCAACTTCTTATACTAAAGAACGCATTTAACTTTGTTAAACAAGCTTACATTCTAAATTCCTACTTTTCTGTTTGTCTGCTAATTCAAACACCTATATTATATTTCATTTATCTAGAAATTTTTTTGCAGAATTAACAACCATCGAAAAATGCAATAAAACTTCTTTAATACGTAGATTTCTTCCAGTTCATGGGTGTAATAAAATTTCATATAAATATAACTCAATGACAACTCAATATCAGTCTGCTTGCCATTGCCACTTCATATTTATTCCAATTTAAAGGCAAAAAAAAGACAAAAAAAAAATAATAAAAAACAAAAGGAAAAGAAAAAATCTCGACAAATTTCAATCCACACACACACACACACTTACACAACCAGACATACGCCTATATCTAGTTATCCAACGTCAACGTCGACGCGACGGCTTTTCAAGTCTATCCACATCCACACCCACTTAAACGAAAAATTCCATAGCCAGTGAAGCCAAAAATTAGAAATTGACATTCAGACGTCATACACCAATTGCATCCCATTGTTGGAGTCATCATGCCTGCCTGGCCCCTTCAGTCCGCCCACCATTCACTCGTTTTCATTCAAAAGTCTCCACTCCACTCAATGCAATTGCAGGGCGAAGGCGAACAGAACAAAAAACTAAAAAAATGAAGAAAAAAATGATGCTGTTAAAAAACGACGACATTTTTGCACCGGAAAAGGAGTCGTTTTGAGCACACTGTCGACAAAGAGGCCGTCTGACAATTTAGTCGATGGACCCAACCACATCATAGAGCACAGAATGAGAATCACATAACAATGGAGGAGTCCCAATGCCCACCGACCGATGACGACGACTGGCACCAAATACCAGGCCCACCAACACCAACACCACCACTCCAAAGCCTCATGCTCATCTGCATAAAATCAATTCCATTTTTAGACAATTTGAAGATTGGAATGCAAATTTCGAATTATTACCCGAGGGGAATGGTACATCAGCGGGCCCGAGCAGCAGCGCAAAACAGTGGCGGTTATGGTGGCGGCGGCATTGTGAACTACACTAGCTGTCCTGTCCCTCTGTGTCTCTGATGGCGATAGCGATGGCGGCGTAGTATTAGAGGACACATGAAACAGGCCATATGAAACAGAGTCCTACCGCACAGATACCAGACAACAGAGCTTTTTGTTGCGGATGCATATTTGTCTGCAGGTGTGTGTGTGTTTGTGTAATTCACACAGAATGGCACAAAATAGACCAAGGACCAAAAAGAATGTGTACCCAAATCGATTGGGGAGAAAATAACTTTTCCGTATTTTTTGAATAATAAATGCTCGCTGCTATATACTAAACCACAAATTCTCAAAGAAAAAAGCGTCAAGTCAAACTTCACCCCACTATACACCCGCCCGCTCATCCAGCCCGCTCCAACGAACAACCCGGGCCCGAGCCTCGGTACCAAACCTGAAAGGCTAATAATTTCGAAACAAACGAATATAAGAATTTACGAATACTGGTGTTTTGTATGTGTGCTGTCTGTTGTTTGATTGTGTATTAGAATTTTTGTATTTTTGCATTTTATGTTCACAAATTTATGGCTTTAAGGGAGAGTATTCGAGGTTTAGGGTTCTTATGTAGCTTTTGTGCAGATGCAGACATTTATAAGAAATAGGAAATTTCGAAATTTCCAGATTGGGTTTGTTTCGACTTGTGGATAGGAAGTAAACTTGAATTGGCTTAAAATCAATTTTGAGCACAATTTACACTAAGATTTATTTTATTTTTTCCAATAGAAGGTTTTTATCAAAAAAAAAAATCAAAAATTATTTTTTTGAATTTAAAAAACTTGGAATTAGGTAATTTTTTAGAAAAAAATTAACATTTATCATGATTTTGGACGAAAGAACGGTGCAAAATTCCTTTTGTATTTTTGAAAATTTCAGATTTATTGTCAAGTTCATTATAATAAAAGCCGTTTTTCACACTGTTTTTTGGGTGGAGAACACCTGATAGATGGCGTTATACGTTAACTTAGTTGTAAGCATTTAGTAAACTTCAAGGCGGTGCAATAATCTCCTTCACATGAAAATCAACATCTGTATGTTTGTCTTGCTAAAACTCGAGAACGACTTGGCCGATTTGACTTAAATTGGTTTTGAAATGTTTATTTATGTCCAGGGAAGGTTTAAAAAGAGGAAAAATATGTCAAACTTGACAAGAAGACAGTTAAACAGCAACTTCAATTATTCATACAATTTGTTAAACCTGAACAAAAATTATTTTTGACTGTCAGTTGGTTGTCAAATTTGTATACTTCTGTTGTCTATCCAACGTAAACGAAAAGTTATGAAGTTGCCTGTCATACTGTCACATTTATACAGTTATTAAAATTTTGTATCATCAGTTTGTCAGTGTCTGAGATTTACTTGTCAGAAAAAAACTTTATTTTTGTCTGTAAGTCTCGAGAGTATAACGGATGTGCTGTTAGAACTCAATTTGGGGAGGGAGGAGGGGGGTACAAAGTTCTCCGTTTCGTCTAGTATAAGATATATAACTCAGAATCTACACACACAAAAAATTGATTACACACATGGAAACATGTAATGATCTTTATTTTATTTTATTTTATTTTATTTTATTTTATTAATAATCTTGTTAAATTTAATTCCAACTAAAGCTACACACCCCGTCAATTTAAGCTACACTACCTGTACCTTTACAATCAAGAGGAACATACCATTTTTTTTTTCAAAGAAGAAATAAAAGCCTTTAATCCTCAAAATAATAATCAAAAAAAATGTTTTAATTCGAATGGTCTTTTCATTCACCAAAAAAAAAAAATAAAAATGAAACTTCGTTGAACTGTTTTCTTTTCATATTTATTTTCAAAAGAGCACACAAATAAACTAGGCCAAATTTTAAGTTAAATAAAAGAAAATGAAATGGCTGTGTATAAGTTTACCTCATACCAAAGCTATCCGTAAAATGAAATCGCAAAAAAATACATAAAATGCAACTCCTTAAAGCCAAAATGGGAAAAATCAACTCAATGCTTCAATTACAAAAACAAAAGCAAAAAAAAAAAAACAAAAAAAGGCAAAAATGAAAGCCTTACCTAGACTGCATAGGCAGAGGCAAAGGTAGAGAGGCAGAGTGCATTCAGAGCCGTTAATATAAAAAGGTATTTACGATTCGCTACCGCAATCCTCATCATCATTGGATTGCACGTTTGTGCGCTCTACCTTGCCTACCGCAAGCAAAACCGCCATTCTTTCAAAACAAACATCACCCTAGGTGTAGATTTCTCATATATGTTGCTGCGCTGATCTGAATCTGGATTTTCCATGATGGAACTTCTGCCGCTTGGCGCTGCTGTGGGTGCAGAGCACACTGTACACAGAATCAGCTTCCACCGCTCTTTCTTGCCTCTCTTTTGGCACAGCATAGTTGGCCTTAATGGTTGACTGGTTGGCGGTAGGAGTGTCTCCCTACAGCCCTGCCGCCCCCACAGCACAACCACAACCAGCATCGTTTTCTTTAAGCATATCTTATACTCTATATAGCTAGTATCATATTATGGGATAAAAGCGTGACTGCAATATTTTTATACCGGTTGATGATTTACATACCAGCATCCAGGAGCGCGGTATGTAAAGAAAGCCTACCTTGCATTTCAAACCCAATAATTCAACTCTCACACACAACTGCTCCACTCCTCTGGTTGTCAACCCCCGCCGACTCCATTTGCCTGCTATCAATCACGCCATGCAATTGATGGTGAAATATGTGTTTGCTGCTTAATCAGGAGCAGGCTCAAGCTCTGAGCCGGCTTTTGGAGCACCAAGGATATTGGAATATGAAGCAGTGTGTGTGTGTGCGTTGTGCAATGTGCATAAGGAGGAAAACAGTGTTTATCGTATCTATTGGGAGGAATAATCTTCGGAAAATAAAAATAACTCGAAGGATCTTGTGGATGGGTAGATGGTATGTAAATATGAGACTTTTTTTTAACTGTTTTGTTGAATTGTAAGTTACATTTCCGGTTGCTCATTTTCAGTGATTTTGTAGGGTTGCCAAGTATGTTAAATGGTAATTTATTAATTATTATTGTGTTAATAAATCAACTTTGTGATAACAAAGCACACAGAGAGCACAGTACATAAGAAAATCTAACTAAACAAAATTATTCAAAAAAAGTACGTATACGCCTAGTTGTACCACAAGCATTTATTTAATGTTAATCATGGTCTATCGTGAGAATAAAGTAATTTCAGGTTTAAAATAAGCCAATATTTTGAAAGATTTACTCCCTCCCCTGTATTTTAAAGGAAAAATAACCCCGATTTAATATAACTAGATTCTTTCCTCAAACAACAAACTCTACCATAAGAGGAGGTGTTCTGCCATTTTCCTAAAATTTAATTGTATATTATTTAATTTTTTTTCCAAATGGTTTGCAGAGTTCCTGTTTTTTTTAGTTTTTTGCGTTTTTATCTGACTTTGACTCACTTGATTTCTCACAAAATGTACAATAATTTTTAATCCAATTTTTGGAAGACTATGGAAAAGTGTCTGAAATTATTAAAATGCCTCAAACTTAGCATTTTGTGAAAGTTCGTAAGTCTTCCTTTTTTTAATGTACTTTAAATTTTCTGTTTGTAGAATTTCCATTGAGGGACAAAAACAATTTTTAATCACAACTGACCCAATTTTTCTAAAAGTTTCTTCTTTTGAGGGTTCTTAAAACTGTCAAAAATATTAAGGAAGTTTCTGATCAAGGAGTCATATGTTAAAAAGGACCCTCTACAATAAATTACTTTGATCGGAAACAGACATTCTATCAAAATTTCACGTCTTCTCATTTGTATCTATGTTCAAAAATTGTTACGCTATGATAATTTCGAAAAAAAAAAAATTCGAAAACTTTTTGAACCAATTCAAAATTGACATTTTTAACCATCACATAACATTTTCTCTATACTTTTGGATGATTGTGAATTAAGTAAATTCAAATTAGATCTTGGAATTCCTCAAGGTAGTCACATATAGGACCTAACTCTTCTTTTTTTCGTTAAAACACTTTGTTGAAATACTCAAAGTGCACCCTTTAATCTTCTAAGCAATGTTAAATACTCACTATTCGTTTATGTTTCTTCATATATATGTAACTATTTAGTTCTTAACATTGATACAAATAAAACTTGGAGCTTTACGAGAAAGTTGTATCATTTTGAAAACTTAAAATCATACAAGACATGAAGACAATCAATTTTATCCTTGGATTGTTTAAGAGATATTCAAATATTGGCTCCTCAATCAAGATCAGGTTCTAGTTTTTTCAACAAGCTAGTCTCTTTATTCAGCCTTATTGTGAGCCGACACCATCCATTAGTACACTCCAAGGCGTCGCGTCGGTGGTCCTAGTCAATGCCATCTGCATAGTGGATTAAGCAAAGCATAGTCTGTCTTTCGCCTTTAAAAGACTTTCCGAGCTGATTCTTTTTTACTCATGTAAACTAGATGTTCTGCCCACCAAAGTCCTTCGTGACTTGATAAAATACAATTTTACCTTCGAATTTATTTTTTGTTGGGAGGTTACTAAAGATTAAGTAAATTAATTGAGTACTTGGAACATGTAAAATTTAATGAAAAGTGAAAATTTATAAAAGCACTTGAGTTAATTTGTCGCTAAAAAAACTTATTGAAAATATTATGAGTGATGCTTTGAGGTCAATTTATAACCTCTTTTTGTCACTATCGTAATTTCTATCTATCAAGAAATTTTTTATTCCATCTTGAGTCATCAAGAACAAAACCACCTATTTTTTAATTTAATTTACTATTTTCCCCAACAATTTTCACGTCCTTTTATCTATACGAGTATCTTTTTGCACCATCACCAATTTCCTTAACTGAATTCATTTGACAAAAAAGTGCATGTGTATGCAAATCGGCTTTTGAGACGAGTGTGTGTCTACATCTACATTAAGCCATCATGACTGTATGATAAAATGGCGATAGAAGAAAATGAAACATCATAACTGTATAGAAGATATAGAAGACATATACGTATTTTTTATGGTTAAAGTACATTTTTCTTTTATACATTTTCTTTTCAATCGATTAAAAGAGAATTCTTCTACAAAAAATAAGAAAAATTGAATACAAATTCAAAATAAATACGATTTTGCATTAACGTTAAGTCGGCGAAAAAGTTTATCTCTGAAAATAAGAAAAATTATAACATATATACTCTCAACCAACTGACAACTAAACATAGGATACACACAAATACACAAACTTACATACATTACGTACTTATCATGAGTATTATCATCTGCGAAGCATATAAAAGTCATTCATTGAAGTTTTTCTTATTTTTTTTTTTTATTTGCAGAGACTGTCGAGTTGTGCGGGACCCACAAACATTGAAATCGAAAGGATACGGATTTGTATCGTTTGTGAAAAAATCGGTGAGTACAAAGTGTTTTTTTTGTATTCATTATTTTTATAAATAATAACGTACACAGATGAATGTATTTATTTAAGTTCGAATTCTTTAAAAAAAAATATAGTTTTTTGTAAGCATTTCAAAAGAGATTAGATACAAAATAAAACAAAATTTCCTAAAGGAAATAATATTATCTCTATCTCTGATGATGAGAAATTTTATTTAGTTAGATTTTGTATAAATGTATGTACTGTACATCCAGTGTAAATATAATGAAGTTGGACTAAGAGAAAAAAAATAAAAATATAGAATTCAAAAGATAGAAAGATTTAATTGAAACTGATTTTTTCGTTTGTAGAATATTTTTTTTTTATTTTTTTTTCAAAGAAAAATTTTAGTATTTTAATTGAATCAAAGGATCATAATTTGGTTTTTTGAAGAAACCTTGACCCATGTTTCATATATATTTTTATGTTTTTCTACACAATTAGTCGTTATTTTACAACCAAGTTAATAATATAGTCCTTTGTATGTATATGGTCAAGTCATGGTCCTTACTTCGATTTTTTTTGTAATTTTTTTTAATTTATTATGTTACGTTTATTTGTTATGATTACAATGTTTAATTAAATTTAAACTTTAAACTAAAATACTAAATTTAAACTTTGCTGATTTGAAATTGTCATTTTTAGAGTCCATATAAGAACAGAAGATTTGTTAAACTTACAGATTAATTGATTTAGAGGACTGTTAGCGCCATTGTTCGATCTGCTAAAAATAGTTCTAAAGGGTAAACTTCTTCTTACGCTAGCCTGACTAATATTGAAATTCAATCGACAAAGAATCGATGGACACGAATTCGTTGCATTCATTTTACACCTGTTATAAAGCAGAACTATTTTTTGACCAAACCAAGTATTTGTTAGCTTTTTTATAATATAATATGAAAAATGATCAGTCAATGTTAATTTGGAGTCTAGTACAATACTGAATTCTCTACTTAAATGTGGCGAAAGTAAAACACATTGTCTGACATTTGTCAAATTTTTAAATCAAACGATTGTTTTTCTGCCATAACAAAAATGTATTTAGGTCTTCTTGTAGCTCGTCACAGTTACAATCCTTGATGGAGTTAATAATTCGGAATATTTTACATCATTTGCATAAATTAGCGATTAAGAATTTTTTAAAACATAAAGCAAATCATTCAAAAATAAAATAAAAAGCAATGGGCCAAGGTGACTCCCTTGAGGTACACCTGAATTAACTTAAAATTGACATGAAGGGTTGCTCCTGAACATAACACTATGGTATCTATTTTTAAGGTATGACAAAATCCACATAACAAAACAGTCGTTTAGTCTGATTTTACTTAATTAACTAAAAAGAATTTCTTGACTTAATTTGTAAAATGCTTTGCTAAAGTCTATAAAGATGCAAATTTCAAATTTTATATAGAATGGCTTTAAAAAACAAACATACCGAAAACATGAACTTAGACTTTTTTTAAAGTATTTTTGAATACTCCACAATTCTAGATAAAAATTTTGAAACAGCTTATAAAAGCGATATTAAAGTGCTGATGGAAAAAATTACATACGGTGCTTTTTGAGTTGCATGAGAAGTTTGACAAATGAGAATTTCAAACTGTTTTGTGATCGTTTAATGACAGAAAAACGTAGTTTGTCAATCTTATGGTCAAGATAATCGGCCTGGAGAACAAGCAATTCGTTACCGTTTTTTTACTTATGTTACTCTTGATTTTAGACGAAGGGTTGAAAAAGATGCAAAAATGTCAATTTTTCACCATACCATTCTTAACTTGATGGCCTTACTTTTTCAAATATGTGGAAACTTTTACGTAAGAATTTTGGCCTACATGCCTATCAAATTAAGCTCATGCAAGAGCCCAATTCGCATTTCTGCAGATTGGGGCTATAATCTGAAACTGGTTGAAAAATAGCATTAATATTGCAGATAAATATGCATATCCGTTCAGCCACGGGAACCATATATTTTACCGGGATAAAAAGTAGCTTATAGACTATTTCAGAATATAAACTGTTTCTGTGCCAAATTTCAGTCAAATCGGTTCAGCCGTTCTTGAATTATAAATAGTGTAACTAACACTATTTCTTTTATAAACATAATAAGAAAATTTAAACTTTTTTAACTCTTTAAAAACATCAGCCGCTGCAAATTTAAGCATTTTTAACTTCCCATAGGGAATTATTGTAGTCGGTCCGATTTTTCAAATTGAAATTGGACGTTTTAAGGTCCCTAGAATCTAGATCCGTAATTTTTAGAGAGATGTCTGTGCGTGCGTGTGTAAGTACGTTCGTACGTTCGGGATACAATTTTTCGTCCACGGTATCTCAAGAACGGGTAAAGATATCGACTCCAATTAAATTTGGTCGACAGGTTATAACTTCGAAAGATGTAGAAAGGACTTTCATAAATATTTAGTAGGCGGTTTCTTCACTATAGCATTAAAAAAAAACAGTAAAAAATTTGGTTTATTGCAAATATCTCAGAAACGGATAATCGGTTCAAAAAACGGTTATTTTTTTTAACTTGAATATATCTAGAATGGGCAACGATATTGACTTTAAGTTTATTTTTGACAATACTTAATATAATGCTACAATTTTCACATATATCGAATTAACATATTTCTTACAAAAAATAAAAAACTTAAACAAAAATTTACCAAAAAATATCCATTGGTTTTTCTTGACTTGAATATTTCTTGAGTGGTCAATCTTTTCACCTTAATATTTATTTTATTTTTTGTATAATGCATTTGTTAACATATGGTACATTTTTGATAAATATCGTAATCGACAGTTTTTTCATGAAAAATAAAAATCTAAAACTAAAATTTAACGAAAAGTTCTATGATGAATTATTTGAGCTTTGCCGCTTTTCCACTTGGACATACATCTTGTCCCTATTACATCAGAGCTAAATACAACATTGTCCTTGAAGCTCCTTCGTGTGAACTGAATCTTGCTGAGCAATAAACCTTTTTATCCCCGTGACCATTTAGAATTTTGTTAATTGAGAGTAATGTGATTAAGTTCTCCCGTCCAAGATATTTATATTGACTTGTAATAGATATCTCGAAACTACTGAAAATCCCATTTTCTTGAACTGCTCTTTTGTCTGCATATTGAAAGATAACTACATATAACCTATTTATGGAAATTAACTGTTAAATTCTATTTGTTGCAGTACACAAAGAACTTAGAGTAGGTCTATATAAGGACTCGGAGATTAAAGGCACTGTCAGATGGTGTAAAAACTATGTCATCAACATATAAAAGTAAATTGAATTTTAGACCATATAGAATCTTTCCTGTTGAAAGCTCAATATGAAGAAGGTTTAAAAGGCAGATTTAAATCAAAGCACTTAAAACGCAGCATCAGTTCACACCTGTGTGTTTGGAAAAAGAAATCTGGTCCAGATTTCAGCTGTGTTCTAAGTTGGGCAGGCCATCATTACATCATAATTTTTTTCTTTTGATGGAACCAATTCGATGATATGAATACCAACTAAAAGTGCTTTCAGCAGGTGCCACACAACTTATCAAGCTGCATTAGAGATACTGGAGCGCATTAGTGATTCAAGTACATGATCATCTAGAAGCGATTGAAACTGATCACTGAATTCACAATAATAGCCTCAGGAAAAGTGAAGATTTGAAATTCATCGAACGACCCCCCTTCCCACTCCTATATTTGTCAGCTATCGATGATTGAAATGCAGAACCTCTCAAGTCGAAAAATTATAAAATGGAAATTTAAAACAAAATATTTTAACCATTTACAATGTAATGAACAATAAATCAGTCTATTAAAATCAAATCTCTTGAAAATGCATATTTTTATATATTATTCCATTTTAATACTTTTGTCAATTATCACCTTAAATGAACACTGACAATCTTCTTGAAAAAAAAACCATTTATCCCTGTTGATATATAATCCCATCATAATATGTCAACCATCTTAATAATATCCAACATATTTTTATCCTGTCAAAACATAATAAACTTATAATTTCTGACCTTGACAGTTATTTCATTGTCTCTTTAGCTTTTATTTTTTGTTCTATCAAAACTCCATTATCGTATTACCTTTCAAAAAAAGCAAAGTGGCGATAAAAATAAAAAAATAAAAAAAAATTTACTATAAAAAAACTTAAGTCCAAACTTTCTTGAGTGTGAAAATGTCTTTGAAATCAACAAACATTTCAACCATAAGAACTTGCCTTATATGTACCTAACCATAAGATGAAGGAAAAACTGCCACACTTTCCTCTAACACCCCCAGCACCACCCTCCTCTCCCATGTTCACTCTGTCTCTCAGTTTTCCTTCTGTGAGTTTAAAATGCAACGTTCCTTTTTTTTTTCCTCAATATAAGCTTTAAGTGTTGACTTTGGATAGAAAGAATGAAAGAAAAAAAAATTTTAAAAACCATTCCACACTTTCATTCCCATTTCTGTCAATTTTGTCCTTACACAAAAATAAATTTGAACTTTTCCATTTTAAGGACAAAAATGAAAAGAAAAAAAAATAATGAAGCTGAATATGGTTCCTATTGCAAAAATCTGAAGCCAAAAAAATGAGAAAAAAAATAAAATTCTTTGAAACTGAACTCCTCCACCAATTCCCTAACTTAAATTGACTTTTTGACGATATCGACTTTTTTTCGACAAAAAAAAAATGAATCTATCCAAACGTTAGGTGAGTAAGAGGGGTGAGGTGTACCAGGTACCTTTCCAAGAAACGTTGATGTGATAAGAAAAAAATAATGTAAGACGGAAAATTGATTAATTTTCCACTCTTTCCCACTCACTCTGTTAGCAACATGTTGGCGAGTGCTTTTTCTCAGCAGGACTTTCATTCCCAGCATCACTCAAAGGACATGGACTTGAATCAATAAAATAAGTGAAATACAAAAGTTCCCTGAGATGCGTCAAACAACTGCCACAGCATCAACCAATCGATCAGTTCCCAAGTATTGAACCCATAGCAAGTTCGCCAAAGGACATTCAAGAAAGAAGGATCACGTCTGCGACCATTTTGTCCAAATCGAGAAATCTGATCGAATAAAGTTGAAAGTCAATTAGAAAAAATAATAATATTTGGCAAAAATGGATTTCCCAGCTAAGCTCCTTTCGAAATTTCTCTGTATGTGTTTGTATTTGTATTTTTATATCACTGCAGCAGTACATACATACACACTCGTATCCTTTCCAATATAAACTCGAATAAAACTCGTAAACTCGTATACGAATAGGGCAAAAATATATATTCATTCAAGAATGCAATATCCTTTTTCGGGTTTAGTTTTGAGTTTTTGTTCAAACTATATTTAAAATAACTTTGGCAATAATTCTGAGAAAAGTTATACGCAGACACTTACCAACTTCAACTTCGGCAATTCTACATACATGTGTAGACTTAAAATTTTAAGTTAGATACAGAGATACGATAGTATATTGTGCTCAAGGATAAAACAAGGGGCAATCCATCCTTTTTCGAATTTATTCCACTACTACGTACATACATATGTACATATACTCCTCGTCCTCACATATTCCCAACTGCATTTGCCCATCAGAAATAAGAGGAAGTGAAAGGGGGAGGGGTGAAGTGTGTGCATGGAAATATTAAATAATGAATCAAAATATAAAATTGGGAATGGTTAAGGGGAGGCGGAGGTCGAACCCTCAAAGTATCCTTTTTGGATGGAATTCAAATAAATTCATTGTCAAAGTTCTGTGTGTTGTAGTTGTTGCGCTTGTCCTGATCGGAAAATCGGAAAATCGGAAAATATCCGCCTCTTTGGTTCTTGCATATTTGTATAAAGGAGTGAAGATTGTGTTCTAGATATTTTATAATTTTCCTTGAGGACTCCCGTCCCGACTCAGAGTCATAGTGTTGGATGTTGGTTCTGGGATTAAAATACCGAACTACATACAAGTATATCTACTCGTGTACCAACACCAGAGAGTGCAGTCATCTTATAGATAGGTATATTTATTTTCTATAGATAGGTTTAGCTACATATATAAATGTTTCTATATACTTTATTTTTTTAGATTATATTTTGGATGTTGGAAGAAGGAATGTTTGGTTGGAAATGAATACATGCCGCATGATTGGACTTCTGGGGCGGTACTTCTTGTATATCTATGTATAAAGTGTGCTCTGTGGTGCGGTTGTGTAGTTTTCAGATGCGTCGCCTGGGAAGGAAGAATTTTTGGTGCACTCTCGACACAGAATCTATAGAAAAGAGTGATTTATGGAAATTGTTTCCGATGCAAAAAGTTCCCATTTTTTTTTTTTTTTTTGCGATTGTTTCGTGTATTGTTGTTTTCGTTTTTTATGTTTCTTTCCTTTAATATCCTTTTTCCTAAATAACTACTATAGTGAGGACGAGCGACTAGGATGACGACGACAACGACAAAGACGACAACTACGACGACGACGTTGTGGAAAAACTTTCTTTTGCTGATTTTGTTTTTGTTTAAATTGCATATTGCATTTTAAATTTTTGGAAAACATTTTCTTGTCTTTTGGTTCCCAAAAATTGTTCTCTTTGGAATTTTGTATTTTTTTTGTTGTTGTTGTTTTTTGTCCTTATTTTTTATTTAAGAATATATAAACCGGACATGCTGTATTAGACTATGAGAGGAAACATTTTAGGTAAAACTTTGTATTTATACTTTGAAAATAGAGTAAATTTTTAATCTCATTAGACATGACGATGAAGTCTGGGGGTAGGTATAAATACATATACATAGTTTTTTGAAATACCTAAAAAACATATCTACATACTAGATACTCGTATATAGAGTTTTTGAGTACCAAAGAGTACTTGAGAATGAGACTTTATGCAGAATCTTGTTGTTAATTTGTTTAAAAAAGTTTTGAGGAAAAAGTTTTTGTGATTCATTTAATTAAGAAAGACCAAGATGTGCTTTAAATAAAGAGCGTGATATGTTTTAATAAATATATGAAGTTGTGGACTTAAAGTTAAGTTTGGAAAAACTGCAGTTTAATAAAACATACAGTGCAAAAAAAAATAATGTAGTATCAATTAAGTTGCATGAACCCTACATAGAATGCAAGATTAGTACAAATTTCTGTTTTATTTTCCATTTTAAGGTAAAACTGTTTTACTGACACATTTTTTAAAGTAAAAAATCTCCTGCCATAAAAAGGCTCCGAAAAAAAGTTTTCAGCAACTACTAACATCCTTTATAATAAGCAAACCAGATAGGACTTAAAGTGTCGTCAATTGGAAAAATGTCAAGCCAGCCTCTCATAATGATATTGACTCTTTCTGCTTTTTAATGTAAGAAGTTTAATAAAAAATAATTTTTTCGTCTCAATTTTTTGAAAAATGTTTGAGGAAAATTCGCCTTCAAACTTTTAATAGTTTAAAAAAAATTTACATATCAATTCGTATTGCAGTCAGCCTTTAAATTAAATTTGACAGTTTACGAAATTTGACTCTTCGTTTTGTAAAATTAGCACTTTTTTATAGTAAACAAAAGAAATGAAATCGACGTCATTTACACCCATTTTTCAAGATCAATTGATAGAATGAGTCATCTTTTTTTGATTGAGGAATTAAAACTGTTGAATGATTGCATTCAAATTCGTTGAGGTGGTTATAAAGGGTTATATTCAACTTGCTTTCAACAGGAAAGTGCTCCAGTATCGGTAATCTCTTGGTGTCCCTCATATGGTAGCCATCATCGACCCTTTCTTTTTTAAATTTGTATCAAAGACTTATCTGATCTATATGTAAAATTTATAATAGTGCTTTTATTTAAATGTCTTTGTCAAGCATATACTCCTATGTAAGAGCAGCAAATTTCACGATGGACTTTCATCATTATCATCGGCTCGACAATCAGGATCTGGCCCTGATGATCTTACTCATCAATTTTTAAATATAATTTGATTGCAAGCCAACTCCATCCATTTCAACAACTCAAGGCCTTGTGTGTCATGGTTTCCGTCATATCTCCAGCGTAAGCTTAGTCTGCACGATTGTTCACAAAAGAACCAGTATTTAGATTTTTTTGAAATCTCATGGTTCCATGGGATTTGAGGATAAGGAGGTAGGATAAGTGTTCTAAACAGCTATCCTGAAATAAATCCGAGAAAAGAATATATTGACTTGACAGAATTAAGTAACTAAAAATAGTCGTTTACTTTATGTAGTTATCTAAAAGAAAAAAATTAATGGTTCCCTGTGGCGTATACGTGTTTTTTTTGTATCACTACATAAAGCACAAGTTTACCGCTGTTTCTGCTTTTCTTTCCATACTTCATTTACTAGTAAAAGGTGAAAACTTCAAGGCGATACAATATTCTTCTATGTATAGAAATCTAAAAACTAAAATTTGAGAACGTCTTGACCGATTTTGCTGATTTTGGTTTTGAACTGTTTGTCGTAGTCCAGGGAAGGTTTAAGAAGTGAGAAATTATGAAAAAATGAGAGGAAGACAGTAAAAAGAACAACTTCATTATCCCATAACATTTGATCTACATTGGTTGTCAAATTTTTTACATTTCAGTTGTCTGTGTAACGTTAACGAAAAGTTCTAAAGTTGCCTGTCATTCTTATCATCTCTTTGTCAGTGCCTGAAATTTACTGGTCATAAAATGCCAAGGAAAAGACGAATTTAGACTCAATGCAATTAAAAAAAAACTTTTTTTGTTAATCGTAGTTCCGAGAATAATTAAAATATTGATCGGTTATGGACATATCGACCAATCTAACAGCCAGGCATGCTATTAGAACTAAATTAGGGCTGGACTAAGTTCGGCGGGTTCTCTAGTTATATTTAAAGGTTAAACAAATTTCTGGAAGGACGAAATATTACGGAAACACCGATACCCCCCTATCTGCCATCTCAAACCGTTGAAATATTCTTATCATTTTTGAATTGGTTTTTCAAATTACTGAATTTATTCCTAGACACAGTAATGAAACTTTAAAAGACATACGTTCATCAAATTAACAAGGAAAACAGACGAAAATCACAAAATAGGTTTCGTTTAAATTCACTAAGGAATTTCATAATAAAGACGACCTCATGTTTTATCTTGGGTAACACTAAAACCAAATGGAAATCCGTTTTCTTAAATCCCCAAGGGAATAACTTTTAATAACAGTTTTTTTTTTTTCTTTCGTCTCATTTTTCTTTCTCTTTATTCTCGTCTTCTTTTTCGTTTTGTCAAATTTTACCAAATAATGGAAAACCCAAAAAAGATCTACAAAAGGTGAAGAGGAAAGAAATTATATAATGCCCTCAAGTAGACGCCCGGTCGTCGCTTGTCGCCGCCGTCCGTCGACTCCAACATCAATGTCATAGGAAGGGGCTGAAAAAAAAAAAAAATGAAAATAGATATAAGTAGATCCTTGAGAAACTTATGAATGTTTCCTTCTGCCTAGGAGTAATAATCCTGAATAATGGCGGCTTTTCAAATTCTCGTTTTGTTAACATAAGCTGTTAAGCAAATAGACAAGTTAACAACAACATTATAAGCAAAATGAAAAAAAAAAAAAAACACACACAAAACTCTAAGGACTCCCACAGAGCGAGCGTCAGGACTCAGGACGACAACATAGCATCAGCGAAAGTGAAGGAATAGATTTAACACACAAAAAAAAGAAGAAGAAGAAGAAAAAAAAATAATAATAATAACAGCTCAAGGAACCGGGAAATGAAAATGCTATAAGAAACGATACTCAAAAAGCAAATAAGGATACTTGAGACTTGACGCACTTTAATTATTGATGAACGCCATTCATATTTATGTATTTATGTTTTCATTTTTTTTGTCTTTTTCATTTTGATGATGCTGGTTTGAGCCTTATGTTTATGGTTGTTAATATTGACAGCACCATTTTGGAGGAGTGTATACACATTTTTGCTCCATAAAATGGAATCTTTTTTCATTTTTGTTGTTGCTTTTTGGAAGAAGGTTCTTGGAGAAAAAAAAAAAGGACATCATGAATTTAAAGTGATGTGGGGCAATTTAAAGTAAAAGATACGAGGTTTTCTTGAAACGAGAATTTTAAATATTTATAAGAAAAAAAAAAAAAAAAATACTATCTATGCATAGGTTTAAGAGTTGTGTGATAAGTTTTATTGGTGGTGGGAGATATTAGCTAATTATATATTTATTTTTGAGTTTACTTTGAAAGGTCATGGGTCCTGTGAGAATTTCTTGGACCTCTAGGGAATTCATACACATATTGTAAGCTCATAAGCATAAATGAAAAGTTTGTATCGAAGTGAAGAGTGCGTTTTAAACTCTTTCAAAGGTTTTCAAATTAGATTTTATTCTATATTTAGTTAAAGAGATTTTTTTATCTTAGCAAATTACATACCTAAATGAATATTTTCAGAAAGAAAGATGTGGAAAAAAAACCTACAGCAAAATTTAAGGAAAAATTTCGAATATTAGGAAAAGTTTCCATGTTACGTAACATAACAAGATTTAAAAGGATACAATTTTTTGATGAATCGACTTCAATGGACCAATTACCATTTCTCATCTAAGTTAATTTTTTTTGAAAAGATGAAATGTTAGTTGTCCTTGCTGCATTGTTCGTGTTGCTGATAGACAGCAGTAATGTCGTATCTGAGCAGAGTTAGGGCCAATTAAGCCAACATTTTGGTTCTTAGTTTGTAGTTACAGGGTTTAAAGTATTTATAGTTACTTGTATAGATAGACATGCTTTAAAATACTGTCATTAGTACTGCCAACTCCATCTAATGCAGCAGTAGCTGAGATCGGAGCAAAACAGTCTGGAAGAGGAACCTGATCTGTGGAGTAGACAAAGCCCAGAGCGTGGTCCGCATCAGACGCGGAATTTCTACCAATCAATCCGAAAAATGACACCACGCTGTACGTGTACATATTGCAAGGACGAAAAGGGAAATCTGATTACCGATCCTACAGGCATACTAAAGCGATGGGAAGTGTTCTTTAATAGATTGTAAAATGGATTCTTCACACCGAAGAATTGGAGTCTCCTCACTTCAAGGAAAAGACCCTTTTCTTCCAAGAATAGAAGAGGTTGAGCTCAAAGCTGTGGGATCCGATAGCATAGGAGCTAAGTGGATACAAAATGGTGGATCAGCTTTTCATTGAGCAATTCATGAAATATTATTGCACGTATGGGAACATGAAGAAATTCCAGAAGACTGGAGAAAAAGTATTGTGTGCCCCATACTCAAGAAGGATATGTCACTACGTGCAGCAATTTTAGAGGTATTACGTTGTCCTATACAAAAACGGATATCCCCAAACGCTAGGATTTATCATCGGACAAATGATAATCAACCGAACAGATGTCCAGAATTTACTCTTCCAACTTACCATCTTTAAATAGACTTCAAGTTAAAATAGTCGGATTGCTATCCAGGCCAATTAACATCTTCAATGAACTTCGCAAAGCGGATGTCCTGCCCTGCCTCGTAAACCTCGTGTTGGAGAGTACCATCTGTGTCTCTGGCACGCCAATAGGAGGGACTATCGTCAACTGGTCCAGCCGGATGCTGGCTTACGCAGACGAATCCTTACAATAACTTCAAAACTACTGCTTTGCAGGACGATGGTCTACCAGTACTCACATATGGATCCGAGACCTATCTGCTTAGTTAAGGCGTCTCTCGGACCTTTTAGCACGTTTGGAAGGAAATTCTTAAAGAGAACGGTTGGCCTTGTACTTGAGGAAGGACCATT
Organism: Scaeva pyrastri; assembly: GCA_905146935.1. Classification (NCBI taxonomy): domain Eukaryota; kingdom Metazoa; phylum Arthropoda; class Insecta; order Diptera; family Syrphidae; genus Scaeva; species Scaeva pyrastri. Next base: position 121,613,482 of record LR989927.1, on the reverse strand, counting down.
CCGGAGACGTTCCAATCATGAACCGTATAGGTATGCAATCTACCTCGAAGTCGTGAACAAAACTAAAGCTCGATATAATCCGGTGGGCTCGCCACCTAGATCGCATGAACGAAGAGGAACCAGCAGACCATATATAAGACGAAGAGAAAGCGTTGACCAGGACTTAAGAAGCCTTGGAGATTGAGGTACATAACTGAATGGCTTTGAGTTCCGATCGAGATGAATGGAGAGTCTTGTTGCATGAGGCCTGGACATGGATTCCAGTTCTTGAAATGTCGGGCCGATGATGATTGTTTATGATGATGATGATATTGAATACAAGGCTCAAGCTTCTCCCTAGCTACAGGCACAAGAATGGCCTACGATTCCAAGGGACTTTATCAATATTTTTGATAAATTGTGACTAAAAACCTTCTCCTCTTGTTAAAATATCCTAAATTCGGTTCAAGGTTAAACTTTTGTAAAAATTTTATAAAACCATGATTCTAAAAGAATCATGTTTCGTATTTTTGAACTATATGTTGCTGTTTTTTTATGTGGAAAAGTTTATCTAAAAACACCTTTTCTAAATTTTAAATCCTTGCTCAAGTGATTATACCTGATTCTTCGACATTATATCGTGCTCAGTCTTTTATCTGACCATGACCAATATGGAGGTAGATTAATTATTCTATAAAACCCCAAAAACATTAATATTCGAAATAACTTTAAGATAACTTACATGGGTATTCGTTTTTTCAACATTGATGTTATCATTTATATTTAAGTCAATAAAAACAATGTCATGTAAAACATTTTAACCATTATTTTTTTTCCCAGAGTTAGAGAAAGATGTTATCTCATAAGGCAAACCTATTTACCAAAGCTTAAAATGTCTGTTCCTAATGAATAAAGGACCAAAGCTAAAAAATAAACCCCCCACACCTACCCCCAAATCTACATCCATATACATAATAAAGTTTATGACATTCTGACATGAGTGTGATAAGCTATGTGTACCTACACACAAACACACACATCTTATAAGTATAGAATATGTATATGTATCTTACCTATACCAGGACGAAACATTAATTAAAACTTAACTACCCCATGGAAAAATTGCACTTAAACCCAAAGACCAGCATTATTCGGTTTTATGTCAGCCATTTTATCTTCGTTGTTCGCCTTACCCAAAAATACCCATATAGAACATACTCGTATACAGATACACTCGCCACTCGCCACTTGATCCCTCTTTTTCTCCGCCGTCCAGATCCGGAGATTGGAGGAGTCCGGAGTTTGGACTATATTCAACTCAAATTGAAGCTGCTGTTTGTGATTTATCCTGATTTTCTCCCACTTGGATCCAATGGACGTTTTTATTTGCTGCTAATACTCATTTTTATTTCCCTTTTCATTCCCATATTATCCAAAGGACACACAGCACACAGGATAGGGCATTCCTTTGCCTCATCGTCGTCGGTCGTTGGAGAAAAACCATCTATACATATATATAAGGATGTTTGTTATATTAGGCCTGTGTGTCCTTATTACAACAACATTGAGGGAATCTTTGGTTTGCCGGATTAGGTACACCGTCAACATTCGTTCATCGGTTGGGGTCTGTCTCTATAATGCTGGCCAGAACAGAACAAGGAGTGAGCTGAAGGACAACCGACAACGAGGACGACGGACGATTTGAACAAGGACAAAATAGAAATGGCAAACCAACAAAAATGAATTCATCCTTTCAGACCATTATCCCTCGTAATGGCAAATTTTATATTTGATGAAACCTCTGAGTCGTTTTTCACAGTCAGTCAGTTTGGCTATGGCTCATCTTTGCTTGTGTCGCATGGATGGTTGATTTGTCCGCCTTTTGATTGAACGATTTTACCAAAAAATAAGAGGACATCATCGTTTGGCATATATACACACACACATACATATGTAGGTGCTAGAGGGAGGGGGTGGGACAGAGGCTTGACGTCCAAAAGACAGCCGCCGAGCGCCGGCCGAAGAGATAAACTGTATCTAAACAACATTTGGAGGCAGATGTAATGTCAGTTTCTTTTTTTTTTTTAAGTTAGTTCATTCGTGGCCTTTGAAGTGAACTCTAGAAATCAGGACGAAGAACACAATCAAAGGACAGAGCCAATGAATACAAAGTTATTGTAGGTACATATAATGTAAGGATAGGTTCCTACTGCTGCCCTTTCAACGCGAGGCCGACTGATGAGGATGACTGTTGCTCATAAAACATCTTTTTCGTTTTTCCTTTGTTCCAAAACTTTTAACTGTAACAAGTGATATCTATTCCATGGCATTGGTATGTGTTGTTTGTAAATGTATTGGATCTTTTCTGGGTCAATATAAATTACTTTTGGCTTAAAGGTCACATTTTAGTCACATTTTAAGAGTTTTAATGTTTTATTTTCATTTAAGTAAGTAGACTTTTTCCTCTGAGTGAAATTTTACGAAAAAGGACATTAAAAACTAATAAATAAAAGCTCTCGAGCTCATTATTCTCACTTCTTTTTTTTTGTTTGTTTTAAGACTTATAGCTGAGGAATAAATTAAAATCGCAGTCCTTTATGGCCATTTAGTGACTTTTTAAATGACACAAGTTGTTTTCATTAAATTCTACAAATTATAGGAACTCACAATATTTTTACCTGGAAAAATACAAAGGTATATATAAAAAATAGCTCCTCCTAACCTATTTGAAACATACACTTCTCACATCTTGAACGTGTATTCCATTTTAATTAGATGATGTAATTCTCCATAGAAACATAAATTTGTAATTAGGTGGGAGCAATTTTTGTTGGGTTATAAAAAACAAATAATGAGAGTTAAAGGTTACAGTTAAATATATGTACATAATTAAAACCATTGACAAAGTTACTTTTTTTTCTTGTTAAATTGTATATGTCATTTGAAGCCAGTTATTTTAATTTAATGAGTTAAAGTTATGGTCGAAAGTTAAGGCGTCCAAGATGAGACTGGTAAAGGTCTCGTCAAGTTTTTAAAATTTTCAGTTTTTGAACATATTGGTTGCTCATTAGGATAAGATATCTGGATTCAAATAAATCAAAAATGTTGGCCTGACCACAACCGAATATTGTAGATATGAGTTTATAGTTTCGTCTTGTGCTTTAGCTTTCGAACACAAAATTTCTATGTAAGTACTTCGAAATGTCACCTCCGAAGCAATTCATTTATTTGTGTTTTCTAAAAGCTGAAAGTTCTTAGTTTTTTAAAATTCTTTAGTTTTAAATTTATATCCAGATTGTTACAATTTTTATGTTTTAAAACAAATTCCTTAATTATGATTTTTTTTCCATCAAAACTATTTCCATTTTTTCAGTTGTAAACGGTGTTTTATTTAGAAGTATCATTTTCAAGAAGAAATAAAATGCAGAAAATTAAATGTTATGGTTAAGACTTTAGCTTAATTATAAAGGTAAGGGTTTGCCATTATGTTTTTAAAATGAGTTTGGCTAATGGACACCGCTGCTAACTCAAATAATTTCCAGCGGAGTGGCCCAATTTTCTACCACTTTTTTCTGGATTTGAGGCTATGTTATTGCTGACACATGCGCCGAATATTCTCTTCCAAGGGGTCAATCGTCTCGGGATTATCTTTGTAGATAAACGATTTACTATAACTCCACAAAAAATAGTCCAGCGGTTTTAAATCGAACAATCTTGGAGGCTACGCCAAAAGCCCACGACGCGAGTTAACGCTCTCACCGAAAGTTTCCTTCAATAAAATAATACCTTAGCTGGTTGCATGGCATGCAGCGCCATCTTGTTGGAACCAAAGGTCATCAACATCATTGAATTCATTAATGGCTCTGCAGCGTTCCTCATTGACTTTTGAAGAAATATGGACCAATGATTCCCTCTGGCCATAGAGCACACCAAACATTGATTTTTTGAGGATGTAATGAAGCGGTGGCGGGGTCTCTCAACAATGGATTGTGGATTATATAATCAATCGTATAATCAATCCAAATAAAGCAATTTTGCTTATTAACGATTAACGAACCCATTCAACCAAAAGTGAGCTTCATCGCTGAACAAAATTTGATGTGAAAATCGGGATCGGTGGCCATCTCGTTTTGGGCTCATGCACAGAAAGTGCTACTCACTTGATGGTAGTTCGGCTTCAATTCATGCACACGTTGGTTTTGGACTAATCAGAGTCTTCTTCGATACTCTGCTCCACAGCAGCAATTGCGTCATTGGGGGCGCACTGTACCGTGCTTCGTCTTTGAGGATGGAGGAAGGACGCATTATTCACTAGAGTAAACGTAGAGCGAAACCGATTCATGGTAGAATTATCGACTCTGCTAGGCGATTATTTCTAGGGAATATTGGACGCAATGCTCGATTCTGAAGCTCAAAGTCTTGAAGAAAACGCCAAAATGTCGATTTGTCACTGTCAATTTTGCCTTTGACCTTCTACTAAGTGGAAAATTTTACATAAGTTTTTGGACTAACTTTTCTACAGAATACAGCTCATGTAAAAATTAAATCCAAATGTCATCGTTTACGTTACATTTTTGCTTATTTGAGTTTAATTATGAAAATGTCAAACTGTTCGAAGATAATCATTTGTAGATACTGCAGGATTCTGACAATCTTTTCAAAGCATTAACAAATCAGAATTGCATCTATTAAAATTTACTGTTTGGTGCAGCTAAACTTCGCAGACATTTTGCTTCCATTGTCATACAGCTTCCTTAACCATCGCACCTTATTTCAAAATCGATTTGATGACAAATTTATTTCTAGACGGAACCTTGTTAACTGGTCCCTTCATACGTGAAAGCTTCTTGATTACTTTTTATGACGCTATGATGAATCAGTGATTTCTTCCAACAATTCAGCAAATCTTGAAGCATAAATAGCCAACTATTCATTTATTGGAAAAAGTAGGAAAAATTATTCTGGTGAAGCTCTTGAAAAATCACCAAATATTAGATTAGTTTTGCTTTTTTAAAAATCTTCCATAACATTTTTTTAAAGATCAATAACCTACAAATATAAACATAAACATACAATATGTATAAATAATAGAGAATGACGCAGACAAGAATGACAAATATTTTATCCTTCAAAAACAATTATCAGTCTCTAAGATTTGACATACAATTGAGGGATCATTGGTTTTTGCAATGAAACTTTTAACAGATTCCTTGTAGAACTGTTGTACTCTCTAAATCATCCTGTCACCGTAAGGATTCTATCAAAATGTCAGTTGCATTGATCGTACAGGAACAGGATACAAGTTAAGTTTGACTTAATCAATAGAGTAAAATATAAATATGTCCCCGATAACAGTAATCAAATCCCATCGGAATGGGGTATTCGATTAGATCCGTAGGTACTTCATAGTATATGCATAACATTATATGTACGTACATATGTATGTGTGTGTTCACAACTTTCATTCAAACGTATCTATAAATTAAAATACACTCATATTAACAACTATACACACTAAGCTTCATCGAACATTCCATTGAACATCCATGAACGCGCTAAAATATTGATTTGAATCAAAAATACAATCAAACAAAAAGAAACAAAAAATCAATTTTAATAACACACCTTCTTATATGAATTAATTATGCTATAAGTACCCGAAAGTTCCCTCCGCGTGGCCTATAATTTCAAAATTAAATATTAACATGCCTTTTCATTAGTTACGAACGAGTACCTATTCTTTGTGGTTCAAATACATACATACATTGATTCAAGCCAAACATAGGGGGGAGTGGAGTGGAGTTGCCCCCTTATACCATTCATCATTTATACCCACAACTCGCAACATCTTGAAGGAAGGTACACAGATGGATAGGTGGATATAAACTACAAGGGATGATAATTACCTTGATTGCTAAGATGAAAACCAACGAAATAGCTGATGATTTTGATTACACACGATGTGATTTGCCACTAGAGACTCGCCCCTATACCTACACATATACATTGGTAAGTGAATAGAGGCAACATCAGACAACGAGATATGCTATCTGCTAAATCATCAAATCTTCGAAGGCCTTATGAATACGCATAAAGCCATCATCAATCTAGCCCACTGCCACGACGACGACGACGACTGTTCTCGACGAGCCACGAGCGACTACGCACGAGGACTTCATATATTATATGTGATGTGGAGGCGTCTGTGGCGGACGGTAGCGGCAGGCGGCAGCGGCATTCTTGTGAAGACATCTTCTCTGTTCTCTGTCAGGATTAAAGCTTTGTGTGTTCGAAGGAGATCTTCCTTTGTGAAGCATAATATCCTTTCTCGCATTTATGTTCCCACCTTCCTACGAGTGTATATCCTTAATGTTTGTATGCTTCAGCAGGCACGAATATACATACTATAGATATAGTTGAACTGGAACTCGAACACGCACTATAACCGACAAAAGCAAAGCAAAACAGATGACAAGCAATTTGAGGGTGGATCTGGCCAATTAAGTGGTTCATCTCTTCAATTTCAACGCCAACTTTAGTTTGCGGAAGCCTGGAAATCTAATTAATTGGGATCTGGTGCCTAAGTCACTTTGAGCAAATACACCTAATGTGCGTCTGGCTGAGAGAGTTTGAGAACCTGATCGACATACATATCTACACACACACAAACACACGGTAAGGACGGTATATGCAACATCCTTGGGTCATTCCATAAGAACTAGCCTCAAATGACCATAGCAGTATTATACCATTCGCAACCCCTCCTCCCACCATGGGGGTTATTTGCAGAACGGTGTTATTAAGACCTAGGTATAGGCCCTAAAAGTCGGCACACTCAGACTGGGGTCATCCGGAAATCGGAAGCAAAATTGACGCAAGGGCTTGGGAATAAATAATAACCCTTGTCCCTGATAAATTTGTTCGATTTAGTTGTTCTTCTTATGAAGTGATTGTTCCTGGATATAATATGTATGGTATGTATGTATGTATGTATATGTATGCTCCAAGTTGGCAAAAGGGGCAAAACTTTGTTAAGCCATTTAATGAACTGCTCTTAACAAATTAGCTTCAATATGTAGCTCCAAAGGACGAAGAACGACGACCGACCGACGCACGATGAAGATGACGACAACGCTCCAAGGATTTAGGCTTGGTGTAGTAATTTGACGCGGAGTGAAGGTTATTGATTTTCTATGAACAATTTGTTGCTCTTCGTTTATCATGATTTTGTGAACGGTAATGATGGCGATATAGCATAAAGGTCTAAGGTCAAGACAATTGAGTCGTTTTCTGCCGTTCGTTGTTGCGTTGCGTTGTTGTTTGGACCTGACTAGTGACTATATGGCTGTGTGTGTAAGCACATAAACTCCTCCAGTCAGATATAGCATAATGTCACCAAATTGGTGGTTGGTTATAGGTTAAAAGTTGAGTATATACTCGTACTCGAACTCGAAATTTGTATTTATATATTTCTTTTTCCAATATTTATATGTATGTTTGTACCTTCTTCATCACCAGGCTATCAATATATTATATGTTCATGGGTTTGTGGTTTTAGTGACCTTTTGCTTTTGCTCATTAACTTTTTGATTAACGACCGACAGGCTATAGATGTATATGTATATATGTGTGACGTAATGGGCATTAAGAGGGTGTGCTTTTTATTATGAGTCTCACAGTGATAATTACAAAGGACAAGTGCCTTGTGATTATTTGAAGGTGAACTCATTTGGAAATAATTTAATCATATATCCACTGAGATTAGAATGAATTATTTTATATGTTAACACACACAAACACACACACACAGTTTTTGTTATATGGGTTGTTTGTTAATTGAGCAATCATGCAAATGGAGTACTTTTTAATCAGTTTATGTGTTGGTAATATTGTTTGTTTGTCTAAATTGAAAAAAAAGGACACAATGTTTTGGGCTTCGTCGTCGTACGATGCATGTGAGTTATAATTTCTTTATAAATCCCGAAGTTGTCATTAGAGTGTTTTGTTATTTTACAAAAAGTGTTCCATATTAAAAATGCGATAAAGTTTTCTGAACTGTTGACGAATGGAATTTATGAAGATAACCCCTATAAGAACAATATCGCCAAAGCTCAAATAGAATGAAAATTAGTTGTTAAGGTTTTTCAAGCATAAAATTAATTAGAATAAAGTCTTAATGGTTAATGGTGTAAAAATATGTACATAGCAGAGTATACCATATATAATTTTCAAGTTCTTGAAAAATTTAATTTCATCATCATTTCGAATTGCAAAATATTTTAAATGTAATACGCTCAACAAAAGGTGTCTTAAATAAATTGATTGTTTCGTTGGCATACCGTCATGTAGCACTGCATAGTCTTGTTGGAACCAAGGTTTGTCCATATAAATATCCTTGAATTCAAGGACGAAAAAGTCATTAACTATGGATCCATAGCGTTCCCCAATGACTGTAACATTATGACTGGCATCATTTTTCAAGAAATATGGACTAATTATTCCCTCTTTCCATGGAGCATAACAAACAGTGACTTCTTGAGAATATAAAGGCGTGTCGTCTCAACAATGGCTTGTGGATTATGATAACTCCAAATATGACAATTTTTCTTATTAACGTTACCTACCAATTCAACCAAAATTAGCTTCTTGATGAAAAAAATTTTCTTCTGAAAATCGGGATCGGTGGCCATCTCGCAATAGAGTTTTCGTTTTCTGCATTATCCACCAGAGTGAACGTGGTGCGAAACCAATCCATGAGGGTTGTTCGAATTACCGACTCTGCTGGTCTAGCCTAGCCTACCATAATTTCTAATAGAATCATAGAACCATGAAATAAACACGGTAAAGAGATTTATTTGAAATTACCTCCCCTCCTACTTGATAGTTTTTATATAGGCCTTTAATTTTTTCAAGGGCTTTTCAAATCTTTGTAATGATACTTTCAAGTATAATTTCCAAACAATAATCTTTACCTAAAAACTTTAAATCAGGGCTTCAGGAAGACCAATCTTCTACTGCTATAAAATCTGGGATATTGTTTCTCAGGTTCCCCTTTATGGCTTGATGGGCTTAGTGAGTATGTAGAAGCAGAGTCCTGTTGAAAGATGCATATGGGAGATTTATCCATTAAAAAGGGTCACATCTCCCTTGAAGATCTTGGGACTTGTTTCAACAACAAAATGGATTGAAGTGATATCTTATTGTGACATTCCTGACGAAGACCAAACCATCACTGAAACCAGATGATGGGAAATCATCTTTAGCTATGAATGGGTACGAAGCAAGATTGCCGCGTTTGAGACTACAACAACCCATGCGAAAATTACGAGGTGCTAATTCATCCAAATAAAGTTACTATATTATGGTGAATAGCTCTGGAGGAGTCATCGGTGATCGCAATAGGTCGATGATCACTAACTTCTTGTGGTCTGAATTGGATGATATGGACATGGACAAGTAAGAATTATGGTTTCAATAGTATGGCGCTACGTGTCACACAGCTCAGGACACAAGCGAATAACCCGTAAACCAACCGGTCAAATTAAGCCTGATTAATGTACCAAAGTCAAAGAAAACTGGACCTTTGGAATGAACACGACCCAAGGAAGCCACATCTGCCATTTCAACGATGTTATTATTTCGAAACGTTGTTGATATAGGGCTCTTCCTCCACTAAAACAAATTGACATCACTATTCACTAAAGTTTTCCCGAAGCCTAAAATAGAAGATAATAGACAACTCATGGACACCTGTTAGATTTCGAGAAAGCTATGTCCGTATGTTTCTATTTACCAGCTAAGCTAAGCAGTCATCAAAAAACCTGTCTAAAAAAAATTCTAAATTCGCTGCAACTACATACATATATAAGAAAAATTTTGACTTTAAGAATCCTTCTGGATGATATATAAATTCGTGTCTTAAGAAAACAAGTCGATAATGGTGCCGAAGTCTTACGCACCTTTCTGCAAAGCACAACTTAAAATTTAACTAGTTTTGAAATTGATTCAAAAATTTTAAGCCAGAACGTATTAAGCCATTAAACTTTCCTCTACAACGAGATTACGATGCTTATCAAATTACACTATATGCATTGAAACTCCTTAAAGAATAAAAGATGTCTGCGCTTATTGTATTATATCACAATAAACACACCATAAAATATCTCTCAGTATAGTTACTGTTATATTATATTATTATGTAGGTATTCTATAAAGGCTAGATCTATCCAAATTCGACAGACATCACCATCATCATCATCATCACCAACGCATTTCAAAGTGCAACACAGATACCTACAAACATACAAACTCCCGTCAATATCTGCTGCTCGTATCTTATAGTTACATACATTTTGACGCAATTACATTCTATCATTTTCTGCTGCCGCTATTATTTCACATTATTACTTTGCAGCATCAGGCATCAAGCCGTTAACTATGCGAGACTCATAACATCATCCATCAGCTAAGTGCCGTTCCCATCCCCATACAACCCAGAAGCAGCTTTGTATACCTATATAGCAGCCAGGAGCCATAAGCCAGGAACAAGGAGCCACCAGCCAACACAAAAACCAACCTATTTACGAATAAGTTGCAAGCTCACAACTCCGTGATGCAACAACGTGGCTTATGGAGGCAAAGACACCAACCCAACCAACAAAACCCATACAACAAGCGATGATACACTTATACGCTATACTATCAACGATATAAGGATACTCCCTCGCTAATACCCGGCTCCCGTTACAAAATAAAATATTATGAGAATACCTTACAGTTGTTGAATTTCCATTATCCTGATAAAATGTTCACATCTGTGTGTGATCTTAAAATAGCAAAAAACGTCTTCTCTCCTCAGCCTTATAGCCTCAGACTCTAGAACTCAGGATGTCAGGACGACCAGGATGGCTTCAGCTTCAGTTTCGGATTCTACTTTCTTTTTAATGCCAGGATTCGGGTATAAGGTGGTGCAAAATTGATCATAGAAAGATTTTATAAGTCTTGCAAATGGCGTCTCATGTCAATTATTTTTGACGTTTGAGAACTCAACAATACAAGCCATTGAATGCGTGTGTCAATTGTCAAACAATCCTAAATCTCAAGGCTCATTGTAGTTTCAACAAGTTTCACTAGGAAGCGTTTAAACGATTTTGAATGGACAGAAAAATATTTGACTTCGCTAGTTGATGTCAAGAAGCCTCAAGGACCCGCAGCTCCTAAAAAGAATTGTCGACGGAAATGCGAATAGTTTACACCGGAAATTATTGAAACTGGTGGCAGTCACCTGAAGGATATCATCTTTTTCACTTAACAAAGAAATGTTAAGGAATGTAATTTTATAAAAAATGAATTGGATGATAAATTTTGCTCCACCTTGTATAAACCGTGAGTGAGTGTATGTGAAAAGGCCGAAGAAAATCCAGACAACGATAATGATGATGATGATGTTTTTTTTTTATAATATCATCGCTGTATCATAATTTGAGATGATAGGGCAGTCATGAGCGCCTGGATCCTGAGATGTTGTATAGAAAAAGGATAGATAGGTAAGGTAGGTATACATCTTTGATGTCCTAGTCCGGATCCTGCCTTGATGTGCTACGCGATGTGATGTGATATGTGAGGTTCATGATGAGGGCTTCTATTTATGTTTCACTAATAATTGCAATATTTTGTTTTAAGGATATTACCAAGCATTAACAACTTTTTAGTGATTAAATCATTATACCTTAGCGGGGGTGGCTGATGGCAAAGGATGACAATCAAGGAGGCTTCTTCCTTGTATTTGTATTTTTCACGAGGCTTGATGATGGTGATGGTGATGTGCGGTTGATGATTCTGACGGTATTCTACCTAAACGATGACGAGGACGACGCATGAAACAAAAGGATTCCTCTTCCATATATGTATATACAACCCTTTGTTGTGTGTAATTAAATTTCTCTCCCCATCAACCCCAATCTCCGCCAAGCCCACCGTGATGTGTATGGTGAAATTTTTAATTTGTTTTCATACTCCTCTATACCCAGAAATAATACGGTTTTTATGCATGTGTGTGTGTGTATTTGGATATGATGCTGGGAATAAAATGTTTTATTATCATTCATGTGATAAGTAGGCTTTCGGGAATAATGACATACAACAATATACATACGTATAGCTATAGGCATACATATACAATACATATGTAGAAAATGAAAAGGGAGGCCAATTGAATTAAGCTGTTCTCTGTTGTTGTTTTAGCTTTTTAATCGAAATAATAAAACAATTGCTGATGATGGTTCTATACTCGTAAAAATTGTATTGCGAATTGTATATGACGACCAAAAACCGCACACACAAGCTCTCAGCCATCATCAGCAATGTTAAACCTTAAACCTTCTTTTTTTTTAACATTAACATACGAGTATGATTTATTTTTTTTTTTATTTTTGTTAAATATTTTCAATGTTTTGTTTTTGTTTAATTTCAGGAAGCGGAGAGTGCCATAAGTGCGATGAATGGCCAGTGGTTGGGCTCACGGTCGATACGAACAAATTGGGCAACGAGAAAACCACCAGCAGTAAAAGCGGATGGTAAGTACTTATCCTAATGCATTAATGGTGAACAATTCATTATTATAGTATTTTTTTTTTATTTTTTATTATTTTTTTTTTTTTTTGAGGAGAATACGTCCTACTTATAGGCAGTTAATTTTCATATTTTCAAAAGCCGTCATTAAATGGCAAAATTTATATTATGTACTCAGGGATACAATTGACTTTTAGACTTTTATAATAATTATTATGGTTATTACAAAATAACAGTCTTATTTTTAAATATATAACCAACTCAAAAATCATATTTACAAAATACGTCATTAAGGAAATTATAGTATATCTAAATATTACTTTTTAAAAGCTTATAAAATTTATTAATCAAAAATTAAGTTGAAAGTAAAATTCAAAAAGAATTTTTATAATTTAAGTCGCATTTTTTTATGATAACCGATTAAAATAATGTTGCAAGTTATCCCATTTTTAATAATAATATATTTATATACGAGTACTTATTAAAAAACGTAACAGAAATAATCCGTTCTTTAAGCTAACGTGAAAACAACTTATTTGTTAACAATAATTTGTATGGAGAATTTTTAAAGTCAAATCTTTATTTTCGAAATTCAGTTTATGAAAATCTTTTTAGTAGTCATTTCAATATGTTTTTGTAAATTTTCTTTAATTATCAAATAGCTTATTATACATATGTATCTAAGTCTTCTTTTGACCTTTATAATGAATTTTTAAGAAACCTTGAATCTTATGCTTTCATGGTAATTTTTTTCTTACATATGTTTTCGAATCTAAACTTTTAGCTAGCGTTTGAACACTTTTTTAAAAATATTTTACAATATATTTCAGAAACTTGATGTCATAGCCTTGGGCCGAATTACCACACCAGTTAACGAGTCATACATGACTAAATTATTTGAATTTCGAACAGTTGTTATTTCAAATGTTCTCATCAATTTATTATCGATAGCTCAGTTCGATAGGTGAAATAACGTTAGCGGTAATTCCATATTCAAAAAATAATTCAGTCACATATGACTCAGTGACTATTGCGGTATATTGGCCCCTGGTAAGACAACGGATTTGTTATTATTTAATTTTTTATAAACCGTTTTAGCATAGTTGTTTAACGTTTCTTGAAGGTTTACTTTTTCTCCAGTAAAAGTAAGACAGTTTATGAGAATCTTTTTTTTGAAAATATTTAAACTGAATTTTGAAGATGACATTTTACAGGGCTAAATGATAAGATGTTCATTTCAATAAAAGGGGAAAGTATGCCATTAATAATGGAAAATAATATCAGTCAAATGGCCGCCTCGGCTACGTTTACAAAACCGTATCCTTTTCATGAAATTTCCTATCACCAAATCGCTAAGTGGCTGCTGTTTGCCCTCCATAGCTTCACCAATTTCATCTTTGGCGTAGACCTTATCTTTCATGTAACCCCAAAGGCCAGTTGTGATCACCTTTTCGAGAGATAACACGGTCCGGTAAATTTTCCCGTAAAACATCGATGGTTTCGTTGCTTGTGTCGCACGTATAGCCGAGCCATCTTGTTAAAAGTAAACGTTGTCCATATTATCAGTATCATCCAATTCCGGCCATACAAAATCACATAAATCATCTCTCGATAGCTCAATCCATTCACCGCAACTGTTGCTCTAACCTCATTTTCGAAAAAGTAAGGTCTAATGATTGCGCCGGACCATAAACCGCACTAAACAGTTACACAATAAATCTTGAATTTTCTGAGCCCCTGACGCAGCCATCCAGTTGGAAATAAGCCATAATGATCAGTCAAGATGATACTATAAAATTCCGGATCATTATCATACATATGTATATTATTTCAGGGACTCAATCAGCAAAGACAGAACTTTAGTGTTTCCTTGTTTCGTTCCATTTTCAATAATAGCGTAGTTTCTGCTTGTAAATAATGTCAAAAAATTACAGCTTCAAAAGTGACATCTACCGAAATAACGAAGTTATTCAAAATAACACCTCTTATTAGAAAACCCATTAAATTTACGAAATCATCAAAAATTTACTGAAAAAAATATAAATGTTCATGAATTAATTTTTTTGAATTTTAAAAGGTGATATCTCAAAAACCTTAAGGGATTTTGAAGTCAGAATCGAACTCACTCCAACAAAATCGAAAAAATAAAAAAAGAAACTTTTATATTTTTCAAATGTTTTTATTTTAATTGATATTTCTGTTTTTATTTTATTTTTGTATAAAAAATAATCTTAATTTAAAAAAAAAATTTCATTTGTCACATTTTTTTGGAATACATTTTTTTCTCAAATATAATTTTTAGAAAACATTCAATCTTTCGTTAATATTTTATTATGGCTTATGTGCTATAATATGTATAGCATGAATTATTTTTGGGAGTTACTGTAAAATAATTTCAAATAAAAATATATTTAATTTCAATAGAAAATAAAATTATTTTCAGACTTACAACTCTCACGCGTTATTAGTGACTTGTCAAAAAGTTGCTGACAATATTTAGATGGTCTTAAATCGTTTGCAATTTGTTTTTAAAGAAGCAGTTAAAAAAGTCTGTTCTAAAAACCTGAAAACCATTTAAACTTCGAAAAAGAAACGCAAGCGATAAAATTTAACCTTAAGAGTTTCGATTCTTACTGAACTGATGAAAATCACGATTTTCTTCTTTGACACAATCATAGAGATGCATCCTAACATACCAATGTGTTAATTCTGATAATCTACTTCTTTTCATTCAAAAATAATTTTCGAAAATTGTAAAAATATGGAACAGAACAATGAAACTCTCTTCCTAGGATTTGCTGTAAATTCAGAATCTAAAATTGTACAGCTGATCTGACAAAACGTTGTTCTGTCATCTTTCTTTCATTGACGTTTAACTATTAGATAAAAGGCCGTCGTAATGATCTGACCAAAAACAAATTAAATGGTAATGAAATAAAAAAGTGCGTATACGCCCCCATGCAAATTAACACTGCAATTCTTCTAGTGTGATTTCTTCTACTTTTTTAGTAATTGCTTTTATAATTTACAAGTATTTAATGATATATATTTTGAAAGTGAAAGATATTTTAATTGGAAAATCAATGGAAAATAATAAAAATATCATCTGAAGGAAGAAATAATGAACCCTCTTAAAGCACGGTCTATTAAACGGTTGTTTTGAACTGAGAAACAAAATGATAGCACTTGTCTCTTGTACTTTAAAATATGTTGACATTTTTTTCGAAAACTTTGCAGTGCAGATTTTTCAAGTCGAATTTAAGTTTAAATAGATAAGGTTTAATAAATAAGTAAACAAATTTTAGAAGTACGTAAAATGCAGATAAATGTTTAAAATTATTTTTTTTTAAACTGAACATACATATATGTAAGTTTATTAATAAATATGCACTTATTAATATTATTATTTTTCAAAAATTAATAAGACAAAAGAATAATTCTAAGTGACAGTCAGAACTGACAGACTCTTTAATATTTCTCGAAAAAGTTTCATATAATTTTTATAAATTTCAATACACTCAAATAATTTACTTATAAAATCAGGAAGCCCTTATTAAACACACAGTCATGTATTTTAAGTATCGTGTAACTGTAAATAAAATTAAAATCTTATTTATCTTATTTTTTGAACATTTCAGTAAATTCAAAACCTTTGACATTTGATGAGGTGTACAACCAAAGTAGCCCAACTAATTGCACCGTGTATTGTGGTGGAATTAATGGAGCACTCTCTGGCACACTAACTGAGGAAATATTGCAAAAAACTTTCTCACCCTTTGGCACAATACAAGAGATAAGGGTATTCAAGGACAAAGGATATGCATTCGTTCGGTAAGTTACTTCATTATACGAGCGAGTATATGTAATTTTTTTATTTTAACAAAACTAATATTATATAAATGAAAGTCGTCGTCGTAGTTGTAGTTGTATATCTACCCAACCACATACGTCAAAAACCCCTAAGCTCACATGTACACTATAAAAGGGATATCCTTGTGCTTGCCCCATACAACTCATCCAACTTGACTGAAACAAACAAATAAAATTTAAAAATAACACACACACATTCTCACTTGGTTAACTAAAAAAAAAAAAACAAGGAACATGGACTCTTGCAGACAGGACTCTGGGTTGCATTCGGGAGAAAAACTAAGAAGCAAATAGATGGAGGTTTATGGTGGATAGGCTCCATTATCCCCAAGACAACATTCACTTGCACCATTAATAAATCAACAATACTTGCTTTGTTGGTTGTTGAAGGACCAACGACGTACGTACGATGAACGACGGACGACCGACGCACGAGACTACGGGCAGGCAGGACCCATATACAGAAGCAGAGATGTTCACCATGGTGCGATGTTAGTCCTTTTTGGTGTGTTTCCATTGTACAAGTTCCATGGCCACACCACAGCACAGTGGATATGGAAAAGCGTCTTCCACACCGGATACGACACCGACTCTGACGCGGTGCAGTACATGGGATGCTTTTTAGTGTTCTAGCTCGGTTAGCTCAGCGCAGTACAGACCTTCAAACAAGGGGCAGAGCAGGTTCCTCATTTTATGGCACACAATGCCAAATATACTACACTCAACATAATGTACAAAGATTTATTTATAAAACCAGGGCTGTAGTCAAATTACGAGTATGTAGGTTAGGAGCTTTGGAAAAATGCATTAACGTTTCAGAAACGTCCATAATCATCAGTGAGAAGTTTGGAACTTTATCCGAATTAGAATTCACTTATATTTCATGTCAAAGTCACTAAAGTAAAAAAAAAAGTGCCAAAATTGATTTCCTGATTGACAGATTACTTTGGGAAGGCAGTTAAAATATTTATAAAACCTAAACACTTTCAAAGCCTTCATTATCCTTTTTATAAGTTAGAACGGTCTTGCATAATTCAATGTAATGATGGTGTATTTAGGTTAAGCACTTCTAAATAGGTTGCAATTTAACTGACATTTAGTTATAAGTTATTCCTGTAAAGGAATTTGACAGAAGAAGACAAGAAGTCAATCGAAATGACTAAAGATAAAAATATTAAGTGCTGAATTGTGTAGTTTTTGGCAGAGTTAATTTATAGTAATTTATTTTATGTCATTAAGAAAAACAAAGTTAACAGGGAAGAGTTCCAAGAAGAAGGAATAAGTTTATATGCATTTAGGGAATGTCCAAGTGTCAAATGGGGGATTAATTTCTGACCTGTACAATAAACAGTGAACATAGCTGTTAAGTGCAGTTCTCGAGAAATTAATTTAATTTTCACTATTTTCGAATTTAGCAAAATTTTATTTGAAGTCCGAGGGAAATTGTTAATTCCTCTTAAGGGTTGACTGTCAAAATTTTAATAGGGGAATTATACTGTCGTAATTCGGTTACTTTAAGGTTACTCCAATACCAGTTAAATATTAAGGATCTATAATTTTTACGTCTATTATACACCTTTTGTTTAAAATAGTATTTTTATAGATTTAAAGCTTTCGTAATTTTAAGTATATGTATCGTCATAAAGTTTATAAATAATTTAAATAAGTCATCGCAGACAGTTTTGAGTAAAGGCTGTTTTTTTAGATATGTGACTTTCAAGACGAAATAAAACGCATACAATTTAATACTATGGCCAAGAATTTTTCTTTATTATAAAACTAAGGGTTTGCCATTAAGTTTAAAAAAATATTTCGGGCAAATGGAAGTCACGGTAGGTCAAATAAATTCCAGCCGGAAGGCCCAACTTTCGACCACTTGTTGCAGCAATTGAGGACGTATGTCAGCAATACCAGCCCGAATATTCTCTTTCAAGGTGTGAATCGTCTCTCATATATCTGCGTAGACAAGTGACTTCATATAAACCCACAAAAAATAGTCCAGGGGTGTTAAATAGTTTGATCTTGGAGGCATGCCCCAAGTCTACTACGTGAGATAATGCGATCACCAAAAGTTACCTTCAATAAAATAATTGCTTCGTTGGCTATATGACATGTAGCGCCATCTTGTTGGACTCAAAGGTCGTCCACATCAATATCTTTCAATTCAGGCACGAACAAATCATAAATCATGCATCTATAGCGTTCCTCCATGACTGTAACATTATGGCCGGTTTGACTTTTGAAGAAATATAGACCAATGACTCCCTTTGCTCATAGAGCACACAAAACAGTGACTACCTAAAGATGTAATGGCATCTCAACAATCACAATGACTTGAGGATTATGATCACTCCAATTTTTCTTATTAACGTACCCATTCAACCAAAAATGAGCTACGCGATTGATGGTTGTTAGACTTTAAGTTTTACACGAGTTCGATTTTGTAAGCCCGCAAACCAAGATCCTTCCCAAGAATCTTCCATAAAGTAGATTTACACAGCTCCAATTGTTATGGCGGATGGGCTTATTGCCAAAGACGTCTCTGAAGATGCGCATTATCCGCTAGAGTAAATGTGGTGTAAGATCGATCATGTCCACCAAATATTGGACGCAGCGTGCGATGATATTGCCAGATTGAAATCTACAAGCCTAAGAACATCTCTCCTTTAAATAACTTAAGATTCACTAAAATATGGAAGTTTATAAAAAATTTAAAAAGTCGTTTTTCATAAATAAAGTGGTAACCCTGACAAATAGTACCATTTTTCAAACTAGAATATAAACATTTTCCAACGGTAAACAATAATTGGATTTATAGCCCGCCGATTTTAAACGCAAAAAAAACTTTTTGAAAATATATGGCGCCGTTATCAAAAATAAAAAGGAAAAAAAAAAAGGATTAAAAAGAAAATTTTACACTTGTAAAATTTAGATTAATCCAAAATTAATTAACTAAACTTAGCAAATCTATTTTTTATTCGATATACATAGACTTAAAATTTAAAGTTTTTAAACTCCGAGACAGCCCTGTAATTTAGACTTACTATAGAAAATAAAAAACAAAACACCGCCTTTTAGCCGTCCATGTATTATAACAAACGTATAAAAGTGATTCTGCACTTACTCATTCATTTATTGCACATTCTGGCCAAAACAAAAGGAAAAACCAGAGTAAACAAGAAGTAAAATAAAACAAAGCAAAAGATACAAAAAAAAAATGGAAAATCGAGTGTGCAACTCTGGAAGGATTGTTATAAACCGACTTTAGTCGGTGTCTGTAAATATAAGGAGAATAATAATTTTTCTGTCCGAAAAGGATTCTTTAAGCTCGTCCTTATAATAGCAATGGTCATATGGTGGTGGTGGTAATGGTGGTGGCTCACTGGCAGTCTGATGTGATGACGGTCACGGCACCAACTATACACACAAAGTATATGTAAACTGTCAGTATGGTTGATTCCAGTAGGAGCTTTGTACTAATTTTACAATATGAAATGGTCTTGGTTGGTGTAGCCAGAGCTGATATTATAATTGCATAATATTTTATGTATTAAGTTTAACTTGTTGTTTGTTAGCCGCTGCTGTATGTTATGTTTAGGGAGTGTATTTGGTTTGTGTGTATGTAGCTGACTGCTTGGACCAGAAACTTTTTTTGCAACTGCTTCAGAACAGTTGAATGGTGTACCTTGTCTAAGAGTATTTTATCTTAAATTCGACTGATACTTCAAAGAATAGACATGTTTTATTAAGCATTGCTTAGATAAAAGGGTGTGTCAAAATTTGCAGACGATTAACTATCTATTTATTTGACAGCTTGACAAGACTAGGACTGTCATGCCTTTTTAATGGGAAATACTTAAGTTGCTCAAAATAATAAACTTTAAAGATGAGCACCCTCTCCTTAACACAAATTATAATTAAATAATCCATCAACATTCGCAATGGACTGATTTTTCAAAGCTCTCTTGAACAAAAACGTGCCTTAAAATTAAGTCCCAATAAAAAGTCTCCCGAAATTAAACAATCAATCTTTTCTTCACCCTTAATTCAATATTTGACCTACAAATACAAATACAAACACAAAAAAGAAAATCCTTTCAACCTTGAAGGTCAATCATAAAATTCATCAAATACCAAAAAATAAACCTTTAAATACTTTACAAATTTATTAAGTACATAGACATTTTATCATTTTTATCCAAGTTGTAATTAAAAATTTCCATTTTACAGATTTTCCACAAAAGAAGCAGCCACCCATGCCATTGTTGCCGTTCACAATTCTGAAATTAACTCCCAACCGGTCAAATGTGCGTGGGGCAAGGAAAGTGGTGACCCAAACAATGTTCCATCTATTGCCAGCCAAGCTTTGAGTCAAGCAGGTTTTCCATTTGGAACGGCGGCAGCTGCAGCTGCTTATGGCCAGCAAGTGGCTGGTTATTGGTATCCCTCTGCCCCAACATATCCAACAGCAGCCCCAGCTCCAACAAATGCCTTGCAAGCGGGACAATTCTTGCAAGGAATGCAGGGCTATGCCTACAGTCAATTTGCTGGCTATCAGCAAGGATATATGGGGTAAGTGGATAAACTGCTATATAAGGTCGTCGTAGTTATGCGCATTGTTCTAGTCTCAATACGGGGCATGAGTACGAGTACGAGTGCGAGTGTGTAGTCTATATGCATATATATTTTTCATTTTTGCTCCGTTCTTACCCTCTTCCCCACCCACTCTCTAATGCCCGTCTTCGTCTTCATGTTTCATTGTGTTCTACAATGTTGTTTTCTTTTTTTTCTTTCTCTGTTATTATTTTTACAGAATGGGAGTGCAAATACCGGGAGCCTGGCAAAGCGTACCCCCTCAAGCGCAAATACCAGGTGCAACAGCACCACAAATAGCACAAGGAGTTGGCAGTGCTCTGCCGCAGGCAACTGGTGTTGTCGCATACCCTATGCAACAGTTCCAGGTTAGCCCTCAGGTGAGTTGTATAGAAAAGTCCTTTCTTCTTTATACCTATCAGCATGTTATGTATGTACGTATGTATATGTATAAGATATTGCTGTACATTGTTGTTGTTGTTGTTATGTGAGTGCGAGAATTTTCATCGTTTGCACGAGGAGGTGCAACAGATAAATAAAAACAAGGACTATAAAAGTCGTTCCTTCTTCTGCCAAGGAGTTTATCATTTTGTTCCTTACTCCTATTCTTTTTTTCATTCATTTCATTTTGTTGTGTTTTGTTTTCTTTTGTTTTGCACTCAATAGAAAATTGTTTCATCTTTGTTCATGGAACACTGTCTTGTCTATCCTCTGCCATATATTGTGATGGAATAGAAAAAGTCGGACAGGGTCGTATCAGTTCTGAGAAGCATAAGGCGCATAGTGTTTCCTAAAATGACCAATGTTTTTTGAGGAATTGAATTTTGACATATGTAAGTTGTCAAAATTTAAAAAAACCATTATTAATTATTTGATCTCCAATTTAATAAAACCATGAAGGAAACTGCCAGATGAATACAGAAAAAATATTAAAAAATGGGACAGAATTTGTTTCTAGTTCAACTACATAATAAAAGTACGTATACGCCCTAGTGACCAAATGTATCAGCTCTGGCATAATTTCTTTGTTAGTTTCATGACGCGAAATACTTACTTCCTTATTTAAAGTGGCACGAACCACAACTGGCTGAAACGAACCTGGGCCTCAACCATCATGCGTCTCCAGCCAGCTCAGTTCCTAGCTAACTGTCGCTAAGTTTGTATAGGTCCTCTCTTACCAGTGTGTGGCACTTGAGGCTCGATCTTCCTCTTCTATTCTATCTCTCTCAAATTGGATTCGAGGCTGGAGCATTGGTGTGCAATCGCTCTACATGACCCAGCCATCTACGAGTAAGTTGTTGGGTCTGGACTCTTTTGACCAGGTCAGTATTGGACATTGAGGGGACCAAAAATCACCCTTAGAATTTTTCTCTTGAATATCCTAAGACGTTTATATTTATATGATGCCTTAACAAGGTGTAAGCCACAAGACTTTTCTACTAATTGGAATGATAAGCATCTTAAGAGTCACTAACTTACTTAGGTTCTCAGACCTACAAATTCCGTTGCTGTTCCCTAGCGGGACATAGGGCCTCAACTACTCCTTCGAGCAATGTATTTAAGCTCCCTCCAGATAGAGTCACTTGGTCATTTTTAATTGTTCGAGAAAAGATTCTTCTTCTGAATTGCCTCCGTTTGATTTCACGCTGGCGCTGGTGTCATTTTCAGAATTAATAGCGCTGCTTAGGTAGACAAAGTCCAAAGTAAAGTAATTCAAAGTTGTAGCTGTCTATGATGAAGTTTTGTCCAAGACGTCGTCGTAGTTTAATACTGTTCTTTGATGACAGCATATTCTTGTTCATGTTCTCTCGTTGACCACTAAAATCATTTTCTTTCCTTCCGTTATAACGCTTACAAACTCTCCACTGATATCACACTGTGGTCTTCCGATTACGTCAGTATCATCATACCACCAAACTGATTCATTAATTCATCATCATCATCGACGTATCCAAATAATTGGATGGACCTTTAGAAGATCGTTTCGATTTTCAAGATGTCGTTTGACAGTGCAAGTTTATGCGGTTACCAATATTTTGTATAAAATTGATTTCTGCAAAGCAACGCTGTGGAGAATCTAAGGACTCTCAACTTTTTTCCCATTCTTCTGTTTCTCAAAATGTTCACCTGTCCTAATTATAACAATTTCTATTATGAATGACCAATCTTCAAAATTCGTCTTATAATTCCAACAAAATTTCGTCACGCCCTCCCGCGCATTATATAGCCGCCAAATGAACTGGTTCAGCCCTGGTTAATTCAAGCAACACCCCCAGTACCCAGTGACAGTCGTAGAACCTGCAAGTAGCTTGCTCAATGCTCTGCTCAGTTCAGGTGTAAATTGCATCCTTTTCACATAGCCGAGCATCACACAGTCACCAGTGATAGTTCAGTTTGTTGCAGAGGTCGTTGGTGGTGTTCGCGTTTTTATGTCTTCCTTCACCAAGCGGGCTCATTATTATTTCAAATTCTAAAAGCGAACACAAAGGACATTCCCCCAAATTCCTCACCTTCTACATTCACTATGCTCTGCACTGCTCCTTCATCGTTTTCATTTTCAAACCAAACCATAACTGTGCAGATGGAACGATATCAATGGAATAGTCTTGCTGCCGTGACGTGTGATGGTGTTGTGTGGTGTGGTGTTGGTGTGGTGTGGTGGAATGTGGTGTCTTTGCCTTTGCCAGAGTCTGAGCCAGTATAGTAGGTATATTCGTATACAAACACAGTTATACTGAAAGTCAATTGTTCATTGCTGAAGCATTGTTCCCAGGTGTTGTGGATCTGGATCTAGATCTGGATCCTTATACAATTCAAAGAAATGTACGAGGAACTTCTGAATCCTTGCACAATGCATGAATTTTCCACAAAAAGTCCTTGCTGCTTCTCGAAATGTGTAATTATTTCTACTTTAGTTTGCGGGGTTTCATCGTGTCGTTGTCGTCGTCGTGTATTATTCCTTGTTGTGCCTGTGTTGTGTCTTGTGTCCATGATGCCAGTCGAAGACGACGACGAAGCAACTATACC
Organism: Scaeva pyrastri; assembly: GCA_905146935.1. Taxonomy (NCBI): domain Eukaryota; kingdom Metazoa; phylum Arthropoda; class Insecta; order Diptera; family Syrphidae; genus Scaeva; species Scaeva pyrastri. The sequence continues at coordinate 121,589,443 of LR989927.1, read as the reverse complement.
TACTATCGTGACATCGCACAATGCCTGGCTATTGTCTCTCTATAGGAGTAGGTATAAGGAAGACCGACCTACAGTTCGTAGTCCTGTTGTTCTAAGAAGTATAATTCTTTGCCATTATTCATTGTAGTGCGGTGGTGTTGGTGATGATTGTGATGGTGATGGTGGTGGCGTTGGTGTTTGGTTTTTTCCTCAGATGTCGAAACTTTAATTCCAGCTACTGATATTGCTAAGTTTTGTTGATTTTATCGTTATGAACAATAACACCATGATGGTTTATTGTTTTTGAGCAAAGTTATTTTTGAACTTAGTTTTTCTTCTTTTTTTTGTCTTTTGTTTTGCTTTGCTAATCTTATTACGTTATTACTGTGATAAGTGATAACATTTTAAGAGGATTATTTATACTTTGTTTTTTTATTTTATTTTTCAATTTTACTGTTATGACTGTTTGTGCAGTCTGCCAAAACTTTGGCATAACTTGGACGGACATTAATTTATAAGAAATTTAGGTACGGTTTGGCCAAATGATTTCAAATTATTAGATATTTATTAGGGTTTTATTTTTTGTACAAAACAAAACAACTCTTTCCAAAAATGTTCAAAGACAAGGTGGGGGAAAATTAGAAATCCAATTTTGGTTTTTTAGTAACTTTGTGAAAATCTTTATTTGGATCCTTAAAATGTTGTCAATTAATTCTAAAAAAATGATATGTACATACTGTACTTTGCATGACTTTCAGCAAGATATTCGCAATTTCTATTTAAGGGCTGTGATTGTCTGGAGAATATAGTTGGCAAATGCCTACGATTTTAAGATGCCCCAAAGAACAAAGTTTGGAATGGTAAAATCAGGCGATCTTACTGGTCATCCTCAATCGCCAAAAATCGAGGTTACGTGGCCAGAAAATACAACCTCCTTAGATTTTTTTTTGGCTTGTTCTTAAAATGTGCACTTTCATGTTAAACTGGACCACACAGATTATTGACGTCACTTTGAGAATGAAATAGAGAGGTTAGGTAAAACAGGAGACTTATGCTATAAAATATAAGTGAGCTAATTAAAAAAATGTTTAGGACAGATTAATCTATATTTAAAACAGTCTTCCATGGACGATGACGACTACTAAAAAAATTAGATTTTTAATAACAAAAATGCGTGTGACACAATTTCATTGAAGTGCAAGAGAAAATTCCTAAATCAATATGGTGTTATTTTTGTCATCAAAATAGTTTCCTCTTCTACTTAATATATTGACAGTTCCTCGAATAAAATCTTATTTTTTAGAATTCCCACACTTTTAAAGTAAAATTGTTAGAGATTTTTAATTTTGTCGGAACAATTGTGTCCAGTTGTTTGTGGGACACATCCAAGGGTGAAATAAAAAATTACTAGGAATTGAAAATATATTTGGGTGGAATTGATTATTCAGAGGCATCATCTGGCCTGAATGGAAAGAAAAAAAAAATGCCTTAAATTTGAGGAACAAAAATTATCTTTAAATAACACCGCACAGTAATGCATTTGCAACAATCCACCAACATCTGGACACCGGAATAGAAGTGTTCATCTGCAGAAATCCTTATTAATTTAAGGATTTTTTAAACCAGCCATTTTTAAGGAAATTTAGCAGAAGGGTTATGCTGAGGAAAAGCATTTTTTTCTTGACCAAATGAGGTTGCTTGGCTAATCGATTTAATGTTAATGACACACCCCTGTGATAATGTTCCAATACTTTTTGTAGAAGTTGATATAAAGATTTCCATTTCAATCCCAAAAACCAATGACTATATGACCCAGTTTTCGAACGCCTTGTGATTTTGATATGCTTTCGAAAAACAAAACTCTACTTTGATTCCATTTATATAATTTCAGAAGTCTTAATTTGTTCGGACACCTTCAAATCAATCGTCATAAATATATACAAATTTCCACAATACTTAAACTTTCCATAGGAAAGACTCTGGCGATAGATGAAAACCGCATGCAAATCCGATTTGTAGTTTTTGAGATTATAGCGAACATTCAGACAGGTATGGCTATGTTTATGTACATATAAACGAAGATGGGGAATTTTAATTTATAATGTAAAGTAATATTATTAAACTAAAAAAATATAACTTTAAATCTTCTTTTGTCAACAATTTTCCTATTAATATGAAAAATTTTAAGATGTTTTTAAACATTCGTGTAAAGATTTTGAATGGGCTATGAAAAAAATTCACGTTGCTTCATATTATTTTATTATTTTTCATAAATAAATGTTTTTTTTTAGTAGCATGTTTTGATAGTTGTTGTCTATGGTTTGACAGTTAGAGTTTTTGTAAGAACTATAACCAAACTAGAGGACCCGGCGAACTTTGTCACGGCACTGGTCGATATGTACATTATATTATGCCAAATCATCAAAGTTAATCTATAATAAAATTTTTTGAATTATATTGAGCTGAAGTTCGTCTTTTCTTTGGAATTTTAAGACCAATTAATCTCAGGCACTGACAAACTGATGAAAATTTTCACAACCAATAGACAATCAAAACAATTTTTTTTTACAGGTAGAGCAAATTGTATGGGAAAATGAGGTTTATTATTTACTGTCTTCCTCGCAATTTTTTCATATTTTGTCACTTTTGAAACATTCCCTAGACTACGATAAACATTTCAAAACCAAAATCAGCCAAATCGGCCAAGCAGTTCTCGAGTTATATACTAATAGAAAGATTGTTGTATCACTTTAAAGTTCACTACATACAAATATTGAAAATCTCAACTATCATAATAATGTATTGCAGCCTTTAAGAGTAAATGAAGTATAGCATAAAACGCAGTCTGAAATGAAATTTTAAAAACTTTTTTTTAATTGAAAAAAAAAAACATTATCTAGTTGTACATATAAACCTTCCTCTTGAATCACTCTTTCTATTAAAACAAAAAACCGCATCAAAATCCATTGCGTAGTTTTAAAGACATACGCGAACAATCATCTTTTTTAGATGAATGACATGCCATTGCCAAATCTGACCACATCTTTTACGTCAAAAATCTCCACAAAGATATTTTTTCAACATACACAATTTCTCAAATATACAGGCAGCCTAAGATCTAATTTTCCTCAAAAAGTTTTCAGTTGAGGTATCAGTCTAATTTTCCGATCTAGAGTCGTAAATATTAACTTCATACATTATAGTGAAAATTAATTGGAACTTTGTGTAATACAGGAAATGAGCCCCATCTTCTTTAAAAATTAAAAGTTTTTCAAAGAATGAAATAAATAATTTACGAGTCCATCTATTAATTTTAAAATTTGAAGTGTCGGAGAAATTTTCAAGTCAAAGTTCATAATCTTAAAAAAAAAAAAACTACAATATTATTTTGGCTTCTGAAAAACATAAAAACAGAATTACCTATGTTAGTGTAAAATTAATTGCAGCTTATTAAACATAATTACAAATATTAATTAAAAAAATGTCTAATTATTATTTTTAACTAAATTAAATTTTATTTGTATAAATTTTTGCAGTTAGCTGAAGATGAATGGTTAGCAACAAGTTTACTCGTGTAGCTCCCATGATGGCCACCACCCGTATGCGGTTGCAACCCCATAACGAATGATTACCCCCCTCAAGGTTTGACGTCGTTGTACAAACAATCCATATAGTTAGATGTTTTATAAAAAACAAAAAAACAAAAATAATATAACATAAATATAAAAACAACATATAAATAAAATACAAACAAACAAACTGCAATTAAATATACATAATAGTTGATAAATACCTACATATATGTATGTATGTATGTAAACTAAACACATATTAATATGTAGTTAAAAATTAGTGTAAATGCAATTAAACGGAAAAAATAACACAAACAAAAAACAAGAAAAACCATACAATTAGCAATAAATATAAGTAAAAATTAAATATAGTATAGATATATATTATATAGAAAATTGTTGTAGTGTTCTTATATTACATTAATTATAATGCTTCGATAAAACTAAAACCAACAACAACAACAACATAAAAAAAAATGGAATACAGGCCGGGAGCGATTGCAACACAAATTATTTAGATAAAATTAAAAATTATTGTAGCGAAAATAAATGTAACAAAAAAAAACAACATAATGTAGTAAATATATAATTTATTAGAAAAGAAATCACTTTAGTGAATTAAAAAAAAATGAAATGTAGGACTCTGCACGATATTAGTAATTATAAAAATTATGTGGAATGTGTAAATCAATGCAAACATAAGTTTTAAACTAAAAAAAAAAAAATTGTAAATAAAAGCAAAAATTAATGAAAAAGAAAGAAATTGTAGTAAATAATAAAATCATATAATTATTATAATTAAATGCTTTTTGTGAAAGTATATTATTTTTTATTAGTTACACAGAAAAAAAAGAAAGCAACACTGTAGAGTGTATAATTTTTTGATAGCATTGAACATGAGTTGAATATGCTTTTGTTTGTAACATAAAAGAAATATGTTATAAATCATTAAATTTATAATATTTTTTTTTTCAAAAGCTACGCACAAGAGGGAAATAAAATAGAATCAAAATATGAAAAGTATGAATACGTATACACAATGCATACATTGAAGCTGAAAGGAAAAATCCAAGCTTATACAAATATATTATATAATTGACTCAATCAATATTAATCTATTCAATATATTTTAAATTCACATTTTCCTCTGTAAAAATTGAAATTTTACATTAAACATTACATATTACAAAAAAGAAATGTTCAAGTACGTTCATCGGTGTTAAGGTAAGTTTTCCCGGGATTTAATTTTAATTTTTTTTATTTGAGTTGAAACAACTATTGACTATTTTTAAGGTACATTTTAAAAGCTTCATTTTTGGTACACTTTTTAAGAAATTAATTATTAATTAATTTATCATTATATTAACTGAAATCATTTATACATTCATAGAAATCTCACATTGAAAATAAAATTGAAAATTGAACTTTAGGCAAAATTCGGATCAAAAAGTCTGATTTTGTGAATTTTTTGATTAAGTCCACTTATGTCTTATTTTTCAAATTTTCTTATAACAAAATATCGGGAAAACAATAAACAACACAAGTCGACTTATGTTGTCAAAAAAACGTATATACAAATTCTGAAAAAAGAACATATACATATGTATGTGTTTATATATTTTTTAATTTAATTTAATTAAAGACGACTTACGTTTTTGCTAATTCAGAAACAACATATGTATATGAAACTAAAATACCAAAAAAATATGGTAGACAGAATCGAATGTTGATCATCCAATAGTACAATAACCTCATTTTCGACATAAGTCGACTTGTGTTGTTTATTCTTGTTTCCACTGAACTTTTTGATGATAATAGTCCACTCTATGTGAATTAAACTGGCCAAGCCGTTTTGGAGATATGATAGAGGAAAAGTTCATGAAAAACATGATTTAAAGAAAAACATGTTTAAAGTTGCATTTACAGTTGAGATACGAATAATGACCAGAATAAACTTCTAAAACCAAAGTTAATTTTGATCATCTTTAACTTTATCCACAAAATATCGGATTATTAAAAAAAAGTGCCACTGAAATTTGTAAGAATTGTCATAACTCCTGAATAGAATCTTAATTTATTAGACTAAGTCTAAGAAAGACTTTTAAATATTCGTAAGGCTTACTTTTGAACACCAAGTTTAAGGTTCATAAATTGACATAATAGACCGAAAACTGGGAGCATATTTATAATGACGGAAAAGGAAACCGAGCCCTATCCAAAAAAAAGTATCAACTTTTCACTTTGCACTTTTCAAATTTTGCGTCAATTTGCAAAACATTCTGTTCCACAGAACTTTAAAATCTGATACTTCAAAAGTTGAAAATGATAAGTGAATTTTGCAAAGTCTTTGCAATTTTTATATTCACTTTGCAATTTCTGTTCCACTTACGTTCCATTGTGCAAAATTAATATTGAAAAGTGTAATATGCAAAAATTATGCTGTTTCGTTCCACAAAAAATTAAAATTCTATTTTTGCAAAGCGAATTTTGATAAGTTTAACAAAAGTTTGCAAAGAAAATGATCAATTTGCAAATGAGTGAAATGAAGCTATCAAGATGCCGAGACTTGAATTTTTGCGTTCACTGATGAGCGAGTCTTCTCAATAATGAATGCGAAGTGCCGAGTAGAGAGAAATTGAAATTTTAAATAGAAATTTAAAATGATCTATTTAATTATACAAACCTAGAAATAGATTTTTATGATTTATACGATTTTTTCAAAAACATCAAATTATTAAATTCGTTCCGATTCTTTTAAACTCTACTCTTTTTTCTCTCTCCAAAGTTAAAAATATTCTATTTCATTAAATAAAATTTAGTAACCCTATTTTGCGGTGTTGCCTTGCTGGTAGTAATGCAAAATGAAAAGTGATAAAACAAATTGCAAAGATGATTAAAAGCTTGGTAAAAAAAAACTTTGCACACTCACTTTGCAGAAAAGAGCAAAGACTTTGCATTAAGTGCATAAAATGCAAAGTCTTTGTAAAAATTTGCTTAGTGTCAGGTAAAATTTTCAAGGAATATTGTGGAACAGAAACACTTACCATTTTGCAAAAAAAAAACCAATTTGATAAGTGTAAAGTTAAAAGTTGTTTTGTGAAATAGGACCCATTTAATTTTAGTTTTTCGTCTGTCAACAACTTTCTTCGAAATACGAAATATCAAGGAATTCACACTGAACTCAAAAAGAATTTCTAAATACCTCTAATTTTCCACTATAGACCATTAAAAAGAGTTTTTGGCATTGTTTGACTTCTCGGAGACTACTTGAGATGTATAATATTACATAATCTAATATTACATTTACATTTACAAGTGTAAAATCCAAAACCAAGTTAATGTACCTATGCCGAACTGGTAGTCAATTTTCCTGAAGAACTTTACCGATTTGTGTTTAAAATTCAGGTAAAAACTATCAAACTTGTTTCGATGCTATACAAATTGGTTTCATCTTTTACAACATTTTTTCTTCCAAGCCTATAGCAAATTATTCTACAAATTAGGCTATAACTTGGCTTCAAGTTAACATACTTACGTAGACATGCAATTACGAAGGGAACGATCCAATTCGAAGATGTGTGATTGGACAAAACCAACATTTTCGGTCTCCTTTTAAGAGTTCTATATCCTAGTTGTCATTTTACTCAAGAACCTAGATTGCGGCATTTGTCAATATTATGAAAATTTGTACATAAAAATCCCTACTAATCATAACTTCTTTAAGGACACATTTTCTAAAATTGAAACTAATAAGTATCCTTTGCAATTAATTATAAATTTTATAGAAATCAGTTGAGATGATAACGCGATTCCGTTATAATATTATGACGCTGACTCTTAATTCTATGCAAATAATTTAGCTTCAAAGTGAATTTCCATAAAAATTCACATTAATAGTGTCATAAGTTCATAAAAAGAACACTGCTGTTCTGAGCTGTAAAAGTCCATATAAAAAAGTTATTACTAAAAACAACCAAACAATAAAAAAAGGACATTAATTCATGTCCTTTAATTTGTCAGCAATGTTGTTATTCTTCACAGCCTAATGAGCCTTAGAAGTTTATTACCCAAATACATTTAATCATATACTCGACTCGTATACGTCATTAATAGTCGTCTAAGAAATTGTTTTATGTTAAACATCAATCATAAATATAACAATCGCCACTTAAAACACACACATTTAAAGTCATATATACACTTTAAAAACCGGAAATGTGCATTTTTCTAATAATATGAAGTGCTACCTGTAGCTTTTTTTTTATGTGAGTTCACCAATCTATGCACTTAACCTACACATACATACATACATAGAATATGCATTTTTTTGCAATAAATTCACCACTGCACCATTTTTCCCTACTGTCCTGGTACATATATATTGGCACCCATTTTCCAGTTACGTAGAACCTATTATGCTTCATGATTTTTAATTACAGTTATTCAACCCGGTTTTTTATATTCACTTCCCTCATCTTTTTTTTTTTATTTTGTTGTTGTGAAAAGGGAGTAGGTAAAATAAAATGCATTAATCATACTCACTTGCATTCTAACACTTGAAATTACCATGATGTGCGTGCAGAATTTTCACTGCAACCGCCCCAATAGCACATAAAAACCGCTTGTTAAGGACTTAGAAAAAAAAAAACACCACCACCACCACCATAACATCACCATAAACCTTCAACATACATACGGAGTATATTCTAAATGTAATTGCCATAAAAGAGCATTTAATCGAAGAAAGGATTTTCACGAAACAATTTCGTGTCCCAAAATACCGTAAAAATGAATTTATTCAGAAAAACGAAACCTTTTTCTATACACGCCCACCACCCCCCCGCTTGTTGGTATAGGATAGTGTAGGTTAGGTAGGGTTCACCACTTACCCACTTCGGAAATTAGTCTTTCGCGCGAAAAAATAGAGACATAAAAATGAACGGTTGATTGTCGCAATACGTAAAATTTAATTGTGCACACACACTGCACTGGCTGCAAACTGCAGTGCCAAGCTTTTTTGTACAAATATCTATTATGTATATGTAGTAAAAGACTTTCCCTTTTGAATGTGTGTTGCAAGTTCCAACAAACGAACGTCACGAGTGTAACGAGGTCCTTAAGCGACGCCATTTAATTTTTATTGGAAGCAATGTTTTTTCAGGGCGTTTTTTTTTTTCTTTCTTCATTTTGTGAAACCCTTTTCCTAAATTACTGCTGCTAAGGTTTATTTGAAATAGCTAAAAATAAAAACACAAACGAGAGAGAAGAAAAAAAAGGATCTAATAGGATGAGTGTGCAGCGACAAGGAATACTTGAGCGATAAACGTTCCCACAGTATGCACTTGCTGCACTTGCACACCATAAACCAATTGAAGGTTTCGTTTTACACACAAAGCACAAATGCATACATGTACAGAGTACATCAAAAGGACTTTTATGACTTCACTTCTTTATAGAGAGTAAGGTGGAAGTTGGAATAATATTTGGGCTGCATAATTTCGACAAGGTTTTTTTATTTCGATTTTAATTTTCTTTTATGGGTGATTAAGGAGAACTTAGATCGATCAGGGCGAAGCGAACTCGCTCTACTAAATAAAGTTTAGTCTTGTGTAGTTGGTTCTTAGTTCACATTTAGGTTACAATAATTTTCTTTTCACTAAAAGACCTTAATCAATCTTTCTTCAAGTTGGAATAGTTTTCGGGTTCTTAACTTGAGGCAAAAGGTACCCTTTTTTGAATTTTCTTCGAAAAGACTTTCAAAATTTAAGTTTAAAAATTTAAATTAATTAATTAAAACATTTTTCCATGAAGCTTGTTTCTGAACTTTTTTAAGGTGCATCAAAAAAAGATAATATTAAAATGGAGAAAAAGAAAGAACTAAATTGACTTAAGTAATTTATTGTTCAAATGACAACTTGTTAGTAAGTAACGAGTCTTAAGAATATTATGACACAACTTAAATGAAGGGTTTTGTAAACAATTTACAACAACGTGTATTATAGTGTTTAAAAATTGTCAAAATGTTAATATCTCTTAATATACAAAGAGCGTTCATAACCTCTTTGCATACATTTTAAAAAATGTTTAAAAAGTTATTTTTTCGGTAAATATTTTGATGACTCATTTTCGACTTAATACCTTCGTCAACTGGAAGAGTATGTGTGATGATTGTCATAATTGAATATATTTTTTGAAGTAGCTGTTTGGATTCCAAAATAAATGTTCAAGTCCTTTTTATAACTGACATTTCTTTCCCAATGCAATAGTTGAACATTGAAAGTCACAACATGTTCTGATTCTTAAGGATCTTTTGCTATGTCAAATTCATTTGACAATTACGGATCTCAAAATCAATATATATTCACAGATAGTTTTATGTATTTAAACAGTTTCAACAGTTTGCAGTTCAAGTTAAGAAAAAACAATTCAAACGTAAAATTTACAAATTTTATAATATTTAAATTCTATAAATTCGAAATCGTTAACGAATAGCAAAGTTCGTCTTAGTGAAAAAACAAAAATTTAAAAGAGAAAATTTTGCTGGTCTGAAGTTGTAAATACTTTTTAAAATGTTTCTAAAAATTAATGAAAATACCGCCTGAAATATCATTTAGCATTTTGTCTATCAAAACAACACATGAGTTTTGAAAGTTAATTTTATGCCTGTTTGCAAATTCTTTGTCACTTAGCAAAATTTTGTTAAAAGTTTTGAATGTGCTCTTCAGTTTTCCAATAATAATAATTTGTCTAAGTCTATAAGTAAGGTTCAGAACTGAATTTAGTTTTTTTTTTAATTTTCTTCTAATGAAATGCTTTGTAAAATTTAGTACTTTTTTGGGACATAATTTTTTTCGAAAATGAGAAATGAGCTTAGACTCGAAATTTCACAAAGTTTAACTAATTTTCTGAGTCATTGGATGTACAGACTTTGAGATAAATTATGTTGAAGAGAGGACAGGGTTTTTAATGGCTTTGTCTATCTCAAACCATGATATGCAGATTTACTTAAACCTACCGAATATGGGAGCTGTTTGTCAATCATTACACCCTTATATTTTCATGAGATCGATTCTCAATTTTATCATTTCTAAAATGATTACTCGTAACTCATCTTCGTACAATAAAACTGTACTATAATACGTATAACGTAATTCTTGAAAACCATTGAAAAGTATTGAAATTAGTTGAATACTTTATTTTTTCACCATTCACTTCTTCTTAAATCGAGAATTAGCTATTGACACATTCCCGATCCATTTTAAGAATTTTAGTAAGCACCGATTTTTATAACTTGAAGCTCCTTAGCTCAGTCTATAATACCTTTACTATATTCCTAACGATTTCTTGAGGTCTAAATATTTGCCAATTGACCTCCCAAGCAACTTAAAGTCTTCATTGGAATCGAAACAATTTCAGCATTTCATGACTATCAATCATATACATAACAACTATTTGAGTTAAACCACTTTGAACCCATCATGACCTCTGAAATCACCTTTTCAAAAGGAGTAGCGAAACTTAGACCTTAAATACGTTATAATAACGTCACAACATATAATCGTCCTTAAATGAATCGGTATGAGTTGCCAAACAACAAACAAACAAAACAAGAAAACATCAACCAAACATGATTCGGAATTCCAAATTCCTCCAAAATCTATAACTTACAATATTCACAACTTACTACACACACACAGACACACGCGCATGCACGACGAATACAATCACATATACAAATGCACGAGGCCTAATATATTATTATATTATAGGCCACTCGTGTACTCGTGTATGTGTGCGATATTGTGCTATTGTAAAGGATCTTAAGGAGATTATGGGTGATGTGTGAAACTTACCTCTGAACTACTGAACCAAGTAGTTGAAGTGGCACTCAATTAATCTTCGAAAGGCTTTGTATGCTTCGGATGTTGTTTGCAGTCCTATAACTTATAATATATGAATGTCTAGATGTATGTATTAGCAGCTACATACATCAACATGTATGTATGTGTATGTGTGTTATATAAAGCTTAATTGATAATAATCTTGACATGCTACTTGGGTTTTCTACTTAATCATAATTGATTCTCTTTGATAATATTCATGGGTTTCCTTTTTTTTTTGCTTTCTCTCTTTTTTTTTGAGTGTGATGATGTCTTAAGTTTGGCAGAAAACCGCAAATTATTCTTGTTTGTATACAATACACAGACACACTTAGAAGTGTCATTGTAAAAAAATTACAAGAGTGTTATAAGAGAGCTTCCTTTTATTTATTTCTGCAAGGAAGAATATTAAGACTTATAGAAATTATGGCACTTAAGTACCATTTGCTGGTTTATTTTTGTAACAGGATATTACTTTGAGGCAATTTTTCATCAATATTTTATTTTTATTTGAAATATTTATGTGTGGGTGTTTTTAGGATTATTTTTTTTGATGAATTAAGTATTTCTTTGCATTGGTCTTAATGTTAAAGCTGAAAAATAGACATTTCATTAAAGTTATGTACAATCATTACCAGAAAAAAAAAACGTGCCAAGATTTTTTACAATATATGATTTATAATGAAATAAATAAAAAAAAAACTTAAACACAAAAATTAAAATCAATAATACTTTCCGCAATAACTCGGTTAGAAACATATCTATCCCCAAGTGTATATAAAAGCTTAAATAACATTAATTAAAAACAAAATATTAAATTTAAATATTTAAGAAAATAAACAACAGACATCTTAAGCAAATCAAAAAATATTTAAAATATTATTTAACAATAAAAACAGATATAAATTTAACAAAAACTAAAACTCTTGTAGAAAAAATAAAAAAAAAAACATTGTTTAAGCTTCAATTTTAAAATGAATTATTTATACATTTTTTTTAAAACGAATTGTAAAAATAAAAACTTAACGAATAAAAATATTATAAATATATAAATTTAAGTATGTACCTATGAGAGAAAGAAAAAATAAATAAATCGACCGTTCCTTGTTCAATTATACAAACAACATCAACTAACATTAAAGGTCGATTTAAAAATTTAAAAAAATTAAAAACAAAATATGTTCTATTAGAATAATTGTAGCATTTGGAAATAAAAAATAAAATAAATATTTTTTAAGCCTAAAATAAATTGGAAAAAAATTAACATAGTAGAAAATTGTAAGCTTAGTAAGAGGAAAGTAAGCAAATAAATGTAATGTAAAACAACAGAAGATATTAAAATTGAGAGAAAAAAAAATATATATATAAAATAAATTTAACGATAATTTCGCACCAAAGATACATAAGAAAGAAAATTTAAACAAAAATGTGTAGATGCACTTACATATATCTAAATCTGATGAACTATTTTAAGATACATTTTAAGATTAAATCATTACAGATACTGGAAGTTATATCTTGGGCAAAATTTTTGGTTAAACTTAAAATTAAAAATTGGCATATAATCAATTTTTGAAGCTCTGATATAAATAATAGAACACCGAACTGCCCGAATTCAGTTGAGTCATTAGAATTCTAAAATTTGAAGAACAGAAAAACATTTTGCAAACGAAATGACTTCCAAAATTCTTGTACTCAACGAACAAAAACATTAAACTTAACATCATAAGGAAATTAAAAAAAAAATAGCTAAATGTGTGTAGGCTTGTAGAAAATGACATGATATTAAAAAAAAAAACACTAAAGAAATTCATAAATATAAAAATTAAAAACTAAAAATTAAAAAATTAAGAATAAAATATTATGTACTATATATGAAGTAAAAGTTTGTATGTTAGAACAATTTGTGCATTAAAATAGTTTAAACAAAAAAAATATTATAAAAACGAAGCTAAGAAAATACAAAGTATATTTTTTTGCCGCAGAGATTTAAAAGTAGATATTAAAAGAAAACCCTAATTAAAAATAAAAACAAATATATATCTACCTATGTATATTATAGAAAATACATTTAAGGGTGTTTATGATTTCCGCTTTTTATACAAAAAAAAAAAAAAACAAACAAACAAACATAAAAACATCTAAACAAAAAATATTTTGGAATGATTATTTTTATTTTTGTACTTTTTATTTACTTAGAAAAAAAAATAAATTTAAAAAATATATATACATAGTCTTATTTAGAAACTATACTAAAAAGATATATTATAAATATTATGTAGGTGAAAAAGAAGAAAACAAAAAAATATCTACAAAAAAAATGCGTGTATAAAATAATCATATTGATATTATAATAATAATAATATAAATGCAAAATAGAAAACAAAATAAAAATTAGAATTACACAAAGTAGTTATTAGAAACAAAAGCATATAAGCAGTACACGTTAATAGAAAAATAATAAAAAAAAACTATGTATTTCCAAAAATGAAATAACGAAATATATTCATAAATAAAAAATAAAAAGAAATAAAAATAAAAATAATATTGTTATAAGGGAGAAAAATAGAAAATTGAGCATAAAAGTAATAATCAAATAAAGAAATGTTAATCAAAACGTTAAAAAGATTTTTGTTTTATTTTGAAAAACAAGTTTTTATTATTTATTTATTTCCCCATGAAAAAGCTAGTTCCAAAGTGTATAAGATATTTCACGATTTCTATTTCAAAATCATGAACTTTTTAAAAATCATTCAGAGAAGTCTTCTGGGTAGTTATAATTACTTGTAAAGGGTGTCCCAAAAATTGAAGTAAGATTTGAATTATGCATTAAAACATTGGGACAAATGACCTAAATGGCTTTGCGTACTGCGTATGTTTGACGAAATTTTCGGTGATCATTCAGCTTTAATGTGACTGAAATTCGTTGATGCAACGATGAATCCCCTCCTTTAGTGTACGCGTGGTTGTGGACTTGGACCTGTGATATTAAAAATAACACAATAGTTTAATGATCTATGGGGGCCATTCTGATTACCGAAAGAAAGTATTTCACGAGCTGTATGCCATGTGGCACCATCTTGTCCACCAGGCCGAGTTGAGGTCCTTTGATTGTCACCGACACTCTCACGCACTGCTTTGATATTGAAATTTGAACGACATGTTTTTGGATGACCTGTGTGTTTGGCATTTCCAACGGATCCTGTCTCTCGGAATTGTACAAAAATCTCTTCACAGTTGTCCAAGTTAAAACACTATTCCGGCCATATTTTGTATGATATTTTCGAACTGCTGCTACCAAGTTTTCATTATTTTTGAAATATTCTCGTTTTTTCAGGGTTGTCAATAGTTTACTGCACATAAATGGCGGCGAATTTAAATCATGGGTTACTTTTGGGACACCGTTTACATTATTTTACATTCGCCAATACTAGTGTAATATTTTTCCTTTTTTTTTTATTACAAATATGTATTTTAAAAATAAAAAAAAATTGTAACTTTTCCAAATAAATTGTGAATTTTCATTAGTTTTAACTTAAAAAAATATTTACCTCTTCAAAGAGGTAGATATTTTCTTCGAATATAAGAATACTATTGACAAAATTAATTTGTTAAATAATGTTTTCTAAAAACAAAGTAATGAAAATGATTCTTAAAAAAATTAAGTGTACATTTTGATAAGATAATTTTACTCCAGATTTGTCAAAAATTTCAATTGCAATAACTCCCTATGGGAAGATTTTTTTGTTGGTCATAAATAGTCCGCCTACCAATTTTTAGCTTTCTACCTAGATTTTAGAGAAGTGGGGTGTTAGAAAGAGACAAAAAGTAGCCATTGTAACTCTCCACCAATTCAATTATGTCCAATTGTCTCCAATCACGTCAATTGGTAGTTCCGTTTTGTTGTGAAAGACGGACAAACAAACACACTTACGCATTTACAATATGAGTATAGATTGTCCTACATTCACTAACCTTGGTCAGAAGTTGAAATTAAAAATTATACCGAAATAAGTGTCAGTAGTGAATGTGGACCTGGACGTTATTATAATATCATTTCTTTTACTGCAGCAATATCGAGTTCCAATATTTTTAAGGCTCACCTTAGGCATTAAATAAAAACCCTGAGTTAAATAAACTTATGTTGCAAAACTTGGAGTGCCAGAATAGTTTTTAAATAAAGATTTTATACGGATAATGAATAAATTCTTCATTTTTGTCGGGTTTTTAAGCGCTCAGTTTATTGTTTTAACTCGTGAGTTGTTAAAAATAATTGACATCGAAGGAAAATCCTTAAAGAGTTCCAATTTTCTTTCTTTTAATGTCAAGAAGATAAAAGGTTTTATTTATTTGACCTTTGGGTTTATCTATAAACATGTAAGTTTCAAATTTTAAGTTATTTAGTCAGGTTCTGTCATTGTTATAAGCATTTTGGTTCAGCTATGGGAGTCTATTCCTGACCTCATTTAACAGTTCTCTCCATTTATCCCAACGTGTGTCGAAACTCTCCATTTGCCCACTCCAAGTCTTCATGTGTACTGGCCCACATCATAGTACTTCATTTCATAAAATGTACTATACAAAGGACTTTCCAAGCTGCTTCATTTTCGCTGTGGAACCTGTCCACGGGAGTCAACCGATCTTCTCCGAAATCGTCCTTCCTCACATTCGAAGCCAACAATTCTCGGTAAAACTTTCCTCTCGAACGGGCCTTATACAAGTAGGTTGGAGGGTATCCAATGACTTTTAGCAATGACCAGCAGCCTATCTATTTCTTTTTCTATGTTGAAATTATGTTTCTATAAGACTTGTTGGTTGTTGGGCATTCCATATGAAAACGTCTAATCGAAAAAGCCAACGCATTATTGGTTTTCTTCAACTTCATCCTTATGATAATCTCAAAAAATTAAATCCAGCTCGATTTAATTTGAGAATACGCCATTCCCCCGCTACACCCCTTAAATGTTTGTTAGTTTAATGTTGCTTTTTTGTAAAAAACATCGATATACATACATACATATGTATGTGATATCGATATGTTTGAGGTATTATTGCAAAGATAAAAAAAAACACCAGTTTCTGTAAAAAATACTAAAATAATTGAAATCAACACCAAACGTTATTAAACATGGTTTTGAAATTGAACTTCATGTTCTATAAATTTCGTTTTATTATTCGTGCCCCTTCATCATTTAAAAATAATTTGAATCAAACTATAAAAGTCAAATAATATCGTATGGGAGTCGTTTAGGTGGGATGACCAATTTTATAAAAAAAACATTAGGTACTTAAAAAAAATATATTAAAAAATAAGTAAGACCTACAATGCCATGTTATATCTACCTATTTGGAAAATTATAAATTATTTCTTTAAACCTCAATTAAATTAAATTAAATTAAATTGATTTGGTGATTAGCTTTCAAAAAATTAATTTTCGAAATCTAATTTTTGATATTTTAATTTAAATCCAAACGGTTTTTTTTTCAAAATTTTATGTAATTCAATGCTCCTTTTAATTCAATAAAAAACAGAAAACTGGATGCTAGAATGTATCACAGTTTTTGAGAAATAAAAAAATCATAATTACTTTTTACAAGAAAAGCAAAATAATCAGGTTAAGTTTAATTTCATTATCCTGCTAATCGATAGCAAATTTAATGTTAGAACATCAACATTTTTTAACAATTTTACAAAAAAAAAAAAAAAATATATCTATCATCAATTTATTTCAAAATATGTAAAATTTAAGGTTATGGTGTTAGCAGCCGTCAAATTTCAGAATAAAAGAGTTGAGTTAATAAGCTTAGCATACAAATAGCACATTAAATTACTACATTCCTCTTATTTGAAACAAAGTTTTGGGAAGTCTTTAGTTTATAGTTTTTTAATAAAAAGTAAAGTTACATTATGAAGTGTTTTGGAATTTTAGTGAGTAAAATTTGTATGCAAAAATTTGTCGACATGAGATAATATTTGGTATCCCTAAAGTCCAGCATACCCTAATTTAGCATTGAAGGACTGTCTAAAAGATGAGACCTGACGAGATTTTAATAATTTCTTAAAGAATATTTCTAAAAAAATAATAAAGATAACTCGATTTTTTCATTATCCTGGTAATTTCATTAAAAATAATAACGAACTTACTTTTTTGTGTGTTTGAAACTCAAAACCTGTAATAACTAACTAAACTTTCAAGTGTCTTAAATTGACAGCTTTGTCAAAGTTTCATGAGCCTAGACCTATGCTAGAAGGAATCTTCTCGTGACTAGCTCTAATGCTTCGATTCTTTCCAATCTGTTGCGATGCCAAAGTAAAGATTTATCTAATTATTAAAAAAAACATCAAATATTCACCCATAAACCACCTGTGCTCGTATATCTTTAAATTTTAAAAGTGTTTCGCTTAAATTTAATAAAATATAATAATTGTCTTTCTCAAGTCTCAGGTGGTAATCTTATAGCTAGATCCAAATACCCTTCTCGTAATACATAATTAAGAACATAATTTATACACATACGTAAAAAGGAACCTACTTATCTTAAAATCCTCCCTCCCCCTAGCTCCTCGATCAAAACTCCTTATCACAAGGACAAGAAGTACAAAATTACAAGTGTAGTTTCAAAATTAAATTTGTATGAGCAAATTTTTTTCCTTTTTTTTTGTGCTCCTTTGAAAAAGTGAATTGAGAAATAAAAAAAATCATAATTACTTTTTACAAGTAAAACAAAATAAGCAGGTTAAGTATAATTTCATTATCCTGCTAATCGATAGCAAATTTAATGTTAGAACATCAAATTTTTTAGAAAATCAACAATTTTCCAAAAAAAAAATATATCTATCATCAATTTATTTCAAAATATGTAAAATTTAAGGTTATGGTGTTAGAATGAAAGAGTTTAGTTAAGCTTAGCATACAAATAGCACATTAAATTGCTACATTCCTCTTATTTGAAAACCAGTTTTGGGAAGTCTTTGGTTTATAGTTTTTTAATACAAAGTAAAGTTACATTATGAAGTGTTTTAGACTTTTAGTGAGTAAAATTTGTATACCAAAATTTGTCGACATGAGATAATATTTGGTATCCCTAAAGTCCAGCATACCCTAATTTAGCATTGAAGGACTGTTTAAAAGATGAGACCTGACGAGATTTTAATAATTTCTTAAAGAATATTTCTAAAAAAATAATAAAGATAACTCGATTTTTTCATTATCCTGGTAATTTCATTAAAAATAATAACGAACTTACTTTTATGTGCGTTGAAACTCAAAACCTGTAAAAACTATAACTCAACTTTCAAGCGTCTAAAATTAACAGCTTTGTCAAAGTTTCATGAGCCTAGACCTATGCTAGAAGGAATCTTCTCGTGACTAGCTCTAATGCTTCGATTCTTTCCAATCTGTTGCGATGCCAAAGTAAAGATTTATCTAATTATTAAAAAAAACATCAAATATTCACCCATAAACCACCTGTGCTCGTAAATCTTTAAATTTTAAAAGAGTTTCGCTTAAATTTAATAAAATATAATAATTGTCTTTCTCAAGTCTCAGGTGGTAATCTTACAGCTAGATCCAAATACCCTTCTCGTAATACATAATTAAGAACATAATTTATACACATACGTAAAAAGGAACCTACTTATCTTAAAATCCTCCCTCCCCCTAGCTCCTCGATCAAAACTCCTTATCACAAGGACAAGAAGTACAAAATTACAAGTGTAGTTTCAAAATTAAATTTGTATGAGCAAATTTTTTTCCTTTTTTTTTGTGCTCCTTTGAAAAAGTGATTGATAGCAAATAATTAATCTTCTCACTTTGAGTGAGAAAACATGCTTATCCACAAACCAAATAGTGATATTTTTTTTGTCGAAAGGATAGATGATTTTATGTCAGCGAAAAGCAACACAATAACACACAAAAAGCACAAAAAAAAAAATGGGCGGAGTGGGCGTAAAAAGAAAAAAAGAAAAATTGTAAAACGTACATAATTTGCGAAGGCAAACATTCTCCTTGTGTTCAAATTGTAGCAGGTAACAACCGAGCTTGTAGATAGCTGTTGGCATCTGATGTTTTTGGCATGTTTCCCTGTGCTCTTAGAGAGCTCTACACATAGCACTTAGCCAGAACTCAGGATTGAGGACTGAGGACTCAGGATATATGTAGAAGGTGGTTGACAGCCAAAAGTGCCACGTATGATGAATGAATTTCGGTATTGATTAGTTTGCTGATGTGTGGCAAAAAGGATTTGAAAAACACACACATGAGAGAATTCCCAGAGTATCAGGTGAGAAAAGGTTGCTGAAAAGTTTTTTGTCAATTTCACTTCAAATTAAAAAAAAAAAACAAATGAAGTTGGAGGTAAAAAAGTGTAAAATGGAGGGAAGATTGGAAATTTAAAATTGAACCATTTTCCGAAATTGAACCAGGTTTAGGTTTTTTGTTTATCAAGAAATTGCATAATTTTCAAAACTTCTTCAATATGAATCACAACAAAGGGAAATAAAGTCAAATGTAAGTAATCTTTTTAAAAACATCGATGTAAGAAAGGACATAAGGACCATGATGCCAAAAGGATTTCGATTGGAATTGAATTGCATCAGTTGTAAATAATTTAAGCATCTCAAAAATGCGACGCGGAGTCGTCAGTTTAGTGGATTTTTTTTTTCCCTTAAAAAAGAGATTACCATCTTGAATGTCTGAAAGGTTATATTATCCTTTTTCCTTCCTTTCGAACTTTTATAAGGAACAGAGAGCTATAAAAAATATTTTTACGATTAAATTTAAAAATGCAATCTAAACCATATTTTTGTCCTTATATAGTCTTCTGGTAACAAAAAATTCTGCTGATGCGCGGATTTGTAAATATATTCTTTGGAGACATAAAAACAATGTTATCCCAAAAAAATTGCAATTCCAGAAGAGAATAAATGAATTATCCTTTATTCATTGAATATCTTTATTTCAAGGAGAATAATACTGCATTTAGATAAGGAAGATTTAAAAAACATGTATTTTTGTAGAAGATGGTTCATTAAACTTGTTATTACTCGGATTATTGAAAAAGGAATCTGACATTATGTACAAAAATCGAATTAAAAATAAATTTTAAATTTATTTAAATTGGAATTGCAACAAAATTCTAAATCATGAAAAATTTAATAGAATATAAAAAAAGATAATAAAGTTGCCCTTATCAAAAATTTGTTTTCTTTAAATTTTAATTTCATTTAAGACGAAGAAGAATTTGAATTTATAAAAATGATAAAAATCGTGTTGTTTTTAGTAGAAAATATTTTTATTCCGAATTTAGTCACGTCCGTCTAGATTAACTGTTTTGAAAATGTTAACATGAAAATGAATGTATGTTAGCTAGTTGTAGTTCTGATCAAGAAAAGGAAGCAGTGGTCCTGAGATCTCTTGAACCGTCAACTGTTCCAGATGTCATATTTAAAAGATTTTAAAAAATTGGCCCAACGTTGGAACTATTGACATTTAGGACTAAATGATTATTGTTTCGAAATCTCAGATGCAACAATTCCAGCCTAGAGACGAATTCAAGGAACTACTAGAACTGACAATTACTTCCTTTGGAGGCGTTTCTAAAAAAAATTACATTAAAAGCTCCAGCTGCACTACATCGTGCTAGATGGTGTCAAAAGCTATCTTCTCCCGGAAGATATGGATGATACGGGGTCAGTTCAAGTCGTCAAAGAGAGAAGAACAAGAAATTGGTGAAATTTGTCTATTTGTTGTGAGAGTTTATGTAAGGTTCGGGATGACTTCTTCCGATTCGATGTCAGCTCCACGAAATGATCTTCAACAACTCCTAAACCTTGACAAGTACAAGAATATAAATGCATTAATTTCAAAAGTTGCGCTCCAAAATTGGCATTTCTGTTTCTTGTCGGAAGAACTTGTGGTAGTGAAACTAAAAGGAAGCTGGTTTCTGCCCTCGAAACAGAGGGAGTAGAGAATCCTTTGAAGCAGATAACTCTAGAAATTTTTAACGTTCAGTCAAAAGTGTTCGAAGATTTCGCGTAAATTCTTTAATATTACTGGGTTTTTAAATAAAGATGTGCGTGAGTGGTCGTAGAATAAGGAATACAAAAAATTAAACATTTAATACGCAAAGGTAGTCAACATTCAACAATATCGCTGAGCGAGGATAAAACTCATGGATGATTACCTACAACAAGCTACACACTAATAATGAAGATCAGAAGCAGTTTCTCTTACAGGCATTAAGGACTACAGAGAGAATTATCCTGACAGCAGGATATCTATATTGATGGAGTGAATAAATCAGTAATTTTTATTTCATGGAGAGAAAACAAAATGGGGGGTTGGGACTGTCACAATTAATTTTTTTTAATTTTTTCGAAATGTAAGCCACACCCTTTATACATATGTAATTTAGATATTGAAAAAAGCTATGTCAAGTAACTTTTTAAAAATTTGTTTGCGAGGCAAAAACGACTAAAGTAAATTACCCACTTCCTTAATATCTTGGAAACGACTTAAAAAATTTCGATGAAACTTTTAGAACTTTTTGGAAAAAATGCTCAAAATTTAAATTTTCTTATTTCTTTAATATTTAAAATAAATATTGAACGATTTCGTAAATAAATTAAAAAAAAAAAAAATTATTTTAGTCTTTGAGCTAAAGGTAACAGTTTTTTGAAAACTTTTCATAGATTTTTATTAAATTTTCAAAAAACGTATAAGAAAATTTGTTAATACAAAAATATCTTTATTATCGGGCAATGCTAAAAAACCTACTCATCGTCATAATTATATATCAGTTGTTGTCAGGGCTCTCCAGGGCCCCAGCCAAACTTATGCTTAGTAAAGATTTGCGGCTCTTTTTATATATTCTTTCACAATTTTTATTTTTGAAATGACTCTAAGTTTTAGTATTGTCCACAACCGCTTAGGTCCATAACATATAAATCGATAAAGATGGAATAAAAACCTCACTTCGTTTCGGCCACAGAATTTACTATTTCCTAATCTTATATTTCTTCCTTAAATCTTAAAAATAAACGCCAATTTAAAGCTCCACTGACGTTTTATATGGTTGATCTGGATGATAATTGTATCTGTCTCCTGTAGAAATCATTTAAGTGCGCTTTCGATAATGAAGTTAATTTCATCAAGACTTCAAACGTCTTAGATAAAATATGTAAAAAAAAAGCCTTGCAAAGCTGATTTGAAGTACACAAACCAAATGTTACAACGTCTGATCTAATGTTGATTTTGAAGAACTGATGATTGCAGTGTTCAGGAATTGTCCTCCCTCAACACAATCTCCGTAATTCTTTCTTTCCTAACGTACCTAGTAAGTCTTTCATCCGCATTGAGCCTATAGGATCCAGGGAAGGGCTGACGAGACTGGCGATAGACTCAGTTTCACAAGACAATTACTAGTCTTTTCTCATCTAGTGTCATCACTTGCCCTAGTTAACCCCAAAAAAATACAGGTATCACCATTTTAGCAGCACTACATAGCATAAAACAAAACTCTCTTTCTGCTGTCTGTCTTTCCTTACCTTATGTATGCTTAGATTTTTAAAACTTCGAAACGGATTTTGATGCGTTTTTATAAATAGAATGATTCAAGATTAAGAAATATGTGTATAAGTAGATAATGTTTTTATTAAATTAAATTAAAAAAATAGTTTCAAAAGTTTTATTCTAGACCGCTTTTCATTCCAAACTACATTTACTCCTAAAAGCCGCAATATTTTATACGATACTTAAGATTAATGTTAGTTTGTCTCGCTAAAACTCGAGAAGGACTTGGCCGATTTGACTGATTTTGATTTTGAAATATTTATCGTAGTCCAGGAAAGGTTTAAAAAGTAAGCAATTATGGAAAATTTGCAAGGAACGCAATAAAAATTGAAATTATTATTCAATTATTGATTGTCAGTTGGTTGTCAAATTTTTAAATTTCAACCATTTGTCCAACGTTAGCAAAAAGTTATAAAATTGCCTGTCATTTTGTTGCACTATTATACAGTTATTAAAATCTTTTATTCAATTCTATACAATTCAAATAACTTTTTTATAGATAAACCTTTTTTGTAAGTTCCAAAAGTAATGAAAACGTTGATCGGTTGGTGACAAATGAACTCAATTTGGATGAGGCAAAGTTCACCGGGTCCTCTAGTTTCTTATATGTATTTAATTTAGAGACATTAAAAATAAAAAAAAAAAAAAACTGAGAAACACTTATCACTTTTACTATTTTTTACTACCCCTTTTCTAAGCTGCAGGCTGCTATATAATATTCCTCTCTCTGTCTATTTTCTGTCAATTGTAATTCGTGGAATATATTTTTTTTGTGACCAAATCAATTTCCAATAATATTAAATTAAAATATGTACACAAAAAATGCCTAATTTTTATTTCCTGTCGTTTTGTCTATTTAATCAATGTTTTTCCGTTTAAGTTTTTTTTTGTATTTCTAATATTTTATCAATTAAGAATCCAACTCCTGAAATAGCTGCGAGCCAAATTGTTTAGATGAAGAGAGATTATATTTCGAACGAATATTGAAATCCTCTTTCCTACATACATCATGTTATCCATTTAACTGTACAATGTACATAGAGTACATACATATATCTATCTGTATGTGTGCATATGTAGTTATATAATTAATGTGAACATTATATTGCCTCTGGGTCGCCGCCGCTTAATCGAATACACCTTAAAATGTCATATAGCATAGTTCGAATATATCTATAGACCTTTACACACATTTGTATATGTATGTGTGTAGGTATATTATATAGACTATATCTATTTGAAACTTAAATGAAACATGCTGCAGGGATATGATACATTTTCTAGGTAGATATGATGATGTGATTGAGTTTATTACGAGTATCTATATGTAGATGGCAGTGATGGCTGAATTTTTGTATGTAACAAATATTTTATAGTATATTATGCTGCAACATAATAATAAAATAAGAGGACACAGTCGTCCTATTGTAAAATTTAATTGGATTATTTTGTTTATTTTGATAGCCAGTGGGTGATTAGTGAAACGATTTAGTTATCTGCTATTGTTTTTAGATAAATTGATTTTATCCATCGGCGGCGTGCGTCGGCGGTATCTGTTTTGTGTATTAATTTTTAGGTGAACAATATATATACAAAACTTAGGTAAACTTATGGCTATACCTATGAGTTTGTATGTGTTCTTTCAATATGACATGATAATGTCAGTTGTCAATAAAATTTGTGACATTAATTATTAGCCTCAGGACTACTTTATTATAATTACTATAAGCACAAGGCGTTACATTAATCACACTATCAAAAGATGGTGTAATTTTTGAAAATGGTGGCTCGCGTCGTTCGTGATTGCACTTTTGTTTTTTTTTTCTAACCAGACAGCTGCAGTATTTAAACAAGCGTTTTTGGTGAACTTTTGGTTACAAAAAGATGGTTCAACTGTCATAAAAAGATTGTCCGATTTAATTACCCAAACTTTCTCATTGGACCTCGAAGGCAATAGCAACAAGCCTCAGACAGTCGTAGCCGTAAGAATAACATTGGACAGGAATGCAATCAGTTATCAACGAATCTTACAGGGTCATGGAAATTTCGACAAAACGAGAACATAATATTTGTACTAACACTGGCTGCAGGCATTGACTCCAAATAACGATTTCAATCGTCACGAAGCGTTACACTTCCTTCGCCTCACCGACCCACGATACCGATTCCCTAGAAGTAAAACCACGCCGAAGATAATAGCTTAGCTAAAAATTTAGGTGCTGAGGAATTAAGAGGTATTTGAACGTTTACCATTCACATCCACTTCCAACCTAAAAAATCATATAGGTAAGTGGAATATGTATACGAATTTGTCTTTTGTCCTTTACCGGGGACATGGCGTACCACCACAAGGTAGAGCACCGTTTATTCCGCTGGTTTGCTGCCACGGACAAAAAGGAAATTGGAGCCCTGTTTTATTCCACTGTCCACTTCTTCTAAGTGTACGACGGACAAGGTTTTAGCGATATTATGGTATAGTTAAGCAGTATAAATAAAGTTGGTGCTGACTTCGAGTTCAAAACTCTAAACCCAAGTTTTTTGCTTTCTTTGGATAAAACCCTGGACACCCACGAGCTTACTTCAGCCTCGTACAAAAAAGCATCATAATACCAAATAATTTTTTGTAATAAAAAAAAAATAATTTGAAATAAAATTGTAAAATGAATTTTGCTTCACCTTAGGAAATATCTATGCCTGAATCTTAAGCAGGTTTACTCACAGTGATCCAACCAAGCGCTCTATCATCTGCAATAGTTTGGTCATTAGAGTATTGAACCAGAAGGTTGATCTTGCGAGCGGTCTGCTAACTAATCTCCACGAAGTTTTCATACTTAGAGTTGATTATTTGCTCAGGTATATGAACTCCTCAACAACTTCGAAGTTCCTGGTATCAATGCTAACATTTTGTCCTAGTCGGTTAGGTGGATATGGTCTTACCTTTGTGAACTCTAAGATGATAAAATTATACATGTTCCGTATCAAAATCAACACAACACAACATTCTCAAAATTGCAGCTGCCATTTTACTGTATCTTTGCCTTGTTTCAATGTCATGAATTGTAACTCCTGATAGTCTCTATCGCTAAGCTGTAGTGTCTCTACTCGACTCCATAGATCTGTGTGATTTTTCCTTTCAAATGATAGAATTAATTTTTATTATTATTAGCTTTAGAAAACTAACAAAGTTTGTAAAGTTTTCTTTACCAAAAGTGTCTGATAATTTTTGTGTTAAAAAAGTATTGCAACTCAAGACTCAACCAAAGCCTTTCGGTCAGTTTTATTACGGAAAACACTTTAAATTTTAGCCCCCATCATTTTTGACAATGTTTAAAATTATCTCAAAAACTTTGGGTTAGGGGCCTCCTTGGATTGTAAAAACCCCATCCCATACCCATGTTCGGAGGCCTTCCCAAGAACTAAACGCGTTAAAATTTGATTATGTATTTAATGGATGATTTTAAAAGACCCAATAGTAACAATACGCCAACTGTTCTTTTAGTTGTCAAATTGTTGTTGTGTATTTTCATACACAAAGTTTAAGATTCAAAAAGATATTCAAAATCACGATTCTTCTAAGATTTTAAATCAAGCTTTTGTTGTAGCCATTCTTTCGATTGATTAATTGAAAATATGAACATTTTTTCTTTCAAATTTTATAGTTTCCTAATGAACTTGCGGTTAAGCGTGTCGTTCCATGTAAATTCACTTGGATCAGTTGAGAGTATAGTTGTGAATAGTTGGCCTTCCCACCAATTTCATTTTTTTTAATCCTTTTTTTAAACTATTTAATCAAAGCAAGGATGTACTCTCGTATGTATGTATATGATATAATTGTGTATGTGTATGTTATGTTTGTATAGTTTGAAAAAGTGAAAAACAAATCAAAAGCACTCGTTTCATGGTTTCCTAGTTTTCCAGGTTGCTTGCATTTAATTAGTAGCATCAGTATTCAGTATATTCTCTACAAAATGGCAACTTCACAACCAAACAAACTTACATACATATTATGATGGACTTATACAAATACAAGCATATGCTACCAATTAGATATACATAGGAATATGCTAGTTTGCCATCACCTAGTGAACTCATTTAACCTCAATGTACTCAAAAGTTTGTTCAGTGTTTAGTTATAGGTATTGCCTAAGATAACAGTGTTGCCAGCTGTTATCTTATGACAGTGATGACTTATGACAGATTTTTAATTTGACTGGATTTATAAGCCTTTCTCTGGAAAAAAAATTCAAATCCAGCAAATACTGGATTCAATAAATCGAGCCTAAACGAGAAATATTATAGACGTTTCTGACAGTGGCATCTGAGTGAGTCTTTATAGAATTTATATGTAAAAACTAACTTTACTGAAAAACGTGCTGTAAGTTGAATCATAAATTTTGGTAAAAAAAAATTAATTGACTTTATAATAATATGATGTTTCGAAATATGATTTTTTTATTTTTTTTGAAATGGCAACACTGTACTTTAGTGCTGTCATTCTTTTGTAAAACTTATATAATCCTTAATCTTACTTTCGTTAGATTTTTTTAAAATAAGAACAAGACGATAGCTAATAGGTATTTAAGCTCATCGTGGAAAAAACTATTTTTAAATTGACATGAGGAACATGGACAGGACAAAAGTAGAAGATGTAAAAATTATTGTTGGAGAGCATTTATGAGAGAAAATGGGTGTCAACTGTCAACGAGTGTCATTAAGCGTGCATCATTAGGCTTCAACTTTCTCATCATGGGAGTCAATT
Source organism: Scaeva pyrastri (assembly GCA_905146935.1). Classification (NCBI taxonomy): domain Eukaryota; kingdom Metazoa; phylum Arthropoda; class Insecta; order Diptera; family Syrphidae; genus Scaeva; species Scaeva pyrastri. Next base: position 121,561,680 of record LR989927.1, on the reverse strand, counting down.
TCCAACTGATATTTTAACTTTGGTGAATCAAAGTAGACTTTAAAGAGCTTAAATGATGGGCATCAAAATGCGTTAATAAGCGTGAACGTGCGTTCGAAGCGTCAGCGATGGTAAATTGACGTTAAAAAAGTTATTGGACATGTAGGTTTGTGAGCTAATCCACTTCAACGCTGCACAACGTCAACATCTGTCAATTGACTTCAATAGGTGTCAAAATTCGACAATTACGTCAACTTGATGTCAATGTGCGTCAAAACGCATCAATGCCTCAAAATACATTAAAATGCGTTAAATTGCGTTATCCTGCGTCAATATCCACAGACATGCGTCAAAGGCTTCAACGCAAATTGGTTCAATTGACATCAATAATCCGAAATGTGGTTCAATGAACTTCAACGAACCTTAATCGGTGTCAAAATGTGTCAAAATATGCTAACATGCATCAATGAGCGTGCACATGCGTCAATGGCTGTTAATATTCGTCAAATTTCTTGCCTAGTCTAAAAACAAGCTATAACTGTTTTTTTTTGTTCTTAATTAGTTCTGATCATATTTTATCTTAACACAAAATATTACCAAGCATACAATAATTAAGTTGTAAACGATGATGTTTCAAAAATAAGATATAGTACTTTATATCACATCCGGGGTGAAGTTGGTTTATTATGCAATATTCACATGCTCACGTCATCGTCGTCGTCGGTGAGCGTTCTATAAACAAAAATACCACAGAACGATGCAAGAGAGTAAGAAAATTCATCTATCCAACGACCCCGCACGTTCTGTCTTCCGTCCGTTAAATCGCACGTCCAAACGACCAACGAAAGTCTAAAAAAAAACAACAACAAAAAGCAACGAACTAAGACCTTCACCCCCTTCAACCCTTCCCCCCACCCACCAGAGAAAGAAACATGGTGTGCGCAACAATTTCATCCTTTTTAGAACCAGCATGTCGCTGTAATGGAATATTTATGTCAGTACAACAAACAAACAACAACAACAACAGCAACAGCAAAAAAAAACACCCTATAACACATCTCATTAATATTCATATTGCAACCCATTAATACAACACTCTCCATCCAACATTTGGAATGTGGGGATACCTTTATACAGAGCGGACGTAAAGGGACGTATGTATGTATGTGATGGTAGTGGTGGAGCTAGGTGAAAGAAGTATCCTCTCCGTTCCTTCCAATGGGCTATACTGACTGGGGTATGATCCCCTAACCTACCACACGGCAAGGACTACGAGTAAAGGAGGCAAAAGGACACGCTGCAAATAAAAAGGCATTAGAAATAGAAAAATGTACTCACACACAACATAACCCTCGAGGGGAAGGGGAAAAACATACAAATGTGGGCATAACGGAGCTGCATGACATAAAAAATAGGTGAGTACGGAAAACGACGACGTCTAAGTGTCACATAACGAGCGCCAGGTACAACTGCTTTCAAAGGACTCAAAAGGACTAAACAACATAAATAGCGTCGTGGTTGAGTGTGTGTGGACTGTGGGGTGTATATGGTGTACGGTATAGAGTGCACAGTATTTGTATATGTAACTGTGTGGGTACTGTAAGTTACTTGCATGACAGTCGTATGCAAATTAGTACTGTAGCGTGACCCACGCATAATGCTAATGTGTAACCATTTAGATGCGATACCATAACAGAGTTATGGAGCCCCCTTGTCCATCCCACTTCAAATGACATAATAAGCCCGACTGAGTATACGGCACCAGCGCAGCGGGCGGCAGGATGAAATTTAAATTAAAATCAAAGTTGTTACTGCGTCGCTCCGTCAACAGAAGACGACGCCGCCGCTGCTGCCGACGAACAACGACGACGATTCGATGGCCAACCATAGGGATGGGAGTATGAAGAAGCTTGACGTTGGCTACATCCAGGCAAGACAAAAACTGGGGGCTGATGGTGGTTTTAGAAATGAACGAAGTGTAAGGAATAAATTTCCCAAAGCGGAAATTAAGATGCTTAAAGAAACTTGAGCTAAGTTAAGCAAGAGACGCACAAGCAGAAGAAAAGGAAATCTCACTCAGACCTGCAGCAGGAGTCATTTCCGCTTAGCATAGTATGAAATAATTGTACTCAAAAAAAAAAATAACAAGGATAATAATGGAGAGAACAACGTTCTTATGCGGCTTTTTGTGCTGATGTTTAAACACACACAAAAAGGGGTTTAAATACGAAGGAGATGAATTCATTGATAAAAGTACCTTTTTTGTTGTTGTTGTAGAAGCTTCTTGTAATGCATACAATTATTATTTCAATTAAGTTTTTGCCGATCGATATGGATTGGTTTAGAGGCTTTTAAGATAACGGAGCTTAAGACTATTCAAAATAAATAAAACTTGAGTAGTGAGTATTGACTATTATTTTAGAATTTAACTTCGGAATGAATTGGGAATAATCGAAATTTAAATCTGTTTTGATATAAGAAACAGTTTTGATAGGAAGTAGATAGTTCAATCTTCATTTAAGTTTCCGAAAAAAAAATTAACAGTAACTTTGAGTAAGATGGAAAAAACAAGAAAGAGACGGAATTGTCACGAATGTCTATGAAAGTTATTGTCTTCGTAAGACTCTTTGTAAAAATAACCTAAAAGCTTTATACAATTGAAATGGCAGAAGTGAAATTTAAAGTATGTATGTACATTGCAAAAGGTGTTTTTTAGACGTGAGGTTTATAAGAACAAAAAAAACTCTGATAAAATTTAACGTTATGGCTAAGAATGTAGATTAATAAAGACAATGGTTTGACATTATCATTTAAAAATGATTTCGGGTAAGTAAATTCCAGCCGAGAATAATAAATAAATACGACCATTTCGTTTTCTTAAGTACCCCTCAACAAAAATGAGCTTCAGCGCTGAACAAAATTTTGTTTTAAAAATTGGAATCAGTGGCCATCTTACAATAGCTTTTTTAGTGCGCACTGTATGGTGTCTCTGAGGATTATCTCTGCATTATCGACTTGAGTAAACTTGGTGCAAAACCGATTTATGGTTGATGACGCAGCCAAATCATACCATTATTTGGGAATAAGTCGTAGGTCTTCTAATAGAGAGTTTCAATAGGAGGGACTTTATTTCGAATCGCTTTTAAGAACTTGATCTTTTTCTTAAGGAGACTCTACTAGACGGGGTAAACTAGGTCCTCATCCAAAAAACTGCTCCATCTTATAGATTGGTCCTTTCCTTAGCTTAATGTCTCCAGAGGTGCACACTCGAAGTTTGGTTAGGTCACTCCCACTTGTGTGCGCCACTTCATTTACGGACTTTCTCTACTGCAGTGACCTATAGGGGTGCAGTCTTCTAGCTTAACGGGGTGGAGCTTTGATAGTTTTCCTGCACAAATCGAGGACTTTGGCAGGGTTTTCACAAACTAGGTTTAACTCTATATAGTTAGTTCCTGTAGAAGTGTAGATGATGTTATTTATGTGGCTTTGAAATCGATGAAAAGGTGGTAGATGTCGATATGATGTTTTTGGGGCTTTCAAGGATCTGCTGCATTGTAAATATTTGCTCTGTTTTTTGACTACCATCTTTAGCCGTTCACATATTACCATGGAAAAGATTGTATGCTATAAGGAGACAGTTTTCGCAATAGTTAGTTTTATTTAAAGGTTCTTCTTATTTCAGACCAATTTGGAGTATTTTGAGAGACAATGAAATTTATTTGCTGAATGTACTTTAGAAATTTTGGAATAAATAAATTTACTAACATTCGGGACGCTTTTATCCACAAGATCTAATCTCAATCTAATCAAAATTTCGCTTCAATCTCCTGAAGAATTCACAAGATTGCCTACACGAAAAGAGTAGGAAGAGAATTGTGCCCGACGGCGTATGAGCACTTATTTTATTTTAATAAATGTTAACAACTTGTTGTGAGAATATTTTATGCAAACAGCGAAAAAAATTTTGTGTGATAATTTGATTACTTTAAATCGTGTAAGAAAAGGCCAACTGACTATATAGGTACTTTGGGCTAGTTTTCCTGATTCTTTTGTCCTCCTCGTGTGTAGTCGTCGGTCTATATTCACTCGTTATAAGAGACCGAGACCTCCACAAGAACAAGATTGACATCTCTTTTTTCAGTACACACGACTAGCAAAAACCTTGTTCCAGGGGCATGAAATTCTTTTTTTCAGTTCAGTAAGTTATTCTTAAAGACAGTTCCACACTAGGTACATTGTATTGTATTATTTCTGACAAATTAGATAGTGTTTTCGTAAACATTTTAAAGTTTGTTTGATTTTTTCTGACGCTTGTCAAAATTATTGTCTTTTTTTTCACCCAAAACCTTCCCTAGATTTCATTCTATAGTTTGATAAAAACTACATGAAAATCACGCCGCCGCGCCGCACAGTGGAAAATGATAGAACCATTGCACATCATAAATGAGTTTTACTAAAGTCTTAAATGGCACAAAATTTTATTTTCATTTTTTAAACTTTTTAAGGACTCAAATGAAGAATTACATACATATGTATATGATATTCAAAACAAATGTGATTTTCCGCAAAATAACTGAGATATTAAAATTTGACTGATAAAGTATGGAATGGAATGCAGTCTAGAATGAAATTTTATAAATTCTTTTTTTTTTTAACTGAAAAAACACTTTCTAGATATACATACATATACAAATAAGCCTTTCTTGAATCGCTCTATCTATTAAAAAAAACCGCATCAAAATCCGCTCACTAGTTTTAATTATCTAAGCATACACAGGGAAGCAACTAACAGTCAGTGGGGAACCGTCTTTGGTTTATACTTTGTAGTGCAGTGATAATAATTTATTACTAAAAAAATCTTAAAACAAACTTCCTCCATTTTTTAGTCTACGTACATACATATTATGTACATATGTATGCTTTTTTCATATTTTTCATTCCATTACGAATTTATTTTAAAGTTAAAGTGAAATAAGAAACTTAAATAGAGAAACAGCAATAGTTCAAATGGTAGGTATAATAAAAGACAGTTTCTAACTGTAACTGTATCATAAGAACCCATGAAACTTCCTCGAGGCTATAACTGATATGGAAGATTGATAGAGCAAGTAAATTTTGTGAACAGTAAATTGCCTTTCTGTCATAGCTTCAGGTGGTTGGAAAAATATTTATTACTTGACAGAATATTGTGTCAGATAAATTTATTTATATATGTACATATTTTTATTGTGTTTTTTATCGATTTATGAAATACTTAAAAAAAAGAACAACTTCTTTTGTGTATTTTAATTTGTTGATTGTCATAATTAAAAACGATTACGAAAACATTAATTCTGAAATTGATAGCCATAAAGTTCCACCTCAGGCGATATTCGTTTGTACAAATTCTAAGAATACATAATTTCAAAATGATAACAACTTGAATTAAGTAAAAATGGCCAAGAACTCAAGGTGAACTTGGTTATTTTCTATTTAAGACAATTTGCATAGGTAATGAGCTATACGAGATTGCCAATAAGAAAGTAACCGGAACTTAAGACTTGACTACTTTTAGAAATATTAAATAAGGCAATTTAAATGCAGACTATGTTTATCTATAGATAGGTATGTTTATCGAAGTGTTTTTCCTCCCTCTGGAACCTGAGAAAATTCAAGCCGAACAATTTCCTTTAGACCTTTAAATCATCGGTATCAGTGTCGGTGTCAGTGTCGTTGTCGTTGTCGGTATTGGTATATAGGAATTATTTCAATACTATGGGGATTTCAAGGATCTAAGAGCCTGTCAAAAAGTTTTAATACTTTTGATCGACATGATGTTTTATTGGCTATATTACTCTTATACTGTGACTGTGTGTGTATGTGGCTGTTTAGAGAGAGGTATATACAAGACGAATCGAAACGATTGGCCATAACTCGTGTCTTTTGTCATTATGTCAAACTTTTAATACCTTTTGTCGCATCCGCCCTTAATTCTAAGCCACAACAACACGAAGCCATATAGGGTAGGGATTATAGGCTGATGTCTTCCGTCATTCAATTTCTGTCCGTCTATAATTTTGCAAAAGTCAATGTGTCTACTGCCTGCTATACCTACTGCTACTGGTTACTCGAAGGGGCTCTTCCTTAATTCCGTTTTAGACTTTTTATGCTGGGTTTTCTTTATGCCAAACCGGCCGGACGAGCAAAAGAAATGAAAATGAAAATGAAGAAATGTCGCCTAGTCATAGCCATATAGACTGCAAGTAGACATTTTTACGACCAAAGTCCACATATTAAAGACATAAATCATTTGCACGACTTAGTGGCACACATGTGGACGATAGCAGGGCGGTTCGGGCGATGCGAGGCGATATTCCTTGCACCAGTTTCTTCTTCCCATTTCCCGAATACATACTCGTATTCTATTTGATGCATTCCTGGTTTGCCATTGGATTCAGGAGGGGTTGCAGGGTTAGAGTGATAGTGTAGCATACGAGACAGTAGTTGTATCTACACACACGTTCAGAAAAAAACCGTTGTATATTAAATTTTTAGCATGTAATGGAAGGATTGATGCAACGCTGTGATAAATTGTGGTGCGTTTTTCATTCTTTTGACATTTGGTTGGAATATTGTGTTTGATGCGGACTTTCTACTCACATAACTGCAACTAACTGAAAAATGTGACTGAAGTCTTGCGTCAGTCAGTGGTGTGTAATAAGTTAACAGTTAGGAAGTGATGCTCTGTTTCACCAAACAAAAAAAAAGTATATTTATTGCAAGGATGTTTTTTGCAGAAGTTTTTTTTTGGTTAGAAGTTTAGGATATTTCATTTTATTTCATTAAAAAATGTTCTGTGACACTTAATTAAACTAAAGTCAAGTTTTTTAGGCTCCTATCTAACATTGTCCACAAAAATTTGAAATTGAAAAAAATTTGTGAAAAATAAAATAATTTGATTTATATGATACAAAAATTATGAAGGTAAACAAATTGAAATATGAACACAGATACATCTAATGACCACATGAAAAAACAACATATGCATTAAATCACTTCGTTTTTCAAAGTAATTTTTGATATCTGTGTGTACGTACGAATGTACGACCGTACGATACACACCCGTTCGAGAAACCCTTTTTCGTTCAATAAGGTATCTCAAGAACGAGTTAAGATATAGACATTTTTGACATCTCAAAAAAATTTCGAAAAAATTGAATTGACAGCTTTTTTTACCAACAATTAAAAAATAAAATACAAAACATTTAAAAAAAAACTCCGTAAAGAATGTATTTTGGCTTTAATATCTCGAGCCAGATCCTGGAGAAAACCCAAGAATATTATATTGACACCCACCTGTTCGTCGATTTTAAAGCAGCCTACGACAATGTTAATAGAGATGTTTAACTTTAAAATCCCGACTAAACTGATACGCCTTATCAGGATGACGCTGGAGAATGCTCGCTGTTCCGTCAAAGTTGGTAGAGACTCTACTGAAACCTTCGAAACCACCAGAGGACAAGGCGACGCACTGTCATGCAGCTGTTTTAACATTGTGCTTGAAAAGACGGAACAACAATTCCAGTACATCGGGCACCATTTTCAATAAATCAACACAATTAATTGGGGTCGCAGACGACATGGACGTGATAGGAAGAACAAAGCGAGCAGTAACTGGTGCCTTCACTACTATGGAGTCAGCAGCAAGCAGAATGGGGCTGAGTGAATTTGTCTACCTGGGCACTGCTATCAACTCAGCCAATAACTTCAGCGCTGAAATCAAACGCAGACTAACTCTTGCTTCATGCAATTTTTCATAGTTTCTAGATATCGGGTCATGTACTACCAAAGTGTAAGTCCTAGGTTGCTTCAATTTTTGTGTTAAATGTGGTCAATTAAAATAAATTTTACTCGGATAAAAAGTAGCATATTCCAGACTATAATCTGCCTCAGACTTCCTTTTATATATTCTAAATATATTTATAATATATACATCCCTATATAATATAATACATTTATTTAAAAAATTAAACATTTTTTTAACAAAATATAATAAAGTTCAAAAAATAATTTGGAAAAAAAATGTTTTCCAACTACGAAAAATATTCTATGTCTGATAGGGTTTTGTTAGTACGAGTATACAATAGTTATCAGTCAACATAAGTAAATCGATTAACTGCATGAATAAATCGATTACACAGTTTTTCCAAAAATTAACAAATTTACACAAAATAATAAAATAAGTTTTTTTTTTTTTTGAAGACTGCAAGGGAACACTTGATATCTTTCCTTTGATTGGCGATTTATTGTAACACAAAAACCTCTATAAATGCCAAGTTTTCAAATAACAATGGGAAGTTACTCGTATTAGTGAGGGTCACACCCAGTCTCTTTTTTTGAAACATATTAAAAATATGCATTTTGAAATCATATTCATAAAATTTTACATCAATATTTTTGTGTTCTTAAAAATATTCTAAACAGAATGCTGGAAGCTTATTTTTAGTGTAAAAGGTAACTTATTATCATCAGCAATGCAGGAAGTCCTGGCTGAGGTCACAACAGACAGATTTGTCTGCTAGTACATTATGACAACATTTCTGTGAAAAAATACTTTTCCAAAAATGAAAAAATCGAACGAAAACAATAATTCCAAATGCATTTTTTGAAGAGCCTAGCAGTTTGAGTGTCAAACCACATGGAATTCATTGCATCTGAAAGGTCTTTGTTTCTAGAAGGAAAAATTAAATTGAGAAGAGAAGAAGTTTGCCAGGCCCGCCAGTATTTTAATAAATAATCGTACAAAAGGAAATTCTTAAAATGACATTTTCAGTGAACATAACTTATGAGTATTGAGTGTATAAATGTAAACCATTTACTTACATAATCATGAAATCATAAACGTTCTCATTTAGCTTAAGGAAAGTCTTCCTTTTCTGGTCTATGGTGACAAGTCTACTTCATACTAGAAATACATATGGCGTTTTCAACTGGAAATCTGGAAGCAGAAAAAAGCATTCTGAAAGCGTTGGGCAAAAGTAGCAGTCCTAATTCTGAAAAAGAATAGATTTCTCTTCTGGATTTGAAAACAGAATTACTCACAAGTCACACTTGATAAATGTCATATTTTTTGAATTAACAAATTGTGCGAACTGTGAAGTTATTGCTTGAAATAAAATAAAAACAAAAATATGAAAAAATGGAAAATAACATTGAAAATATCTGAACAATTGTTCCTAATTTTAATAATACATATATGTATGTATGCAGATTTAAAGTCATTTTCTATGAGTTGGTTTCAACTTGAGGATTTTTATTCTCAACTTGTGATTTTGTATTTATTCACTTAAAGTTGACAGTTTCAACTTTCGATTTTCATCTCTGGAGTTGGTCAACTTCTGATTTTCTAAACTTCTGAAAAAAAGTAGCAGTTAAGATAGAAAACTTGAGAGTTTTGCAAATTGTTTGCAGCAAATTGAGAAAGTGGCTCTTACAGTTATTTCTATTTTTAATTTTGATTTTTAAACATGACTGTACATATTTCCTAGCTTGGCTTCATGAAACAAAAGTTAAAACTTAACTTAACGTTTTCAAAATTTCAATTTGACATATTTTTTGGAGAACAACGCAATATTTCACTGAAAAACTAAATTTGAGTATGGATTTCAAAATCTAAAAAAAAATTATACCTATAAAAAACTACACACCAGCTTAAGGCGGACAATATGAGACACCAGGTATAGAAACACTCCTGTAATGTTATGGTGCATCCTTTTCTTGTTATCTGTAATTTTTTTTATTTATTGTAAACATTTTTCAAAAATTTTTAGAAATCACGGAAATTGAGGCAATTATTACCTCCCAAATTCGTCCCAATGTCACAGTTAAGCAACTTATAATTTTTATAAAATATTTCAAAACACTTGAGCAGATTAAATTTCCAAATTTTCAAGAAAAAGGCTTCAATTTCAACTTTGGAATACATGACTCATAACCTTTTTTTTATTTCTGAACTTCAAGCTGTTGTTAATCCTTCTTCGTGTTGGGTTGGTGGAAAAACGATACCAAAACCGCAACAAGGCCGCCAATAAATGTCAATGTGTAAAACGGTTCGAAATTTGGTTTTCATTTTTTTTTTGTATATCTTTCGGAAATTCAAAGCATAAGGAAATAAAACTTTTTGTTGGTTTCCATTGTGTCGTTTCTCTGGAGGCATATTTGCTAAATTGACATAGAAAACCACAATTTTCCATCGTTAGTCAGAGAGGGGGCGTAGCATTTTTTCTTGCAGTAATGAACTTGCACATTGGTTAGACCAAACTGATGTCGATTACGTTCGAATAAAAAAAAACATTCACTGTCAATGTCAATTTTTTTAGAATGCAAAGCGAGCAACATTAAACTTTCCAAGGACTATAATTGGACTTATTAAAATAGGCAGTTTTAAGTAAGTTTTTTTTTTACGAAAATTAAATTGTATGTAAATTTAGTTTAACAAAACTTTCCTCAATTGCCGAAAATTCTTGCCAAAGGATTCAAATGTGATAAGATTCCTCATAGTGTGAGTATCCTTTCTGCGAAAGCTGGCAAATATTTAAATAAAATGCGCCCTTTTTAAATGAAATTTAAACTTCATAAGTCAAAATACAAAGGCACCGTTCTTCGGGAACGGTTCCTGCCTTGTAATATTCCTTTTTTTCAGTTCTACTCTCAGAATTCGATCCTTCTTTTTGCTCCTTCAACAAAACAGAATTCTGAACAGGATTGCAACTGATGCGCTGCGCTGTACCGCGCTGGGCTAACCGGGACCAATCGGGTGCATGTGTAGCCGTTTTTCGTTTTTTTTTTTTCGTTTTTCAAAGCAAGTAGTGTCGGGAAAAGAATGCCAAGCAATCCGGTGGAAACAAAGCAAAAAGCTACGTGACTTGAATTTATTGTGTCTCCTATTCTATTAGAACGCTCCGTCAGCATCAGCAACCAGTGCGCGCTGCTGCGGAGCATCAAAGATCTCCGCTCTTCGGTCTTCGGTCTGGTCTGCAGCTGTACGCTACCTATAGCGTTCCCATATACATATGTACATACTTGTACGTCGTACCGCCCGATTCGAATATTTGAAATTTCGAGTAGGAAATTACAGGTTTTTCGTTTCGGCCAACGAACGTTCTTTTGTCCTTTTTCTGTTTATTTATTTACCACCGTTATTGCTTCGTGCCACTCGCCTTGTTGCCTTTGTTCTATGGACAAGAGTCGAGTCCTAGTATTTGCAAATTTGTTTCGAAATAAAAAAAGGACGAAAAAATGGTAGTAAACGGGAACCCATTCAAGGCAAAGCCAAGGGATGGCTTAGAACTCCCTGAGACCCAGATAAGATTCTATGACTGGGAAATTGATGTGGGCTAGGGAATATACATAGCTCTGGTCGGGTAAGGTTTGGGTTTGGTTCCTGTCGACTGTGTCGGCTGTCGGGTTAGTTTGGGTCGGTCCGGATCAAGAGGGATGGTGAAGGGTAGGTACGAAGGTACCTCTATGTATAGATGGTTTGCAGGTTGCATCATAAATAAAAAGGAAATGTTTGCTTAAGTCGGGTGGTAGGGAACATTTTTCGTTTGACCTTTTTTTTTTGTTTTTGTTGTTGTTGTATTTTTGTTGGTTCTGTTGCTGGTGGAGAGGAAACCCTCTTCGATGATGGTTTGGTTTGGTATGGAATGGCGATGGCTTTTCGTGATGTTGTGTTGCAAGTGCATGGAAAATGCAATCCGATGAAATGTGGTCAGCGAATGGAATGAATTTGAAATTACCTGAATGAAGTAAGGAATACAAATTGAGAATTTTGTGGTGAACAAGGAAAATGGTCGACGACTCGTGGCCACTCTCTTGCTCTTACACTATCCTTCTGATGATGGGAATATATACATGCATACATATAACTAGGACTTGGGAAGATTGAAGGTTGGCTTGGCTTGGCTTGGATGGCTAGGTTTGAATTAAGAATTTCCAATTGGTGGTGTTTTTTAATGAAAAGCAAACAAGGAAAAATTGCAAATGAAAAAATAAATAGTTTTCTTGTTGATTATTTATTTAGTTAATCTGTAGATGCTAGCTGTATATTTTTTTTTTATTTTTTTATTTTTTTGTTGTGGTGGATTTGCGGGCTATTGTTTTAATGGAACTTGTTGGAAGTTGTTCTTTATATGCAATTGGAAAAGATTTTAAATGAGAATAGAAGAAATCTATGCGGTGAAATGTAATTTTTATATATTATGTTCACTGTGGCGTATGTGGAACATTTTTGATGGGAATACTTTATCACTGTAAACTTTGCACTTGAGGCAAATCAAATGATGCCAAAATGGTAGCAAAATAGTTACTCAATCATATTTAATGTTTGTTGAGAAAGTTTGACCATAAAATCTCTGCTCTTTTTGATGTAAAACATAGTGTCAAGGGATTTCTGACCTGTTCGTGTATAAGCTAACTCTGCGCTAGAGATACGATTAACAGGAGTTAACATTTTTTGTCTAATATGTATCTCTAGGTCATATCTGGAAAAAAGAATAAGAAGAAGAAGGACTTTAAAGCTGCGTTTGACTCGATCAACCGAAAAGCAATTTTCTATAAAACAAGAGGCTATATAGGAATAGCGAAACATGACTGTAGAAAAACACTGTGACCGCAGCATAGGACAAAAAACAAGGTTCTTCTTAGTTCCAATCGAAAAATGGAACTTCCAAGAATTACTGGGAGATGGTTCAATGTCTCTCCTTTGCCAAAATCTTAGCGATCATGATTTTGATGATCATTATTCCATAGATAAAATCTCTGCACTTAACCAGTTAACCGATCGAAACCGATGCTTTGGATAGTTTATCAATCGATCTTCTATAACAATATGAATTAATTGATATTCATAAAATTTTTCCAAATTGACATTTGGACAGATTTTGATAAAACAATTAATATAAAATTGTATTTTTTCTGATACCATGATGATGGGTATAGGTAATCTGAAATCGCTGGTTTATGATACCCCATCACTCCTAGGAATCAAATATTTTTGGCATAGTTTCCATCAAAATTGTATAATCTGTTCTTACATTATTACAATTACCAACTTAATAGTTTCATATACTAGTATTCCCCACTCACACAATTCCCCTGATTTTTTATTCCTTTGATCCCATAAGTAAACAGGAAGAAGACCATCCACTGCTGAAATATGAAATAGCACAGTGAAACAACACCTGGGATTTTATTGTACATACAAACTTAAGATATGAACGAGATTTTTCCAGATGTGATAAGTACTAAGTACCACCTAGATAACGAAGGTAGGTAAACCTATGAAAAAGTATAGGAACGGAAAACATTTTTATTGTTTTTTATCATCAACAAACTTTTTCCAACCTATAACACAACAACTTCCCTCCTTTTCCTCGTCTCGTATCGTCTCGTCGTCGGTCGTGTCGTCTCTAAAAACACTCTAGAGAGACGAAGAGGAACTCGAAATTATGTGTTTTAATATCGTTTTACAGCACACAACACGCAACAATTTTTATTTATTTTCTCAAAAGTGAAATTCCCATTTGTGTGTCCGGTCCTTGTCGTCTTGTTTCTATTTTTCGGTTTCATTTTGTTGTTGTTGTGTTGTTTTGAGATATTTTCGTCCTTGTTGCCAGTATTATACAGTCTTAATAGTTTTTTAACCATAAAATAGGAAGGATTGGATAATATCAAGAAGCATAACTCTTGCGGAGTTGCGCACCCCATTCCCGCATATACCTACTATAAACTATAATATATATAATATACATCCTTATAGCATGCATCTTGGGTCGGGTCGTAAAAGTATAAAACAAACAAGCGGACCAAGCAGGAAATAATCCTCATGCCCGACATGTAATTGCTCTAATTCATGAATGAAAACTATCATCTGATACGGTTGTGTTCCTTGGACATGGACGACATGAAAAACGTCCAATCTTGATATTATTATAGTTCTTACGAGTACATATACCCAGTACAGTTATCCCTTGAGTAAAATATAAGTGTTGTATGTCTGTGTGTGTGTGTAATGCACTCAGAAGTTATATGTATTATGTACTTTGGGGAGGGATTGGGTTAAATATTTCCTCCATGCAGGCAGGATCGTTCTTACCTTTTGCTTGCCCATCCTTCTTTCACTGATGCTGCTATCTTTATTGTCCTACTTATTACTTAAAATGGAAGTTTTTTTTTTCCTTACCCCCGACTACCGACGACGTCATTACTGTGCGTCCGTCGTCGGTCGCCTCGTCGAAAAGGGTTTTCGTATAAAATTCTGGAAAACGTTGGATACATTTTGTGTAAGTCATTTCCTAGGAAACCCATTATCCTTCTATATAAACTAAAGCGTGTAACTCATTGTAAGTGTATAAGATAGAGGAAGATCCTTGTGTGTAATTGTTTGTAGTGTATTCCTTTACATGATGATTTCTTTTTTATATACGGTATCCTGAAAAACAGTTTTTCAATTTTTAATAATTTCTATTATTTTTCGGCGGAAATGTGTTTTATTTACTCGTTACTATTTAATGTTTGAGTACATGACATCAGACCATAAATGCAATTTTTTCGTTTGTTTTTTAAGAATTTTATAGATCCTAAAATTCTCATTAACTATTACTATCCGTCAAAAATTTGCGCGATTAACTTGTTAAATCAGCTTGTTACATTTGAAGTTCTTATATTTAAATATACATTTCGTAAGTATGGCATATTTTTTGGTGGATAGTCAATGGGAAAAGAGTACCACTATGTTATCATTATCACTAGACCGTTACACTATACCGAGTTTCGTAATTTTTAAGGCTTCATTTAGAACAACCCGATATTCGGGCAGCTGGCACTTTAAAAGCTGTAACCTTTTGACACTTGAGAAGTAAAAACGATGGCATTATTAAAAATAGAACAATGAATACTTCAACTAGAAATTAAAAATTTTAAAATTCACAAAAATAATATTGTGAAAACACCGTAAACAACCCTGTGGCTATTTTGGGTTGTCGTAGAGTGCCTTTTCGGCCGTCAGTAGCGAAACTTTTGAAAAATATTTAGCAGTCGGTTGATTTTTTGACTGAACAACAAACTTGGGATGAAATCCAAGAGACAGAACTTCACTTTGACCAAAAGCTACGATAGATTTTCTATCAACTCATGATCAGTGTTGCAAAACCAAACCAATTAATTTTTTAAAAATTTTATTTTCTGCAGAAAGTTAGCTTCCAGAAATCTACTTCCTTGTTTATAAGCAATTTTATACCCCCACTAAATTGTTACCTAAAATAATAATAAAAAAAAACAATGAATATTTTGTTCACCAATATAAAATATAATTAAACAATTTTTCTGATGAATTGCAAATAAAATTCTCGAAATATACAAAAAACCTTTTAAACATTCCAAATCGAAACAAATTTATTTTATTTAATTTTAATAAAAAAAAAAATATTTCTATTTTCAATGACATGATGATGAGGATGACTCTATCAGTGCTCATAGAAAACCCCACAAACCGAACCCACTTTCCGAACTTATAACATTCCCCGATCATCCTCTTATTTGGTTTGGATGTGCCATAAAATCCGATACCATATAACTTTTCATGAAAGCTCAAGCTACGAGTAAAATTCATTTCACATTTCAAATCGAATTTCCTAATAAATCAAAAGAATGCACTCTGCAATCATTCCACCACTTTGACTATTAAAAAAAAAACACACACACACACAGAAAAATAATATAAATAAATGTACAAAGCTCGAACTCGTAGTTGTTGCAACAAAAAATATTTCGAAAATATTGAAAAAAAAAATGAACATCCATTCTTCGGAGCAGCGACAACGAAAAATTCCGCACGCTACAAATGTCCGAGCAAAAATATAATTAAATTGTTAATTCACATTTCTCACGATAAATGTCAAAAATGTATCCGTGTGAATTATTAGGCACACTGGAATTTTCCCCACTACCACTAGCACAATCAGGACCACGCAAAAATACACTACACACTCACACACACACAATCAAGCCAACAACCAAGCACGACCTCTAAACATGCTCTTCGCACCACAATTCATGGCGGGCAGGACCTGGACCCGAATCAGAATCCGGATCCGGAGCCGGAGCTGGGGCAGGAGTAGAAGCAGGAGCAAGCAAAAGGCATGCAGGTCCCAACCTCGGCCCCCAATAAATCCTCAGATTGAAATTAATGTTTCCATCCTATCATCATATTTTAGAATTTTTCCTCCTCTTCCTCTCTTTCATATTCTGTCTATCTTGTTTCTAGGATAGCAAAAAAAAAGAAGAAAATAACGGTTTATGGACGGAAAAATAGCTGTACTCGCCTTATGAGCGAGGGATGAGGATGAATACGACGACAACGACGAAGAGGACACATACTCGTACATATGTGGCATGTCCTTTGTGTGTCCTTTCACCATTATTATTATTATGTATGTGTTCACTGCTCGTGTGTAGGCTATGAGCGCGATTGAAAGGTGTATGGATAAACACATTAGACTTGCGTTCACTTTGAACTTTATTCTAAGCCCTTTTTGGCCAACTGCATGCATATGATCCTTTATCTGATAAGCTGAGAGATGAACTGCCATTAAGCATGCATTGAATACTTAAAGGTAAGGTGGTGGTATATGGGCGAAAATGTAAATATGCGAGGATGAGGATTTTCTGAAGGGACGTAGAATTTTACATTCTCATCGTTTAACATTTATAAGTCGAAGTCCACTGATGTTGAAAACGACTTTCGAGTCCATTTTTCAGACCAAATTTGTTCAACTAGCTATTACTTGGAGTTGCATACGAGGGGAGGGATGGCAACTGTGAATGTTTGGATCATTTGAAGACATTTGCAATATTTCGTAAGGCACGAAAGTCTCAAATTGGTTAAAACTGTTTTTATAGAACAACTTGAGATTTAAATGATCAAAATAGTCTAAACATCGACTTCGAAAAGCTCCTCTCAAAAATGAGTTTTTAATGTGTGGAACAAGGAATGTAATATTAGGTTTTCATCGCATGAAATTTTTGAGAGATGATAAGGTGTATGTTAGACTAAGATTTAAATTTCAGTAAAAAAAAGTTTTGTTTTCGTGACTGAAACTTTGTCCCAGCTTCATTTTCGAAGTAAAATGGTCTGCCATTTGTGCCAAACTGTCATTTATTCTCTGTGAATTCATGGGTATTAACGGGTGGATATTTCGAGTACCAGATTTTGTTTGTTAACGTAGCCCCCGAGATTAAATGCACCTGGTAGGTATGAAAAGGTAAATTTGCTCCGAAAATTGTTGTATAATTCAAATAAAATCAAATGTATTCTCTGTTTAATTTTTCACGATTTTATTTAAAAAAAATGCCAGTGTGATGCTGAGTAAGTCAAAAATATTTTTGTTTCGCATTTCTACTACATATTTTGATTTTTGGAATTTTTCTAAACTATCATATTTCTATTTTCATTTTAAAAATTTAATATCAAAATTTATAATTTCAATTGAATCATAAAATAAAAATCTGAATAAAAATATACCTAATTCAGTTATATGTATTTATACATAACTTAAAATGTATTTAAATGCTGTTTTCCTGTCCCTACGTATGCTAAAACTAAGCAACGGATTTTAATGCGACTTTTATTAATAGATAGAGTGGTTCAAGAAAAAGGGTTATGTGTTTTTTTTAATTAAAAAATTAGTTTTTAAAATTTCATTCTTGACTGAGAAAACATGGACAAATTGCGAGTAAGACAGTAAAAAAAAAAAAACATTTTCATTTTTCTATAATATTCGTTCTACCTGCAAAAAAGAGTTGGTGATCAAAATATTATATTTCAGCCAAGCATGCTGTTATAACTGAATCAGGGCGGGACAAAGTTCACCGGGTTCTCTAGAAGATATATTAAGAAATTTTCTAATTTAGGAAATTAAGAATTAAAATTGAAATTTAGAGATTTACATAACGAGAGTTAAAAACTTGAAGTCAACTCAATTTGAATGTTATATTACCTTTACTAAATTTTGAAAGTGAGATGTCACTATTGTGTTGACATTTTTTAATTTTGTTCAGATTCAAATTGAAAGCGTTTAGACCTTCGTACTAATAGCTTATTTAAAGAAGAGTTTAAAGTTCTTTTTCTTTAGTTGAAAATAACTCGATGCTGTTATCAATTCTATAAGAATCTCTTAAAGTATTTGATATGAAAGAAAACTAGCATTTTAATTGAAATACAAAAATGTTATAAGTTTCCTTTCATATTGATTTCCAGAACTCTGCAATAATCGACAAGACACCATTGTTCAACCCAATCATACATGGAAATAATATTGACTTCGAGCTACATGAACTCCTTAACTATTTCGAAGTTACAGCTATCAATAGTGACGTTGTGTCCAAGTCGGTGGATAGATGTTTTCTTGTTTGTTCATATTTCAGCTATTTCTTCTTGTCATCATTAACTTCAAGACCAACTGGTTTCGCTTTTTCGTTGATTGCCGATAAAGACCTCATGACACGTTGGGAGCAGCCGATGATCTCTTGAATGTAATGCCTTACATATTGACTCCTGATCTGCGCCCTATCTGTTCTAGAACGACATTTGAAGAAATCACATGATAGCGCAACTCTTTGCCAAAACCCTGAACATGTTTGGAACAGTTCAGAAGAACTATTTCTTATATATATAGTTGTACGTTCCATCGCCCAATATAGTTCTTGACGAATAATGCTATCATATGCGGCCTTAAAGTATGTAAATGAAGATAATGTGGTTTCTCGACTTAAAATTTGTTGGTCTTCTCCAAGATTTGTCTCTGGCGTGAAAGATTTAATCTATGGACAATTCCCAAGGCCGGAAGCCACACTGGTATTTGGCGATTATAGTGTCGCAGAAGGGCTAAAGACGCTCACACAGTACATTCTATAGTATCTTATATGCAACGTTTAGTAAGAGTATACCAACATTTGTATTTCTTACAGGGCATAGGGTCGCCTTTTTTGAAGATGGGGCATACCTATACTTTTTCTAGCTCCTTCGACCAAAATGATATTCAGACGTTTCATGAGTTTTATCGGATTTGTAAATTTTTCAAAATCAATGAGACAATGAGACAATGAGTAAACTATCACTACTGTGCTATTGTTGTCGAAAAAATGTCGAACATTTGAAAAACCTCGCGTAATATTAATTTTTAGAAAATTATTAAAAATTATACTCTATGTTACCCATGAGTTAAGAAAATTGAACTCTTATTATGTAAGTCAAGTACAGTGTGAAATTATAACTAAATTACTTTAAAAACTTATCTCTTGATCTTATGTCTTCATGTTTCATGTCCTTGTAAATACACACATAGGAGATCTTTGTTAAATATATTTACATATGAAGTAACTCCCCAAGAGTTGTTGTTGTTGTTGAACAAATGTTATCCTTGCCACTTAAGATTATTTTGAAACAAAAACAAAATTTAGATTCATTCAGGGTATGCTTATTAATTTAAACTAAAGTATATAGATACTTGATTCTAAATCTACTTCTATATAATTTATCTTTTCAAGATCCAGTTAACGTAGTACTTCAAAAACAATATCATTGTCTTAACACCCCTCTACACCCCTTGCAATATACTCAAAGCAAATGTTTCCTTTCATTCTGGAGAGCTCATCAGTAAATCAAATAACTTATCGTTATTAAATTAACAAACTGAAAGTGTTATTAGTTGAATCTTTAATGTAAGTGTGTGTCTATATGTGCATTGGGAAATGTTGAATTCAAATAAATAAATTTAATACCTAATATGGATAAAATCTGATGCATTGATCACGTTACACAACCAACATTAGATTAAATTCTAAGTCTTGTTTTTTTTTTTTTGCCAATCAATCTTCAACAGAGGATATAAAATAATTGTATCTTCTTTGTGTGTGTAGTTTGAGAAAAACAAATGTTTAAATGCGTAACGATTTACACGCGCGTATATTATCTGATTTTCATGCGCCATAGTGTGTTGTTTGCCACACTCAATAAATCACCGATATCACCAGCCCAATCATCAAAACTAATCGTCGTCGATCAAACAATTAGCTCTGGAAATCCACCCGAATCCCAAGAATCCCACCACCCAACCTCCAGCTTCGTCGTGTTAGTCGGCCAGCGTTGGTCGTCGTCGTCGGCCATCCGCCAGCGCCATGTCCAGTTTAACGCCAGCGGACAGACGACGTAGCCGTTGGGGCTCTCTTTCCGCATAAATGTAGATGTAGGCCATTCACAGCTTTGTATAAGCGTGGTGGCGTCACTAATTCGGAGTTATTTATTGGCTCGAGCCAATGAAACAAATTAAATCCTCCATTTTCATCCGCCTTCATGTTCCTATATGGTATGTCCTACATCCGCTGCGCTGATGAGGATGAGGACGTTTTCTATTCATATATGTATGTGTATGTGAGTGCGTATGTAAGTGCAAGATAGCACTATTACTTCCTGTTCCTTGTTACGACAACGAGGATATCGCCAACACAGTATATCCGCCTAAGGTTATCTTGGCGCGCGCTCTTCAAACGAATCAATTGTGCGATGGTGGGGGTCGGGTGGTGTCCTAGGAGGAAGGAAGGTTATAAAAACAAAAGAGGACCCCAAGCCGATGATATAACAGGTCGCTTAAGAAGACGTCTTTATATAATAATAAATACGTAAAACAACGAAACGAACACACAGGCAAAAGAAATAAATAAATCAGAGCATGTGTTAATTATCCTACAACCACAGTCGATTAATTCCCTAGGGCAACCACTCAGCTCTGTCCTGGGCTTCCATATAGTCTAATCCTCGAGTGTGTCCTCCCCAAGTGGGGCACCCAATCGACCGAACGCCCTTTACCACCCTACCATCGACAACAACAACAGCAAGGACGATGACGGCGACGACGACGACGACGAACATTACAACAAGGACTTTTCTTGGTTGGTTTTTTTCTGTACAGTTTTTTTTTCTCTCGGTATTTATTCTTCGATAAAAATGCTGATTTTCTTCACCTCCCCCATTTCAATCTAAAAATAAGAAGAAGTTGGCAAAAAGCAAAAAAAAAAAATGAGAGAAAATTCGCAGGCGAGGAAGGAAGAAGAAATCCACATAAAAAGCACATGGGACTGACTGAAAGTGGCTGGTCCGGCAGCCTGGCATCCTCTTTATACCGATTGATGTCGGAAGAGAGAAGAAGGCCAATCTTATAGCATGATGATGGTCAAGTAAGGGGCATCTGACGCGATTGGGTGTGGTAGACCTACACGACCTTTTGTATATACAATATTACTTCACCCCACCTCAATCACCTATACCCAACTCAAGACCCCACATCAATATACATACATATGTATCTGTACTATGCGAACGGATCGGCTAAGGAAGTGTTTTTCATCGTCCTTTTTGCATTTAATCGATAATTGCTGCCGGCCATAGGAAAGTTTATTGTTCAACACAAACGTTAATATCCTTGAATGAACCATAACGCATGACGGCTCCTCGGAACAAAACACTTTTAAATAAATCTCGTGGAAATTGTTTTCGAAAATTCACCATGGATAACGAGAAGGAAATTACATAAATTCGCTTTAGGGATTAAGGAGCCAATATTATGGGATATTTCAAATATACACACACACATATATTTATAAATATGTGTATGGGTATATGGTGGTACCTATGTTAATCGAAATAAGCTGGAAATTGGCGTTTGTATAGCTCTGGGAAGCAGCGAGATGAAAGAAGCTGGTATACAAAGGATATGAATTAGTATCAGTAAAATCGATAAAAATTGATTTCATTTAAGAAAAAAATATAAACGTTTTTTTTTTTTTTTTTGGGGAAGGAGGGAGGTTGGTTAAAAGGACCTCTGCATGAAATTTACGCTTAAATGTGCTTTTTCCAATTAAATGTATGTACGTGAATGTTCATGAGGACCTGCCCTCCGTAATGCATTAGTATAATAAGGACGATCGCAAGTAGTTGGAATTATAATAATAATTTGGAAAAGTATCAAATTTACTTTCATGGGAACCGCAAATGGAAAAAATAATCAGTTCCGAGAAGTAACCGAATTTTAGAAAAAGCCGAAGGATTCTGAGTTACTGTATCTTTTTCACTATAGATGCAGATGCACTGAAAAGCATATGTTTTTATATTGTATGTTTTTCCTGTGAAAGTTTCAGTTGGGTTTTCAACCATGATTTCACAAAATATGTGGTACTTTATTACGGAGAATTCGAGGGATTGAATTTATACTTTTTAGTTGCTCAATATTTTGAACAAAAAGAGACAGGGGGGGTGGAGTTGAATAAACTGATTATGTTTAACGTGGATTTGTTGGAAGTTTACACAAAAGGTAAAATGTTAATTGAGAAGAGAATTACACAAATAACGGCTATTATTTGTCTATCAACTTAGACTTAATAATGGTTATGGTTTTTCCAGTTAATGTAATGAATATATGTACATATGTTGTTAAATGAAACTGTTTTAGATACATTTTTGAGGCAGAGAACTTTAAAACAAAGCAGACATTTTATGATAGGAGGAAATTAAAGCGGTCGAATTTGTTACTATAATAGAGGGTGTTTTTATAGCTTCAGGGGAAGTTTTGATGGTTAGACAATCGACAATGTCAAATTTACTTGAGATTTAGTCCATTTAAGAACCAATTTCAATTCATAGGTAACGATCGTTTTCGCAGATACTTTACTCCTCTCGATTCAACTTCAACTTCAACTTCATCTTCAACTTTAACTTCAACTTCAACTTCAACTTCAACTTCAACTTCAACTTCAACTTCAACTTCAACTTCAACTTCAACTTCAACTTCAACTTCAACTTCAACTTCAACTTCAACTTCAACTTCAACTTCAACTTCAACTTCAACTTCAACTTCAACTTCAACTTCAACTTCAACTTCAACTTCAACTTCAACTTCAACTTCAACTTCAACTTCAACTTCAACTTCAACTTCAACTTCAACTTCAACTTCAACTTCAACTTCAACTTCAACTTCAACTTCAACTTCAACTTCAACTTCAACTTCAACTTCAACTTCAACTTCAACTTCAACTTCAACTTCAACTTCAACTTCAACTTCGACTTCGACTTCAACTTCAACTTCAACTTCAACTTCAACTTCAACTTCAACTTCAACTTCAACTTCAACTTCAACTTCAACTTCAACTTCAACTTCAACTTCAACTTCAACTTCAACTTCAACTTCAACTTCAACTTCAACTTCAACTTCAACTTCAACTTCAACTTCAACTTCAATTCAACTTCAAGTCTGGTAACAGTCTAGATAATAGAAAATTTTTACATTAGACAATATAATTTTAAAAATGGAATTGTAACTGGCGTATTTCTTAAACATAAGATAAGGCCAAGTTAACTATCCAGGATTAAACATTGCACATATACATTTGCTCCTCTGAATACAAAGTAGTTTTTGCAGATATCCTCATCTCCATCCTTGGGCAATAAAATGCAAACTAGGAACATAAGTCTTCTTTGACAGCTAACAACTTACACATATTTCCATTAAAATTACCCATAGACCTTGTTCGTTTGTGAAAATTTCCTTAAATTGTTTTCGCCAGCATCCTGCCTTCCCTCTTCCCCTGTTGTGTCTAACTTTAAACCACCAAACAATACTTGTGGCTACAAAAGAACAATCATCCATCTTCTTCTTTGTCTATGAGCAAAGTTGTAAGTTCATTTCCAAAAACCTAAAAATAAAATTTGAAAATATAAAAAAAAATATTGTCTATAAATAAAATAATGAACATTTTTGTTGGGCCCCAGAGAAGCCCCAGAAGACATTATTTTTCAATACCTAGATACTTGTAGACTTGTAGTTGTACATTTGGGAAAAATCAAGACAAATTAATTTGTCTGTCTTCCAAGCATGATGCATGATGGCTGCTTCCGTTTGCGGGATTTTGATATATGAGACTTATGCAACGGAACCTTCCCTTTCCCTTTGAATTTTTGGCCTATACTCGTATGTGAGGTAAACATTCTTTGATATAGATAAACGTAAGCTGGTTGGTTGTAGTGCGTATGTGTGGACCTTCACATCCGTTTCCGTATTTATATCGGATAAATTACATTTTAAAACATCAACTCTTGGTAGATTTATGGTTTAAGTGCAATCTTTATGATCTTGGGACAATATTCCATACCAAATAATTTATATATAAAACCGAAACCGACACATAAAAGGAGGTTCTCCTTTTCAACCTTTTTATGTTCGTTTAGGGGTTGTATTAGAGGTTTACGTATTTTATAGGCCATCTCGACCAATCAATAATTTAATTTTCCTTTAATTTCACTCCTTTCTCACTCGATAAATAATCATCGACCAAAACATGGCACATTATCTAATAAATTTTATCCGCCTGTCATATTTCCTGTCTATTGTTGGACTTGGTTGAGGTATAAATCTCCCTTCTTCTTTTTTTTTTGGTGTGTAAAAGTAAGGAAAGAGGTGCAGTGTTGCCAACATGTATGTGTACTTAAAATAATCTGTATAAATCGATATGTTACCAAACGATCAAAATTTGTATTACTCTAGGAATTTACAAAAAAAAGTTTCATAAGTTGAAGTTCTTCTTTTATTTGGCATTTAAAGATCAGTAAATCTCTGGCACTAACAAACTGATGATAAAATACTTTAATATCTGTATAATGGAGAAAGAATGACAGAAAACTTTATAGCTTTACTTTAACGTCTGACAGAAGACTTAAATATAAACATTTGACAACCAACTGACAATCAATAATTTTTATGACAAAATTAAGTTGTTTTTCTTCATTCTGTCTTCTTCGAATTTTTTTCCTATTTTCTCACTTTTTAAACCTTCCCTAGACTATAACAAACATTTCAAATCCAAAATCAGTTAAATCGGGTAAGACGTTCTCGAGTTTTAGCGCTCACTCTATCTATTAAAAATAAAATGCATCAAAATCCGTTGAGTTGTTTCGAAGATCTAAGCACACATAGGGACAAACATTTAGCTGGAAGCGACTCTGTTTTATGCTATGTAGTGTAGTTCAACCCATTTCTATATCAACTCAATTGAAGTTGGTGCTAAGTATTGAAATACCAATTTTTTACTGAGAACCTTATGCGTACCAAGTAGAGTGCCATAAGTTCAACTTGATTCAAACCCCCTTTCTACCTGTCTCCTAACCTAGTTTCCAATTCCAACAATACAATAAACTCAATTGACATTGTAAATGTCATAATTGTCACCATTTTGTATACCCACAACCACACAAAAAATATTTCCATTTCGATATCAAAGGAAAATGCTTCCCCTCTTATCTTCGAATATTTAAATTTATGAGAAAATTAAAAATCACATTATGGCAACATTGCCACAAGATTAACACATAAACATAACAAACAAATAGTAGTCAATATAAAGAGAGTGAGAGACGAACGAGTGGGGGGGAAGGGACAGAAACAGGGGCGGTCGGCCTATGTTGTTAGTTGTTTGGTCCTTTTGGGAATTTTAAATTGAGGCCGACTTTATAGAGATGGATGTTGAATGGAGGGAGGGAGGGAGGGAGGGAGTATAGCTGGAATTTTAAATTAAATTTTCTATTCGACGGAAGTTATTGTCCTGGGGGGATTCTGCCATTATGTTGCGAATACACTCGTTATACGCCACCGTGCGTCGTCGTCGTCACCGGCACAGCAGCAGCCCCGAAACACCGCCGCCGCTCCGTCATCATCATCGACCACCATATTGTCGGAAGCCGTCAACGGCATCGGCAGCACAGGCATCGCGTCGATGATGATTTGAATTGGCAGCACTCTGGGGACCTGATGTTATAATCCTGCCACGAAAAGCTTATGCGTTTTGAATAGATCGTGAATGTGAAGGCGGGCGGCGATTTATTATACGCCTCCTCCGCGATGTTGATGTTTATCTATTTCAAAACTGCCACTGATTGTGTCAGTATCTATGCCTATGCCTCGGCGTACGTATCTCAAACAGAACTCTCACTATCAAAGCGTAACGTTAGGCGGTAAGCAAATATAAAGTTTGTTCCATTCCAATTGAGCGCAAATGAATGCAGATATCCTTTAGCCAGTTATACCTTGGTTCGTTGGCTGATGCATACCAATAACATAAATACAGGCAACTTTTCTAGCTATAACGTTCTCTTCATATTTGTTAATTTTTTTTTTTTCTATTTTGTTCATAAGTGCAATTTTCCAATTGGAAAAAAATCCTCACGGTATTGCACTGCGCTGGTTTCAAAAAAAAAAAAAATGTTCTAAATGAAATGAATACAGAAGTTTGAAGCTCTTGACATGAGCTAGAGCGTTAATTATTTGTTATAGAGAAATTACTCGATCGATTTGCTTTGAACTCAATGGACTGAGATATATGATGCGGAAGTTAAACGTACGTCAAAGTGTTTCGCACACAAAAGGACTTTAATAAGGAGCGCAGCTAATACGGTTTTCCCCGTGATGGAGCGGCCATATTAAGAGTGATGGGCGATATGGTGCCTGGGGTGGAAGGTTATGAAGTTTTTTTTAAATGGAAATTATTATGAGTTGAAAGTGAAGCAATATCCATTCCATGCAGAGAGAGAACTATAAAAGTTTTGCTTTTGAAAATTGAATTCTGCTTTCTGCTTTCTGCATCTGCAGTTGCATCAAATGCATCATCGGTTCGTCCAATTGATCGGCAACGGTTTAGAAAAATTGAGAAAAAAAAAATATTATATAAACTCTCTCGAAAAGTGGAGCAATCCTTGGAGTTTTAATTGTTATTCTTTGCTAATCCGTATTATGCAGGAACGAGTTGTGTAAATATTGCAGAACATGGGACTTTGTTCATTTTAATTATACTAATAACAATAATAATAATTTTATTGTAGGTTTTTAAAAAGTACAAATAATTGTACTTGTTTTATGTGGATATGGTAAAGAGCATGGAAATGTGGCATTTTATCTGCCTCAGTGGATTTTCGATAGTAAGACAAATTAACTCTTGATTAAATAAAAAGGACGATGACTCTGCTAGGCTTGGTGTTACCAGTGCAATGCACTTTAAATAGAAACGTTCGTTGCCATATTTTTGAAAAGTATTAAAATACCATACTAAAAACTGACGTTTGTTTATCAACTTGTTTTTGAATCCAAAATTATGTTTTGATATGGATTATAGACATTTCAGCTTTCAATTCTCAAATGGTCTCACTGGAGGTCATTCATCAACTTCAAAAATTGTCTTAATTTTGTATTTGTATTTTCAATTCAAGAGAAATATATAAAGGGTGTTTTTCTAGCTGCAGTAGAAGTTTCTATTGTTTGATATTTGTCAATTTGTTGGCGTTCTCAAATTGTTTGCACTTGTCCTTCTTTGACAATTTTATTAAGAAACTTGGATTTTAGTCCTTATTTCTTAAGAAATGATAAAGGAACTACTTTAACGGTGAACAACAGGCGCTATTGAACCCAGTACACTAATTTTTTTTTTCAAAAAAGTTGAGGCAATTCTATATGGGGCCATGTTAAGTTATTGGCTTATGCCGACAAACCAGAGACTCTTGAAACATTGGAAGCCAATATTCAAATTAACGTACTGTGGCAAGAAGCAAGAACAACACTAGTCGACTTACATAAGTCGAAATTTAGTCTATGATACTTTTGAACGTACTTAAAAGAAAAAACATACTCTTCAACTTTTCAACTTTTGTTGTATTTTTGTTGTGACTTGTGTTGTTTTTCCGAATAACTGTCTTGTTATAAGAAAAACTGAAAAATAAGACAAAAGTTGACTAAATCACGAAACATTTACAAAATTTCATTAAGGAAAAACAACATTAACTTTTAAATTGCTTTCCTAAAAAACTACAAAAAGTGAGGTTATTTTTCTTGCTTGCAACATCATTAATGTAATATGGCCAGTTTTATTGGAAAAAGTAGGAAACCAAAATTGAAATATAAATTCATAAATAAATTTTACTGGAACAAGTGGGGTTTGAATTAATGAAATACAAAAAGTGATACATTTTTTTTAAATAGAATAAGTGTACAAAATTTCACGGAAAAAAAAAATCATTTTAATATTTTGTTACGTTCAGTTTAATTTTTATAAATATGAACTGGTTTCTTGGAATACGAAATATTTTGTTTTTACTTCGAAAACCAGTCAATGAAGTAACACACGGCAAACTTTTACGCCTGCTTATATATTTTGTTAAAATTTATGTTGATTTAATTTAATTAAGTTTAAATTAAAAAAAATTCCTATATTCTCAGAGAAAACTTAAATTTGCCCGAAAAAAATTTGTAGAATATTATTTTAAAGAAAAACTAAATCGATTTTAGTATAACCCACCTATTTTCTCGTCAACTTTGTAATGAATTGATTTTTTTAAAAAGCGTTTTTTAATGAGAATACAAAAACGCAGACTTAAAACAATGATATTGGTAAAATCCAGAAACGATCCAAAGCTTAGAATTGTACTTGAATACAAAATTTTAAAGTTATACAAGAGGCGCGGACGATCAGTTTTTTAAGGAAGAAACTTTCACTTTTTTTTCAAATAGGTAAAGTAGCTCATTTTTTAAAATCTGGTCCTTAGACTTATCGATATTTATATTTTCTATAGTTCGGAAAAACTCCTTCAACCGAAAGTAATTTAAAAGAAACCACTCTACTGCTTTTTGTTTCTTCCAGTATTTCATTTTAAATATTTGTACGTATGTATTTTACAAATGTTTTTGAAACACATATTTTTAAGTAGGTATATTTAAATCCAGTCTTCTAATTCCCAATTTATAGTCAAAATTCTCCAGTTTTCCGAAAAAAAGTTGAATCTTTTCTTTAAACTTAAAAAAATTGTTTTTATATCAAAGAATACCTACTAAAAAATAAATATGTATTGTATTTTTTTTATAATTTTTTAACTAGTATATCAATACTGTAGTGAAAATTCGTCTTTTAAAAATAAAGTTGTAATAGAATTTTTATTTTACATGCAAATGAAAACTAATTTGAAAAGCAACTCACTGAGCAAATTTTTGAACAAGTGTCTTTTTGCATCAATAAAAAAAGACTATGTCATTTTTAAGTTTTCAGTTCAAATAAAACATACAAAATCATTTTGTTTTCAAAACATCCGATGTTTTCCCTCAAATGCGAAACGATACTTACGCCCTCTAGCTGTAACCTTTAGAGTTATATGCATTACAGTTTTATGAAAAAAAGTATTTCTTAATATATTGTATAGATGAATACAAACATTTGATGTGTTTTTTTTCGAAAAAATATCCGCAGTGAATGAAAATTTTACACGTATTACAAATACAACACCCTTAATGCCGATAAAAGTAGAAGTAGAATCCAACTGCGGATAGAATTCTGACGTTTGTTTGAGTCTCCAATATCGTGAAGGCATATTCGGAGAGCACAATAACAAGTAAGATGTTAAGCATTTATCATTTACCACTGAAAGTTTACTTTTTTAACCGTTTTCTGTACTTTTTTCATTTCATGTTTTATTTGCAGCAACCAAACTAACGCAAAACAAAAACACTCTAAAGTTGAATTCGCTGCTGTCGATAGAAAAACGTTGCATTTTGTATTGCGTTGGTGTCAGAGAAAGCTTACACTTTAGTTAAAGCTACGTATAAGAGTTAATAATGGCACAAAGCGTTCTTAAGAAAAACGCTATCGAGAAATCTTAAAGCTTACTAAAGTCTAAGAACAGGCCCTGTGAATTTTTGTTTTGATATCTGTCAAAAAAAAGTACAGAAAACAACGAAACAAATCGCTCAACTGCGGATACGTTCCTAACTACTTCACTGCAAATATTTTTCCCAAAAAAACGCCCCTATTAATTAAGTAATTCCAGTTATATATTAGAAAATAGTAGTACATATGCCATTTTTTGCTGGTTTCTTTTTTGACAGCAATCAAATTGTTGTTCTTTTCCGAGGAAAGTTTTGCTGTGCTAGCTTTGCAATAGTGAATAAAACACAACTAATATTAGTTCTATTTAAAGAGTATAAAAGAGGCTGGGTGCGACCCACACTGAAAACTTCCCATTATGCCTTATTTTTTTATTAAAAAAAAACTGTCATTTCGACAATTGTCAAAAATATACCATAAGTTGAAGTTAAAATGATTTACCACTCTGGAAATATTCAAGTCAAGAAACTCTTTTGACATTTTTCGGCTAATTTTTGTAAAAGTTTTTAAATTTTTGTAAAAAAAACTGTCAGTTCTATATTTCTCAAAATTGTAGCGTATATGAATAATTGTATTTTGTTTAAGCTAAAATTAATTTGAAGCTAATATCGTTGCCCATTCTCGTGATATTGAAGTCAAAAAACATTTTTTGCCAACCTTTGGTAGAATTTTTTGTACTTTATTATTTTTTGTTAAAAAACTGTCAATTCATTTTTTTCAAAAATTTTACCAGATGTCAAAACCGACATTTCACATCGTGTATATTTTTTTTAACATAATATCGATTTTCCTTCGTTGAATTTTTGAGCGCCAAAAATTTTGTTTTAGTTTTTCAATTTAAAAAAAATAACGGTAGGTTGGATTTTTTTCAAATTTATACCAAATTTGTATCGCGTCACATTGTATACAATAAAATTTATTTGAAGCCGATAGGATTATCCGTTCCTGAGATATTAAATGCTATAGTGAAGAAACCGCTCACTAAATTTTTATGAAAGTCCTTTCTGCATCTTTCGAAGTTATGACCAATTGAACAAAATTTAATTGGAGTCGATATCTTTACCCGTTCTTGAGAAACCGTGGACGAAAAATTGTATCCCGAACGTACGAACGTACGAACGTACAAACGTACAAACGTACGTACACACGCACGCACAGACATCTCTCTAAAAATGATGGATCTAGATTCTAGGGACCTTGAATCGTCCAGATTTGTCAAAAATTTTAATTTGACAAATCGGACCGATTACAATAACTCCCTATGGGAAGTTAAAAAACTTAAAAAGTTTTTTTTTTTCACTTCAACTTTTGTACTGAAAACTAAAAACAAAGCTCTTTTTTAATTATTCGTATTTTTACAAAATCTACCATTACATAAATGATAAGGAACTTCTTAGGCAAAGGTTGCATGATAGTAGAGCCAATTAGACAAGACCTTAGACCTGGTGATACTTGTGAGTAAATCCATACGAAAAACTCTCAATTAGTCAATTGCCTTTTGAACTTTTGTTTAAAAATCAGCTTGATTTTCCTCTGAAACCCAGACAACTTATGAATATGAGACTGAAAGGCACTTTATCACTTCAAAACATAATCTTTAAGACCTTGTCATGTCATCGCAAAAGCCAAAAGACGTTAGTGACCTTGAAAAACAAAGTAAGTTTTTACATTAATTTATTTTTATTTATAAAACAAATATTAAAATGCATATTTTCTTTTAACGAAAAATAATGTAATTTTTATTTAAATCCAATGCCACTTTAATATGAAAATATAAAAATATTCTTCCCGCCTTTGAGTTGAGTTAAGGTGGTGCAAAAAAAACACGCACAAAAAACACACAAAATTTATTCCATCCCCAAAGGAAACAAAAAAAAAAATAAGAAAAAACAACAAAAAACAACTCCCACTGCAGATTAAATGTGACATGAAAGGACATTCATTAAATCTCGACCTTGGACTTATTTTCGCATCCCTCAAGAGAGGCCATATTGAATACCATTAGGGAGCCATATACATTTATCAATCTTAAATAGATTTCAAGTGGCATTAGTTTTGACAAAATTGGAAAGCGCAAAAAATGACACAAGAACTTGAAAAGTTTAGCCCCCGACAAAACACAACACAAACAAAGCAAAACACACACAAACACAAGTAATAAAGAGGAGTGCGCAAAAAACGTCCTCTTCAGTAACTTTACAGCACAGTAAACACCGATGCGCTGCTGCTGTTTTGGCTCACACCATCAGGGCCAGGAGCTGGAGCAGGAATAGGAGCTAAAGCCGAAGTCGGAGCTGGAGCTCGAACCCGCTGCATGATGACTAAAAACTAGGATCCTCGCCTCCGCCATAAATGCAACCGAAAAAGTATATTTGAAATCAAATTATAAAACATTAACTACCCTCTCAGTGTTTGCATTTGCCTTTGGTTTTTTTTTTTGTCGTCCTTTTTTCCTTTTTGTTTGTTCTCCTTCAACTATCCTTCAGAAAATATAGCACAAGTGCACTCCATTTAATAAATGCAAATTAAAATAATATTGCTGCCCGTAAATGGTGTCGTTGACGGGAATGATTCTCGCGATATCCTGTGCCAGTGCGGGGGCGGAAAGGAGCGCAGAGGGGTGCTGAAGAGCGCACCGGATACGGAAGGGATGCCATCGTTTGACTGTTGATGTCTTGCTTTGGTTATTTTTTTTTTCGTTTCTTTTTTTTCGTTGTGTGCTCTTTTTTTGTCCTGTAAGGATGACTGTTGGGAAGACATCAGCATCAGCACGCCTGCTGCCGCTGCCATTGCCTTTGCCTCTGCCACCGCCGCGCCGCCCACCTTAAGTAAGCCCGGCTCTGGTGGTGCCGCAGAATATAATTTTTAATTTATTTTATTATTTTGATTTGATTTGATTTTTTGTCGTCATTTTTTTAAATTTTTGTACCGCCCCACATCTCCGTCGTCGTCGTCAAAATATATATAAGATGAGTACATGAGGCGATAACGTTGATGACGAAAACGACAAAAAAAAAACAGCAATAGAAAAAAGACGGTTGACTGGCTCTTGGATCAATAACGTAATTTAAATTTATGAAGTGCAACGTCGTCATCGTCTTCGTCGTTGTCGAAGTCGAACTTGAAGTCGAAACTCGAAAAGAAGGCAAATGAATATATGAATGTATTGTGATGGAGACGGAGAGCGGGAATGGCAAATGGGATATCCAAAAGACAACGGCAACGGACGCGCATTGGCAACAAGGATGACAGACAAATTAATGCCACCGTAAAGTGATGTCCATTTGGATGTTTATTAGGACGACCCAAGTTAAGAACGATAAAATTCAATTGGACCCCAATTGAATTAGGGTCCAATGGTTTGTCGAAGTTGATGTTGATTTCGATGTCATTGGTAGTGGCGGCGGAGACAACCAACAACGACGATGGCGAAAAGTGGCATATACCATTGGGAAAGGCAAATTGAGTGACACATCAGGCTGTGATTGATTGAGTGATATATTTTCTCAACCATAAATACATTGATTTTGTTGTTTTTGGGGTGTAATTTTGTTTGATACAGGATAGCACTAGAAATAGCGTATCGAATTAAAAAAAAAAATAAGAAGATAAATATACCCCCACCCACTCAAATAACCATTACTTCATCATTGCAAATCAGTTGAGACAAATTAAGTTATTAAAAAAAAAAAATTGATAAAATTTTGAAATAACAAATTTTTTGAATTTGGGGCATTTTTTGGATTTTATTGTATCATGGAACCAGGTTATACAGAATTTGAAGATGACTGCAAATCTTTGCTGGAATCTGTTTTTCCAAAAATATATGTTGCAATTAACCTCTAGAATTAACCAAAACTATAGTGACCCTATACATACATCTCAAGCATTAAATCATTTGAAGAGAAGCATAAGACCACGACGCACAACGGAGGGCGGTGACGGTTAGAAAGAACTAACTAATTCCAGCCAACCCATTTCCGGCGGCTACCAGTTCCAGGTGTGCTAGAAACATGAAATTTCACACACTATCTATTTTTGGTCTAATTAGAGAAAATCTGAAGAAAGAAATTAGAAAAGCTTATAGTTTTTGGGAAAACTTACGTTGAGTTTTCACAACTGAGTTCACAACAACTGAATTATAAATGAATAAGATAACATTATTAGCAGTGTTTTATTGGTAATTGAAAATACTAGCTAGTAACATTTTACATGGAAAACAACAACACCTCGATAGTGACCAAAAATAAGCTAGTATTTATCCATAGTATTTTAGTGAAGGTGAAGATAGAGTTTCATCTAGTTGAATGTAGGGGGCAGTCAAGAAGCAAGAAATATACAAATGTCGTCAGGGTGTGTTCGGTAACAAATACACTTCTTTTACATTGCAAAGTGCAAGCGATCCACAAATTTCTAACCAAACATCTATGTAAGTTGAAATTATCAAAACAAAATTATTTCGTAAGTAAACTTACTAAAATCAATTCCTTACAAAATTGATAAGTCTTTTAGGATCAATTCATATAAAATAAAATAATTTTCTTTAGGATATGTGTATTTAACCATTATAAATATTTTATTGAGTATAATAAGTTGGTAACTCTGCAGGCAACTTAACATTCAACAACAACATTTTTATTTAGTAGCTATTTCTTTTTAATTTCATGTTGAATTTTGTCTTCTAAGTTCTTATTTATTGAATCAAAAGAATAAAATAAAATTGGATAATAATTTAAAGAAAATAGTGAACCAAGATTAGCTATTCAACTGGTCTTTAAAGTTGCCAGAAACTTAGTTCCATCAACTTAATCAACTTAAAGCTGTTGTCGCTGAATCTTACAACAAGAACAATATATTTTTTAAAGTTTTACTGCAAATATATGTAACAAATATTCTAAACCGACTCGGTGTGCATTTCCCATGCAAACTTCAACTCAACTAGCATTTTCATGCTTTTTCCAACTCGACCCCACAATTTATATAATTACACATTCTTCGAACACACCCCATGTAGAACAGTTGATTTTTTCTTTTTAAACTCAAATTGAAATTTTAAGTAAAATATAAAGAAGTTAGCCAGAGTTTGTATATTTACAACTTTTATTTTTAATATGCATTTAATTTTTTCTATTTTCATGTGCACATGTGCCTTTTATATATTGTCCGTGACAGAAGATTTTGAAATTTTGACATCAATAATTTGACAAATAATGAAGCGACACCAACTTTAAGAATTCAAATTAAAAGTGAGTATATAAAAGTAAATAAAGCGTTTTATTGGTACTCGGAAGGAATGCTATGTTAGGGATAGATTACCAATAAAACACTGCTATTATGTATGTTTATAAAATAGGTATTATTTTTGTATGGTTTTCATCAGAGCATTTTGGATGAAGATTTACGTCAAATTTTCTGTGGAATTATAGATAGTTGCTTGTGGTGTTTTCAAAGTAGCCAACTCCACCCATCGTTTACTGGATATAATATCGGATTTCATTTGCCATCAGAATCTTCACATGCTTCTCTTTTTTGCTATCAAATTGTTTGATTGGTTGATCAATAAAATGATTTGACACAATTGTCAATATGGAAATATCATTCTAACGAACACGAAATCGTTGGACCCACTTCATTTTTTATTCGTTTCTGTTGGGTCGGTCAAGATTGCTTTTGATGACAATAAAAACTCATATTTTCAGAATTACAGAATTTCGTTTAAAATTAAGAATCATAGAGTGAAAGATGATGGGTAGATTTAACAAGATGCATAAGTTTTGCGTTCGGCAAGTTTTTAATGTTGGAAAGCTTAGCAAACTTGGGGCAGGAATAGATTGAATTGTTATCAATAACTTGGAAATATAGTCTAATAGTTTTGAATTGATCTGGGCTCATGGTATCTTTTTTCACATGGCAGCGAACTACTGGTTTTCATAGATCAAATGTATATTGAAATATAAATTGAACCTTTCCTATACAGTTTTTGAAATACAAAATTAAAACAAATATAATTTTGGTAACTTTCTAACATATAAGTTTTTGAAAGTCCTAAAAACATAGAAAATTAATTTTTCGAAAAAATTCCAAAAACAGGTCGATTAGATAATTTAATTTACTTCCAAAATCATTTATTAGTTTATTAAAATAAATTATCATTTATGTAAGGAACGCTCTAAAACATGACTTTATAATGGGTTAAATTGGCTTGGAGTCAGATTTCTCTAGATTATTTGGCTTCTCTCTACAATTCGATAAGGGTCGACAATTTTAAATTACATATTAAAAAAAAAAGTATTACATACCAAAAAATACGAATTTTGCCTTTAAAATAAATTTTTTTCCTTCACCCCCTTTTTCTTATATCTATTTCTCTCTACTCAAAACTCTTACTCCAATGACTTTCAGATTTATCTAGAATTATGTAAATTCAATCAAAAAATGCCTCTTTTTATTATAGAACATCGTTTTAATATACATTTTAAATAAGTCCTTTCAAATTGGTAAGAGTATCTCGATATAGGTAGATAGGTACTCGAGTCATTAATTTAAAAAACAAATGTGTCAAAAAACCAGTTCGAAGTCATTTATACTTTTACGAGTCAGCTGTATAGGATGGTGTACTTACACTAACATAACTTAACAAACATAAACAAAATAAAATAAAATAAAATAAAATAAAACTCGTAAAATAAAACCCCAAGACGTTTGTTATTCCATTAGCTAATAAAATTCAGTGACAAATCACATTTCAACACTTTGACTCCTTTTAAGAGGAAAGAAAAAAAATAGAAAAAAAAAAAACGACAACAAAAAGATGACAATAAGGATGAGGATGACTACAACAAAAACGAATAAGAAGACGCGCAAGTGGAGAAGATATGGAATCCCCTTTTCACACATGAATAAGAGAATGTCACTTTTACTTTGCCGCTATGGCATCACAACATCCGTTTTTGCATTAGATGTCCCATTAGAACAAAAATCAAATTTTCAAATCACTTACCTACCACATACACACACACAGTCACACATAACATAATGCATGTATGTGTTAACTTATATGAGTAAGTGTACCGCAACATTATCACCGCAAAGAACATCGGTACGGTACATACTCGTATGAGAAAAATCACACATCATGCAAGGATATAGCAAGGACACAAACAATATTCTTTGCCACAAATCATCACATCATTTCTCACCGCGCGACCGTCCGTCCGTCGACCAAGGACTCCAACGATGACGACGACACGACAACGCGCCGCCACCGCCCGTCCGCCGTTGTCTTGGTTCTTCAACGACGTCGTCGTCGTTCGTCCTCGTTTTGTTATTCACATTTTTAAAAATGAATAATGTATTGAGTGATGATGGTTGAAAAATCTTTTCGCGGAAGGATCACAGGATCATACAGGATGATGATGATTCTCATATCTGCACATAAGAATGGGAACGGGCAACAGCAAACATTTTCAACGGATGTGCGACCAATAAGCAACTATACAACGACAACGACGTACGACGACGATGCGATGGTATCAAGGAAGAAAATAGAATGAAATATATGCTCTCCATTTGACCTGACCAGGCATTGCCATGCAGCATGTGTTGTTTTAGAAAACTTTGAAAATATAAAATAAAAAACCAAGAAAACAAAAAATGGAATTGTTCCAATAAATCAAATGCTAATTTTTAATTGAAAATTTTGCCACCATTTGATGGCCACAGTTTGAATTTTTGAATAAATTTTCCATAGTGACATAATCACGGTCAGACATCAGATGATGTGTAGTATACGAAAATATGGACAAGGACAAGGACATGACGTTATCTACTATTCGAGATTGATGGAATGGTAAACAAAGGCTTTGAAGAAAGCTTCTCAAATTGGTAGCGGTTTAGTAGCTTTTTCCATGCGAAAAAATACAAGATCGTTCTCGAGAACTTGAGCTGCGAAGGTCAATCCCTGCAAAGGGGCATTACTAAGGGGTTCTATGAAACTCGATTCTAATTTTGATTCTTTTTGAAACCTATTTACGATTCAGCTTTAAAATGCTACTATGCATGAAAAAAGAATAGAGCGCCAGTAATGCCAAGTATTTTTCAACAAATTTGCTATTTTCGAACGATCTGCTCGCTAACACATTTGATGTCTGCTTTGTTTTGACATAAATTGTCGAGTCAGGTAATTCCAATTATACGAGAATACATAAAAACCAAGCTCGCACCACTAGAGCTGTTCGATTATCGTATAAAAGCGCCATTGCGGATGCCTAAAACCTTGTTAAAGGTGACCCATTGTGTTTTAAGCAGATATGTAGGTACCAAAATTTTGGCATGGATCGGGACTCAGGAGTCTGATACCTAAAATAGCTCCACATGAACAAACATTCATAGGAAAATATTAGTATGATTTCTTGACTTGAAGGTCAAATCCGAAGAATTCATTATCTCAAAAAATGGGATCTAAAAAATATAGATGATCTGATATTTTTTTGGGTGGGCAGCTGAATTTGTCATCATTTTAAAAACTGAACCAGCTGTACACGATTTTTCCATCAAAGTGTCCCTAATAGTGATGTGCCAATTTTACTTGACCCTGAAAATCGGGCTGTATTTGACCGATGGTATATCGGTTAAATTGCATTTAGGGTTAGCTATGATTTGTAATTTTTTTCTTAGACTTGTGATTTTGAAAAGCCCCACAAGGAAAAGTCTAATAACTAGTCAAATCGCACGATCTCGGTCTCCTCGAAAGACCATGCCCTTAAATTGCACGTACAGAATTTCCAGTTTAGAATGAGCTATGTGACACTTTTGTCCCGGCCTCTGCTAACTAACACCTTTATTACGGCTGTCAAAGATCAATTAATTGACGATTGTTAAAATTTATCAATCCATTGATAAATCGGTATTATGAATCCCAATTGATAAATTTTTGATTCATTGTGAATACCGAACAAAAATCTATTGTGAATAGTAAGTATTTTGTTTGACGTTTACGATTTTAAGGTAATTGTTTTCCGGA
Source organism: Scaeva pyrastri (assembly GCA_905146935.1). Lineage (NCBI taxonomy): Eukaryota > Metazoa > Arthropoda > Insecta > Diptera > Syrphidae > Scaeva > Scaeva pyrastri. Next base: position 121,522,901 of record LR989927.1, on the reverse strand, counting down.
CTATTTTGCAGATAGCATAAGTGAGCAGCATTTTTAATTTTTATTAAAAATGTGAATGGTTTTTATTTATCAAACATTGTTTTTTATTAAATACACTATTTTTCCTAAAAAGGGCCAAAATTATAAGCAACAAAAAGTTATTTACAAATCTAAAATAGAACCAAAATGTTATTGCTTATTGAAAATATTATTGAATATGCTTTATTTTTGTCGAAATCTAGCGGACAAGAAGCATCACTTAGTACTCTTATCATTCTTGCTTACTCCAAAGTATTTTCTTCCTCTCTTTAATTTTTCCCAAAAAACAGTTCTACTATTACGATTTTAATAATTACTTTTAAGCTGATTGAGATCCGAAAAATTATTTCACCAACTACAAATTTTAAATTGGAGGAATATTTGACACTCAGCAATAATTTTGAAATCTATAAGACCGAAATTAGCTATGGACCCATTCACAATATTTCTTAAATCTGAAGAACATTCACAATTCATCTAACAATTTTGATTTTTGACAACCAATTTTTGACAATACCAATTTAGTATTTTAATCAATAAATACCAATTATCTAAATGTAAATGTCTTCGGTGTATATGTCATCCAACTCAGGGCAGAAGAAGTTGACAGGCGCCACAACCGTTCTTGAAAATTTGGGATCAACTACTTCCTGAGAAGTAGGATTCTTCTCCGAAAATGATTTTTAATACCTCCAATTTCTTAGAAATGATTGTATAACTATTTTTAAGTGCCGCATTTCTTACTCGTATGAGTCACAGGTAGGTATTGACCTCAGACCTCTGAAATGACAGTTCTCAGCAATAAGCACTATTACTGTCGCCGAAAGTCCCATAACTGAATGACATATCAGGCTCGGGGCAGTTGGAGATGATTTTTGAATGATTTTAGGTCCAAACACGATTGTCAAAGGCCACAATAAAAATCCAATCCACTCCTTGACTTAATACATAAAAAGTTTAGCCAATATTTTCGCCGCCAAATAGCAGTCAATTCTCTTAAAATTAAGATGCTCTTGCTATTGCACACGTTATTTCTTCCTGATGATATTTATTTATATTTTACAAAAACACATATAAATTGAATTTTTAAAACATTTAAACTCCACAAATAAAAGTATACACCTGGCAATGCTGAGTCGACCTTTTAGCGCCTTCCCGTTCCCAGAACAACGACTATACGGGATTTGTGCCCATTTACATTTACGTATTACTGATGTTTTTGTTTTTTATATCCTTACCATTGCTAAAGCTGATGATGATGGTAGATGGTCTAATGCGATGATTCCGTAGACTCCTATATATCTAACTTTAAAGTTAATGTCCAGAAATAAAAAAAAAAAAAAATAAAGATGAAGAAGAAGAAGAGAAAAATTGCGTCCGAATACGTTACGTAATGTTCTAAAGTAGGTTGACTTTTTGTTTGCGGAAAGTGCACATTTGAATTAAGGATTATTTACGGCATTTCTGTTATAGCTCTCGCTCTTAGTTGTCCTCCTCTATCCTAATGCTGCTGATGCTGCTATATGTATACAGACAGGACAGGGACTTCTGCAAAGACACACATATCCTCACCACAGTGAAAAAAGAGGGACAAAAATATGTCCCCCCATGTATGCGAATGAGAATACCTAATATTCTATTGCTTGGAAGGCATGGATGGCGGACGGAAGTAACCGCATATGCAAACTAGGACACCTACTCCTGATCCTGCATACAATAATAATTCATCTGCTTCGTAATTAATTTCGTTTAACATTAATTTCACTCACACATGTGGACTTCCTCTAGTTTTAATTGACAACGCAAATTTAATTTTATTTTTCTCATCCTTTCCTAACTATGATGACGATGACGACGAGGAAGACGTCCGGGTCCTTTTGACGGACGGACCCGGACGTAACGTAGTCTCAGTGGTGTCATTGGAAGAACGTTCTGTTGCGTTTCATTGTTGTCGTTGTTTCCGTTCCATATCCGTATCCGTAACGTAAATGAAGGACAAACTTTCCATAAAACTTATTTTTTTTTTTATTTCTTTCATCGTGTGCCAACCAAAGGAATTAACTATTTAAAAAGGAATTTATAACGTGTCCTTTTATTTGTTTTTTTCTGTTCGCACAATTTTGTTTCGTCGAACTTGTTTCGAATGAACAGGCATGCCACAATTTTTCTTCAAGCCTTATGCTTGGTTTTAGTGCGGTTTGTCATCAACTTACCGTTTTCTGTTCCGACTTCCGAGGCCAGAAAGAGTTGGAATAAATTCAAAAAAAAAAAACTAAAAGAATTAATAAAAAAGTTTGAACTTTTATAAAGTTAATTAATTAGTTGACGACGACGACGACGAACGGTGCCCATTATTGTTGATGGCGTAATAAACTGAGTTTCTGTTTTTTTTTTTTTTTTTTGAGTAAGCTGTCAGTTAGTTTTTTAAACGTTTTCTACCTTCATAGTATGTTGAAATTAACAGATGACAAGATTGTCATAAAAATGACATTTTAAAAGGATTTTTGAATTAGTCAGAGTTTATTTTTTGATAGTTTAAATTAATTTCAAATTTCAGTTTCCTACTTTTTTGAAGTTTGAAATGAATGACTTGATGTGTCAATTTTTTGACAGCTGGGGCGTGACAGTTAAAGGAAACTTGTGGAAATCTGGGAATAGAAGGATTATGTTTTTTATATCCTTGTCCTTTCTGTGAAAAAGTGATTCCAATACTTTTAGGTTCTTATATGAATCGTCAAAGAGAAAGCGAAGCTACATATACCAACTACAATATTAAGACAAATATCATCAGGTGGTTCAGTGATGGGTCGAGAACATCCAATGAATCTTTGGGCTAGAAATCAAATTTCGATACCAGAAGTATTTTGTTTGCAGAATTAAATGTCATTACAAAATGCGCTGGACATAATCTCGAAAGAACCTTTCCTATGTAAACAAAACATGTCAAATAGTCAAGCTGCACTCAAACTACTTACTTTCTACTTCGTTAGTTCGAAAATAGACTACATTGATACACTGACGAACTCGGAAAATACTGTCAGACTTCATTGAGTACCTGGATATGTCGGTATTCAGGGAAAGAAGATGCAGACTCCATAGTGAAAATAGGTGTCTGAACTAACAGACGATGCCAATAGCAGGTTTTGTAACGATCACGATAAAACCTTTTTTTTATATAATTTACTGGCACTCAAGGGGAGGGGTTATGATTACCCTTTAAGAGATAAGAAGAAGGAGGATTGGAAAGAAGATTCCGGTGCAGTGAACAATTATTATTTTCCACGGGTGGCGTCCAGTAGAAACTGGAGGAAATACTAAAAAGACACTGCCTAGAGCTGGGCTTGAACTTACAGCCTCTAGATTGCCACCTACTTGACCATTAGAAGTTATAAGTAGTAACCCAAAAACATATTTCCAGTTTTCTCAAATAACTTTTATTATTTTTAATTATTTTCAAACTACGTATTTCTTTAACATTATTATTATTATTATTTATTAATTTACACATCAATGTACAAAATTAATACTTAAAAAAACTAAACAGCTCTAGCGACAAGGCTTTCGGCTGGTATCTTAAATAAGTAGGTTTATAGATTTTACGTAAAGGTCCATGGGGAGCGGCCGAAAGTGGCAGGTGAGGGGATAAAGTCCCCTATTCTGTCACTTTCGGTCGCTCCCCCGGTAGATGAAAATAAGGTACTAATATTATATACATGAATCAAGTTTAAGCATTTGTAAGATATTAAATACAGTTTTTATGTTTTTTTCAGTAGGATTTGAAAGCAGTGTTATAAACGTAGTATTGTAAAGATTTTTAAATAAGCTATTGACTTTAATACATTCTGCTGTTAAATGTTGAATTGATATATTTCTTTAACAATTTTACTGTACAGACTATAAACGTAAGAGACCATTCAAGGAACAAGAATGTTCCCAAAAGATAATCACCACAATCTAGCCTTGCTTCCTTCAAACAGTAGCTGTGTTTTATTCACTGCTGGGTAGCTAGCGCAGCAAAATTTTCCTGTGAAAACAACAATTTGATTGCCGACGAAAAAGAAGCCAGAAAAAAATATTACATAGCACGATAGCTGCGATATAATGTAAAGTGCGTTTGATCGTTTTATTCACTTGAATGCTGCACTATTATACAGCAGTGAATAAAACACTACTAGTAATTATGCAAACGATGGTTAGAAACCTGAAGCTTGAGCTTAGACATACAAAAAAGCTCAAGCTAGAAAAGTAAAGCAACTATTTACCTAACTAACAAATATTTGATTCAATGTTTGTTTTCATTAGGCGTGTTTTTTTGGGAAGAATATCCTCAGTGAAGTGGAATTTCCCAAAAAAACCTATCCGCAGTTGTGCGATTTGTTTTGTTGCTTTGTGTGTGTGTTTTTCTTTCAGATATCAAAACAAATGTCAACGATTTCTCGACAACGTTTTTTATAAGACCGCTTTGTCGCGTTACTAACTCTTATATGTAGCTATTTAACTAAGTATGAAACTGAAATCTTATATTTGCTGCTACAAAATGCGTTGGTTTAGGCACGATTACACACCTTTTTATGACACCAAACGCGATGAATAATGTAACGTTTTTCTATCGAAATGCGTATTTAAATTTGGCGCGTCTTTGTTTTGCGTTAGTTTAATTGCCAATAAAACATGAAATCTCAAAAAGTGCAGGAAACGGTAAAAGAAGACTCTCAGTGCAAAATGAAAAATGCTAAGCAACAATAACTTACTGCGTACTCTACAAACCTGCCTCGAAATACACAAGAGTTATCAGTTGTATCAACAGTTATATTAGAGACTCGAGCAAACGTCAAAATTCTATTCTCAGTTGGATCCTATTTCTATTTTTATCGGCAGTAAAGGTCTTGTATGTGTAATACGTATAAAATCTTACTTCACTGCGGATATTTTTCAGAAAAAAACACACCTATCGGTGTATGCTTTAAAAATTAGAACTGTCCTAGAAATCTAATCCCTCCAAAATTACTGTGTCAATTAATTTTTCTAATGTCATGTAACCTTGAGATATTTCGAAATTCACCTAAAGCAGTATAATAAATTGAACACAAGTAAGTTCCATTAAAAACTTTAGCCAAATCTGAGCTTAAAACATTTGTATTTACTTGTAATTGCTGGTTGGAGTAAACATATCATAAACTGTAAATATTCTCCATTGTAAACTTTAACAGTACATATTTCAAAAAATAATGCATTCAAAACCACATAAATGTTCTTTTAAATTGTTTTATCACCATTACCAGGTAAGTTAATATCTCATTATGGCATTTTTATTACATCTTCTCACAAAAGAAAAGAAAAAAATATGATTGTATTTGGTTAAACGACCAAATATAGGACTCGTAACGTGTTTCTTAAATATCCTTTTAACCTATCCATTCCATCTGAAAAAGTTACAACTACTTTTTTCCTTCCTGATGTGAAATGCGTATACGACCACCGACCAAACACCGACAGACTACCAACGACGAAGGATCAAAGACGAGGACAAGGAGGAAAGACGGAAGGACGGATGTAACGTTAGGTGTGGTAAATGTCCACAATCCTCATAAAGAGGCATTCTATAGTCCTATACTCGTCCTATAATGGAAATGGACACAACAAAACAAAATAAACTTTTAAACGGCCACCAGGAACACTTTAGTCAGGATTTCTTGGTTACACAGATATACATATATGTATGTATTTGTTGTTTTTTTTTTGCGTCTGAACTGTAAATGGCCGATAGGATTTTCTGATTGTTGTGGGTATTTTTATAGGACAAGCCAAAATAAAAAAAAAAAAAACAAACAAAAATATGCAAATTGTCAATGATGCCTTTCGGAAAACTTATATGAACAAACTTTTCTTCATTGCCTCCTTTTTTTTGCCCATCATCGCCATCGGAATCCCCGAAGGACTATAATATGGTGATGTGCTGATCTTAAGAAGAAGAGGAGAAATACCATTTTTGTGTTTTGTTTCCTTTTTCCTTGTCTTGGCATATTTTCCAAATTCATGAATGCTTAAAAAAAGGTCCTTATACTCAATCTTCAATTTATTCTACTACAGACGATATCCACAAAATAATATGCTACCCTGTAGGATAATACCAACCCAACTAAAAAAAAAGGACTTGACTTGACAGAAATTTATTCTTAACCGCCTTGAGAAAGGTTAATTAATTTGATAGAGTGCAAAAAAATACTTTTAAAATCCCCCACAAAAAAAAAAAACAGTCAATCTCTTTGAGTACATATAAGTTTGTATTTTTTTGACCGTTACTTCACTTTGACATTCGAAAGAAAACATCTTGAAACTTTTTGAAATGAAAAAATAACAAGTTATTACAACAAGGAATTAAAATTCGACACGAGTGAGTTTCCACGAGAGACAAGAAAACATCACATGTTTTCGTCATACATATACCAGTCATCAGGAGTCACCCTCCGGAAAACACAATCCTAACTGAAATAACAACAGGAAAACAAGTAAAACGGACATCGTCCTTAAAATAATAATTTCAAACAAGTCCTAACATACGAGTACAACACTAACAACACAAAATGGACACAACATCGGAAACGAAAAAAAAAGATGAAGATAAAAATAAAAATAAATAAACACACAAAAAGGACATAAACACGCAGGACATGCGGGAGGAACAAAAAAATAAACCTTATTTTCCGTCCGCATTAGGACCACGACCGGAACCAGGACCAAGAGAAGGACCTTCGCACGTCCGTCGCGATTTTCTTTCAATATGCTCGCGTACGTGAAGGATTTTTCGCGGGCATTCCGGCTTAAGGAACGCAGTTGTCTTCATTAAGTTAGTGTGCCTGTGAGGGTCGTTACATTTTGATGTTTATTTTTTTTTTATATATATGGTGCTGTGTCCTGTTCGGTTGAGGGGGTGGTGAGTTATTGGATTTAAAACAAAAAGATATATGTAATGTTGAAATTAAATTACCACACCCACACAGTAACTGGCTGAAATATTGTGTCTTAGGACATAGAGAGATTTACTTGTGGAAACTTCTGGAGCTGAGGCCTGAAGCGATCCAGGTTAAATTGTTGTGTTAAAGTTTTCTTTCTTAGTTTTTATTTGTTGTTAGGCATGTGCATTTATAAACTGCTACCCATTATCCTTAAATGTTGACAACAAATTAAAAACCATTTTAGATTTTTAAACATTATTTTAGAAATTTGTTCACATTCGATTTCCGAAATGTTTAAAAGGTTGTGTTTTTTCAGGCGTGTGTTTTTCAATCTGCAAATACTTTTTTGGGAGTTGATCTTTTTGACAGCTGTCACTTGATTTATACTCAATTTCGTTTGCCATTTCATAATGAATATACTTACTTCTAAATAACTTTTGCAAACCGTGCCAAAATAATGGTTGGGTTTGAGCGATGCATCGCCCCTTTGCGTTCAATATTATTATTAAATTCATTTTTATTTTTAATCGATCTTAAAACTACTTAAAGCTTGATAAAATTTCTTAAAAACTAACATAATTCGCAAATTTTTAATTATCAATTTGCTTTGCAAGCAACAGAATTAAATCTCCTGCTTTATCCTATCATTCCGGTCGGGATCGGACACAGTCCTCAGTCCTGTGCGCGGACGTCTCGATCATATAAAGGAGCCGTCTATCTACGGTTCTGCGGCTGACGTGGAAGACTAGCGGTATTGCCTCTCTATCCTAAATCAGCCCTAGACTATCTATGTAAATAGAGGGGAGCATCGGGCGGAATAAATCCATTTAAACGCACATTCTCGTAGTATTGAGTTTTGGGGTAATAGGCCCCAAAAATTAAACTGTTACTCGAAGCAATCGCTCTTGCAATGTGACCCCGAATCTGCTTTAGGTGGAAGTTATCTATAATGCTTGTGTTTGTGTTGGCTCCATTGTATAGAATCTGGTTGGAATTGTAATGTTTGTGCAATCCAAGGAAGCGTATAAGGCACTGCCTCTCAAACACCCGAATCTTTTCCATTTGAGATGGGGCAACGTTGATCCATACCGGGCAACCATACGCAATCATTCGCCGAATAAGGGTCATATAGAAAATCACTTTAACCCTGGTGTCAAGCTGACTGCTATAAAAAAGCCGTTTCGTCAGGACAAAAGCTCCCCTGGCTCTGGTCAGCGCGACACTTATTCATATGTCTATCGAAATATAAGTACTGGTCCTACGATCACTCGATTCCTCCAGTTCTTTCTTGTATCCCTTGAGGCTCCAGACAATGGAGTTCGAAACAGAATAGTTTCCGATTTCTGGAAGTTGATTTTTAACTTCCAATCATCACAATATCGCTGAATCTTGTTGAAGTCACGCTGCAAAAGAATTTTGATGACCTCTACTTTTGGGTAATGGTAAAATATAATATTGATGATGGATCGGTTTCGCACCACGTTTATTGGATAATGCGCATCTTCAAGGACGCCATCGCCGTATAGTGCGCACCGAAGACGCTATTGCTGAAAACTCGAATGAGTCCATTCGCCAACGTGAGCAACAATTGGAGATTTTGCGGAGGGATCTTGGTTTGCGGGTTAACAAAATCCAACTCGTGCGTCGCACGTTTGGTGAGACGAGATGGCCACCGATCCCGATTTTCAAAAGAAAAAGTTTGTTAATAAGCATTGTCATTTTTAAAGTCATCATAATCCACAAGTCATTGCTGAGACACTGCGCTGGGAACGCTTTAGAGTCATGAGTAATGACTTTCTCGTGTCTGAATTGGAGAATGTTTATGTTGTCTACTTTAGGTTCCAACAAGACAGCACTTCATGTCATACAGCTAACGAAACTATCAATTTATTGAAGGAAATTTTTGGTAAGCGCATTATCTCGCATCTTGGACCTGCATATCTGGATTGTTTTTTGTGGGGTTATATGAAGTCGCTAGTTTACGTACGTAGATAAGCCGAGATGATTGACACCTTTGAAGAAAATATTCGGGGCGTTATTGCTGACATACGACCCGAATTCCTGAAAAAAAAGTGGTTGAAAAATTTGCCTTTCGGCTGAAATTTATTCGAGCTAGCCGCGGCTACCACTTGCCCATAAAACATAATGGCAAACCCTTATCTTTATAATAGAGTTAAATTCTTGGCCATAACATTAAATTATATGCGTTTTATTTCTTTTTTAAAACCACATGTCTAAAAAAAAACACCCTTTATTAATCAATAAACTTATTTAAATTTAACCCGATTGTTTATAAAATTGCTTCACAGTTAATTGGAAAGAGACGATAAGATAAAACAAGAGTAATAGGCTAAGTGTTTTATTTCAAACTTAAAAAAAAAAATATTAAATTTTTACTCAGTTCCATATTTGTAATTCCATTTCCATTTCCATTCCAATTCAATCATTTTAAAGGTTTTTGTTTCTGTCTTCCTGTTCACTTAGGCCAAAAATAATTTGAGTTTCAAAAAAGACAAAAAAGAAAACTGAATAATAAATCATCAAAACACAATTTGTTTATTCTGACCAATGTAAGGTACTAGGCATATCTCAAAGCGTAATGGTACGCAACAATGCGTCTGAAACAGATGTTAGATTTTTATCAAAAAAAAAAAACAAACTTCAACAACAATATTAGAAGGCATTCTAACTACGAATATTCCTTACCTAAAATAAGAACCAACAAAAAAAAATAAAAATGAAACAAGGAGTCTTTGATTTTTTCCTCCCTTCTTCGTTTCGTTTCCACACGAATAAGTTACTCAATGCAAACCTTCCTTTCCTTTTCTACCTCTACAAGGACTCCAAGGCAAAAATGTCCTAAAACAACACAAAGATCGAGAAGGAAAAAAAAAAAAACCAAAGAATTTTTTCTCGAATTTTGTTTAATTTTTCTTCGTTTTTTTTTTTCTTTTTTTTGTGGTAAAAATAAAAACAACAAAACCCCAAAAGTTACAAGGAAGTGCAGCCAACTGTAATTGCTCGCATTGTTATCCTTTCGATTGCTAAACTTTTCTACATCTACAAAACGAGAACCCAAAATGCTCACTCAATGCGAGCGGATAAAAGAAAGAAAAAATAAAAAAAAAAAAAATCTCGAGTCCTTGAGTTTATTCATTTGACTCTTTCTATCTCTCTTACACAATACCACACTCTCTCTCTCTCGTGCTCTCTTTCTATATGTATAGATTTTTCTTTCATATTTTTTTAACAGTTAAATTTCATTTCATTAGAAACGGTAAACAAACGGAAAATTCAAAAAACAAAAAAAAAACAATCATAAACATGCGAATTGCAAAATGCCCTGAAGGATGTTTTAATAAAGTTCACTCGATTTTGCGAGAGCGACTACAACTACGAACGGTAATGGGAACGGGGAATAATGGCGGTACCGTTTTCGGTCGTCCTCGCCACGCCACGCCAGTTGTTCGAAGCCGGCGACCCTGCATATTCCACCAACGACCGACGATAGGAGGCTCCTGTTTCTATAAGTTCTGCTCTGCTCAGTTCTGTTCTGAATATTGAATGGAATAACTTTGTCTGTTTCAACTTTTGTTGTTCTTTCAAAAAGAGAGCGTTTTCAACCTTTCTCTCTTATTTTTTGTTTTTTTTTTTTTTTTTGTTTTTGATGTTTTTGTTTTATATTTTTTTTTTGAAAGAATGGGCCCGGCTCTATTGAAATTAAACTAGAATTTCGAGGATATAATTTTCATAAAACTTTACAAACGAATTGAAAATATATTATAGGTTCAACTTAAGCCATCATCGTATGTACGGTACGGTACTCAGCAGGTCTGTATTTTTATTTTATTAAGAGAACAAAAAACAAACTCGAACCCTTAACAAAAAACTTTCCCATCATAGTCTTGTTGCACAAAATTTAAATGCGGGAGGGGGGAGTGGTTGGATCGTCGCCGGTCTGGGCGATGTGGTGCAGAACTTCCAAAACTTACGGACTTGAAAATCATTGAAACAAAATATTTTTTTTTTATTTTTATAAATTTTTTTATTTATTGATTTGAGTAAATATTTGTTTTTCAAAAGTTATTATTATTATTATTTGTAGCAACCTACTTATTCAGGGGAAGCATTTTGTTTCAATATTAAAAATAAAAAAACATTGTTGGTTTTTGTACACAAGAGTTGAGTTGTAGTTGAGGCCCAAAAGCCACAAATTTTTGGTCGAAAACGGGATGGTTTCCATTTCATACCCTTTTTTAGTGTTATTTCGAATTTTTCTTTTTTTTTTTTTTGTTCGTTCTTAAATTTCGTGATGGAAAGACTTGGGTTTGGGTTTGAGTTTTTGAAAATTTATGCGTCATTTTTGACGAGTGGCATGTTATCTTGAATGTAAAAGAAGGAACAAACATTATTTGTTCAGGCTTGGCATACATATGCAAATTTACATCAGTCAGTGTTCTCCGTTTGCCTGGAGGCAGGAAGAAGTCAGGATATATCAAAAGGTATATTTCAATATTTGGGTCGTTTTTGAGGTAGGTAGGGTATTATAGGGTACATATGCGGAGAGTTACATACCAACGAACGTAATATAAGCAAACAGGTGTTATTTGAAACGATATTGTGAATCTGCGGAAAGGATTCCTTTTTTGTTTTTTTTTTTTTTGGTATCCACAAATACCTTCCTACCTTCCAACTCTTACACCTTTATTTATTTTTTTTTTTTATTTGAAACTGGAACCGATTTACATTTAAACAAATCGTGAAATTTTGTGAGCTTTGATTTGAGAAAAAGGAAACAAATAAAAAGAAAACTTGTGTGGAAAGTTTTTTTTTTTTGCTTTTTTTGATGTGGGATTATAAGGGTGTGTGTGTGTTGTGTGTGTATAGTGTGTATAGAAACATGAGCCATATTTTGGGGGTTTTTGAAAAATATTTGATTAAGTCTTTTTTTTTTTTGATTTTTTGGTGTTTTAGTCACTGACATGGGTATAAAAGGTTAGGGTTAGATTGTTTGTTATTGGGAATGGGATTACTTGGGCACAGTTATTGCTATGAAAATAAAAATAAGAAGAAAATAAACCGAAACATTTTGGTTAGACTGATATCTTAGAGTTCATATACATGTGTGTGTGTGTGAATCAAAATATATAGGTTTCAAGTTTATATTTATATGTTTAAAGGGTATATACTATGTATTCAAGATGATTTATGAGTTTTATGAGACAATATAAACCTTAAAAATGTATAAGCCTTTTTTCCAAGGATTAACTGCCCGTTGGGCTTATCTATATGTAAAAAACGAGTATATAAAGAAAAAAAAAAGCCTAACATTTCAAAAATAAAAGAACACAATTCAAATTTTGAAAATATTAACATCATAAGTATCTTTGTGATATAGAATAAAGAAAAAAGAAAAAAATATACATATATACAAATGTATCCCTTTGGGGCCTTTTAACTTTTTAGCTTAGGTCAGGCTCAGGACTTAAAGGAATTAAATGTGACAAAATGATGATGATGATTATATTGGGACATTTATTTTCGTACAGTTGACAGGTTTTCTATATGTGAGTAAAAGGCTGTTAGTTTAGCTTAAGCTTTACGCACGTATAAAATACAAAATTTTTTGGGTTACTTGTGGGCGTTTTTTTTTCCAAAAAAAGACAAACATAATTGGTTTACCAAACCTTATATGATGTCCGGCAACATTACAAAATTGATGCCATCTAATATTTTTTGGCCAGTCACAGATTAATTTCTCTCTAACTTAAGTCTCAGCAAAAGTTTAACAGTTATTTTTGCAACCAAAAAGGACTTAGAGGATGTCATCTTGAAGTAAGACTTTGAAACAAATATCATTGCAGATTTCTTGTATTAAATTTAATTACTGGCAGTAAGGGAAGCCTACAAATTGCTCAGGTAATCACACTAGAACCTGTGAGTTATGAAATAAAGCTTTTTTAAAAGATAGACTTGCCTGCCTCTTCTTTAACCTGGCGTTATAGAAAGCACTTCCTGACTCTGACACGACATCAAAAGGGATCATAGTCTTCAGGTCCAGGTCCGGATACTATATGTAGCTTTTGCAGACGACATTAATATAATCGAGACAACCGAATAAGGTTGATTCCTTCATCCACATGAAACAGGGCTGCACAAAACCTGGGGTGGCTTCACCTTCGAGAAGAACAGCCACCGGTCTAAATTAAGGTAAAGGTGCATGAATTTGAAATAGTACAGTTCTTCAAATACCTTGGGTCAATCGTAGCAGTGATAACAGCATAGAAGAAGAAATACGAAGGTGGCTGCTCAAAGCCAACAGAAATCTGTACAGGACTATGGTCCTGCCATCAGTACTCACATTATGGATCCGAAACTTGGGTAGGTACACTCCGATCTCTTAGGCGCGTTGAAGAGGAAAGTCTTATAAGGAGATTTATTGACCCCGTATGTGAGGAAGAACGATTCCGGAGACGCTACTGTATGTAATCTACCTTGAAGCTGGTATCGTGATAAAAATTAAGCTTAGTTGACCCCACGGGGCTGGACACCTAGCTTGCATGCATGAGTGATTAAAAATCAGCTCAAAAAGTCTTTTAAACCATGCTTATACTGCATAGCGTAAACCAGGATGTCCGAAGGCTTTGAAGCGAAATTGGAAGAAATCGGCTAGCGATCGGGATAGATGGAAAGACCTGTTAAATGAGGCCAAGATAGAAGCCAATGATGATGAATGTCGAGACGAAAATATACGTTAATGTTATTCTCATTTGGATTCCAAGTTAAAATAACTGAAAAGGATTGGCCTATTATAAAAGCAGAAGGAACTTACAATTCTAGTCGTGTTTCCATAGACAGAAATCTTGGAATATTTACGCGGCACTGTTTAAGGGAGAACATTATCAAAGTTAGACATTCCTCTCAACATTGAGGATGTGGAGACCTGCTTTGGAGAATATCATCTTTTGTAAACGTATTTCTTGATTATCTCCGTTAAAAGTACATATTTGAACTTAGAATCTAAATTTAAAAGTTCATGATTCATAACTTATCAAAAAAATATTGGGGTACCCCAAGGTTCCTTTTTGTCTCCATTACTTTTCTTTTACAATATGAAATATCCATTTAGGAAACCTGTATACCACCCAAAAGTGTTTATAAGAAAATTTTTCTAATTTAAGTCATTAATTTCATTAAGATCACATGTTAAGCCTTACGGGTCCCCTCTTGACATGATTCTTTCACAAAAAATAGTTTACAATATCAAAGAACAGTTTTCAAGTCAATGATATTGAGGCTCTTGTTTCTCAAAAGCTATTGGATATCAAAGGTAACCTGGGCACACTTCTTCAATTTGAAGAACCGAAGTCGGTACATACTTCTAATCAAATCCTTCCGCGTTGTTCAATATTAAGTCCCCTTAAGTCACAAAAATACCCTCTTTATTACAACCAATCTAAAAATGTTCAATTTATTAGCAATCCACATACAGACTGTCACAAAGATATCGTTAGCCAATTCCATCCCAAATCCAAACGCAACAGTCATAAATATTTAAGCCCAAAAGCAGTCCCGAATACCTACCATATACAAAAAGTCCCGACTTCCTTTAGAATCCTTAATGATTCCCACCTTTTCTTTATGAACTTTACCTGGCCTAATCATTATGTACATAGAAATATATGTATACCCACACTGAATATATAAATCCAAAGCCATATTTCTTATCCACCTTGTGTTAACCACTTCCATCACTAAGACTCCACTCCACTCTGGGCTCCTTATTTTAGGCCATACTTTGAGTAGAAGTACAGTAGCGGCATCGGCAGGCGGTAGCGGTAGGTAGAATATAAAATATACCAAGTTTATCGATTTAGGATTTTAATTGTGAGACAATTTCTTGCGGTGAACATTTTTATTGCGGGTTATTTAGATAAATTACCCATTATTATCGCACTCCAAATACCAACGGAATAAACGATTGCCATTGTGTAACATCCCTTTTTCTGTTACTTTTCCGGATTCCTTGGGGTGCAATGAAATTGAGAGATTAATGCCACCAAAATTAAGGTTGATATTCCTATACTGCTGCTGTTCTGTTACTGTTACTGCTATTGCTTTAATTTGGAGTCTTATTTCTTGTGTACAGTACACAATAAGAGTTATACACATGTACACGGACAGGACATGGGCAATGGGCACAATCTTCTAATTAGAATTGTGCAATAACTCACAAACTTGACCTAAATAAATCTACAGGACAAAACAATATTATTACAATACATAATATGTATGTATGTATTATGTTGTGCTCTAGTTTCCCTTCGATTAGAGAGGGTTTGGCAATTTGGAAGACTTTTTGTGGAAAATGACATTAGCAATGGAAAAGGAATGAAACTGGACGCATGACTTTTTAATTCTGGCCCCATGGGATAGATTACTCATTTCAAAGACAAATGTCTATAATTTCAAAGCAGGTGGTTGTTTTAAGGTTGCGTCTTCAATGTTTATGGTTCTTAGAGAAGATTATATCTTAAAAGTAATAAACGTTCAAATCGAAACCATTATGTAGGGATAAATTTAAAAGTTAGGAAAAAATTGTCGGTAAGTCAATTTATTCAAATTGTCTGGTTAATTTTGTCTCATTTTGGGTAAATTATTTGTTTATGAATTGATTGTGGAGTTAATCTTTGACTTACTGAAACGAATGAGTTAAAAAAGAGTTAAGAGGAATTCAAAAGAAGGTTTCGAAATACGGTGTATGTTCACACGAAGTCTTCTTGATGACAGGAACAATTTTGCAAATAAATAATTAAAATAAAAAGTACGTATACGCCCGAGTGAACAAATAACATGGAAGCACTTTGAACAGTATGGGAACAGTACCTACGATGTGCTTATAAATATATCAATGTCACAAAATGTTGATTGTTGACAAAAATGTATTCGAAGTCTCAGACCACTATTACACCTTGACTCTTAAGTCATGACTCTAATTTGACTACTCTCTTTAATTCAAATTTCGTTGTTTGATATATCATACAATCTGTCTCGCTCTTTCAACTCTAAGCGTATACATATGAACTCAAGCACGACGAAATTAAATAAAGAGGAATAGAAAAATAACGAATGAGTGAAAAAGAAATGTCAAAAATGAGTCGTGGAAAATGTGCCCGAGACTCACAGGGCAGTTTATTTTCCGTTTCATCTTTTCTATACTTGTATCTCTCTTGCACCAACGTAGTTCGAAAAGAGTCGCGACTTATGAGTCAACGTGTAATAGCAGTCTTATCACTGGAAATTTAGCGAAAAGTCGGTCTTCTTAAATGTGCATTAATAGTAATGACAGCCACTTGACAGAAACAAACAAAATTTTCGAAACTTTTTGATAAATTTTTATTTATTTATTTTATTTTCTATAAAAAATTTTCAACTTGAAATGGCTTTTTCTCAGAAGTGGTACATTTTGGAGAAAAAATTATTTCGAAAATTTTTCTAGATTATTTACTGATCTACAATTTTTATATTAGTTATTTTATTGTAAAACTTACAGTTTGGCCAAAAACTAATTTAAAATAAATATTTTGGTGATTTTTGAACTCGAATAAATTTTTCTGCACAAGTCGGATCGATGATGAGTTTCAAAAAATTGTTTGTAGAAATGTTTTAATATTCATGTCAATTTTTAGCATTGTTCGAATCAATGTAACCTTACCTCTAGTGTTGAAACTAATTTGACCGGGGCTTTGTTGAGATCCTAGCAGGACATAGTGGGCTTCTTCTACTTCCACGCGCCATCGTGTGCATTTTCCCTCGATTTGTTTAAGCTCCTTCCTGGTGTTGCTCAATGTTCTCCTCTCCCAATTTCTCGGTCTTCCAACTCTTCTGCCTTCTTGAGGGAGTCAATATCTTTTTGAAGCACGTGTCCAATCCAATTTGGATAATAGTGTCAATGGATTTCTGTATATTTCCTGTACAGTTCTTCGTTGGTGGAACGATTAGGCCAGATTACCAATAGGATGTTTCGTAGACATCCATTGATAAAGGTTTAGACTTTTCTGATTCGACATTTGAGTAAAATTAAAGCTGAGAGAGTTATTTCTTAAAACATTGGACTATATTTTGAATGCAGCCTTTAATTTCCCGATACGGTTTGTGATATCTTGTTCGGTTCTTCCTGCACTAGAGACAATACTCCCATGGTATTGGAAGTTCTCTGCTTTCTCAACTGGTTGTTGAGCAATGTTTAATAGAGAGTTCCGATACTGAACATCTTAGTTTTTCACTCGATTCTCTCCACCCTTATTGCCATTTGATAAAGATCCATTATCATCGTCAGGATAGTGAAGATGTTTGAGCTAAGTTGTCAGAGCCAATCTATTCCTAAGCTTCATGTCAAGGCTGTTCGCAGCACACTAACAATCATCAATAAAAACATAATTGGTGACAGTATGCAGCTCTTTCTGAACCCAAATTTGGACTCTTCTAACAATTTTTTCCCTGTAAGACGTAAGTGACATTTTGACCCATCAAAAGTCGCCTTTATAATAGAAATAAGTTTATCCTTGATACCTCTAACCTCTTTTCGGCAAAGCTAGCTCTCTCAAAATCATACTTACAAAAGCTTAGCTAAAATATTTGTATAACAATGAAATTTTGAACAGAGGTAGGACTTTGTGACTTCATATTTATTTAAGTTTATACAAAATACAATTATGAATATATGCTACAATTTTGACAAATGTCGAATTGACAGTTTTTTTACGAAAAATAAAAAACTAAAACCGAAATTTACAGAAAAGTGACAAAAATCGTTTTTCGACTTAAAAATCACCACAACAAGCAATAGACTTCAAATTTATTGCATTTGTTAATACCTAAAAACAGGTAAAATATTGACGAATATTAAATTGACAGTTTTGTACAATAAATACAAAATGGGAAGTTATCAATGTGGGTCGCACCCAGCCTCTTTTTTAATTTTGTTTTAGGGTGCGTGTTATCAACCCAAAACAGCTTAACATATACTTTTGGAAAATGATTTCGATAGGTCGTTGGAAGTAACAGTTTCAGATTTTCCATTCAAGAGGAGTATTGATTTTCTACACATTTTTTTTTGTCTTCTTCAGTCAAATGTCTGTAGTCCACTTGTATTTGTTTTTGTTTTTCTTATAATAAAATTTATTGCAAGCGCATCCATCAGGAATATGTTTAACATATTCTCGCATGATTTTTCCTACTACCGCTTATTTTCTGGCCGATAAAAAAACTTATGTGTTTACTTATCAACTCTTAAACTTTATGACTGTGTTATGTCCGAAGGCATTTTAAACGATTGCTATTAAAACACACCCCAAGAAATAACACTACCAACCAGCATCAACACCACTGCTATACCGCTACTGCTCTACCGCTATCACCATCGACCGGAAACAGGTCAAGCAAGGCATGTATATTGTATAATATCCAATCTTCTTTTACGCAACGAAAATAATATATCAAACCCTATAAAAAGTAAATAAAAACATCACAAAATAAGACACTGACACCCTCTCCCCCCAACCCCTCTACAAAAAAAAAAAATACAAAACAAAAAAAAAATATACAAAACGACAGTCCATATAAAATACAAGGAATGGCAAAATCCCCAGGAAGCATCTCACGACGACACTAAACTGCAACCCTTAGATGTAGTTACCTTTGTTTTATAAGAGACTTATATTATGCCGGTTCCTTGTTATACACATTATTACATCCAACATTGAAAGATACAAAATTTTCGTCAAAATACCTCTCGTGGGACTTATAAAATCCTGATAAAATAAGATACATTAGAATGGGTTGGTATTGGTGGTATGGAAAAAAGAAGGAGATGGGGAGGGGGAGCTGTGTTGCGTATGGGTCTTTAGAGAGAGAGTCTTCACTTTTTGTATTATTTCGTTTTGTTTTTGTGTATTTAAGATTGAACTTATGTACATATGTATGTATGTACATATATTGTATATGCAAAGCTTTCTCATTCTTGTATCTTTTTCAAAGTAGCTGCAACGCAAATTTTCTTGTCCCACTCACCAGATTTTCTTTTAGGTACTTTTATGTTTTATAATTCTGTTGAAGGCTATAATTCTATATCCAGAAAAATCCAACAGAAAAATGTATGACTTGCTTAAATTCCTTAACTTTTAAAAGCAACTTGCATAAAGTGAAAGTACGAAAAATGTAAGTGGATGTTATTTCTCCTTTCTTTGACGGTCATATTTATTTAAAAAGAAGAACACTCCATTTCAGAAAAAGGGTTTTAGTTTAGGCTTTTTTGTAGTGCTCCGTAAATGAGAATTAATTCCATTTTTGTTAAAAAAAAGGAGACGTAATAATGATCCACGCTGAACAAGCAGTCTTCCACACTGGGTCCTCCTTCATTGATCATATATCAATACCTTGATGATCATAATCGAACATTGCGTCGAATATCGATCACCACGCCACCTGCCGTTCATTGATTCCAAGAAGGCTTTCGACAGCGTCAGCAGGGAGTTTATCTGTCTTGCTTTGCGGAGGATGGGTATACCGGAGAAACTCACTGCTATTATAAAAGCGACTTATGATGGGTCCAAATGTCACGTCTTACATGAGACATAAGAGGCAAACGTCAATTCCAACCATTAACTTGTTGCGGTAAAATCTAGAGCTCAGCTGTCAAACGAAAAGGAAATGAGAACTACCACAAAAAAAAAATAAGAAAATGCAGCACCGCAAAACAAGACCAATAATCAGAATCCATCGTCAAGAGCTTTGTATGACGATGACCGAAGTTGGGATCCCAGAAAAACTGATCCAGTTGTGCCGTGTAAAATTGGAAAACATACGATGCAAATTGCAATTAGGAAATAGCCCTTCTAAACTTTTCCAAGCAAGTGCCTAAATGGCTTCGGAAAGGAGATGAGCTACCACGTGATTTCTTCTCACTCTCATTTTGGGACTACATATTATAATATCTTGGTGAATTTTACATCTTAAGAATATAAATTTGGCATAGTACAGAACAGCTTTAGAAATCACAGAAAAAAGTTCCGATTGAATCTCTTCAAGCTTAAAGTTGATCCCAAATATTTAAAATCTATTTTGAAGAGTCTATCTCACTCATGGAACGTGAATTTACTTCCATTTTGTATCATTTATCTCACTTATTAAACATCACTAAGTCACTACACTACGTGACATAATTCCCACTAGAAATATTGCTTTCCACTAATAGAACGGCATTGCTCCCCTTTTGTATCTTCTTTTATACTCATGCAACGTCATTAATCCCACTTATGATCCTATTTCCCACTTATTTAACGTCACTATTCTCGTTATGGATTTTATGTCCCTATATGTTTGATCACAAACTTTGATTTTTTGGTACAACCGGCATAATAGATAACATAAACAAGTTCTGTTTGAACAAAAATATAAAATCACCATAAAATGTGACAATATTTCCCTCTTCAAAAATGACTCAAAATTTGTGAAATATTTTCCCAAGAAAAAGTTTCATTAGTTCATGTATGATTGAAAAACGAATTCCCTTGAAGAAAGTGATACTATGTCCCGCTTATTGTAAACTTTTTTTCATGTGAAGTTACTTCTCCCTAACGAAGTCAAGAAGAACAGCTAAAACACCTCGATAACTTAAATTTTCAAATTTAAACCTTACTCCATTTGTATGCAAAACCAATACCACTTCTGCCTCTATTGACAAAGAAAAAGGAAACACAAAGAAATAGAACCTAGATTGGGTCTTCGTCTTGGGTTGGTTGGGAGGGATAGGGCGGGCGGTCTACCATCATCTGTGGCAAACGAATTATTTTTGACGGCTTTGAACTCTCTCGTACTCGTATTTGTTTTGTCAAATTATTTGCATCCCGGGGATCGCATATTACCTTCAATGTCTTTCACCCGGGTAAACATTCAGTCAAAGGAAAAAAAAATAATAATTTCTCGGGTTCGGGATCAGATGTGGTTCCTGGGACATTGTCTCATTTTCGACGCTCCAAAGGTACAACAATTCCTCGCTCCGTTCGCATCTTGTTTGTTCACTTACAGCTTTATGAATCTTAAAAAATACGTGTTATAGGTTTTTGTGCCTTTGTGGTGATTTTGTATAAGAAGAGTGTATCTTTTTTATTTATACATGTAAGTATGTATATTCTTTACGGAGCATCAATGGGCTAACTGTATTCAAAGGGAACAACACGTATTATGAGTTCATTATTTGCTAAAGCATTCAATTGTTGTCTGATGTGATGTGTGCTTCTTAGCTGCCATCATATGGTTCCAGGATACTGGCTTTTGCGAAACTCAAAGAAAAAAAAAATCTTATTCATATTATGCATGTTTACGCATCACATACACACAGGTAGCATGGATATTGTGTCCCATTAACGGTTCTTATTAACATGGCATTATGTACAACGTTTATTTCTTATGAGATAAACTGTTACAAAGCTGGAGCAGGTTAAGAGGTAGAAGAGGACTGGATATAGGACTGATGATGGGGACCTGGCGAAACAGAACTCCACGTGCCATCACATAGGCGATGGAAACGGAACAAATAATCTCTTGCAACTCAACAGGGAGCACATATTGCCAGGAACAGGACCAGAACCAGAACGAGGACCAGGACCTTTGGCATGGCATTCTATCCTTTAATTTTGCGGCTTCTTGCAAATATTTACTTTATAACACAAAAAGGGATTGAGGTTGATGCTTCAGCAGCTCCACATTGGTAACGGCATCGGAGTTGCTATGTTGCTATTCGTCGTCGTCGTCGTCGCAATTTGGCTTTGTGCTCGGTTGGCTTCTCATAATCCCTGCGGCGTAATCACAATTCACAACGACAATAATTGACATTTGGTATGTGGAAGCGTATAGAAGTAAATATTACGACGACGACGATGACGATGATGGCACGGAGGCAACGTTAACGGTAACGATAAACAATATACTCGTATTTGTATATGTTACTATACTTTTACCTATGTACATATATCTAGCTACCTTTGGCAGCTTGGCATCCCTGGAGAGTTTTTGTGGCAGTGTGGTAGAGGTGAGGGTGGTGGTGGTGGTGTTGACGGTAAACGGTAGATGGTAGATGGTAACAGGCGATTTTGCTTCATTGTTGACATTGACACTGCATTATTTCTGTTAAACCACTGTGAATGTTTGGAATTTTCTGGAACAACGATAGAATGTAGGTTTAATGTATTTACTTTGATATTAATTAATTTTAATAGGAATTGAGATAGCGATAAGTATACATGGAGGGGGAAGGAGATTGTTGAATGCATATCTATGAGTACTTTGAACCTTATACTCATGGTATGCAGATGAAAGGAGTCTTCAGTTTATCTAAGTCATTTTTTGAAGAACAATATACATTGGAAGGATCAGATGTGGAATTATTTTTTGTTAAAGTGAAGTTGTGCTGTGGATCTGGGCCATCTGGAAGCTAGTTGTTATTGAATTTCTAATAATTTTATATGTGGATGATTTTGTTATATCCTCTGTCTTAAAAAATCGTTAAAGAAAGAATCGTTGAAAGAACCTCCTCATAAAAGCTGATACTGATTTCAACTTTTACGGCAATAACAAAAGGGTATTTTTTAAAACATGTGTTTTTCCAGGAGGAATAAAACGCATACAATTTAATACTTCCGCCAAGAATTTAGCTCTAATATAAAGATAAGCATTTTCCATTATGTTTTAGAAATGATTTCGAGCAAGTGGCCGCTGCAGCAGGCTCGAATAAATTCTAGACGACTTCACATAAAAATAGTCGAGCACGATCTTTTAACCAAAATTCGTCCACATATCAACAACATTAAACAGTTCCTTTTTGATGATGTAACGGTGTGGAGTCTCAACAATGACTTGTGGATATTTATCCCAACCCATTCAACCAAAAATGAGCGTTTTTGTGAAAATTAGGATCTATTGCCATTTCGTTTTATGCAAATGTATGAATCAATGAATATAATTTTGGGGTTTGTGCACTGCGAACTGTAAGATCTATTGTGCCCCCTACTAGCACTGGGGATGTTGTTAGAAATTTGAGTATTTGGTGCATCGTCAGAGAGGGAAGGTTTAGTTCTTCTACTTGGTAATTTGCCAAGTGTTTCCTTCTTTGGTGCATGAGTACTTCACACTGCCCTGCCTCATTTTAAGAAGTTCTTTCCAGATTTTTGCTCTTTTAGCTTCCTCCTCTTTTTTGATTTAGTTTTTAATCAAATTTTCCCCTAATCCACAGTACGGTTCTGGTCCTTAGAGTGGAGTTGAGTCACCTATCTTCACTAAGGAGTCTGCCTCTCCATTTCCCTGAGCTCCTACATGTCCGGGTACCCAATAGAGAGTGACCGTGTCTACCTTACCGAGTTTAGTCAGAGTGTCAATACAGTCCCATACTATTTTTTAAATAGCAGTGTAGGATGCTAGCGCTTTTAGAGCTTGCATATCTGAAATTGTGGAAATATTTTGGTTACGATAGCTTCTTTCGAGGTTACGTTTAGCGCATTTTGCAATGGCATTTACTTCTGCCTGAAAAATACTTGTGTCCCATTGGTATCGAAATTTTGGTTCTTGGCCCAAATATACCTGCTCCAGTCCCCTCAGACGTTCTCGACCCATCAGTATACCACCTGATGGCATTTGTATTTAGGTTGTTGTTGGTAGCTTCGCTTACCCACTCTTTTTGTCCAATAGTTCTTGTTAAAGTTAAATTTTGTATGCATGCCATCTCTTGGGATGTCTATAAGATCCGTAACAGAAGATTTTGGAGTACGGAACTACGGATTCCTGCTCTTTGGCTAATGCATTTACCTGTTCCAATTCCTTCTTTACCATAGGTAAATATTGGTCTTCCCACCATGGTGTACATCTATCTCAGGATGTAGGGTTTTGCACCCAAGATTTTCCTACAAGTCTCTTGCAAATCATTAGGGCCTTTGTGGCTTTCTTAACCGTCATTTCTGTATGTTTTTTCCATAGAAGTTTACTATGCAGTGTTATACCGAGATATTTTACCTCCTTTTCTGAAACGATAATTTTACCCGCTAACCGTATAGGTTTCATGTCGGGCAACAATCTCCTGTTGGTAAATGGTATAATTGTTTATTGAAAGCCCAACAGTTTGACACCATTTAAATGTAATTGTTAGGCCTCTCTGGATTATACCGCAGAGTATGCCTTCAAACTTTCCTAGAGCCGTGATTACAATGTCAAGTCAGTTTATCTAGCAATTCGTCCACTACCAGACTCCATAGCAGAGGTGATAAGACGCCTCCCTGTGGACATCTTCTGGTTCTGGTGATTGTTTGGATTTTTCTACCTGCTAGTGCCTCAGCCATTCTTGTTCCTAACATTCCGCTTGTCCTTCCTGACAAGAGTTCTGTTAACCGCCTCATGAGAGGTGTTATCAAAAACTCCTATATCAAGGAAGGCAGAAATGGCTTCTTCTTTCGTATGCAAGGCTTTATGTAGAGTGTTACTAAGTTCATACAGAGCAGTTTCTGTAGATCTTCCTGATCTGTAAGCATGCTGTCGCGGATTTTATGGATTAATTGGTAATACTTGGGTTCGTAGGAAGTTGTTAATTAATTTCTCTAAAGTTTTCAGAACGAAAGATGTTAAACTTATCGGTCTGAAAGACTTACTTACCTAATTTTGGGCAAGAAAATTACTTTAACCCACCTCCATAGGCTCGGTATCAGGGTTCGAACCTCAGTAACAAAATTTTGGAGCAGGTTTGCAGCAAAAGTGAAGTAAAACAAAAATTTCCGAAGTAGATTTGAAATTGAAAGAAATATTCAAGTTTTCGAAAACTGTATTTTTAACAAAATTGTATTGAACGGAAATAAAACTATGTAAATATATAATTAATCGTAGATACTTGCTTTTTATATGGTTTGGCTAAACAAGTTTTTAGTGTGGAAAAAGGAGCAGATCTGAAAAAATCGGAGTGGCAAAGTAGATATGTTTTCTCCCTCAAAACTGGAGTAGATTTGCTTGGATCGAAGTGAGGTTTGAACCCTGCTCGGTATATAACCAAGAGATATGCTACTTCGGAGTAAGCTAATTAAATGGGGCATAAGATCTTCTTTACCCTTTTGTAACAGAGCTGAGAATATACCATCTAACCCTGGTGATTTGTAGGATTTGAAGGTATTAAGTGCCCAGCTACTAGTTTCCAATCCTGTTTATTTGGGTTGAGAGGAAATCTCTCTGGTGGTATTCCCTCTTGGTTCTCTGCTTGTTTGTACTTATATCACAATTCTATTTTAACTCTTCATATATTCCCAACATATACTTTTACCATTTACATTGATTCTAATTATAATGATTTTAAAATAAACTAAAGTCTTAATTGTCTAAATCAGCTCATCATCCTTTATGTCACAAAATACTAGTTCCCATAGAACTGCCACTTGAAAAAGGATATAAAAGTATTTAATAAATACAATTTAACTGTCGAATGTCATTCGATACAATCTTATGATGATTTCAATAGTAATTTTTAATTCGACTACAAAAACAACAACAAATTTTAAGTACCCACACCATTTCTCCATTCACACAACAAAACCTTATAATTTCGAGATGTTTCTTCTAAAATTTTATGTTCTCCCAGATAATATTCATCTAAATACAATCCACTTAGGAGCGATACGATATATGTAATAAAGGGAGGGGGATGGGGAGAAGACGGATGGGTAATGAAATGCCAAATTGCCTCAACTACTGCTTCATCTCCAGCTCAGTGGAGTTTGTTTTTATTTTTTTTCTTCTTTCCCAAAAAGATCTATAAACGTCCTCGTATTCGAATTCGAGAAGGAATGATGTTCGAAAACGAGTACCAGAATCAGAAGAGATGTCATTTTTGAACAAGGACGAAATTCTCACCCGCACCGCACCGAACCGTACACACTTGATTGCACATAGATCTTATTCGCTTCGTAAAACTTATTTCCATTTTGTGGGAACACCTTAATTTCCAATTATTTTAGTAGGCAATTTGGATAAGACATCTCTCGTTAGGAAAATTTGTTGTTGTTGTTGGTCTTGGTGTTGGTGTGATGGTATGATGGTGTTAGAAGAACTCTCGATTCTCAGAGTCTATCCCTGGCGAAGAACAAGACGAAAAACATTTCGTATACTTACATATACTCCTCGTAGATGTATCTGAACCTACTGGGATCCTTGAGATGAGGAGGGGGCTAGGAAGGATGCCTATAAAACGGGCGTTCTAAGCTGATTCGTATATGTAGGCTTAGAGGACTGATTCAGTTGGTTAAGTTATAGATGAGGTAAGAGGCGGCTGGGAGTTCTTCTATGGTATACTCGCACACCACTACCAACCGGAAGGAATATAATAATTCACTCTACAAGTTCACATAAATCGTATCCTGGTGTAAATTCAGCAACGACAACGGTACACGTTATATAATTTTTGCTAAGCATGTCGAGCAGAGATACTCGTACTCGTACTCGTATACCTAGGAACACACAGAAACTTAGATAGAAGAAGAGATGGGTTTGGGTTGGAGATGGTAAATGGTAGCTGGAAGCTGGAATCTAGAAGTTGCTGGTGGTGGGGTTCCTACTAAGGAGATGGATGGGATATGATTTTATTGTTTGTGTTTTGTTTTAGCGAGGGGCAGACGGGGAGGGGATCGTGCGGGTTTTGAGAAGAAGTTAAGTGCGTATAACACAACAAACTGCACACAAAATTTCTAAAACTCTAATCTGGAACATGGATTTATCTTGGACTTACACTCTGAGCTCATAAATATTGTGTGTGATTTCGAGTATATATACGAGTATGTGTGCGCTGCAAGTTGTTTAAGGGTTTTGTTCAACAATATAGCTGTATATCTAAGGGTCGGGGGTAGGGGAATGGTTCATATAAAATATACACCAATTTCAGTGATGGAGGCTACCTGCTTTGGGGAGTTAAGTTTAAGTCTGCGAAATAGCATTGAATTAGTGCGGATATAAAAGGGAGTTAGGTTATACCCAAAACCATTCTCGGGTATATAGAGCAGGCTCCTTATATTTATGGACAATGTATACGAGGTACGGGCGGCACTGGAGCGTACTCTCGTCAGAGACGATATTTATGTTCTGGTGGTGCCAATGAGTGTGCGGATGTTTGAGCTTATGGCCGGACTTGAAATACTTCCTGTTTATATTTCGATCGTTTAACGCAATGGTCCAATAAAACTCGAATGTTTTCGAATTTAAAATGTCAATATCGAAGCAGAAAAGATGATTGTCTTTTATTTATACTCTTCTTAATATACATAAATAAAATAATAAGTTCCGTAAGCTTTTGAGTTTTGATATAAAAATGCAAATGACCAAAGACAAAAGGATATAAAACGCTATCAAACATCATATTGTCGAAGAGAAAAGGGTTCTTATTCTTCACCCGTTTATTTCACGGATCTTAGTTTATTAGTTTTCTTCGTCAACATGAAGGACTTTTTCTCAAAAATAACTGAGGAGTTTGTTTGCATTTATGTTCACCCAGAAATATGAATTATTTTTGGTTATCAAGAACAGGTGAATTGACATTCTTTCAAGAAATTGATTTTGAACTGATACAATTTCTTTGAACTATCTCATGAACAGCTGTGACGAATTTTACTAAATTTTGTACCTGTTTGTTTAATTTGATATAAGGGAAATGTCTTAATAGTGTATGGAGTGATAATATAATTTTTCTGAACACGACCAGACTTTTATAGTTTCTTCGAGTACAAAGTTCATTACAAAATGAAATGAAAAGAAATGATAGCCAAAAAAATCAAAATTTCGTGATGACAAGGAATGAAAAATGTGACATCAAAAATTACGTTCAATTCCATTCTATCAGAAAATCATCAGTTATCTCAAAAAAATTTACTTCGATTCGTTTTTTAATTGCAATTGCACCCAAATATGACTTCAACATTCATCAAGTGGATGCTGTAGTTACTGCCTTTTTGAATAGAGACATAAAGGAAGCTGTATTTATTAATAATATATTATATAATATTATATAACTCAAGTCGAACTCAAGTGGAACGGAAAGTTGAACGATGTGTTGTTGTTGGCTGGTCTTTAACGTTGGAATGCTAATGAATGCATCTATTAGTTTCAAAAAGTGACTTGAAACTATTTTCTTCGATGTTCAGAACAGAATTATGGTAGCAGATTTTTACCAACTTTTAGCAGAACTTTTTGTAGTTTTTAAGTTTTTGTAAGAATACTATACCAATTTGATATTATTTATCAAAACTTCATAATTTCCAATATTACTATTAAGTAATATAAAATAAATTCGTTCGTACGTTCAGGATACCATTTTTCGTCCACGGTATCTCAAAAACGAGAAGAGTTATCGACTCCAATAATTTTTTTTCGAAAGGTTATAACTTCGAAAGATGCAGAAAGGACTTTCGTAAAAATTAAGTGAGCGGTTTTTCACTATAGCATTTTACAAAAACAGTAAAAATTTTGGTTTATCGCAAATATCTCAGGAACGGATAGTACTATCGATCGCGGTACAGATTTGGTATGAATTTGAAAAAAAGTTCAACAAAACGTTATTTTTTTTTAAATCGAAAAACTAAAAAAAAAAATTGTTGGAGCTCAAATTATACATACAACGAATTAAAAATGATATTATGTTCAAAATAATTTTCTACAATGTGAAATGATATTTTTGACATGTTTGAAAAATTTGGGAAAAATTAAATACACAGTTTTTTTTACAAAAAAATAAAAAGTACACAAAATTCTACAAAAAGTTGGTAAAAAATGTTTTTTGACTTGAATATTCTAGAATAGGTAACGATATTGACTTCAAGTTTATTTACGATTATACAAAATACAATTTTTAATATATGGTACATTTTTGACAAATATCGAATCAAAAGTTTTTCACGAAAAATAAAAATCTTAAACTAAAATTTAACGAAAAGTTCGGCTCAAATATTTTCAAAAAAACAGTGATATTTTCATGAAATGTATTTTATTTTCATTAGAATGCATTTGTCAATACCCAATTTATAAAATATTGACGAAAATTAAATCAACATTTTTTTGCAATAAATGAAAAACTCAAAAAGTTCTAAAAAAAATAGTAAATATTGTTTTTCCGCTACAATATCTCGGATTTTTTATTAAATCTGATAATTTTTTATTTAAAATTTGTATCAATTAACATCAAAAGTAAATCGATTCATATCAGGAATGTCAAATTTTCAAATTGTGCATAATGGGAAGTTATCAGTGTGGGTCGCACCCAGTCTCTTTTTTTATATTTCACCAGCTGTCGTTATACATATCACATAGTAAAAAAATAAATTAAAGTTGATATCATTTTCATTTATTGAAAATATACATATATATTTGCGCACCAAAAATAATTTTTTGCAGTTTTTTTCAATTTGAAAAACTAACGATATTTGATACTTGAATTTAAAGCACTAGCTATCCGTTCCTTGAGATATTTGCGTCCAGCCATAATTTTCAGTTTTTTTTATTGTATTTAAAATTGAAATGTGTTGTGTGTCAGCATAATAGTCCTTAACTTTATTTAATTATCTTTATACCTATTTTGTATACTTGAATTATTAAAGCAAGTTTAGTTTTTACATTACTTCATTCTCGAAATATCGTGTTTTTTTTCTTGCTCGGTTATTCTAAAACCTTCAACAATTGCCATTGTGAACAAATCGCCCAACAATTTTTGAAGTTATAACCTGACGAACAAAATTTATTTGGAGTAGATATCTCCATTCGTCCTTGAAGACGATTTGCCAATATAGTATGACAACCTTCCTCATGAATGACATAATAAACAACTTTCCTTTCCGTTCCTTTTTATAATGCTCAGTAAATCTTTTGGTAAATAATTTAATACAATATTTTTATTTTTTAGGAAATCCTGCTAAATCCAATATTTCATTGCATTTCTGACACAAGAAAACCTGCTCACTCACAAAAATGGAAATAGATACGAAACTAGACGTATTTCTTCATCTGTTTACGTATAGAAAAGAAGAGGACACTCGAACACTCAAAATGATGTTTTGGATTTTTTTTTTACTGACAAGAACCGTTTTGAGAAGTTTTTAATTTCTCCAGTTCTCCTGTAAAATTTACTATAATGGAGATACTGACAGTATAATTTCTATTTTTGAAATAAAGGTGATTTAAGTTTCAAGCAACTTTGGACTTATATTATAAATAAACTTCATTACCTGAAACTCTCTTCCTTATTTTTTTAACAGATTCAGTTTTCTGCATTAGCTACTTCTAAACTTTGACAGTAGATCGCAGCCATATTTGACGATATGGACACCAATAATGGGTAATGTCAACGTGTAACATAGTTCACCGATTTGAAGATGAAACTGATGCTTACTGTGGCCACAATAACACAAATTATTGCCTAATAAAGGCAAATGGAAGACTACCAAAATCGTAAGGATAATCCTCATTGTCGAAAATTTCAAAGGACTTCTTTGTAGGCTCGTAAATTCAATTAGTGAGTGCTTAAGGAACGTCTTTGACATTCTTTCATTCACATTCATTTCTCATTGTTTTGATTGAGTACTTATCGATACTATTTATTTATTATTAGGAGAATAAGATCCTCCTTTGAAAATTCTCAAATCCTAAGTTTCCATTCACCAGAATTTCAATTTTAAATTTATTTTTGAAACAAATATGTTTGAACGATATCTACATACCATCCAAAAATCACAAACAGTTTTATTCACAAAATGGACTAAACTGAAACCAAATATTTCAAATAATTCAGCCTCATAAATAGCACATCAAATGCCAATCGGAAAGATTCCCCGAAGCTGGAGTTTTCTGCCGACCGAAATATTGTTTAGTTAATATGCCTTTGAAGTTGAAATCAAATATTTCGAAAACAAGTTAGTTGCTATATTTGTATCTCATTGTTAACAACCAACACAACATGCAAGTATATCATCGTCCAAATCGCATACCGTACCGTATATCTACAATCTAGATACATACCTATACTTCTAGACCAACTGAACGGATATCGAACCGCACAAGAACATATTAAATATCTTTCAGAGGATATAAATGCGTATTAATTGAATGCCACTGATTGATGCCAGGATTCATTATGCAAATGTTTTAGATTTTGGGGATTTATTTCAAAATACAAACACAAACACCCAAAACTACAAACCATCTCATCATCACTATGCTCGTTCTAGATTCATCGGGGTTTGTTTCAATCATTTTGTTATCAAACAATCGTGTGAAGGAACGAGATAGAAACAGGGAATGAGAGTGAGATAGGAAGACATAAAGGATATAGTACATAACAGCTCGAGATTTGTATTGATTTTGTGCGATATTATGGTAAGGCCCAGGCCTAAGGAGCACCCAATGCATAAACAGCAAAGGAAGGCTGCCGACGCAGAACGACCGACTACGACGACGACGTTTATAAAGGATACTATAAGGCTGCCCCAGCTCCTCGGAAACCAATCCAGAGTGAATCATTCAAAGAATGGTAAAATAAAGTCATAACTCAACGACGGACACGGACACAGACGTCGGAGATGGTCAATGTAGGTAGGTATGGGTATGGAGTGGAATTTAGCCGAACCGGTTGTTCCAAGTGCCGGTCGTTTGGAATCGTTTGGTTATAAATGGGCTTTTATTGGCTTTCACTATAATTTAATGACCAACAACGAACGACAACTAGGTGTTGCACACATGAAGGAAATCGTTTCGGCACACACCAATACCAATATGCAAACTCGACAAATAAATTTTAACATAACAAATGGACAAGGTTGCCATACATTTATATTTATACAACATCCCAAAGTGCCATGTTATTTGTGAGAAATTGGTAAAAGATTGCATTCTTTCCATTCCATGAATCGAATCACTCAAAAGATTGCATTCAAGTCTTTGGGCGTACAGTTCATGATTTTAGCGTTTCGTAATCGTCTCACATACGGGGCCAAAAATTCTCCTTTTTTCTCCCGAAGTCCGGCCGAAGGAAAGGCAGGCCAGGCAATCTCATTGTCAGAGTCTATTTTAGATGTTGATTGTTTTGGAAAAGTGATGCAAAAAAGCGTTACACTTCCGTCGCTTACCTAAGAATTTAAGTGCTGTGGAATTATAAGGTATTTGGCATTCGAACGTTTACGATTCACATCCACTTCCAACCCAAAATATAATATAGGGAAGTAGAATGTGAATTAGAATTTGTCTTCTTCCCTTACCAGTTGTGTATGTGTAACAATCTGGTGTGCGGAAAGGAAAGAAAACCCGAAGACGGCTAATACTTTAATATAGGGTGGTCTGGTAGAAATTTGTAAGTCCTTAAAATCCCAATTTATTCCGCAGTACATATCTTCCAAGTATACTAAGGATAAGGCTTAAGCATACACGTTTATTCACTGGTTTGGTTGGTGATAGCGACAAGGGACGGAACCCCACCGTTTATTCCGTAGTAACCTTCTTCTAATTGAACTACAGACCATACCTAGGTAAGTAGATCACTGTTTACTTAGTTATTTTGTTTTCTTTGGGTAAAACCCTGGACACCCGCGAGCTTACCTCAGCCTCGTACAAAAAGCATAACAGTGCAGTTATTGGCTTGAAATCCAATCTGAAGATCCAAAATCACAGCATAATTCTTGAATTTGCTATGAAATGGCAACACCCATCCGATATCTGAGAAAATATGGTTGTTGTGCGGTGCGGTGTGGTGGTGTATGTCGTCAGACCAACAGTTGAACAAGAGCAATTAATGTCAGGCATATGCATCGCACTCTCCTGGGAGAGACTTATTGCTAGCCTGCGATGGATTTGCGGCCAAGGGATAAATTCGATACATTTCAGAATATTGACCGGGAAACGGGCAACTCAAGCAGGCAAAAACTAACCCCTCTGATTGCGTGTCCAGTTATGGAGATAATAAGCCCAAAACAATGCGAATTTAGGCCAAGAAGTATTCCATCGCTCTCAGTTTACTCGATCTCGTTTCCCTCTATCAACAAAGCCACACATAAATTTCTATGCCAAAGCAATGACATATAAGGGCACTCTGCTCCTTCCTTCGTATAAATATCCTTTTTTGGGATGGTCTGACATCGGGCAAGATCGCATCGCATTGATAGGCAAATACTGATGCCATTGTTCCAGACTTAGGTGTAGATATTGGCTGCTGCGTTTGAACTCATACAAACATGTTGGTTCATACTTTAACGTTGGTTCACATCAGCAGCACCAATAAGGGAAGATGAAGTTGGTATTGCTTTTAAAGGGTCCTTGAAATCAAGACCCCATAGTTTGACCCATCATCAAACCCCCACCTCCCATCGCCCCAGTCAGTATAAAATATCCAAATAAATTGCATTTTCCAGTTATGGGGATATCGAGCTGAATGCATTCGAAGACGATATCCAAATTTATACATTTGCATATAGGAAAACATTAACATACATACATAGATGTATCGAGGATACCGGATATGGATATGAATACTATATTGGGTTCTGTGTGTATTTACTCAGGGATCTGATTCAAATAACGTTTTCGGTGCCCACTCGCTCCCGCTCTATCTCCGTCTAATAATGTGCAGTAAATTGCCAAGGGGGACATAATCTGACG
This sequence comes from Scaeva pyrastri, assembly GCA_905146935.1. Taxonomy (NCBI): domain Eukaryota; kingdom Metazoa; phylum Arthropoda; class Insecta; order Diptera; family Syrphidae; genus Scaeva; species Scaeva pyrastri. Next base: position 121,489,221 of record LR989927.1, on the reverse strand, counting down.
AACGATTCAATTGGGCAAACTATTTTGAATTTCAAGCTTTTTGTTACTGTCATTTCTTATTCGAATTCAATATCTTTCTTTATAAATGTATGTATTTGCATAGGGGTATGGGTATCTATAGACGAAAAAGGATTTTTGAAAAATAGAACTTGGAATTAATATCGCCATTACAATACGGGAAATGTACTCGTATGCTCGTATGAATAGGAAACAGAGTCAACAGAATGCAAGTTTGAATAAAGTTATGAGATTTAGAAACAAGGATAGGGATTTTTGAAACAGGTATAGAAATACGTTTATGTCAACAACCAGGCTTATCAGGAGGAATAAAGGTTCTTACTCCTTTTTTGGAAAACATAAGGAACAAGAAACATGAATTTTGAATTATTCATAAGACATATTGTATTCTAGTAAAACTTACCTTATACCTCCCTATACAATTTATAAATATGTACCTGAAAATTTTGAAGAATCAATTATATTTTATGCGAAGACATGAATGTTTTTGTGTGTATTGACAATCTTAAGAGGATTCTTACATACATATATCATACGAAGGGAATTCTATACACATATGTATTTATGTACACCAGAGGGCATTAGATAATGTCAAGAATTCCCGAACTTTTAGTCAAATGATTATTTAATTAAACTATTTACGGTTATTTGCACTTAAGACGATGCGTATTCCAATGAAGTGAACTCTACCATCATATGCCTTATAATTAAGAAATAAATTTTAATGCAAATCTAAATTGAATTATTATTTATTCAAATGAGATTTATTGAATATTATGGTCAAAAAGATTATTGTCTTCTTATTTATGAACACATTATTTTGGAATGAAGAAAGTTTTCCAAGTTGTAGATTAAGATTTTGTTTTTTAAATAAAAAACAACCAAACTTGCTTTTCTTATTCTAATAATAATTAATTCTTGGTAACTAAAGCAGTTACACAAGCTTTGCAATATAGAGTCAAGTTTTCGAAAAGCTTTAATCTCAAGAAAAGTAAGCTTAGTGAAATAAAAGAACTTGTCAGATGTTAAAAGTTTATTTATTTATAAGAAACAGTTCAAATTTTTCTTTTTGATTTTTAAAATACATAAGTCTTATATCTAAGACATTAAGGTCCCTTATAAAATAATTGATATCACCAAAATTTTGAAAAAGAATATTCCTGAATTTTATTAACAAAAATTATCAGACTTTAAAATTTCTTGAGATATTGAAGAGGAAAATAATATTTACCAATTTTTGTTAAAACTGTTTGTAGTTTTTCATTTGTTGTAAAAAATGTCAATTTGACATATCTTTGCCCATTCGAGAATGTTCAAGTCGAAACACATTTTTTTATCAACTGTCAAGTGAATTTTTTCCAAAATTTTACCAGAAAATTGTTTTGAACATAATATAATTGTGCCAACATTTTTTTTTAGTTTTTCAATTAAAAAATAATTGCTTGTCACAATATGTTACCTCGATGATTGAACAAGATGAATTCATTGATATTTTCACCAATTTTTCATCAAGGAGAAAAAGAGATTACATTTCATCCAATCATGAGCATTGTATAACGCGTAACGCTAAAACGTGACGATTTTATTTTTACACTACTATCAAATTAATTCCAAATGAAAGATACTCTTATAAAGGGTGGTTAAATTTTAAGGGCCGATATTGAATGTAAACCAGACCTAAACGTCAAGTTTTTTTTTCTGCATTTCATTTGAAATTTCTCAATTTCCGACTAACTCAATTTGAACCATGGAAACAATAAACAACAATTGAGCAACGAGTTAAAGATATTCAGGGTTATTATGAAAATGGGAGTTCAAATCAAAATGCATATCGAAGAAAATAATCTTCAGTGATGAGGCAAATTTTCGACTCAATGGATTCGTCAATATGCCGCACTTGGAATGATAATCACAGAGTGATTGTCGAAAAACCAATGCATCCACCAAGAGTGACTGTTTGGTGCGGTTTATCGGTTTATGGGCTGACGGCATCATCGGGCCGTATTTTTTCCAAAGTGAGGCTGGTCAGGCCGAACTTTTTTTTAGCCCGAATTGAAAGATATGGATGTGGATGATATGTGGTTTCAACAGGACGGTTTCACTTGCCACACGGCTAACGAAACAATGTCTTTTGCACGATAAATTCAATGGCCGTGTTATCTCACGTAGTGGCGATGTCAATTGGCCTCCAAGATCATGTGTTTGACACCGTTAGGCTTCTTTCTTTTTGGTTATTTGAAAGAAGAAAAGGTGCTCGTCGATTAGCCAGCAATAACTCAAGAGCTTAAGGATGGGATAATTCTCCAAATTATAGGCATTTAACCTCAATTATTCCTAAGCGTAATTGAAAATTTGGACCATCGGATGAAGGTGTGCCGCCGAGGTCGCGGCGGCCATTTGGCCAATATTTTGTTCCATACATTGCACGTTTGTATGTTTATCATATGCAATAAATGTTAAATAACAAATAAATACTGTAACAAACTGACTTAGATTGCAAAACTAAACAAGACATTTTACATTATAAATTCTATTAAATAAAAAAGTACGTATACGCCCCTGATCACATTTAATTTATTAGTTCTTGGCTTTGATTTATACTGTTAATTTTTTTATTTGTTCTATGAAGGATAATTGATACTATTATGTATCGTTAAAATGTCCACCGTGTATCTTCTGTGGGCTGCGTTCATGCGATATATTTGACCCTGGCGCATACACCGGAATGATATATTCACCGATGGCATGAGTTACATTGGCTTAAAGATCCACTTTAATCCAAAACAGTGATTTTAGAAAATCCGACAAGAACAAATGTCATGCATGCCAAATTGCAGGATCTCTGGCCTAAGTTCCAAATTTGACGTTCTATAACTTGTGCATCATAACATTTTATTTTAAAAACTACTCCATTAACTCTTTCAATTGTAATTTTATTTTTAAGAAGCTGAATAAATTATCTTAAAAAAAATATTTGTTTGTTATTAAAACTTTTACAAACAACTGGAAAAATCGTGCTTCAGGTGTTGAGAGTTTAACAACTTTAAGTGATAATACCGGACAAAAATATTTTGGAAGAACAATCCATACACTAGAATTTACCTCCATAAAAAGTATTCGAGAGACTTTGCGATAGATTGATGGATAAGTGAGCTGCATGACAAGTTACTCCATCTTGTTGGAACCAAATGACGTCGATGTTTCACTAATACATTTTTGGAAACAAAAAATCAGTCAGTATTCCTCTAAGAACAGCTCCTTTTTCATTTCAGAAGAAATAAAGGCTCATGATGACATCAGAACTAAACAGTCAATTTTAATATAAATATTTTAATGGTGATTCTTCTATGACTTGAGGATGGTCAACGCTACATATGAAATGAGCTTATATCGAGTTTTTATACGGATAAGGGTCCTTTATAAAAAAAAATTGATATCTGTCACCTCTAATAGGTCAAGATGCTTATTAAGGTCGAAATTGAAGTCATATATGCAAGCAACTGGAAAAATAAGTTATGGAAAACAAATTCTAATTCTTAAAAATTAAGCTTAAGCCCTTCAGGTTCTAAGCGCTTTAATTCATAGTTGACACTCTTAATAAGGCTTAAATTATTATTTTACTTCAAACCTCTTTTCTGTATCAAAAAGAAATGAAAGAAAAATCAAGACTTTTGTTATAAAATGAAGCACGTTCCTTGACTTCATTATCAAACTGATCATTGATAAGCTTGCCAAGAATCGATACGAACACTTTAGACCATACATACTTTCGAAATTGATATTCAACTTGTGTCACAACGATTTTTTACGTCCGAGTCCGTCCCAACAAATCACTTCTAGACGCGCAGCATAATACTCGTCCTAGCCAAGGATGCCTATATGCAATATAACGGTTCCATTCGCTACAACTCAGAACTACACAAAGCCAAATCAGTGGAGCAAAACATACTATACGCCAACGATAGACGACGACGACGGACGATGATAAGTGCAGTATCGTGTTCTTCGATCCTGCAATTTCCGTTTAGCAAATATCAATATCGCCATAATTCCTGTCCTGACTGCCATCACATCCACTAAGCCATAAAAAGCATAAGGCGTGGTCGCATGTCGTTAGCTCTAATGCATGTTTTTTTTTCTGTTTTTTTTTTTTTTGATTTTGTATTTTTTTATTATTTTTTATATTTCATTCAATCGAAATCGCACATGGGCAAGGACATCATTTTTATTTATATTATTATTTTTATTTTTATTTTTTTGTCAATACCTACATACATTTTTTTACGGGTTATTACCGCTGAATGGATGGTAATGGAAATTCAGGATATCAATATGCAGGATTGTAAGCCTTTTTTGCGCTCCTCATTCCTCTCTGTTACGCCCATCATCACCCACCATCATCGCTCGGCCAATTCTGGGAACGCCAATCCTCTTCTTCGAAAAGCGGATACAGAGGCTCCGTGCCTCCGTACCACCGTGGCCCCTTGCATGTGTAGTGTACGGCTCTAACTAAATCGATTTGCCTACAAGTGTTATGATTATTGTTATTAGCTGATTTTAAAAGGATAACACATTTTATCGGGATTTTTCTGACAATTTTTATCCGTGACTATGTATGGGTACTTAGTGCAAAAAATAAGCATCAGCTCAGCTTAGTGGAGCGCTCTATTTGCTGATATGTAGTGTTGGTGTGTGGGAGGATGTGTGATGGGTGTATGTGTACGTGTGTTGTGTATATATGTTTGTAGAATTTTCAAGAGGAAGAATGGCGAGCTTACCGTTTTTGCATGGCACACAAATCCCATTTGATAGATGAGGGCAATTATCGGCCGCACATGCCACAATGTTCAATTCATGTCCTTTTCCTCGTCCTCGTCGTCGTCGTCGGTCGTCGTCGTCGTAGTCCTTCCGTTCGTCCTTCGTCCATCATACCCCCGACTCCAATGCCCGCGTTTCTCAATCGGTAGCCAATCAGTATTCACTTAAATTACAGGCTAACATTCCAATACCGGTGGTGCTTGTTTTCGTCCTTTTTGCTGACGAACGAACGAAGGTGGCGTTAGCGGTAGGTGGCAATGGTGGTTTGGGGTCTTTGCTCGTTTTATGAGTCATTTGGGGGTACAAGCCAGAAGCCACGTTTTCGACGCCACCGCTCACCATTGATTGACGGAAATTGCAGATTGCAAAGAGACGATAGGAGCGAAATGGAGATTTTTTTTTTGTTTGTTTGTGAATTTGTCCAAATGTAAGGATAAGGGATACGCCACACCAGTACCGCAGCTTGCAGCAGCAAATTCCAAAGTTAAGTTCAGCTGAATTGGTTGGGGGGCGGGGGGAGGATGTGGTGATGGGAGTGGGATGATAGTTGCTGTCAAACTCACACAAAGGAAGGAACTAAAGAGGCAAAAAAAAAATATACATCAGTTAATTGGAGTGGCATGACAGCGAATTGCAAATTGCAGGCGTATCAATTCAATCGATGACTTTTGAAATTACCGCGTCAGTTCGATTCGTTTTTTTTTTATTTTTCGTTTTTTTTTTTTGCTGTTTTTGTTTTAATTTATTTCTTCTTTTGATGCATCACACAATTCACAACCTTCCGATGGATGTCTGTTTGTGGTACTTACTGTATGTGATTGCAAATCTTCCTTTTCTTTGTTAAACACACATACAGACGCTTACAAATGTATGTAGGATCAGTGGAAATTTTATTATTGGTAAATCAAAAGTTTAATGAGTTGATGGCAGATTTATTTCGAATTTGCTTTTTTAAATGACTAGGAGGATTTTTTTAACATGCATATTTTATTAACACTGGAAAATGTTGTCAGACAAAAATTTTGTAAAATTTACGACACTTAATCAATTCGTGAATGAATATTTTAATAGGAAGGCCTACAACTATTTTGAACTTAAATCTACAAATTCTTTTTTAAAATATTTTAATTTCAACAGGAAGAGCAAATTTCAAAAATGAAGTTCCTCAAGAATATATACTTGGACCTATATTGTTAATAATTTTTTACTAACTCTCTTTTGCCCTTGAATATTGTTCTAGTTTTAAGTAGTTTGTTTTTCTATTATATAATGATTTTGTGAGTGTCAGTTACTGAAGTTTAAAACATAATTTTCTCAATATTTTATCTTTTTTTTACTTACTTATCTGGCTTTCCAAACAAGAACGATATATTGCGGTCTCTCGCAAGATTCTTTCTGTCATCCAGACCAATCGCTCTTGCATCTGTAACCTCCAGATCTAGAGGTGTCTTCCTGACCATCCTGAACCTGGGATTTGAAATTCGAATATTTTGCGTTTTTTTTCATTCGATCGATGTGACTGAACCGGTGGTGGTTAGCCTACGCCACGCTGACGACTTGTTTTGAATCTTTGGACTACATCAACTTCTTGGAGCTGTACCAATTGACGATTGAATCTGTTCCTCCATTCGTCCTCTTCACATATTGAACCGAAAATCCGCCGAAGAATTTTTCAAAAATTTGCGTTTTTTATATCGTCTTTCTAAAAAGGGGTTTTGACCTGATTTGAAGTAGATGGGGCCTGGATTCTTGATACCAAATATGTACTTCAAGATCAACAGGTAAAGTCTTTTCAGCCATAGCTGTGAATGATGTCGAAATCGTCCGTATTGCTAAGGAGATTTGACGACCTCCAAGGTTAATACCACTCTTGGGGACTACCGCTGCTTCAAAAACTATGTTGAAAAAATCACATGAAAGTGCATCTTCTTGTCTGAACTCTTGACATCCCTGGAATGGCTGTTGTTGTCCTACATGGCCAATAGAAAATGAATTATCCTGTCATATGTGGCTTTAAAGTCAATGAAAAGTGACGGGTCTTAGCTCGAAATTCGTTATTCTTATTTACGTGAATAAAAATAAAATTCCAACTCAAATGTCATTTAGAATCAATCACTTGACAGTAGGTGCCTCTCCCAAACACGGCTGAACGAGAAATGTATGTACATAAATAATTCGAACAATAAAACTCTCATAAATTCCTAATCATCCGCAACACCATCATAATCGCCACAACTACACAATATACCCCAACCCACATCCTGTCATTATTATTATACATACATATTACATATAGACAATATCTTATCCTTTCAACTTCAATTCTCTTCACAATCATCAGGCTCATATTTGACCGGAACACCTCTCCAGTGTATATAGGAGTACATCCTTCTAATGAAATTGTAATTATTTCATTCTATCCAAATTCGCAAAGCTAATGCACCATAGTATCTGGGATAATGGGCGAGGTATGGTAATCCGATTAGCACACGTTGTACTTGCCATGGTCCAATAATAATTACGGCTGTTGGAAGATGCATGAGTGGTAAGCCATTTATTGACAGTGGTTCGACAAAGGGATTTCTAATATTTCTCACCCATCAGCCATCACCCATACCCATACACCCGAGGGGGGCCTGATGTGGTGAAATCACCGATAAAACAACCTCAATTATAGTAAATGGCGCCCAATGCGAGCATCGAACATCGAGTACTGAGTACCGAGAAGGCTTTACTCTACTCTTCGTTCGGCTCTCGCATATTGAAGCAAAGCATAGCAAAGCCGTCCAAGCTCTGGCACGCCCAGAACAAATCCACATATTTAAGCCGGCATATCAAATATTAATTAAAAACTGATGCTATGATTTGGTCATAATGAAAATTTTAGAATATTTGTAAACGTTCCTTGTTTCGGTTTCGGCCAGGTCTCCACACTCTCGGTGTGTTTACCAATCACCCGGTCTTGGGGGACCTCGCTTGCTGTACAGTGTACAGTGAATACCAACTCCCCCGTTTGCCATGAATGCCTCTGTGAGGTTTGAACAACCTACATGGCAACTAATGTTATTTGACATGCCAGTCATATGCACTGAAGCTGCATTCCTAATCAAAACTAACCCTGCTCTGTGAAAAGACTGTCAGCATAAACGAGTGAGGGTGGGACGACGACGACGACGCCTCCAAGAGCCCAAGGACAGGGCAGGCACAGGCACAGGCACAGGCTCAGGCTAAAGCTGAAGCTAAAGCTGAGGCTCGGGCTGAGGCACAGGACCAGGGATATCGAAATGGAGGCACCCAGATCCAGAGACTGAGATATGGAGACGGAGATGGAGGGGCATATGTGCGATTATATAGAGACTAGAGACACCTCCTCTTGTTGAATCTGTGTTTTGGAACTAATGGTGGTTTGTTGGCTGACTGATTTTATGGTCGTGCAGCAGCAGTGTGCCTGTGCAGTGCAGTGTGCTGCTGCTGCTGACGCCACACACTCTCCATCTGCACTGGTGTTGATGACTTCATATCTGCATGTAGTCTTTATGAATTTTAGATAATTTTTCTGCCCCCATTTCGCCTCGTGAAGTGACTCCACTTTCACTCACTCACTCACTATATGCTGCCTCCGCTGCCGCTGCTGAATACTGATAAAGTGAGGTTAGGGGAGAACATATTTATATAAGCACATATTTGCTCGTTATTACGAGTCCTCCTCTTCCACCTTTTATAGAGTGTTTTTTTTCGTCCTCCTTCTGTACATATTATATTTTGTTTTAGATACAAAGAGAAAGAGAAGAAGAGAAAGAGCCATAAAGATCCTTCTTAATTATTTGCATTTGAACGGAAAAAGAAAACTATGTCAAGCAAAATCAAGTAGGACTCAATCTTTGACATTGAGTGGGGGCTTTTGCGGTTGACCGATTTGCTGAGAACGGTTCTTCAGTCACTGGGTCACTGAATGACTGAGTTTTTTTATATTTTTTTTTATTAATTTTTGTATTTATTTTTTTTTTTGGAAATTGGGTATGAATTTTTTATTGTAAGTGAAATATCTCGGACAGGAAAATTGAATACCTATATACCCAGAAAGAGGCATTTATAGATTTATAAGAGAGGAGGTGAGTTCATGAAGCGTGAGAATTCGGATTGGGGGTATAGTGTCTTAAATTGAAAGCCTCTAAAAGCTTTATATTTTAAGATGTTCAGAGTACGATGGATTAAGGAAACTGAACACAATACAGGTTCATTTTTTTTTTCTTAAAATGCCCTTATTTGAATGATTTAATTTTTTTTTTTTTAAATTGGTATTCATACACTTATAGATTCTTATACAATAGTCCTTATAAAATTATACCATGTATTTTTGAAGCTTCAGAGGGTTTTTTTGGCGGAAAAATAAATCATCCAATTTAGTTTTAAGTAATTTTAATTCCTACAAATATTTTACAAAATTGCTAATAAAAATTACATTAACAAATTTAAAATATTAGCTTTCATTTTTCTATAAAATTTTACAAAAAATGTAATTAAATTAATAAGAAGAGTCTCAACCTTTGCATGATTAAAACTGTCAGGAAATGTAGATTTTTTGCTGGTTTGGTCCTTTATTAATAATTTCTTCAACTATAATATTGCCGCCAAACATTTTTTTGGTTTTTAGCAGCTGCAGTAGACGTGTTCTGACTCGCCCAAAAATTAGATTTTGATATTTTGTAAAAGTAAAGAATTTTTATCAGTTTGGATTAAAAATAAAGAGTATTCAACATAGTTGCGTATTGTTTTTATAATTTATAAGTAGTGCTTAGTCAATAAGTCCGCTACATGAGCTTGTTCAGAGCGCCCTCTATGAACTGAAAACAAGCACTTGAAAGGTGAAATTAATTGAAACAAAAACTCAAACAAATAAAATGGCGCAAGAGTGTAGTTCTTAATTTTAATTTGTTTCTGTAAAAGAAAATGACAAATTGACAAATGTCAAATAGTGACAGCTAAGTGTTCAGGTCTGTTTCAAAATAATTCTGAACACTCTGGACACGCTTTGTTCAGAGGATGTTTAAAGCATGCTCGATATGCTCGGACTCTGTAAAGAACTCTTTTCTGAGCTAAAAAAGAAAAACCCCTATTAGAGATCACGATCACGTTCACTAGAGTAGTCTCACATTTTTTAAGTTCAATTTGACTTTTCAAATAGAAGCAACAAATCAAATGTTGATCGAAATGTCAAAATGTTTGCAGAGTGTTCGCGATCTTTTCAAAACCACTGCTGTCATTTCACTGGAAAGTAGAGAGCTGTCATTAAGGGTGGTATTACAAGGATGCGTAAACAAAAAGTTTTGACAAACGATTTTTTGATGACGAGTCCATATGACCAAAAAGTAATTGAAACGAGACCGAGACGAGACTGTAAAGTAAAATAATAAAGATAAGTCTCGTTTTTTGGAATCAATAGTTTTAGCGCACAAACCGATTTGTTAAATATTTTTGTAAGTGTGTTTATTGACAGTTAAAATATAAAATTTTTAATTTTATAAATAAAACGCCTAATTTATTGATGAAAAATAGTGTGAAAAATTATGTACCTAAATAATATTTTTTAAAAACTATTTTTACAAATTTATGTATAGTTTTTACTTTAGGTTAGAATTCAAAGCTTAAAAATAAGCTTTTAAACGGAATGTTATATAGACTTCAAAATATTATTTATAACCCATATACAAAATTTTTTAACTGTCAAATTTCATTAAATGATATCGATGACTTTGACTGAATAACGATTCTTAAAAAATCAAATTATCGGATCCCTTTTTTAACTTTTTTTTTTCCAGAAGAATTTATAGCCAAATCACATCACAATATCGTGTTCGGTCGGTCCGGGTTTGACATTTCGAAGGGAAGCAATGACTCTTATACCTCAATCTTTACAATGGTCTTACATATATCGTAATACCTTAAAAGTCAGAGCAATGCAAAATTTGATCTTTGATTTTCTATTTAGCCTTGCGTTTGACAGCTGTGAGGTATTGTTGTCAGGTATTTATTTTTTGAATTTTGGAAACTGAATACAATATCAGAAACATAAATTAAAAATATTAAACATGTTCTTTTCAATTTCACATTTCAGCAAAAGCTTACTTTTGATGTCATTTACGATAATTTAGTGGACGTAACACTCAAAATAATGAGTTACATATTTGGTGACCTCCTTCTAGCACTTGATCATTTTTTGAATACGAATCATCTTTTCTTCTATGATCCTTAGGCCAACATGTGAAACGCGTCCTTAAAATATAAAAGAGTGTTAAAACATAAGGCGTAGTGGCATTTGAAATCAGTGAAAATCATTTTGTCAATTTACTAAATTGAGGGATTTAACAGATATTCAGCTTTAAACTAACAAAGTATTACTTAGCTCAAAAGTCCCCAAAGAAATAATCATGCTTAAAAACTTTCCTGTCTAAAACATCATATGCATAATGTATGTATGCATGTACATACATAAGTATGTAGATTGATATTTCCAAAATGTACTATACATAGTATGTCTTCTTTGTCAGGCATTTTGATCGATATTGAGAACGTCACCGTCGTCGCGTAACTTCTCCTTAGAACTAAATTGTTTCATTTTTTTATTTTTTCAAAACTCTTGACAAAACATCTTGTCTCGTCAATCCAATCCATCTGCATCCACAAAATTCACACAAAATAAGAAAAAATCGCAAATATAAAAAAAAGAAAAACGGAAAGAAAATCTTTAAACGTAATATGTTCGCTTGCTTTCAGAAAATTACAAAGTGAAACGAAACACGCTCGCGTCCAGCTTTCATCTCACCAACAGACATGAACATAATAATTCGAATATACAAAGCAATTGCTTCAAGCGTGTCCTGTCCTCCATCCGTTTTCCTTAAAAAAAAAATTGTATATGTATGTATGTATGTATGTAAGTGATTGCGCGAGGAAAACTTCTTATAACGGCTTCAGCTATAGGTACTGTTGCTATGTTCCCTGCTGCCATATCAAACGTCAGTATCCTTCAAAGTTTGTAGATTTCGCGATGCGATGGTTGATGTTGCTTCTGATGCTGGACTCAACTCAACTCCACTCCTTTTTTTCTTCCTGCATCAATAGCTTCTTTCAACTTTTTCTTTTCAACTATACTCGACTATAGGTGCGTATGTGTTTGTATATTTTATATGTGTATGGAAGGATGCTTGAAGGATACAAGAATACAACTCAGTGTTGATCGTCCAGGAAGATTTCCCCCGGTGCCGTCAAACAACAAACACTGTATTACGAAATGAACTGTATTATTCTTTATTTGTTTTTCAATTTCTTTTCTTTTTTTTTTGTTTTTGTCATTTTTGTCTTTTCCTTTTTGTATTCCCCAACGTCACATTTGGATGCTCCTTTTGTTTGTCGCGGCTGTCTTTCATAAGGAAATCGTTTAAGACGAAGAATTGCGTTTTTTTTTTGTTTTGTTTCACTGTCTGATGAAAGCCACTTCCTTCACTTCACTCCACTCTATACGAGCCTTAAAGTTTTTTTTTCCTTTGAGTGTGTTTCCTGTGGGAATAATTTTACCTATTTTTTGTCAAAGACTTAAAACTACCATCAAGTTTGAAATTCAACTCCAAGGATTATGACTAATGTGTCACTTTATGATTTTCACAAATTTAAATAGAACTTTTAGTGAAATATTTATACATAAATTGGATTGGAGAATTTAGCTCGAAAACCTCGATTTAGCACAGTCTAGTGCCATAAATATATTGGACCTTCCGCAGGTATAGGTAATCTTATTTTGGCAACATTATGAAATTTCTATGTTGTCCAATTGGACATATAAGGCAACTCATCTTCTTGCTTAATTTACACTTTGGCTTTATGGCATCCTTAACATATTTCTAAAAACCTCTTCACATTTTTACTCCTCTCTATAGAAGACAATAATCCACAATAATTACGGAAAACCTCCTTTGCAACTTTGGTTCCCAAGAAAGTTTGCAGAAATGCCAAGCTTATTCATAATCCTTAGGTATTAAAAAGTCTTCACTCTACAATAATTCTTATTTCCATTAAGTCTTCAATTAAATCTTGTTGAGAGGATTGAAGGTCTTCTAAAAACACTCTTTAAACACTTTTGTTAGGTCTGGGATGGGATTCCTCATGGTGGCCACTTAGGTCCTCTTCTTTTTGTTTTATTAACATTCTCTAGGGATTTTTTTAATCGATTCGATTTGTCAAATTCAAATTTTTGACAAATCTGGACGTTTCAAGATCCCTAGAATCGAGATCCGTCATTTGAAGAAAGATGTTTGTGTGTGCCTGTGTACGTACGATAATACGTTCGAGATATCCTTTTTCGTCCACTGTATCTCAAGAACGAGTAGACGTGTCGACTCCAATTAAATATTGTACGACAAGTTATAACTTCAAAAAATGCAGAAAGGACTTTCAAACAAATTTAGTGAGAAAAGCAAAATAAAATAAAATTATAAGAATTATAGAATTATAAATAAATACGTTTATATAAATAATTTTTCAATTAAAAAAAAAAAAAAACAAAAAAAAAAAATTGATAAAGAAAAAGAATTAATCAATAAATCAAAACAAAACAAAAATAAACTTAATTACATTTTATAACTACAACAATAGGATAAGTACTCCAAAGCGGTGCACCTCCTTATGGCAGTAAAGACATCGGATGACAAGGTATAAGTTTCTTAAATTTTTTTTTCTTTCAATACCATACTTACCCTTTAAACTTCTTGATTTGTTTTGATGTTTACAATTTATATATTCTTTTTTTTTACCACCCATGATGACAATGCAAAGTTTTTTTTAGAAGCATTTTCTATTTACGAATTTACAGGATCGAATATTACGACCTCGGTAGCTAGTTTAAATAACTTCTAAGTAAGATGACTTTGCCCTTGAATTGCGAATACCTGCGTTTTAATTAAAAGAAGTTGACTAAATAATGTCTAGTTTTCCACTACTCCAGAATGCAATACTGGTACAGATCCAAGTCAGGAAGAAAATTTCACCAAGTCAATACACTTTTCAAAATTATTGCTTTTCTTCTAATTCCAAATTCAAATTATTCAGTAACGTATGACTCGAAGAGAGTGCGTTAATTGGGCGCCAGTTTTTTTCTTCAAAATTGATAATTTATTTATATTTAAAAAACCTTAGAGTTCTGATGGCATGTTTTTAAATCCTAATATTACATAAGTTACATAAGTTACGCTGAAAATAAGACATAACTAATAACAATTAGTAACGGGTACTATAATATGGGTAACTTGCTCGGAGTAACTTATTTTGCCATCAACACTGGTCTGAAGTAACATAGAGAGATATTTTACTTAACTTCATCGCAATTCAACTTCTCTAAAACTCCATCTTCAATACTATCCACCCCAATTAATCCAATCTTTTCTTTCTTCGTTCTTGAGTTATTTGAAGCTTTATTGGATTAGTTAGAATAAATTGGACTGTTTCCACACCTCACAAAATTTAGAAAGTTGTACCGATATCCATCGAATAATGTTATGCAACTTCAAAAAACATCCACCACTTAAATACAAATTAGTTTAAGATTAATTTGTCAAAAACATTCACCAACGATGACACTGTTTCGGTATTAATTCTAACGTATCAAGATTGGTTGCAAAAAATAGTGAGTTTCTATTTTTTCAAATAACAAAGGGCACTTAGTATCGAAGCCCTCCAGTCTTATCTCGGTCTGTCTATAAAGCAGGGGGACAAATTTTGTCAAAGGAGCACAAAAAAATAAGATAAAGTTCCACATAAAGACAGAATCGACAAATAGACAGCACAAGGACAAAAAGAATTTATCTAAATTTAAATTTTTGACAATCCTTCACAAACAGAAATAGACATCTCTTCACCACCCGCCCACCGGCCGCTGCCACCGCCACCGCACAAGTCTCTTACTATTTTTAAGATGAAACTTTAAAAGATGCCGTGACCTGAAAGGATTTATACCTCCATACATCGCATCGGATATAAAAAAAAAAATAATGTAAGTTCAGTAAATCGACCCGACCACAATGACGGTTACCCTATAATCGTACATACTCGTACATAAGTGAAATTTTGCGGAATAATGCGAATCAAAATATGTGTGTTCCATTGAGGGAGGCACTACAGAGCGTAGTATACCTTACCTACCTACCTACCTATGAACCTAACCTATATCCGTATATGTATAGTTTGATCGAAGATGAACAAAGAACCCTGAGGAATTGAATGGTAGGGCTTTTCATTCCCATTCCAGTTCCCGTCCCTATATCCGCCCCCATCCACGCCCACATTCACATATAATATTCCATCCTCTCATGGATGGAATTTTTGTTGATATATATCTGGGCGATGTCAAAAATGTTTAGTAACATTGCATTGCATCATTTGGCAAAGGAATCATTTTGCTTTTTGAGGCTGTTTGTGTGTGTGTGTAATGTGTATGTGTGTGTGTTAGATACTTAAACAACATATACACATGTGGATACATGTAACGACAACTGTTATTTGCATTCGCTTGCAATGTCATGGCGTTCTCCGGTTCGGTGAGCCGAAGGAATCACTTTGTGCAACCTCGGTGTTTAAGTCGCAGATACTCGTACATACAAACATATATCGACTCGTTTCGGAAATTTCACGGGTGACTTCGACACAAATTATGTGGTTGAATAACATACTACTGACGCCATCACTCTTCCGCTAACTGCAACCACGGCGAGGGGTCTTCGTCCTTGAGGCTGTTCAAAAGAAAAAAAAGAAAAAAAATCATAGAGCAGAAGGAATATCTTTGTTTTTGCAAAAGGGCATAGGTATGCAAATGCAAAAAACTTTTTATTTTATATGTACATATGCATTCATGAAATCTGCGATGAACTGAAAAAAAAAACTTGGAACAGTTTATATACTTGTATGAATGATGTAACACCGTTTTACATGCTTAAGCAATTTTTTACCTGGAATGCCATAATAAGGATATAAGCATGTGTGATTTGAAAAGTTACCTTTTTAAAGGTAACAAATTACGAAAATACTATTTCAAATCTTCTCTTAAGAATTCTAAGCAACCATGGAATTTCTTTTATCAGAATCATCGAATTCATTTATTGACTTATTTATAAAATGCGATACAGGTTCAAAAAATTGAATTTAATTTCAAGACTTATTTTATTTTTCCAGAAGATTAACAATTATGCATGATATGTAAAAAACTTAATTTCCATGCAAAATAATCCTCAGATAATTTTTCATACAATACTAAAGCTGATAAAATAAAAACCAAACAAAGGTTTATGAAAATTCAATAAAAAAAGTACGTATACGTCTTGGTGTACCATTTTGTTCTTTTATTGTATTTCATGAACCAACAAAGGAAATAAATAGCAAATATTGAGATGTTTATAATATTACTAGAAGACCCAACGAACTTTTTCGCCCAAATTGAGTTCAGTACGTCTGGCTATTAGATTAGTCGATATGACAACAACCGATCAAAATTTGCGTTACTCTCAGAGCTTACAAAAATTATTTGAATTGTTATAAGTTGAAGTTTGTCATCAACTTAACAACACTGTATAATGGTGACAGAATAACAGTCAAGTGTATAACATTTCATTATGTTGGAAAATCAAAATATTTTTCTTTGCAAGTAGAACGAATTGTATGGGAAAATAATGTTGTTTATTTTACTGTCTTCTTCTCATTTTTTCCATATTTTCCATATTTTAAACCTACCCTTGACTATAACAAACATTTTAAAACCAAATTCAGCAAAATTGGCCAAGTTTTAGCGAGACAAACATACATCAAGTAATACATCTCTTGAACACTCTATCCACAAACAAAAACTGCATCAAAATCCGTTGCGTAGTTTTGAAGATCTAAACATTTATATCAACTTTAGGCTTAAATATTATGCTTTATTTTTATAAAATCTTTATTAAAACTAAATTATTTTAGTCAAAAGCAACAATATAATGTATATAACGCTGAATTTTAATTTAAGATTTTTTATTTCAATTCGAACAAAATTATTAAGTTGAATAATTTTTAAAAATTATGTGGTACATTTTAATATATTTAAATTTCCTCATTACTCCTCAAATCTAAGTTTCCTTAAACATTGAGAATAGGTAAATTTGAGACTCAACAATCTTTGGTATTTTCTTTATTTATTTTTACATTTTTATTTTAAAACTAGCTGACCAGCCAGACGTTGTCCTGTCTTAACTATTAATATTCAATTCGAAAGTAAATAATGTGACCAATTTGTTGTGTAGATGAAAAAATATTTAGAATTGTTCCATAATTGGTCTTTTCATCAAATTATTGTGTACCAAATTCAAATTCAAACGCTCTAAGTTTATACCAGAAAAGTTTTTTTATATTAATTAGCTCTTTTCATAAAATAACTTAATTCTTAAATGGTATAATTTACTGAGCAACTTTTTTTTCCCCAATGTATCAGAAAACTTTTAAGGAAAAGATGGATGAAATCGGTAAAGTCGTTCTCAAGTTATGGCGTGACCAGAGGAATTAGGGCTTCATTTCATTTTTTTTCATTTCATTATAATATTATAATAATACAAATTAGTACAGCAAGCTGGTAGATAAATCAGCTATATTATAATACAAAATTGAAATTAATAATGCGAAAAATAGTTACAAAAAAGACTAGTCAGAATTGTACAATTTAATAATATGTATTAAAGTATTTAAATGCTATTAGAAAAATAATCTTTTAAAGCCTTTTTAATTCTTGTTGCGTTTTGGATTTCCTTAATAGCGCGTGGGAGAGAGTTTCAGAGTCGGACAGAGTTTATATAAAATTGACGTTCAGATGTTAGATATGTATAGCGAGGATGAATCAATAGACGAGATCTTCTAGAGGTAGGGAAATGAATCTTATCAAAACAATATTGTGGTGGGTGTGTAAGTACATCACTTTCGCGTGTTTACTGGTGTAAAATATTGGGTTACCCATAAAGTACGTAGAGCACCATAAACTCTGACTATAATTCCATTTATATAGTTGTCCTAAGTAAAAGAGCGGTTAAAGTTAACGCCGAAATTTTTAGCAGTTTCTACGCATTAAATGGGGGCATTACTTAACAAAATCGAAGGAAAGTAAGAGAGATCAAGAATCTTTTTGGAAACCATTACACATTTTTGATTTTTAGGGTTCAAGAAAAGACCATTTAAGTAAGACCAGTTTGAAATTTTGTCAAGATATTCATTGATATTAGAGGCACAGTGCTCAATGAATCCAAGATAACAACTGAAATAAAGTTGAAAGTCGTTGCTCGTTGGCATACATATGACAGGAACAATTTTTGATCAAATTTGGAAGTTCATTCACATAGATACAGAACAGTAGAGGACCCAGAATCGACCCTTGAGGGACACCGGACGACGAAGTAGGTATAAAACTTGACAAACAGTCACCAATTTGAACTGCTTGTTTTCTGTTGGTCAAATAAAAGTATATAAGCTTAGCGGCACTTGCAGAAAAATTACATGGTTGACAGTGTCAAAAGCCAAAAGTCAAGCAAAACTAAAAAAGTTAGATCGTCCTTATCCAGCGCTTGTGGAGCCAGATTGTTTTAGAGTGAGCAAAGAGTTTGCTGTAAGAAAAACGTCCATTTGTGACTGCAAGATTCTCTCAAAGACTTTTGACAGATAGGGGGACAGAATTGAGATAGGTCTATATTCAGTTTTTTTTCGCATTTTTAGGAAGTGGTATGAATTTTGCTGTCTTCAAAAAGTCCGGAAAAACTCCAGACATCAAAATAGTGTTAAATGCATATTGCAATGTAGGGCAGCAAAATTGGCAAAATCATATTAAAAAACTTGGTATTAATATTGTCCAGACCGACAGCACTTGACTAGACAGAAAGCAGAATTTCAGTCAACCAATATTGCTTCCAGTTGTTGCATTAACAGTCTTATATTTTGCGTAAACCATTGGCTTCAAGATCAAATCGTAGACAAAGGAAAAAAGTTGTTTCAGCTTACGAGCCCCAAAAACACTTTTTAATCACTCAAATCTTAGTTTTCATTATCGGTGTTTCCAGTTTGATTTTGAATGATTTGTGCCACAGATTTTGAACCAGAATTCAAAAATCATATTTCCTACCAATGTTTAATAACAGCGTTTATGTTAATGTCAAAAAATGGTACTTAAAGTAAAAAAGCAGGAACAAGGATCTATTTTCCTCTGAATTTTCTTCGAACTAAGATCAGAAACTAGAAGACCAGAAAGGTCAAATTACGCTTCTCCACACGGCTCGAACTAACGAATTATTTAAAAAATTTAAAAAAAAATGTTAAAATGGAAATTGCTATTTTCCATAAATTCTAATACCACAGTATGATAAAAACGTATATTAATTAATTTTCTTTAAATAATGTAAGTTGTGCATTTTTAAAAAGTAAACGTAATTTGGTTCCATCATCAGGTTCAGGACTGCCATTCGCGATAAGAGCTTATTCGTGTCTTGCATTTCTTACTTCCAAGTACCGTTATTGGTGCTCTTCAACCATTGCCATCAGGCCTTATACCTTACCTATGTATATACTCTGGGCTTCTCAAAAGGATGCATTTTCTTAAGTATCCTTCCGCAAAGCAAATTAAACAGAGTAATTAATGCTGGTCACAAATTATAAGCTCAAAAAAGGAAGAAGTCAAAAAAAAAAGAGAGAAGAAATAAAATATCTTAAATAACATTTTAAGAACAACATTGACGTCCGCGGAGCACTGATGGCTGTGGCCGGGTGCACTCCGTTTCATTCACGAACGCGGACGCGGACACCGCCATAGTACAAAAATTAATTTTTAATTTTATTGCTTCATTGCCATGTCAGACACGTTTCGACATTAAGCCCAACCCGGGTAGGTATAGATGCGGTAGATGAATGAAAATGAAAAACTAAACACTCTGATGGTCCTGCTTCGTGATGCTGCTGCAGGAGGAGCTATTAAATAATTCTGCGGTCTATAGGTAGATACCTAGACCGCCATGCTACCTCTCTCGAGACATAGTACACTACACTACACCACACACACACACACACTCATCGGGACATACCACTACACTATAAATTTTCCCTGCTAACCGCTTTAAGTTCATTTTAAAATGCAATTCTCACGCTCTGGCCCCCGCTCTGGTTTCAGCTACGTCGGTCGTCGTCGTAGTCATCGACGTCTTCGTCGTTGTCAGCGCGGTGCGACTACGACACGGTGGTGGCAGGCGGCGGAAATGTTGCGTCCTTCGTGGCGTTATAATTTAATTAAGTCCTTTTGACAAGGAAAATTAAGTCTTACAATGCAGTGCTGTCCATAATTGGCTTCATTATTCATTCATCTTTCATTATTATCCAATTGACAGGTTAATTAGAGATTCGTTTTTTTTTTTCAGTTCGTCCTTTCGAATTCTTCTGTCTTTATACTTAGTTCCATGGCGGCCTTCACCCCTTCGCTCCTTTCGCTTTCGCGCTTAACGAAAAGAACAGGGGAAGTTTAATTCTCGTAACAAGAAAATCAGAGGGAAGTACCTTTTGTATCTACCTACCAATCTGCTGATTTGCCCCTTTCGTCTTGCAACAACACAGAGGGGTTTTATTTTTTATGAAAGCCATTTATTCCGATGACGACTGCTTTGAATCACTCAATCGATATCGCCTCAGAGCTGCCGGAGACAACAAGCGACATCCAAATCGAACATTAACATTACCTGGCTTTGGCATTGCAGAGCAGTGCTACCTCCAGCATCACCATCCATCGGCATTGGGGGGCGGGTGAGAAATAATCAGTCCCATTCCGACACATATCCTCCTACTTCCGTTGAGGCATCAGTTACGTTGACTTTATTGTGTCAAGTTGATTAATGATTGTACTATTTACATGCACTCCGCTCCGAGTGGCAGGGCAGATGTAGTATAAGCGGTATGGGAATGAGGATGGAAGCTTCCTTATTTCTTCCATTGATCCTGGCATTGGCATCCCATCGTCAGCACCGTGTCACTGCCACAGTCGTGGAAGTCGTCACAGTTTGTCGCTGTTACTGGTGCTGGCAAAACCCAACCAAAGAGACGTCTGAAAGTCAACCTCATCGTAATGTCTGGCAACATTTATCCTCGAATTATCATCATTCCATTCCACGGATGAGGATTCTTCCATTTATACCATCTACCATCATACACAGCCCGCCGCCGCGCCGCACCGCCGTCTATATACCTACCATCAGCAATGTGGAGGCGGATATGAAAATAAAAGAATCGAATACCATTCAGATTGCCATCATGGAGCTGTTCGTCTTCTCATCGTTTGTCGGTCGGTATAGGTCCTGATGGTACCTATGGAGGCCTTCAATATAATACCAATACCAACCCACACAGAGAAAGGGAAGGAAAGGCACCTGCTTCATATACTTCCTTCCGCTCTCAGACTTCCTTTTCATTATTCCCTATAGGTGGATTCTTTATTTTCTCCAACTACTTACATACATACATATAGTGTAGGTGGATTGAAAGCAGGTCGTACCGTACCGTACTGTACCGACAACGACGACGACGACGACGACATTTGGTTGACATTTTTCGAAGCGTATAAAATGCCTCACGACCTTCGATTTAAAAAATAAAAAATTAGGTCTCGTTTTCCCTCTGACTGAGCTATCTGCATCAATTTCAAAGTTAATTTTAATTTAACTTTAACTTTAACGAATGCAGGACGACATAACCTAAAAAAAAATAAAAATAGATAAGGGCACGTAATTAAATGAATTGGACGAGATTTCTAAATTGCCTTTTTGTGAGAATTATGCAAAAAAAACTTTTGACCTTAAAGAAGTGATTTTAGTCAATTCCGTAAAATTTAAATTAGTTTGCTAAGTTCAAGCTAACTATGAGCGGTTTAAGCTTAAAGCTTACATCTAGATGACAGAAAATATCTATGCAAGCAAAGACATCCAATCTTCAATACACATTCAGTCGAAAACCAATGCGAGATTTACATGCTAAATCACAATAAGCAGCTTTCATCACACTGCTATCTTAAATCTGCCAATGTTGACCGAATGTCAAAATCCTAATCACTGGATCATTGCCTTTAAATACGAAGAAATATTAACCATTGTATGCGGATCGGGCATCCTAATCACCAAACTTAAGGGAGTAGGACTCATGTAGCTAGGAACTGACTGCATCATAAAACAACCAACAATGACTATTAATTCACATAATTTCTACACCTCTAAGTCAACTACAACTTTCTTGTCTGCAAACAACATAAGCTTATTCATTCATAACTTTAGTATCAAAGCACTTGAAGGCGAATTGTATATGAAAGAAATCATCATTCGAGGCGAAGACGATTTATCATTACTAAAGAAGAAAATTTTGTATCAAAAATCTGAGGAGAGGTTACCTAATAAAATTTCTCACCATGATATTCATCAATACTCTATTGGATACCTTTCGTTTTGCGGAGTTATAGCCCTGGCCATCTTAATACTACTACTAAAGCAGAAGATGACGAATGCTCAATCACCATCAACTATAGAATTTGAGCACCGAGATCTCAACGCCGCGCCAGGGAGAATGTTCCCTATTAAAATCTAGAACACCTTATTTTTATATTAACATCACTATCCACACCTCTTCATATGGTTCCCTCCAAACCTGCACTGTCAGCAAACAGCAACTACTATCCTATTACATTTATTTTCCCACATTTAGCTTCCCCAAAATTCCCAATTATTGTCAACTTTTAAATTTGTATAAATAGCCATAAAGAATTAGAATAAAATCACTTTTAATCAAGAAGTCAATCAACGTGTTTTACTTGTTATTGTTACCCCCCACCCAAGGCAAGGAGCAACTAAAACTTTGAGTCGAATCCAAAAGAGGTTTCGACGTTAAACACCATTTATAGTCAGTGGCTCATCTTAAAATGTTTTTGAACATCTAACTACATACTATTTCAAAACATTTTACTAAAGTTAAAATCTCCACATTCATATGACATTTGTCACTGTCACTTTTTTTTACTTCTGACTTTTTAATTGAACTTTTCTCTTAAGTTTATTACTGTCACTGTCTTAACTAACTCAAGACCCAACGCAACGTCTCCAGCTGTCTCTCACAAGCTATCTCCAGTTTCGCAGTAATAGGGTCTTCCTCACTGTGCCATCCCTCGGGATCGGATTCAAAGACTCTCCGGGCCGGAGTGTTGTGTTGGTGTTCATTTGCTTTACATGACCTAGCAATCTAAAGCGTTGGATTTTGACCAGTTCAGTGTTTCTGTAAGGCCCTTAGGTTAGGTTAGGTTACGATGGCTGTTGGAAAAAAGGCCAGCACACTTACAGTTGTTCCAATCTCCATCCATGCAGACCTGTACCAAAATTCACTCGGAGAATTTCTCTCTTGAAGCATTCTAAGATGTTTTCATCCTGCCTTGACAAGGTTTAAGCCTCGGGCGCCATTATTATTAGAAAGGATCCGTCTCAATTGATAGGGGTGCCTAGAGAGACAACGTATGTAATTTAATACCTCTGTATTGACATTAAGGACTCAGTTCTTCTAAATTTTTTTTAAATGTGTGGTTTTTAGTCTCGCAATACTTTTTTCGGAGTTGGTCTCTTTGACAGCTGTCACTTGGTTTATGCTTGATTTGGTTTACCATTTCATAACTCGTTCCAGAATTGACCATTAAGCGCGTAGCACGTCCGGTGAATGGGCCCAAAACGAGATGGCCACCGATCCCGATTTTCAGAAGAAAAATATAATCAGCGAAGAAGCTAATTTTTGGTTGAATGAGTACGTTCACGTTTATAAGAAAAATTGTCTTATTGGGAATTATCATTTGAGACTACTCCGATACATCCCCAAAAAGTCACTGTTTGGTGTCCTTTATGTGAAGAGGGAATCACTGGTCCATATTTCTTCAAAAATAATTCCGACCATAATATTACAGTCATTGGGAACCGCTATAGAGCCATGATTAATGTATTTTTTGTGCCTGATTGGAGGATGTTCAGTCAACGGAACAATAAAATTATTGAAGAAAACGTTTCGTGAGCTCTTTCGTGGACCTGTGAAGAAGACTCCAAGACCGTGCGACTTAACACCGCTGTACTATTTTTGTGGGGTTATGTTAAGTCGCTTGTCTACGCAAATGAGTCCGAGACGATTGACGCCTAGGAAGAGAGTATTCGGCAGTTATTGCTAACATAAGGCCCCAATTGCTACAAAAAGTGGTCGAAAATTGAGCTTCTCGGCTGGAATTTATTCGAGCGAACCCGATAACTACTTGACCAAAATCATTTTTAAAACATAATTGCAAGTTCTTATCTTTGAATATAGCTAAATTTTTTGTTATAACATTAAACTTTAAGCGTTTATTTTTTCCTTGAAAATCACACGTCTAAAAAAAACACCCATATTAAAAAGACTTTGTAAACAGACGTAAGCTAATGAATTAAAGATTTAAACAGATAAGTTAGCCAATATTTAAAAGATTCTTAATCGGAACCTTGTCAATTTTAGGTGTTGAAAGCTGGGAATGATCTTATAATATTGAAGTCTTATGAAGTTTTTAAAAAGCTGTTCTCGCTTAGTGTCCTGTCCATGGAACAAAATACTTTGGTCAGATTTATTTCATAAATATTTTACCAAAATTGATTTGGTTGAAATTGTAAAATGGAATCCAATGATTTTGTTGTCCTCCCAAAATTCTTTTATTTATTTAAGATTCCCTCTTACGACTGAAACACATGTTAAAAAACTGATTTCAATTTTGGTGAAAAAACAATCTCATGAAATTTTTCTTCCCGCTTACACAAATACATACGAGCTTATATGAAGGAAGGATTACAAAATTGGTCATTCCATCATGAAATCATTCAAACACAGCTCAAACATCATTACATATTGATTGTGGCTCACAAAGTCCACACAAAAAGAATTAAAAAAACAATATGCATAAAGGTACCAGTACCTGTGCTCATTTTCAAAGCCAATATTATTCAGCCCGACCATAAATGATCTATGTGGGTCCCTGGGAATCACAAAATCAAAATGGCAATAACAACTGCGGTAAGCACATTTATTTTTACAACAAAAAAATAAAAAAACAAATGTGAATGAGACAGAACAGAGCAAAAATATAAAAATCAAAATATATACCATACATACATTAAAAAAAAAATAAACATTTTATACAAATGTCTTTCGTCCTGCAACACTATTCCAATATTTGCTCACATCAACGCCATCTGCAATTCGAAATTTATTTTCACCGGATTTCAATATGCATGGTATTTCCTCTCACCACATTCATACTCATCGTCCCATAAATCGAATCCCTTTTGCAATGTTTGCCATCGGATTTTTATCCAACGACCGACGAAAAAAGGCAAACAGGATGAATGAACGTCCAACAAACAAACAACATAAAAAACAAACTTTAAAAAAAAGGACCACATATACACATACATACATACATACATAGATATATACAAAACATCTACCCTCGTAATTATTATTTTTCGCCATCTTCCTGCGGGTTTCGGCCAAAATGGAATCCGCATACCAAATCAACAGAAATATCCCCCCATAACAATGCGGATTCATTCGGACATGCACGGATACACTTACGAACATATACAAATGCATACTCATATGTGTATAAGTTTTGTACGAATAACGTATCCTTATCCAGGTCTCAGGGATAATTAATTGTTTTGTGCACAAATTGAAAGCACCCAATAAAATGTTTGCATTGGAAAAAATTTTACATGTTCATGCATCGGATTCGACTTCAGCTCCAATTTCAACTTCAGTCTCGGCGTACGTCCTCGGTTTCGGGATTCAGGATTCAGATGCAGAATTCGAATTATGCAGATCGAAGGATGAGTATCCAATAAAAATAAATTCACAAGCTTTTGTCTATATAAGTATGTATTCCTGGCCTACAAAATGATGTTCATCGCTGCTTGTGATGGTTGAACCGCCCCCCGCCGCCACTACTGCGATAAGGCATCCTCCCTGTCGCAATTTTACTTGATCCCGAGCAAGCTTTGTATACCTTTCCTAGGCTCGACTGTACCGGCCAACTGATATCCAGTTAACGGAGGAATACATACATAATACAAATTGTTGAATTAAATAGGAATTACATTGAAACTACCAAAACGAGATGTTGACTTTTTATTTTTATTAATTATTTGGTTAAGTGAAATTTGCGAAATCAGCGGGATGGAATGAAATCTGTGCAAACTGTCAAAAATGCCGGAGATATTATCTCGACGTCATCGTCGACAAATAATGACTAATCTTATGCGGCGAATGGAGTTTTTAAATAATCTCACTTTTGATAGCGAGGATTTTAAAAAGTATTTTAAGGATCTGCTGCTAGTGATGCTGTCATCTAAATTTGTTGTGGTTCTGATTTTACCATTTGACAACAAATTGACAACCTTGGTTTACAGGTCACTTTTGACAAATAAACTCAAATTCTTATCATTTTTCTACAACCATTTTCTTGGGCGTAGCGTTTTACAACAAGCCCTGTGATAAAATTGTTCCATCAAATTCCGTTATTGTTTATAACCCCCTTCCCTCCGCCTAATTGACGGGCATTTTAATCGTTCTACAGATTAAAAAAAAATATTTAAAGTCCGATGGATAAATCTGACCCAACATTGACAGTGATATGATTTCTGATTGGAAATTGACCCATATTCCAAATGTGAAACTACCAAAAACATTTATCATGAAATCCAAGGCCACATAATGATGGATTCAAATGTCACGTCTTGCATAAAGGAAGGTTGTCTTGATAGAGGAGTTTGAAATCCAAAGTGGGGTTATATACAAGGCTGTATACCGTTGAAAAATGACGAACTGCACTTAGCTTTGTCGAATGAGAATGGAAAAATTCAGTGGAATCTGGAATGTCACCTTAAACATCTGAACTTCTTACTCTATCTTAGGATCATGGAAAGGCAAAAAACGTGGTGCTTAAGATCAGTTTGACAAAATACTAATAAACTAAGACAACTGGTGGAAATAGTAAAGGATTTCTGAATCAGGAAAGTATGGAGAAACAACGCTGTTCCGCTTTACTATGAATTAATTCGAGCTCCTCTATGGATGCAAGACTTGGAAGTAATAGACGCTATCACAAGAAAGCTGAAAACGTTCCATAACATCTTGAACTCCATGTGAGAACAGGACATGAATCTATTCTATAGACGAAGACGAAAGCGGTAGTGGATTGGTAATATCTACCCTTCAAAAGTAAGTAAGTAAAGCTCCATATTTCTTCAAGACCATAGCCATCAACGAGTAATGTGGGCATCTACGATAACAGAACCTCCTTATAAGAACATTTTCGATTCCATGGCCATTCTTTTCAAAGAAAATGCAGATCATATTGTTTCTTTCAAAGTCGCTTCCCGCTGACTATCTGTCCTTACTCCTAATGTGTGCTTAGATCTTTAAAACTACTCAACGGATTTTGATGCGGTTTTCTTTTTATAGAGTGATAGAGTGATCGCTGAAACTCAAGAACGACTTTGTCAATTTTTCTGATTTTGGTTTTGAAATGTTTGTCGTAATTGTAGTAAAGGTATAAAATGTGGGAAAATCGAGAGGAAGGTAGTTAAACGACAGCTTCATTTTCCATTTGTTTTATCATGGAAAAAAAAAGAATAATTTTAACTGTTAGTTGGTTGTCAAATTTTTATATTTCACTATTTCAGTTGTCTGTCCAACATTCACGAAAATCTATAAAGCTGTCTGTCATTATGTCACCATTATACAATTATTCAAATCTTTTGTCATCAGTTTGTCAGTGCCAGAGATTTATTGGTCTTAAAATGACAAGGAAAAGACGAACTGCAATTAATTCAAATAATTTTATTATAGATAAACTTTTTTTGGAAGTTGCCAGAGTAATGTGACATAACGACCAATTTCAAACTCAATTGGAGTGGGACAAAGTTCGCCGAGTCCTATAGTTCTTAATAAATAAATGAAACATTGCCTACCTCTCCTGATGTTAAAATTTTACCTCCCTATGGATTTTAAAATTTCTTCATTTTTAAACTCTTAAAATTTTCTTCAACGAAATTACTTTTTGCTGTTGCACCTGTATCGTTGTCCATTATCCAACGTGAAACAATACGACTCTATTAATAAATTTTTGAAACAAATTAAAAGTACTTTGTTCTACTTAAAAACAGGTAGGTACTTTATTTAACCAAATGGTGCAACTTGCAGAACTTTTTGGACCAATTAATAATTTTTATTTTCCGTACATAAGAATAAATTTAATTTAAGAAAATTATTTTATAGTCGATTTTGTGTTGGTTTTTTGAGATTCTGAGAATGTTAAGTTTTAAACTTAAGTTTTTCTTTTTTTATTTAAGATCATAAATAATAAAATTTAGTTTTTTATTGGAAAAGTTTGTTCATTTTATGGATGCCACGTTGTGCAATGTGCAATGTGCAACTGGGGCAAAATTTTAAAAATAAAAACAACAATTCAAATAATTAGGGAAAAACTTGAGGATTTTCCACACTCTATGAAATTGCTGCACAAATAAAGTTTACACAATTATATTAAGTACACTTCTAAGGATAAATCCTCCTCCGTAAGTCATTCTTGAATTCTGAAACAATAGGAGAATTATATCCTTTCGTATATATAAAAAGGAAAAATATTTATTTTTTATTTATAAGATTTATTATTATTTCAACATAATAAAAATAAAATTCTTTAACGGACTGACATTTTAATATAAAAGAGTGAATGTTTTAATAACTTTGAATTTTGGATTACTTTTTTTTTTATATGATATTAAAACCTACTACAACCCACTACAATTATAATTTTAAAATAACTGATTCTTATTTCTCTTGATATGTTCAATATTAAAATATCTGCCTCTGATATTTATTTCTTGGAAAATTCAATTAAAATGAGTTATTCTATATATTTTTAAAGACTTAAAATATATTCATTTCATGCCTTTGTTTTATGTTGTGCATTTCAAACTTTAACCCGTCAGAAGGCGCGTATGAGCGCGGCGCTCATTCCGTTAATAATTTAGCTACTACTAGTGTCAATTTAAATTTTTATTGTTTAAAACGGCTTATACCTTATGTTATCCTATGGGACCACTTTTCTAAAAATGAAATAACCCAATCCATAGACTGGTGTTAAAAGGACAACAGATTAAACTTGTCATGTTCCGATAAAGTGAGCGGCGTGCTCATACGCGACTATTGGTGTATGCATTTTTTTCGTGTAGTTTTCTTTGTTATTTCATACATTATTTTTTTTTTTCATCACCAAGTATTATTATTTACAATAATTAATTAAAATGTATGTATTTTAACTTTTGAATTCAAAGTATGATTTATAATTTTTTAATTATTATAATGTATGTATTTTTTAATTTTTATTTCAGAGAATTCTATCTTAGTTTTTTAATTGTTTAATTATTAAGTTTTGATTAAGTATTGTTGCTACCATTTATTAATAATAAATAAATAAAGTCGTCCTTATTAATTACCCATAATAAAATTCTCATTTGAGTTCGATTTACAACATTTATTCCTCAAAACTGTTAAGTGAGCGCCGCGCTCATACGCGCCTAACCGCGTTACGAATGTACACGCGCCTTCTGACGGGTTAAAGACTTCAACTTCACAAAATTCCATAATTTAAAACAATGCAGTCCCTTAAATCATTGATGAAATACCGATTTTTGTTTTTTTTTTGAGAGATCTCGTGGTTTTAAAAACCATCACAATTTAAAAAATGGAAAGAATGAACAGAATAGACTAGATTCAATGTGGCTGCCTTGAGGGACTCAAAAAATTGATGAAAATCGTGAATAGAAGAAGTTAGATGAAATTAATTTTAAAACTGAAAATTGTATTTTTTTTTAAAGTGTGGTTTTCAAAAAAAAAAAATGCGTTTAATTTAATTTCATGGTGAAGAATCTAGCTTTTTATAAAGATAAGGGCTTGCCATTATTTTTCCAAAATGATTTGATGCCAATACCCACTACGTCTGGCACGAATGGATTCTAGCTGAGAGGCCCAATTTTTGACCACTTTTTGATGCAATGAGCTCATCGCTGAAAAAAAAATTTCTTGTGAAAATCGGGATCGGTGGCCATCTCGCTTTGAGCCCATTCACCTAACGTGCGAAGTGCTTAGTGGTCTTTTGGCTTCAATTCTTGCACTAATTATGAAATGGTAAACCAAGTTGAGTATAAATCAAGTGACAGCTGTCAAAAAGACCAACTCAGGAAAAAGTATTGCCAGATTGAAAACCACACATCAAAAAAAAAAAAAAAAACAGACTTTAGATGCTTCGAAAGTATTATTTATATTTTTAACTAGTGGCCCATCCCTGCTTCACATGGGTATATATTTTCAACCATTCCTGTGCTCAAGTACTGGCAGGGATGGTGGGGACCTACAATTTGTATGCCGAATCCGATCGGCTAAATTTTTTAGAAAGCATTTTTCAACACAAGAACTACTCTTGGAGGACTTGTCAATTGACAGTCCAACACACTGACCATCACGTCACGGGTACTACGACTTGAAATAATTTTCAAAATTTGCAGAATTAGAAAAGATTTTTGGTCTGAAAAAATGAGCATTTCAATATTGTTCAAGTATCATTATCATCATTATCTGCTCCACAACGGTGATCCGGTCCAGGCCTCATTCCGATGTTACCCAGTTTCGCATCCCAAGGCTTCGGGAGTCCTGGTCTATGAAATGTTTCTTTGTCACGCTTTCAACTACCATAGGACTTTCTGAGCTGCTGACCAGAACACCGTGCGTCTACCGAGCTTAATTTTTTGCACGATTTAAACTTCTCCGGAATTGTCGTGTCCATCCTCTCCAATTCTCCATAAGACTTTCCGCACCTTTTACACAAACACACATTTTACTAATACTATACGTGTCAGATCCACATTCGAGTACTGGCAGAACTACCGTCCTGTACAGCTTTAGCTACAAACTAACGGTAAGATTTCTGGATTTAAAAAGCTTTGACAGATTACACCCTGTTAGCTTTGAGCAGCATCCCGCGTATTTCTTCTTTGTCAAGATGGTCAAGAGTCTAGGATTGATTTATCCAAAGCCAGGTTGGAGAAGAGGCAGACCAAGCTATCCCCTTGTCGAAGTCCATTGCAGATGTTGTTTGTGTTCTGGATAGCGTCAATATAGTTCAGCCCTGGGTATGTTGTCGTAGGCGGCCTTAAAGTCTATAAAAGATTGAAAGTTAGAATATTAGATTCTAGAAATGTTCCCATCGCCTGTCTAAGAGTAAAAATCTGATGTACTGTTGATTTGCCTGTGATGAAGCAACACTGGCATTGTCCGATGATAGTCTTAGTCTAAGGGGTTATCCCTTCTTGTAGGATAGATGAGACATGAGAGTATATAAAAGGAGGTAATCAACCAAAATCAAGCTTATGCTTTTTAAATAAGTCTATTTGCCAATTCAAGATTGAGAATAAGACCTATAGACCCCAATTCTTATAAACAGGAAACTCTGTAATAAGGACCCGTTGTCCATTTGTAATGATTTATCAGTTTATTTTATAAAAAAATTCTTATAACCTTTCATTATTTCAAATTTTCGTGGCCTTTGAATTATTAACTTTTACCTTTCTCATAAAAAAACTTTTAACTATTCATAACGCCGCTCCTCAGTGACAGTAATTACAAAACCAATTTACTTAATTATTAATTTTTTTTTTCGTTGAATTTTACATAACAACTCACTTAATTCGTCATATTTCTCAATTGAAACTTCCTCACCACCGAATTCAGATCAATGCCTCCAAAAACCACAATTTACTGGTTTCCAAAACAACAAACTTTATTTGACACATTAAATGTTAATCTGAATCCAAATCCGAAACCGAATCCAAATCAGAATCTGAACTTGCAATTTGGTGGCTGGGGGCTAGCGGCAGGCCGGAACTGGAAGTCTGGAACTGGAGCTGGAAGTGGAGATGCCTGATGGCTGGGCTGAAACCTTTGACATAACTTTTAAAGCAAAAGCACTTAATCCAAATTAAAAGTTTAAGTTTGTATTTCTATACGAGTATGAAAATGGAAATGAAAATAACCTTTTCATCGCCAAATCATACCGCAAATAAATCCAACAACTGTCAGTCAGGAAAAGTTATTCATCTGCGTCCTTTTTCTTATATAAGCTTTAGCACGGTGGCGGTGGCGGCGACGATGACGACGGAGGCTCCTTTCCTCCTTCGCGAATATAAATAGGACGAAACTTAAGTTTTCTATGTCTAGTATATGCGGGCATAACAAGAGTCAAGATGGGCTGAGAACTCGAGGAGGAGGGGGGTTGGTTAGGGAGTTGATGGAAGAACAAAAAAAAAAACTACAAACAAATCTCAGACAAAAAGTCGGCATCGGTATAGAACCCTGGAGAGAGCCTAGGCTAGGCACTAAAGACATGGCAGGCAGGCAGGCAGCTCGTTCGGTTTGGTTTGGCTATGGCTTCGCTTTAGGAAAATTGCCGCAAATTACGAAATGACGTCTGTTGGAAAATGAATTATTATGAAAATGAAAACGCCATCTATGTAAACCTGCCGGATGCACTTTCATCATCAAAATGCTTCCAAACGCGAAAATTACCTCCTGTGTGTGCATGTCAAGTTGCCCTTGCACGAACTTTCCACTTCTTTCACTTGTTCCTCTCCTTACTCCTTCTTCTGCTTCTCCTTCTATATACGCGAATGAAAACCAGAACAAGAACAAAAACAAGAACTACAAGTACAACAGTGCCCTCAGTTCTTTTAAACTAACTTCAGAATAAAATTGGATCTATGGCAGCGATGATGTGTAGTGGGCGAAGTTAGAGGTGAAAGTGGTGGGGTAGTGAAGGGGAGCAGAAATGGAAGCGGCATCGGCAGCGGGTAGCGCGGGTGCAGAAAAGTTCTAACAACCACATCGGAAATAATTGTCATCACGACTTAAATTTGAATGCAGCAAGAAAATTTCATGTTGCCGTTAAAAAGTTCAAAAGTTATACTCTGAAAAGTTATTAGTTTTGTACGCTCTGTTTCCGTTACGTCGCTTCCACTTGAACTGGCGGTGTGTCCTTTTTTTTTCTTCTTCTTCTTCTATTTTTATACATTTGAGTTTGAGTGTATGTTTAAATAAACGTATGTTTAGAGTTAGGTGTGACTGTGTGTGTTCCAGAAAGGAGATAAAAATCAGATCATGATAATTTTTCCAGTGTTGAATTTGACTTAATCCAGGTGGCGTATCTGATGAGTATAGCCCTATTCCTCCAGTCACACATGTACATATTTTTTATTCTGAAGTGAAATTAGTTTTTTATGATTTAATAAAGTAGGATACTGGCTAATTGAAATGATTTAAGGACATTAAAAGGATATAATGAATCTATAATCATCTTAAGTAGTTATCAAATCGATATCGCTTTATAAGTACCTGAGGTGAAGGTCTGATTCTGAGATCAAACCACTAAGGAAATATCACTATCCTTGTCTTATGTTATCAACGTCAACAGAATACTGAGAAAGTTTCATAAAATTTCATCCAATCGTTCTCAAGTCATTTCTCTCAAAGTGGTTACAATTGAGAACAGTGAATTTCATGTTTTGTTAAAACATAATTTTAGAAAAATTATGGTTTATGCAAAGTAATGGCTAAATAATATTATTGGCATCCTTATAAGAAATGCGTCATTCCTTAAAGCCATTTTAAAATAGTCGGATTAAAATCCAGACCAAAATCTACACCTACAATGGACTTCGACAAGGGGATGATCTGGCCTGCCTTCTCTTCAACCTGGAGTTGAAGAATGCAATCCTAGATTTAGGAACGCCAACAACAGGGGCCATCGTCATCAGATGCAGTCAGATACTTCGTAATTCAATCATCGGGAAAACCGACCAAGACCAATTCTATGACAGACGAATCAGCACAAAATTTGGGATTTCAGATTAGAAAGAGAAAAACAAAGTACATATGGGGGCGCCAACTACGGGAAGAAGAACAACATCGAAGAATAAAAATGTGGGCGGCTGAAACCAAAACTATGGGTGATTTTTTAAGAGGTTTAGAACTTAAAAAAAAAAATTCAAAAAAATGAATGAAATATTTATTTGAATCGATAGTTTGAACCTTGCAATTTAATGTTTAAAGATAATTTCATGCAAATGTTGACCGCGGCTGCGTCTCAGGTAGCCCATCCGCTGAGTCCAATTTTGTCATACTCTTTCACAAATATCGGCCGGTATCTCACGAATGAATGCATGGATGTTGGCTTCCAGTGCGTCAATCGAAGCGGGCTTGTCCCTATAGACATTAGCCTTGACATACCCCCACAAAAAATAGTCTAATGGTGTCAAATCGCACGATCTAGGCGGCAAATTGACCGACCCGAAACGTGAAATTAACTGTTCACCAAACTCGCCTCGCAATTGCGCTTCGCGTGCTGTGTGGCATATGGCACCGTCTTGTTGAAACCACATATCATGCAAGTCAAGAACTTCCATTTCGGGCAAAAAAAAGTTTGTTATCATCGCTCAGTAGCGTTCACCATCATCATCGGTAGCATCATCTTTGAAGAAATATGGCCCAATAATGCCGCCGGCCCATAAACCGCACCAAACAGTGGCTTTTTCGGGATGCATTGGTAGCTGTTGCAATGCTTCTGGCTGATCTTCACTCAAAATGCGGCAATTTTGCTTATTTACGTACCCATTCAACCAAAAATGAGCCTCATCGCTGAACTCAATTTTTCGATAAAAAAGCGGATCCTCGGCCAGCTTTCCAAGAGCCCATTCACCAAAAATTCGGCGTTGTGGTAGGTCGGCTGGCTTTAGTTCTTGCACCAGCTGTATCTTAAAAGGCTTTACGCCCAAATCCTTCCGTAAAATTTTCCACGTAGTGCTGTAACTAAGGCCTAACTGCTGGGAACGGCGCCGAATCGACATTTCGCGGTCTTCTGTCACACTAGCTGATACGGCCGCAATATTTTCTTCACTACGCACAGTACGTAAACGTGTTGGTGGTTTAATGTCCAACAAAGTAAATTTGGTGCGAAATTTGGTCACAATCTTCCGAATAGGCTGCTCAGAAGGTCGAGAATGCCGACCATAAAATGGAAGCAGCTCGCGATGAACATTTCGAACCGAGCACGAATTTTGATAGTAAAATTCAATAATTTGCAAGCGTTGTTCATTTGTAAGACGATCCATGGTTAATTTGCAAACCAAACTGAAGCTGTTTGACAGTGACACAAGGTACTAAACACACGTCAGCTGTCAAAACCAGTGTTGCCAAAACCAAACCAGCTAAAAAATCACCCTTATTATTCAAAAAGATAAACAGCCCTCATAAGCTGATAACCTCGTAAAGGGTGTTTTCAATTTGACAATACTATTTTCGAAGTTGAGCTTGATTTACGATCTGTTTGGTTTGCCATTTTATAACGAATGTATTACTAAAATAATGGTAAGGTTCGCTCGCTTCAATATTCAGTGGACATAACCGTCTGACATAATCGGTAATTCGAGCAACCATGGATCGATTTCGTACCATGTTTACTCTGTTACTGTGGAGTCCATCCGCCATCGCCTACTACAACTGCAGCTGTGTCCATCCACATTAAGGAAGTTTTGCGGGAGGACCTTGGTTTGCGGGAAGCCGAACGACCATCAAGTGCGTCGTACGTTCGGTGCACGGGCCCAAAGCGAGATGGCCATCGATCCCGAAATTCACTTTTTGTTGTATCGGTTCGGTACTTTTATAAGTCAAATTGTCATATTTGGAGTGACATTTGGAGACATTGTTGAGACGTCATCGTAACATCCTCAAAAAGTCACTGTTTAGTGTTTGGTGTGGTCTTTGGGCAGAGGGAATGATGTGGTCCATATTTCTTCAAAAATGAAGCTGACCATAGTGTTATAGTCAATGGGGAACGCTATAGAGCCACGATTACTGACTCTTTCGTGCCTGAATTGAAGAATGTTGATGTGGACAACCTTTTGGTTCCAACAAGACACAACTACACGCCATACTGCCAACGAAGCAATCAATTTACTGAAGCAAACTTTTTTTAGCGCATTATTTTGGAATGGCCTCCAAGATTATGAGATTTACACCGTAGGCGTTATGTGAAATCGCTTGTCTAGGCTGATAAACCCGATACAATTGACGAATTGGTCCTTGGAAGAGAATATTCGGCAGCAAAAATGTTACAAAATTGGGCCTCTCTGGTTCAATTTATTCGAGCTAGCTGCAGCTACTATTTGCACGAAGTCATTTTTGAAACATAATGGCAAATCCTTATTTTTATAATAAAGGTAAATTCTTGGCTATAATAATAAATTGTATGTGTTTTATTTCCTCTTGAAAACCTCACGTTTAAAAAACACTCCTTAGTTTAGCCAACTCACAACATCTTTCTTAGGACTTGCCTTAAGGTAAAATTAAAAATTGAAAAGTAATCGAGTCAAAACAAGATCGTGTAATTTATAAAACAAACATTTCTAAATTTTGTTTGTTTGGAAAATCATCTAAAATGCAAGAAATTTTGCTCTAAAAAATTCTTCAGATTTTGAACTTTATTAGAAAATACCATTTTATAACTTCGGGTTCGGAGTGACATTAAAAACGAAATATTATATGGAGTAAGAAAAATGTCAAATTCCGTCATATATGTATGTAGCAATGATTTTGGTAAAAATGGAAAATAGCAATTTTGACATTTAATGTTACATTTACAAGCAAATATTTGATAGGCAGTTTTGAAAACTCGAGACGAATGAAGATGAGTAAAGTTAGAAATAAAATTGAAATGAGTTTAAAATAAGCATCTAAAAATTTGCTACCATTCAACATCTGCAACATTGTACATTTTTTCAACAAAGAATTTCAAAATAGCAGAAAATCCTTTCAAAAGTAATTTAAATATACACCCCTACAAAATATAAAACATGTATAACAATTTATTTATTTTTATTAACTTCCCATAGGGAGCTATTGTAATCGGTCCGCAAAACGTATTCGTCCTATAAATAGTCCCGATATAAATCTTGCGGCACCCGAGAACAACGACAACGTCAACCAAGCTGTTCTTCTTGAAATACGGCAATTGAGAGAACAACTTAACCAAATCTCTGCTAGCTGTGAATTCCTTGGAAGCAAATACGATGATATTAATGCTAACATGATTAAAAACAATAACTTGATTGAACAATTCACAAAAGAAATTAACGAACTTAAGGAGACAAATAAAAAGAAAGATATATTAATTGACAATTTGCAAATACAAATTAACAACCTCGAACAACAATCACTAAATAACAACATTGACATAAAAAACATTCCACTGACACCACAAGAAAATCTAATTGAGATTGTTAAAGGACTCGGCAAAACAATAAAATGTGAAGTTGCCACAACCGATATAACAGATGTCTACAGAACAAACATAAAAAACCCAGAAAAATCTAACATAATTGTAAAATTTATTTCTAATTCGTGCAAAACTAAATTTATCAAGCTAGCGAGAGCCACTCGGCCAATTAAACTGTCAACAATTAGAAGTAACACATCCAACTTCGCTTCAAATTCGATGCCAGCTGAGTATGATTCAACAATTTATGTAAATAATCAGCTTACAAAAAATAATAAACATCTTTTGTGGTTAACTAAAGAAAAAGCGAAGGCAGAAAATTGGAAATATGTGTGGGAGAGTGCAGGGAAAATATTAGCACGTAGAAATGATAACACACAGTCAATAATCATATACACAGAAAAAGACGTATGTAATATAACGCGATCACAATAATGTTGTGAGAGCAGGGAGAATAAAATAAATAGAAATTTAAAACTATACATACAAAATGGCCAGCACAAAAGAATGCAACGAAAATTTAGACAACACAGAACCTTTGTATATATAATGGAATAGTACAATCATGAAGAGGAACGAACGACGCGACCCCTAACGAGCCTCCTCGACGGTAAAAAATGGTTCGTGCCTGAATAAATCGAAGTAGAGAATGAGAGACAAAATGAGGAGAAAATTGAAAAATAAGAAATAAATATGTGTAAGGTAACGTTAAAGCAAAAACTGAATGAAAAGGTACAAATGTGGGGAAATTTTAGGGCAGACGATAAAAACACATGTGTATGGTTATTTATGTCGTTTTGTTCTGTTCAAGGGGTTATTAAGAGTAGGAAGGGAAGAAACTTTCAAAAAGTAGCAAATCGTTAAATAGGAGTGAGTAAGAACATTTTTGCAATTGGCAAAATTGAGTACTTTTTCCAAATAAATTCCCAATGAGAAAAATATTCTCTAATTGTTTACGTATTAATTCAATACAAATATTTCAACTTTCTTTGATGATATGATATGAAAAATATATTCTACATTACCTAATATAAACTAAATTGATAGTTAGAAAATTTTATGAACTTAATTTTAAAATTAAAATTAGTGTACAAATCAAATTTTTAATGTATTTCAATGCAAAAATGTCATTTTTCTAGTTAATTACATACAAATTAAGATTCAGGACCATTCAAATTAAAAAAAGAGGCTGGGTGCGGCTCCTGTTGCATTCTCAAATAATGAAAGCAATAAGTAAATTCAATTATTTTAACTTTTTGTAAGGAAAAATATTTTTGATAGCTAAATGAAAAACCATGTAGAAAGCAAATTTTAATACATTTGAAAACTAAAAGTTCCCATTATTTTTTTAAAAATTGTTATTTATTGAAGTTTGTGTGTTGAAATATATCTCCAATCACACGAAAAGTATCAGATGTTGACTTTTAATCTTCAAACTAAATTAAATTTGGTGATTTGTGTGGTTTTGTTTTTTTTAATTGCTTATTCGATTTATTTTTGGCTTTACTAGTTGATACAAATTTAATTAAAAAAATTATCAAACTTCAAAAATTTCAATATTTGTCAAATAAAATCAATTCCAACTCAATAAAATTGTATGCTCTCGAGATATTCAAGTTGAAAAGCATTGTTTACCAAATTTTTGTAGAATTTTGAGCGTAAGAATTAATACTTAAGTTGCATTTAAATGTAAAAAGTTGACAGCAACTTTAAAAACTTTAAGTAAATGCATTTTATTTCAACTTAAGAAGTGTATTTAATGTCAAAATTTGTTGAATCATAATTGCTGTATAAACTTCTTTAAAATACTTGAAATTCTTGCAAACATAATAACTTAATTTCATCTGCAAAATATTGAAACTTTATTTCAATTTACAAAATGACATTTAATTTAACTGATACAGATTTTAATTTAATTTAAACCATACTAGAATTTCATTTTATTAAACATTCAACTACTGCCTTTATTTTTCCTTACCTACCAATCCACTCCCTTACTAACATTTTGCAAAATGTTCTCAAACAACAAATACATCAGTGCAATGTTTTACAAATTTGGCAACTACGCATCCTCAGAGGATTCAGAAGCCAATTTTTGCAAAAATTGAAAATTGAATCCAAAACGAATTTCAAACAGCAAGATCCCTACAGTGTTACAGCATTCATAGCTATAGCAATATCCATAACACACACGACTCATTCCCTTCCATAAGCAACCACACAAATCTGAAGGCAATCATTGTGCACAAGTATGTATATAGATATACGGTTTCCATACAAGCAATGCTCAGACAGAAAAAATCCCCTCTTTTTATATTTACTCTATCTATTTTTTCCCTCTTATTTCCTATGAATGACATTTCGTTTGTGTTTATTTTCTTTTTACTCTTCTCATTCTAAGGTGTCTCGGCTAAATTTCAAGACAACTAGCGCCCCCAGTGTAGCGTCCTCGACTGCAAAATTTTCTGTTCCATGAGAATACTATTCATTATATTGTAATATTTCGGCTTGGTCCGATAATTAAAACTTATTTACACTTGTAAATAAAACAAAATTTACTTTATTTAAATCGCTCACAAAAATTCTTTATTTAACACTTTCAATTATCACTTTTCAAACACAGTCTTTACTATATCACAATTCACAATCAATAATCATCCGCTTTGCTTCCGAGCGCCTATTTATATACCTCAAATCGGTTCGAGAATCTGCTAGGTTGTTCTCGAAGCTTAACGAAGCAAGTTCCCCTCTTAACCACTAGATGTTTCTCGATGCTTCAAGAAGCGAGTTCTCCTTTATTCTAGTATAACACGATATTAAAAGAGATAAAGAGTGTATACATATAACATTGCCCCCTCCTTAGGATTGATCGTCCCGAACAAATCCATCGTTCTCATCACCACTGTAGCAATGTAGCCGGTCGCGATGTACAACTTTAGGTTTTCCTCTGACTCCCTTTTGTATCCGGTACACGACATCGTTGATTTTTGTAATGACTGTATATGGACCTTCCCAGTCCCGTTGAAGTTTCGGTGACAACCCTTTTTGTCGATGGGGATTGTAAAGCCACACGCGATCTCCTGCTTGGAACTCTGTTGTTGTCGCTCGTATATCGTAGCGTGTCTTCATTCGGTCACTGAACATCCTTATTTTCAACCTGGTATTGTCGTGGATCTGAAGGAGTCTTTCTCTGAGGTCATCAATGTAGTCATCCTCGGCTTGCGGCTCCGACGTGGGACATCCAAATTTTATTTCGCTCGGCAGTCTGATGTTCCTTCCCATCAAAATCTCAGAAGGTGTATGGCCAGTTGAGCTATGTCTTGCACTTCGATACGCCATCAAAAACAGTGGAATATGTCGATCCCAATCTCGCTGGTTGTCGTCCACAACTTTGCAAAGATGTTCCTTAAGGGTTCGGTTGAATCGTTCGACCATGCCATCAGATTGTGGGTGAAGTGGTGTTGTTCTTGTCTTCTTGATGTCAAGAAGCCCACAAACTTCCTGAAATATGTTTGATTCAAAATTCCTTCCCTGGTCAGAATGCAGTTCTAATGGAACGCCGAATCGGCTCACCCAGTTGAAGACAATTTGGTCTGCGACTGTTTTGGCTTCTTGGTTTGGAATGGCGTATGCTTCAGGCCACTTGCTGAAGTAATCCATGACGACCAGAATATAACGATTTCCATTATTTGTTTCCGGAAATGGACCCGCTACGTCTACTGCAATCCTTTCGAAGGGTGCTCCGACATTATACTGCTGCATTTGGCTGTGGTTCTTTTTGTTCGGGCCTTTGGTGGCAGCACAGGTATCGCATTTTCGGCACCACTTCTCAACATCCTCCCTTGCATGTAGCCAGTAAAATCGTTGTCGAACCTTTTCTAGCGTCTTGTTCACTCCTAGATGGCCTCCCGAAACTCCATCATGCATCTCTCGCAGAACGTCCATAACCTTCGATCTCGGTAAGACTAGCTGCATTATATAAGACTTTCCATCTGCTGATTCCCATTTACGTCGAAGGACACCCTCTTGGACATGAAACGAGTCCCACTGTGCCCAATAGGCCTTCAGGGTCTGACTTCTATCGGAGATAT
This sequence comes from Scaeva pyrastri, assembly GCA_905146935.1. Classification (NCBI taxonomy): domain Eukaryota; kingdom Metazoa; phylum Arthropoda; class Insecta; order Diptera; family Syrphidae; genus Scaeva; species Scaeva pyrastri. The sequence goes on along the minus strand of LR989927.1, from coordinate 121,447,791 downwards.
CAGCCCATTCTGGTTTTTCCTGGTGTTCCTTCCAAGCGAGGATGGGTTCGATATCTGAGTCTTCTTGTTGAGCCTTCCTCAACTCGTCGTTGCTCCAGCCATAAATGGGATCGGCTCTGGTTCGTTGGACAGTAACCACTTCTTTTTCTTCTTGTCGTCTGCAATGCTTACAGTCTTGCTTGCATGGTCTCCGAGACAGTGCATCTGCATTTGAGTGAAGCTTCCCCTTTCGATGTTGAATTTCGTAATCGTAAGTCTGCAGCCTCTCAATCCACCTTGCCACTTGACCCTCTGGATTCTTGAAATTCAAAAGCCAGTTAAGTGCTCCATGGTCAGTTCGGAGAAGAAACTTCTGTCCATAGAGATACTTATGGAAGTGCTTTGTTGCCAAAATCAGTGCAAGCAGTTCTCTTCTGGTCACACAATAGTTTCTTTCTGACTTCGAGAGTACCTTGCTGTAATAGGCAATCACCTTTTCTTCGCCATTATGTACCTGCGATAGTACAGCACCTATCCCGACATTGCTGGCATCAGCATCAATTATGAACTGTTTTCCTGGGGCTGGGTAGGTCAGCACTGGTGCATTACACAAGCGTTGCTTGAGCTCTTGAAAGCTGCGCTCACACTCACCTGACCATTTAAACTGTTTTCCCTTTTCCGTTAGCTGATGTAGACTCTTGGCGATTCCAGCAAAGTCCTTCACAAAGCGCCTATAGTAGGTGGCTAGACCCAGAAAGCTTCGGAGTTGGTGTTTGTCCTGTGGTGTTGGCCAATTCTTCACGGTGTCAACCTTATCAGGATCCGTTTTTACTCCTTGGGATGAGATGATATGTCCCAGATATTTCACTTCGGTTTTGAAGAGTGAACACTTTTCTGGGTTAAGCTTGAGGTGGGCTTCTCGAAGTCTTTGAAACACGGCTCTCAGATTTGTACAGTGTTCGCCAAATGTTTTCCCGTATACTATGACGTCATCCAAATAGACCAGGCAAGATTTCCATGTGAGTCCTTGCAGGACGCATTCCATTAGGCGCTCAAAAGTTGCTGGAGCATTGCAAAGTCCAAAAGGCATCACTTTGAACTGCCACAATCCGTTTCCTGTTGAGAATGCTGTCTTTTCTTTGTCTTCAGGATGGATTTCGACTTGCCAGTAACCACTTTTCAAGTCCAAAGTTGAGAACCATTGTGCTCCTTCCATTGCGTCCAGAGTATCACTGATCCTAGGCAGAGGGTAGCTATCCTTCTTTGTCACATCATTCAACCTTCGATAGTCCACGCAAAAGCGGGTTGATCCGTCTTTCTTCTTTACCAGGACCACTGGAGACGCCCAAGGGCTTTTAGAGTTTTCGATCAAACCTTCTTCCTTCATGGTGGTTATCAGTTCTTCAACCTCACCTTGTTTGGCTAGTGGAAGGCGTCTTGCAGGTTGACGAATCGGCCTTGCATCCCCGGTATTGATTCGATGTTGCACCAGTTGCGTTCTGCCATATTTACCTTTCGATGACGAAAATATGTCTGCAAATTCTTCAAGGAGACCTTCTGCAGTTCTTCGTTGTTGGTGGCCAAGATTAGATGACTTGAGAATGTTCGTCTTTATGGAGTTCAGCTCTTCGCACTTCAAGGATTGCCTTGACTCTTCTTCGTTGATCCTTGTTATAGCTGATACAGATTCGCATTGTCCGACAATCTCACCTTTTCTAAGCTTAACTTCATACGGCTTGATGTTCAGTATTCGTACCGGAACCATGTTCTTTAAAGGTCTCACAAGAGTCTTCCCAATGGTGACGTTTTGGGAGGACTTTACAGATGCTGGTTCGACCATGAGGTATCGATGGCTGCCAGGCTTACCCTTCAATTTCGTCCACACGAATACCTCTGAAGAAGCAGGCAAAGTGAGATCTTCATTGATGACGGTTTTCACAGATGGCGAGGTTTCATACGAGTTAGTCCCATAGATCATCGGAATCTCGATGTTTCGATATTTCAGGACTTGGTTCCTGATGTCCAATATCACTCCGTGATCTCTCATGAAATCGACGCCGACAATGCACTCATCGCATATATCTGCTACCAGGAACAGGTGAGAGAATTCCAACTCTGCCATGCGGATCTTAAGACGTACCTCACCATAAACTTTTGCGGCCTCTCCAGTTGCAGTCTTTAGACGATAGGTGTTGGTGTTGTGGAGCCATGCCTTCTTAACAAGGTCTTGCCGTATGATGGACGCCGTGGCACCGGTGTCAATGGTAGCCACACATTTGTTGCCGTTTATACTTGCTTCCACGGTCAGGCTCTTGTTGTCACGTTTCGTTTGAGAAACCTGGATGTTGTTTCTGGGGCCATCGATACCAGAAACCAGCTTCTGCCCCTCGAAGTTGGTTCTTATTCGTTTCCCGGGTGGGAAACAACTTCGGAAGCAACATTGTTGGTGTTACTTTGACCATTTGAATAACTTCTGTTTCCACAGTGTTGGCATGTGGTTCCTCTTCGCGGTAATCTGCACTGTCGCTGTAGATGCCCAGTCTTATTGCAGTTCCAGCATCGTGCTGGTCCGTTTCGCTGACTCCTTTCCACAGTAGCCTTCTGACAAGAACATTCTTGGACTTCTATTTCCCTTACGCGATGCACGTTTTGGGAAGCTTGTTCTGCAGCTTCCATCGTCAGAGCGAAAGCCAATGCTTCTGGTAGTGTTCGCTTTCCGGCAGTGCGGATAGCCCTTTGGAGATTTATATCGCCCACAGCTCTCACAAAGGCTTCAACAGCAAGTTGATTTACTATCTCGTTACCAGCTGTTGGATATGCCAGGTGAACCAATCGCTCGATATCTGCCTGAAGCTGCTGCAGAGTTTCACCTCTTTTCTGTGTCCTATTGTTAAGCTGAACTCGGAAGACTTCTGTCATGTGGCTATCCCCAAACCGCTGTTCGATTGCGTTTACCAGAACTATGAAGTCGCCACTCTTCTCCGCTGGGATGGTTTGTAGCAGTTCAGCAGCAGATCCTCTTAAAGCAAGCGTAAGAGCAATGTATTTTTCGTGATCGTCCCAGCCGTTTGTTAACGCTGCTGCCTCAAACTGTTTCTTGTAGATTGACCACGGAATCTGTCCATCAAAGCTTGGAGGATTCACTTCTCTCTTCCTTGAGCACTCGCCAGAAGGTTCTCGAGCTTTCATCTTTCGCACTTTTTCCAGTTCATTTGTAATGGTTTCGATTCGTTCGTCCATTTTCTCGAAACGTGCATTTTGTTTTTCGACGCGCTCGTCGATAGTGTTGATTTTTCCTTCGAAGACCGCAAACCTGCCTTCTAAAAGATTTCTCTGTTCGTCGAACCGCTCTAGAATATTCTTTTCATTTTCTTCAAATTTGGCCAAAAGAACTGACACCATGTTAGATAAGGAAACATTTGCATTTACCTCTTCCACTTTTGCTTCTAATTCGAAAGCAAAAGTATTTGGGTCTTCATTTTGCTGCTCCAGATATTCCTGCAGCCGTTTAACGAGTTCGGTTTTTACGCCTGTCCCACTTAAGCCACGTTTGCTTAGTTCGGCCTTTAGCTCAGGGACAGTTAAGTCTTTCAAAACTTTACTCATTTTTTTTTTTTTTTAACTTCACTACTTCACACACAATCGTTTAATCACTGCTCACTGTTTTTATTCTCAATAAGTTTTAATCCCACTTCTGACACCAATGTAATATTTCGGCTTGGTCCGATAATTAAAACTTATTTACACTTGTAAATAAAACAAAATTTACTTTATTTAAATCGCTCACAAAAATTCTTTATTTAACACTTTCAATTATCACTTTTCAAACACAGTCTTTACTATATCACAATTCACAATCAATAATCATCCGCTTTGCTTCCGAGCGCCTATTTATATACCTCAAATCGGTTCGAGAATCTGCTAGGTTGTTCTCGAAGCTTAACGAAGCAAGTTCCCCTCTTAACCACTAGATGTTTCTCGATGCTTCAAGAAGCGAGTTCTCCTTTATTCTAGTATAACACGATATTAAAAGAGATAAAGAGTGTATACATATAACAATATATACAAAGACAGAACTACGCGAGGAAAATTTAGGAGGCACAAAAGTATGCAACGAAATATCGATGAACACCAAATGTAAAGTGATTTATGGATTTAAAAACATTGGGTTAAATGAACTAAAAAAATACGATAATTTTTATTTGTGTTTCAATATAAGATCCATGCGTTTACATTGGAATACTTTTTGTACAAATATAAACCATTTTATCAACGAACTAAAAATAATTATACTGGTAGAAACAAACTTAGATGACGAAGAAAAAGGATTTTATCAACTAGAAGGATTCGAACAAGAGGTGTTAAATAGAAATCAAAATAGAGGTGGAGGTATTATGATGTTCATAAAAAGTAATTTATCTCATAAAATCAGACATTCAATAACAACATCGTACGAAAACATCCAAATACAGTATTTAGAAGATAACATAACTACATCCGTTATTGGAATATATAGACCACCAGGTTTCAGCAAGGTGACTTTTTGTAAAGAGTTATCAGATCAAATAGGACAAATTAAAAAAAACGAAAATGTAATTGTTATGGGAGATATGAATATTAACTTAAGGGACAACAACTCGAACTATGTCAAAGACTATTTGGACATGATGGCATCAAAAGGACTAATGAACGTTATAACTAAATACACACGAATTGATCCTAGAAATGGAACCAAAACTTTAATCGACCATATCTTACTTAACAAAGTTAACAGCGTAATAAATGCAGCTGTAATTGATAATGATATCACCGATCACCGAGCAATTATCTTTTATGAAAAGTATGAAAAAATAAAGATTAGCACAATACCAAATTCTTCTTGCATCTCTAGCGCAAGAGTGAACCAATTTATTAAGGAAGAAAATTGGAGAGAGGTTTTAGATGAAGAAGATACAGAGAGGATGTACAATAGACTACTTCAAAAATTTGACAATATATACAAAAACTCAACACACCAGCGAAAGAAAGTTAAAAAAAGACAAAATAACCCATGGATAACGACAACAGTAATAGATGAATGTAAAAAAAGGGATATTCTATACAGAAGATGGAAAAATAATTTGAGAAATCTGGCTTATGAAAAAGAGTATAAAACCGTCCGTAACAAAATCAATAAACACATAGCAGTACAAAAATCAAACTATTACAAGAACAAGTTCATACAATTTAAGACTGATTCAAGGAAAACATGGGGTCTCATTAACGAAATACTAGGACGAAAGAAAACGAATATCGACGAAACATTGGAAAAAAATTTCAAAACGGAAATGACAACACTTTCAATGGAAATGGCGGAGTTTTTCTCTTCTCAGACAGAAAAAATAATACATAAGTGCAATATAAAAACGTCAAACAACATCAATGACACAGTGGAAAGTTCGATATTTTTATATGCAACTAACGTCAATGAGATTGAAAGCATTCTAAACACACTTGGAGAAAATAAGGCACCAGGATTTGATGGCATCAGAGCAATTGATATAAAAAGCCATAAGAATATATTTGCTCCTATTCTATGCAAATTAATTAATCTGAGCATAACCCAATCAAAAATTCCATCTACCCTTAAAACAGCAGTTGTAAGGCCGATTTACAAAGGAGGAGGAAAGGACCAACTAAACAACTATAGGCCTATATCAATTCTTCCAGTTATAGAAAAATGTTTGGAAGGTGTGATTGCCAACAGGTTGCAAAGTTTTGTTTACAAGAATGCACTGATTCATAGGAGCCAGTACGGTTTTCAGAAGGGTAAAAATACAGGAAAGTTACTAGGTGAGTTTGCGAACTGTATCAACGAAAGTTTAGATAAGAGTCATCATGTATTGGTAATTTTCATGGACTTCAGTAAGGCGTTCGACACATTAAATCACGCAAATCTTATTGAAGCTCTAAGAAGAATTGGAATTCGTGGTACTATGGCTGATTGGCTGACGGAATATCTTCATAACAGAACATTTTGTGTTAAAATCAAAGGGGCTGTGAGTGAGGAAAAAGTGATGAGATACGGAGTTATCTAAACTGGGCCCAATTTTATTCGTCTTATATACTAACGAATTGCTACGACTTTTCAAACAAAGTATTCCCTTCGCTTTTGCTGATGATACGGCTATTGTCGTTCGCCATAGTTCTCTTGACATGGCAACAAAGATAATTCAAGAAGAATTCAACATGGCAGTTAGATGGTGTCACGACAACGGCTTGGTAATGAATGCATCAAAAACAAAAATGATGCATATTAGAAGTCCGCAGTTCAAGCCGACATCTCATAGGATTTATTTTCAGAATGATGACTGCCCTATAACGAAAAAGGAATGCATTGAATTAGTAAGCAACTACAAGTATCTGGGAGTAGTAATAGACAATCACTTTTTATGGGATAAACACATAGACAAATTGAGGATGGACCTAAAGAAAGCGATGTTTGCACTTTCTCATCTAAGATACCATACTAATCACGATGTATTAAAACTAGTTTATCATTCATTGATGGAATCAAGGATACGATATGGCATACTTGCTTGGGGTAATGCAGCTAAAACCCACATAATGAAAATTCAAAAACTCCAAAATGCAGCTATAAAACAAATTAACAACAACTATCGACATACACATGACACACTTTTTAAGCCATTACAAGTGGAAGATATTTTTAAGATGACGACCATAATTGAATACTTTGATGACAACCGATTTAAACAACCAATCCAACACCAACACAACACCAGAAGACGGGCTCAAGGAATGTTACAGATACCAAGAAACTACAACAACTATGGAAAACGTAAACTTCAACACATTGTACCAAGTATAATAAACGGACTACCGAGAGAAATTATCATGATACAAAACTTTAAAAAAAGGAAAAAAGAACTAAAAAAACTTTTCATTAACTGTTCAAATTAAAAATTTTACATATGTTTTATTATAATCCAAACTTTATTTAAAAAAAAAAAAATTGAAACTTTAAAATTACATTACATATATACATATTCTTAAACTTTGCTCACTCTTATTTTAATAAAATTGAAAAACATTCTTCTGCAGACAAGCTTCGGCTTCGCAGATACTATTGTAAAACCATATTAAAGAAAAATAAAAGTGTTAAAAAAAAAAAAAAAAATTTGTCAAATTTAAATTTTTGACAAATCTGGACGTTTCAAGGTTCCTAGAATCTAGATCCGTCATTTGTAGAGAGATGTCTGTGTGGGCGTGTGTATTTTCTATTATGTGAAACGATGTTTTTACATCTGGTGAAAGTTTGAAAAAAATTCAATTGACAGTTTTTTTTACAAAAAATAAAAAATTAAAAAAAAATTTATCAAAAGTTGGTAAAAAGTGTTTTTTGACTTGAATATCTCGAAAATGAGCACTGATGTTGACTTCAAACTTATTTATGTTTATATAAAAAACAATTATTAATATATGTATGCTACAATTTTGACAAATATTGATTTGACAATTGTTTTACAAAAAATAAAAAACTTAACCAAAAACTTACCAAAAATTGTCAAAAGTAATTTTTTGACGTGAATATGTCCACAGTGGTCAATCATTTTAACCTCAAAATTATTTTATTTTTTGCATAGTATATTTTTGAACATATGGTACCTACTTTTTTAAAAAATATCGAATTGACAGTTTTAAAAAAAAAAAACCGAAACTGAAATTTACCGAAGAGCGTCAAAAATAGTTTTTCGGCTTAAATATCATCACAATAAGCAATGCTATTGACTTCAAATGTATTTTCTTTTTAACATAATGCATTTGTCAATAGCTAAAAAATGGTAAAATAGTGACGAATATCAAATTGACATTTTTTTACAACAAATAAAAAATGGGAAGTTATCTGTGTGTGGTCGCACCCAGCCTCTTTTTTTGAATAATTAATTCGAATGGGAAGTTATCAGTGTTAATCACATTTGATTAAATTTATTTATTCCAAAAGGTCGATTTAACTTAGGTATGTTAACATTGAAACCAGCTAAGAAGTGCCTCTGTTTGCAGAATAAAAAAAAAAAAACATACTGCTTCCATTAAACTAAGTATTATTTAAAAACTGAAGACGCAAAAAGCGTCACACTAAGAAATACCTAAAGAGACAAACAGATTTTTGATAGACAATAACCAGCTATTTCCATAATTTGCCATATCATCAATCAAAAACTTTTCACGTTATCAAGATAACAATTTTTGTGCCTCTGTGGCTTTTGCAGAGTGTCAACATAATTTTTCCTCCTCCTCAAAAAAAAAAAAAAAACGAAAACAATTTCCCAAAAACCCAACACAACTCTTTTCTTCATCATCCTTACATCGCCTCCTAATAGACAAACTTTCCAAGGCTAAAAACCGTAAACGCTTTAAAATCACTCTCCCAATAATGCGGCCAAAAAATCTACCCACATTAGTAACATTTCACAACTCAACTCAGCTGCACAGTTTTTTTTTTTTTTTTTCGGGCGAAAAACTGAGAACTGAAAACTGAAAACATTTTTATAAGAATCCGTCATATGGCATAGCACTTAAGGAGATTATTAAACTTACATGTTGTGTTGTGATGTGCGGATGTGTTGAAGTGAAGAAGAGGTCCTTTTTTTCTGGGTGGTGTGAATGTGAATGTGTGTGAGTGTGTGCTTTTGCAGTCCGTGCCATGCTTAATTGGAATTTTTGTCAGACACATCATCAGTGTGAGTGTAGTCCTTGCCGTGTGTCGTCGTCGTCGTTCGTCGTCATCGTTGTCGTTAGGACGATAATCTTTAAGTACGGAGAGAAAAGAAGGACGTGAAAAGTAAGAAGATCTCACTATTTTCAGTCGATTTTTTCAACAACGCTGATGCTGTTCGCTGGTCGTAAGTCGTAAGCCATGTTGGGCTTCCTTCACATTCCCATTGGATTGACATTAACCACAGGATAATTTCCTTGCTCAAAAGGAAGCTCCGGACTTTGTAGTTTCGTCCTTGTTGTCTCATCCTGCTTGATGGCATATAGTACCTATGTTCAGTGTCGATGTTGTATACAGTCGTCGTCGTTCAACTCCCGCAGTGTATGAATCAGTCGTCCGTCTCTCTTTCTCTATGTCTATCTCATTCTTCCTTGAGTTTTATGATACATTTTTCACACAGGATTAACAGAACCGACCGACAACGACGACCGCCCGTTGGCTTGGATGGTTTCTTTTTAAGTGGCAAATAATCCTGAGTACAAAAAAGGAAGTCACAATGTCTGAGCGGAAATGAACGCTGATGCTCTTTTCGACGGAAATTGAAGGGGATTTATCTGCATGCAGAGAATAGCGGCTGATGGGCTGTGTGATGTTGGCTCTTGGATCTTGGCTCTGGGTGTTAAAGAGACACCAGTTAATATTTATTTGAAGATGGCAATTCACTGTTTGACACCGAAATGGCAGCAGATAATGTTAAATTTAAGTTTTGACGCGTTTATGGAAAATGTTACTATTATGGTGTTCCATGGCGTATGAGTAATATTTTTATACGATCTTGAAATTTACAAGACGGTGGTGTTAGTATTTTGACGTTTTATGAAGACAGACTTGAGTGCATGCAGTGCTTCGTAGTGTCAAAAAATTGAGTGTTAGGGTTTTAAAATTTGGTCATCAATTGGTTCAAAGAATACCTAGAAATATTGACACTTAATCCCTTTTAAAATTATACTCACGCAATGATTGAAATCCTTAGACTATAAAAAGCAACCTCAGAGAGTTTGATAATTGTGAGTGGGAATGGTGACTAGAAATCAGAATTTGAAATGACAAAGAAGACACAGTTAATGTCTTTTTTAAGAATAAAGCTATTTCAACAGGCTTTCTGTGTTGAGCTTTATAGCTACTGATCTAATGTTTCCTATGTGTACACATACGAGTGCAGGAAATGCCATATAAGAGGCATAACACATCAGCCGTAAGTGTTTTCATAACTTCACTTAACTTCATAACATAATTTCAGTAATATTCCCTGGAGTCTATACGTGAAGTCCATTTGCCAACTTTCGAGACATTAATGTTGAAATAACAAGACACATGTTGCACAAGCCACTTGAAGCACTGCCATTGAATCTTAGACAGAAATTTAAATTAAATGGTATTGAATGATTTCAACAAATTTAAATTGAGTTTATGGAGTTATTTTCGTATCTCATCCAGATTGTGAAAGTTCATGGCTCCGAAGTACATAATATCCAACTGTCAATGATCTTAGGCCACAAAACTTACGTAATGGCAAAGGTTTTGATCAGAATCGCCTAAAAAACTCTTAATTTTACAGATTTCTAACACAGGATTGTAAATCTTTAAATTGTCAGTTTCGTCAGTCTTATCAGTCTCGTCAGTCTCGTCAGTCTCGTCAGTCTCGTCAGTTTCGTCAGTCTCTTCAGTCTCGTCAGTCTCGTCAGTCTCGTCAGTCTCGTCAGTCTCGTCAGTCTCGTCAGTCTCATCAGTCTCGTCAGTCTCACCAATCTCGTCAGTCTCGTCAGTCTCGTCAGTCTCGCCAATCTCGTCAGTCTCATCAGTCTCGTCAGTCTCGTCAGTTTCGTCAGTCTCTTCAGTCTCGTCAGTCTCGTCAGTCTCGTCAGTCTCGTCAGTCTCATCAGTCTCGTCAGTCTCGCCAATCTCGTCAGTCTCATCAGTCTCGTCAGTCTCGTCAGTCTCGTCATTCTCGTCAGTCTCGTCAGTCTCGTCAGTCTCGTCAGTCTCATCAGTCTCGTCAGTCTCGTCAGTCTCGTCAGTCTCGTCAGTCTCGTCAGTCTCGTCAGTCTCGTCAGTCTCGTCAGTCACGTCAGTCTCGTCAGTCTCGTCAGTCTCGTTAGTCTCGTTAGTCTCGTCAGTCTTGTCAGTCTCATCAGTCTCGTGAGTCTCGTCAGTTTCATCAGTCTCGTCAGTCTCGTCAGTCTCGTCAGTCTCGTTAGTCGCGTTGGTCTCATTAGTCTCGTTAGTCTCGTTAGTCTCGTAAGTGTCGTTAGTTTTGTTAATCTCGTTAGTTTCGTACTCTCGTTAGTCTCGTTAGTATCGTTAGTCTCGTTAGTCTCGTTAGTTTCGTTAGTCTCGTCAGTCTCAACAGTTTCGGCAGTCTCGTCAGAAAAATAGACAATGAGTATCGGAATTTCTTTCTTGTCTTCCCAGGTGAAGTCTTCGTCTGTTTGATATACATCAAGGATTCAGGCAGAAAGAAGGTGAAGCTTCTACAATAATTGTTTATTGGGAGCTCCATGTCTAAAAGGCAGTGTCCAGTCCACCAAGCATTGACCAAATTAATTTAGTTGACAGGCGGCCAGTGGTCGGGTACACGAAAAGAGAGACGAATTTTGGCCGTTCAAATGTTAATTTTTAAATGGACTATTTTATATAGTTTTTGATTAACAGTTGTAACGGAATATTATATGGGTTAAAGGAAATAGGGTTTCGAAGTCAAAAACAGACAAATCTTATGGAAGGTCTGATATGTGTATCCATTTTGACGAGACCTAGAAGAGGCTAGCTAAAGTTTCATAAGGATTCGCCTAATTACCAGTCCTATAGGAAAAGTTCTTTAACATCTTCCTATTTGTTTTTTTACTTAAAGGTTCCTTGATACCTCATCCAAAAATTCTGTTCCTAGAAATTAATTTCACCTTTGCATCTGAAAATTTAGACTTTAGTTGATTTTATTTCCTTTAAAGCAAACGAGCCTTTCTTTCCCCCCCTCCATCTTTAAGGCGCATTATTTGAGTAACTGTGTCATTCACAACCTTGTTTTATTTTTTCAGATTTTAATTTTGTTCTTAATGCAAAGTTGCCTTCTATAAATGATTAACATTTTCGTTTTTTTTTTTGTTGTTGTTGTAATTTTTCATTTTACCTTTACCGAGAGCCAACTTAAGGACATCGCAACGAAACATAAAAGTTTTTATGATAAGACTCTTGTTTACATGGCTTTCTTCTTCTTCGACACCAACCTGTCCATGCAAATTAAATGTTATAAAGAACTCTCATCAGGCCAGGAACAGCTCAGGACGCACAGCACAGCACAGCGGCGGCACCAAAGTGATGGCGGATCTCAAACCCAATAAAATGTTTTCCGTTACGCGAGCAGATTATTCCTAAAGATGAGGTTTTATTTTACACTTTTTTTCTTTAAGCTAGCCATCGCCACCCTCCGTTATTTTATGGACTTCCATCAGCAAATCTTATGTATATTATGTTTTTCTTTTTTGTGTCTTTCTATTCCTCCTGGACGCTAATACTACAGTTTCAGCGGCGACCCTCCAAACGAAACGACCAAGGACGACGACGAAGAACGGTGAAAGACGTTTTCGATTCTATATCGCCTCGCCTTTGAGTTTGAGTTGAACATTTTTTTATGGAGAGTTTTTTTTTTTATGAGCATTTTATGTTTCGTGAAATGCATTTTCAATTAGGTGAATGTCCCTGTAGTAAGCACTTTTATTGCTTTTATATCCTCAATTTTGTTAAGGTAGCTTTTGTACTACCCTTACCCACTCGGAAGCTGATGGAGCCCTTGGATCAAATGAGGCGAAACATAAAAAACATATCCAATTCTCTGTCAGCTTTTATAATTCTCCCTTATTTCTTTCAATCTCCTTCTTCATCAGGAATCCGCAGAATCTCAAGTTCCAGGCCCAAGACCCAAGATACCCAAGAGTAGGTTAGATACAGTATCTAAATATTATCTCGTTTGATAGTCCTTGGGTTTTAATAAAATTTTAAAACTTTTTAAAAGTAATTTTTGAAATTTAACCAATTTGGAATAAAATTTGTGAAATTGAAAAATATTCCCTCGAAAATGAGAGACTTTTTTTTTTGTGTGACTTTTCCTGCTTTCTAATAAGAAGTCACCCTTGTTCGTCCTATACGTCCTATTAGACACATCCTAGTTGATGCTCCTTCCAAACGTGCTACGCTATACGCATAAAGGAACTTACGTGCAACTTGTGTGACTTAAAAGGGGTGGAGAACACAAGGGACCTTGACGTACTGCGAGTGTGTACCCCCACCTCTCCCCCACCCAAAAAAAAAACATAGAAAAAGGATTCAGAACAGAATAAAAAAAAACACGAAGAAAATTCATAACTTCCGACAAACACAGACTGCAGATGATTACATTCCATCCATCTATTCGACTTCCTGAAGTGCTATCTGCTCCAACTCGAACTCGAATTCTAAAACTCGAAATCTATTGGCAACAAGCAGACTACGTTAAACAAAGACCAGGAGCTGGAGAGAGAGGAAACGCATTCGTCGAGTTGAGGGTTGCTGAATGCTCTACGAATCGGTACGGCGGCGGCGATGGAAAGGATATTCCGTCCCATCTGGTTGCTCATATTCTCCGTTCTTATCTTTTCAAATATTTTAACCCCCAGATGTAATAATAAAATTCACTTTGCAATACTCTCGCTGCATGGAAATGTTATCCTAGTTTTTGACGTAAAATTTCCCAATAGGAAAGTCAACTAAAGCCTTTTAACGATTCGAGTGTAGTAAAAAGTTAAGTGCCCTCTCTTACTCAATTGATATACTCTTAGTCGAATGTAGGTACAGGGTTTTGGGGGGTGGGAGGAGTGGTTAAGGTTGGAGAATAAAACATGATTCCAAAAAATTAAAGTAGGTGGATTGTTTTCATTCTGTTTTTTTTTTTTTTTTTGTTGGGATATAAAGGGTGTTTCGGATGGTATTTAATTTGACAAATAATTGTTAAGAATATATTTTTGGAGCAATCTGTACTGTGCTTTTTTAGTTGCAAGGTGAATTTCTTAATGCATTTAGATGCAATAGATTTAAAAAAATATATTTTCTCATCTATAGTTTTTCAATAACTATTTTCTATTTAAATAAATTGCAAATTTTATAAGCGGACCTAAGCTTTAATTTTGTAGGGTATTATTAGAATGCCCAGTAAAATTTATATACAAAAAACCGGTTTTTGACAATGTTATAATAAAGGTCATAGTTAAAAAAAAATACTTTAATAATTTTAAAAACCCAAAGACATAATCAAAACAGTTGATGTTTGAGCAGATTTGGGAAGAAAAAGTTAAAAGGTTTTTGATATTTTTTCTTTCAAGGTTTAAAATTATGTAAAAAGCAGAAATAGATTTCTAAATTTTTAAATTATTTTCGCCTTCAGACGATACATATAGGTGTCAAGTAAAGAGATATATTTTTCAAACTTGAATATCAGTTTTTAATTTTTTACTAGCAGCGCCTACAAACTTCGTCTCGTCCCAATTTAACGCCTTAAGATAAACTTCAGAGTGATATTAAGGACAGATAGTTCAAATTTCGATGTGATTTATTCGAATGGAATCGAAATCAGTAGTAAGTGTTTTGACAAACAATATTTTTCAAATAGTTTTCCGCTAAGACGAAACGTAACATGGGAATCCGAGATTATTCCTACAAAATACTGTGGATAGACCTTGTAAAATATTTGGTGGATCAGTAAGATTAATGGGAATTCGTGGGATAAGTATCGTCACTAGAATGACATTGTTCCTGATCTTCCTGATTTGACGGATAACTTCGTACCATTTTTTGTTTTATACTCGTCGGTGGAATTGAACAAGAGCAGTTCTCCAGCGATTTGACTTTGATTAGTGAAATTCTTTTAAGCTGTCGGCGTGCTTATTTTTTGCTGCTATGCTGCCCGTTTACTAATCCTGTCGAGATTTTTAAAATTTTGTGCAATAACCGCAATGCTTTTACCGCCTGCGGGTATGATTTGCGATAAAAGACTATCCGGACTAGAATCGGCACATTTGTTCAATAAAAAATTTAAATGTCATATTCCACACAGTCTAAGTCAATGTATAACTCCATTATATCGTAGTACAGCCAGCGCCATCTTTTATTTATCTCTTTAAGTTAATCCCAAATGCACAGAAAACCGAAAACCGGTATTATTATATTGAATTTAAATTATTCCAAAATAGTTCAATATTTTAAAACCCTTTTTAACTTTCTCTGGATTTCTGAACACAATAAGATTATAATTCTGAACGCACATTTAAATTTCCCCTAGAACACCACGAATATTTCAAAACTAAGATCGGTCAAGTCGGCTCGGAATTTTAGCGATAAAAAGGTATGTGTATTGAATTTTAAATAAAAACGAATAAGTGTTTTAAAATGTTTAAGTCCTCATTCCAGAAAATATTATTTAAGAACAATATACAAATGTTGAACATCTATTGTCTGTAAGCTGACAGATTTCATTCTTTTATTGCCGGGTTGTCATCACTTTTAAAACAGTTCTATGTATGTATATTATATTGAAAAACTGCACTTTGAGATAAGAAAAATATTTTTTATTAATTGATATAATTCTGATCCATAACAGTTAACCGGATAAAAACAAAACTTTTTGAGCTACATACATCAAAATGGTATTTGAACACAAAAGTTCCGGTAATGCGATCGACGACGTAATCATAAAATGTTTCAAAAAGTTTAATGACAAATTTTTTTAATTCAAAGTCAATATACATGTACTTGAAAAACAACATCAAACATATCAAAAGAGCCTTTTAAAACTTTAATCCTAGTAAGCAGATCGGGAAAAATATTCTCTCCCATACAATTCTGTCAAAGGATAAATTTTTTCTCAGGTTTTTTTCCGGGCAATACGCTATTCGCGCGCAAAAAATGTGACGTTTGGCTTTAAAGGGTGTTTAGCTAAATGCAAATTTTCACAATTTGTTGCCAAAACCAGATGAATAAACCCAAGTTCAACGATACTTTTCAAGTTGCCAAAAAAATCATAAAAAGTCATAAAAGGCGTAAAAAGTCTCCACCTCGTTTTTCAGAAAAAATACCGAACTAATCATTATTTTGCTGGACAAATTGTGACAGCTCTCACAAACACAAATTCGTTCTAGGGCGTCATAACAGCCATTTCTTATTTTTAGAAATCATTATTTTTCTTAAAAGTTTATTTAGAAAATAAATATGAAGTAGTGAAACATTACAAAAAACATGAAGGGAAACGTGAAATGACAGACAACAAAAGAATTTTCATTCACAAGTGAGTTTTTTTATATTTCTCTTAAAGAAAGTGAAGTGATTTGTTCATACTTGTAAATTAGTTATGAATCAAACAACACGTTTAAAAATGATTTTAACCAATTATTTACGGGACATTTTGCAGAATATAAAAGTGAAAAAAATTATTAATATTCTTAATAAATATAAAAGAACCGTTGCGCCTTGTAACAACCAACAGAAAAGTACACCCCCCCGATAGGTTTTTTTATTTCTCTAACTTCAAACTTTTGAACGGGCATTCAATTTTTTTTGTAGAGATTTAGATTGTAGAGATAAATTTTGTCTTGTCCCGATCTGCGTTCTAGGCTTTACTAACTAACTGGTACCCAAAATTTGAGATCAATATATAATGGCGCAAAATTTTAACCACCTATTGTTAAGGACTTAACATTTAACTAACTAGCAATTTGATAAATACTTAACAATTTATTAACAACTCCAAAATTTTAAACCCTTTTCTTTGTTTTGCTAACCAGTAAATTGCTAGCTCCTTTTTATTAAAAAACGGGCATTCGAACATGTCCAAATAGTGACAGTTCGTAAGAGCAAACATACTTAAACGGACCCATTAGTTGGAAATGTCCCAACTGTAAACTGAACAATCCCATGAAATCCAATAAGATTAAAATACACATGAACACATGTTTATTCTAGTATTCCATCATCCTGATGTAGATTTCTCCCAAAAAAAGCATTTTTCTGCACAAAGACTTCAAATATTTCGAAATCTTCGTCTTCCGATAACATTTTATTGAAGTAAAATTGAAAAGAATTTTTTTTTAGGATAATGACAGATGTCATATGGATTTAACAAATTGCTAAAAGTTAAAGTAGGATTTTCGGGATTTTAGCTATAGCAATATGTTCACAGATAGTAAAATGTTCAAATCGTTTAAATTTATCAAAACCGTCTTTTAAGCTTAGCAAATAGCTAAAAATGGGTTTAACAATTTGCTTAATCGTTTAAAATTTTGTGCCAATATCTTTTAGGTAAAAAAAAAAAAAATTAATTTAGCTCAAACTCTGGCACTCTGTGATAAATCTCCAAAATAATTTTGTAATATTATAAAGCCTGAAATTATGTCTTGTATTTTTGAATTTGGACTTTCTGACACAAAATTTGGGCGTTATAACAACTATGTACCTACAAACATACTTATTTTGAAAAGAATGACAAAAATCGAATTTCGTCAAGTATTTTTATTTTAAAAGACAACAAAGCGACTTCTGAGGCTTAAAGTTCGGTTGGAGAGGGGTAAGCTAATTTTAAGAGCGAATTAAGATAATACTCGTAAATTTAGTTTTTCGGCGTTTTGACATTTGTTTTGTTTATGTGTCATGACATTTTGATGATTAGAATAATGAAATCATCATAGTTTTCAAATTATATGCCGTCACTTGAAAACACACTTCTTCAAATTGGAACACAGTATCTTATGGGATATGATAAAAATTGTTTTAAGAATTACGATATTCCCTTTCCAGTTTCATTAAAACTTTTTACACTATATTAAATTTTTTAAGCTTGTCATATTTTTATTTGGGTGTTATACTCGTAGTTTTGGGCATTGGAAAAATTTGAAAGTATCCTCAAGTTTTTTTTTGGTGAATTTCAACTTAACTAACCTTTTCGGGCGTCTGTGTTCTTCTCACTTCGATAATGTCCCACAATTATTATATCAACTTGGGTCCATACCCGTTGTCTTTATCTCTTCCTTCATAAGTCCTTGGGAAAGTCAAACTCTTTAAGATGAACTATTACCAACTTCACTCGTACATTCCGTAGCTGGCTACCTTACGCACTTAAACCACCTATACGAACATTGAACGTTCTCTACTTCGAGGAAAAAAAAAAGTTTTTCGTGGTTAACTTTTTTAGCTTCAGCTACCTTTTGATCTGAATACCAAGATAGCCAACTGAAAGTGGTGCAACATGAGGGGCGTCAACATTTTATTACCATCAAAAGCAGAAGAAGAAAAAGTTAAAAAAAAAAAAAAAAAGAAACAACAAAAAATAAATACGGTTGAAAATATGTATTCTCGTGAAGTGCACTGTGAATGTATAGAAGATGATGGTGATGGGGATGGGGATGCCCAACGGGAGGGAGGGATTGCTTCTGGGTTTGGCACTATGAATTATCAAAATCTTTTAATTTGGTATCCCTTTGAAGTCCTTTGGCGAAATGAATTCCGAATTTCAAACGGAATGAAGTAACTTTGTGCATAAAGCGAGTGTAAGAGAGGGCCAGCGAGGTCGAGGTGGTTTCGGAGGGAATGTGGGGTCTTCATATAATATTTCCCCCCCCCACCCCTCTTTAACAGAAATTCAAAAATATGTTAACCATAGGGTAGAGATGAACGGACTTGAGTTTTCCCCCAACCAAACCTAGAAAGGGAACTACATTGCATTTTGCCAATGGCTTTAGCCCGGCTTGGGTTGGTTTGGTCATCATCAGTATGGTGCAGCCAGTGCAGCACAAAGAGAGGGTGGGGATTGAATTTTTGAACAAGAGTTTTCTTCTTCAAAAGTTAAAAGGTCGTGTGTTTTCTTTTCAGAAAATAATGGGGTTGCAGGGTTCTCTTTTTTTTCTCTTATTCGTATTCGTATATTCGTCTTGCTGCTTGCAAAGTGGAATGAAAGAAAAATATGCTCGTTGGGGATGATTTCAACTGAAAGGGTTCAACGATCGGAATACGTGCTTGAATGTACTTTCCCTCGACAAACGACCGAAAGACCAAAAGACCCGAACTACCAACGCGATGTCCTGTTTTTCTGTTTCTAATTTAAATTTAATAAAATCTTCTAAGGAAGGATATAAATATACCATAATCGTTTATAGAGAGTAGACCTGCAAATGTAATTAGAAATGTATATTCATATTTCTTTTTCTTGGTCTTATTCATTTTACTTTAGGTACAAGGACGTACTTGGTTTTGTTTAGAAAGCTTCGTTTTGTATGTTTCTTATTTGTAAGGATGTTTTTTTTTTTAAGACATACGTTTGTCGACTCAAGCCTTGGAATTGAATGTAGTAAAAAAAACGTGCAAAAACCAGGAAGTTAGGGATTGATACCAAAGATAAGGATATTCCTTCCATTTAATATACAGTAGATGTATGAATTAGAGAGCTTCCAATACCTTGGAAGTATCGTCTCAACTGAAGGAGGAAATGAAATTCTACGTTCGGGATGTTGTCCAATGTTTGGAGGAACAAATCTCTCAGCTTAAGCACAAAGGTAAGACTGTTTAACTATAACGTCGAATCAGTTCTGTTATATGGATGCAGTACCTGATGGAAAATAACAACATCAAGAACCAAAAAACTGCAAACCTTCGTCAATAGGTCTTTGGAACATCTTACGGGTTTTCTGGCCTAATCGTGTCTCTAACGAGGACTCACATATATGGGGGAATAGGTCAGAAACCGAACGATACCATTATACGAAGGCGCAAGTGGCAGTGGATTGGAAAAACATTTCGGAAAGGTAATGCAGTGGAACTCAAACACAGAAGAAGGAAGAGTTAAAAGACCGAGAAGCACGTGGAGTAGAACAGTCCGGGAGGAATAAGCTTGATTGGGGAAGAACTGGAATGCGCTTAAATACATCGCTGGAAACCTCACACGATGCAGCGTAGGATTAGTTGAGGCCCTGGTGCGCCATTTTGTTTTATTTCTGAAAATGCATTTGATCTATCCCGAACTTTTCCCAATCGTCTAAGCTTGCTTCTTGACTTTTCTGCACCATGTTTTTCTCTGGCCCCAAGATCTTCCACCACCTTGAGTAAGGGATATCACTCATTACATGTCTTTCGATAGAGTCTGAACGGCGTTTTAGGGTGTGACCAGTGACCACTACCTCTTAGGTCTTAATGTGATCAATGCAGGAAGACTCAGTCCTTGTTATTATATCGAGAGTTAAATCCAGATGCTCTTTGATTCGTTCCAACTAAAAATGAAGAAGGAATTAGGATTTTAAGATTACAAAAACAAAATAAAATTAGTTTACACTAAAGTAACATACATACATTCAGAATAAATATTTAGTATTAAATGTCAACATCAGAATTTACAAGTATGTAGTTGTAGAAAAGTCAACCATAATTCTGGGAATCTTAAATACATAATGAGCCCCTCCTCCATCTCTTCTTGACTTCTGGGAATTTACCAAATCTTGCTCTTTCTTCAATGTATCAGCAAAACTCAGAGTATGACAGATTACAACAAGGACTCATCGTGCCTTATACCAAAATATAGGTTGATTACACACACTCAAGACATCAAAAACTAAATTGCAAGTACGACGACAACGACGACGTCGACGACGATGACGACGATGACGACGATGACGACGATGACGACGACGATGATGACAACTGCTGCTTGGAATCAACAGCTATACATAACCACTCCTAAACCAATAATTTATTCATTTCGACAACAAAGAGCATAACGTAAGCACTTCTAAAAGCCAACTCCAACTCCAACTGCATCTGCATCTGCATCTCGGTGGATCTGGATCATTCCGGCTTCCTTGTGCTCCCCCAACAGTTGCAGCAGGAGCAACAGCACATTTGAATCAACCCACCGGCAACATCGGCATAGTAATACATCATGATGATGCACCAAGCTAATAGATGGAACATTCCACGCCTATTTCACATCCGCCAGATAAATTGAGATTGGGATTTGGATTGGGAAAGTGAAAGGATGAACCAGGCAGCAAATGATGGCACAGGAAGTAGTCTCACAAGTGAACGGGCAACACGGAACAGATGCCATTTAAAATGACACACAAAATATTTGAATTTACATTCAAAAGCTATGCCATTCCATCGTTCCGCGAAATTGAGAGCGGGTGGCAGCGGGCGCGGTGACGATGGGGCGGTGCGCGGTGACGGTGGCATACAGTGAACTCAAACGAAAACAAATACCAAACCATCATCAGACTCCCTTTGAGCCCGGATGGAACCGAGTTCCCTTATAGATTTCCTGCAACTCCGATGATCCAACCATCATGCAGCTCAATTCAATTGCGGATCTGCTTCTGCTCCTGCTGCATCCCTGAATTCCGTGAGCCTTTACTTCTGCCTTTACCATTGCCTAACCTCTATCCCACTGCTGTGTTGTTAGTCATCACGATGTAGTTTACACAAACACATACATGCATACTTAAAATCATACATTGCGTGTGTGTATTCAAGGCTTTTCTTTTCTGCTAATGAATTTATTACATTGATAACATTAGCGAGTTAGGATTTTTGACAGCTTTTCACACAGATAGAGTGTATAAGCGTCAACCCACGGGGATACAGGAAGGCCGGGATGAACTTGAATAGGGAGGTGGGAACAGGTCTAGTTTCGCACATGCAGAGTTTTCCTTCAGGGCCGCATTAACCTGGTAGAATCACAAGCAATTTTGACGTAAGGTACTCAAATGCTTCGAATTTATGGTGAATGCCTTTTCTATGGGTCGCTTCTCATAAGCACGTGTACATATAATTAACCGAGCTGTTGGTTGAATACGTTGCCACAATAATATGTTCGATATGTGATAGACAATTCTCGACCAAAACTGGTCTAGGGGTTCACGACAGCCCACCCTACCTGGACCTGGACAACGAAAGGCTCAGGGCCAATGTCAAATTTCGTTGGTCCCAGGAGGAATCTAGAATGTTAGCTAAGGAAGAGTTCGACTTAAAATTTGTCAGCAATAGAAGCCTCGGGGCCATTAAAAAAGGGAGGGAGAAAACCTTCTTCAAGGAACCCCCGTAGAATCAGAGGACGTATGAAAAACAGTAGATACCCAAGAACACCTTAACGACCTAGACAGAGACTATCTAGACAACTATACTCGTACTTACCCCAGACAATCTCATTGCTAGAACTCTTAACGATATTTCAAACAGAGCCCCCACCATAGGTCGAGAAGAAATTGTAGCTCAATTGTGAAATTTTCTCCTAGAAACTTTGCCCAATAGAACCCCACAAGCTAATAGCAATGGAAACAGGAACCCACCCTTACAAATAGAAGACAAAAAAAGAAGACAGGATTACCGTCTCACTCAAAATAACTTTATAAAACGTCTCCTCGCAGGACAAAGGAAGCCCACCGTTGGAAAATGGAACCAACCAGGCTTCTCACCGGTCAAGACTTCATATATTGTATTCAAATTGGAATCAACGCGCTTCCGACAAAGACAAGAACTACAAGAGGAAGTCCACTGGAAAACAGGACCTATAGGGTAAGCTGCCCAAGAAGCGAGACCGTGCCCGTGTGGCCGTATTGCGAGGTACAATAGCGTAATAAAATTTATTGGAAAGAAGCTAGGAATACCATTGCAGAGCCCATCATTAACACTGATGAAGACAACAGAAATTAGTGACGCGCATAAATAACGATATTCCTACTGTCCTTATCTTCTATCTAGCGAAACCACAGCCAACAAGAGAACAGGTTTGTGAATACTTATCGGGAAAACAATTATTTTATCGACTAATAATAAAACGGAGTTGTCCCAAGGCCACCTCAGAGTGAACAGAATCATTTATAGAGCAAAACAGCATATGCTGTCTTGATCTCAGTATCTAGTACATACAGAGACAAAAAAAGATCGGCCTATCGATCCTTTTCGCTTAATGAGTTTTTAACTAGAGGGGTCAGAAAAGTTATTACAGGGATAACTGGCGTTTTGTCGGCTCTTCCTGACATTTACATTTATCAAGCTTTGGATAGCTGTGCAAGGAAACGTGAGCTGTATGTAGATCGTGTGTCGTGATACAGATTAGTTTCAGCCTACTGATGATTGTAAACGAATTTCGCAACGGGCAAGGTGTTGTTAGTGGTAGAGCAGCAGCATTATAGAAATAGCAATATCTCTACAATAGACCGAGAGAGTAAAAGCGGGTTAACCAACAAAATTCTTCACCCAAGCTGATCACAAAAATGCGAGTCCAAGGAGAATTCATAGCGATCATACATCTGACAGATAATTTTTAACATCAACATTCTCAAAGTTGATTTTTCGTTTGGGTTTTTAATCTGCTATTACGACACTTAGGCTGCGACTATTAACTGCAAGACATGGATTTTTGTGGTTAGATTTGTCACATCTTCCCACTAATAACCTTCATTTTCGGTTAACTTCTACAACCTAAAAGTTGCTGTGGGCTCTTAGACAATATTTAAAATTCAGAAGAAAATAATCTAGGTCTCAAAATTAAGTCCAAAACATTTTTACCAAAACATATTCGAACTAATTTTTGTATAGAAATTAATTATTAACCTCAATGCCCATTGTTCAGAAACCATTAAATGGAATCGAGTAATTTCTTGGTTACTACATAAGAAGAAAAATTTATTTTTCAATTTTCTTATATGGCAAAAAATCAAAGTTTTATAGTAAACAAATAATACAAGATAAAATGAATTGAGATTTCTTGGTGTAATCAATCCTAAATCATGGTAAGGAAATATTTTTTTTAAATATATTTAAACTGAATAAAAATATTCTGAATCAAGGTACAATATTGGTTCAAACAAAACATACATACAATTATATCTCATAAATGTATGTTTTTCATATGAATATCTATTATATGTGCATATGTAGGTTTATATATTTTCATACGTTCCTAGTTCAAATGGGATCTTGTTTGCTTAAGAATAATTATTGTTTGTTTGGTTTGACTTTGTTTGGAAACAAAAAAAAATAATTTTCCCTTACGGGCCTCATTAATTATAAATTCAGCCCTGGGTTATCAAACTGATTCTATATGGAAAACATAATCAAGTCATGCGAACATTTCCACACTATTGCCATAATAATTATTTCTCTTTACAGTCGTCAGTCAAAGGGGATGCGGATGATGCAAACACACATTCTCCCATAAACCCCTTCGTCTATAACACCTCCCTCTCTCCTCTCCAAACCCATATACGAAAAATTATGAATAATAGAAGCAAAATTAAGCAGAACTTCTCTGACGCATGCTACAGAGTTTGTTCGGGATTTCTATACAACCGACACAACCGACGACAACGACGAACGAAGCGAACCAAAGGTACGAGGACGAATATTGAGGATAACGTTGCGGCAACAACGGCACTGGGAATGCGAAACCATCATCACCCGTTGCCGTTCTTGTACCCATCACCCATCACCATTTACCATTCACCATACACCATCACCATTCATCCCATCACTATGCCCCAACATGGATTTGTATGTATGATATTGTGTTCCGACTGTGAATGGAGTAAAGTGTAGACGACATGTTCACAGAAATTAACATCCTCTGGCGGCGAGTTATGAAATCCTTTGACTAGGTTCCGTCTACATATTGCTGCCGCTATATAAAATATATGTATGTAGGTACCTAGATCCTATACTTTAATGGCAGAAGAGTTCCAATGTGCTTTTTCACACTTTATATACCACATGCATGGATGAGCGATTGGTGGTGAATGGCGATGGGTTTGCGTTTGGTTTGGTTTGGTTTGGATGGGGGGTTCCTTGTTCCACCTTATTGTGGGGGCACAGAAGTCGAAGAAATGACTGGGGAAGGCTGGGCGTATACTATAGATCGTCTTTTGGCTAAAATGTGCCCACATTCGTTTTTTGATAAGGTCTACTCCGGACAGTTAATCAACTTCTAATGCAAGGACTGTCAAATCGGGAGCTTGAATTCGATTCCAACAAAATTCTTGAACTTGATCGGGCTCCAACATTTCAAATCAGACTTGTACCTAAGAACTTAATGTAGTTTTGGAAAGAAAAGTAGTAAAACAGAACCACTGTATTTGGAAGGAATTTTGAACATTGTGTTTGCTGATTAAATTGAGTGCTGAGATGTGAAACCAACAAAACGAATAGTTTGGAAATATAATGTGTTTCATCATAATCAAACTGGATACGTATCAACGATAACCATATACATAACTGTACATGTGCAATATTACCAACATTATTGTATTTATACACTTGTAGTTGTGATATTGTGTCTATATTAGAATAAGACAAATGTTTGATTTCATGTTATTTATGTTATGTAATTTTCTTGTGCCTTTTGTTTTCATACATCACTCGCAACCATCTACATAATATACTGTTACTCCTTAATGGAACCTTTGTTAATTAAAAATATTAATCAAAAATATTCATAACAAAAAAAAAATACATTGGATAGTTTTAATGATAAGGCAAAGATTAAAATGATTGATTAGCTGATGACGTTAGAAGATTTCAATACAGAAACCAAAATATTCCTTGAATGAGAATTTTTTTTTAATTTAATTGAAAGAAGGAAGTAGTTTTGAGCTTTTCGAGAACCTATCTTTCTGTGTCGCTTTAAAGTTATTGTAACAGGTCCGAATGTCGAATTGAACATTTTGAAAAATCTTAAAGGTCCTTGGAATCAAAATCCATCATTTTTAAAAAAGATTTCTGTGTGTGTTCAAACAAACGTGTATGTCGTTTTCAATTGGCAATCCGGAATGAGAAGTAGAAGCAGAATCCCAATTGAACACTTTTTGTGAATTCTAAAAAATTTGAAGTTTGGTGTGACTGTATTGGTAGTTTTGCAATCTTGGAAAATTAACTGCATCACTTGCATCGTCATCACTTGATGAAGAAGATGAGGAAGACGACTCCAACGATGTTTCTAACAAATTAGGAACAATTGCTAAGATATTGTCAATATTATTATCCATTTTTTTATAGTTTAGTTTTAATTTCAAGCAATCACTTCACAGTTTGCACAAAAATTCAAAAATATGACATTTGTCAAGTGTGACATGTAAAATCTTTGAATGTGTGAGTGATTCTGTTTTTGCTTCTGACTTCAAATCCAGAAGAGAAATCTCTTCTTTTTCAGAATTAGAACTGTCACTTTTGCCCAATTGAACGCTTTATAGGTCAAAAACGATATGCACCTAATGTATTTTGAGTTGTTTTTTTTTGGACTGCAATGTTGTTCGCTTGCTCTGAGTAGAGATCTGCATCTGCTTTTTAAAAATCCAATCGTACGATCAACAATGTTCTTTGCGTTAGAATGCCTTTTGTAGAGTGCATTTCAGGTGACCATATTTTGGGTAGAAACATTTCGAGAGGATAAGAGGTTTCTCTGATGTGTCTTCTTTTTCTGGCTATTTCAACTTTTTCTTTATCATTTGTATCACTAACTATCTGTGTCACTATCACTAAACCATTATTCAATTACATTCATTTTAAAACGTTTAAAAACCAGAAAACTTAACAAATTGTGATTTTAGTAACTGTCAAATTTGAAAAATTTATAATATTTTGTGGGCTTATTCACAATAGGGTTGAATCGATTAAATTACACAATACCAAATATGAAAACCGGCATTTGGGGCCATTAACAGGCATTTCTTGACTAAAGCTCTTCGGTTACAATTTTCCAGGTTGGTTTAATTGTAAAATATTTTTATTTTCTATCCATAGATTTGCTCTTACATATGTATGTACGTACGCACACTTATGTCAGTTTTTAGAAATTTTTAGCACTTATACATCGTTGAATATTATAGTTGTCAACATTAAAATGGCAGAATGGTTCAGAATTAACATCAATCAGATTTTGAAAACATTTTTACTCGAGTTGACTAAGCTACGATTTTTTAAAGGTAAAGGCACTGTCAAATCTATACAATATTCTGAAATTAATTTTTGACATTCTAAGGATCATCATAAAATGTCGGGACCTTTGTTTTCGCGGAAATTATGGGTTTTGCAAAAATCTGCAAAACCTGCCTTCCAAAATCGACCATATGCCGCTAGATTCAAAGTAGAAGAAATGGAAAAATTACCATAACCTCTAAACTGCTACTTTATAGGACTATGGTATACTGCCAATACTCCACATTATGGATCCGAGACCTGAGTACTTAGTAAAGACACTCCGACCTAGGCGCGTTCAAGAGGAAAGTAAGCAATCTATGTACCTCGAAGCAGATATCTTGAAAAAATGAAGCTCCGTAGACTTCGAACCACGCACCGCGGTGGTCTGGTCACCTATAGCGAAAACTAATCAGCTAGGAAAGTTCTTTGTATAGCTAGTAAATATGGTAGAAAACAGTGTAGAACAGATCATTCTCACGCCGGAGAGATGGCGTAGACCAAGACGCCCAAAACCTTGGGGAGAGCTACTGGATGTCGTCGCACAATGGGGAAAAAGTGGAAAAAAATAATTGGTATGAAGGTTGGATTTTTTTAAATGTTGGAATATGAAACCAATTTTTCAAAAAAAATTCTAGGCGTGGAAATTTGTATTCAAATTTGAAAAATAGTGAAAACTGATGTAAATATGAGTATTTCTTAAACGGTCTAAAATCATATAAATTTCGACTTTAAAATTTTTTTCCTGGAAATATATTAAAAATAAACTGATAAACGATATGAGGTGCAAATTTAGCGAAAACATTTTTCTTTGATTTTTCATTTTCAACTATTTCCTCTGTTTGCCACTGTGGGCGAACATATATCATAACATAAGATAGTGTTGAATCTCAGCAAAAATTCCCAAAAAAAATCTCATCCCAAGACCTCCGTATTCGATTTTTAGAGCAATTTGAAGCTATAAAAATGTGTGAAAAACGTATTTTCTAAAAATGCAGAATATAGTAAGAAAATTTAACTATTTTTTTAAAAAGGACATCTTTTCATATGTATTTTAATGACAAGAATTCAAATCTGTCAGTTTTTGAAAATATCTACATTCTACATATTAAAAAAATCGAAACAAAAAAATTAAAAATTGACGGTTTTCAGGGTTTTGTGCAATTTATTTAATTTAAGAGTGGTTTCATTTTTGATGCCGTTTTTTTCTAAAAACAGTAACCTTGGTTAGATAAATGTTTTTTTTTTATAAGTGGATTGAAATATCCACTGGTTTTTCCTTATACTGAAAATTTCATAAAAATCGTGAAAGTAGTTCAAATTTTACCGAACTAAGAGCACATTGATGCAAAAAATAATATTAAAAAAGGTTTTAAGTTTTAAAGACGGAAGTTAATAGTGTAATTTTGTTTTCATTGACTATCAGCCCTGAAAATTTCATTGAAATGGGTTTAAAGACTTAGTTCTTATTGAAACGAACAATTAGAAGGCGTGTCAGTGGGTGGAAATTAATAGGGGAAATTTCTTTTGAAACAAAGTATCATTCATTTTAGATTTTATGGAATTTTTTCCACCCTCCCATACAAGTTGATAAATAGAGAGACTTTTTAAATGAGACCAGGACTAAATCACGGTTGTCGAGCCAATGATGATAATGATGATAACTGTGGAAATTATCTATTTCCGGATAAAGTCCAATAAACTAAAGAAAGACGGTAGTTGATTTGGTCTTCTGAAAGTTCCTCTAAATATGTCAATCGCGTCGTGTCAGTGGCAAACTATGATGACTTTAAAAATGACAGTCTGTTCTTGGAATATGTCTGTCTTAATTTTATAGTTTTATTTCGTCAGTCCTAATATTTTTTTTCTAAATGACCCCTCTATTTAAAAATTTTACTTTGTTTGTTTTTAAGTATAAGAATCGACTTACCATAGACCAAATATTTGCTAGGATCTTAAATACCCTTTCAAAAGAAGAAAAAAAACAACACAAACAAACTCTTGGCTCCACTGCACTCCACGTTGTTAACAATAATTTTCCAAGTTAATCCGATTATATCCCGATTTCCTTGCGCTGAAACTAAAGACATACCAAACTGTTACTTATGCCACCCATTTGGCCGACAGTTCGTTAAATCAATGCATGGCATTTCCGAATTTCGGTTCAAAAACAAAAAAAAAAAAAACAAAAAACAAAAGGAAAAACATTCAAAAATATTTTTCATTCTTAAACAAAATAAAGTTTAAAAAAAAACACCATTTCCAAGTCCGATCGCAATTTCAATGGCAAACAAACGAATCTCGCAATGCAAACACATACATACAAAAAAATGCCAAACGTATAAATCCTCCGAAGACATCCCTGTTTAAGGTTCGGATTAACAAGCAGAAAATACCGCTTGCCGAATGGTCTTTCAGTAAAGCCATGTCCAGATTTTCGTTTAATTCCTCGATATTTATACAAACGGGCAAGGAATCGGGAACAAGAACAACAATAACAACAACAATGACAACGACAACAAAATCAACTAAAAAAAAAAATAATAATACAAAATTCCTTTGCCCAATGCATTGTATCAATGTGACAGAGAATATCCTTTTGTGAGATTGCGTTGGTTGTCGTCATTTGGTTGTTTCTCATGCTCCTTGCTTCAATGCCACTACGAGTATAGTGGCATCCAACTGGCGGTATTGGAATTCGTATTCGTATTCGTATTCGTATTGGCATTGGAATGGTCTATGGTGTATGCTTATCTCTAGAAAAATATCTGAAACAACAAAGAATGCAACTGGGGAAATATGTACATATAAAAATAAATAACATAAAACAAAAAGAAAATATAAAAGTCAAAATCAAAAGAGGAAAAACAATCCTTTTGGCCATTCGTTTTAATTTGCAGAATGTGGCTAACGAGGGGATCGAATTGGTTGGTTGCACATTTACTTCGGAAACGGAAACGATTTATGGCCTTGATACGTACATATATACATATTTATTTTGTACTATTGAAATCACACATGTGAATCCTTTTTTTTTCGTTTTGAGGAGGGGTGGACGAATGTCAACGGAGCAGACGGCTTTACAAAGTTAACAAGGATTTTCAATTAGATTGACACTTTTATGACAAAACAATTTGCTGGTGTTTGCACCAAACGGTTGATATTTTTGACTTTAAATGTTAGCATCAGTGAGTTGAAAGGATAAAGAGGAAAAGGAACTACCTACAGTTCAGTATTTCGAACCCCAAAAACGTCGGGCTCAATTTGATTGAAATTTCACTCAACCATTTCTTTTATCATCATCATGATTATCATCAGCTAGATAACCCAGATCTGGTCCTTGACTCATTCAAAAAGTCTCCAGTTATTGCACGACGCCATCCAGTTGCACACCCTAAGGTTACGCATGTCCTGGTCTACGCTCTGTCACCTATACCATAAATTGTTCCACAAAGGACTTTCCCAGCTCGTACCAATTACCTCATGTGAACCCACCGGAGTCTACCTAGCTTTATTATTTATTTTTTTTCACGATATCTGCTTCGAAGTAGATTTCATACAGTTCCTAATTGTAACGTCTCCGGAATTGCCCTTCCTCACATACGATGCCAACAATTCTCCTTAAGACTTTCCTCTCGAACGCGCCTCAGAGTTCTTCCGATAATGACAATGTCGTCTACGTGAGTCTCTTGTTGGAGTGTCAGAGTCACGGATTGCCTTCTTCATTGCTAGGTTTAAGAGGAGGTAGGCCAGACCATCCTCTTGTTGTAGTCCTTTGTAGTTATTGGGATAGCAATTTAACTATTTTAACTTCTAGATAAATAGAAATGGCCTAAAATGACTGCCTTAAGAAACTGCGCTACTTCGATTTTACGTTAAAAGTCAAGCTTGTTATGAATTCTTTTGTGAATAAAGGTAGTCAACAAAGAAGATAGTGATCTAGTCCTGGTTGATAGCTCCTTTAATCTGCCGAGCACTTTATAATTGATACTATGTAGTTGTGCTTTATTCACTGCTGTATAGCCAGTATTCAAGTTGATAAAACGATCAAACTCACTTTACATTATATCGATATGAAAGCAACCATTATTTTTGCTGGCTTCTTTTTCGTCAGCAATCAAATTTTTGTTGTTTGCCGAGAGATATTTTGCTGCACTAGGTAACCAGCAGTAAATAAAACACAGCTAGTATTTTTGGAGCAAACATGAAAGAAGAAACACCAAAACGTCATGTCTTTTTAACTTTCATTTTTTTGCCACGTTTTATTGGTAATATATCCCTATCATAGATAGTATTACGAGTACCAATAAAACGCTTTATTCACTTTTATACTCACTTTTAATTTGACTTTTTTAAAATTGGTGTCCCTACATTATATCTCAATTTATTGATGTCAAAATTTCAAAATCTTCAGTCCCGGACAAAATATAAAAAGCAAATGTGCACTTGAAAATAGAAAAAATTTAATGCATATTGTAAACAAAATTTGTAAATATACAAACTCACTTGTTAAAAAAAATTCTGGCTAACTTTTTTAGTTAATTATTCGATTTGAAAACAAAAAAAACAACAGCTGTTCTACATGGGGTGTGTTCGAAGAATGTGTAATTATGTACATTGTTGGGTCGAGTTGGAAAAAGCATGAAAATGCTAGTTGAGTTAAATTTTGTATGGAAATGCCCACCGAGTTGGTTTAGAATCTTTTATTACTTATATTTGCAGTAAAACTTTGATGATATTAAATTTCCGGCAACTTTAAAGACCAGTTAAATAATCGTGGTTCACTATTTTCTATTCTTTATTCTATTCTTTTTATTCAATATTATAAGATATTAGAAGACAAAATTCAACATGAAATTATAAATAAATACTAAACAAAAATTTCGAGAAGTTACATTAAGTTGCCTACAGAAAATCGGATATTTAACATTTGCATTTATGAAAGGTATGCTTTCGTCGGACTTTCGCAACAATGCATTTATGGATGCACCTTTTACAACCTTTGTAATGAGAACAAGAATATTTTAATAATTTTTCCGTAATAGTTAATGTTAAATACACTAATCCTAAAGAAAATTATTTTATCTTATATAAATTGATCCTAAAAGTCTAACCAATTTTGTGAAGAATTAATTTGAGTAAATTAACTTACGAAATAATTTTACAAAACTCAAAGTTTTTGTGGCAAGCAAATGCGTATGCATCTTAACAACTCATTTTGTTGTCCATTTTTTTTCCATTGAATCGTCATTATATTGTAAAATAAACTTTTACGTATTTATATTCATTTAAGAAACTTGACAGATTTATCTCTTTTGATAATGTAGACGTTTTTAAATCATAATAAAACCTTTTAACTTTCGCTTAAATTAAGCAAAATCATGTGTCACTTTAGATGACATAATTAAATTCATTAAAAAACATTTCATTTCCTTTTCCTAAAAGAATGCATTTTGTTTATGTCACTACTACCAATGTCATCCAAAGGAATAATTTAAAGGGTTGCCATACTATTTAATAAGGAAATCCAGAAAAATTGATTAATTGATTGATGACGAAATGCGATAAAATGTTTGGTAGTCTCGTCTTAATCTCGACGAAATCTTATAAACATCGCTTCAGTCTCGTTTAATGAGTCTCGCCTCGAGTTCTTGAACAATTTGTTTTAAAACCTAAGATAAGTTTCTTGATGTCATGTACCTTTGAAAATGTTCACCAAACATTAATCGCAGTGTTATGTTCCAAATGCCACTTGAAATCTTTAACGTCTGCATTTACAGAATATAAAAAACAGAAAAAAGTGGAAAATGACAACTAACAACTGTCAAATCGATAGATCTCAGTTATTTCAAATCAGGCGTTATATCCGTCCACCATTCCATTAGATTGAATACGAAATTCACATATCATTTTAGTACCACCGCCTGTTCACCTTTTCTACGACAATGGTACACTGGGCGTATACGTATTGTAATTATTTTATAAATATTTGTTTGATTATCCTCAACCGTTTTTTGTTGACGTTTCATAGTTATTACCTTTGGCAACCCTTAAAATCCTCTTACTTCAAATGGAAACAAACACACACACACATACATATGTGTGTGGCCTTTTTAATTGCAAATTACATACAACAACCAATCATCAACCAACCAAAGGACGAACCGAACGACGACGCACGACGAATGCACGAACGGACGAAAGGACGAACGAAAAGAAAAATATAAACAAATTTTAAAATTCGCCGCAATTTACAACCGTTCAAGACCCATCTCCATCTATAGATAGATACACTTATCTCACTCATTTTATTCTGTTTACAAAGCATCATTCCACATGGCCAACGTCGAGTCGAGTCGCGTCGTTGCTCCGCTCCATGCCGCATCCTGCATGAGCCAACAAACCCTGCTTCCATCCATTTTATGATAATATCCAAATTAATTAACTTGGACTTCGGGACGATTTGCATTTTTATTACCAATTTTCTCGCTTTCCGTCTGCGTGCTGCGTCTGTTCGGTTTGGCTTTGCTTCGGTTCCATTCGAATCTTGCTGCAGTTGTTCAACACCATGCACTCACCCATCCCCTTAACAACCTCACATCCTCATCAGAGTCCAGCTCTTATGTCCATCGTAAATGAAACTGAAACAAGAGTTTGAGTTCATGTTCATCCATATAAAGGATATTGTACACTCACATCACATCACACCGAACACACACACACACACACATCACAGATGCATACAGAGTCCTGAATGCAGAAATTTGTTTTTAATTTTGCATTATTATCAATTTTATTCATACATATTATATTTTATTTAATTTTTTTGGTTCGTTTTATTTTTTTTTTCCATTTTTTTTTTTATTCGAACAAAAATATAAAATTCCTTCGAGCAGGAAACACATTAAGTCGCCGAAATTAATTACTGTTGACATGAGTTTCAATAATTTAATATAAATAAATAGTTGTAGAGTCCTCGGTGCGGAGCGGGCGATGCTAAATGGACAGAGAGTGTGAAATTATCATTATCGAACCTTAAACAGATAATGCACCATATTTTTTGTGTGATTTTTTAACTTCTGATACATTTTGAGTTCCATAATTCGATGCCATCATACAGGACACACTCGTGTACACAAAACAAATGGAAATCGACGATGGAGGGAAGAGGGATGTGTTCGGGGCAGTCCAGAAGCTCAAATGAAACAGGCCTAAGCCTTAAACACGCATGTTGGCAACTTGACAGCCAATGCTGCTGCTGATAATTTACGGGCTTTAAAATATGATTAATTGTACTTGGGGGTAAACAATAAAAGGTTTTTTTTACTAGTGTGTGTGTGTTTTTTTTTATGGTGTTGTAATTTTATATTTTGTGTCATAATTCGCACTGAGAGGGGGCCAGGAAGGGAGGGAGAAATTCAATATAAAAATGCATATAATTACAAATATGAGCAACAATTTATAGAGCATTAAAGACAACAATGAATGAAAGCCGTTTCTTTTTTTTGTTGTAATTTTATTTTAACTGAAATGACATATAGACACAGGGTTAAAAAAATTAAATGCACGAATGGAGCTCATGGAGATACAAATTGTTTTTGTTAGGGTCAAAATTTTAAAAGTGGGATTATTGTGGAAAAGTCATTAAGTTATGTAACTTTAATTGTAAGGAAAAGCATTTAATTTGAGTTTTCTTTTTCATTCATTTCATTATTCAAAAACTATGAATACACATACGTAGTCCATCATCAGTCCTTAGGTAACAGAACTCACAATGCTGCAAGCCAAAGATTAATTCGAGCAAGTAAAACTAAAGAGCAACACAAAGCCCGGAATTCGGCTGAACATAATAGATCGAATTATTTATCGAAATCTACAACATAGAAATGTTGCATTTAATTCAAATGGAGCTGCATTTATAATTATTACGCGGCAATCGACTACAGTTCACTGCAAATCGTTACTCTTGAACCAATGAACGTTTTGTGTCCATATTGCAAATTGGTTTCCCGAAATTGATCAGCAATACAACAATTGCTTTCATATAACATCAATTGGCGAAAGAAAAGTTATTCGAGATAATTGTATACCTAGTTTAAAGGCATTCTCATTGAATATTAGTAGTTAAGGCAGGAAAACGTCTATAGGGTCT